>CM062813.1:591920139-594320139 GCA_031772625.1 Pinus tabuliformis
TTAAAAAATAAAGTCAATTATTAAATATATTACATTTATCTAATCAGATTGGAATTCAACATTATAAAATATATGTATTTACTTTTATAAGGGCAACATAAAACATATTACATTTATGTAATTAGATGGGATTTTAACATTATAAAATTATGTAATTTTACTTTTATAAGGGAAAATTTTTTTTAATACTATTCTTATTTAATTGGACCAAATTTTAATATGATATTGATATATTTTATTATCAGTCACAGAAACAAACAAAAAAAAGATTCATTTTGGATTTATTCTTTCACATATGAAGCATGACATTCTCAAAACCAGACATTATTGTGGTATATTTTGGGAATGATTGGTTAAAGTTTATGAGAAATTTCCCACTTCATACCAAGTGGAAATGACCACTTCAAAATATTAAAAAAAAAGTGTTTTTTCATACAAAACAATTTTATAACTCAAAAAATTATGCATTTCTCACACATGTTAGGAGTCATTCATATTTTAATTCATTTTTTAGTTATTTATTATTGAAAATATATAATTAATGTAAGTTGAAGGAATTCATGCATAATAAACATTTAAAAACACTTCCTACATGATACATCTCATATTTTTAAAATTAAAACAATCTCTCCTCTCTCTCTCTCTCTCTCTCTCTCTCTCTCTCTCTATTATATATATATTATATAAAATAACAAAACTATAACTTTATTTTAAATTACTAATATTTTATTATTAACTATAAAGAATTAATGTATATTTTCATGCATTTATACATTTAAAAAAAATTGAACAAGATTTTTAACCATGGATATTTACCCCACTTTACCATAGAGATTCCTAATGTCTAAAGAGACGTTGTTATAATACCATGCACCAATACCTTGCTTTATCAATATCACATGCTCAAAAAAAACTAATTTCATATAACATTTATTTTAATTAATCAATTTAATTAAAAGAAAAATACAGAGAGAACTCTAAGACTAGGAGTAACTCCACAAATGAATTGATAATTTGCATTAACATATAACATTGATATATACGTGGAGAGCGATACTATTTGCTTTCCCTTTCCAATGTGGATTCGTCTTCCGATTCCATTTATTTTTCTATTTACAATATTTGCATGGATTTACCCAATCCAAAAGATTAGGTGTCAACATTCCCCTCCTAATCACAAGGGATGTACATGAGTCTAAGCACTGTTATGATTCTTTCAAAATTTTCCCTTCTAAGTGAAGATGTATCCAATCTACTCATTTCTGGAACAATGTCATAGGTGGATTGTTTTGGCCTCAACATAATGTTCAGTCATATGGTATTTTGTATTGATGTGCTTGGTCCGATTGTGAAACTTTGTTTTCTTGGCCAACTTTATTGCAAAAGTGTTGTCAATAAAAGGAGGAGTTGAATGCACTTATTTCTCATGCAAACCTTCCAGATTTTTCTTGAGCCACACATTTTCCTTCATTGTTTCAGTTGTTGCCACATATTCTTCCTCACATGTGAAATCTGTTGAAACTAATTTTTTGTGTGACCTCCACAAGACAACTCCTAATCAAATACTCATAACCTAATATAAAGTAGATACCTAAGTTTCTTGATCTCCACTGAAATCTGAATCAGAGTATCCAATCAAGTTGACATCACCTACCTGTGTATACTTGAGTCCAAGGTCTTGAGTTCCCTTGATGTACTTTTTTGTAGGAGACCAGTGACCCTTAGAAGGCTTTTACATAAACTTGGAGAGGATTCCAACAATAAATTAAATGTTCGGGCTCATAGTGGTGAGGTAGTTGAGAATTCCTAGAAGTTTCCTGCACTTTATTGCATCAACAAATTGTTTTCCTTCAGTGGATGTGAGCTTTAAATTTTGTTCCATTGGAGTGTCAAAGCATTGTACTCAGTCATGCCAAACCTATTCAACAGATCTCCAATGTACTTCTTCTGAGAGAGGCTACTTCAATACTAAGATAGTAGTGAACATCGCCCAAATTTGTTATTTCAAAACCTTTCCTCACTTCTTTCTTTATGGATGAAATGTATTTCTCATTGTTTCTTTTCATCAAAAGATTATCTACATACGCCACAAGGTATACAATTGATTTTCCAAATTTCTTGACAAACAAAGCTTGACCATCAAAATCATAATGTTTGAAATTGAGTTTCAAAATATGCTTGCTTAATTTCTTGTATGCGGCTTGTGGCGCTTGCTTGAGGCCATAGAAGGATTTTACATGCTTGCATACTTTATGTTCTTGACCATTCAAAACAGATTCATAGTCCTATTGCTCCTTCTCGAATTGGTTATTATATAATGGGGATGTTTTCTAATGATATAATGGATACAAAATTGTCCTTCTTCTCATTTTCCTTAACAGGAAGGCCATGGAGGTGGGACCGACATACATATTTACCACACGTAAAACAATGGCACCCATTCAACTCCAGTTTTCTCTTTTATCATTATACTCATTGGAAGTTGAATATGAAATTAATTTATGGGTTATTTTCCCTTTCAGGTGCCATGTGAATTTTCGGTGATCCATCTATTGAATTTTAATGACATCCCTACTTGGAGTTTTGAACACTTTTCCTCTAGCATTCTCCTACATGTCAGTCTTTTTATTTTCTTTCCCATTCTTGATGGCTATGTTGTTTGCAAGGTCTGATGAACTAATTCAAGGTTATGAAATGACTCCTTTAAAGGTTCTTATGTGTTCCTACCTAACCTTGTCAAGATTCATGGTGCAATTTCTCTTGGAAGAATTTATCAATCTTTTGAGCTTGGGATTGAATATGAATTTCTGCTGTGGCCACATATTATCAGGTTAATTTCCAACCTACTAGATCAATATAATTTGAGTTTCTCTGTTTAATATTTAATGTGATGTTTGTTATCCTGAGTATCAATAGTCTCTTTGACAATGTAGTTAAATTTTAATATATAGTTTCTGTCTAGACGAATTTTGATCACATTCATTTTTTTAACAACTATGGTTCATGTCATATTACTATTATGTTAAATTTTTTACTTAAAGACTAGCATAGAGATGCCTATACCAATTCGAGTCCTGTGTAGTATCAAATTCTTTCTTTAAGATTATGTATGTTCAATTAACTAGACTATAGGTTGGGGTCGATGTATATTTTTATTATAATTATATCCATCTGATCTAATCTCGTCGAATTCTCCTATAAATTATATGATTATCAGTATTAAGGAGTTACTATAAGGATTTTCCTTCTTTTTTCCAAATCAAATGTTTAGTAATGTTAAACTTATATAATTCCTATATTGTATGTCGTTGTCCTTAAAGTTGAGAACGTTAAGATTCTTGATCATAAATTTAAGGGACGTTACTTCACTGAATTTACATAGAGTAATAAATATATCGTTTAGTAATTTTATTTCCAACTTAATAATCATCACTACAATGCTACTTGTTAGTGTTATTCGATCATAATAATTGACCAACTGGGAAGTACAATTTCTAATAAATAATTTAGAGAAACTCATCTTTTATCTTATTTCTCAAAATAGCTAGGCTAGCAAACAAAAGGTATCCTTCATACATAATTTATGGCTACATAATCATATAGATTCTCTATAAGTCATGCTAGTATAAAGTGTGCTATGGTATAAAATCATAACTAGAACTTTACCAAACAATCTTATCATATTGCTTCACAAAGTAAGATCTCTTTATCTTTATAATCTTAATTATTTTCTATAATATACAATATTTTTTCTATTTGAGTAAAGCCATCATATTTTAATACAATTATTATGATAATTCCCTCTAATTAGAAAAATATTTCCTACGTGCATCCTTGTCTTCTTCTCATTAAAATTGAATACACAGATCTATTTAATTCTATAATTTCTATTAAATCATTTTCCTTTCATTCACATGTGAGAACAATAACATAATTAAACAATAACCTCTTGTATGCATATTATTTACACTATTAACCATGACATATCCTTATACATGTGACCCATTCTTATTTATGAGAAGACTTTAGCATAGATATATACCATAATTTCTCCATGCACTCTCACCATAGACTTCTAGCATATTCTACTATTCCATACCAACAATAAATAAAATAATAAAAGGTAGAATAAACAATTTTAATTCTATATAATTGTAAACCAAGACTTGGGAAATAATTAGCAATCAAGAATGTTCCACCCAACCATCAACTACCTCTACCAGTTCCCCCTCGGCTAAGATATTCTTACCCTCTTGAGCCAGCAACGTGTTTTATTCTAGGTGGTTTATTTTATAGATTTCTCCGCAACATATTTTTAGTATAGTATTACTTTAAGGTCTTCCAACACTCTTTCGTAGACCTTTTTGTTTTAGCCTTTTCGAGAAAGATCATTTTCTTTTTCTTTAAAGCATGTCTTTCTCTCCCACAATGCTTTATTACACCCCACTTAGTATTTGTCTTCAACTAAGTGATTAACATAATATTTTTCTCCCATTATGTTAATACTTCTAATTTTCTTTCTTCTAGGGATTTTTGGGGGACTTCTAGGGAATGTCCATCATGTGGAATTGACCACCAACAGCTTTTTCTGAGCTAGCAAGAAGTCTTCTAAACTCAATTGTTGTTTCTTGAATATTTGCAAGAAATTTATTTATTAATTCAAATAGTAATAAAATAATTACATCATGACATAAGTCCCATCATGGCTTCCATAACCATTGAATCCAATAATATTTATTTGTTTAAAAATAGTAATCATTTAGAAATCGGAGCCATAGGGGTGTTACAATGCTACTTTGGAGATAAATCTAAACTTTATATTTTTGTATACTACTATCAATATTCTTGAATAATATTCTATGGAGATTAAATATCCACTATCCATTTAATAATTATTTATAATTAAATTAAAATTCTACAAGCCTTATTCTAAAATTATTTGATTAAAATTAAAAAAAGGGCATCCATGGGTCGTAAAATAGACAATGACATGGTGTTATATTAAGACATTATTGAGGTTAGATTGGCCAATCAACATTTTGATTTTTCTAATTGAGCAAATGAGGGTGCCTATGGACATCAATGGTGTTCCAAGCATGGCCAATTTTGAGGTCATTGAAACCATGGAAAATATTGATCACTATCCATCTCTTCTAAGGATGAACTCGGTCTTTGATAACCAGGTAAGTATCAACTTGAAAAGAGGATAGATTATTTTCAAAGGATGATATACTCATATCATCACACAATTATATTTGCATGAAAGGGATCGTTATGTAGAGCATGTGAAGGGAGATCTTAGTAGAGAGGATCCAGATAATATCTATAATGTTATGACATGACAAGATAATTATGTAAACCCGACAATTGATAGAGTATTAATCTGATGCAACATCAGTTCTTGCAAATCTGACTCAGAGGAGGCTTTGGACAATTCAAAAAATTAGTTTCATGAGGTCAATAGTAGGCAAGGAGCCCATATTATGAGAATGGTGCATTGTATTGGGACTAAGGTGAACACTCCATATTGTTTTGACTATTTTTCTGAGGTAAATATTTTTGTACGAGACTATGAAGAGTAGGTAGTAGATTGTGAGAGAATTGTTGCATTGGATGTTGTATTACTTGCTACAACAACTAGGTGGTGGGTTGCACACATGGAGAGAGTCACAATGTTTTAATAATGTAAATAATTTCTGTATTCAAGATTCTGTGATCCATAATGAATTAAACAAAGTGTTTCGGTAGAAATGACATGAGAGAATATTTTATTTTTGTGTTTTTGGCCGACACGTTTCAAACCAATAAGTGTGGTTCTGATGATGAAACACACTTGTTGGTTTGAAATGCGTTGGCCAAAAAAATAAAAATAAAAAAAATTCTCTCATGTGATTTCTACCAAAAGACTTTGTTTAATGTAAATAATTGTTAAAGATCAGGTTTGGACCAAACTTTGGGGTCACCGAAGAAAAATACTCAGGAGTGGAGCACCCTAGAACTCACCTGAAGTGGTGCATCATAGTGTTGATGAAGGGTGGAGTACCTCAGCAATATTTGGTACACCACATTATCCATACCTTGGATGTCATTATGGAAAATTGGTATATTGAGTTAGAGGTGCACAGAGGAATCCATGAGAAGGATGAGTTGGCACAAAAATTCCAAACAACATTTAGTGTTCAGGTAGAGGAACTATTGTTGGAAGAGGCTCTAAAAGTGTTGTGATGCAAAATATTTACAGAGAATGACCCAATTTTAACTAGGGATGGACCATTGTGTGATGCATCTTAGCACTCACAACAGATGCATGAATTTTTGGAATATTACAACATAATAGAAAGTGGAGGAGATGATGAGGAGGATCCTTTGAGTATCTAAATTCCATAAGTGGAAGGAAGGTGTGCATTGGAGGGACCTCCATTTTTGTTTAAGGAATATGCGAAACCAATCAAACCAAAGAAGGTTAATCTTGGAATCAAGGAACATAACAAGTTGGTGACCACATGAAGTTACCAAGATAGTGGTATCATTTGAAGGATCATGAGTTTATCATACTGAGAATTAACTATTAGCAATAGCAGGGAAGTCATAAGTGTTGATGAAGCCAGATTGAAGATGTGGAGATCAGAATTGTTCCAGTTAGTAGTGCAACAACGAGACTAATTGATTGCTACACCATGCTACAAGAGGTGGGTAAAATTTGAGATGACCTAGGAAGTGAAGAAGGGTTGAATTCTCCCCTATGTACATATGTATGTTTTGTAAGTAGGTAGGATTAAGGGTTAGAGAGAGTGGGAATTAACTAGAGGTTACATATGTATAGTTAAAAATAAGTAGCACGTTGTGTTGGGGGTGATTTTGACTCGGGTACATAAGTCATTTTAAATTATGGGTCTACAAGATAAACATTGGTGAAAATGTAACTTAGCATGAGAAGGCTCAAATAAGTTGATGATTTTCAAGATCACATGAGGAAGACTACATCCAAATGATTTACTGCTTCATGGAGATCTTCGAAGAGAGAGAATGTGGTTAAATTGATTATTGAATCCCATTCCGAGGTGGGAGGAGGATTGCAAGCTATAAATCCACCCATGGATTATTGAGACACAATGGATACGAGGACTAAAATTTAGGTGAGGGAAGACCTGAATTGACTAAGACTGACTAGGGCGAGTTATTGGTTCATGTGAACCATCATATCAGGTAAGGTTGAAAAATGACTATGTATGATATTGGTGATAATCGAGGAGATTCAAATATGAACTCCATAATAACTAGGATAACATGCCATCAAACTTGATGGAGAAACAAAAAGGATTTTTTTATAAATTATCACCTTGGAACCAAAGGAGAGAAAGTGAAGTATTCAAGGATGAATTTAGGACCAAAACACAGATGGTGAAGGTGAGAATCCTTTGAGAGTAGGGAGAGAGAGGAATCACATAGGGATGATGCGTTGACGGTAGGGTAGATAAAGGAATAGCAAAGGAGACCACCTTGAATAGAAATGTTGATGAGAGGATGTGGCTATGGAAGAAGAGGTAGTGACAACGAGATTTAGGTAATATAACTAGGACTAGGAGGTGTAGGTTTCAGGGGTTGGGAAAAAATCACTGAGAGGTTCCAATAAAGGAGGATTCCCTCTACTCACAACAACGGTTCGTGCATGAGGACACAAATGTACTAGTAATTTTAGTTCGATGACAAATGACAAGAGGACTTGCAGCCCCTTGGAATAAGATGGTGTCACTATAGTCCACATTAGAAGGACTCTAGTGAAAATATGGGGTTTTATTATGATGCATGATGGCAAAAAATTAAGAAAAATTAGACAATGGACACGTTTTAGCACAACAGAAATGCCAAGGCCTACATCACGAAGAGAATAACTAAATTTAGGCCTTGTTCCATTACACCAAGTGAATGATCAGGAGCTCACAATTTGCCAAAAATTCAAAGTTGTTAGAGTGATATGGAACCTGAAAAACTATGTAGATCTCATTATCATGATTCTGGGACAAATCATTTCGTAGAAAACCGATATCATATGCTCAAGATATCACGTTTTGATCGCTTGCAAACATGTGAATTTTAAAATAAAAAGGACAAGCCAGTCAAGAGGTTATACTACTGACGTAGTGCTGACTGGGTAGGTGATATGGCAAGTTGACTTGGTCAAAATAATTCTCCAGTGAATTGGATGGTGCCAAGTGGCACCTTGTTATCGGTCCAAGTGGAAAGTTTTGTGTGGTAGACATTTTTTTGTGGTGGCCAATCTCAAGCCCCCATGTAGCAACCTGAGGACCACCAAAATGGTGCAAGATGCTGGTGTAGACGCTAGTGTAGACCATAACTCTTACACAATATGCTAGTGTAGAAAGTCCCTCAAAGAAGCAAGATGGGAAAGTTTGTACCTTTTTTCCACATGATGTGGAGGATGAGGTTCTATCAATACCCAAATGTAGGTAGTTGAAAGAAGAGAGCCAAAGTGTTCAATAGGACGAATCCAAAATCAAAAGAGAGTTTGAAAACATCTTTTTATGTCAATCAAAATATGATACAAATGGTAATCATTTGCATGCTTATTCTTTACATCAAAGTGTTGATGTAAATTCATTTGTAGCATTTGGAAAGCATATTAAAGTCATTGGATCCAAGATCTTGACGAAGATGGGTTGTAAGGGAGAAGGCCTTGGAGTAAACCATCAAGGCACTAAAAATCCAATTGAGGAAAAAGAGAGTCCTAAATATGAAGTCTTAGGCTATGTTGCAAAAGAGGAATGGTCTTCTAGTGACAACTCATGGGTATCATGTTCCTTTTGCCATAAAAGAGGACATGAGGAGGCAAGATGTTGGGATTTGCATCTGGAATTGGTACACTCTTGGTTCCTCATGTGTAAGGAGGAATTGAAGTGAAAAACATCTCCGAAGAGATATGAACAAGTTGAAGAGGACACAAAGCCAAGTTCTTCTTTCCTTGAAAGTTCCTCATGCAAGAAGCGTAAGCCAAAGGACAAAAAAAAGACGTATAATCATCGTTTTAATTCAAATGCTTCTCATAATGGAGAACAACATGCTGATTTGAATAACATGTTGAGAAATGTGTTTCCATGCACCTTTTTCCTTTCATCTAACCATTGTGTAGATATGTTCTATAAAAGGAAAGCAACCATCAAGAAGATGTTTATGTCTAATGGAATTGAGACCAAAAAGAGAAAATATCATCCATGGTTAAAGGCATGTGAGAAAGAGAAACTCAAATGAAATTTTTCACTCACTACAATATCAATGGGCATTGGGTTGAGAGGTGTTGGAAATTGTTTCCATAAGTTCATCCTAGCAAGGGCAAGCAAATTATGCTAGCATGAGAAGAGGAAGGGAAAAAATAAAAAGTGGCACAACATGTAACCATCCGTGAAGCAGTGAAAGAAGCAGAAAAAGTTTAAATAGAGTGTTCATTTACTTGGTTGGGTAAGAAATTGGTGTACTATTTGTCAAGCTCAAGTTTGTTAATCTTTGTTTTTCACTAGTTGCATATCCCCATAGTTGGGCAATTTGTAAAAGTGATCTTCATAGACAAATCACTTGTATGCAACAATTTTTTCTTTGGCATTGTTATCCTAGTTTGGCTTGTTGATAGTCGATTTGAATGGAAAATTTTGGAGTCAATTTTATTCCATCTTGTAAAATGCATTTCTATTTGTAGTTTAAGAAAGAATTTTAAAATTGTTGTATGAGTAGCTTCAACACATTCAGTATATTGCAAATGTGTTAAGCACTCAAGTTATACAAGTATTCATTATGTGAAACTTGTTTTTCTTCATTTGTCAACTATTTTTGGGATCTTATCCTTGATAAGGATTTTGTAGAAGAGTGCAATGGGAATTCCTATTGGGAGGGATGTTGATACAAATGGGCATAGTGACATGAACAAGCAGATAAGAACATTGAACTTGAATTCTTTGGTAGGGTTATATTTCAAGTTCATCTTGAGAAAGAGCGAAGGTGCTACACATTTTTGCGTTACGGCACTGTTGGGGCCCAAAAAAAATTGAAATATTTTTAACATAGTAAGATGGTGTATTAGGAACAAAGAGTGTGGAAAGGATAAGGTAGAGCATATCATAGGGTTGGTGCAAGAAGAAGGAGTGTATTAGAGGGACGATGTAGGAAGGAGGAGTGAAACAGAGGGTTGATGCATGAAGCAAGATCACAGTGTATAGTTGGTACAATGGTTGGGGTGTGATAAAGGAAGATGCCACATTGTACAAGGATAGTGACAATTGCAACAAGAAGGTACGAGTAAACGATATCAACCATTAGGATTTTACAGGAGGAGCCATCCAAGGAGATCATTGTTAATGAAAAATTTAGAGATATTTGTAGACAGAAAGCACTGGGCAGAGTGGAGCTAAATGAGGCAAACGATATTTTGCGTAGCTACAACATATATGGAAAAAATCAACAAGAACAAAGGGAAATATCTTAATAGCCTATGGGACAATTTGATCGAATCGACGGGAAGGAGGGAGGATTCAAGAGAACTCCCGATGGTTATAAAATAGTGAAACAAGCCAAGGTAGGATTAGTTATTGGTCATTAGATGATGGTCAATTATTCAAAGTGTTTTGGAAGATGAGTTAGAATTGGTATTGGTAACAATATTGTGTTAGTGTGATTTCGGAACCATGGTCGAGTATGTCATTGCTCACCAACCATATAATAATGGGTTGTATTTATTGGATATATATGTGTTGGTGTGGATGGTTTATGATGGGGTTTTGTCATGTTTTAATGGTTTCGTAAGATGGTGAGAGAGCCTCATAGTCTAATTCATATAACCCTCAGTTTTTTTGCCTTTTTTTCTAATATATATATGAACTATTGTTGGAAGAATTGTTGTGCTCTTTTGTGATTATAAACAATAGTTGGAAAAACCTTGTGTACCTTTTATTCTATTGCATATTTTTTGAGTGTATGGATGAATCTCATAACTAGGTGGATGTTATATATATTGAGCGAGGGTTTTACATGTTTTTCGTTGCGGAACTATAATGTCATTAATGGTTTTTAGTCTAGTTTTCTAAACCTAATACTCATCTTGATCATATGTTTCGACGTAATAGTATATAGTGATGTTTTGGTTTTGTATTGTCTTGTAGTATTATGGTTGTTAAACCTCACAAATTTAGCACAATTGTTGCCCACCTGATTATAGT
Organism: Pinus tabuliformis; assembly: GCA_031772625.1. NCBI lineage: Eukaryota > Viridiplantae > Streptophyta > Pinopsida > Pinales > Pinaceae > Pinus > Pinus tabuliformis. Next base: position 591,931,362 of record CM062813.1, read on the forward strand.
TTGAAGTGTGAGCTGGCCTTATATGTCCATGACAGTTGTGTAACACTTGCACACATGTCCCTATGTTTAAGGTTAAATGGGTTATGTTACATCACACATGGTCATGGTGGGGTTTCACAATATATAGATGGACTAAAATATCATGCACTATGCATAGGGCATAGTAGCAACGTGCTATTGTAGTATGTGTTACCTAGAAACCATGCGTCGTGTCATGAAGACAAACCTATCACATTTCATAAACTTGATTGTGAAAGTGACCCATTACTGTCACATTTCATAAACTTGATTGTGAAATCACCCATTAGTGTCTAGAGTGAGACTTTAAAGACTATGTGGGTGTTTCTGAAAGGTGTGATGCTAAGTGGGTCTTTGTTGACCACCATCTCACAAATCTAGAGTATGTCACTATCTCGGGAACCAACAACATCTCAACAAATTTTATCCCTACGATATTTTCTAGATCCATTTATATGCTTAATCCAAAAAATATTTTGAACTTTAAACCTTATATTTGGAAGTGTAAACCTCACATGGATCTACAACATTTTTGCAAGTTTTACGTTGTAAAAATGTTTTTTACTTTGAGAGACTTTATCTCTTTCACACTATCATAGATTTAGACTAACATGAATCTAAACTTATGCCTAATCCAAAAATGCTCTAGAAAGTGACTTTGCATAATCAATTGACTTTTCAATACTCATTAGGTGGATATTATTTGCAGTCTCAAAAAAAATTCATTATTCATTTTAAACTAACAAAATATTTCATACTAAAAATAAAACCAAATCAAATGACTTTGAAACTCACATAATGAGGTCGATTATATCATACGTGTCCAAAAAATTATATTATTCACTTTAAATTAACAAAATATATGATATTATGCATGATATGGGATTTTTATATAAAGATCAAATGAGTGAATAAAATAAATAAATAGTTCAATCTGAAAGTTAACATTGAAGTATTTTACAATGTTATAATGGCTTCACAGAAATAGAAATATTGGCAAAAAGACTATGATAGATATATAAAAGAAAAAACCATACTCAAAGCTAAGTTATATTCAACCCTCTTTATAAGGTTTGAAATCTAGATTTACTAAACCCCACCCAAATCAACTTATCTACACGTCAAAGGCATTGCAACTTTGATTTAGATACCATCAAAACAAAAGTAGTCAAGCTACGTAAATGAAATAGATAACTATCTAATAATTTTTTTAATTTGTTTAATAATGAGAAAAAAAATCTTAGACACCATAAAAATAAAAGAATAAAAAGTATTTGAAATACATAAAGTTATATAAAATATAACCCCAACAAATTGATGATAATGACTCCTATTCAGTTATAAATCAATCTTGTATTAAAAATGTACATTAATCCACATACATTCTAGAACAACTTCCAAACTATAACAATTTAGAATATTCATCGAAAAAATATAGATACTAACACATTACTAAGCAAGAAATATGCTAGAAAGACCAGAGATTGCTATGAGCGATATGCGATCTATATATAAAGATAAAACTACTATAACATGTGCAAAAATAAATAAATATCTCAATCTCAAATTTCTATAGAATTTTAGAATATTAAAAGAAATATTGGCAGCAAGACAACAGAAATTAAAAAGCCGAAACTAAAGAAAATAGTTAAAAATATGGTAAAAATAAAAATAATATAACATGTGTAGAAAATAAATAACTATCTCAATGTTACACTTCGATGAATTTTACAATGTCATGATGGTTCTATGGAAATAGAAATATTGGTAGCAAGACAAAGAGAAATAAAAAACCAAAACTAAAAATGACCATACTCAAAATTGAGTTATATTCAACCCCTCATTACCATATTTGAGCTCTAAATCAATTTATTTACGCTTCCAAATTCATTGATGCTTTGGTTTCTAATAATAATGATGATGATAATGAAAACTATTCTAAGGTAAATCAATATTGTGTTGAAAATTCATAATAACCGACACACAAGGAAGCAATATGGCTACACAGATGAGAGATTCCTTCCGGTTTTATTCAATGAGGAACTAATAGATGTATGTGGAATAGAGGATGGAACAATTGACACCATATCCAACTGAAGCGGCAACATATCCAACAGTACACCATATCCAACTGAAGCGGCAACATATCCAACAGTAGCAGCAATGGCATTGTTGCCAACTTGCCAGACATGATCACCGAGGAAAGTAAGGTAGGTGGTGCACTCAAGGGGAGAGAGTAGCGGATAGCAGACTTCTTGCAAATCCGTAGTTGTGGTTGACGGTTGTGCCATACACCGTCATCTCGTCAGTCCCTTTAAATGCCAAAAAATAATCAGATAAAATCAAACAATGTTAATCGTAATAAATGTATTTAGTTTTATAAGGGCAACATTTTTAATATTATTCTTATTTAATTGGAGTGAATTTTAATATGATATTAATATATTTTATTACCAGTCACAAAAACAAACAAACAAAAAGTTCATTTTGGATTCATTCCTTCACACACATTAAGCATAACATTCTCAAAACCAGAAATGATTGTCGTCATATTTTGGGAATGATTGGTTCAAATTCATAGAAATTTCCCACTTCATACCCAAGTGTAAATGACCACTTCAAAATATGTGTTTTTCATACAAAACAATTTTATAACCTAATAAATTATGCGTTTCTCACACATGTTAGGAGTGATTCATATTTGAATTCATTATTTAGAGATTTATTATTGAAAATCTATAATTAATGTAAATTGAGGGCATTCATGCATAATAAACATTTAAAACACTTCACGAAGGATACATCTTATATTGCTAAAATTAAAAACATATATATATATATATATATATATATATATAAACTAACTAAATTATAAGTTTATTTTAAATTACTACTATTTTATTATTAACTATAAAAAAATTATTTTTCTCAAGTATTTATACATTTTAAAAAAATTGAACAATATTTTTGACCAAGAATATTTACCCCATTTTACTATAAATATTCTTAATGTGTAAATAGAATCTGTTATAATACCATGGACTAATACCTTGTTTTATCAATATCACTTGCACAAAAGGCATAACTAATTTCATATGGCACTTTGTTCATATAACATTTATTTTAATTAATCAATTTAATTAAAGGAAAAATAAGGACACAACTTTAAGGTGAGGAGTAACTCCATGAATGAATTGATAATTTTCATTAACATAGAACATTAATATATACATGTAGAGGGAGACTATTTGGTTTCCTCTCCCAATGTCGCTTCGTCTCCCAATTCCATTTCTTTTTCTATTTACAATATTTGCATGGATTTACCTAATCAAAAATATTAGGTTTCAACATTCCCCTCCTAATATCAAGGCACGTACGTGAGTCCAAGCATCATTATGAATCTGTCAATTTTTTCCCTTCTAAGGGCTTTGGTGAAGATGTCTCCAATCTGCTCATTTATGGAAATATGTCGTAGGGGGATTGTTTTGGCCTCAACATAACGTTGAATCATATGGTATTTTGTATTTATGTGCTTGGTTCAATCATGAAACTTTGTTTTACCTACCAACTTTATTGTAGAAGTGTTGTTAATAAAAAGAAGAGTTGAATGCACTTGTTTCTTGTGAAAATCTTTCAGATTTTTCTTGAGCCACACAATTTCCTTCGTTGTTTCAGTTGTTGTCACATATTCTACCTTAGTCATGGAACCTGTCGGAACTAATTGTTCGTGTGACCTCCGGGAGACAACTCCTAATCCAAGATGCATAACTAAATGTGATAAAGATACCCAAGTTTCTTTATCACCATCGAAATGTGAATTAGAGTATTTTGATGTCACCTACGTGTGTATACTTGAATTGAAGGTCTTGAGATCCCTTGATGTAACTTTTTATAGCAAACCAATGACCCTCACAAGGCTTTTACATAAACCTCGAGAGGATTCCAATAGCAAATTAAATGTTCGATCTTGCAGTAGTGAGGTAGTTGAGACTTCCTACAAGTTTCCCACACTTTATTACATTATCAAATTATTTTCCTTGAGTGGATGTGAGCTTTAAATTTTGTTCCATCCGAGTAGTCAAAAGATTGCACTTAATCATGCCAAACATGTTCATCACATCTACAATGTACTTCCTTTGAGAGAGGAATATAAACTTTGGATGTTGGGCTACTTCAATACCAAGATAGTAGTGAACATAGCCCAAATTTTTCATTTCAAAACATTTCCTTGTTTCTTTCTTTATGGATGCAATGTATCTCTCATTGTTTCTTTTCATCAAAAGATCATCTACATACACCACAAGATATACAACTATTTTTCCAGCTTTGTTGAAAAAGAAAGTTGCATCATCAAAATCATAATGTTTGAAATTGAGTTTCAAAATATGCTTATTTAATTTATCGTATGAGGCTCATGGTGCTTGCTTGAGTCCATACAAGGATTTACAAGTTTTCATACTTTATGTTCTTGACCTTTCACAACAAATCCTTGTGGTTGGGACATAAAAATATTATCTTTTAGATATCCATTCAAGAAAATAGTGTTTACATCCATTTGATGGACTTTCCAACCCTTCTGAGATGTCAAGGTAATTTTTTTTTCTGGTTGGTAGCCCATTTTATTATTCACTATTGTCCTGAGTGGATTGGTACCGATACTTTTTCATCTATTACAACTGTGACATGTATGATAGATTTAAAAACAAATTTCTTAATGTTTCTAACAAGAAATAAATACAATTATTAAATATTAGATTCCAAATGATTTGATTCCATGGATATTTACAAAAATTTTCTCCATCTAAATTCCATTCGAAATTAATTGATTAATTCACAGTGTTGGTTCAAACCCAAAGCATTGTGCTTTTTACATAATAATACAAGACCCAATTAAAAGCCTTAATTGAAACAATTTTTTTATTTTTTAAATAGAGAACTACCAAGGGGAATAATACTAGAACATGAAAGATCCACAGGGTATTGGATAGATGATGATTGGGTGCACTCTCAAGGCACTCTTAGATGTTAAATCAGCAGTTCCGTCTGCTACCCTATTCTGGTGTTATTCTTGGAAATGACCATGATGTAGCCTCATTGTTGCTGAACTTACAAAGAAAAAATAGTAGAACATGAAAACACTTTATTTTGCATCAAAACTTAATTTGCACAACCATGAAGTCAATCTAAGGATCCTTGGGAGATATATATTCCTCAAATAAATTAGGAAATTGGATTTAAGGACAATAATCGTCCTTTTACAAAATCACTATCTACAAACATATTAGTGAATCAAAATTAAACATAAATAGTAAAAGTCACTACTACTATTCCTTTCTATATGGACATTTTGAAAAAGATAAAATAGACCAAGGGAAAAAATTTACCCTAAATATTTTTTTTTCTATTTTAGTTCCCACAAGGACATTAACTTCTCTCTCATGACCTTTGTATCCAATCATGAGAAATAATAGGGAAGACAATGGTTCATGTCTTCAATCAAATTGTGGCATGGAGATGGCTCGTGCTGTTGATCAAAATGATCCTAGATTACTCCTCCTAAGACCATTTTAACCACATTACACTTACACTTTCCTGTATTTGTATTTACCTTCTCATCTCAAGCCCCCATGGTCATCCCTAATTCATATCATCCTTCTGCTTCCATGATAATTGATTGATATCGTCCTACTTCTTCCACAATTTTCAAATACTTTTCTAATGATTTTTCATTGTTAAGCTTCATAGGAAAGCACCTAAAATTAAAATCCTTGAAAATAACTCATTCTTTGGTAAATAGTCTATTTACCATAATTTAAGTGTGTATTTGCATAAACAAAATGAATAGGAACAAGATGGAAATAGATATACCTACAAGAGTTGCACCTATGATTATTTATGTTTTTTTTCGTGCTTTAAGATGTAGGAGTAAAAGTGTAAATGTGAAAACTTAGTAGTGGATATTACCCACCAAAAATTAATGCAACTCCTTATCCCTTAGTAGGAAATTAACTTTTCCACTTCATATATCAATTTGCAATTTTTTGTAATGTAATGTTTAACATTTTGACTAAGTAAAAAAAAAAGTAACCATCAAAATAAAATAACAAAATAAAAATAAAAATAACCCTATAAAATAAAATAAAAATGGCCCATGCATTTGACACATGGTATTCACGTGGAATATAGCTTATTTAAATGAAAACCAACCTAGATCAATCTTAACTTTGATCTATCAAGCAGTCAAATCTCTTTTCAGTCCAAAAGAAGTTTTCATATCAAGAGATTTGATACCTCTAAGAGCTTGGTAGATCGAGAGTTAAGATGGATCTAGGTTGCTATTAGTAAGTAATGTTGGGTTGAATCTCTATGGTTAAGAATCTTATTATGTGTTTTTCAAATGTTTATATGTTTAAATCATATATTAAATTTTCTTATAACTAATATAATAATGGAAATTTAAAATAAAGTTATATATATATATATATATATATATATATATATATATATATATATATATATCATGATGTAAGTTTTTTATTGACTATGTCTACCAAGCATACAATAGTTATTAGGTAGATGTTGAGAATTTAAATTCCATGACATCTAAAATAGTCACTGTAGTAGTCACAAATCAAAGGTTGATATTTATATTAAAATTAGTTATTCCCTTTTATTAAAATTCATTAATTAAGAAAATGTCTTCTTTTTTTGACATATGGTATTAGTAAGCCATAAAATTATAACAATGTCCATTTAACTCTCAAGGATGTTCATTATCAAGGATGTTCATGGTTAAAAGTAGTGTTACTTGTTTATTTAAATTTATATATGTTTAACTCATTTCTATTCTTTCTATCTTTAAAATTAATAAAAATAATTTAAAATCAAGTTATAATTGAGTTATTTTTTACTTTTTTTGTAATCATAGCAATGGAAGGTGTATTTTTCTCTCTTATTTTTAAAACTAGAATGATAATTTTGTATTTACATGCAATTTTGTGTGTTGATCACAGTGAACACATCAGTAAGTACATATTTGTCTTAAGAAAAAATTCATGAGCCATATTATCCAAGAAAACTAATTTTTTTTTGAGAGGGGTTCAAAGTAAGAGAACAAAAAATAGGGTCTTGTAGGTTGATACCTTTCTAATGTTTTTTTCGCTTGGAGAGGATCTCTTCCAAAAATGTCAGTTAAAGAGGGAGTATCCCAAAATAGTAAGAGATATTGCCTGCTTTTTCTTGGCTAATTGAGAGGGTATAAGCTTTAGCCTGGTTGTTTGTCATGCATTACCCCATGAATTTGTAACTTTAACTTACATAAATGTCAGAGATATTATGAGGTAATTATTTTGATATTTATCCATGTGTTATCTGTCCAGATATGCCTATATATTTCAGAATAGGGTTCTAGAATTTTAATTTCGCTATTAATAATTATTAAGTTGATAATAGCGATTTTAAATCCAATAAATATTCTAATATACATAAATCAAAATTTTACATTCAGTTTCAAAGTAGTTATGCCTTTTTTGAATTTTAGTTAAATTGAATTTTGAATAGGACATTCAAAGATTTAATTTAATTATTAATACTTGTTAGGTGGATTGTAGGGACCATCATGGAATATTATAAATTATTCATATTAATATACAAAAATCAAATGTTTAAATTCATTTTCAAAGTAGTTATTATTGAAACCTAATCTTTGGGATTAGGTTAATCCATGTAAATATTTGAAATATAAAAATAAATGGAATTGAGAAACGAAGACACATTGGGAGATGAAACCCTAGCCTAATATAGTATGAGAGCCAATCCCCATTTTTTTAGCATTTTCTGCATTGTAACTCCTATATAATTCCATTATTGTCTGCTATACTATCCCTATGGTCATTTTTGACCTCTATCCTTGTATGTTTCAGCTGAGCGTTAATTCCAAACATGTTTATTGATGGTGGTATGCTTTATTTCTTTACACAATCAATGAATGAATTTTGTTTTATTCCAATGAATGAATCATGTGTGTTCCTTCGGATTCATGTGAAAACTCTTTTCAATGCATTGAGATTATTTTTGAACACTAACTAATGTTGGTTCATCATTGCTCGTATGTTGGTCCATTGGTGTGTACATTTCTCTATGCATAGAGTATCGGTTGACGTAGAACTAAGACTTGGATACTCATGCTGGTAATGGTGTTGAGGTGGTGTCATTGCAGAAGCATGGGATGGAATACAGGCCCAAGTGGAGGTCTATTCTACATTTGCATGGATTGTCTGACCAATGGTCTAACCTTAAAGATGTCACTCAAACCGAGAGGAACCTATGCATTGATATATCTCCTAGTGCATGGTGCGTTGATGAATGATATATTGGTCTCTCTCACACACATACACACACACATATATAAGGTATGATGGTGACTGAAGTGTTGACTGTTGCATAAAAAAAAAGAAATCGTTTTATTATAAAAGTTGATTAGTGATAGCCTTGATGAATATTGATGAACCCTTAACCATGGTACAGTTTCCTTTGTGCATTAAGTCGTTTTGAGGGCCATAAGTTATGGTATGTAAAAAATTAATTTAGTATGATATGAATTGCTTTTTTTATGCTCATGAAACATATATGTTACATAGTGGTTCATGATATGTGATTATGAATGTGTGGAGATTGGTGCATATATAATCATTGAGTTTTTTAAAGAGCTTGCATCCATATAGCTCAATATTTTATAATTCATATGAATTATGTGAGAGGCTTTAAATGCCATTATATGTGAATGGTATTAAATACATAATATAGTGATGAGTAAAGAATATGTATGTACATATACTAATGATCTTTTGAAGACATATTTTAGGTCCAATTCAGAAATATATGATGCATTCACTCATATCCATAGTGGGAGTCGTTCTCACTGGAAAAGAGAGCTATCACGAGTGCTCCCAAAATATAAAAAAAAACCCTGATTTTCAATGAGTTGTGGAAAGGGGTTTGTGTAGGAGAAGGAGACAATGCACTTGAAAATCCCACTTCAGACAAGGAGTGTGCAATTTAGGAAAACAAGAACAACAAGGGCTATGCCTTGATTGTAGCGTTAGTAAACGAAGAGCTAAGTTTTCACATTTCTTCATTTTCAAATGCCTTTGAAGCCTTAAAGAAGTTTAAGGAATTGTATGACTCACACTGTTAATTTGAAGTTGTAGAATTGTTGTTTACATTGTTCATTATTGAGTTGAAAAATGATGATCCTCTTACCTTAACATCGAAAGTAAGATCCATTATGCATGACATAAAAGCCACTGGTGTTGAAACATATATTCCTCTAATAGATTAGGTCAAGTAAATGCATCCCACCTATTCAGATTATCTTGAGTCATTGCAAGCAAGTGGAAAACTTAAGGAGATTACCTTTGACTCCCTTGAGAAGATGTTTGTTGAGAGAGAGAATTCTTTTGGAAAGAAAACAAATCCTCGGTCTTTTGAAGAAGTTGTGTGCCTTGCAAAAAAAGATAAGAATCATTCACAAGATTCTTCTAGAGGAAGAGGTGGCTGAAGAGGAAGAGAAAGGAAGAATTTTAGATGTTGGGAGGGAAATCATTTCTAAGAAAGTTACGATCTTCATTGCATATGATGAAATAGAGATGGAAATGATGATTCCATTTGTAATTTTCCTTGGGACAGAATTAGGTAAGAAACAAATGAAGGAAAAGGTAAAACGCTTCATAAAGGGATAGGAAACGAAATCAAGTCTGCTCGTTATGTTGTGACAAATTGCAAGATTGGAGTAACTAAAGACTTATTCAATGCTTCACTTGCCTCAAGGAAAGATTCTTTTCCTTCTCAATGACTTCCAGAAGATATTTCTTTAAAGAATTCACTGATAATGTTGATGGAGTAGTCTACTTTGTAGATAAGTCAAAACTCAAGCCATCAATGCTTGGCACCATCAAGCTCAAACTGCTTGTTCTTCTTGAATTTCTTCTACTTGATGTTCGATACCTTATCCAGTTGAGGAGAAACTTGTTGTCTTTGGTCCAGATCTTCCAGCAAGGACACTCCATTCATATATTTGATAGAATGGTTGAGGTCTTAAAGCATAACATAACTCACATTTCAAGACTAGGATAGAAGAAGAAAGACTTATGAAGATACAAGGAACCTTTTCTCATGGAGAAACATTCTCATACAATTCTCGCTATTATGAAGTAAAATTTCCATCAAGATGATGAGGCTCATCAATAGGTATACTATATGGGTCACAATTCCATCCTCTAGCTTATTAAATTATTATTTTCTCACATTTATCTACAATTTGTTTTATATTATGCTTAGTGTGATGAGTAAATATGTGTTTCTACGTCATGTGGCCTAATGTGTATTCAATGCAGGCATTGGATAAATTTTGAGATAGCTTGACTGAAGGAACTCACAGAAGACAAGAAAGAGAGATTCTATGAGGTGGTCTACCTCCTTAAATCATCAAATGAGTTGAGCATCCCTACTCAATCTCATCAACTCAATGTCATTGGTAGCCAAGCAAACCGAGTTCATTGGCTGCCACTCCAGTGCAAGTCAAAGCAGAGTTACATTCACCTATTCTTGAGTTAGGGAATCAAGTATCCCTATTGATAGGGAGTTGTTAGTAGCTACATTCTTTATAAATAAAAAAGCTAAAGGACTCATTAGGATTCAAAGTTTTATTCTAGCCAAGAGGTCATTGAGCTAAAGCATATTTCACAGTTATTTTGATGATGTATTTGACACTTTTTGAACGATAATGAAAATTTATGTTTTGATCTAGCAATGGGTTAACTCAGAATGCTAGAGCTCTTGGTTTAGGGCACAACCCTAGAAACACAGGTTACTCTCATGTATCTATATTCTTAGCCTAGAATGTTGATTTATTGTTGAAGTTTATTCATGTTCCTTTTAGTTTAGAAGATGTAGTAGTTGCTTCTTATGCATGTTTTCTTTAGCGTAGAAAGTTAATTAGTTGTTACATTTTAGAGAATAAAATCCATTAAAACTGTGTGGTAGTGACCCCTATCTCATCTCCTCATGGGATCATGATTGGAGGACCCCACTATGAGAGCCCAAAAATAGACTGTGATTTCTTGTTCATTACATAGATCAATTTTGGCATTACTAGGCACTCATTTATTATTTACTGGAAAGGTTTACATTCATTATGTTTCTTCTCATGATTTTTCTAGCTTATAAGGTAGTTAATTTTATAGATCAAGTGCTCAACATTAGTTTGATAATTTTTCCAAATTCAACTCATCTTTTCCACCTTGTCTTGTGATGATTTGCAAATGAAAGGAGAAATAGGTGCAAGTGTTGTTATAGAGTTATTGGATATGTAGGCAGGGGAACCCTTCACCAACTCCATATAAGACCTTTCCACTCTCTTTTGATGCATTCCAACCACTATTTTATATCTTTGTCCTTTGGTCTTTTAGCAGCCAACTTATCCCAAATCTAGCCTTCTTGAAGCATTGGACTTATCTAAGGTTGTTGATCATCTTACCTAAACCTCCCACAACATTCATACAAAATTATAACACTTCATCTCACCATTCTTACCTTCCAAACTCTCTCATCCAACTTCCTTTAACATTTCAGGACATCCTGTAGTACTACAGGAATCCTATAGAAATATCTTGTAGCACAACTATAACAGCCTTTCTTGACCCTGTTTAGACCTGCAATGAGAGCCTAGCTTATTTCAGGAGTATTTTGACCCCTCATATTGGACTCCATGACAAGAAGTACCACTAGACTAGTATCTTTATTCCTTTTCCTTTCCTACAATATCCGATAACATTAGTTCTTTTATTTCTGAATTTAGCAATTAAAATTTTATTTACTCTGTAAGTGTGAATTAGATAGTCAATGCAGGCATTCTTGAATGACGAAATGGTAGAATAATCTTATTTTTTCAAGAAACCCTAATATCTAGATTGTTGAGTGTAAGTTAGCATAGTTTCCTTTCTGCAAGACTACAATAAGGCCTGTGTCCTTTCATAGCATTTACAAATTCACAACATTCATTTTGAGTTGAAAATCATTTACTTTCTCTACACTAGGAATACCCTTTACATTATTCTTTCAGTAGTTAGTCTCCTTTCAGTTTAGTAGAGGAATGGTCTGGAACTATAATGGTCAAGTGACACAATTGAGGGTGTCATGAGCAGAACGATGCATCTATTGTGTACATAGCATTGTCACCTCTAAGTTTGTATTAAACCTTAGGTTGATAAAGTAAATACTGAAGAGCCTCTAGTAGCTGCATCACTCGGTGCAATAACAAGGCTCACCATCATTTTGGCGCCATTGCCAGGGAGGTGTCTAAGTAGATGTTATTTATGATTTTCTTTCTATTTGTCATTGAGTAGACAGATGTTATTCTTACATTCTTCTCTGGTTTGGAGTTGGTTTTGAAAAAAACATAAACAAAAAAAATACTTTCATGCATCGTAGGAGTAGATACACTTTAAGGAAATTATTAACAAATACCCCCACAACATCCAACAGTCAACCTTCATCCTTCTTCAATGAATGTCAACATCCCTCTTTGAGTGCAGTGGAGTTAGAGGACCCCTTAGGTGAGCAACCTTAGATATTTGATCAACCTATTGGGGAAGAAGAAGAAGAAATCATTCATCATACCCACACCCTGACTAAAAATAGAAATGAGGGTGCTTCTTCCATCAGAGACACTTATGGAGATGCTAGGGTGAAAAATATAATCTCTTCTGCCCTTCCTCACCTCCATGGCTTAACCTCAGAGGAACCTGATACTTTTTCGTTTGAGTTTGTTGTTGTCTATAGAAATTATGATTACACCTACGATGACCAAAAGTTGAAGTTGTTCCAATCTAGCATTAAGGATGCATTCTTGCACTGGTTCATGGCTCTGTTAGAAAATTATATCTTACAAAGCAATGGAACACATAAAGTATTGCAGAAATATAAACACAGAAAACACATAAAACAAGAGAGACACAGATATATGTGGTTCACCCAGTTTGGGCTACGTCCATGGAGAAATAGCCAATCCTTCTTTTTATATTATCCAACAAACTGAAGAGATATAACCTACAACAAATCTGGTATAACTCGCTCTTTTCCCTCAATCTTGTCTCTCTTCCTCACTCAGAATATAGATATCCATAGACGCAATACAATTCCCTCGTGTATAGTGAGGGGTTGCCTTCTAGGGCAAAAAACCCTAAATTAAACATAACTTCTACCGTTAGATCTCTGCCTAATGATTGAACCAGATTGACTATGAAATTACAACCTTTTACAAGGCAGTTCCCCCCCTGGACTCTCCCTACAACGAATATTTTACGGGAGGCGTTGCCAACCCATTTCGAACTGGGGTCCAATGCGGCAATACCTTTGAATACAAAAATAATCATGCTCCACACCCAACAATCTCCCACTTGGAGACCGATTATAGCAACTCCACTGCTGCTTCATTTGTTGGACCATGACTCTCCCTTGTTACAACTTTTATTAACATGTCTGCAGGATTCTGGCTAGTGTGTATCTTTTCCAGATTCAACTCTCCATCTTCCAACGTTGACCATATGAAATGGTACTTGAGTTGTATATACTTATTCTTGGAATGAAATGTAGAGTTATTTACAAGATGTATGGCACTCTGGCTGTCACTCTATAACCTGTCCAACTTTTGTTTCTTACCCAATTCATCCAGAAACCTTTGTAACCAAATCGTTTCTTTACTAGCCTCTATAGCAGCAACATACTCTACTTCCATTGTTGAGAGTGTAACAACACTTTACAGTTTTGAGACCTAACTGATAGTTGTTCCACCTACAGTAAACAAATACCCTGTTGTGCTCCTCCTATTATCTCTATCACCCACCATATCTGCATCAACATATCCCTGTAGAGCAATGTTTGAACCACCAAAGCATAATGCTTCATTTGTGGTACCTCTCAAATATCTAAGAATCCACTTCACTGCCATCCAATGTTCTTTTCCTAGATTTTTCATGTACCTTCTTACAACTCCCACTGCATGTGCAATATCAGGCCTCGTGCAGACCATTGCATAGATTAAGCTTCCAACTACTGATGCCTATGGAACTTTAGACATATGAGACATTTATTCATCTTGGGACACTCCTCCTTACTTATTTTGAAATGGCTAGCCAAAGGTATACTAAATGGTTTTGCATTCTGCATATTAAACCTTTTCAACACCTTTTCTATGTACTCACTTTGAGAGAATGTTAATTTGTGATTCTTCTTGTCTCTAGTTATTCTCATACCAAGGATTTGTTTCACAGCACCCAAATCCTTCATTGCAAATGAGTTTGCCAATTTTCTTTTGAGCACATTTTTTTCCTACGTGTTAGAACCTGCAACAAGAATGTCATCTACATATAATAACAATATAATATAGTTGCCATCATATTTCCTTTTGAGATAAACACAATGATTGGAGTGACATCTAGTATAATCTTGTTCAGACATAAACTTGTCAAATTTTAGATACCACTACCTTGGAGCCTGTTTTAAGCCATACAAGCTCTTCTTCAACTTGGACACTAGTTTCTCCTTCCCTTTTACCTCATATCCTTGTGGATGTTGCATATATATCTCTTCCTCCAAATCCCCATGGAGAAAGGTTGTCTTTACATCTAATTGCTCAAGATGCAAATCTTCAACTTGTTAGGACTCAGAATTGACCATTTTTGACTTTATATTTTTGCTATAATATTACCCTTTTTCAGTTCATAAGTTGAAAGCTTTGATTACATAATGACCTAATTACCCCAAGGTATGAAGTAACTCTCCGCATGACTATGTGTTTAATTATTCATTACATATTCATGTTATCTTTATATTTATCTTTGGAAAAGTTAACCAAGTTGCTAAGATGAACTGTCTAAAGTCTGCAGGAATTATAATTCATAGTTGTTGTAACACTAGAAACAACAACTACGCAGTTGCTGCAACACCAGAAGCAGCAACTACGCAGTTGCTACAGCCAGCAACAACAACTATCTAAAGCAGGGAAATGCTATTTTGCAACAACTGGAATACCGGAAATAACAATTAGCAACTATCAGAAGATCGCCAGAAGTCCATGTGGACAGAACACGGTCAGCAACTGTCCAAAAAGGGAAAAACACGGTTACAGTGGCTAAAAATATCGGAAACAGAATGAGTTTACTAAATAAGCAACAATGGAGAAGCGGCAAAGGATAGCGCGAGGATTCCAAGAAGATGGTTGAAGTTCGGTTACCAGCTGTGTAACAGTAAGAGACCCAAGAAAGAATACACTGTCACACTGTTGTAACAACATCCTGTAACAAGGATGGATTTCTTATTTTTGAAAGAAAGGTTTAACTGAATGAACTATGACAGTCTATTGTAATAGATGTCTCCTCTATAAAGAGGAGACATCTACATTAGAAGGGGGGAAGAAAAATAGTCTGTAAGGGAATTTTGAAAGACAACAGCAAAAGTCTGAACTTTTATTGTAACTGGATCTTTTGGCAGATGAATAGAAGATTGTTCTGAGCACCTAATCTAGTATTTGTGTCCTGGGGAATCTTGTGAGAGGGACCGGGCCCACCTTCCTCACAAGATTCACCCATTTACTTTCTGTCAAGTGTGTAAGTGTGTTTGGTAATTTCTTTTTGCTGGTACTCTGTTTTGGATTCTGTAGCATTACCTCTGATGATTTCCTTTTTGCTGGTACTCTGTTTTGTTAATTGCTTGAAGCTGTAAAAGGATATTTCACCGGTGAATTAGAGTTGCAGTGTGTATTAGCAATCTGGTTACAGGGGCAGGTGCTGAACGTCCTTACCTGGAGGATAGGGTCCTGATCCTCTGCTAACAGAGCATCCATCACTTCTCTTTTTAGAATTGTATTCTTAGTTAACTGCTTTCATTTTACTTTTGCAATGCACTGTTATAACATAGAGTGAGAAACAGAATCGTGTATACTACAACTCTTTAATGCTTTTAAAAATTAAGTACATACAGTACGCGGTAGCCTTTGAAATAAAAGACTTTCCCAGGTTGACAAATTAATGTGGTACTTGACTGTTTAATTAATAAACAATTCAACTAGCCAACATTTTGGCGCCGTTGCCGGGGAAGGCGACTAGAGATTTCTAAAAGCATTAATGATTTCTTTTTGAGAATAACAGGTGCATGAGAGGACGCAGGAAACCTAATTTCACAGGCGGCAAGGGCGGAGGAGGAAGAAAAACCTTTATTGACGAAATTATCTCCAAGGCCGAGACATCACAGAGGACGAGTTCCCGGAGGCCTCAGATCCAGCATTCCTCACAAACAGATCGACAGACGGAGGAAGTACTAGGACCTGAAAGGAAGCTGGAAGTACCAGAATATACTGAGGAACCGGTAGAAGAACCTGAAGAAACAGAAGATACAGAAGATAAAGCAAGTGATTCAGGAAAAAGACCAATGGAGGATAACAGAGCAGAAGGAAGAGGGGAAAACTCACTCTCTACCTGGAGTTCCCTATTGGGGAGCTCCCGAGAGGAGCAACCCCCATGAAGAACATTCCACTCTTAGCATTACCCAACTTTCATGGGTTATCCTGTGAAGATCCGGATGAATTCCTCTTTGAATTCGAT
This sequence comes from Pinus tabuliformis, assembly GCA_031772625.1. Lineage (NCBI taxonomy): Eukaryota > Viridiplantae > Streptophyta > Pinopsida > Pinales > Pinaceae > Pinus > Pinus tabuliformis. The sequence continues at coordinate 591,948,038 of CM062813.1, forward strand.
ATACTATGTAGAAGTTATGATTATGTGAGCCCTAATCAGAAACTAAAACTGTTCCCAGCAACACTGAAAGGGAATGCATTAAGGTGGTTTATGAGCTTAGGAGATCAGGCAATCACTACCTGGGATCAGATGAAAGAAAGCTTTCTCACGAAATATCAGGATTACTGCCGGACAAGAGAAAGGAAGGAAGAATTGTTTAAAATGGTTCAGAAGGAGGACGAGAATCTGGAAGACTTTGTGGAAAGACTGCATCTGCAGCGGTCTGACCACCCTAACATGAGTAAAGATATCCTGAAAACAATATTGTTGAAAGGGGTACGAGATGACTGCTTGGACATGTTGAATATGTTAGGAAAAGGGGACATTTCTAAAGAGCCATTTGATGAAATTGTCAACCTCTGCATGAGATGTTCAAGAGGAGCAGTGAGTAGATCAAAAAGCAGGGACAATGTATATTCAAGAGTCCAGAAGTCAGCAAGTGGAGGAGCAACAAGGGCTGAAATAGGTAATTTGTTAGAAGAATTTAAAACTGAGATGTTAAGCTCTTTTGCTTCACAAATTGATGCTCTGCAGGTAAAAAGAAACAGGCAGAAGCAGAAGCTGCCCTAGCTATTTTTTGTTCGAAATGCAGAGAAAAACACCCACTCAAGGAATGCCCACTAGTTAAGGTACCAATCTGCACAATCTGCGAAAAGGACCATGAGACCCAGCAATGCCCCTCTCTGCCTGGAATTAAAGCAGCATTGCAGTCAACTGAAGAAGAGGCTGAAGCAGTGTACCTGATGACACAGAGGAGGCAATGGCCACAAAGACAAGGTATGAATTCTAACACAGCATTTAGTCGTTGGAATAATCACTCTCCTTTTCAAACAAATTACCCACCCATGAACCAAATGCAGTACCCACCCTTTAACACATTGAATTTTCCACCTATGCAGCAACCAAATCTTCCTTTTCTTGATCCTACCATATGGAATCCTTGGGCTCCCCAGCAACCGTATTTTAATCAATGGAATCCAAACTGGGCAGCCCAACAGATGCCATTTCCTCAACATCAACAGTCTCTTTCCTTACCATCCAATACTCCTCCAAATAACCAGGCAATTAGACCGCAGCTGCCTGTGCAACCCAACCCCAACCCAAATAATAATAAAGCCTTGCAAGCAATTGATATTCAAAATCAGCCTGTCTCCCCCATGCAATGTAACGTTATCCACCTTCACTCAGGAAGAATTGCTGAACCAATCATTGATGACATTACTGACTCTGATAAAGAGGAAGTTACAAAAGAAAAACCAGCTAACAATAATGCTGAAACAGTGGAAGCAGCATCTAACAACAATGATCAAACAGCAGATCCGCCATTTCCTGAACGACTGGCTCTCACTAAAACACTTGAGCAACCTTCTTTTAACCTTTTAGGCGAACTACATAATTTATACATTAAAATTCCATTATTGCAAGCATTAAGAGATGTTCCCATTTATGCTAGGACTGTTAGAGATATTTGCATAAAAAAACCTGGAAGAAAAGCTAAGGACCCCCTCACAGTTCATGTGATGGGAGAACTGACTACTTTAATGACAGAAAAAGATCATCTTGTGAAATATGGTGACCCTGGTCACCCTACAGTAACAGTCCAGGTTAGAAAAACTTTTGTCTCTAAAGTTCTAGTAGATTTAGGTGCTGCAATAAATATTATGACACTTGAAACAACACAATTGCTTCAGTTAAAAAACTTTATTAGGGAGACTCCAACCATCCTAGAATTGGCTGATCGCTCTACAATTAAACCAGAAGGGGTCATTGAAGATTTAATAATTTCTGTAGAATCCTGGAATTACCCAGCTGACTTTGTGGTGTTACAAACTAAAACAAATTTGGGGGATCATCCGCTGATTCTAGGAAGACCTTGGCTGGCTACATCAGATGCTTTCATCAGCTGTAGATCAGGATCAATGACCATCTCTAATGGGCAGGAAACCAAACAGCTTACCCTTTATCCTCATGCTACACCCATGATTAATAATGACAATTCTGTATGGGTAGATTATGAGGATGAAGAAACCCAACCTATATTGACTATCGGACAAGCCTTAACTTTCAAAGACTCTACTGAAGATGAATTAATCAGCAGCTTCATTTATGAACCTTCTTCGTTCAACCCAGAAATGTATAATCACTTCACTGCAATCTTGGAATCTGAATCTCAGCAGAATCTGAAAGATAAAAATTTATTTCAGACAACAGTAGGCAGCCCCTCCAAAAGTACAACAATAGAAATTGAGCCTGGCAAAACATTAAATATAAATCCTAACTTAACTGATAACGAAAAACAACAGTTAATAAAGTTACTCCAGGAAAATAAAGAAGCATTTGCATGGGACTATACAGACATGAAGGGGATCTCCCCTGAGCTATGCACTCACCGTATTTATATTAAAGAGGGATCCCGGCCAGTCTGTCAACCCCAGCGGCGGATGAACCCCAACCTAAGGGAAATTGTGAAGGAGGAACTTCAAAAACTGTTGAATGCAGGATTTATATACCCTATATCTGATAGTGAGTGGGTTTCCCCACTTGTAATTGTACCCAAGAAAAATGGCAAATGGAGAGTATGTGTGGATTACAGAGCACTGAATAAAGCCACCCAAAAAGACCATTTCCCTTTACCATTCATTGATCAGGTATTAGATAATTTGGCAGGTAAGAAATTCTTTTCATTTTTGGATGGATTTAGTGGATATAATTAGATTAAGGTTGCACCCCAAGACCAGGACAAGACCACGTTTACTAGCCCATGGGGGACCTTTGCTTACAAGGTACTTCCATTTGGGCTATGTAATGCTCCAGCAACATTTCAAAGAGCAGTGATAGGGATCTTTTTGATATGCTAAATGATTCATTAGAAATATTTATGGATGACTTTACTCCTTATGGAGTGACTTTTGAGGATGCACTGCAGAATCTTGAAAAAGTACTTAAGCGATGTATAGAAGCACACCTTGCCTTAAGCACTGAAAAGTGTCATATGATGATGAATCAAGGTATTGTATTGGGTCACTTCATCTCATTCCTAGAAATTCAAGTCGATCCAGCTAAAATACAGGTAATTCAGACCATCCCTATCCCCAAAACACAAACTGATGTAAGAAGCTTTTTAGGACATGCTGGATACTATAGAAGATTTATTAAGAATTTTTCCAAAATAGCTTCTCCTCTATTTGTGTTGTTAACGAAAAATGTTGAATTTAAGTGGACTGATGATTGTGAAAAAGCATTTAATGAACTCAAACATCAGTTGTCTGCAGCTCCCATTTTGAGAGGACCTGATTGGGCACTACCCTTTCATATATCCTTTGATGCCTCAGACACTGCAATTGGAGCTGTCTTGGGCCAGGAAGAAAATAGTCTTCCCTATGCCATTTATTTTATCAGTAAGAATATGACACCAGTTGAATTGAATTATACAGTCACTAAGAAGGAATTCCTAGCAGTCATTTATGCTATCAATAAATTTCGACATTATATTACTGGCTACACTACTTTTGTGCATACTGATCACTCGGCCATTAAATATTTGATGAATAAATCAATTACAAATGCCCGAGTCACCAGATTGTTATTATTATTACAAGAATTTGACATCACAATTGTAGATAGGCCAGGAAAAGAAAATGTAGTTGCTGATTTCCTTTCTCGATTAAAAACTGATGAAAATGCTCCAGTAGATGATTCTTTTCCTGATGAATATTTATTTGCAGTATCTGCTCACTCACCTTGGTATGCAGACATTGCCAATTATCTAGTTGCAGGAAAATTACCATCACACCTATCACACAGGGAAAGAAGAAAGATCATCCAGCAAAGTGCTAGGTACAGCTGGATAAGCGGGTGTCTTTTCCATACAGGAATCAATCAGGAAATCTGGAGGTGCATTGGTGAAGATGAAATTTATGATGTACTAAAAGCTTGTCACGATGGCCCTTGTGGAGGACATTTTGCAGATAAAAGAACAACACACAAGGTACTCAGAATGGGTTATTATTGGCCATCACTCTTCAAAGATGCCTGAAAATATGTGAAGGCCTGTGATAGCTGTCAAAGAATGGGCCAGCCTAATCACAGGGATGAAATGCCACTCAATCCCCAGGTAATTCTTGAACCTTTTGAGAAATGGGCATTAGATTTTATAGGTCTCATTAACCCCCCATCCAATTAAAGAATGTACATATTAGTATGCACAGATTATATGACTAAATGGGTAGAAGCTAAGGCACTCCTTAAAGCTAATGAAGAAGCAGTACTAACATTTTTATTTGAAGAAATCTTTGTTAGATTTGGATTACCCAGAGAATTAGTCACGGATGGAGGACCTCCTTTCAACTCTCATGGCTTCAAAAATACGCTTAAGAAATATCATATTAAGCACAAAATGACTACACCTTATCACCCCCAAGCAAATGGGCAGGTAGAAAGCACTAATAAAGTCATAGAAGCCATCCTAACAAAAACAATAAAGGAGAATAAAAGGGACTGGTTTCAAAGGTTGCCCGAGGCATTTTGGGCCTATAGAACTACTTGGAGGAATACTACGGGCTTTTCACCTTATGAATTAGTTTTTGGAAAGAACGTTATCTTCCCTGTAGAGTTTGAGATCAAAACTTTAAGAATTGCTTTAGCTGTTAACCTTGATTTGACTGATGCACAGACAGCTAGGTTGCAGCAACTTGAAGAATTGGACGAGAAAAGACTGGATGCCATCCATCAAACAACCATGATACAGCAACAAAGAAGCAGGTGGCATGACAGAACCATCAAGCAAAAGCAGTTCCAGAAAGGTAACTGGGCTCTACTTTATGATTCCCGTTTCGAGAATTTCCAAGGTAAGTTAAGAACAAGGTGGTTAGGGCCTTATGAAGTGGATGCTGTTTTTCCAAATGGGATAGTCAGACTTTTAACAATTGATGACAGCAGAACACCACTACTAGTGAATGGATATCGACTCCGTTTATATCACCGGCCTGTTTCTAAAGAAGATTTTAAAGCCACTTGCATGGCAATTAAACAGTATTCTTTTCCAGGGGAACTTGCTGTCCCTCAAGGCATTTAAATTTCTATTTATTTATGCATTTTTAGATTAGATATTCTTTTTTTTAACTAATAATCCCTGCCAAGGGTTGCCATATTACATTTCAGTATTTTGCAGATTTGAGCTGTGGAAAATAGCTGAGAACAAAAGCTTCAAAGGAATCACTTTGCGGACTTGGAAGCCCTGTTGCTGCAACACCAATCCCCGTTGCTGCAACACCAACTTTCCCGTTGCTGCAACACCTTTTCCCGTTACTACAACATCTTTTCCCGTTGATGTAACATCACTTCCAGTGGCTGCAACACCAATCCCGTTGCTGCAACACCACTTCCCGATCCCGTAATACCTTTTTCAGCAATTCTCTCATTTATAAAAGCACCAGTCTCTCCACTTCAGCCCCCAAGAAATGAATTTTTATAAAATAAACCATTTCTTATGATGATTACAATACTCCACTATCACTTCCCGTCATTATTATTAAAAATCGTCGGTATTCTCATGCTCTTAGACCCGCTGTAATCATTATGATCCAGCAAAAGATAAGACAAGACTTTTCGACGCAGCAACCAAAAAGGTAAAACATAAAGGTACGCATGATTATGTATGGACATTAAATAATAGTTAATGTGGAGATGCTGATAGGACTACCGAATAATTGTACTTCCAATCATATCACTTACGCATAGGGGGGGGATTACCAAAGCGCTCTCATAATTGCATACTATGCCAACTGCCGCCGCCTTTAACTCTCCCGGTAATATGTAAAAGTCACCTCATCACGGCGTGTTACCATTTGCAACGTTTACTCTGAACTGAACTCGGAAGCTCGGCTCTGAACTGAGAATTTCATTGAAACAACAGCTATGGGAGGAAATCTCATCACATATGAACCTGGCACAATAGCACTTCTTGAGCTCTATCCCGAGGTTTATCAAATCTTTCTGCAAGCGGGATGGCTAGATTATTTTAGGAGACTTCCAGACTTTGACGCGCAACAAGTCCTCGAGTTTGCTTGCAATTTAACAGAGGGATTTTCTGTCGTTCAGGGAGTTCAAATCCCAGTCACGAAGGAAGTCATAGCCCAAGTTACCTGGCTACCAGCTAATGGCATACGGTGGTTCAGTAGGAAGCACTTGATCCTTAATGCGCAGCAGGATTTTCTTCAACCGGGCGAGCAGGTGGAACCCAAGGGCAGAGGCGTAGCACTTCAGTCATTGCCTCAACCGTGGCCGAAAGTTGCTGAATTTGTGAAGCAATACCTGACGTGCGAAGGCCGGTACCAGGTAATTTACCAGCACGATTTCGTCTGGTTGAATCATTTGAGGAATGGTCAGTTGATAAATATGCCATATTATTTATTGGGATGTCTTAAAAATATGTCACGTTACGCTGCCAACGCAAAGCATCCGCTTCTTTCCTTGAAACACCACCGTCTAGCTCAATTGTTGATAAATAGAGGCCTCGCCTTAAATAACCCTCCACCCCCCATTAATCCCCATCAAGAGGCAGAAATCCCCCAGCCGGAACAGGAAATTCCTCATCAAGAAGAGGAAATTCTTCACCAAGCTGAAGACATACCTCAGCAAGATGTAGAAATCCCTCAGCAAACAGAGGACATTCCTGAGCAAATACCTGAAGAAATCCCTCAGCAAACAGAGGACATTCCTGAGCAAATACCTGAAGAAATCCCTCAGCAAACAGAGGACATTCCTGAGCAAATACCCGAAGAAATCCCTCAGCAAGCAGACGACATTCCAGAACAAATGCCCAAAGAAGTCCTCCAGCAAACACCCCCACAAGTTGCTGAAAATGAACAATCAGCAGTAGAAATACCCACGGAAACAACTCCATCCCCCAATAGAACCAATCCATCCATTCCCATACTTGGTATTTCTACCGATGACTCTGATGATAACATCCCTATTACCCTGCTCAAACGAAAAATGCAGCAGAAAAATGAAACCCCACCAAAAAGAAGAAGAACTAGGGCTTCGGCTAAAGCAGCTGCTATTTCTGCCACTGTCCCTATCTTAAAGAAAGCCAGCCTGAAAAGAAAAATGTCTGAATTCCCTGCTTCTCTACCCAAGCAAAGGACTCGGTCGTCTGTAATAGCTGAATCTCCTAGCCACACCCCCTCAAGCTCACCACCCATCATGTTAAAAACCCGCATTCCCACCAGCCCTGGAAACTCCTCTCCCTCACCCTCAGAGGCTGAGATGCAGAGTGTTCACAGTGTCGCGACATCATATTTTAAGGCAGCTGTCACATAAGAACCAGCTGCCGACACCCAAGGTAATATTGGCCAAGAAGCTGCAACACAAGAAACAGCCACTACTCCAGGTGACACACAAGAACCACCTGTCGAGGGTATAAGTGATCAAATCAATGTTGAAGCACAACCTCTGCCTCCACTGGAACCTGTCGCTCCACAAGCTCAGCCTACCATATCTGCCCTGCAGGAAGAAATTGAATTTCTGAAGTCCCAAATTCAGGATTACCAGGAGGAAATAATAAGGGTCAAGGAAGCCTATCAAAATGAATTTAGCCTGCATATTTTAGCACGAGTAGCATCCGCAGCAGAGAAGAGTAAGGACAATGAATATATGTGTGCCAATTGTGGTGAGATATATACTCAAGCAGGATACAAAGTAGTTGCAGAACCAATGACTGAAGTCTCTGCCGTTGTGGTTGAAACAAAAGAACCTGTTGTTACACAGACGGAAACACCACAACCCTCTGCTGAAATAGAAGAACCTGTTGTCACAAAAGAAACAACAGGCTCTCCAGAAAAGATGCAAGAGCAGACAGAAGAACCTGTTGTCACACAAGAACCAGCAGGCTCTCCAGAAAAGATGCAGGAGCAAACAGAAGAACCTGCTGTCACACAAGAACCAGCAGGCTCTCCAGAAAAAGTGCAGGAGCAGATAGAAGAACCGGCTGTCACACAAGAACCAGCAGGTTCTCCAGAAAAGATGCAGGAGTAGACAAAAGAACCTGTTGTCACACAAGAACCAGCAGGCTCTCCAAAAAAGGTGCAGGAGCAGAAAGAAGGACCTGCTGTCACACAAGAACCAGCAGGCTCTCCAGAAAAGGCACAGGAGCAAACGGAAGAACTTGCTGAAACACAAGAACCAGCAAGTTCTCCAAAAATTATACAGGTGAAAACAGAACAACCTGCTGTAACACAAGAACCAGCAGGATTTTTAAAAAGTGTGAAGAAAGAACTGGAAGGATTTGTTGTAATACAACAATCAACAGGGAATGAAGAGGAAGATATAAAGTCACCATGGCCCACCCAAACTATTGTGAAGAAAGAAAAAGAAGCAGTTACACAGGAAGTAACAGGGAATAAAGAAGAGGAAGATATAAAGTCACCACGGCCTACCCAAACTGCTGTAGTGGTTGTAACACAGGAATCAGGAGGAAATGAAGAAAAAGGCATAGACTCACCCAGGCCTACTCAAATTGCCATGGAACGGGAAGAAGAAGTAGTTACAGGAGGAAATGAAGAAGAAGACATAGACTCACCCCGGCCTACCCAAATTGCTATGGAACAAGAGGAGGAAGCAGTTACACAGGAAGTAACAGGGAATAAAGAAGAGGAAGATATAAAGTCACCACGGCCTACCCAAACTGCTGTAGTGGTTGTAACACAGGAATCAGGAGGAAATGAAGAAAAAGGCATAGACTCACCCAGGCCTACTCAAATTGCCATGGAACGGGAAGAAGAAGTAGTTACAGGAGGAAATGAAGAAGAAGACATAGACTCACCCCGGCCTACCCAAATTGCTATGGAACAAGAGGAGGAAGCAGTTACACAGGAATCAGGAAATGAAGAAAAAGGCATAGACTCACCCAGGCCTACTGTTGATGCCCCGAAAATCGTTGCAACAACATTGGGGGATAACCACCCGGTCCGGACCTTAGTACAGCTCCTTTTCCGTTTGGAATGGTGGCTCCGACTGGGGATAATGGGACCAGTTTCCCAATAATGGATAAACGGGATGAATGGATGATTGTTTAACTAATCTAATGATAGGCGAATAACTTAATCTATTGACAGAATAAAATAACTACTACTAATCCCGGGAATGGTTATATTTCTCTAAGTGTAGCGCTTGATGATCTATGTTTTCAAACAGGCATATAGATGACTCCATCTGACAGGCATAGACATTAATTCATTCAATGATTACTTTACTTAAGTAGTTAAGCAAAGCGATTAAAACAATAATACTACACTCATCATTTATATCATCGACACATATATGATTAAAAGAAAAGCATACCATAAACATCCAATAGTGGAAAGAATACAGAACTGCTGTTAAAACGCATACATATATCTGATAATAGCAAAGGAAATCGGATAACAATTCATATGAAAAGAATGGAATCAGACATAGATAATAGTACCATATGAGCTGATAAAATACTCCCAATATCAATCGCTATCTGTGATTCTTCCTTCAACGCAGAGATGCTTTCAAACAAAGACAATAGTGCACATTTGCAGAAAAGCTACCATGTTGAATTTAGAATAACTGGTCCAGTTTTATAAAAGAATATGGCTGAAGCACAATAGTGTGACTTCAGTCTTTAAGTCAAGTACAAAACTTTACGACCCTTTCCAAAACAATGAAAGGGTCTATAAATACCTAATTATGATAACTATCTATGAAACTGAAATCCTACTAAACTGGTATCAATCAATTTTGATCATATTTTCCCTCGGCGATCTGGCAGTCGGCGGCATGAATCATCAAGTAGGCTGCTTGCCTTTAAATCTGAGCTGACTTGTAGCAAGCATTGGCTCCACTTCGGGTGGTTTGTTGAGGCAAGAGCTGAGCTGGGCGGTGTATGTGGCATCCTGAATATCGGGGATAATATACCCGATTGCATCTGTAAGGCACTTGAGGGCGGCTCTCTGCGAGTGTGGTTTTACCAAGAAAAACCAATACGTGTCATAGGTTAAACTGTTAATCCCAGCGATTAACCTTCCTTTCTCCTCTAAATCTGGATAACATGATTGCTCCAATGTATTCATTGTTGTTAATTTTCCTGGTGTGCATTGGGAGATCACGTTTGATAAGTAGAGAGTGTTATTAACTAATTCAACCAGATTGCTTGAAGTTAATTTGCATCTCGAAACCGCCCTCTCAGCTTTCATTAACTGGGACTGCCATTCTGTAAAGAGTATATCTTTATATGACTCCAGTATTCTTGGTAAATTAGTTGCTTGCCCTTGATCTGTATCTTGCCAATCGAGAAATGCAACTATCGTTTCTTCGGCTTGATCCAATTCAGTCCTAGCCTTGTCTACTTTATTACTTATGGATGCCATTAACTCACATAGGGGCTCTTCCTGGACGATTTGTTGACATAGAAGCTTAATTTGAGCTATCAATGCAGTATTTATCTGTAGTGCTTCTGTTCTGAATTCGGCCACTTGTGGAACGCCTTTTGTCTTTTCAATTTGCGCTGATAACTGAGCAATTTTCTCGTCTTTTGATTTAAGCATTCTCTCATTCGCCACCTTCAGTTGTGCTAAGGCTTCTGACAATTCCTTTTGCTTCTGGATTGCGCTTTGATCGACCCGTTGTTTCTCTGCCTGCAGTTGTTGAGTTAGTTGATTATTTAATTGTTGTTGCGTCAACAACTGCTGTTCTGCCTGCTCTGCTTTTTGTTTTGCTTCATTTAACTGTGCCTGCAATGAAAAGATTTCTTGGTCCTTTGTTTTTAGTAAAAGGCTTACCTCCGATGCCTTATCTATTGTTGCTGCCGAATAAGCTCCCGCATACTGTGATAGTTTTGTCAGGTCATCGGAGGGGTCAAATTCCTCCTTCCAAACTACATTGCCCGTGACAGTTTGCTCTGGAAAAAGGGAAGGTTGATCAGTCCTTCTTCTTTTCCTTTGTCGTTTAACCACTGCTTTATGCCTTGGGCTGTAGAAGACATCCAGGGGAGGAATATCTTCCACTTGCAAAATGATTTGGTCGGAGGGGTCCTTTGGTATTATCTCTACCTCTTTGGAAATGGGTGGGCCGCTGGTTCCGCTTAGAACCTGTGGTGAAGTGATTTCCTGTGTGTCCGTTGCCTTGGAAGTGTCTGTGTCCTTCGAACATTCCAAACCACTGATGATGGAATCAAATTTCTTCCATTCCTGGAGCAATTTAGGGTCAATATTAGTATCTATATTGACATCAATGGTGGTTTGTTTTTCCTTTTCAGCTTGGGTCTCCTTCCGCACTTTTTCCTGCTCTCTCTGCTACCTTTCCTCCTGCTCTCTCTTCTGCTTTTCCTCTTGTTCTTTCCTCTGCTTTTCCTCTTGTTCTTTCTTCCAATTTTCCTCCTGTGGCTTCTCTCGTTCTTTCGTTATAACTGGAGGTTCCTTTAACTGTTGCCGATCAGGCTCGCTTGACGATGTAGCTAGGGTTGTCGCTAGTAGATCTAGAGGCAGAGTTTGCAACCTCTATTCTCTAAGTTTATTAAATTCTGTCAACCCTTCATCATTATATTTCATTTTGGCCAATGCTTTAACCTGCATTATTGTCTCAGCTGAAGAGAAAAGGTCATCAAACATATCTTCTTTATGATCAAATTTTGTCAATTTGGCCTGTTCTAGTGCAGTATAGGCAACTTTGTTTGGGTCAAACTGCCTATTTGGGAGAGTCGCCAGAGTTAATGATTTAATCTTCGTGGCTTCCTTTTCTGCATGTTTGAGATCATGCAGAGTATAGACACCACATCTCAAGGGAAAAGAGGGCCAGCCCTGCTTCTTATTTTTCTTAAGAGTCTGTGTAACACTCTCAACCATAATCTGGTAAGAGATTTCTCTTGCCAACAGTTTATCTGGTATGTATAAAGGGATAACATGAGGTTCGGCTTGGCTACCGAAAACTCTTATATAAGTGAATTTCTCCTCTCCAAACCATCTCCCTACCGCTGTTAAATCAATCCCAGCTTGGTAGGAAATCTTGGGAATGGGTTTATCAAAAATAGAATAATAAATAGGCACCATAAAGCCATTGCAGACTTGGTACAGATGGTGCTTGTAAGAGGATTTCCATAATTTCTGATGGTATATGTGGATAGCCGTGGGATCTTGTGGCGTCCACCTCCAGCCGAGCACGGGAAATTCAGAATTGAAACACAATGTATCTAAAATATATGCACTGTAATAGAATGGGGGGATTATCCTTTCAGAGATGCGAGTCTTATTCCTAAACTCAAGAACAACTTTGGCTAGTTTGTCTGAGAGAATAGTGGGTCAATCCATTATTATACTGTTGCATGCAGCTTCCATTAAAGGAACCATTTCTATAGTGAAATTAGAAGAGTCATGCAATCCCCACAATCTACACATCATTATTCCAGCGTAGCAATAAGGAGAAGCTAGGGAATCAACTGAGTACTTACCGGAAGACTCGTGTTTGTGCTTTGCCGGATTTTGTCTCCAATCCCGGATGGGTTCGGATTCAACTTCGTTCTCGTTTGAGAACTTTTCCAGGAACGCCTTATTGTATATCTTTTATGGCTCAGGCAAATGATACATTTGCCTCAAATCATCAGCTTTGAACGACCCGAAAATTCTCCCGTCTCTGGTGCTGAAGGTTCTATCTAGGATTGGGATTTCTTCGATTGCCCACCGCACTACATCTGTGTATGGGAGAATTTGTTCCCTGGCTGCTATCCGGTGAAGGAAGGAGTCAGCTAAATCCTTAAGAGTACCCTCAGATTTCCGAGTAGAATTTGCAGTAGCTTCTACTGTTGTCACTTTAGGTTCTTCAATTTTGATCAAGTTGTAGGTACTCTGCCAAGTAGTTCTGCCGAGACCAGAACATGTGGAATCCAAAATCAATCCTTTCTTTTTGTCAGCGACAGCTTGTCCTGCAGCTGGCGCCGCGGAAGCGCCTGTGGTCTTCTTGGATTTCTTCCCCATTTTGCTTAAGCTTTCTCCTTTGGATGAATTCTGCACAGAGGCGAAAATAAACGTAACACAGAGAGATGACAATGAAAATCCAATATGGGAAAGATATATTGATCAAAGCGTGCTAAGAGATTAACTCTAAAAATGGCCGCGGATACAATCCATGGGAAGATCTTACAATTACATTAAATGGCCGTTTAAAACCTGCCAATCCTTAAATGCCCATTATATCATTATTCGGCCGAATGACCTGTTTAAGCGTGCTATGAATGTTTTGGCGGTTGGGCGCAGGTGCATCATTGCTTAACAGATTAAGCTTTAAATATGATTTGATCATAATATCCCTCCATTTAACGGCTTTTTTGAAAACTGCGCTTTATCGCAATTGGCCATCGGGGAGAGCTTTAACCTCTTGTATTGACACCATTTAAAACCCCCGATCGCCGATAGCCGATATCGCATCGCGTCGGGAGAATAGGGATTATATATGACATGGACAGCATATCGCCGATTTGCCGATTGCGATATCGCATCGCATCGGGCTGCATCACCTGGGCGCCTTAACAATGTGCATAGGATATTGCCGATCGCCGATAGCCGATATTGCATCGCGTTGGGAGAATAGGGATTATATATGACATGGACAGCATATCGCCGATTTGCCGATTGCGATATCGCATCGCATCGGGCTGCATCACCTGGGCGCCTTAACAATGTGCATAGGATATTGCCGATTGCCGATTGCGATATCGCATCGCATCGGGGTGAAAGGCTTGGGGCGCTTTAAGACTGCGTATAGAGTATCGCCGATAGCCGATAGCGATATCGCATCGGCGGAAACCAATATGTCACTTATTTGTGTTCTCTATGTCATTGCGATATGCGATCTTGCGATCGCTTTATCGCAATGATAAAAGATTGTTTTATTTGATCAAAATGGGTTTTTCAAAAGGTTTTTATATAATGTTTTCATTTGGTTATCGGACCTTTTTGAACAATACAATATTGATACCAATTAACTTCTAAAGGGACCCATTTCTATGATAATTTTGTAAATAAAAATGATATGAAATGGGGGGTTGTTGTAGAGCACAACACCTACTCAAATTGCCATGGAACGGGAAGAAGAAGTAGTTACAGGAGGAAATGGAAAGGAAGACATCGGATCATCCCGGCCTACTCCAATTATCACAGAGCAGATTATCCTTGTTGATGCCTTTACACAAACAGAACATCCCTTTGTTAGTGATGCATGCAACAATGTGCTGAAAATTGGATTGGCTACAGATTTAAATTTCCACTTCTATGGTTATCTGGTCAGCAATACAAGGGCCAGTTTGGATTATCCAAAAAGGAAGAGGCGGTAGCATGGAGGCAAATACAGACTGTCTGTGGGTTCAGAGACAAGTTTGATACCACTTTCTATAACTATTGTCTCAGTAATTTACACTGTTCATCCCAGTACTCCGACTCAAATTCAGAGTAAGCATTGCATGAGGACATGCAATCTCTTCAGTTGGGGGGGATGTTAGGACTCAGAATTGACCATTTTTGACCTTATATTTTTGCTATAATATTACCCTTTTTCAGTTCATAAGTTGAAAGCTTTGATTACATAATGACCTAATTACCCCAAGGTATGAAGTAACTCTCCGCATGACTATGTGTTTAATTATTCATTACATATTCATGTTATCTTTATATTTATCTTTGGAAAAGTTAACCAAGTTGCTAAGTTGAACTGTCTAAAGTCTGCAGGAATTATAATTCATAGTTGCTGTAACACTAGAAACAGCAACTACGCAGTTGCTGCAACACCAGAAGCAGCAACTACGCAGTTGCTACAACCAGCAACATCAACTATCTAAAGCAGGGAAATGCTATTTTGCAACAACTGGAATACCGGAAATAACAATTGGCAACTATCAGAAGATCGCCAGAAGTCCATGAGGACACAACACGGTCAGCAACTGTCCAAAAAGGGCAAAACACGGTTACAGTGGCTAAAAACATCGGAAACAGCATGAGTTTACTAAATAAGCAACAATGGGGAAGCGGCAAAGGATAGCGCGAGGATTCCAAGAAGATGGTTGAAGTTCGGTTACCAGCTGTGTAACAGTAAGAGACCCAAGAAAGAATACACTGTCACACTGTTGTAACAGCATCCTGTAACAAGGATGGATTTCTTATTTTTGAAAGAAAGGTTTAACTGAATGAACTATGACAGTCTATTGTAATAGATGTCTCCTCTATAAAGAGGAGACATCTACATTAGAAGGGGGGAAGAAAAATAGTCTGTAAGGGAATTTTGAAAGACAACAACAAAAGTCTGAACTTTTATTGTAACTGGATCTTTTGGCAGATGAATAGAAGATTGTTCTGAGCACCTAATCTAGTATTTGTGTCCTGGGGAATCTTGTGAGAGGGACCGGGCCCACCTTCCTCACAAGATTCACCCATTTATTTTCTGTCAAGTGTGTAAGTGTGTTTGGTAATTTCTTTTTGCTGGTACTCTGTTTTGGATTCTGTAGCATTACCTCTGATGATTTCCTTTTTGCTGGTACTCTGTTTTGTTAATTTCTTGAAGCTGTAAAAGGATATTTCACCGGTGAATTAGAGTTACAGTGTGTATTAGCAATCTGGTTACAGGGGCAGGTGCTGAACGTCCTTACCTGGAGGATAGGTTCTTGATCCTCTGCTAACAGAGCATCCATCACTTCTCTTTTTAGAATTGTATTCTTAGTTAACTGCTTTCATTTTACTTTTGCAATGCATTGTTATAACATAGAGTGAGAAACAGAATCGTGTATACTACAGGTCTTTAATGCTTTTAAAAATTAAGTACATACAGTACGCGGTAGCCTTTGAAATAAAAGACTTTCCCAGGTTGACAAATTAATGTAGTACTTGACTGTTTAATTAATAAACAATTCAACTAGCCAACACAACTATTACTACACTTAAAATAGTTATGATTTAAGTCATTTTAACAACAGGAGAAAATATTCCATCAAAGTCTATACCCTTCTTCTGTGTAAACCCTTTCACCACAACTCTATCTTTATACCTTTTTCTACATCCATCTTCTTCCTTCAACTTGTAAACCCATTTATTCTGCAATGTTGTTTTACTTGCAGTCATCCTGATTAAGTCCCAAGTCTAGTTATGTGCTAAGGAGTCCATCTCTTCTTTCATGGCTTGCTCCCACTTCTTCCTGGTTTCTACCTACAATGCTTCTTCATAACATTCTGGTTCACCAGAATCAGTCAACAATACATAATATAATGAAGGAGAGTATCGTTTAGGGGGTCTACTTATCCTAGTAGATCTTCTAACACCTCCTTCAGGTGTTTGAGGTGCTTCTTGTTGTTGTGGTTGTTGTTCTGGCTGTTGATCATTATGATTTTTAGGCACCATCACTTTTCCTGTGATCTCGTCAAGAACTGTGTATTCTTTGATTTCTTTTTCCTGTTTCTTTTCCTCCAGTTGATCCTTATACAAAACCTTTTCATTGAATTTGACATCTTTACTCCTAATGATTTTGTGTTTTTCATAATCATAAAAGCGATAACCAAAATCATTAACGCCATATCCAATAAAGGTACATTTCTTTGAATTTGCCTCAACCTTTGTTCTATTTTCTTTATTAATGTGGACAAAGGCTTCACAACGAAAAGTCTTAAAAAAATATTAGTTTACCTTTTTACCTGTCCATGCCTGATCTGGAATACCACCATCCAAGGAGCTTGAAGGCCCTCTGTTTATTAGATAAACAACATTATCTACAACATCTGCCCAAAATTGTAAAGGCAATCCTGCATGCAATCTCATGCACCTTGCATGCTCCATGATTGTCCTGTTCATCCTTTCTGACACACCATTTTCTTGTGGTGTTCCTAGAACTCTATTCTCTCTATGAATTCCATTCTCTAAACAATACCTATCAAACTCTTTTCTGCAATATTCACCTCCATTATCTAATATGAGACACTTCAACCTTTTTCCTGCCTCATTTTCAACCAAAGCCTTCCATTTCTTGAAAGTATCAAATACATTAGATTTATTTCGAATACAATAAATCTAGGTTTTTCTGGTTGCACCATCAACAAAAGTAACATAATAACGAGAGCCACCAAGAGGTGATACCTGAGAATGTCCCCATACATCTGTGTGCACAAGCTATAATCTTTCGCTCTTCTTTTCTTTCCCAACTCTAAGGAATCTGACTCTTTTTTGTTTTCCATAAACACAATTCTCACAGAATTTTAAATCAACATGCTTCAAACCTAGCAACAAATTTCTTGAGTGCATCCCCTTCTCACTCATGTGCCCGAGCCTATGATGCCACAATGCCGTATCTTCTCCTATAGATGTTAAAGCATTAACAAAATTAGAAATACCATTGCATAAATACAATGTACCAAACTTTCCTCCTTTCGCTATTACTAGGGATCCTTTAGTGACCTTCCAAGTTTTATCTGTGAAAGTAGTTACGCAACCTTCACCTCCCAACTACCTTGTTGAAATCATATTTTTCTTCAGATCTGGAACATGCCTTACCTCCTTCAATAGCCATTGATTTCCATTTTTCTTTTTTATGAAAATTGTACCCATTCCAATGATTTTACAGGGTTTATCATCACCCAATTGAACATGTCCAGAATCTCCTTGAACGTAATCATGAAAATGTTTCCTATCAAGTGTGGCATGGAATGAGGCCCCTAAATCTACCACCCAAGCATCAATAATATTTTCTAATGAAAGAATCAAAGAATCTTTCAACACATCACCTGTTACATTTGCTTCATGATTGTTTTCTTACTGCGCCTCTCCTTGTTTTCCCTCTCGAGACTTGCAATCTTTCTTCAGGTGTCTTTTCTTCCCACATTTCTAGCACACTATCCCCGATCTAGACTTGGATCTACCTTTTCTTAACTTACTGTGATATCCAGGGCTCTTTCCTCTTTCAATTTTTCTTCCCCTAGTCTCTACAATCAAAGCATTACTTGATGTCTCACTAAAGCTTTTCAGTCGCATTTCCTCGCTAAGGATTGCATCAAAAACATCATCAAACTTTAAAATACTAGATCTAGAGAGAGAGTTACTAATAGCCATAACTAAACCATTCCAACTTTTTGGCAATGAGCACAGAAATAACAGAGCCCTAACTTCATCATAAAAATTTATCCCTATAGAACTTAACTTATTGGTAACTCTATTAAATTCATTTAAATGATCACCAACAGATCCACCTTCTAACATCTTCATATTAAATAAACACTTCATAGGAAATACCTTATTTGAGGCCAAGTGTTTTTCATATAGTTTGGCTAATGTCAACATTAAACCCTCTGTTGTCATTTCCTTTGAAATATTAAACGCTACTGACACCGCTAGGCACAAGCGCATTGTTCCAAGTGATTCTCTATCGAGAATATCCCATTCTCTATCTGGCATACTCATCATCTTCTTTGTCTTTCCACTCAATGGTTGGTACAGATATCTATGGTACATATAATCTTCCATCTACATCTTCCACAGTTGGTAGTTTTGGCCATTGAATTTTCTGACCCTAAACCTACCATCTTCCACCATTGCTCCCACTCGAACTAGGAACCCTTCTTTCCTGTGAGTTTATCAGCCAAATAGACCTTCGGCTCTAATACCATTTGTTAGAAAATTATATCTTACAGAGCAATGGAACACATAAAATATTGTAGAAATATAAACATATAAAACACATAAAACAAGAGATACACGGATATACGTGGTTCACCCAGTTTGGGCTACGTCGATGGAGAAACAGCGAGTCCTTCTTTTTATATCATCCAAAAAACTAAAGAGATACAACGTATAGCAAATCCATTGTAACTCCCTCTTCGCTTTCAATATCCTCTCTCTTCCTCACTTAGAATACAAATATCCATAGACGCAATACAATTCCCTCATATATAGTGAGGGGTTGCCTTCTAGGACAAAAAACCGTAAATTAAACATAACTTCTACTGTCAAATCTCCCCCTAATGAATGGCCCAGATTGACTATGAAATTACAACATTTTACAAGGCAATTTTAAATCTATTCATAGCTTTGGGGGCATTGCCCCGATCCCCCCACCAGGGGGGCTCCCAAAAGGTCACAGCCACCCCCCTGGACCCCCCTATAGCAGATATTTTACGGGCGACATTGCCGCCCCATTTCGAATTTGGGTCTAATGCGGCGATACCTTCAGGCTCCACACCCAGCAAGCTCTACCTTGGGATAACATCACTACTTTATCTCAAATGAAACAATCCTTTAACAACAAGTACATGGTCTATTGTCCCAAGTGAATTGTTACCGACACCTTTTCATTTGTTACATTTCTGACATGTATGATAGATTTAAAAACAAATTTCTTAAATTTTTTAACAAACAATAAACACAATTGTTAAATATTAGGTTCCAAATGATTTGATTCCATGGATATTTACAAGAATTTTCTCCATCTCAATTCCATTCCAAGTTAATTAATTAATTCACAGTGTTGGTTGAAACCCAATGCATTCTATTTTTTACATAATAATACAAGAGGTAATTAAAAGCCCTAATTGAAAAACTTTTTTGTTTTTTAAATAGAGAACTACCAAGGGGAATAATACTAGAACATGAAAGGTCCATAGGGTCTTGGATTGATGATGATCGGGTGCTCTCTCAAGGCACTCTTATATGTTATTCTTGAAAATGACCATGATGTAGCCTCATTTTTGCCAAAATTACAAAGAAAAAATAGTAGAACATGAAATCACTTTATTTTGCATGAAAGCTTACGCTGCACAACAATGAATTCAATCTAAGGATCCTTGGGAGATATATATTCATCAAATAAATGAGGAAATTGGATTTAAGGAAAATAACCATCCACTTACAAAATCACTATCTACAAAAATATCTGTGAATCAAAATAAAACATAAATTACTAAAATTCACTACTACTATTTGTTTCTATATGGACATTTTGAAAAAGATAAAATACAAGAAGGGAAAGAATTTACCCTAAATATATTTTTTCCTATTTTAGTTCCCACAAGTACATTAACTTCTCTCTCACAACCTTTGTATCCAATCATGGGAAATAATAGGGAAGACAATTGTTCACGTCTTGTGTCGAATTGTGGCATGGAGATGGCTTGTGTTATTGATCAAAATGATCCTAGATTACTCCTCCTAATACCATGTTAATTACATTACACTTTATCATATTTGTATTTACCTTCTCATCTAAAGCTCCCATGGTCATCCGTAATTCATATCATCCTTCTGCTTCCATGGTCATTGATTGATATCATCCTACTTTTTCCACAATTTTTAAATACTTTTCTAATGATTTTTCATTGTTAAGCTTCATAGGAAAGCCACCTAAAATTAAAATCCTTCAAAATAGCTCATTCTTGGGTAAATAATAATAATTTAAGCATGTATTTTCATAAACAAAATGAATAGGAACAAGATTGAAATAAATATACCTACAGTAGTTACGCCTAGGATTATTTATCTGTTTTCCAACGCTTTAAGATGTAGGAGTAAAAATGTAAATGTGAAAACTTAGTAGTGGTTACTACCCACCAAAAATTAATGCAAGTCCTTATCGCTTAGTAGGAAGTTAACTTTTTCCACTTCATATATCAATTTGCAATTGTTTGTAATGTAATGTTTAACATTTTGACTAAGTCAAATCAGACAAATAATAATAATAATAATAATAATAATAAAATAACCATCAAAATAAAATATTAAAGGAAAATGAACCTAGATCCATCTTAAATTTGATGTATCAAGCAATCAAATCTCTTTTCACTCTAAAAGAAGTTTGCATATCAAGAGATTTGATATCTCTAGGTGCTTGGTAGATCCAGAGTTAAGATGGATCTAGGCTACTATTAGTAAGTAATGTTGGGTTGAATCTCTATGGTTAAGAATCTTGCTATGTGGTTTTTCAAATGTTTATATGTTTAAATTATATATTAATTTTTCTTATAACTAATGTAATAATGGAAATTTAAAATAAAGTTATATATATATATATATATATATATATATATATCATGATGTTATTTTTTTTATTGACTATGTCTACTAAGCATACAGTAGTTATTAGGTAGATGGGGAGAATTTAAATTCCATATCATATTCTAGAACATTCATTGTAGTAGTCACAAATCAAAAGTGGAGATTTATCTTAAAAGTAGTTACGCCATTTTATTAAAATTCATCAATTAAGAAAATGTCAAGGTTTTTTGGACATATGGTATTAGTAATCCATTAAATTATAACAATGTCCATTTAACTGTGAAGGATGTTCATTTTTAAAAATCATGTTACATTTTTATTTAAATTTATATATGTTTAACTCATAGTTATTCTTTTTATCATTAAAATTAATAAAAATAATTTAAAATAAAGTTATAATCGAGTAATTTTTTAATTGTTTTCTAATAATAGCAATCTATGGTGTATTTTTCTCTATCTTATTTTTTAGACTAGAATGGGAATTTAGTATTTGTAAGAAAGTTTGTGTGGTGATCACAGTGAATACATCAGTGAGTACATATCAATCTCTTCAGAAAAAATCATGAGCCCTCTTATCTCAGAAAAATATAATTTTTTTGAGAGGGACTCGAAGTAGGACAACAAAAAATAGGGTTTTGTAGGTATATACCTTTCTAACATTCTTTTTTCCCTCAGAGGAGCTCTTCACCAAATGTGAGTTAAAGAGGGAGTATCCCAAAATATTAAGAGATATTACCTGCTTTTTCTTGGCTAATTGAGAGGGCATAAGCTTTAGCCTTGGTTGTTTGTCATGCATTGCCCCATGAATTTGCAACTTTAACTTACAGCAATGTAAGGCATATTATGAGGTAATTATTTTGATATTTATCCATGTGTTATCTGTCATTATTCAGATATGCCTATCTATTTTGGAATAGGGTTCCAGAATTTTAATTTCACTATTAATAATTATTAGGTTGATAGTAGGGATTTTACATCCACTAAATATTCTAATATACATAAATCAAAATTTTAGATTTATTTTCAAAGTAGTTATGCCTTTTTTGAATTTTAGTTAAATTGAATTTTGAATAGGACATTCAAAAATTTAATTTAATTATTAATACTTATTAGGTGGATGGTAGGGACCTTCATGGAATATTGTAAAATATTCATATTAGTATACACAAATCAAAAGTTTAAATTTATTTCCAAAGTATTTATTGTTGACACATAATCTTTGGGATTAGGTTAATCCATGTAAATATTTGAAATATAAAAATAAAGGGAATTAGAAAACTAAGAGACATTGGGAGATGGAATGCAATAGTCTCCCTCTCCATGTATATATATCCATGTTATAACTTAATGCAAAATATAAATTTATTTGTGGAGTTCCTCTCCATGTATATATCCATGTTCTATCTTAATGCAAAGTATCAATTCATTCATGGAGTTACTCCTAGCTTGATATAGTATGAGAGCCAACCCCATTTTTTAGCATTTTCTACCTTGTAACTCCTATATAATTCCATTATTCTCTTCTCTACTATCCCTATGGTCATTATTTTTCTATCCTTGTGCATTTGAGCTGAGGGTTAATTCCAAACATGTTTATTGATTGTGGTATGCTTTATTTCTTTGCACGACTAATGAGTGAAGTTTGTTTTATTCCAATGGATGAATGGTGTGTGCTCCTTTGGATTCATGTCAAAAATATTTTCAATCTGTTGAGATTATTTGTGAACGTTGACTAATGTTGGTTCATCATTTCTCGTATGTTGGTCCATCGGTGTGTACACTTCTTTGTGCATAGAGTATCGGTTGACTAAGAACTGAGACTTGACTACTCAGTGTGGTAGTGGTGCTGAGGTGGTGTCATTTTAGAAGCATGGGATGGAATACAAGCCTAGGTGGTGATCTATTACGCATTTCAATGGATTGTATTACCATTGGTTTAAACTTGTCACTCAAACCAAGAGGGACATGTGCATTGATATATATCCTAGTGTGTGGTGCACTGATCAATGGTATATTGGTCATATATATATATATGGTACGATGGTGATTGAAGTGTTTAATGTTGCATAAAAAAATCGTTACATTATAAAAGTCAATTAGTGACAGCCTCGATGAATATTGATGAACCCTTAACCATCATATAATTTCCTTTGTGTGTTGAAGTTATTTTGAGGGCCATAAGTTGTGGTATGTAAAAAACTAATTTGGTATGATACGAATTGATTTTTTTTATGCTCATGAAATATGTATGTTACATGGTGGTTCATGATATGTGATATATGAATGTGTGGAGATTGGTGCATATATAATCATTTAGTTTTTTAAAGAGGTTGCATTCATATAGCTCAATAATTTATAATTCATATGAATTGTGTGAGAGGATTTGAATGCCATTTTATGTGAATGGTATTAAAGACATAATATAGTGATGAGTAAAGAATATGTATGGAGATATATTGATGATCTTTTGAAGACATGTTTTAGGTCGAATTCATAATTATATAATGAATTCACTCATATCCATAGTGGGAGTAGTTCTCACTAGAAAATAGAGCTATCATGAGTTCTCCCGAAATATAAAAGAAAACCTGTTTTTCAATGAGTTGTGGAAAGGGGTTTGTGAAGCAGAAGGAGAGAATGCACCTGAAAAGCCCACTTCAGAAAAGGAGTATGTAATTTAAGAAAATAGGAACAACAAGGCCTATACCTTGATTGCAGTGTTAGTAAATGAAAAGGTGAGTTGACATATTTCTCCATTTTCAAATTCCTTTGAAGCCTTAAAGAAGTTGAAGGAATTGTATCACTCACACTCTTAACTTGAAGTTGTACAATTGATGTTTAAGTTGTTCAATCTTGAGTTTAAAAATGATGACCCTCTTACCTTAGCATTGGAAGTAATATCCATTATTCAGGACATAAAATCAACTTGTGTTGAAATAGATATTCCTCTCATAGCTTATGTCAAGGCACTATATCCCACCTATTCACATTATCTTGAGTCATTGCAGGCAAGTGGAAAACTTAAGGATATTACCTTTGACTCACTTGATAAGATGTTTGTTGAGAGAGAATGATTTTGGGAAGAAAACAACTCCTCAGTCTTCTGAAGAAACTGTGTACCTTGCACAAAAAGAGAAGAATCATTCACAATATTCTTTTAGAGGAAGAGGTGGTTGAAGAGAAAGAGAAAGGAAGAATTTTAGATGTTGGGGAGACAAACATTTCCAAGAATATTATGATCATCATTGGATATGAGGAAATAGAGATGGAAATGATGATTCTACTTGTAATTTTCCTTGGGACAGAATCAAGTAGGAAAGAATTGAAGGAAAAGTTAAAACACATAACAAATGGAAAGGAAACACAATCGAGTCTGCTCATTATGTTGTGACACATTGCAACATTGGAGTAACTAAAGACTTATTCAATGCTTCACCTGATTCAAGTAAATATCCTTGGTTTCCACATGACTTTCAGAAGATATTTCATTAAATAATTCAATGACAATGTTGATGGAGCAGTCTACTTTGTAGACAGGTCAAAAGTCAAGCCATCAACGCTTGGCACCATCAAGCTCAAATTGCCTGTTCTTCCTGAATTTCTTTTTCTTGATGTTTGATACCTCCTTGAGATGAGGAGAAAATTGTTGTCTTTTCTCCACATCTTCCAACAAGGACACTCCATTCATATATTTTATGGAATGGTTGAGGTCATAAAAGCATTACATCACTCACATTTCAAGACTAGGATAGAAGAAGAAATACTTATGAAGTTGCAAGGAACCTTTTCTCATGCACAAAAATTCTCATACAGTTATCACTACGGTGAAGTTAAATTTCCATCAAGTTGATGAGGCTCATCAGTAGGTATATTATATGGGTCACAATTCCATCCTCCAACATATTAAATTATCATTTTCTCACATTTATCGACAATTTTTTTTATATTATGCTTAGTATGATGAGTGAAGATGTGTTGCTACATCATGTAGCCTAATGTGTATTCAATGCAGGCATTGGATAAATTTTGAGTTAACTTGAGTGAAGGAACACAGAGAAGACAAGCAAGAGAGATTCTAGGAGGTGTTCTACCCCCTTAAATCATCTAATGAGTCGAGTATGCCCACTCAATCTCATCAACTCGATGTCATTGGCATTGAGCCAAGCTGAGTTCATGGCAGCCCAACCAATGCAAGCCAAAGCAGAGTTATATTCATCTATTCTTGAGTTAGGGAGTCAATGATCCCTATTTTATAGGGAGTTTTTAGTAGCTCAATTTTTGTATAAATAAAGAAGCTAAAGGACTCATTAGGATTCAAATTTTCATTCTCGCCAAGAGGCCATTTAGCTAAAGCATATTTCACTATTATTTTGATGATATATTTGACACTTTTGGAATGATAATGAAAATTTAAGTTTTGATATAGCACTGAGTTAACTCAAAGGAATGGAGCTCTTGTGTTGGGGCCCAACGCTAGCAACAAAGGTTCCTCTCATGTATATATATTCTTAGCCTAGAATGTTGATTTATCGCTCAAATTTATTCATGTTCCTTTCAGCTTAGAAGATTGATTAATTGCTACTTATGCATGTTTTCTTTAGCTTATAAAGTTAATTCGTTGTTACAGTTTAGTAGAGTAAAATCCATCAAAACTATGTGGCAATGATGCCTATCTCATCTCCCTCATGCAATCATGATTGGAGGACCCCACTATCACAACCCATAAATAGAGTGTGATTTCTTGTTCATTGCATAGATCAAGTTTGTAATTACTAGGAAGTCATTTATGATTTATTGGAAAGATTTACATTCAGTATGTTTCTTCTCAATATTTTTTTACCTTAGAAGGTATCTCATTTTATAGATCAAGTACTTAGCATTAGTTTGATAGTTTTTCCAAATTCATCTCATCTTTTTGACCTTGTCTTCTAATGATTTGCAAATGAAAGGAGAAATAGGTGCATGCATTGTTACAAGGTTGTTAGATATGTAGGTAGGGGAACCCTTCACCATCTCCATATAGGACCTTTCCACTCCCTTTTCATACATGCCAAACACTATTCTATATCTCTGTCTTTCGATCACCGTGAGAAGCCAACATAGCCCAAATCGCGCCTTCTTGAAGTGTTGGACTTAGCTGAAGTTGTTGATCACCTTCCCTAAACCTCCCACAACATCTATACAACATTAAAACACGTCATCTCAATATTCTTACCCTCCAAACCCTCTCATCTAAATTCCTGTAGAATTTTAGGACATCCTATAGCACTACAGGAATCCTATAGAAACATTTTGTAGCACACCTATAACAACCTTTTTGACCCTGTTAAGACCTGCAATGACATCCTAGCTTAGTTTACCAGTAGTTTGACCCCTTAGCTTAGACTCCATGACCAAAAGTGCCACCTATACCAGTCCCTTCACTTCTTTTCCTTTCCTACAAGATCCGATAGCATTAGAAATTTCATTTCTGAATTTCGTAATTACAACTTTATTTACTCTGCAAGTGTGAATTAGATAGTCAATGCATGCATTCTTGAATTACGGAATGGTAGAATAATATTATGTTTATAAGAAACCCTGATAGTTATATTATTGAGTGTAAGTTATCATAGTTTCCTTTCTGCAAGACTACCATAAGGCTTGTGTCCTTCCATAGCATTTACAAATTCACAACATTCATTTTGAGTTGAAAATCATTTACTTTCTCTACACTAGGACTAGCCTTCACATTCTTCTTTTAGTGGTTAGTCTCATTTCAGTTTAGTAGAGGAATGGTCGGGAGATATAATGGTCAAGTGACACAATTGAGGGTGGTGTGAGTAAAATGATGCATCTACTATGTATATAGCACATTCACCTCTAAGTTTGTTTGAAACCTTCAGTTAATAAAGTAAAGACTGAAGAACCTCTAGTAGTTGTAGCACTCTTGATGCAATATCAGGGCTCACCATCGTTTTCACATCATTTCCAGGGAGGTGTATAGGTAGATGTTACTTATGTTTTTCTTTCTATTTTTCATTCAATAGACATATGTTATTCTTTCTTTCCTCTCTATTTATCAATTGGTTTTGAAAAAACACATAAAAAAAAATTAAAATACTTTCATGCCTCCTAGGAGTAGAGGAACTTTAGGGAAATTCTTTCCAAATACCCCCACACCATCCAACAATCAACCTTCATTCCTCTTCGGTAACTGTCAACTTCCCTATGTGAGTGGAAGGGAGTTAGAGGACCCCTTAGGTGAAAAACTTGAGATCTTTAAA
Organism: Pinus tabuliformis; assembly: GCA_031772625.1. Lineage (NCBI taxonomy): Eukaryota > Viridiplantae > Streptophyta > Pinopsida > Pinales > Pinaceae > Pinus > Pinus tabuliformis. Next base: position 591,975,375 of record CM062813.1, read on the forward strand.
GAGCCTATTGCATATGAGGAAGAAGAAACCATTCCACATACCCACACCCTAACTGAAAATAGAAATGAGGGTGATTTTCTGATCAGAGACACTAATGGAGATGCTAGGATGAAAAATATAAGCTCTTCATCCCTTCGTCACTTCCATGTATTAACCTTAGAGGACCTTGATACTTTTTTGTTTGAGTTTGTTGTTGTCTGTAGAAATTATGATTACACCTCTGATGACCAGAAGTTGAATTCATTCCCATCTATCCTTAACGATGCATCCTTGTGCTCATTCATGGGTATACCTTGGGATAACATCACTACTTTAGCTCAAATGCAACAATCCTTTAACACGAAGTACAAGGACTATTGTAGGTCCAAAGACACCAAAAAGGAAATCTGTAGAATGACTCTTGGACCTGACGAATCACTAGAAGGCTATGAGGAAAGGTTCCAACTAAATTGTAAAATTGCCAAATGCACCCTTGATCCTGAATCACTCAAGTTAGTCATTCTTAGAGGAATAACAGAGGACATACTGGAAACCCTAAACATGATGTCTAGAGGAGACATTTATCAACTACCCTATAACAACATCGAGACAATATTCAAAAACACTATAGGGTTCTTAGAAAGAAGGGTATGGATAGTCAAGATTTGGTGAGTTCCTCTTCCTCCACCACATATATCAAGAATGAAATTGGCAACAAGTTGAAGGATTTTAAAAGTGAAATATTGCACACATTTTATCTGCAAATGGACACCATGTAGATCAACGGGAGTGAAGAGGAAGAAGAGATAGCCTTATCTATCTTTTTCCCTAAATGCACTAGGAGGCACCCCAGGAATGAATGTCCACTAAATGTTATAGAGGTTTGCTTAGTTTGTTAGGAAAACCATTCCACAAATAAGTTTCATTATTTTCTTAGATTGAAATTTGTGTACCAAGGGGTAGAAGGTAGGGCTGAAAACTCTATTACATCAATCAAAGGAAGCCTCACGGACCTCGGCCATGCCAGGAGAGCATACAAGGTGTATCATATTCTTATTACCATCTCAACCAGAATGCACCTCTGCTACGTTGGTATTAGTTTACTCATACTTCCTCGTCCACACATTCTCCTTGGTCCTATGCACCTTAGTATCCTCCCCAACCTGCCAATCAACCATTTCATCCATATGCATCTACACATCCTCAGTGGAATAATGGTGCCAGCCTAAGTTGCAAATACCATAATGATGCAGCTTAAGCTGCATATACACACAATATGCAAATAAGATTACATGTCACACTATGTACCTGTCATGTACATATCCCAGGAATGCTAAGACTACATACTTAGGGAAAATTCTCTTAAATCAAAGTTTAACCAGTGTGTTGGAAATAATACTGAGAGGGGGGGTGAATCAATATTATTAAATCAATATAACTTTTTCATTTCCATATTAAGATTCATATACGCTATTTCAGTTAAGGCAAACTGTGTGTATACGCAACTGTGTGTGATGCAACAAGCGTATATCCAGTAAACTTAGGGTTCAGTTAGTTGATCCTTAATGAGTGCATCAGAACATTATTAACCATATGAACAATAAACAGGAGCAGTAAAATAGAATAGATCATCACACAAAAGAAGCACACATGAACACCATGATGTAAGGTGGAAACGCAATGTGGGTGAAAACCACCTGTTGCAAGTCATCTCAATCTTCTTTTTGAAAAGAAACTTCTTTTACAACGGTTCTATACTGGTGCAGTCTTATAGCAGTACACAGGCTTCTACCTGTAGAATGCTACAACCTTCTCTCGTTTTCCAGACTCTCCTAGAAGGGAGCTACAACCCCCTTAGCTCTTGTACTAGCCGATCCATTTACTAGTACGTAGGTGCCGACCTACTGAAATGCTCCAACCTTTATTCGTTTTCCAGCTACTAATGGAAGGGAGCTATCACCCCCTTAGCTCTTGTACTAGTATGTAGGTGCCGACCTACAGAAGGCTACAACCTTCTCTTTCTTCCTCCAGGTACCACGTTTCATAAATTTTCAGACTGGATACTCATGGACCATAACATCATAATCTGAAGGCCACTTTTCATCTAATTTTCATACTGGACCCATCAATATAATTGAAGCTCATAGTCAATCAACACTAGCATCATCAATCTTTGAATCACCCAATACTGAACCACTGAAACCCTGTCAACAAAATGCAGTCACTAGAACACAGAGTAGAACACTGAACTCTACAACAATATTCAGAACCAACTATATCATCAAAAATCATGCATCAGAGTGCATACGCTACTTGGAAGTGCCAAAGCAGTGTGTATACGCAACTTCACGAAAGCGAACCAACATATATGTCATTAATTACTTATTCATAAGTTCACTGCACTTCCCGGCTTCAGACATACCCATATCATTACATATAAAAAGATAATACATATGTTAGCAACCAGATCTAGTTCATCAGATCACATAAAGATAAGTCATTCTGATCCTAATGCATTTTAGATCTCATCCATCAATACTGAAGCTAAACATAATCAACCAATCTAAATATGTAGAATAATGACACCAGTAAACAGTCATCAGAACTCATCAACAACCAGAAACACCTGTAACTTCAAACGTCATAGCTCATATGGTATACGCTACTTAGATATATATAACCTACGTATATACGCACTTCTATCATAGTCAACTAGCATATACATCTATAAATATTCATTCATGAGTTGCAGCTATTTCAAAATTAAGTTATACCGAGATCAGAACATTACATGCGTCAGTATACAGATCTAGAATAAACATGATCAAACCATATAGAGATGATTCATTCCAAGCCATTAGATCCTGATCTATCCATAGATCTTGTTCTCCATCAACTGCTGAGATTCCTCCTTAGCTCAGATCAAGCAAAGCATCATGAACCCATAACCTTCATACTAGATCTCATACTTCATCAGATATTCAAGACTTTGTTAATACATTTGCCTAATGATCTTCTTCTCCTTTTATAGTCTTAGGCCTTACTCAATACCATGATCCAAAACCATTGAGAACCAATACTAGGGACCCAATACTTGGGTTCAACACTTCGGATGCAATACCAAGGACCAAAACCATAGGTCTAAATACCACGAACCTAAAAATAAGCTTTCCCATATGTATGCACTTTTCCGTGCATGAAAGTGCATGCATACGCATACTCGACTTTGGATCAGCAATCCTGCGTGTATACGCGCCTTTGTATATAGTGAACCTACATGTATAACCTGTGTGTATACTCTACTTGGTATATAGCGAACCTGTGTATATACGTGACTTGGTACATAGTGAACCTGCATATAACCTGCATATGTACGTGACTTGGTGTATAGTGAACCTGCATATATACTCTTCTTTCTTCATTCTTTGTAGTCTGATCATCAACTCTTTCCTACTGACCTGCTGCACTATGATTTGTCATCTATGTGACTTGCCATCAAGGAAAACACTTGTATCATAATGCCAACAATCTCCCCCTTTGAACTTGATGGCAAAGCTAACTTATCGTACTGAGAACTGTCATCTGATTCATTTGAGTTGTCCTGCATCCCATGTATTCTGTCACATTTGATATCTCTTCTGTAGATTCATCTAGTTATATATAAGTGAGTTTTTCTTCTACGAGTGGGTTGCCATCAAGTACAACACATGTATCATAATGCCAACAATCTCCCCCTTTGGACTTGATGGCAACAACACTAAATCACTCTCCCCCTTTGACATCAAGGGCAAAGGGCGGACCAAGATATTCTCTTTCCTTGATAAACATTCCGTAGTCCATACTCCCCCTGAGTACCTACTAAAATCTCTGAATGAGCTCCCCCTTTGTATATGCCAAGGTGTACCAATCTGTCCATGCTCCCTCTGAGTACATGCTGAAATCTTTGCTCTGCTGAAGTGTGTTGTTCATGCTCCCCTTGACTGTAAGCAAGGTCTGTAAAAAGATGTTCTACAAGAAGAACATGACTCTATCATAAATGACCTTCCTATCAGCAAAGACTCATACATACATCCGTCTCCCAACCAAGTGGGGATATACCTATATTGACTCATCCACCCAACAAAGTGGGGATATACCAGATACCAATTGTTTATACATGACTGAAATATTACAACATCTTTCCCATGCATAGTGGGGGCATAAATTCAAATTATATTTTATGACCAAAAGGGATTCATCAAATGACTATAATAGACAGAGACAAACTATTACATCATGAGTCTTGATATGACCCTTACATTGAATGATATACATGATATTTTTAATAGAGACCAAACATCTAAATAAGATCATGATAGTCATCAGCAACTATCATACATAGTGTATGATCTTCTCCATAAGCATCAGTCAATAGCATCTAGACCAGCAACCTGTATAGCATCAACCTGTGTCAAGATATGTCTGCATCAAATCATTCATATTATATCATATGTGAGAAACACCATAGCAATCTCATCAAGATCTGCATGATCCAAGTATCATCACTTGGGAACATCTGCATCAATCAACATATGAAAGTATCAACCTATCATCATATAGGTAAGAACTCATCATCATCATGTCTCCAACAATGCAACTTTGAGTAATCATCCATGTATCAACACTATGTATCTTGAGCTCAAGATCATTTGTCAAGACTTCTTGATATCATCAACAGCAATAATCTTCATCCACATGAGCGCCAAGAACTATAGGAATCCTACATCATGATCTTTATGTATATGACGATAGTAGCATATGAGTGACTCATCATCAAGTAATGAATATGTGTATTCAAGCTTTGTACTTCTCCTCATCCTTATGAAGATCACCATGTAAGCACCATATATGCATCATCAGATAATCATCCACAAATCTGATCTGAACATCAACTATGTAACCCCAAGAATCATATGATATTTTGTCATTGATAACTCATAACCATATATAGCAAGATATATCATTTAGCCATATAAGCATCATCACCAAGGACTACTAACCATCATGCCAACAATGCATTATTAAAGGCATATTCTCCCCCTGAACTTGTGCCATCTTGCTCATTGTCAGATCTGATCATGCATATATCAGCAAGAAGTAACATTAAGTTAGGATCACAACACTTTTAAAACATATTACAAGTATCAAGACATTTTCACACTGTTGGGTTGTGTTATATTCTTTCCACGACTAACCCACGTAGTGAACCGGGGGGGCGGAGTGCCCCCTTCATTGCGCTGATTGCATAGCGGGGGTGTCACAGGGGGGGCGGCAGCCCCCCCTGTCCGGGGGGTTTGAGGGGGGTGGGTAGCCCCCCATCCACAGGGTCCAGGGCAGTGCCCCGGGAAAATTTTTTTTGGACCCTATATTAGGTTCGGCAAACCTACCTATGGTTTTCGGTCCTTGGTTTTGGACGTGATGGTTTTCGGTCCATGGTATTGGATGCTTCGGCATGTATAAATATGTATTGTAACATTGAAAGGAATATAATGAAAAATCAAGCTGGTAGTCCCAGTTCTGCGATCCAGGGGAAAATCTCTGTGTATATGTGTTTTATGTATGCTCTCGCATTGTTTATTTTTCTGTGATTTAGAATTCGTATGCAGGTAATTTTCTGTACGGGGTTAAAACCTACATTTGGTATCAGAGCTGTTTTGGCTTCAAGGGGACGCCTTTGTTGCTGAGGGGTTTCGCTCGGGCCTGTGGTAGACCCTGTTCAGTGGGAGATCTGCAAGATCGATTCTGGTGGTGAAAGAAGATGGCGAGCAGCGGAAAGACAGAGATCAAGAAGCTCAATGGTCAGATTTTTGAGTTGTGGAAACTCAAGATGGAGGATCTGTTGGTGGATAAAGATCAGTGTATTGCTGAATGTATCAAGGGAAGCTATGGCGAAGGCTTTGTGGGACAAGTTAGGGACTTTGTACCAATATAAGTCTCTGGTGAATAAACTATTCCTGCGGAAAAAGCTGTATAACCTGAGGATGAAAGATGGAGACTCGGTGACAGAGAATCTAAACGCATTTAATACTGTGGTAATTCAATTAGCGTCTATTGATATTAAAATTTCAGATGAAGATAAGTGCATCAGTTTTTTGTGTTCTCTACGAGATTCGTGGGATAGTATGGTTATTGCAATAGGTAGCAATGCAACTGCTTTGCAGTTTGATGAAATAGTCTCAGCTTTGCTGACGAAGGAGATGAGACAGAAAAATATGGAGAGCCAGAATGGTGATGCCTTGTCTGTACGAGGACGGTCCCAGAATAGAAACAAAAATAATTCATCGAGTGGGAGATCTAAATCTAGAGGGAGATCTAAATCTCCAGGAAAACCTGTAAAGGTGGTGTGCTGGAAATGCGGAAAGGAAGGGCACTTCAAAAGGGACTGTAAATCTAAAGCTCATGATAAAGGAAAGGGATCTGATGATGCTCCTTCTTCAGAGGCGAAAACCACCTCAGATGAAGGTGGGGATGTGTACTTGGCTTCTTCAAGTACACATGTAGATCATGAGGCATGGTTGATTGACTCAGGTGCATCCTTTCACTTCACTCCCCATAGAGAGTGGTTCTGCGAGTATCAGAAATACGATGGTGGTTATGTCTTCTTAGGAGATGATAGGAAGGCTAGAATCATTGGTCGCGGAAAAGTAAAGTTGAAGTTGCAAGGTGGAAGGGTTAGAACACTTCCGGGTGTTCTGCATATTCCTACATTGGCTAGAAATCTGATTTCTGTAAGCAAGTTGGATGATGCAGGTGTAAAAACAGTGTTCGAGAAGGATACCTGCAAGATGGTTCGGGTAGCACTGGTATTGATACGGGGAGTTCGGACTAGAACTCTGTACAAGCTGCAAGGTAGCACTGTTGTTGATGGGTGCAACAGTTCTGTGGTTCCTGAAAGTGTAGCTGAAAATCTAGTGGTCCCTGGAGAGAAGACCGTGATGTGGCATCAAAGGCTTGGAAATATTGGAGAGGAGGGCCTTTGAATACTTCATGGTAAAGGTATGGTAGAAGGTATGAGCAATAGCTCTCTGGATTTTGATTTCTGTGAAAATTGTGTATATGGGAAGCAGAATCGGGTGAGTTTCCCCTCTGGTGCTAAGAGGGTGAAACAGATATTAGAGCTTGTGCAAAGTGATGTGTTTGGACCTGTGAAAGTTCCATCACTGGGTAAGTCTGTGTACTATGTATCATTTATAGATGACTTCTCAATGAATACATGGATATATTTCCTTAAGAAGAAATCTGAAGTCTTTGACAGGTTTAAAGAATTTAAGGCTCTGGTGGAAAATCAGATAGAGAAGAAGATAAAGGTGCTGAGGATAGATAATGGTGGAGAGTTTTGCAGCAAGGAATTTGAAGAATTCTGTAAGAAGTGTGGTATAGCACGACAGAAGACTACTCCATATACACCTCAGCAAAATGGAGTCGTAGAAAGAATGAACAAGACGTTGATGGAAAGGGCAAGAAGCATGCTCAGTGGTGTTGGGTTAGGACTGGAATTTTGGGCAGAGGTAGTGGATACTACATGTTACTTGGTCAACAGGTCACCTTCATCAGCGTTGGAGGATAAGACCCCACAAGAAGTATGGACTGGTAAGAAACCCTCTCTTTCACATCTGAGGGTATTTGGATGTGATGCATATGTACATGTTCGAAAGGAGAAATGAACCAAGTTGGATAGTAAAGCTAAAAAGTGCATCTTTATTTGGTATAAGGATGGTTTAAAGGGTTATAAGCTTTGGAACCCAGTCACACAGAAGGTTGTGTACAGCCGAGACGTGGTGTTCAGAGAGGTAAAAGATGTTATTAAACATGAAGTCCAACCAAAGGAACCTGAGAAGATAGAGTTTGAGCTAAAGGAGGAAGAATCAGACTCTGCAGTAGAGGAGGAATCAGAAGATGAAGAGCCACAAACTCTGGCTCTGAGAAGATCAATTCGAGAAAGAAGGCATCCAGAAAGGTACAGTCCATCTGCTTTCTGTTCAAATTTTGCTTTGTCTGTTACTGATGATGATCCCAGAACTGTGAAGGAAGCAGTAGATTCAGAGGATGGAAAACTCTGGAAAGAGGCCATGGTTGATGAAATGGCATCTTTGGACAAAAATGAGGCTTGGGATCTAGTGGAGTTGCCAGTTGGAAGGAAACCCATTGGCAGCAAATGGGTGTTCAAAAAGAAGACAAATGCATAAGGGAAGGTGGAGAAATACAAAGCTCAGTTGGTAGCAAAAGGTTATTCCCAGGTGCCGGGAATTGATTTTGGTGATATTTTTTCTCCTGTTGTTAAGGTAACTTCTATTAGGTTACTTTTATCTGTTGCTGCTGCTTTTGATTTTGAGGTAGAACAGATGGATGTGAAGACAACATTTCTTCATGGGGATTTGGAAGAGGAAATCTACATGAAGCAACCTGAAGGATTTGCAGTGAAGGGTAAGAAAGAACTGGTATGCAAGTTAAAGAAGTCTCTGTATGGGTTAAAACAATCACCAAGGATGTGGTATCAGAAATTTGATACATTTATACGGGGACTTGGCTTCACCAGAAGCAAAGCAGATCACTGTGTGTATTTTAAATTAATTGGTGACCGTGTTATTTATCTGGTCTTGTATGTGGATGATATGTTACTGGTTGGAAATGACAAAGAAATTATCCAGGATTTGAAGACCCAATTGTCCTCCAAATTCGACATGAAAGATCTTGGTGCTACAAACTATATTTTGGGCATGGAAATTAAAAGAGATCGGGCAAAGAGGAAGCTCTGGTTAAACCAGAGGAAGTATGTCGAGACAATACTGCAAAGGTTTAATATGCAGGATAGTATACCGGTGAAGGTTCCTATTCCTGTAGGTGTGAGGTTATCTGCTGAACAGTGTCCCAAGACACAAGAAGAGGAAGAGGACATGTCCCGTGTTCGATATGCGAGTGTAGTCGGTAGACTGATGTATGCAATGGTCTATACTAGACCAGACATTGCACATGCAGTAGGAGTATTGAGCAGGTTTATGTCAAAACCAGGGAAGGAGCACTGGACAGCAGTGAAGCGGGTTTTCAGGTATTTGCGTGGCACTAGTGATTATGGTTTGTGCTACCAAGGAAGACCAGGATTGGACAGAGTGTTGGATATTCATGTCTTTGTTGATGCAAACTGGGCTGGAGATCTGGATCAGAGAATATCTACAAGTGGGCATGTGTTTAACCTATTTGGAGGTGCAGTCAGTTGGATGAGTAAGAAACAATCTGTAGTGGCACTATCAACTATAGAGGCAGAATACATGGTAGCCACTCATGCAAGCAAGGAAGCAGTTTGGTTGTAGAGATTGTGTTCAAGTATGGGGTTAGTACAGGGAGCTATAAGAATAGACTGTGACAGCCAAAGTGCAATTTTCTTGGCAAAGAACCCTGCTTATCATTCAAAGACAAAGCACATTGATGTTCAGTATCACTTTGTGAGGGATATGATAGAAGACAAAAAGGTGTTGCTGGTAAAGGTGGACACTTTAAAGAATACTGCAGATGCATTGACAAAATCTGTGAGCTCTGAGAAGTTCTCCTGGTGTAGAGAAATAATGGGCATTTCAGGGCTGGAAAAATGACTAAGCTCTCCTGTGGCCCCCTGTGGAAAGAAAACAACAAGTGGGAGATTGTTGGGTTGTGTTATATTCTTTCCACGACTAACCCACGTAGTGAATCGGGGGGTTAGAGGGGGGGCGAAGCCCCCCCTTCGTTGCGCCGATTGCATAGCGGGAGGGTCACAAGGGGGCCGGCACCCTCCCCTGTCTGGGGGGTTTGAAGGGGGCGGGTAGCCCCCCTCTACGGGGTCTGGGGCAGCGCCCCGAGAAAATTTTTTTTGGACTCTATATTAGGTTGGGCGAACCTACCTATGGTTTTCGGTCCTTGGTTTTGGACGTGATGGTTTTCGGTCCATGGTATTGGATGCCTCAGCATGTATAAATATGTATTATAACATTGAAAGGAATATAATGAAAAATCAAGCTGGTAGTCCCGGTTTTGGGATCCAGGGGAAAATCTCTGTGTATATGTGTTTTATGTGTTATGCTCTCGCATTGTTTATTTTTCTGTGATTTAGAATTTGTATGCAAGTAATTTTCTGTACGGGGTTAAAACCTACACTCACATCATCAGCAGATTATAACCATTATCAAACAGAGCAAATAATGGACTGAATCATATCAGACCCTTTTTCCCGAGTCTGTCCCACTGCTTTCCTTCAAACTAACATATACGCGACTGTGCAGTGTCTAACTCGCGTATATACGCGACTTCACTTTATGAAACTTGCGTATGAGATTTAGGATACTGAAGTTTCACACTTTCAGCTCCTTTTGAGTCTGTTGTGTCTGTACATTGTGTTGTGCCACATTTTTCTGACTGTACTTCCTTCTTCTTCCATATCTTCAAGTGTGATGATGTTTTCTCCTTTCGGTATGGTGCCTGTACTTTGTTCCTACATTCCTTAGCTATATGTCCAAGATTGTTACATACATAACATCTCATATGTTTCATATTCCTTCTGTAGCAATCAACAACTTTGTGACCAAACATATTGCAAGAAAAACAATATCCCTTAAAGTACCTGGAACGTGATGAGCTTTCTGTGTGATGGTCTTGAACCATTCTACTTTTGCATCTGGCTACAACATGTCCAAGATTATGACATACATAACATTCAACATTATTCATTGGAGGAGTAAAAGATTTTCTTTGAAGAATTTATTTCCTTGGCTGTTGATGGGGTTGTCCTCTCATCTCCTTATTGATTATTTTAGATTTCTCATTAGAGTTCCTTGCCTCTCCTTGTGAGCTAGATTCATCTTCAGCAGATTCATAAAAACCAAGGCTAGTTTTGATAACAGAAGACCTTTGACTACTAAGAATATCATCCAAGATCTTAGTACTATATTGAAATCGTAAGAGCTTATCCTTTTTTTCTAAGTTATCTTTTAGAATATTTACCTCAACCTAATTTTGCTCCTCCTTTTCATGATATTGCTTCTTCATGTTTTCCTCATCTTTTCTTCCTTCTTCCAACTGATGCCCTAGTTCAAGAACTTCGTTTTCTTGTTTTTCAAGAGCTTGGAGTAGTTCTTTATTCTGCTTATTTGATTCTTCAAGATCTTCTTTTAGCGAGAGGATTGTAGCTTCAAGACTTTCATAGTAATTGGATCTATCTCTGAGTTTCTTGATTGTTGTGCTCCTTTCATTGACTTCATTTCTTAATTATGTCACTTCATCCTGCAACTTTTGACATTGATCTTCCTTGTCCTTGAATAACTTCCTTACCTTATTTCTGTCCTCTAATTGAGCTTTTAGTTTGGTAGCTTCTTCTTTGAAAGCACATTTCCTTTTGTTCAATAGATCTTGTTGATCTCTAATTTTGTCTATAAGCCTTTTAAATTCTGCCTCTATTTGATATCTTTCTTGCTCACCCATAAGAGAAAATTTAGTTGTTTCACTATCACTTTCAACATCTTCAAATGGATGGATAAATGTATCACCAAAGTATAACAAATTCATACCTGCTAGTTCTTCATCTTCATTCTAAAGTGATTCTGAATCTGAAGTGCTTCTTCCACATATTCCCCAATCTATTCTCCCACTGTCATAGCTCTTCTAAGATGTCTTCTTCTTCTTAGGCACTTTCTTCTTAAGCTTCTTTCCCATTGATCTATGGATCTCCTTCAAGTGATCAAGCTTCTACCAAAGGACCTGCTCTGATACCAATTGTTGGAAATAATACTGAGAGGTGGGGGTGAATCAATATCATTAAATCAATATAACTTTTTCATTTCCATATTAAGATTCATATACGCTACTTCAGTTAAGGCAAACCGCGTGTATACGCAACTACGTGTGATGCAACAAGCATATATCCAGTAAACTTATGATTTAATTAGTTGATCCTTAATGAGTGCATCAGAACATTACTAACCATATGAACAGTAAACAGGAGCAATAAAATAGAATAGATCATCACACACAAGAAGCACACATGAACACCATGATGTAAGGTGGAAACCCAATGTGGGTGAAAACCACCTGCTGCAAGTCGTCTCAATCTTCTTTTTAATAAGAAACTTCTTTTGCAATGGTTTTGTACTGGTGCAGTCTTATACCAGTACGCAGGCTTCTACCTACAGAAGGCTACAACCTTCTCTCGTTCTCTAGACTCTACTGGAAGGGAGCTACAACCCCCTTAGCTCTTGTACTAGCCGATCCATTTACTAGTATGTAGGTGCCGGCCTACTGAAATGCTCCAACCTTTACTCATTTTCTAGCTGCTACTAGAAGGGAGCTATCACCCCCTTATCTCTTGTACTAACTGATGTACTAGTACGTAGGTGCCAACCTACAGAAGGCTACAACCTTCTCTTTCTACCTCCAGGTACCACGTTTCATAAATTTTCAGACTGGATACTCATGGACCACAACATCATAATTTGAAGGCCACTTTTCATCTAATTTTCATACTGGACCCATCAATATCATTGAAGCTCACAATCAATCAACACTAGCATCATCAATATTTGAATCACTCAATACTGAATCACTGAAACCCTGTCAACAAAATGCAGTCACCAGAACACAGAGCAGAACAATGAACTCTACAACAATATTCAGAACCAACTGTATCATCAAAAATCATGCATCAGAGTGCATACACTACTTGGAAGTGTCGAACCAGTGTGTATACGCAACTTCACCAAAGCGAACCAGTGTATATGTCATTAATTACTTATTCATAACTTCGCTGCACTTCCTGGCTTCAGACATACCCAGATCATTACATATACAAAGATAATACATATGTTAGCAGCCAGATCTACTTCATCAGATCACATAAAGATAAGTCATTCTGATCTTGATCCATTATAGATCTCATCCATCAATACTGAAGCTAAACATAATCAACCAATCTGAATATGCAAAATACTGACACCAGTAAACAGTCATCAGAACTCATGAACAACCAGAAACACATGTAACTTTAAACATCATAGCTCATATGGTATACGCTACTTAGATATATCTAACATGCATATGTACGCGCTTCTATCATAGTCAACCAGCGTATACATCTATAAATATTCATTCATGAGCTGTAGCTATTTCAAACTTAAGTTATACCCAGATTAAAACATTACATGCGTCAGTATATAGATCTAGAATAAACATGATCAAACCATATAGAGATGATTCATTCCAAGCCATTAGATCCCGATCTATCCTTAGATCTTGTTCTCCATCAACCGCTGAGATTCCTCCTTAGCTCAGATCAAGCAAAGCATCATGAACCCATAACCTTCATATTAGATCTCATACTTCATCAGATATTCAAGACTTTCTCAATACATTTGCCTAATGATCTTCTTCTCCTTTGATAGTCTTAGGCCTTACTCAATACCATGGTCCAAAACCACTGAGAACCAATAGTAGGGACCCAATACCTGGGTTCAACACTTCGGATGCAATACCAAGGACCAAAACCATAGGTCTGAATACCACAGACCCAAAAATAAGCTTTCCCATATGTACGTGCTTTTCTGTGAATGAAAGTGCGTGCATACACATACGTGACTTTTGATCAGCAATCCTGCATGTATACGCACCTTTGTATATAGTGAACCTACGTGTATAACATGCGTGTATACCCTACATGGTATATAGCGAACCTGAGTATATACGCGACTTGGTACATAGTGAACCTGCGTATAACCTACATATGTACGCGACTTGGTATATAGTGAACCTGCATATATACTCTTCTTTCTTCATTCTTTGTAGTCTGATCATCAACTCTTTGCTACTGACCTGCTGCACTATGATCTGGCATCTATGTGACTAGCCATCAAGGACAACACTTGTATCGTAATGCCAACAATCTCCCCCTTTGGACTTGATGGCAAAGTTAACTTTTCGTACTGAGAACTGTCATTTGATTCCATTGAGCTATCCTGCATCCCATGTATTCTGTCACATCTGATATCTCTTCTATAGATCCATCTAGTTATATATAAGTGAGTTGTTCTTCTACGAGTGGGTTGCCATCAAGTACAACACATGTATCATAATTCCAACACAACGAAAATGTATTATCTGATGAAAATTGACTTTATCAAAGTTTAACTCTTTAAGCAGAAATATATTCAATTCTCTCTTAACCCTTATAACTCAACCCTTCAGTTAAGTTTATTACCAGTGCATTCCATCCATACCATGGTCTTCAGACTTTGGTTAAACTCAACTTAACCCATATACATTAATTCCACTTATTTCTATTATAATGCCCATATAATAGAAATACTTCATAAACCACACTTAACCTTACCTTTCTGTGATTCTACAACTCTTTGCACAGATATGAATGCTTAACCTGCGCTTCAAATATCCACCGTTGATTTCATTCCTCGATCTGACAGTTATCACATCACTCGATCGACAACAAGCTTGGTTGATCTCCACCGTTGATCTGTCTCATTTGATCTAACGGCTATCGCATCACCCGCTCAACTTTTATGCACCCAAACTCCACCGTTGATCAATCCTATATGATCCAACAAATATCGCACAACCTCGCGCTCCAACTCACACAACCGTTAATACTCTGAAAGCACACAAGAAAATTTATTTTCTCTTTCCACCATGTGCTACGTGTTAACCACTGAGGCTAATCGTGTAGAATTCAGAAATACCATTTACCACCTTTAGATCGCGTGAGAAACTGCTTACTTCTTGCGAGGACTGCTCTTCTATTCTGCATGTGGTCCTAATCTCCATTCTTCATCTTCTTATCTTTACTTTTCGTAACTTAATCTTAGTCATATATCTCCTTTGCTATTATTCATTCATCTGATTGATCCAACTACTCTTGTGCAATATTATGTTATTTTGCTTCTTACTGTGTAATATCCCATTTGGCTTCTGCCTGTGTATTTATTCCCACTTTACAATCTTCACTTGTTCCGGTCCCAATCTTTACTCACACCTTTATGCTTTCATCATGAATCCTTCGGGTTTAGAAAACCTCGCAGTCATACCTCTCTGCAACATTAAAGGCTTTCTTCAATATTGTCTGTGTGTAACCACACAACACACTACTCTGCACTTCGTATCTAGTTTTGCACACCTGCAAACCTCTGTTTTGTAGATTTACTCTAGATCACACACATTTATAAGCTAATTACTCAATACACATCATATAAACTCAGAATCGAGTTATCTGTATTAATAAAAAAACATTTACACAAGAATTTCTTCCTTGGCCTGATCTTCTATATCAGTAGCCTTTCTTCTCCTACCCATAGGCTTACAATTGGATTGACTGAATTCTAATTTCCTAACTAACTACTCTACCTACTCTCTACTGACTCTATATTCATTTTAGGCTTACATTTATACAAAAGGTTCTATTAAACTAATTCTGGTTCAGATACTTAATATGCTGAACTAAATCCTGAATATTCGCTATCTCCACTTTTAACTCTAGTTAATCCCTAAGAATCCTCTCTAGTTCCTCGAATCATGACACCACTTTCTACTATAAGAATTACAAGTGATTTCCAACTCTCTCATCATCATTCATCATCACTCATGTTCTCCTACATTTGAGAGCATTTACGAATATCTTTACAATATCTAGTTAATTCCTATTCTAATCACTCAAAACATTAACGATTACATACATAGGAATCCAACTTCCTTGAAATCACAAGACCCCTATGTTAACTAGAACATAATGAAATGCTGAGTTGTATGCTCCTGCATCACACTCCCAAGGTTAAAATAATGATGATCTCCTGGTCATGTGCTTCCACCTTTGTCTTCTTGGATCAAATACTTTGTTCTATAGCTGTCTGAATGTTCTGTTCCTTTGTTGCAATTGTATTTCTTCTATTCTCTGTTTCATTTTCCTCTCTTTGTCAATCAATTTCAAATTCTGATTGATCACTCCTCTTGTTGTTATTTTCCTCCATCTGGGCTGCTTCATCATTAATTTCCATAATTCTTCAATCTATATCTCCAACACATCCTTGGTCTAGTACATATTCTGCCATTTGTTGTTGTACTCTGTCCACTCATCCTCAAACTGATGTTTACTATCTTCTCCTTGAAGTTGTTGGATCCTTACTACCGCCCTTTCATCCTTACCCTCTTGTGACTTTCCAAACAACCTTTGTTCAATACATGTAAATTTACTTTCAAAAAGTAAATAGTCCTCCAATTTCCTTTGTACTTGATTCCTCTCAAATAAATCGCTATGGTTTTCATCAATTCCAGCATATTTTCCTTCCTCTTCTTTGACAACCTTGAGTAATTATCCTTCACTTCCTTGACTAATTCTGACAATTAGTTTAACTTCTTCAAGCATGGTATCTTCATGCTTTTCTTTTTCCTCATTAGCATTTCTGGCCTGGTAACCTCTAGTCTTCTCCAGTTCTAAAACTGACTCTTCAACTTGAAACATGTTTGTCTCATTTCATCAAATCCTATAATCATAAAATAATTATCAGAATTAAAAATATAAGGCCTCATTACCTTTTCCTTCTCTGACAACATCTCAGTATGCTGCTCTAAATTTTCCTTCGATCCCTTTGTCAACACATAAGTATGTTGATTTAAACTATCCTCCATATCATTTGTTTCAATGATATCCCTCTGCTCTGGTTCACAATAATGAACTCCTTCTTCTGTAATGTCAATTTGCTAAACTTTTATTACCATCCCCTTTTCCTTATGATTGTCATTCATGAAAATTTCTTTGTCCCCCTTTTTCAGCAATTTATCTTGAGTATACATCCTCTACTTTTCCAACTCCCTTCATTGAAAGTCTAATTTTTTGTATAACTCAATTATTTTAATTGGAGTAGACTTTGGAAATTTCACACAATTTTCCATACCTTCCTTTTTTATTGACCCATCATCAGATGTCCTTTCTCCCTTTGCTAAATCTTTTGCATAGTCTTCTTCTTTCTTAACATATTTTAGTATATGTCCTTCTCCTTCAATTCATTTCATCTTGTTGTCTCTTTTTAATCCTTCTTCAAGAGCTATCCTTGCCCCATAATCTACAATAATATTCTTCTGCATTTGTTTTTCATCAATAACATTAATCAAATTCATTAGTTTACCTCTCTGAGACAATATTCCTTCATTCTTCATCAGCATAAGAGCCTAATCTTCCATCTCTATTTGAGCTACAAATTCAACTTCGTGGAATGGAAAACAATCATCCCAGTTTCCTTTAGGTTCAAAAAATACTTATTGATCATAAAAATGGTCATTAGCTATCTCTATAGCAACAAATTCATTGTTTAGTACCATACCTGCATTCATAGACAAACTATCAGTTTTAAAAACACAAGACCCTGTGGTCTCACTTGATGCTTTAGTCATCATATCTCCTTACTATCTTGAATTCTCATAATGATTCATAAGATCTTCCACAGATCTCTAGTCTTCATCTTCACCCTAAACTTCACCCGGTTGTTCTTCACAAATGGAAGCTTCCATTCTCAAATCAGCTTCTCTAATTTTTTCTAGCAACCACTTCAGTTGCCTATGTTGTAGCCTTCTTTGTAACTTAGACCACTTCACTACCTTTTTCCTCAAGACCCAACCTTGTCTTTGGCTTTCCTCTAGTATCATCCTTAATACATTGAGTTGTTCTTTTAACTCTACAATCTCCTTGTCACACTCCTCTTGACTCATTCTCTTTCCATTTTCCTTAGCATCCTCCTTCTTCACTTTTCTTATGTTATGGTCTTCTTCAAAACCTCTGTTATCTTTGCTATGACTATCAGTAGTCATCTTCTTCTCTATCTTCATGAGCTCCTCTTTCACTTACTATGAGCTACATTAAAGCCTTTGCAACAACAAGTTATCCCTGCTGCCACTTACCTTACCAAGCTCTCTTCTGTACTTAGTCTTTTGGCAAGAATTGGGTTCTCTATTCTCTCGAACCTCTTTCAACACTTCTCTCTGCTCCTTCTAGGCTTCAACTCATTTTCACCTGTTAATAATACAATTGTCCTCTTGTATTTCAATCCCAATGAAATACTAGGTTCTAGCCATTTCTTCTTTCACTCATAAATGCTTACCATCTTTCTTCATTCCTTAGCAATTCTACCCACATCCTCTGTGGAATTTCCTTTATGATCCTTTTTTCAGCTGCAACAAAACCTCTGTAGTAGCAAGTCTCCTTATTGCTACACATGCCTCACTAAGCTTCTCTCCTTTGAGCTCAGTATTTTGACATCTCCCTAGTTCTTTCCTTTGGAACCAATTGAGCACTCCTTGCTCTAGGTTGCTGTAATCTTCTCACCTTCAAGACCTCTGCATGATCTGATTCTACCATTCACCTACGCATTGAATAGATTGTTCTCTATTTCCTTTGCATCTGCAAATTCTACTACACTTTATATCTTTGTTCCTTCTATTTATCAGATTGAAATCTGATCTCCTCTTGCCTGCATACACATATTGAAAACATAACTCCGTTCTAAGGTTTTCTCAAAGAATTCTTACACACAAAATTTCCTTATTCTACTCTGACACCAAATGATCTGAGCCTAAGCTGCCAATACCATAATGATGCAGCCTAAGCCACATATACCCATAATATGCAAATAAGATTGCATGTCACACTATGTACTTGTCATGTACATGTCCCAGGAATGCTAAAATCCCATACATAGGGAAAATTATCTTGAATAAAGGTTTAACCAGTGGAAATATATTATCTAATGAAAACCCAATTTATCAAAGTTTAAATATTTAAGTGGAAATATATTCGGTTCTCTCTTAACTCTTATAGCTCAACTCTTCGGTTAATTTTATTACCTACGCATGCCATCCATACCATGGTATTTAGAGTTTGGTTAAACTCAACTTAACCCATAATACATTAATTCCACTTATTTCTATTATAATGCCGATATAATAGAAATGCTTCATAAACCACACTTAACCTTACCTTTCTGCCAATCTACAACCCCTTTTACAGATATTGATACTCAACCTATGCTTCAAATCTCCGTTGTTCATTTCATTCCTCGCTCTGATGGTTAACGCCTCACTCGATTGACAGCATGCTTGGTTGATCTCCATCATTGATCTATCTCATCTGATCTAATGGCTATCGCGTCACCCACTCGACTTTTGTGCACCCAAACTCCACCGTTGATCAATCCTGTATGATCCAATTGATATTGCGTAATTTCACACTCTGACTAGCACGACCATTAGTACTCTGAAATCACATGAGAAAATTTCTTTTCTCTTTACACCATGTGCTATGTGTTAGCCATTGAGGTTAATTGTGTAGAATTTAGAAATACCATTTACCACCTTTAGAGTGTGCGAGAAACTGCTTACCCCTTGCGAAGACTACTCTTCCATTCTGCACGTGGTATTAATCCCTGTCATTCATCTTCTTAACTTTACTTTGCGCGACTTAATCTTAGCCATCTATCTCCTTCACTCTCATTCATTGATCTGATTGATCCAATGACTCCTGTGCACTATTACATTCTTTTCTTCTTATTGTGTAATAGACCACTCATCTTCTTCCTATGTATTTGTTCTCACTTTACGATCTTCACTTATTCTGATCCCAATCTCTACTCGCACCTTTATGCTTCCTTCATGAATCCTTAGAGTTTAGGAAACCTTGCAGTCATACCTCGCTATAGCATTAAAGGCTTTCTTCAATACTGTCTGTGTGTAACCACATAACACACTACTCTACACTTTGTCTCTAGTTCTGCATGCTTGCAAACCTCTGTTACGTAGATTTACTCTAGATCATACACATCTATAAGAAAATTACTCAATACACATCATATAAACTCATAATCAAGTTATGTGTATTAATAAACAAACATTTACACTCGAATTTGTTCCTTTCCCTGATCTTCTATATTAGTGGTCTTTCTTCTCATGCCTGTAGGCTTACAATTGGACTGACTAACTTCTGACTACCTAACTAACTACTCTACCTACTCTCTACTAACTCTGTATGCCTTTTAGGCTTACATTTATACAAAAATTTCTATTGAACAAATTCTAGTTTAGATCCTTAATTTTCTTAACTAAATCCTGAATATCCTCTAAGTCCACTTTTAACTCTAGTTAATCCCTAACAATCCTCTCTTGTTCCTCGAATCATGACACCACTTTCTAGTGTAAGCCTTATAATTGATTTCCGACTCAATAATCATCATTCATCATCACTCATGTTCTCCTACATTCGAGAGCATTTACAAATATCTTTACAATATCTAGTTAATTCCTGTTCTAATCAATCAAAACATTAATGATTAAATACATAGGAATCCAACTTCCTTGAAAACACAAGACCCCCTAAGTTAACTAGAACATAATGAAATTGCTGAGCTGTATGCTCTTACATCAAATAACCTGTCACAAGGTTGTAGGCCTTAATTAAACCAACCTCATACGTTACTTCCTCCACCTCCATCTCCACCACAACACATTCATCTTGCTCCACCCATGCAACCTCAGATGCCTGCTCAACCAAATCTCAACCCAAACAACAAGTGGGCACAATAGGTCTATAGTGGAGAGACATCTTACTCTACCCATGTTGTGGAGATTCAAGAAATCAAGCTCAAGTCTAGAATATTTCTCCCAGATAACCAACCTCCATCTCCACCTCAGGAGCTTGAAGTGGAAAAGGAAGAGAGCCTCCCTCAAGTAAATCCATCTCCTTTTACTGAAATATTGATCCATTCTAACCAACACAACCCATAAGAGAGTGAAGTTCTGGGATAATTGAAAAACTTGTGTGTTAAAATCCCACTCCTCCAAGCTATCAAAGATGTTCCCATCTACAATAAGGTTATAAAATATAAATTACTCAAACATCCTAGGATGAGAAATAATGACACCCCTACCATCAATGCCATTGGTCAATTGTTTGATCTAATGTTGGGGAGAGTGACATGTCTAAAGTATCTAGATCCTAGAAGTCCTGTAGTAGATGTGAACATTGATGGAATCATTGTCCCCCACATCTTGATTGATATTGGGGCTGCTATTAGTGTAGTCACTAGGGAAACCATGCTCAAAAGAAACCTCTAGGGATCTTTGATAAAGACCACCACAGTGCTGCAACTTGTAGATAGGTCCACACTAGCTCCTGAGGGAGTTCTTCAGGATGTAATGGTCACTTTTGTTTCTTGGGAGCATCGTGTTGACTTCCTAGTTCATCAACCCAAGACCAAATTCAATGGCTATCTTCTCATTCTTGGAATACTAAAACTAGCGACTACTGATGCTTACATAAGTTGTAGAGCTAGGAACATGACCATTAAGAATGGGAATTTGTCCCAAGAAATTGGTATTATACCCTCCTGCTTAACCATCCCTTCAGCATGACTCTCCCCTATAGTTGGAAGAGGAGGAGGAATATGAAATGCATCATACAACACCCCATCCAATATATACCCTAGATGTTTTCATACGAGGGGGGAAACTTGATGAAGATGACCTCGTTGACCAAATCCTCCATAAATAGCCCCCCAACACAATGCCTATTGATGATATTGTGAAGGAATCTTAGGGTAATCCTTGGAATAAGTTATGCCTAGTCCTACAGATGGAAAAATTGTATAATTTGGTCCATCTAGATCCTTGAAGATTAACCCCTCTCTCTCAGCCAATAAAGAACACAAGTTATGGAACATGCTAAGAGAGCACTTACATGCCTTTGCATGGACCTAAAAAGAAATGAAATCGGTGCATCCTTCAGTGTGTACTCATCACATCTACATCAAGGAGGGATAAAAACTATGCACCAACCTCAGAGGAGAATGAACCCAACCCTCAAAGACATAGTGAAGGAAGAGTTGCAAAAAATGTTGGATGTAGGGTTGATCCACCCCATCTTAGATAGTGAGTTGGTGCCCCATTTATTTTTCATCCCAAAGAAGAATGGAAAGTGGAGGATCTTTGTGGATTATAGAGCACTGAACAAAGCCACTAAAAAATACCATCCCCCCTTACCTTTCATTGATCAAGCTTTGGATGGTCTTGCATGGAAGAAGTTCTTCTCTTTCCTGGATGGATTCAGTGGTTACAATCAGATTGAGATCAGTCCAAAGGACCAAAATAAAACTACATCCACTTGTCCTTGGGGTACCTTTTCTTGTAGGGTGCTTCCTTTCGGGTTATGTAATTCCCCTGCCACTTTTCAAAGGGCAGTTCTGAGCATCTTTATTGAGATAGTCCATGACTCTGTATGGATCTACATGGATTATTTCACGCCCTATGGGTGTGACTTCCTTGAGGCTCTCTCTAACTTGGGGAAAGTCCTAAAGAAGTGAATTAAAATGAACCTCTCACTTAGTCCTGAGAAGTGTGAATTCTTGATGAATGCATGGACTATCCTTGGCCATTCAATATCTCAGGAGGGAATACAAGTGGACCCAAACAAAATTTCCATAATAAAAAGGGTCCCTACTCCTCAAAAGTAGAGGGATGTTAGGAGCTTCTTTAGCTTAGTTGGATACTATAGGAGGTTTATCAAAGACTTCAGCAAAGCAACCTCACCATTGTTTGGATGTTTGGCTAAGGACTTTGAATTTTGTTGTTCAGATAGTTTCCAAGAGGCCCTAGAGATCCTGAGAGACAAAATAATTATTTCACCCATACTTAGAGGCCCAAATTGGGTTCTTCCATTTCACTTCCATTGTGATGCATCTGAAAAATATTCAGGAGCAACTCTAGGCTAGATATATTATAAGTTTCCTTATTCCATTTACTTCATTAGCAAAAATATGACTAAGGCTTAATTGAATCACACTTTAATTGAGAAGGAACTCCTAGTTATTGTCCACTCTTTAAACAACTTCAGACATTACATAACTGGATATCAAAATTTTGTGCATACTGACCATGCAACTATAAAGTACTTAATGAACAAGCCTGATGTGAATGCTTGAATTACTAGATGGTTGCTTCTAGTACAACAATTTGATTTAAATATCATTGATAAGCCATGTAAATAAAATGTACTTGCAGATTGTTTTTCTAGACTTGCTTTACATGTAGGTGATGAAGGGATGGATGATGATCAGCTGCCAGACAAGAACTTATTTGCTATCTCAGTTACCTCTCCATGGTTTGCTAACATGGCCAACTACCTAGTTTCTGTAGAATTCCCTCCAAATCTGTTATCCACAGAGAAGAGCAAAATTTTTAGGAAGAGTGCCCCTTTCACTTGGATTGGGGGGGAATCTATTCAAGTTGGGACCAGATTAAATCTTGAGAGAATGTGTCGGGGAAGAGGAACTCTTTGAAATCCTATTAGTCTATCATGATGGGCATTATGGAGGTCACTTTATTTCGCAGAGGACAACTTTCAAGGTTCTACAAGCTAGCTACTACTCGCCTACTCTCCACTAAGATGCAAGAATATACACTAGTAGATGTGATCAGTGCCAGAGGATAAGGAAACCTACTCCCAAAGATGAAATGCCCTTAAAACCTCAGGTGGATTTAGAGCCATTTGACAAGTGGGGCATGGATTTCATGGACCAATTTATCCACCATCAAGGAAGAAATATTATGCACTGATTATTTGAAAAAGTGGGTTGAGACAAAGGTTTTCAAGGTGGAAAAAGAGGAGAAAGTGGTGCAATTCTTAAGGGATAATGTGTTCTACAAATTTGGGTACCCCATAGAACTCGTCATCGATCATGGATCTCAATACACATTGCATATGATCAATAATTTGTTAAGGAAACATCATATGAAGCACAAAAAGTATATTTCTTATCATCCTCACGCCAATGGACAGGTAGAGATCACCAATAGGGTAGTAAAAGGCACCCTCACCAAGGTTATGAGCAGAAAAAGAAAAGATTGGATAGATAGATTAGTGGAGGCCACTTGGGCCTATAATACAACTTGGAAGACAACTACTGGTTTCACCCCTTATGACTTGGTCTATGGAAAGAAGGCTCTTCTCTCCATTGAGTTTGAGTACAATAGTTTGAGGATGGAAGCACAATTGGATTTAGATATTACAAAGGCACAACATGAGAGGTGGATCCAATTAATTGGCTTGGATGAACTCAGGATGCAGAGCCTCCTACACAGTGAAGTTATCTAGTTGCAGAGGAAGGTTTGGCATGATAGGAACATCAAGAACAAGGTTTTCCAAGAAGGCGATTGGGCTTTGCTATACGACTCTAGATTCAAGGGGTTCAAAGGAAAATTAATGAAAAGGTGGTTAGGCTGATACCTGATAGATAAATTCCATGACAATGGATCTGTTCAAATAAGGACCATTGATGAGGAAGGGATTCCCTTGCTTGTCAATGGCTACAGATTGAAGGCTTACAGGAATCCCATGTCCAAGGAAGAGTTCATTAGCACCATCAGCAGAGAGGTGAATGTGATTGGAAGTTCCAAAGATTCTAGGTCATAGCATTCCAAGATATTTTTTTTTTTGGGAATAAAAGAAAAAAAACAATAAGAGGCTTAGATGAAAACTTCCATGAGGCATCTGAGACCAACACTTGGGATTAAAACCTTCTTGAGGCAGCCTAGGAGTGCAAAAAGAAAAGAAAAAGTAAAATACCCTTGGGTGAAAACCTCCCTTGAGGGGCTCAGTGTAGACATATAGGTTGAAAATCTCTCTTGAGACAGCCTCTATGTCCCTAGAATAAAATAAGATAAAAAATAAAGGAGAATGACATGACAGGGATCCACAACCTATCCATTAATAATTTTTGTCATTTTGCAGGTTTTGAGGATAGTGGAATTTTGCAATGCTAGGGGCTAACATACTGAAATTTCCATCCATGTTTCCCTCCACCCACTCCATACCCTCCATGAAAACCACGTCCTCACCACTCTCATCCATCCTAGTGGCTGAAAAACCAATTTTTAGGCCCTCTTTGGATTGCTACAAGAAGTCTGTAATTGCCACAGGAAGATCATGTAGCACTACAGGAAAGTCCTGAAATTCTACAGGAAGAGGACATTATTGGAAAAATCATCATGCATGACCTTTACAAGGTTCATTCACATCCTCCCACCTTGATTCACCACTAACCCATCCTCCATGCATCCCTGATTCACAAAAATCACTATCTTTCAGAACTAACCCTAAGCTCTCTATCATCCTAAAAAAAAATCTAAAAAAACACAAAGGAAACTCCCTCCATTCCCATAGCCCCACACTACTCAATCAGGAACCTAGCATCATCCTACATTCCCCTACACTCTTTCTCATCACTACTTTGAAGACAAATACCTTGAAAAAGAGAAAATATGGCTGTTATAGGATCTTTTGTAGCAACCTGTGCAGCCATTATAGACAAGCTTGAAGCATAGTTCTTCCTTGTCATAAATTTTCCTAGATGATACCATCTCTTGAGGCATTCTTCCATTCTAAGCAAGACTCTACAATAGCAACAACAACACTTGGGATAACAGCAACGCACCCGGACACATGAACAACACCAACAATAAAATACACATGAGCAAAGAAAGTATACACAAGAGCAAAAATATAGCTAGGTAACTCCCTAAGTAGTAGAACAGAGTTACAACACTTTATCATCCATCAATCAAGTACAAGGTAGGCACAGGTATGGTAACATATAAGCTCCTCCCTAGGTGTAAAATGATGAAAAATGTATGAATGTCGAGGTAAGGTATTTTGAGAAGATGGAGGTGGCTAGTTCACTTGACCATCCTTGGTTAGTAAAAAATAATGACTTATCAATCATCATGCAACGTGGGAGTGTCACATTAGTTAAGAATCAGATAAGATGGAGTGGGTGTTGATTATGAGGGACAAGAGAATGATAACTCCAGGTGGGCCTACGGTCCAAATGAGGAAAGTTTGTACTTCTTCCAAGTCATCATAGTGCTCCGATCCCTAGCGAAAAATAACATATAATGTACCAAGACCCAAATTCTCTTGTGTCTTCGCTCATTTCAATATAAAAAAAGGTAAGGACAAGCCAAGCAAGCCATCGAGAGGAATCTAACCCTAACCAATCACTTCTACAGGAGGCAACTACACTAAGCTACAAGAAGTCATAAGAAGCACAAAAAAATGTTACAGGAAGCCTCCAAGGGTTCAAGAACATTGTGTACAGTCTATTTGGCCTCCAATTATTATTATACCAGGCTATGTGTTGAAAATTAAGTTGCCCTATTATTCTTCTGTTAATGATTTACATAATGGTGCACCGAGAATTCTCCTACTAATAACAGTCATCTTATGGATTAAAAGTGTTTTTCGGCTATAAAGTAGAGTAGATATACATAATTTTCACCAATTAGAGACTCTAGCCCTCTATTCCCTTTGAATTCATATCAAAGCTATCATAGGAATAAACCTCCTACACCTAGTTGAAAACAGAGAATAAGATGGGAGGGGGATTTAATATAAGAGCAACTATAGACACTTAGAGAATTCATGTTCACTCCCCTGTAGTGTACATTTTCATAAGGCATCAGTGGTTAGGTTTCTTTGAGCTACTAAAGGGGTATGATGATGATATCACTTATGAACTTTACATGGACCTAAACTCTTAAACCAAAGCTAGTGCCACCACTGTGGTGAGGGTTTTTTGCATTACTAGCAGTCCTAAGCTAATTAGTAGGGTGATGAAAATTCCATTAGGGGCCCAATGGAGGAAAGCAAACAAGTCGATTAGTGCCATTGCTAAGAATAATTTCTTCATTACTAATCAGAAGCCTATTGAAGATAAAAATGGCATTAGAAGGGAGATCCTACCTTATCATTGCGATGAGGTGGCCTACCATGTTGTTAAGTTCATCTCATGTGAAGGTGGACTGAGTGTAGTCTATGGCTACCAATTCAAACATCTCCATGAACTAATATTTCAAGAAAGATTACCCATATCCAAAAGACTCACTGTGCCTTATTTGATCCTAGAGTCAATCATGGACATGAGACAAAAGGTGAAAGAGGGAAAGCAACCACACTTAGGCCATTATGGCCTAATCAAATTGATAGTAGAAGATTCTTTGAATAAATTAAGGTTTCCTATCCTCTGGTCCATAATCATGGATATGGATAGAGAAGATTTACTTGACACTCAAGTCCTTTCACTTGGTAATACCCCAACCTCTAGTGCTAAAGAAGAAGAGGTAGATGCAGAAGAAGAAGAAGAGGTAGAAGCAGAAGAGGAAGTGGAGGCAGAGGAAGAGAAAATAGAGGAACCAGAGAAAGAGGAAGAAGTTGATAATGTGAATAATGAAGGAGAAGAGGATGAGCAACAGAAAGACCGAAGCCTTGAAAAAACATTTCATCTAGAGAAGAGGAGATATCCCTACAGAAGAAAATCTTGTCTCCTAGACCCACTAAAATGGACGTAGCTTCTTCCTTGGCTGCCTTGAGCACATCAATCAAACCTAATAAGAAAAGGTAGAGGTAAACTCCCCTCTACTTCAAAACAAGGAAAAGTACTAGGATTAAGCAGGGGAAGAATAAAACTCCAACAAATACCCCTATTGCAATTGAAGAATCACTAAGAAAAAGAGAGGAGCTAGAACCCATTGGAAAAAAAGTTGAGGAAGTCACATATCCTGAAGCCATCTCAAAGACTCCCATAAGGTATGTAAGGAGGCTTATTACTATATAAATATCCTCTATGCAACCCAAGGCACCTACCACAATCCAACAAAAGAGAAAAGGGAGATTACAGGAAAAATAATGTATGCTACAAGAAAAACATAGTCTGCTACAAGAAACTTAGAAACTGCCACAGGAAGAGTAGAAAGTGCCATAGGAAGAAAAAAAGGGGAATAAATAAGGGAGAGAGGAAACACAACAGTTCCAGGAGGGGGAAACTTCTCCTAGAACATTGGAAAAGGATCTTCTAGAATTATAGGATCCTAGTCGACAACCCAATTTGAGCTCATATTACAAGTCCATTTAAGGAGGTAGATTGATCCCACAAAAATTTGTAGTCCCTCGCTTCTTTGAGCTTGAAGTAGAGAGAGGAAGGACACATAGGTGGATGCATATTTCCAAATCCAAGAATGTGGAAGATGTGGGCCTTATGGAAGAAAAGCTCCTAGAAATGGACATGGAGTTGAGTGAGTTGAGAGAAAGAGAGTCCATAATGAGGGAACAAATATAAGCATAAAGTAGATGGCTGAGGAAGAAATTGCAAGAGAAGGAAACCTAATTGGCCACAATGTCAAGCCTCTACATGGAGGCACTACAATGTAGATTGTCATCAAAATCCTATGCACTTTTCCTCAAAGACAAATGCATGTAGTTTCTGACCAAAACATTAGCAAAACATGGGTCCATGTCATTGCAGGACTACAAGTAGTTATTTCAGTTGTGTGACAGGAGTAGCATTGAGGAAAAAGCTAAATTAGTTGAATTCTACCTACAAAACCTCACCTTAACTGATATCAATGTGTTGGATCCCAATGTAAAATTGGGAGACATGTAGTTGATGGCCCCTACATCTTGAATGACACATGAGGAGGCTAGATCTGAGGAGGTGAGGAAAGTATTGGCCAAAGAGGAAAAATAACCCCTCTATATCAGGGCAGAGCAGATAAGTCCCATGGTTGTAATCAATAATCATAGATTAATTTCTAATGATGATGAGCTAGCACCTAGATACCTTGCCACCCAAGAGCACACCATCTCCCATTTTGAGAATACTCTTAGACTTCTAGGGATAGAAATAATACAAGCTTGTTAAAGGAGATGGAGTTCTTTGACACATAGTCTCCAAATCAAGGAATATCACACTCTTGAAAGGTTGGGGAGTGCATTGGATAGAACACCTTTGTAAAAAGGGGTCATGCAGAGATTAAAGGTCAACTGGATTGGACTCAAGCTCAATCCACCTTTAATGTTGGGTTTACAAAAAGGTAGAAATAAAGAATAGGAGAGGAGGAAGTGGGCAGACATAGAGAGAAATGTAGGCTTCTACCCTCAGGAGGGCACTCCATATGAAGATTCTTGGGATGTCAGAGAGGCCACTAGGGCCATGAAGCACATGGACATAGATAACTATTTTTATTTGAGGATGAACAACAATTTTAGTAGGGGGTGATGATGAGGCTCATTAATAGGTATATTATATGGGTCACAATACAATCCTCCAACTTATTAAATTATCTTTTTCTCACATTTATCTACAAATTTTGTTATATTATGGTTAGTGTGAGGAGTAAAGATTTGTTTCTATGTCATCTTGCCTAATGTGTATTAAATATAGGAATTGGAGCAATTTTGACATAATTTGAGTGCAGGAACTCGGAGTAGGCAAGAAAGAGAGATTATAGGAGGTGGTCTACCTCATAAACCCATCCAATCAGTTGAAGATCCCCACTCCCTCTCATCAACTTGGTGTCATTGGCAGTCAACTAGGTCGACATCATTAGCAGCCAAGCGAGTGCAAGTCAAAGGAGAGTTAAATTCACCTATTCTTGAGTCAGGGAGTCAAGTATCCTTACTTTCTAGGGAGTTATTTGTAGCTCCACTTTTGTATAAATAAAAAATATAAAGGATGCTTTAGGATTCGAAGTTTTATTGTAGCCAATATGTCATTAAGCTCAAGCATATTTCACTATTATTTTGATTATGTATTTGACACTTTTGGAATGATAATGAAAATTTATGTTTTCATCCAGCACTGAGTTAACCCAGAGGGTTGAATTTTTTGGGTTAGGGACCAACCCTAGCAGCAATGGTTCCTCTCATGTATCTATATTCTTATCCTAGAATGTTGATTTATTGTTGAAGTTTATTCACGTTCCTTTCAGTTTAGAACATTGATTAGTTGTTTCTTTTGCATGTTTTCTTTAGCATAGAAATTTAATTACTTGTTGTAGTTCAGTAGAGTAAAATCCATCAAACGTCTGTGGCAGTGACCCCTATCTTGTCTCCCTCATGGAATCATGATTGGAGGACCCCACTAGCACAACCCAAAAATAGAGTGTGACTTCTTGTTCATTGCATAGATCAATCTTGGCATCAGTAGGTAGTTGTTTATGTTTTCTTGGAAAGCGTTACATTTAGTATGTTGCTTCTCATGGCTGTTGTATCTTAGAAGGTAGTTGATTTTATAGATCAAGTGCTTAGCATTGGTTTGATAGCTTTCCAAATTCACCTCATCATTTCCACCTTGTATTGTAATGATTTGCAAACGAAAAGAGAAATAGGTGCATGTGTTGTTGCAGGGTTGTTGGATATGTAGGCATAGGAACCTTTCACTAGCTCTATCTAGGACCTTTCCACTCTCTTTGATGCATGACAACCACTTTTCTAGAGCTTTGTCTTTCGGTCACTATGATCATCCAACTTAGCCTAAATCTGGCCTTCTTGACGTATTAGACTTATCTAAGGTTTTTTATCACCTTCCCTACACCTTCCACAACATTCATACAACCTTCCAACACTTGATCTCAAAATTATTACCCTCCAAACCCTCTTAGCCAACTTCCGGTAGCATTTGAGGACATCTTGTAGTAGTACAGGAATCCTACAGCAACATCGTGTAGCACACCTATAGAATTATATTTTGACCCTTTTTAGTCCTGTAATGATAGCCTATTTTAGTTTAGGAGTACTTTGACTGCTTAGATGAATTCCATGACCATAAGTTGCACCTAGACCCGTCCATTCACTCATTTTCCTTTCCTGTAAGATCAGATAGCATTAGTTCTTTCATTTTTGAATTTAGAATTTAGAAATCTATTTGCATTTCAAGTGTGAATTAGTTAATCAATGCATGCATTCTTAAATTACGAAATAGTATAATAATATTTTGTTTTCAAGCAACCCTGATAGCTATATAATTGAGTACGAGTTAGCATAGTTTCATTTCCGTAAAATTAGCAAAAGGTTTGTTTCCTTTCATAGAATTTACAAGTTGATAACATTTAGTTTTAGTTTAAAAGCATTTACTTTCTCTACACTAGGACTAGCCTTCACATTCTTCTTTCAGTAGTTAATCTCCTTTCAGTTCAAAAGAGGAATGGTCTGGAACCCTAATGGTCAAGTGACAAAGTTGAGGGTGGCATGAGTAGAATGATGTACCTACTATGTATATAGCACTGTCACCTCTAAGTTTGTATTAAACCTTGGGTTGATAAAGTAAAGACTGAAGAGCCTCTGGAAGTTGCAAGACTCTTGGTGCAATACCGGAACTAACCACAAGTATTTTATGGCATGCTAGATTTGGATACTTTAACTATGACTACATTCATTTTTTGGAGGAAAAATGTGTTACTCGTTTTCCTACAATTCCTAGGAAACTTAAGCAATGTGATGCTTGTATTAGGAAAGCACAAAAAGAAATATTTTCATGATTCTCATTCCAAATCACATAGAAAAATTGAAATCATTCATTATTATTTAGGTGGACCAATGCATGTTCCTTCTAGAAATGGTAATAAATATATGATGACATTTATTTATGGCTACACCAAAATGTGTTTAATTTATTTATTGAATGTTATATATGAAGCTTTTGAAACATTCAAGAAACTTTCATGCATGCATTGAAAATGATGCACAATCTCACATTGGATCTATTCGTACCGATAATGGAAAATAATATACATCAAATGAATTTGAAAACTATCTTCACCAACATGGGATAAAACATCAAACAATTGTGCCTTATATTCCCCAACATAGCAGAGAAGTTGAAATAAATAACAAGACATTCTTAAATATGGTACATTCCATGATGTTTTTCAAGAATGTTAAGTTGATTTTTTGGGCAGATGTGGTTCTATGTGTTGTGTATATAAAGAATATGTGTCTATATAATTCTTTAATAAAAAGACTCCCTATGAAATGTGGTATGGCCACATCCCTTTGGTGAGGCATCTCAAGGCTTTTGGTTCCACCTATTATGCCTTGATACCCATGGAACAAAGAAACAAACTCGGTGCAAGTACTCACAAATGTATCTTCTTGGGATACTTAAATACCACCAAAGCATATCATATCTATGATAAAGTGAATAAGAATTTCATAATATCTATGGATATGATCTTTCTTCAATCTTCCGAGACTAACAATGTTGTTGTGTGACAACTTGATCACTTTGATAGATTAGTAAATGCAAAGTATTTCAAGAGTTCAATAATGAGATTCCATTGGGGGGGTCCTTATACTAGATAAATCTATGGAAACTCCTTATGAATCACTATCTCTCTCGCATGAAGCTCTATTGATCACACTTTAACTGATTTGATTGACAAAATTGGGAGACAAAATCTTGATTCAAACCCAACTCACTCAACTGAGCAGCCTCGACCATCTTAGAAAGGTCATCCAAAATGGTTAAAGGAGGCACTTCAAAAGGTTCATCTGTATGAGGTTGGAAAAACAAGAACAAGAATCTCAATCGAATAGAATTGAGGTGATGTAGACAACTGTGATTCACCTATTGATATGGAGGTTTCTTATGATTGTGAATTAAATTTTTCTACAGATTTTGAAGCAACTTCCTTCAAAGAAGTCAATTTTCATGATGAGTGGAAAGAAGTGATATAGAAAGAATAGTATGCTTTGACAAAGAATGGCACATGGAAGCTAGTTTACCTTCCATTGGGAACCAAACCATTAGGCTACAAGTGGGTCTAAAGGAAAAAGTATAAAGAAAACAAATCACTTGACAAGCACAAATTTGGGTTTGTGGAAAAATCTTTTTCACATAAGGAAGGGGTCGAGTATGAGGAGACCTTTTCCCCCATAAAAAAATGGGCCACCATCGAGACACTCTTTACCTTGGAAGCTCAAAATGATTGGAAAGTCCATCAAATGGATGTAAAAACTACTTTCTTAAATCGATATTTGAAAGAAAATGTTTTTATGTCTCAACTAAAAGGATTTGTTATGAAGTGTCAAGAACATAAAATATGCAAGATTGTAAAATCCTTGTATGGCCTTAAGCAAGCACCCTGAGCTTAGTATGAGAAATTAACTAAGCATGTTTTGAAACTAAATTTCAAAAATTATGATTTTGATGGTGCAACTTTGTTTGTATAGAATGTTGGAAAAATGGTTGTATAGATTGTGGTGTGTGTAAATGATCTTTCGATGAAAAGGAAGAACGAGAACTACATTGCATCCATGAAGAAAGAATTGAGGAAGGGTTTTGAAATGAAAAATTTGGGCTATGTTCACTACTATCTTGGTATTGATATAACCCAACTTCCAAAGTTTATATTCCTCTCTAAGAAGAAGTACATTGGAGATCTGTTGAATAGGTTTGGCATGACTGAGTGCAATCCTTTGAGTACTCCAATGGAACATAATTGAAATATCACATCCACTGAAGGAAAATAATTTTATGATGCAACAAAGTACAAGCAATGTGTAGGAAGTCTCAACTATCTCACTACTACCATACCAAAAATTTCATTTTTTATCAGAATCCTCTCCAATTTTATAAAAAATCATTGTGAGGGTCATTGGTCTACTCCAAGAAAGTACCTGAAGGGAACTCAAAACCTTGGACTCAAGTATACACACATGGGTGACTTCAACTTAACTGGATACTCTGATTCACATTTCGATGGAGATAAAGAAAATGGGGTATCTACTTTAGGTTATGTTATGAGTCTTGCATTAGGAGTTGTCTCCTATAGGTCACACAAACAATTAGTTCCAAAATATTCCACAGTTGAGGAAGAATATGTGGCAACAACTGAAACAACTAAGGAAACTATGCGGCTCAAGAAAAATCTAGAAGATTTGTAGGAGAAACATGTCCGTTCAACTCCTCTTTTTATTAACAACACTTCTATAATAAATTTAGCCAAGAACCCGAAGTTTCATGATCGAAACAAACACATCAATACAAAATACCATATGATTTGACATCATGTTGAGGCTGAAACAATCCACCTATGACATTGTTTCACAAAAGCAGTTGGAAGGGAAAAGTTTGAATGATCCATAATGATGCTTGGACTTACCAAAATCCCTTTAGATTGCGGGGGGGATGCTGACACCTAATATTTTGGATTAGGTAAATCCATGCAAATATTGTAAATAGAAAAATAAAGGGAATTAGAAGATGAAGAGACATTGGGAGAGGAAACCCAATAGTAACTCTCTCCGTGTATATATCCATGTTCTATCTTAATTCAAAGTATCAATTCATTCGTGGACTTACTCCATATCTGAGAGTTATGTCCTTGTTTGTTTTTTAATTAAATTGATTAATTAGAAAAAATGTTATATTAACAAGTTCCATATGAAATTAGTTATGTTTTTTGGGCATGTGATATTGTTAAAAAATGGTATTCACCCATGTCATTATTAAAAATTGCACTCAAGAATCTTTATGGTAAAGTGGGGTAAATCTTCATGGTTAAGAATAAATGCTTGAAAAATATATTAATTCTTTATAGGTGATAATAAAATAGTAGTAATTTAAAATAAATTTATAATTTAGTTAGTTTATATGTTTTTTTTGTTTTAACTTTAGCAATATGAGATGTATCATGTAGAAAGTGTTTTAAATATATTATGGATTGATGCCTTCAAAGAACATTAATTATAGATTTTTATATCATAAATTACTAAATAATGAATTAAGATATGAATCACTCCTAACATGTGAAGTGTGATAAACGCATAATTTTTTAAATTATAAAATTATTTTGTATGAAAAAACAATTTTTTTTAATATTTTGAAGTGGTCACTTACACTTGGGTATAAAAGGGGAAAT
Source organism: Pinus tabuliformis (assembly GCA_031772625.1). Taxonomy (NCBI): domain Eukaryota; kingdom Viridiplantae; phylum Streptophyta; class Pinopsida; order Pinales; family Pinaceae; genus Pinus; species Pinus tabuliformis. Next base: position 592,010,142 of record CM062813.1, read on the forward strand.
TTCTCATGAATTTGAACCAATCATTCCTAGAATATGACCACAGTAATCTCTGGTGTTAAGCATAGTTTTGAGAGTGTCGTGCTTCATGTGTGTGAAGGAATGAATCCAAATTAATCTTTTGCTTTTTTCTTTATATGACTCATAATAAAATATATCTATGTCATACTAAAATTTAGTCCAATTACAAAAATATGATATATTTTAATAATCGTTTTTATTTTTTAAATTAAATTTAAAAATATTCTAAATTCCATGATGTTGTTACACTTATCAAATTTTGAAAATTTCTTACCAATAATATTAAGTAAAATATTTCACCATGGAATACATCTACTCCATACTACTAAAACTAAAATGTGGTGAAATTGGGTAAAGTTGAGATTGAACGACAGAATGTAAGGATAATTTTGAAAATGGCATGCTTCATGGGTGTGAAAATGAATCCAAAATATATCTTTTGTTTGTTTTTTGGTTTCTTCAACTCACCAAGTGTGGCATGAAACTAATATCATGGTTGACGTAATGGAGGTTATCCTTGGAACACGACCATGTGCTGTGAGGGATATAAAATGAGGGCATCATCACCAGATTGATAAGGATGGGAATAACATTTGAAATTTGAAGGGATTATAATATGTCTTTTTAATAACAATTTGATTTTATCTAATTATTTTTTCCACTTGAAGGGATTATGAATAATATTATTTAATTTTATCTGATTATTTTTGGCATTTGAATGGATTATCATCAATATTATTGTCACTGGTGATGTTATTTCATTTGGGCCTACCCATGATGATAAGGTCTTTTGGATTTTCTTTACCTCTCATGTTACTACTCACAGTGGTGGGTTTGAAGTTGTATCGTACATTTGTAACCCAAAACTAGTTATACTAATTATACTAGTTTCTTCACGTGTTATACTAGTTTTATCTTTATATATAAATCCCATATCATGCATAGTATCATATCTTTTATTAATTTCAAATAAATAATAAGTTTTTCTGGTGGCCTCATTCCCCTTGTTGTAAAGTCATTTGCTTTATTTTTCTATTTACACACAATTATCATATCATGTTTAGTATGAAATATTTTGTTAATTTAAAATGAATAATGGATTTATTTTGGAGATTTCAAATATTATTTATCTCAAAATCCTTGCAAAATCATTTGATTATGCAAAGTGAATTTCTAGAGAATTTTTAGATTAGTTTATATTAGCATTAGCCCTAAATATATGATAGCTTCAAGGAGATTAAATCTCTTCAAGTAGAAAATTTATGATAGCTAAAGGAGATCAAATCTCTCCAGGTACAAAAAATTTTTACAACAAAAAAGTTGGAAAAAGGCTATACAATGATTTAAGGTTAATGCTTCAAAATATTTTATCCATCTTTTATTGGTTAATGCTAAACTAATAGTGATCAACAACAACTTGATTGCTAGAGTTTTCCCTTGGCAAAGACTAAGTTATTAGGTGACCATATCTATATTTAATCAATAACAATATAAGTCCCGCCTTAGTAGGGATTAATAATGATTCAGTGACCATATTTAAATTTAATTGAGCACATAAAAGCTTAATACTTAAAAGCTCTACATTATGATTCCAGTAGATGAAGCCTTAGAAGTATTAAAGAACATTACAGACTTAGAAACGGTGGAACTTATAAGCATTTGCCTTAAATCTTCATACTTCAGTTTTAAAGGTAAAATTTATGAGCAAACTCATGGTGTTGCAATGGGTTCTCCATTATCTCCAGTGATTGCCAATCTTTACATGAAGCACTTTGAACAAATGGAGACAACCAGCTACCCTTCTTAGATGTCCTCCTCACCAAGAAAGATGGAAAACTAAGCCACCAGGTCTTCAGAAAACAAACACACACTGACAGGTATCTTCATGCAAACTCCCACCACCATCCTAAGCAAAAAATGGGTGTCATCAAAACCCTAACCACCAGAGCCTCTAGAATCTCCGACCCAGAACATCTAAATGAAGAACTTGTCCATCTCCATGAAGTTTTTGTAAAAAATGGCTATCAACACCACACCATCCGTAAAATATTAAAGATTCCTTAACCAATAAACAAAACAAAAGGAAATCATTTGAAACCCCTAGAATCTCCCTTCCCTATATCAAAGGAACCACTAATAAAATTGCCAAAGTTCTCGCTAAGCACAACATTATGGTAGCTTTCACCCCCCCCTAACACCATAAAAAACATGCTTGAATCTGCTAAAGATGCAATTGACCCAAAAAATCACAAAGGTGTTTATTCGATTCCCTGTTCGTGCGGTAAAGTTTATATAGGGGAAACAGGGAGATCCTTTGGAGTAAGATTAAAAGAACACACTAGTGATATTACTAGAAATAGGTCTGATAAATCAGGTCTTGTAGAGCACGCTTGTTCCTCCTCTCACTATATATGCATGGAACAAGCTAAATTAATCCATAAGGAAGACCACTATTTAAAAAAAAGAATTAAAGAGGCAACTGAAATTGAAAAATCTTCTAATAATATGAATAGGGATGATGGTCTTAAACTAAGTAATACCTGGAAACCCTTGCTGAATAAAATAAAGTAACTTTAATTTATGCAAATTCTTCCTTGAGACAGCATTTACAACTCATAATTTAAAAAATTATAATTAAAATAAAAATATACATATATATATATATAAATAATTAAATTAATTAATTAATGAATTAAAATAATATTTAAACTAAATTTAAAAGTAATTTAATTAATTAATTAATTAATTAAATTGATTTTATTTTTAATTTAGTTTTAAATTTATTATTAAAATAAAAGTCAAAACTAAATTATAATTAATTTAATCAATTTATTAATAAATATATGAAAATTCAAGCCGACCTCACCTTCCCAAAGTTATCTCTCTATCCTTCTATTAATAGGTTCACATCTTCTTGACTCTCTCTTCTCAAAACACAGATCTCATTACCCTGATGATGGACTCACTTAGCTAGTCCAAAACGTCGGTTTCATAAATTGCTCACAGGTTTTTCCATTAATTAAAATAATATGAAATGAATTACTAACAACAAGAAAATCTAGGAAAATCAAAATTCTCCAAAACAAACTCAGGAAAATATTTTTTTGTTGCAAATTCATATCTTTCACTTGTACTATTTTTTTGAAATAGTAAATAATCATAGTCTTTGAATTAATGTTACTAAATTGTTTTTCCTTGAAAATAGCTTTCTAATAAACCTTCATTTACCTCATTTGATCGAGTATAACTCAAAATATTACTTTCTAAATTCTAGGTTCCACAATTAGTTGAATTCTAAATAATTTTAATTTTAATAAATAAAAATATTAATTTTTTTTTAAAATAAAACAAAACTAAACCAAACCAAAATAAAATAATATAAAATTTTATAAGAAAATGAGAAGTGACATGTATGTATAGTTGTTGCTGTATGAGGTTTTAGGAGGGAGTATATGGAGGATGAGGGAAAGAGGGGCTTGCGTGGGTGGAGAGTGAGACCCTTTTTCGCTCATCTATTATTGTATACAAACTATTTTATACTTTATTGTAAACCGATCATTTTATATTGTATGTTTTTGGGAAGTTATGAGTGATCTCTCCCAGATTCTCGGGAGATACGATCTCCACAATTATTTATAGTGAGGTTTTGTAATATTTTATTCAATTTATTAATTAAAAAAAAAGTTAAAATATTTACCATTAAAGATTAATTAAATAATAAAATAAAATGGATTAGTAGATAATCAAATTAATTGAATAATTAAATAATAAAAAATTATATTTATAAATAATTGATTTAATTGAAGTTAAGTAAGCAAATTAATTAAATTATAATTACATATTAAAATTAATTTTATTTTTGTTAGTTATAAATATATAATAAAATATATATTTACATATTTTATGTCTAGGCTTGAAAAATAACTAAAATTTGACCAAGCATATTTTTCAAAGTATATGTGAGAATCAAGCGAAATTCGAATCAGTGGAAAGTTAGTAGTGAAACGAAAGAAATGAAGGTGTCAAAAAGAGAAAAGTAAAAATCACCCAAAATTAACAAAATTGAAACATTATAAAAGCAATTTTAACAAAAACTTACATGGAAAGCCCCATAATTTTTGGAAAAAAAAATAAAGATGATATAGAATTAGAAAAATTGAAGTATTATAAAAGTGATTCTAACAACAACAAAAATTACATGGAAGACCTCATAAAAATTATGGGAAGTGGTTGAAAATTACATGGAGCACCTCATAAAAATTATGGGAAGTAGTTAAGGCCCTAACACGAATGTAAATCATATATAAAATAAAATATTTTTAAAAAACTGAGAAAAAAACGAAAAGAAATTATAATTAAAACAATTTATGAGTATTTAGATTTTAATGTTGAGAATGTGAATCATAAATAAAATATTTTAAAAGAAGTGAAAAATAAAAATAAATAACCTATTGTTAAAATTTAGCATAGGTTTATCTTAACTCCAGATCGATCAAAACTAAAGAATCAAATCTTTCAAGGTGTAAACATTTCTTTAAGTTTTACACTCAAAAAAAATTTGTATATTGAGATATTTGACCATTAACACTTAATAGATTTAAAATGAAAATGAACCTATATTAATTGTAATAAATTGAAATATAACTTTTTTGATTTTTAATTATAAAAATAAATAATAAACATATATTTATTAACTTCAGGTTTTATGAAAAAAATTAAGCAAAAACAGTAATGGAAGTGTAGAGTTTGACATCTGTACGGCAGCTTAGATTGCAGAATCGCCGCCCTTGCGCACGGGGTCAATAGTTTGGGGTCGTGACAGAATCTACGTGAGGGCAATTTCCAGACATTGTCCACAGACTTGTTCTCCACGTATACATTTGATATAGTTTGGGGTCTTGGAAGGAAATCTTTTTTCTTTCTGAAACACCTCATCATCATGGTTAACAACATCAACCAAATCAATTTTGAAATTTGAATTACAACCATTAAACACTTCATAATGAATATCAACATTGGGTTTGATTATAAGAAGCACTAAATTCTTGCTTGAATTCACTAGTCTTTTTATTTGCCCTGCATTAACTAATGAAAGGTTTAGTTTCTTGCGATGAGCTCTCACAATATACTCCACACCATACTTGAACAACTGGTACTTGTTTTCATGACGATAGAATATTTCTTTTCTATCGTAGAGGTAAGGACTACCCAAAACAATTCCTGATATATCAAGTGGTACAACATCCAATGAAGTTTGTTGTGATTGCAAACCGAAGAATACATTTTCTCGTAACCTGTAAGTTTGTTTCCTTGCATATCCAACCCAATGGATATGGTTTGAGATGTAAAATGGTTTCAAGATTAAGTTTCTTGATTAAATCATCATATATTAAGTTGGCTTGAGACCCACTATCAAAAAGTGTGTTGATTTTTGTATGTTTTTAGATTACCCTCACATGAAATAATTCAATCCTTTTTTCTTCATTTGGAGTACTAGTGTGACAATTTGATATACTAGTTCTACGAATGAATTTTTTTTCCTTTTATCCTCATTGTTAAACACACATGGGAAACATAGAATAGGAAAGATAAATCATGTGAGTACATTTTTTATTAACATCAGATATACATTTATAGTACAACATATGACTCTTGGGTTTCAGATCCCAAGGTCTCTTGGACTGCTTTTGTCCATTCAACTTCCACACTAACCCATTTAGGATTAGGTGTCCAACATTCCCCCCCTTAATCCGAAGGGTTATGTATGAGTCCAAGAAAAGAGCTGTAATACAAAATGTGCAAAAAATGCATGGCAGCACTAGGCTGAATGTGCTCTATGAAATGTTGGTATAAAGGGCAGTGGTTTAAGGATGACCACCAACACTGGAACGCTTAGTGCAGTTCCCGGAACTCTTCCAAAACTGGCAAGAAACTGAAGTTTTCTGCTAGAGGAAGTGATCCTATTGTTTTAAAGAGGAAACCTTCAACCATAAAAGGGAGGTCTCACCCCGCATAAAAGGTAAAACTTCAACCTGAAAAGGGAAGTCTCAACCTGTGATGGTTTAAGGATGACCAACAACTCTGGAATGCTTAATGCAATTCCTGAAACTCTTCCAAAACTGGCAAGAAGCTGGAGTCTTCTGCTAGAGGAAGTGTTCTTAATTTGTGATGGTTTAAGGATGACCAACAACTCTGCGATTCCTGGAACTCTTCCAAAACTGGCAAGAAGCTGGAGTCTTCTGCTAGAGGAAGTGTCCCAGATTGCCAACTGAAGGCATGTTCAGGCATCTTTGTCTCTGGCTACAACTCTAAAACTGGTGTGGCAGGTCGTGGCTCAGGCTCGATTGATGTGACTTTGAAGCTTGTAGATGACCATCATTTCCCCCCCTGTCAGATACAAGGTGAGATGATGGAGGAAACTCAACTGCAAGACTGTTCAATATTCTGGAACAAGTTTTGATATGTGTTTGGAATATCTTCTTGGTTGTTGATGCCCATTGCCAAGAAGCGATCCATCCAAGATGAATCTTTGTTCTTGCAGGACGTTTGTTTTTGAAGCATCTGTGTGAAGAATGGCTGGTTTTATGACAGTGCTCACATGGATGAAGATCAAAACAGTGATCTTTCAGATGGCCAACTCGATCACAGTGTTGGCATTTCACGATTTGTTGTTTTTGTTGTTGTTGTTGTTGCTGTAGAAGAGGGGCAGAGTCTGGAACAGCTGAAGCTGAACTGTCATGAGGAGCAGGTGAACTGTCATGAATGAATCCAGCACTCTGAAACTGAATGGGCTTGGCATAGTCTGGAATATGAAAGGACAAGTCCTTGTCATATCCAAGACCAGTTCTGTGCTTGTTGTGGACAAGCTGTTCCCAAGGTCTGATGATGGGCTTGGGAAGTGCAGACTGAGTTTCTGCATCTGCATGTACAATTGCTGCTTTATTGGGCACTGGATCTGAATGAACTTCAGCAATATTGTTTTGCTGTTTATGGGAGTCTGTTTCATTGTTCTGAACAGAAACAGGTTCAGAATGATGACTCCACTGCTGTAATTCTTCTTGCTGTAGCTTTGTCTCCAACTGCAAAAACTCAATATTTTCCTGTGCATTTTGTAGACATGTCTGAATTTCTGAGAGAAAATCCTTACTGATTCTGACTGTCCCATCAACAATGGAAAAGATTAGACTATTTAGTAACTGTAATGCATCATCAATTTGCTCCATTTAATGACAATGTTGCACAAATATCTCATACAATGCCAAATAACTGCAACTTTAAAGAATATAAATAGCCCCCAATGCTTATGAACTTTGAACTCTGTCGTTCCAATTAATCCTCCAATTGATGAGGATGCCCTTTTAACAGCTCAGACCACATTAATAGAAATGTCTCAGTTCTTTGATGGAATGGATGAGGATGGAAATCTTCGAAATACCAATGGACATGACACAGAGGGAGATGCTGGTTATTTTGAAAAATAATGCAAAGTGGCACCTTCTAGTAATGGCAAACAGCAATGCTATAAGGGAAGGTGCAATCAGTGGTAAACAAGGAACCCCAGATTAGATTGCGCATCTTTTGAGCATTATATACGTTATAGAATTCATCGAGCCCTGAGCGGATGTATACGGCACTGATCTCAAAAATCCTGGCACAGTGAAGTCAGGTTATATATATATATATATATATATATATATATATATACGCGGTTCTCTCAATGTTTATGGGACTATACTATTTTTGAAGTTCATCAACCATATGACCAATCTCGATCACTGAATTATGCTAACAACCTGCTATAGGAACTTTCCATTTGATGCAATTAGAAATGCATATCATGGAAAACTTTTCATATAGAATAGCTGGAAATTAATCAAATAATGCAAGAAATATTCTTGGTGTTGTCCTGTTCGGATTTGTGAGAAGTCCATGGCATTTTCGGGTAAATATGCGACACACAAGGCTTTCTGCTGCCAGATTATTTACAGTTATTGGTTGAGATCTGACTTGACATACATAGTATATTGATGATCCATGGCCGCGCTTTTGATTTGTTCATTTATTCATGTTTATATATACATAAACAATTACGTATTCCGCGTCATCCAACAGCTTTGATTCCCTGCTTTTCGTCCATATTAGGATTTTCGTTTTGACTTTGATATCAATAATGAAAGGTTCATGAATGTATTAATTAGGTTTGTAAACTCCCTGGAGATCGAGAATCGCACGGGAGAAAACGCTTCAGACAGATGCTACGTAAATTCCTTTACACTGGATTGTTGTGTTCTGTGCAAACACAAGCACTTTGCAAAGAGTATTCAGTGTTACATGACAAGACCTGATGCTGCTTTTTTTATGGCATTGCTTCAGAAGGAGCCTGCTTGACTGTAATTTTTCAGTTCTTTATTCCAGGAACTCGCCAGACAGACAATTCTACAAGCTTGCATTGCGGATTGCCTGTACTTGATCCAGGGTTAACATAAAAATTGAATAGTTTCCTTGTATTAGAAGATGATTACAGGATTGTGATTGGAGATGCGATGTCTACTTCTTCTAAACAAGATTTCATTTATTCGAAATTGTTTGTAACCAGAGGCGTGGCCTGCTTAGAATCTTTGATCCTCTTAAATGAATTTTCAGCGTACCATTATTCAATGTACACATGTAAAATGGTCTTCAAAATAGTTCAAGAACCAAAGCAAACATCATCGTTCAATATAGTGCAACATACATACCATAGAATACCAAACGGTCTTCACAGAGCATACACCTCCCAGTACCACAATCCGGCGGAATTGTTTATGTGCATTCAATGGCAGACAACATCGTATTCACCATAATATCGCATATATGCCACATTTTCACTGCAAATTCAACAAATATATACCGCATCTTTCAAAACTGGCAAGATTCATCAAACACGCTTCATCAAACAATGAACACGAGAAGCAGATTCATCAAATACGCTTCAGTATTGCAGATAGCACCTTCCTTCCTTTAAAATGTAGCTGCTCAGCTTCAGTGCCTTCCCTGAAAACCTCCTAGACCTAATTCGAAATATCCATTGCAAATGTGTATCTGCTAATAAAATTGGTGACCATTAACACCAATCAGAGGAAATCATAAGCTCTGGAGCAGTGGCATTGCGGAGGAAAACAGGGTATCCAAAAGGGCATTGCATTTGAAACCCAGATTGTGTATACTGTAAAATTGTAATCTTCAGTGATAATTTTTAAAGAAGATTGATTTAACAGTAAGCTGTAGTTGCAGATTGAAGAATAACAGAGACCAGAAAGGGATAACAGACTTAAAGAAGAGAGGATAACAGAGTTGAGGCTTTCCTTGCCACATTCAAGATTGTAAAAAAACTCAAGATTCAATTTTTCGCAGTGACATTCTTGAAGGTTTCATGGTCACAGAGACTGCTTGCGTTCTTTAGCTATTTTAAACCATGGAAAAAACGAATAGAATACACCAACCTGCAGTGATATGAATATGTGGATGACGATGAAAAACCTGTCTTCAGCTCAGATGCCTTTCAGTCTCCATCTGAATACGCGCTTGAATCCTATACAAAAAGAGTTCTGGTACCAAAATTCTCCACCGCTTGGGACCTCTTCCGCCCTTGAACCAATATATAGCCTTTAATCACACAGCGTTGAAGGGTATACAACATTCATAGCCAGCGTACACAGTAATGTCAGAACATCGTACAGTAATGTCACCAGCGTTTAATAATGAGGTGTAGTAAAAATGGAATGCGCAGAGGTGGACAGGCGTTTCTGAGGCAGAGACTGAATTTAATTATTCAAACTAACAGACAGGCGAGGGTGTAACGCATATTAGGTTTATGTTGCAACAGGACAGCGTTAGCAGTCAGGACAGCCAATAATGGTAAATCGCAGATGTAGCAGCGCTTTTAAATGGGGCGTTTATGGACAGGGAGCGCAGGTAGTGGCAGAGAATGAGAGCGCAGGTACAGAGAGCGCTGGTATGGCAGACAGAGGTCAGAGATGTCAGTCAGCAGCGGATTTCAGGCAGAAAATAAACTGCATAGAGAGGCCATAAAACAAATGGCTCAAATTAATTTGCAGGGAAGGAATACGCCTGCTCTGATACCATGTTAAACACACATGGGAAACATAGAATAGGAAAGATAAATCATGTGAGTACATTTTTTATTAACATCATATATACATTTATAGTACAACATATGACTCTTGGGTTTCAGATCCCAAGGTCTCTTGGACTGCTTTTGTCCATTCAACTTCCACACTAACCCATTTAGGATTAGGTGTGCAACACTCATGGTTGTAATTTTAGTTTCATTGCTCGAATTGGATCCCAAATCCTCTTGAATGACGAAAACTGCCTTTTCTTTTCCTTTATTGTTGAATTTCTTTGGTTTCATCTCAGGATGAACCTTCCAACAATTAGCTTCATCATGACCCTCCATGGAACAATGTTTACATTTTTTTTCCTCTCCTTTCTTAGTTGATGCATTTCTCTTTACCCTTAAATGGATTTTTACTACCCTCTTCTGGAGTGTTTTTCTCTTGCCTCAAGATGAGTGGCTTGCACACACACATCATCTAAATTATGGCATTGCAAGGAATTTTACCATAATATTAAATATGAGGTTGTGGGGCAAAGCTACAGGATTTAAAAACCATAATGGACCTATCTCTTTCAAGGATGTAATGAAAAGTAAGGTTGTCATTCCTGCTTATCAGATCCAAAATATGTGAGGACCCCACATTGTCCAACAAACGGGATAAACACCAACCATGGAAGTTAAACACCCAAGTAAATTCACTTTTTGTTAACCTTCAATCTAAGGTGTTAATATGCATGTTTAATGGAATTCGTATGAGATCCAAAGATTTACACTAGTGGGTTTTTTCTTCATGGACGCCTAAATGTGATATCTATTATGTTCCAAATATTTCTTCATAGTTCAATTTGATACACTGAAAGACCTGGAGAAAGTCCTAAATGATGGGCCATGGTTTTGGGGTAGAGTTGGGGTTTTCATTACCCCATGGCTCTCATATTTTGATGCCACATGCATGGTGGTCACAACAATTTCGGTATGGGTGAAACTACCAAATCTCTCTCTTAATTTTTGGCACCGTTAGGTCCTAGAAGATATTTGAACACTCTAAGAAAATTAGAAAAGATTATCTTTGATATAACAGAGAAATATATTTTTAATTTTGCTAGAGTTTATGAGGACATAGACCTCATTAAAAATATACCTGATTGTATCCAACTGAAAAATAACGAAAATTCAACGAACCCAAGTCTTAGATTATGAGAATCTAACATTTAGATGTCGAATTTGTTTTCAAATAGGACACTTGCAAAATTAATGTCCACGTGAAAAAAAATCCCAAAAAATAAAAAAGATTGTGACTCATAAGCCAAAGGGATGATAGGTATCTTACTCTCACTTTTCTGAAAAAGAAGAAGATGTAACTATGGAGAACAATCCAAACATGGATGCATATGCACAACATGGTAACCATGTAGAGGAAGATGTTATGGATTAATCATGAACCATAAACCACACTTAGAAGGGCTCTGAATTAGTAGAGATCAAAGCATCATAACAACAAAAATAGGAAAAACTCGATGAAAAGGGAATGGGAGGCACAAAGAGAATCCATGTATCTAAGAGCTCTCACTCAGACAAAAAAGTCCCTTTGCAAATAGCTGGAAATAAAATGGTGGTGTTGACAGTTGATCACAACTAGGGGGTTTGGAAAAAGGTTCAGGTTTTATGAAAAAAATGATGCAAAACTACTTTTAAAAATAAATCAATTGTATTTTAAAATATTAAACTTATTGTAATTTAATAAAATTTTAATCATGGTATTTGTACTTTTAAAAATAAATAAATTATATTTTAAAATATCAAACTTATTATAGTTTGATAAAATCTTAATCATGGTATTCCATTATAAATGATACTTCCCTTCCTCAACCTAGTTGAAAACAAAATAATAATAATTAATATCCATGTGAATCATTATAGTTTAATAAAATCTTAATCATAAAGGTTTTGTAATATTTTATTATATTGAAAAATGTGAATTATAAATAAAATATTTTAAAAGAAGTGAAAAAAAATTATAATTAATTTTTTTTATTAGTATTAATATTTTAATATCAGAATTGTGAATTATAAATAAAATATTTATAAAAAAAGTGAAAATAAAAAGGAAATTAGAATTCAAATATTTTGTTATTTTATTATTGAGAAAATTAAAATAGATTTATTTTAATTCTGGATCAATAAAAAATAAAAATAAAAAGTCAAATTTTTTGAGATATAAATATTTCTTTAAGTTTTACACTAAAAAAATTTGTATTTTAAATTTTAAATCAAAATAATCTTATACTAATTATAGTAAATTGAAATATAATTTTTTCCATTTTTAATTATAAAAAAAATAATAAACATATAATTTTTTAACTTCAATTTTTATGAAAAATAAAATAAGGAAAAACTACTTTTCCTTATAATAATCAATATTCATACTCAGTGATCAAATTTGAAGGGCATGTCTTAATTTCATTTAGAAGGGCACATATTCAGGTCGCACTTCTATAATGAAAAGAATAAAAAAAAAAAAGAGCAATTAATTTGACAACAGTAAATTATTTTGAAATTTCTTTTTATTTTTTCACAGGAGAATGGTGGAACAACAACCCCATGGATGTTGTGTATAAGGCAGGTTTGATATGAGCCGCAACTAATATATTGGATGCATTTACCATTAATGGATAAACATGAGACCTATATTCCTGCTCCAGTTTAGATAAGGATTAATTTTGTAGGAAATTTTTGTGACCAGAACGTTCAAGCCAATATACAAGTAGCTCAATCAAATTTAAATTTATTACATGAATGAAAAAATTCAGTAAAATTCTAAACAGGTTTAGGATTCAACAAAAGAGTGTACAATGGTGTATATGTTTTTGGTATTTTTTTTAATATGAAAACATGCCAGGAATTGAGAATCCGCAAACAAATCAAATCCAGTATGTTAGGAGCCCTGTTGAATACCTGTTGAATGGCTCCTCTCCAAGCATAAATCGTGCTTAAACTTTGCTTGACAGGGGTTTGCTGAATGATTAATCTATGCTCCTCTCCAGCTTAAATCGTCGTCAAACCTTGCTTTGGGCAGCGCTCAGGCACAACCCAGTGAAATTACAGACCTAATACATGGCCCATATTGACATCTAGTCGCTCTCAATTGAAACTACCAAATGTAATGGTATCAAAGGGTAATTGTGACATAATAATTAATAAGAACTTCCATCATATGCACAATTAGAGAAAACAACTCAAAAAGAAACTGTTGCTTTTGAAATGGGAGCAATTCACAAAGTGCCAAATGTAATGGTATCAAAAAGTAATTGTGACATAATAATTAATAAGAACTTGCATCATATTCAAAATTAAGAAAAACAACTCAAAAGGACATTGTTGCTTTTGAAATGGGAGTTTCTGAAATGGGATTTAAGTTTTAACATGAAAAAAAATTTACAAATTCAACATTCCTAAAATTCTAATTTCAGAAAAAATGAAATTTAAAAAAAGTTGACAATTTGACAGCACTTCTTAAAAAATTTTAAGATATTATTCCATTTTTTTTTTAAATAACAAAAATCAATTTTTAAATTTTTTTGACTAGTAAAATTTTCTCCCTACTTCTCTGACGTGCCTACTTCTCTCACGTGCCAAAAACCGTTTGAAGGGCTCTGACCTGTTCAATTTTGATCTCTGATCATACTAATCATCTATTCTACTTTCCAAAAAATTTAGTCGCAATTCCACTTTGACCAAACAACTGCACGAAATGATTGCTCTGAACGACACTGTAAGTGATGAAAGCCTAGAGTTTCACATCTGGACGGCATCTTAGTTCGTAGAATCGTGACGGAATCTTCATTACCAGATTCGCTTGAACGTGAGGGCAATTTCCAGACATTGTCCACAAGCTCTAGAAGTGCAGAGTAAACCCCGATGATTCCGCGCCGAGTTGCTATAAATTCATGTGTCGATGCAACGCTTAAAACATAGATCCAGTTCTCTATTTTGTTAATTCTCCACAGTTTTATTAGAATGAAGGGTTTTCAAAAGCCCCATGTCGTCTTGGTTCCATTCCCGGCGTTGGGTCACTCCATCCCCTTCCTTGACCTTGCAAAGCTGCTGGCTTTGCACGGCGCCACAGTCAGCTATGTCACGACGCCTGCAAACGTCAGCCGGCTCGAAGGAGCCATGGCCGAAGCTCAATCTGCCGGTTTGGATATTTGTGCTGTCGTCCTCCCGACGCCGGCCGTGGAAGGGTTGCAGGAGGGACGCGAGAGCGCCGATGTCATTCCCTCGGCTGATGTCGTTTTCAATCTTGCCAAGAAGCTTGCAGAGCCTTTCGAGCGCTGGTTCCACCAACAGTTCCAAGAAGACGAAGAAGAAACGGCCGGATCTCGGCCAGTTTGCATTATCAGCGACCTATTCATGCTGTGGACTCTGCACACCGGGGAAAAGTATGGTGTCCCTCGAGTTCTCTTCAATACATGCGGGGCCTTCGCCATGACCCTTCTCAACTCTGTCTCGGCATCTATATCTCACAATGCGTTGCAGAAAGAGGGGGACAGCGTTGTTCTGAGCGTGAATCTGCCCAGTCCTGTCAGACTCAATAAGAAAGAGATAGCGACAGGCTACTTCCAGCCCGACAAGTCGAACGCCAGGCAGCAGTTCGCCATGCAGTGCATTCTATCTCTGAGTCGTGGCTGGGGAATGCTCATCAATACGTTTGAGGAGCTGGAGGCTCCATATCTAAGGCACTTACGAAGCCTGACCGGGAAGCCCATCTGGTCTATAGGCCCAGTATTTCCAGCAAGATTTGCAGGGAAGGCGGGCAGAGGGAAAATGGCGGACATCAGCGAGGATGAGCTGGTTCAGTGGCTGGATTCTCAGAGGCCGCGTTCGGTTGTGTACGTTTCGTTCGGAAGCCAGACCTTCTTATCGGAACAACAGACTTCTGCGTTGGCGAGGGGACTGGAAGCAAGCGAGCAGCCATTCGTTTGGGCCATCAAATTTGCCCCCAAACTCGAAACCACGCCAGCAGACACAACGGCATCTGATGTAAACATTGAAGCCTATCTTCCTGATGGTTTTGAAGAAAGAATGAAAAAGAAAGGGCTAGGATTAATGATATGGGGATGGGCGCCTCAGCTTCTTATTCTTTCCCACCCCTCGACAGGCGCCTTCATGACCCACTGCGGTTGGAACTCCACACTAGAGAGTATAACTCTGGGCATCCCTATGATCACATGGCCGATGTTTGGAGATCAGCACTTCAATTCCAAGCAAGTCGCCGAGCAATTTGGAGCAGGACTCCAGTTTTGCGAGCACAGAGAAGGGATTCCTGAGGAGGAAAGAGTGAAGGAAGCCGTGAGGCTTGTATTAACAAAAGATGAAGGCAAGGAGATGAGGAGACGCGCAGAGAAATTGAAGGAGATTGCTTCACAAGCTGTTGGAGACGGAGGATCTTCGAAAGAGAATTTGCGAGCTTTCGTTGGTGAGATGCAGAAATTGATTAAAACTCAAAATACTAAAAGCGAGACTGCTGATACAGAATCCATGCCAACGATTCATTGAGAAGTTGGGGATGTGTTGATTATTGAAAATATATATTCAATAAAACAGAGTGGATAAAAACGGGAAGAATGTCGCGGTTACTTACGCTTATTTTTTCGGCGTTTGGTAGCTCCATTGTATGGTTTCCTTAGAAAGAAAAACTAAAGAATTTCAAACATCATTTGAACGCAGAGAAAGATTTTACATGGTGAAAAACATAATATGCTCTGTGTAATAATCTTTTTTAAATGTAAAATTTATCCAGTAATATTAGTGGTGTGCTGTAAATTGCTTTTATTCTGGTTGATGAGGAGGATAATTGTTATCGTTTTCGCCGAAGTTCAGTCTTTAAAAGTGACAGGGTGAATTTTGTTTTCAAATCTATCATCTCTCTTTACAAAGACATTCTCCGGAGAGGAGTAAAGAAGGAAAATAAATGGGGAAAAACTTTATATTCCAAAATTAGCTACGGGTTTAGGTTTGAGAAATCTAGAGATCTTTAACACAGCACTCGGAGCTAAATTAAGATGGGTTTAGTGAGGAAATGAACTATGGAAACAAAAAATATTACCATACTTTTTCATAGGTAAAAAAGTGGAGTATCTTTCTATGATCTTTCTATTTGGAATTTGGCACTCACCAACTACAGTCTAATCTAAAGTTATGGCTTTCGTCCAATCTAAAATTATGGCTTTCGTCCAATCTAAAATTATGGCTTTCTTGGAGAGTAGGATGGGTGAACAACACTCTTTTGGCAAGATGCTTGGAACCAAATGTCAAAGCTAGGGAACGGGTGAACAACACTCTTTTGGCAAGATGCTTGGAACCAAATGTCAAAGCTAGGGAACCATGAGGAACTTCGTGAGCTAGAACAGCCAAACAATGCATTACAATTGAAGACTTTTAGAAACCGATGCATGAACCTATGTTATGGAGGGGACAGAAAACCATTGTGGATGGGCTGGTGCACCCAATTTTAAATGATTGGCCCATTCTAGCTCATGAACTTCAAATTTGAAAAATTTACATTGCTTTAGAACCACGTAAACTAAGTTGGGGCTATCAAGGTAAAGAGATGTTCATTCTTAAGGAAGCTTACTCTTTGCTCGCCGGTCACCACAACATCCATCATGCATGGCTATGGATTAAAATTTGGACGAAAGGACATTGGCCTAAGGTATTCCTATGGTTGATACGCACAAAAAAGATCCTTCATGGGATTAAATAAAAAAAATGGGATTTTAAGGTCCATTTTTGTGTCCTCTTTATCAGAATCAGGAAGAGACGATGAAGATCTCTTGAATACTTTCCCTCTCGCCTACAACCTTTGGATGCAAGTTCTACTACTCTTTGGATATACACACTATAACTATATTACAATCTGGTAGAAACCTTGGAGCAATGTAGAACAAACATTTTCAACAACCCGTATATTGAATTCAGCATGGAATCTCATTCTTGGTTTTGTCATGTGGATGACTTGGAAAGAGAGAAACAAGAATATATTTAAGCAAAAGAAAAAAGAAGAATGTGTGCTTTGGAAAACTATCCAGCAAAATATTTGTGAGACCTTACTCTTTGAAGTTTGGTCCTGAGAGGACTGGAAAAGGAAAAACATGAATTTGAGATCTTATCAAAACTGGAGCTTTCTCCTTGAATTATATCTTCTCTGCCTCCTAAGATCCCCACTCCCAAAAATTCTTCCTTGACAATTTACACTCCCCCTCCATTGGAGTTTGTGATGCTAAATTTTGATGGTACTTCTGAAGGAAATCTTGGTCTAGCGGGTTATGGAGGGATTTTTCACAACTAGGAAGGCCAAACCTTGAAGGTGTATGTTGCAAATTGTGGCTTCACGGGTAGTAATGTAGTGGAGCTCATAGCCTTAAAAAGAGGTCTAGTGTTGGAAATCAATGAAGGCTACTCAAAATTGTAGGTGGATGCTGACTCTTAGTCAGTCATCTCAACTATCAAATGAATTATCAACATGACACTTATTGATAAAAAATCCAAAAGTTGGCACCTAGAGCATATTATTTCTTGCATCCCCAAGCCGCTTAATTCAATTCATTATGTGACAACTACACATACTCGTGGAACGAGAAACAAAGTGGACAATTTTTTGGCCAACTTGGCATGCCAGGATCATGACATTCATATAACAAAAAATTGGTTCGATTCGGTGACATCTAGTTGGAAGGAACCTTTGCAACTTATTCTTGATGTTGACTATAGTACCTTGATTGAGGTGATGATCGATGGGACGTTGGAGATTGGGGGCAGATCCCCACCCCGTTGCCTCCCACAACATATCAAAGGGGGGTGCCATGGCCAACCTTCCTCATGAAACACACATGCAAACAATATACATTATCCTCATTCCAATGTCAATCCTTCCTTCATATGTTTGTGTTACAAGGGGAGAGCTTACTCCCTAGTTTTTCCGGTACCACTGAATTTTTCCGTCACTATAATTGCAACAATTCCCTTCAGGGAAGGTCCATGGGTGGAGATAAATGCCCATAATTATAACATAAATCATGGGCTAGTCACCAAGAAAGGATGTTAGCCTTCTAGGATGGCTGAGAGTTAACATGCACCTGCATGAACGATATACTAGTCTTTAGGTCTAGAGGTCTATGATGCAACTTGTCATAGCCGAACAATGTATAGGAATCAGAATTTTGGTCAGAAAGAGAATGCAAACTTTGGGCTTTCGTTGGGTTGTTTGGAGTTGGTACTATAGAATTCTGTGATGCCCACCATCCTTTAGAATGCACGTCTTCGCCGATTCAAGCTCAGTGGGCTAGAAAATTCAAGATAGTGCCTTAACCCTTTGGGTCCTTGCTTTTATTGGTTTGGTATCACACTGATGGCTATTGATTGGGTTGGTTTTGAGTCTAGTTGGGTCTAGCTATGACTAGAACTATTGTTTATCCTCGCATGCTCCAAGCCTTGTTAGAAAATTTTCATTTGTCTATAGTAGTCATTTGTTCTTCTCTATTCACTGGCATTACCCACCTTGGCTTCATAGACTACCTTGTTTTTTGTGTCTTGTGGATTTTATAGGTCATCTCTTTAGAGTTCTAGGTTGTTGGGGTTTAGTTTTCTAACCTAGGTAATTTATTCTTAGGAATTATCCATTGGAAATGAATGCACATCTATTAGGGGGTGGGGGGCAGTGGCTAGCAGGGTAGGCCTCAAGCTCAAGCCCATACCTAGAAAACCCCAATCATCTTCCACTCTGCTGCACCCCTTGAAATTTGTGAAGAAATTCATCAACCTGAAACCCTCACAACCAATGATCATTAGGATTATTCATATTTTGAAACTGTTGAAGAGTAGTTGGGTTCCTAGCCCTGGTCATGCCAGGGGAATATGGAGACAGTTTTGAAATCCATCACATAACAAAAATGGTTTTCACATAGGTGCTCTGAAACCTATAAACATTAGTTTAATTAATGTTTGATATGGACCCAACTAGGAATTAAAAGAGAGAAAATGGGTCAAGATCTAAAAGGAGCAAGAATATCCCTACTTCCAATGTGCATGAACTGAGAAGACATTATTTGTTAAACACATATAACAACATTAAACTTTTGTAACATTCATAATCATATATAACATTTAATGGTTCTTTGAATCCTAAATGATGATCCCTACCTTTGAAAACTTCACATGTTTCTTCTTTCAATTCTCACGTGAAGGTAATAAGATTTTTTTAAAAGAACAAGTTTTTTAAAGAAATACAAAGTGTAGTGTAGATTCATGCTTGCACAAAAAGGAATGTATTATTGCATATAACTATAATGCTCCGTGGAAGACTCATGTGATTAATTGAAATATTAAATTCATAAATAATAAATGTAAAAAGAATAAAATACCATGCATGTATTGATAATATGCTAGAAATGTTTACAATGTTAATCTTCTTAGACTGTGGCAATCTAATGTCGATTAAATTAATCTAGTTGTTTCTCAACATGTAATCATGAAATACATTTCAAAATATGGTTCAAAAGTAAAAAAGAGTTCCTTATTTTAAGCTTTGTCAAGATTTGATGAAAATAATTGAAAACATAAAAGGCATTGGATATCCATCTTTGCACGTGCATAAAAAAGGTTCCTTGTAAAAAGATATAGTTTTTTAAATCCTATTACCCCTCCTTTCGCCCTACTTGATTGTTGTGCAAAAATTTCCATCTATATTCTCTCAAAAAGACACTCAAATCATTTGTGTCCCTCTTCACCATGTACATTCATTGTTGATAAGACCTTGAACCATCTTCCTTGTTCTTTAAATCCACTAAACACTCTATCTCTTGATTTATTTTTATTTCATTATCAACAAGTGTAGTCACTCCTATGAAAGGAGAGTTATAAAAATGCAATAAATGAATCTAAATGAAGTGCAGAAAAAGAAAGAAAACTACTCTAACCCATCACATAAGAAATAGTTCTTAAATAATAAGTGCAAAGATTAAAAGATGATGGTGATTTAACAAGTGTTTTATTGTCATCATTAGTCTGCTAAAATAGTTCTAATAGTTGATATTGTTAATCTAGGGCATACTATGTTAGAGATTTAAAAAGATATTAAAAGATGAGTCATTAAATCATAGAAATAGTTCACACAATGCAATGAAAATTAAATCAATTTACAATGACAAATTTCTAAGTAAATAATTACTCAGAAATTTGATTAAATGCAAGAGAAAACCAATAAGTAAATAAAAAATATATGTGATATAAGATAATATAGCTCATTAAATAGACAAAAATTCACATATTTAATAGTAATGCTACAACGCAACACAAATATGCCATAAAAAAATAAAACTATATTACCAAACAATAGTATTTGAATTAATATGATAAACTTGGATCTCGTGCTCTATCTTTACAATGAATATCTTTAACATTCCTCCCTCGATTTTCAACTTAGAGAAGAGAGCCACACTAATGTAAGATCTCCCTCTACCACAAATATCCAATCTTAAAAGAAAAACCCCCAATCTCAAATCTAAGAATTCCCACTAATCCTATGGTTAAAAACCCTCTCACAATAGTGCAAAGAGTATCCTATTTTCAAAAAAGAGGAACCCCTTGCTATTTTACAAAGCATTTGTTTATAAAATTATAAATGAAATCACCAAAAGGAAGTTTGTTCCAAGGTAGCCTAGATCCAGGTTTTTAGAGCCGTAAAAATATTTTATTGATTTGTTGCTCCAATCTCCATTGCTCCAAATCCTTGGGCTTGATCTCTTGAAACAAATTCCTTGCAAAAAATATCCAAAATCAAAATTACAACCAATTAAATTTGCATACCAAAATCCAAAATACCAAACTGTAAAAAACAAACAAACAAATTAAATTTAGGTTTAAAACAACTACATTTAAAATTAAGTTTAATTAATGAATAAAATAAAATCCATGCTTTCTATTACTCTATGTTGATATTTCCTTGGACGAGTAAATGAATTAGTAACAACAAGAAACTCCATGAAAATCAAAATTCTCCAAAACAAACTTGCAAAAATAAATAAATAAATTAGCCTTCACTTCTACTATTTTTTTGAAATAGTAAATTGTTGAAAACGCAAAAAGAAAATCCTAATTTAATTTTGTCCTTGAATTAAATTGTAATTCCACATCTCATGACAGCTTGTAATACTTAAATAACGTAATTTGACTTAGTTGGCTCAGTTAATTCGATTTGAGGGTCTACCTTGAGTTGTGTAGATTGTCTCGTACTTTTTAAGAGCCCTCGTTGAGTTTATTTTGAGTAGTAATTATTTAATTCAGTTTAACTAAGATAAATTCATTTAAACTAGTTCCAACTGATGAAGGAATTAGTGGGAGATCTAGTGGTGGGGTGTAACCTGCAATGATCAACCAGTAAACTAAAAATTCACTCATAATTAACTCATGCATGTCATATTAGACAGAGATCAAGTTGAGATTGGCGTTCAGGGACAATGTACTATCAGTTGTAAAATCATCTAAGTTAAATAGATCGTGCATGAAGTCAGAGAAAGGCCTACGAGGATTATGCAATTCATAATTGAAGAATTTCCTCATTAAATAGGGGCTAATTCCTTGAGGAAAAACACAAGGAAATCAAAGTTTGGAAGGCAACAAAATTGGCTAAGTATTGGCTTGATCTTGTCTGGGAAGTAATGAGATAGATAGAGATAGTGCAGAGGTTGCTCGGGCTTGAGCAAAGCATTGTAATATTATCATATTTTCTAATTAATGCAATATACAGATAGTAGGGGTTTTTAGCCGTGGCATTCCCAAGAAAATTATTGTGTTATGTGTGATTGAATTCTTTCTCTTTTATGCGTCGTGGTTTCATCAATCATTTATTGTTTCCGCTGATGAGTAGAGTATATTCAAGTCCATTGTTTTAGCATATTACAATCTGCAGTTTGAATCTACAAGGAATTTCTACATGGTATAAGAGCTAGATTTTTAGAAATTTCTACATGGTATCAGAGCTAAATTTTTAGAAATTTCTACATGGTATCGAAACTTAAATCACTATAGAAGAGGAGAATCCAGGTTTGTCTTTTGTAGGAGAAATCGATTTTGCAGTATCATACTTCAAAGCCAAAGGATGTTGTTCTATGGATTGAGACTCGAATATACCTTTGAGGGTAGTTCAAAATTTATTTCTTGGAAATATAAGATAGAGGTAGTGTTGGAAGACAACGGGCATAAGGAATTCATAGACAAAGATATTCCTAATCTAACTGATGCTCAAGATCCAGCAGAGTGGATAAAATGAGTGGCAAAGGCGAGAAGGTTTATCCTAGAAGGAGTTCGAGAGTATATTATCTTGGACCTCCATAGTAAGAAAACTCCGTTTTCAATGTGGAAGGCCTTGACAAACTTATTTCAAAACAACAATGACAACAGGACACTCGCACTAAAGGACAAGCTTAGAAAGATCAAGATGGAAAAGGGTGACACAATACCGAAGTACTTGACCAATTTCACCCAATGTCAGTATCATCTTGGAAGTGTCAGTGTTACGGTTGCTAAAGACGATATGGTGAGCCTAGCACTTCTAGGCCTTTCCAAGAGATGGCACAACTACTAGCAATCAGTTAATGGGAGGGAGAAGCTAACAGAGTGGGAGTGTTTGTGGTCCAACTTGGTACAAGAAGAGATTTGACAGAACACCAAAGATGGATCCTCATCCAAGCATGATGATGAGGAGAATTGTGCCTTAGCTGGAAAGGAAATGAAAGGGAAGGGGAAGTCATCCCATTCCAAATCAAATTCTAGTCAGGGCAGCAAGAAGAAGGACATGTCGACGATTAAATGTTTTCACTATCACAAGCTGGGACACTATGCCACAAAGTTTCCGCACAATAAGGCTGGTAAGAATCCCTCGGGAGCAGCGGCAGGTGAAGCTCTTGCTTCAAAATTCAAGCTGGATTTCACCCTCATCGCTTGCATGGTGACATCAATAATGGGTAGTGTGTGGTACCTAGATAGTGGAGCCTCGTTCCATATGACCAGCAACATAGATTTCTTCAGTGACTTGGAGGAGAAGGACCTCTAGATGCACATTGAGAAGGGAGATGGTGGGAGGTATAGCACGATTGACATTAATACTGTTAACTTTCAGAGGGAGTATGTTTCTCCTCTCACATTAAAATATGTCATGTGTGTTCCACATTTGAAGAAGAATTTGGTTTCAGTTTCCATGTTGGAGGATTGTGGATACGATGTGATATTTAGCAAGGGAAAGGCTTTCCTTCGTCACATAGCCTTGAGACAGGTGAATTGGATCAGAGTTCAGGTGAAGAACCTCTACAAATTCTATGTAGAAGACTGTGCTGCTTTGAGCATAAAAGAAGAGAAGGTGCAAAGATGAGACATCGGTTAGTGGTGGCATAGAATATTTTGTCACTTGCACCACAGATATTTGAAGATCATGCAACAAATTTATACAGGACTTCCTAAGGGTACACTAGAGTAGAGAGAAAAATGCAAAGGGTGTACATTGGTGAAGTACACCAAACTTTCCTTTCATGATAAATACAGTCAAGTGCAAGTGATCCTTGACAGAGTTCACTCAGATGTGTGGGCTGTTCTTAACAGCCTCCATGGCCAAGCACAGGTATTATGTAATATTTTTTGATGATTTTTCTCATAAGTGCTGGATTTTCTTCATGCAAAAGGAACATCAAACGTTTGCTAAATTTTTTGAATTTAAAGAACTTGTCAAGAAAGATACTAGAAGGAAAGTTAAAGTTCTTAGAAGTGATAATGGTGGAGAATATGTATCGAATGAATTCAAGAACTTTTGTGCATAAGAAGGAATTCGATGGGAGTTAATAGTACCTCATAACCCACAGCAGACTGTGGAGGCTGGAAGGAAGAACAAAATTATTGTGGGAGATGTGTGGGCGATGTTACATGATCAGGGCCTACTATTTCACTTGTGGGTTGAAGCATGCAACACAATTTTATTTGCATAACAAAAGCTCTCATCGAATTCTTAGGATGAGTACACCAGAAGAAGCTTTTTCAAGTAAGAAACCAGATGTGGCACACTTCAGGATATTTGGTTCATCGGTCTACTATCATGTTACCAAGGATGCACGAAAAAATATAGATCCAACAACTGAGTTGGGCATATTTGTGGGGTGCACTGATACACCTCACAACTATTGGGTGTACCTGCCATCAAATTGGACAACGATGGTTTGTTGAGATGTGGAGTTCGATGAAGAGAAGGTCATGAGATGTTCCCTTGAGAGGGAGCTTCAGTTACATGCAGATGAGGAGCTTTTAGCTCGAAAGAAGGAACCTCAACATGATGTGGAGAAACTACATGTTGAGGAGCATCGAGCGGAAGCACCCACTCATGCAGAGACTTTGAAAGATGGAAGGAAGCACAAAAAAGAGGCTGACAGATTGATGCATGATGCTAGAGAGAATGTGGGAGCACCCACATCATAGCGCACGCAGAGGAAGTCACCAGATTGATACATTGGCTACATGGCTTTGATGAGAGAGAGTGTAGATGTTGAGCCATCCTCATTCGAGGAAGTAGTGCAGCAACCAGTATGGGTTGATGCCATGGGTTGAGTTCCAGATAGATTTACAACGTAAAGCAAGTAGTAGATGGGGGTGTCGAGAAACATAAGGTCATATTTGTGGGCAAAGGGTTCTCTCAAGTGGAGAGAATTAATTATGGTGAGATCTTTACTCCAATAGCAAGGTACTCTTCAATCATATCTATTCTAGCACTTTCAGCACAGATGGGAAGGAAGATACATCAGATGGATGTGAAGGCAACATTCCTCAATAGTATGATTAAGGAAGAGGTGTATATTGAGCAGCTGGAGGGATTTGAGACCTTCAACAGAAATTCGCATTTGTGCAAACTCAAGCGAGCGATGTATGGACTAAAAAAAGAACCCCATGCTTGGTACACCATAATTGACAGTTATTTCACCAGGTTAGGCTTCACCAAAAGTGAAGCAATTGCGAACCTTTACCATATTGTGGTTGAAGGTAAATTGTTGAGTATAGTATTATATGTCGATGATTTGATTCTAACATGTGATCAGAAGCTAATAAACTCTTGCAAAGAGGATATGGCAAGAGAATTTGTGATGAAGGATCTAGGGCTCATGCATTACTTTCTTGGTATGGAAGTATGGCAAGGAGATGAGGAATTATTTGTCTCTCAGGGCAAGTGTGCCAATACAACATTGAAGAAGTTCCACATGGAGAGCAAAAAACCCATGGAGACTCCTTTAGCATGTAATTGGAAGAAGGAAGATGCTACTTCAAGTGAAGTAATGGAGGCTACTATTTATAGACAACTTGTGGGTTCACTTATGTATTTGGTGAACACACGACCGAAAATTTGTTTTGCAGTTAACGAGCTTAATCAAGCCATGGTTAAGCCAACCAAACTCTATTGGAAGGCAACTAAACATGTGTTGAGATACCTCAGAGGCACCACTCAGTTTGGTATTTGGTATAGACAGACAGAGGTAGTGAAGCTTCAAAGCTTCACAGATGCAAATTAGGTAGGGAGTCCATCCGAAAGGAAGAGCACATTAGGGGGAATCTTCATTATTGGGTTAGCAGTAGTTTCTCGGTACAACATGAAGCAAAGATCAGTTGCACTCAGTTCAACAGAAGCATAATACCTCGTTGCTAGTCAAGAAACTTGTGAGGTTATATGGATGGGGAAGATCCTTGTTGGGTTATTTGGCCAGTAGATGGATCCTACAGTGATTTACTGTGACAATCAAAGTTGTATCAAACTCTGTTAGAATCCAATTTTTCATGATCGGTCCAAGCATATCGACATCCGATATAACCATCTACGAGATTGTATGCATAGGAGAATCATGTTGCTGGAGTATATTCCTATAGAGGAGCAGGGTGCAGATATTTTGACAAAGGCATTGTCAAGATGCAAATTCGAGATTCACAGAGGCAAGATCGGGGTAGAAGATAATCCCTTTCTTGTTGAGAGGGGGTGTTGAAATGCAACAAGAAAATCCTAATTTAATTATGTCCTTGAATTAAATTGTAATTCCACATATCATGAAAACTTGTAATAGTTAACTAAGTTAATTTGACTTAGTTGGCTCAGTCAATTCAAGTTGATGTCTAACTTGAGTCATGTACAGTGCCGCCTACTTTTCAGGAGCCCTGGTTGAGTTTATTTTGAGTTGTAATTATTTAATTAAATTTAACCGAGTTAAATTCAGTTAAACTAGTTCCAACTTATAGAGGAATTAGTGGGAGATCCGGTAATGGGGTGTAACCTACAGTGATTAACTAGTAAACTGAAGATTCACTCATAATTAACTCATGCATGTCATATAAGAGAAATATCTAGTTGAGATTGGAGTTCAGGGACAATGTACTATCAGTTGTAAAATCACCTAAATTAAACAGATGGTGCATGCAGTCATAGAAAGGCCTATGAGGATTGCACAATTCATAATTGAGGAATTTCCCCATTAAATAGGGGCTAATTCCTTAAGGGACAACGCAAGGAAGTAGGAGTTTGGAAAGCAGCTGAATTGGCTAAGTATTGGCTTGATATTGTTTGGGAAGCAGTGAGATAAATTGAGATAGTGCAGAGGTTGCTCGGGCTTGAGCAAAGCATTGTAATCTTTTCATTTTCTGATTAGTGCAACATATAGATAGCAGGGGTTTTTAGTTGTGGCATTCCCCAGAAAATTATTTTGTTATATGTGATTGAATTATTTCTCTCTTATGCATCGTGATTTCATCGATTGTTTATTGTTTCGGCCGAGGAGTAGAGTAGGTTCAAGTCAGTTGTTTTAACATATTACAATCTACAATTTGAATCTACAAGGAATTTCAACATAAATGACCATATTTGTTTGAATTAATGTTTCTAATTTTTTCTCCATGAAAATAGCTTTCCAACAAACCCTCATTTAGTAAAATAAAACTCAAAACATTCCCTTCTAAATTATGGGTTCCTAAATTAATTGGCTTTTAATTACTTTTAATTTTAATGAATGAAAATATAAAAAAAAATAATTAAATAAAACAAAACCAAACGAAAATAAAATAATATAAAATTGTATTAACCAATGTGATACTTTCTGTTATTTTATAAGCCGATCATTTTATATTATATGTTTTTGGGAAGTTAGAAGCCATCTCTCTCAAATTCTCGGGAGATATGCTATCGAGAATTATGGAGAGGTCTCTCACAAAAATTCTCAAGCTCATTTCTTCCTCGATCATGTATGGGGTTTTTCAATCTACCTATTTTAAATGTAATGTATATAGTGTAATATTTTATTATATTTATTAATTAAAAAAATTAGATTAATTAAATAATAAAATAATATCGATTTGTAGGTGATTAAATTAATAAAATTAATTAAATAATTAAAAATTATACTTACAAATTAATTTAATTAGTTAAAATTAAAGTTAAGTAAGAAAATTAGTTAAATTAATCAAATTATAATTACATGTTAAAATTAAAATTATTCTCAATTTATAAAAATATAATAAAATATATATTTACACATTTTATGTCTAGTCGTGAAAAATAGTCCAATTTTGACCAAGGATATTATTCAAGCCATATGTCAGAATCAAGTGAAAATCATTGGAAATCTAGTAGCGAAATGAAATCAATGATAATTTTCAAAAAAATAAAAATCACCCAAAATTAGCAAAACTGAAGTATTATAAAAGAGATTTTAACAAATATTACATGGAAGGCCCCGAAATGGTTGAACTCTCAACAAGAATCTCAATCATAAATAAAATATTTTTAAAAAGCTGAAAAAAAATAAAAATAATTATAATTAAAACATTTTATTAGTATTAAGATTTTTATGTTGAGAATGTGAATTATAAATAAAATATTTTAAAATAAGTGAAAATAAAATTTGAAAAATTATAGTTAAAACATTTTATTAGTATATTGTTCAAAATTAGCATAGATTTAACTTCTTGTTCAAAATTGGCATAGATTTAACTTCATTCTAGATTGATCAAAAGTGAAGAATCAAATCTTTTGAGGTGTAAACATTTCTTTAAGTTTTTCACTCAAAAAAAGATTTGTAGCTCAAGATATGTGATCCCTCTCAACACTTAGTAGTCTATTTAGAATCAAAATAAACCTATATTAATTGTAATAAATTGAAATATAATTTTTTTTCAATTTTTAATTATAAAAAAGAATAATAAACATATATTTTTGAACTTCCGATTTTATGAAAAAAATAAGGCAAAAGCTACTTTTAAAAATAAATAAATTATTTTTTAAAATATTAGACTTACTATAGTTTAATAAAATCTTAATCATAATATTCCATTACAATTGATACTTCCATTCCTCAACCTAAACTCAACGTCATTGAAAAACAAAATAATAATAATAATTAATATCCATTTGAATCATTATAATTTATTACAATCTTAATCATAGAGGTTTTTAAATATTTTATTATATTTAAAAACATGAATCATAAATAAAACATTTTAAAATAACTGAAAAAAGAAAAAAATATAATTAAAATATTTTATTAGTATTAACATTTTAATGTTGGGAATGTGAATCATAAATAAAATATTTTAAAGAAGTGAAAAATAAAAAGAGGAAATTAAAATTAAAACATTTTATTAGTTTATTGTTGAAAATTATCATAGATCTATCTTAACTCTCGATCAATTAAAAGTCAAGAAGAATCAAATATTTTGAGATATAAACATCTTAAGTTTTGCACTCAAAAAAGTTTTTTTGTTTTTGTTTTTGGTTTTTTTTTTTTGTTTTTTTTTGTTTTTTCAGAAAGAAAAAGCAGAATATATTTATATGAGAGATATAATGTTCAAAATTTACATCATGTGTACTCCCAATTATGAGACGTGGGAGCATCCATTGACAAAGTGGGTAGACAATGTCTGTTACTTTACCGAAACATAACTCAAGCATATGAGAATCAGGAAACATATGTTGTACAGAATACATCTTGAATCCCATCCAAAAATCAAGAAAGACATCCACATAAAGATCATAGACCCGTCAAGGAAAACCTGTTATGAGAAGAGAAATGATACTAGAAGTCCGGCATATTAAATTCCTGGATATGATAGCTAATTCCCTCAGAAAGGACCTGCAAAAAACAAGAACCAGTGGCCTCCTGTAACCCTGCTTTAGACAAAGAATCAGCCAGATAATTTTTGTCTCTGCGAATGTGGTGAATAGAGCTTCCATCCATGGAATCCCAGTAGTATCTAATCCTGCCGATCCAGCCATTCAAGTGAGATGCAATGATATGGATCTTACCAGAGATGCAGTCAACCATAATTTTCGAATCCCCATATATCGAAACATGCTGTAGATTGAGGAAGATGCAAAAGAATAATAATCCTGCGAGAGCCATGGCCTCCGCTTTATTATTAGAACCACTACCCCCGTTCCAGTGAAAGGAGAACTGAGTGCTGTCATCTACCATGATCAGGACGCCACATCCACATATGCCTTGTTGTTCTGCACCGTCGAAAAATGCCTTTGGGTAGGGAAAGTTTTCAAAAGATTATTTATATCTTAAATTTGGAATCAAAATAAACCTATAGTGATTGTAATAAAGTGAAATATATTTTTTTCCTTTTTTAGTTATAAAAAAAAATACACATACTTTTTAATTTCAAATTTTTATGAAAAAAATAGGCAAAAGCTACTTTTAAAATATTAAACTTATTATAGTTTAATAAAATCTTAATCATAGTATTCCATTACACAATATACTTCCATTCCTCAACCTAAACTCATCTTCGTTGAACAAAAATAATAATAATTATTCATCATAATCATCTATGCCACTTTCCAAAAAGTTTAATCCCAATTCCACCTTGACTAAACAACTGCACGAAACTACTTTGAGTGACATTGTAAGTGATGGAAGCCTAGATTTTCACATCTGGATGACATATTAGTTTGCATAATCAATTTCCCTTGCCCATGAGGTCAAGAGTTTCGGATCGTGACAACATCTTGGTTCCCAGATTCTCTTGACCGCCCAAACGCAATAAAAACATGTCCAAACACCTCGAACACTTGTAGCAAATCTCTAGGACCCGTAGTAGTATCTCCAACACGTACAACAACAACATCAAGTCATCCAACTGCATCTAGCACCTGTAGGGGCACCTCCAACAGAAGCAACAACAACTCCAATGCTTCGAACACCTATAGAAGCATCATCAACATATAAAAATCCATCATAACATACCATGTAGCCATCTCTACTCAGCGTCCAAACCTTGCATTAAATCATACCACAACTAAGTTGACATCAATGACAACCAACAAGACCAACAAGTTGACCACTACTACAACCCAACACTAATTACATTGATCATGAGGAGGACTACCAACATCATCAGATTCTCATAAGACATATGAAAAGAAACTTCATGACCCTTTTGACATAAATTCCAACACTACAATACCAACATGATCAACTATACTCTAGAGATAAGGTTGCAAGAGACACTAAAAGTGTCTTTAGCACTTATTCTTCCATTTTTGGATAAATTAGTTGGGTTAGAAGAAATCTGACTAGTATTTAGAACCATGAAAGATGCGAAAAATATACTTGTATTTGCATTAAGTGGTTTTCTCTCAAAGAGGAAGAGACCCTACCTAGAGAGTTCCCTAAAGTCGTGTTTTGGAAAACATTGATTATTGTTGGTGAAACAAATTGTTATAGTGGAATCCTTTCGAAGTGTTAATAGTCCATGTTAGGGAAAATTTTAAGAACCCCCCTAAATTTATATATATAATAAATGGGCGAATCTCCATGGTATATAGGAAAAATGGAAGGCGATTTTATCAATAATATAATATGTATATATAATTTTTTGGCGAATCTCTCACTAGGCATGGCCAATATTTTACTCAATTATAAAATCTTGTAAGATCTTGGTATTACCATGGGTCAATACCATGGGTTATTATAAACATGGAGCTTAAAAGTTACTATTAATAATTTATAAAAATTAATAAAATTAATAGTTGATTTTTATTTTATTTTTTATTTTAACCAAGCTAAAATGTTTAACATACATTAAATTACAACATCCATTTTTACTCTTGATCCACCCCGAGAGGGATCAAATATTTTTTCACTCTATGCAAGTTTGCATATCACGATATTTGATACCTCTGGGGGATTAGTAGATCCAGAGTAAAGATGAATCTATGCTGGTTTAATTCCCCCATTTAAATAGGCTACATTCCAGGTGAATACCATGGGTCAATACCATGTGCCATTTTTATTTTTATTAATACTAATATTAGGGTTAATAATGTTTTTTTGCATGGTATTAATAACAATCTAGTCCATGGTATTTGTCCCATAGTATTTTGCCCATAGGTTTCACCTAAATATAACGCATTTTTTGAGTGTTCGTAAATATAAGGTGACTTATGGAGTAAATATAAAAAATGTTTTATTTGTTTACCATACCTCTCGTTTATTTATATTTTTATTAATTTACCATACCTCTTTTACAAATATGGTATTTGGCCCATAGGATTCACTTAAATAAAACCTCTTTATTGAGCCTTCATAAATAGAATGAGGGTTATGGACTAAATATATGGTATTTGGCCCATAGGATTCACTTAAATAAAACCTCTTTATTGAGCCTTCATAAATAGAATGAGGGTTATGGACTAAATATAAAAAGAGGTTTTATTTATTTACCATAGGTCTAGTTTATGTATATTTTTATTTATTTACCATACCTTTTAAGTAAGTATAAAAATACGTTTTATTTATTTACCATACCTCCACTTTACTTATATTTTTATTTGTTTACACCCTTGCATGTATATAAAGTGACTTATGGAGTAAATATAAAAAATGTTTTATTTATTTACCATACCTCTCATTTATTTATATTTTTATTAATTTACCATACCTCTTTTATAAATATGGTATTTGGCCCATAAGATTCACTTAAATAAAACCTATTCTTGAAAATGGGCGAATGGATTCACTTAAATAAAATATATTCTTGAAAATGGGCGAATGGAAGGTTGTAACTCCTAATTTCAAGGGCTAAATTTACCTTTTTTACCCTCTCCCTTAAAATAAGGTGGGCTATTTGAGGTGATTTGTAAAAATGTACTATGATACAAAATATTCACACACTAAAAATTTAAAACCCCTTAATTTCGCCAAAGGGCGAACATTCGCCCCTAAAATTTTCTATGGTCCATGTGTAAAATTTCAGATGATTGTGATTAAGAAAGAAATAGTTAGTTGGGGGTTCTCACTCCTTGAGTTGGAAGCATGGTAATTAGCACAGAAGCACAAGATATGTGTGGATATTGCCTTAAATTATATCAAATCCATAGCCTCCCCCCACTCGTCACCTGAGTTGTGATGAGGATCCTTCCTCAAATCACTTGGGTGAAACCACCAAAGAAAATGGATGGGGGAAGTTCTGATATTGATCCTACCTCCCCTTCAGCCCTAAAAGAGAGTAAGGGGTACCCCAATAGAAAAAGGAGAATTTATTTTGAAACATTTGATT
The DNA here is from genome assembly GCA_031772625.1 of Pinus tabuliformis. Lineage (NCBI taxonomy): Eukaryota > Viridiplantae > Streptophyta > Pinopsida > Pinales > Pinaceae > Pinus > Pinus tabuliformis. Next base: position 592,042,906 of record CM062813.1, read on the forward strand.
AATTGTAAGTTTCTGGGAAATGGAAGTGGTCAAGAGTCGATCGAGATTATGGTAAAGGAAAGTGGAAGTGGAAAATATCTTTGAAACAAAGTACAGTTTAATCAAGACTTGTAACTCCATATATTCAACTTACCATCGTTCCACTCCACCCTCAACGTGAATAACTCAGGAAAGTAGGTACTTCCCCCATTCCAGAGATAGCGAGAGATGTAGAGGATAAGGATGATGATATAGCTCCATTGTCTAGTTTTTAAAACCCAGGAGATCAGGGAGAAGAGGTAGCTTTAGTCAGACTGGTTCAAATCCAGCCATCTTGAGGAAAAAATTAGTACCTCATCAATTATTACTTATGATATTATGTGTTATTGGATTAGGAAATAAATCTAGAGGACACATTTCCTGATGCAGACAAGTGGCTTCGCACCTCACCCATATAATTGATGAGTGACTTCGTCCCTTAAAGTTTCAAATCTTTCTTAGCGATTGAATGGGGCTAAAGTCCGCAGTATAAATCCTTCTAAAAGGCTATGTTTTATATCATAAAATTTCTAGTTCTCTATTAAGTGGATGGAATGTACATTATCTGAAAAACACTTGAATTTTTCTTATATATTATCTATATAACATGAATTATTGTATGTAGTCCCCATTAATGTTTCCAATCTCTTTTGGAGATATTTTATTTCCATATATCTATATTCTAGAAATGAAAGGATGTTTTTTTTGTCCTAAGAAACTTATTAACCAGTAGTACTAGTACCACCATTAGTAGCAGAGGTAGCAGAAGTAGTATTTCCTAGAGTAGTAGTTCCAAGTACAATAAGAAAACTTTCATGGAATGGGGATAAAGTTCATGGTATTGTCTAAATCATTCTATAATGCCATGTTTTATATCATCAAAAAATCATTTTGATTTTCATTCAATAGAATGAGCGTTTGGTCTCTGAATTGGAATTATTCTAATATACTATAGATATAACATGAATTATTGTTGATCTTTATAAAATTAATTATTGTATATCAACTTTAATTAGCTTTACCTTTAGAAATTGACATGCACATATAAAAGGGAGAATGGCTTACCTGACAACGAAGGGTGAGGAATGCACATATATTTTTTTTCCATATTCCTTTTGAGTATCCCCCATCTTCTTTCTGGAATTTCATCCAGGGAGTAAATTTCCCCCCAATAAAATATTTATGAGGACCCAATGAATATAAATTCGATCAATTTACAATAGTTCATAAGCTTTTATAGGCATACTTCTCTTGGATATGTCACAAGCGAAATTAACATGTCGAAACTTATGGGAATCCCTTATCATATTAACCAAAAACATGTTTAAATATCATATCGGTTCAGGAAGGTCCTTTGTATATGTCATGCATGTTAATATGTTTTTCGTATAATCCCCTGAAAATATCCCTAGCTACCTGATGCATGCTTTCGACCTTAAAGAAATGCCTCTCAAATTAGGGTCTTTTGAACATTTTGAAGTAGAAGAAAAAAATATATTTTTGCTCGGTTGAAGGGAAGGTCCTCACTGAGGAAGACTATTTTCCTCTCCAAGACTTAGTTCAACTAGATGGGAGGCTCTCTTTCCATATTTCTGGGAAAATAAACTTTGTCGCCTTTTGTAGGTATTGTCATATCACATACTATGTGGAAATAATGTTTATGTCTAGTCTTGAATTTCAAAATTAAATGGTCAATATTGGAAAGGAGAAGGGTTGTTTTGTTTTGGTCAATTTGATACTGGGGTATCTAATGTTGGGCTCATGTTGATCGAATCATCAATCATTGAGATATCTGATGTTGACTTATCACATCTTAGGGTTGAATAAGGTCCCAAGGGTTTGGTTGTTCACAGATGAAAGTGGTACATGAGTTGGGATTACAACATTGTGATATAGCTTAGTTCCAATCTACTGTTGGTGTTGAAGGAAGAAAAACAAGGATCCAACCCTAGTATGAAAATATTGGGTGGGGAAAACCTATAGTGTATCAGTTTTCATTCCTAGCGCAGCTGAGAAATCAATTAGGTGCTAGTTGTGATGGGAAGCCAAGTTGGTATGGAAGAACTGTTAAAAGCATCTAAGCGAGAAATCCTTCTCTAGACAAGTTCTCATACGAGGTGAAAGAACATCACTTTGATAAACGATAGGTGTAAGCGCCATGAGATGTTCAACAATATCGTACTAAAGGGGACCAACTCCCTCCCCCCGACCCACTTGTTTTTGTATATAATCATACTAGTTTGAAAGGTATATCAAAGGTATTATATTGAACTGCCTTAGGGGAAGCATGCATAAGGTCAAACCCTCTCAGGACCCTATCTACCAACCTCCCCTCTACCCCCCTCCCCCTCATCTCTCACTCAAAGCTGTCAGAAAGCTACTTGAGCATAAGGGAGAGGAAAATATTAGGGGAACATTAGGCTATTTGGGTGGGGTTCAAGTGGTTACTATAAAGTAATGCTCTATTATTTCATACGAAATGATGTTAAATCAAAATTATGTATATCATGATAAGGGATTGCAGCCAACCTTCTTCCCGAAAGAAAAATTCACTTGTTTATTGGTCAAACACTTGCCTCACTCTATTGGTCATTGATGAGACAAACTATAGAAACATATATAAGGATCTAGCCACGAGACAAAACCTAAATATATGTATCTTCCTAGAGTATTTTTTATCCTAGAGTATCTTCCTGGTGACTTTTCACTTTTTACTTCCTGGTATATTCTCTCTAAGAGGAAGACACACCATAATGTTGATGCGAAAAATTAAGTTACAACGCTTTCCATGATGAGGAATTTTTCGTTTCTATATTGACACGGTCTAAATAATTGGTAATGCAAAAAGGACAACCTCTCTGCATTGTAAATCTATTACAAATCTCTAAGACCTATCATCTAATGACCTTTTAAACTTACTGCTAGATATGAGACTGGGAGCCGACACTATTCTAATGGCCCAGAAATTGGGAATCTCGAGGAAAGAAAAAAGTAGATTTCCTCATATTGAAAAAGTTAACTAAAATCTTTTAATAAGTTTGTGATCTGATCAACTCCAATTTTAAGCAAAATGAAGTCGTACCCACTCAAGTTGTTAAAAAGCATGGTCAGAATGCAATTTTCACTATGTTTATCGATAATTCTAGTGATTTAATCACTTAGCTAACCTCTCATGAGGAATGGAGAGCTTGAAGATATGAAAGCACAAGGAAGGTAAGCTTACACCTAGCCAAGGAGTTCACCCCTCCTAGGCTATGTCTCCTTAGTCCATCTTCCAACGGCTTCGGCCTCTCTATTATGCTCAAATGTGTAAAAAGACGTGTTTACAATGCTCAAATGCTTCTGTAACCTACTCCAATGAGTCCAGAATGTCCAAAATTGGCTACCTAGCCTCTTTTTGCACCCAATTTGGTCGAAAACTGGAGAAGTTATGACCTCTCCTAGTTTCTTCACTATTCGCTCCACAAATTGCCCAAAATTCGGCACCGAACCCTCATTTTTGCCTATTTTTCCACTAACGGGCCACCAAATCCACCGAAATCCGAGCAGATTTGTCAGATGGTTAATTTGGCCATCGAGGCCTAAAAATGCAAAAAATAGGGTCATATGGGGACCATGTACCCAGGGGCTGGCCCCTTTCCTCTTGGGGACACTTAACCGTTAGCAGTTTTAACGGTGGTGTCACATGGGTGGTTATCCCATGGGTTGACCCCACGTGGCTGGCCCATTCACTGAACTCCACGCCCACCATGTTTAAATACATCACGCAATCAATAGGGGTAAGCAATAACTTGTGTGGTGTAATGGTAATGACTTTTGGAATTGAGTTTGGAGGTCACAGGTCCGATCCTCGTTGCCTCTGCCCAGACTATGGCAATTTTTTTGGTTTCCTCCTGAGCTGCCACGTGATGGCCTCTGGCTAGGCCACGTGTCAGCCTGTGGTTGGCTATCATTCCAACTAATAAGAACCATTAAAATCTGACCAATAAGAAAGCGACACTTGTTGTATGATGATCCGCCAAAATAAAACCATTGACCAGTCAAACTACACAGTCAGCTTTGCCACCTTAGGACCCAGTTAGTAGTACACACTGCTGACTGGGTTGTCCTTTTTTCGAAAATTTTCCTATTTGGGAAAGTGGACAAAACTCGTTTCTGGAGTCATACGGACTCTGTTTCATGCGAAATGAGTTGCGTTGGATTCAGGATGATGAGCACTACCCGGTTGTCTAGGTTCCACACCAATCTGAGAACTTTGAAATTTGAGCTATTTTTTGAGCACCTGATCATTCCTCCCCACTAGAAGCCTTTTGGACCCCAAAAGATCACTTTCAGTTGTCCAACAGGTGAGGGTACAATTCCCTCACCTTTCCAATCTCGATCCATTTATCACTGACTTGGAACTTGTGATCTACACAATGCTTGTCATGCCTTGCTTTGTACTTGCCTTTGCCCTTTTCAAGCTGATCTTGCACTATTTGATGTACCATTTGGAGTCATTCAATGAACTCTTTGGCTTTGTCCATGTTACTATTAGTAGCAACATCCTTCTTACCAAGATGATACAACACATTATGATGCAAATGGTAAACCAATTCCTCTACTTGATTCCTTTGACTCAAGCTTGAATATACATCTTGAAAGTATGTATTTTGTTGAACATAACTTTCATGTAAAACAAAATGATGCTTGGGGAAAGTAGTTATACAAACTATAGGCCTAGAAAGTACATCAACAAACTTGTTGCTTATACCTTTCTTATACCTTTTAACCAAGTGAAATAGTAGAAGAAAACCCATCCAATGAAAGTGCCTTTGTCGCTGCAACTTAAACACTGCACCATTGTAAATTTTTGAATGAAATGAAATGGGCTTACCACATTGCATAAAGATTGCGCCCATGGCATAGTCACATAAATCAACCTGAAACTCAAATGAATTTTTCAAGTGTATAAGAACAAGTATAAAGGTTGAACTGATATTTTGTCTTATAGCATCAAATGCCTCTTGTTGCTTGCCTCCCCACTGGAAGACCTTTTGCACAAATTCCAAAGAATGAAAATGAGCTACAATAGAGAAAAATTAACAAAATCTTTCTCCAACACTGGGTTGCTCCCAAAAATCCTCTTATCCAAATGACTATCTTGAGCATTAACCAATCCATAATGGCATCAATCATGAAGAGGTCTAACTTCAGCTCACCTTCTCCAATAATTATGGCCCAAGTACAACAAATAAGTTTTATCCAACATATACTTTGACATCTTCAATAACAAATTTTCATGACATACGACATCCTGTATTTCTTTCTCGTAGGAGCATGGAAAAAGACCAAAAGGCATAACAAGCCATTCAAAAAAACCTTGCTTGGTTTTGAATGTCGTCTTTCATATGTCTCCTTCAACAACTCTACTTTGATGAAAACCACTTCTTGAATCCCATTCAATAAAATGCATACCAATCTTCTTGGGTGCTAAAACAAGAGGTGCACAACATGGTAATGGAGATGGTCGGATGATCCTTTTGTTCAACAATCCTTGGATTTTCTTTGTTATTTATGCACTTTCCCTTCTTAACATCCTGTGCATGTCAATTTTAGAAAGAAGGAACCTTTGCTACAATGGTATTTCATGTTGGATTCTCCTCTTGGAAGGAAATCCTTTTTCTTTCTGAAACACCTCATCATCATGGTTAACAACATCAACCAAATCAATTTTGAATTTTGAATTACAACCATCAAACACTTCATAATCAACATCAACATTGGGTTTGATCATAAGAAGCACTAAATTCTTGCTTGAATTCACTAGTCTTTTCATTTGCCCTGCATTAACTAATGAAAGGTTTAGTTTCTTGCGATGAGTTCTCACAATATACTCCACACCATCCTTGAACAAGTGGTACTTGTTTTCATGACGATAGAATATTTCTTTTCTATCATAGAGGTAAGGACTACCCAAAACAATTCCTGATATATCAAGTGGTACAACATCCAATGAAGTTTGCTGTGGTTGCAAACCGAAGAATACATTTTCTCGTAACCTGTAAGTTTGTTTCCTTGCATATCCAACCTAATGGATATGGTTTGAGATGTAAAACGTTTTCAGTATTAAGTTTCTTGATTAAATCATCATATATTAAGTTGGCTTGAGACCCACTATCAAAAAGTGTGTTGATTTTTGTATGTTTTTAGATTACCCTCACATGAAATAATTCAATCCTTTTTTCTTCATTTGGAGTACTAGTGTGACAATTTGATATATTAGTTCTACGAATGAATTTTTTTCCTTTTATCCCCATGGCTATAATTTTAGTTTCATCGCTCGAATTGGATCCCAAATCCTCTTGAATGACGACAACTGCCTTTTCTTTTCCTTTATTGTTGAATTTCTTTGGTTTCATCTCGGGATGAACCTTCCAACAATTAGCTTCATCATGACCCTCCATGGAACAATGTTTACATATTTTTTTCTCTCTTTCTTTCTTAATTGATTCATTTTCTTTCCTTTGAAACCCTTTTCTTTCTCTTTACCCTTAAATGGATTTTTACTACCCTCTTCTGGAGTGTTTTTCTCTTGCCTCAAGATGAGTGGCTTGCACACACACATCATCTAAATTATGGCATTGCAAGGAATTTTACCATAATATTAAATATGAGGCTATGGGGCGAAGCTACAGGATTTAAAAAACATAATGGACATATCTCTTTCAAGGATGTAATGAAAAGTAAGGTTGTCATTCCTGCTTATCAGATCCAAAATATGTGAGGACCCCACATTGTCCAACAAACGGGATAAACACCAACCATGGAAGTTAAACACCCAAGTAAATTCACTTTTTGTTAACCTTCAATCTAAGGTGTTAATATGCATGTTTAATGGAATTTGTATGAGATCCAAAGATTTACACTAGTGGGTTTTTTCTTCATGGACGCCTAAATGTGATATCTATTATGTTCCAGATATTTCTTCATAGTTCAATTTGATACACTGAAAGACCTGGAGAAAGTCCTAAATGATGGTTCATGGTTCTGGGGTAGAGTTGGGGTTTTCATTACCCCATGGCTCTCATATTTTGATGCCACATGCATGGTGGTCACAACAATTTCGGTATGGGTGAAACTACCAAATCTCTCTCTTAATTTTTGGCACCGTTAGGTCCTAGAAGATATTTGAACACTCTAAGAAAATTAGAAAAGATTATCTTTGATATAACAGAGAAATATATTTTTAATTTTGCTAGAGTTTATGAGGACATAGACCTCATTAAAAATATACCTGATTGTATCCAACTGAAAAATAAAGAAAATTCAACGAACCCAAGTCTTAGATTATGAGAATCTAACATTTAGATGTCGAATTTGTTTTCAAATAGGACACTTGCAAAATTAATGTCCACCTGAAAAAAAATCCCAAAAAATAAAAAAGATTGTGACTCATAAGCCAAAGGGATGATAGGTATCTTACTCTCACTTTTCTGAAAAAGAAGAAGATGTAACTATGGAGAACAATCCAAACATGGATGCACATGCACAACATGGTAACCATGTAGAGGAAGATGTTATGGATTAGTCATAAACCATAAACCACACTTAGAAGGGCTCTGAATTAGTAGAGATCAAAGCATCATAACAACAAAAAATAGGAAAAACTCGATGAAAAGGGAATGGGAGGCACAAAGAGAATCCATGTATCTAAGAGCTCTGAATCAGACAAAGAAGTCCCTTTGCAAATCGCTGGAAATGAAATGGTGGTGTTGACAGTTTATCACAACTAGGGGTTTTGGAAAAAGGTTCAGATTTTGTGAAAAAAATTATGCAAAACTACTTTTAAAAATAAATCAATTATATTTTAAAATATTAAACTTATTGTAATTTAATAAAATTTTAATCATGGTATTTGTACTTTTACAAATAAATAAATTATATTTTAAAATATCAAACTTATTATAGTTTGATAAAATCTTAATCATGGTATTCCATTATAAATGATACTTCCCTTCCTCAACATAGTTGAAAACAAAATAATAATAATTAATATCCATATGAATCATTATAGTTTAATAAAATCTTAATCATAAAGGTTTTGTAATATTTTATTATATTGAAAAATGTGAATTATAAATAAAATATTTTAAAAGAAGTGGAAAAAAAATTATAATTAATTTTTTTTATTAGTATTAATATTTTAATATCAGAATTGTGAATTATAAATAAAATATTTAAAAAAAAAGTGAAAATAAAAAAAGGAATTAGAGTTAAAATATTTTGTTATTTTATTATTGAGAAAATTAATATAGATTTATTTTAATTCTGGATCAATAAAAAATAAAAATAAAAATCAAATTTTTTGAGATATAAATATTTCTTTAAGTTTTACACTCAAAAAAAATTTGTATTTTAAATTTTAAATCAGAATAAACTTATACAAATCATAGTAAATTGAAATATAATTTTTTCCCATTTTTAATTAAAAAGAAAATAAACATATAATTTTTTAACTTCAATTTTATTGAAAAATAAAATAAGGAAAAACTACTTTTAAAGTCACCCTCGTTGAACAAAGAAAATAATAATAAATATTCATACTAATCATCTCTTCTACTTTCCAAAAAATTTAGTCGCAATTCCACTTTGACCAAACAACTGCACGAAATGATTGCTCTGAACGACACTGTATCTGGACGGCATCTTAGTTCGTAGAATCGTGACGGAATCTTCATTACCAGATTCGCTTGAACGTGAGGGCAATTTCCAGACATTGTCCACAAGCTCTAGAAGTGCAGAGTAAACCCCGATGATTCCGCGCCGAGTTGCTGCTATAAATTCATGTGTCGATGCAACGCATAAAACATAGACCCAGTTCTCTCTATTTTGTTAATTCTCCACAGTTTTATCAGAATGAAGGGTTTTCAAAAGCCCCATGTCGTCTTGGTTCCATTCCCGGCGTTGGGTCACTCCATCCCCTTCCTTGACCTTGCAAAGCTGCTGGCTTTGCACGGCGCCACAGTCAGCTATGTCACGACGCCTGCAAACGTCAGCCGGCTAGAAGGAGCCATGGCCGAAGCTCAATCTGCCGGTTTGGATATTTGTGCTGTCGTCCTCCCGACGCCGGCCGTGGAAGGGCTGCAGGAGGGACGCGAGAGCGCCGATGTCATTCCCTCGGCTGATGTCGTTTTCAATCTTGCCAAGAAGCTTGCAGAGCCTTTCGAGCGCTGGTTCCACCAACAGTTCCAAGAAGACGCAGAAGAAACGGCCGGATCTCGGCCGGTTTGCATTATCAGCGACATACTCATGCTGTGGACTCTGCACACAGGGGAAAAGTATGGCGTCCCTCGAGTTCTGTTCAATACATGCGGGGCCTTCGCCATGACCCTTCTCGACTCTGTCTTGGCATCTATATCTCACAACGCGTTGCAGAAAGAGGGGGACAGCGTTGTTCTGAGCGTGAATCTGCCCAGTCCTGTGAGACTCAATAAGAAAGAGATAGCGACAGGCTACTTCCAGCCCGACAAGTCGAACGCCAGGCAGCAGTTCGCCATGCAGTGCATTCTATCTCTGAGTCGTGGCTGGGGAATGCTCATCAATACGTTTGAGGAGCTGGAGGCTCCATATCTAAGGCACTTACGAAGCCTGACCGGGAAGCCCATCTGGTCTATAGGCCCAGTATTTCCAGCAAGATTTGCAGGGAAGGCGGGCAGAGGGAAAATGGCGGACATCAGCGAGGATGAGCTGGTTCAGTGGCTGGATTCTCAGAGGCCGCGTTCGGTTGTGTACGTTTCGTTCGGAAGCCAGACCTTCTTATCGGAACAACAGACTTCTGCGTTGGCGAGGGGACTGGAAGCAAGCGAGCAGCCATTCGTTTGGGCCATCAAATTTGCCCCCAAACTCGAAACCACGCCAGCAGACACAACAGCATCTGATGTAAACATTGAAGCCTATCTTCCTGATGGTTTTGAAGAAAGAATGAAAAAGAAAGGGTTAGGATTAATGATATGGGGATGGGCGCCTCAGCTTCTTATTCTTTCCCACCCCTCGACAGGCGCCTTCATGACCCACTGCGGTTGGAACTCCACACTGGAGAGTATAACTCTGGGCATCCCTATGATCACATGGCCGATGTTTGGAGATCAGCACTTCAATTCCAAGCAAGTCGCCGAGCAATTTGGAGCAGGACTCCAGTTTTGCGAGCACAGAGAAGGGATTCCTGAGGAAGAAAGAGTGAAGGAAGTTGTGAGGCTTGTATTAACAAAAGATGAAGGCAAGGAGATGAGGAGACGCGCAGAGAAATTGAAGGAGATTGCTTCACAAGCTGTTGGAGACGGAGGATCTTCAAAAGCGAATTTGCGAGCTTTCGTTGGTGAGATGCAGAAATTGATTAAAACTCAAAATACTAAAAGCGAGACTGCTGATACAGAATCCATGCCAACGATTCATTGAGAAGTTGGGGATGTGTTGATTATTGAAAATATATATTCAATAAAACAGAGTGGATAAAAACGGGAAGAATGTCGCGGTTACATACGATTAGTTTTCTGAGAATTTTCGGTGGCTCCACTCTGTGGTTTCTTCAGAAAAAAGCAAAAACAACAAAGATTTCGGATATATCTGAACCCAGAAAAAGTTTTGCACAGCGAAATAAATAATCTGCAAGGAGTAATAATCTTTTGCAAATGTAACATTTATTTTAATAATATTATTGGCCGGCTGTTAATTAATTGGGTTTATCAAGTTAATAAATTTATTATTTGTATTGGGCAGGAAAATTTATCATAATTTAGTTGTCAAATCAGACAATCATTTGTGGCTATGATTAAAGGTGGTGGGTGGCGGGGGAACGATGGGTAGGTATGGGTTCCCGCCTTTGTGTGTTTTACCAACCGCTTGTTACGATATGTAAGACGATGTAGGAATTTCGCTATCAGGGAGAGAATATGACCAATGAATGGAACGAATTGGAAGAAGAATTACACCCTCAATTTACAAGTATCACCGACCGCAACATATATAATATGTTGAAGGTGCGAAGCCGCTTGTCCCTCCAGGGGCAAGGATGACTTACTTTATTTAAGGAAAGGGAGGTCACGAAACACCTTAATGCAGGTTGATTCATCACTGTTATTCAAGAAAAACCATACCACCTAATATAAATTCAAGTGAATCAATATCACCTAATATAATCCTTGAGCTTGTGGAGAATGAAAAAAAAAAACGAATCTAAGTAAATGTTTTATAGAGCACCTTAGAGTGTAATCTCTCTAAATTAATATTGAAAATCATAGATTTCCTCAATTTGTTTTCTACATAGAGTGAGTTTACGCTGGGCTAACTCTAATCGGATGGAAATTTGATCTGTTTATCTGTGCCATAATAGCAATGGAAATTTGATCTGTTTATCTGTGCCATATTGTTATTAGTCATAATCCTGTCACTAAGATCTGTTTATCTTTACCTGTGCCATATTGTTATTAATCATAATCCTGTCAATAAAATGCTGTGAATAAAAGAATTCAAACACTCAACCTGTTCCAACTCCAAGATCATCTTGTGGAGCTTCATTTTAGTATCCAGGCCCTACCTTCTCGGAGATAAAATTCAATTCATTTCCTTTCCTTTCCATTCTCATTAAGATAACGACGAAGGCTTCTCTTCTTTCTAGATTACCAACTCATGGTTTCTTGAATCCTTCATTTACACAGGGGGCCAAAGTATTACTAAAACATATCACTAAAACATTTTCCATGTAAATGTTTGCAAGTCTATTGATTATCCGGCTAGAATATGGTTTTTTATTTTGCAAACCTATGTCTTTTCAAACTGTGCAAAAGTCTTTTCAAACTGGAGTAAAATGCAGGAAATACTCCACCAGGATGTGTACTAAGTTTATAATAGAAGCCAAATACCATGTCAGCCCTAAAGTTTTAGCACTTTAGGGACTATGATAGCAGGGTTAACAGCTATTAATGTGGTATTTTAAGGATTATGATAGCAGGGTTAACGGTATATATATGTAGTTATTGGGTTATTAAAGTGGCAATATATGCCTTTTTGGTTCTTAAAGTAGCAATATATGCCTTTTTTTATTTTATCACTATTTTTTCTTATTTTACTAAATATATTATTCAACCAATGACATATACTGCTTTGCTGATTAATGATCTAATAATTGGGATAATACTTGACAAATGACATATACTGCCTTGCTGATTAATGATCTAATAATTACATATATATTGTTGGGGGTAATACTTGACATTTTATGATGATTAGATGATTGTTTCTTAGTTATTAGGTTATTAATATGGTAGTATATAACACTTTTCTGATTTCACTATTATTTTTTCTTATTTTACCAAACATATTATCCAACAAGTACTATAAACTGATTTCACTAGAGCTTTTTCTTATTTTACCAAACATATTATCCAACAAGTGATATATACTGCATCGCAGATTAATGACCCAATAATTACATGTATATTGTTGGCATAATACTTGACATCTTATGATGATTAGATGATTGTTCCCGCCCTTTTTCTAACGGTATGGTAGAGCTTCATGGTTTTGATTGCCATTTGGCCTGCCATCCATGGCCAACGTGCATGTTAATTTTCTAAGCATTTTTGTTTTAAATTTTCTTCTGTCCAGACTCCAAACCATCAAGCCCTAATCATCAACATTAACAATAATAATTAACAATGAAAGCCATCCGGAGAGGAAAATGGCTTCGAAGAGCGTCTGGACTCTGGTCACAGGGGCTCTGAGCCCCCACACGAAGACTAAAGGAAATTGACAGTATTGAGGTGTCCAATACGGAGATTGAAGAGAATATTGAATGGTTCACAAATAAAACGGGATTCGTGTCCTTGAATACACCCAGGGATTAAACATTGCATGTTCATCCCATCACGATGAGCCATGAGTTTCGTGATGTAGATTTAATTAGTTTTCTTCTTTACATATTAAAATAAGTAATTAGTTTTTTTTGTATAGGTGGGAAAAATTGTTATAACTTAGTGGTCAAACTAACAGTGAGGACAGTCATTTCTAGGTGTTATTTGCGAATGTAGGTTGACTTATCACCCTTATTCAAGGAAAACCAAGACACCTAGAATAACCTGTTGGTACTCTGTAAGGGGCAGGGTTTCACTCCTCTGGGTCTTGGGTTGTTAACCCGTTTCTTTATGTTTGAGGAAGACGAACTCTTAGCCAAACAGAGATAGTTTTAGAGCATACTCCAAAGCAATAATTAGGGAGAGTTATCTCAACACACATAATTCATTAGCGATATTGTATGCATTTTAAAATTTTCATAATTATAATAATATACTTGATCCAAATTTTATTAACAAATTAAATAAAAAAATTGTAATATATAAAATAATAGGAACTAATGATAATGGGTAAGTTATGTTAAAAAGGAGATGTGTTTACTAGGTTTATTAAAAGAAAAATATAACACAATATAAATGAACTTTTAGAATTTAGTTTTTAGGGGGTAAAAACACTAATAAGGGATGGGGAGAAGATTATAAAAGGTTAAAATTGTTTTTTAACTTATTTTATAAAATAGTAGTGTAAATACACTATGCTTTAGTTATTTTTGAGTAAGGTTTTTGTTACAAATTGTTAAATTTGCATATTTAATTTATGTGTTCTCATAGTTTTTAAGGTTCTAATTTTATTTATGCATTTGAAATAATGCAAAATTGTGATGTCGCTAAGATTAGTTTCATTAGATTCAATAAAAAAGTCACATATAACATTTAGATTTTGTCATATAAAATTTTAACTCAATCGTATAAAATTTTAAGACGAAAAAGCCAATCTTGGGGAATGATGTGGAAAAATTAATGAGGGCCCTTATATCAAGCCTCTATGCTTGAGCACCCATGAATGTCATGAGTTAGACGAGTTGAGTCACTATATAAGACACTCTATCACATGATTTGTGACAATTGTGTGATATCTTGGTGGTGCTTCCAAATGACTCGAGCTCCCAACTTGCTCCTAAAAACCTTTAAGTCTTTCAATACTTAAACACTAACGCAAAGGGTAAACCTTCAAGAATAGCAGAAAACACTATCAGGCAGGAAAAACACGCAGAAATGGTGAAAACAGAGCCTATCGGAGGCTAAAAAAACAATGCACAGGAGCCGTCGGATATGGCCGATCAACGGTGCAGATCTAATCGGCATATCGCAATCAAAGGCAACAGGCGGAGTCTATTGGACATGGCCTTATGGAAATCGCGATAGCAATCAGCGCGATTTAATGAGGACCATTAATCAAGCGCGCAGATCAACGACCCAGATTAAATCGCAATATCGCATCGCTCATATTCACAGAAGGACTTAGCCCATGATTTGAAGGGTTGTTGATATGTGATTGCGATATATCGCATCGCAATTATGTAAGGGGTGATGCCACAGGCCAACGACCATGCGATATGCCGATGCGCCGATAGATGATAAGGCCGATCAGAGCAATCAGCGATCAAAAGTCAAAAGGGATATGCAACATGCAATATAGCCAGACCCGAAAGGGTTTATGAATGCGATATGATATATTTTGAAGTCCGATATGGAGCGATTTGTCGGGTTTTCCTGTGTATTTGGGGTTTTTCATTATAAACCCAAATACAAAGGAACCCGCGACTAGCGACTTGCAATACAAAGGTGGACCCGATGGAGTCTAGGGCGGAAATGATAATATTTGAAGTCCGATAAGCGATAGTTTGGCGGATTTTACAACGTTTCTCTGTATTTCTCTGTGTAAGCAGAGAAATGATATTTTTGGGGATTTCAATGCGCCAATGGTCCTTTCCGTTTCATAACAAGTGGCCACCATACTTGAAGAAGTTACACCATGATTGGTTAACGGTTAGAGGGGATTTGAGAGGACAAAGGCCGGGAGCCAGAGAGCCCGAAAGGGAAAACAAACAGACAAGCATCGATTGGCTTAAAAGCCACTAAATGACAGAGATAGGGGCAGGTAGTGCTGAGATAGAGAGAAAACAGAGATAGAGAGTGAGAGGGAGAATCTGTGTACTCAAGAAGACTTGAGGGATTCAAGCAAAACCCTTCTGTTTGTTCATGTTGTGTTGAGACTCAATTTGAGCTCACATTTGTAAAATATTTGCTCTTGAAGACATAATAGAGAGGTTGCCACTGAAAGCTGGACTAGGAGACATAGCCCAAGAGTTTTGGGTGAACTCCTTGATTATTTGCTGTGTTATGTGTATGTGTCTGTTATGTTTCTCTAACTGCTCATTATCTATATTATTCACAATCTTTTCGATCCGTTGCACTAAGTAATATAGGCAAATCATGCACATGAGTCTGTAATACCTTAATATTAATCTAAGATCTCATTTATAGATCAAGTGGTATCAAAGCTTTTGGTTTTGGTTTTGTTAAGGTTAGACAAGCTTGTGCTAGATTTTTGTATGCTGACTAGGTCAAAGCTCAAACTAGGAGAAGGAGAACTTGTTGAGGCTAATTTAGAGATTGGAAGAGTCTATCCTCAGAGGAGAATGGCAGAAGAAACTTCATTGGAATCAGAATCTCAATTCATGAATAGTTTTATGGCCATGCGAGCCATGGTGGAAGAGATGTATCGGGAATTTAAGAAGGGTCGAGGTGAAAGCACTTCAACACCCAAACAAGAGAAAGGGGCAGAGGAACCTTCTCTAGTTGACCCTCCGGAGGGCAAAGAGAAAGGGGAAAAGCATCCTCCCTCATCTCCTCCACCATCACCTTCATCATCCTCATCTCCTAGCCCTGATAAGAAAAAGAAGAAAACTTCTTTGATTAAATTAGATGTAAAGTTTGATTTACGAATTTATGATGGAGAACTAAATGCAGAAAAGATAGATAACTGGATTAGACAGATTGATGTATATTGCAGGGTGCAGAACATTGATTCAGAACTGAGAAAGATTCAGTTGGCTAGCCTTCGCCTTGGAGGAACTGCACTAGTGTGGTGGGAAGGAAAAACACAAGCTGATCTGAAGAGACATGGTAAAATTCTTTCTACCTGCAATGAATTTGTTTCTGCCATAAAAAAACAATTCTATCCTCTAGCTTATATGCAGCAAGCAATGATGAGTTGGCAAACTATTCGCCAATTAAAGGACCAAAGTGTACAAAGTTATACCCAAGAATTTAGAAAAAGAGCTTTAACTCTAGGCATATCTCTAGACTCACCTGAAACTTTGTTGAAGTATATAGGTCCTTTACATAGCTATTTGAAGCACACCATTCTCATGTTTAATCCCACTAGCCTAAATGATGTATTAGTTCAGGCTACACATCTAGAAGCTAGAGGCAAGAATGCGAACCCAGAGATTGGGGGATAATCAAAACACTCTGCAAGCAAGAACAAGGAAAAGAAGAAGCTGAAATGGAAGGACAGGAAGACAAACGTTGTACGGAAGGACAAACCTTCATGCACTCACTGCAAGAAGGATCGACACGATGATGAACACTGTTGGTCTTTGCATCCGGAGCAGAAACCTAAGAATTTCGGTGGTAAGAAGAAGAAGAAGACTACTATTGCTCTTCAAAAAGACTTGGGGTCAGACTCAGGCGATGAAACAACAGTCACAACCACATGTATAAATGGTAAAAATTCTAAAGCATCTACAAGTAATTCTGCACAATCTATTTATAATGAAGATAATGAGAGGAAAAGACATGAGCTTTTTCATATTAGAGTTATTTCCAAGCACCAAAAGATTGATACTTTATTTGATAGTGGATCACAAGTAAACTTGATTTCTGAAACAATTGTAAAGAAGTTGGGCTTACTAACAACACCTCACAAGAAGCCATATCCATTAGGTTGGGTATGTGATAAAGCAAAGCTACAAGTGACTAGACAATGTAGACTTAGGTTTTCTATTGGGTTAATATTTGTAGATGAGGTTGAGTTAGATATAGTTCCCTTGGATATATGTGGTATTGTTTTAGGAAGTCCTTACTTGTATGATAGAAAATCCATTTTCTATAGAACTGAAAATAAGTATCAACTCACTAAAGATGGAATAGAATATATTGTAAGAGCTCATAAACTCAAAAATAACTATTCTCTCATAAACTCAGGGCAGATGAAAAGAATTGTAAATTCATGCAAGCAATTTTTACTAATGGTTGTAAAGGAAAGGAACCCTGATAAAACCAATGTATTTCAAGGTTGTGATGCTAAACAGAAAGTTGATTTAGTTAAAGTTGTTTCAGAATATGATATCCTATTTCAAGAACCTAAAGGTCTGCCACCCAAAAGGGAAATAGTACATGATATTCATTTGCAGCAAGATGCTCCATTACCTAACATCGGAATGTACAGGTTATCCGCTTTAGAGAATGCAAAGATCAAGAAGCAGGTATAGGAGCTGCTCGATAAAGGGTTCATAAGACCAAGCACATCACCATGTGGATCTCCAATCGTACTGGTGAGAAAGAAAGATGGTTCGTGGAGGATGTGCATTGATTATAGAGCACTGAATAAAATAACGATCAAGAATCGTTATCCTCTTCCTCTCATTGATGATCTATTAGATCGGTTGAAAGAAGCAGTTTACTTTTCCAAGTTAGACTTGCGTAGTGGCTATCATCAAGTCAGAGTTGCAGAACAAGATGCATGGAAGACTACTTTCAAGACAAAGCAAGGGCTGTATGAATGGCTGGTTATGCCTTTTGGCTTAACTAATGCTCCTGCCACTTTCATGAGAGTTATGAATGATGTACTCAGACCTTTGATTGATGATTTTGTAATTGTATATTTAGATGACATTCCTTTTTCAGTAAAACATGGGAAGAACATTTGAAGCATGTAAAGCAGACTTTAGATGTTTTGAAAAGAGAAAATCTATATGTGAAGTTATCAAAATGTGAATTTGGAAAAACATCTTTAAATTATTTGGGTCATATTGTAGGGGGTGGTGAATTGAAGATAGATCCCTCTAAGGTTGAAGTCATTGTGAACTGGCCTAAACCCAAATCTACTACAGAAGTTAGGAGTTTCCTAGGAGCAGCACAATATTTGAGAAAGTTTATTGCTAACTTTTCCTTGATTGCAGCTCCCTTACATGCTTTAACAGGATTGAAAAAGGTGTTTCAGTGGGGAGGCAAACAACATAAAGCCTTCGACACCTTAAAAGAAGAAATTAGTACAACACCAGTACTAGCACTGCCAGATCTTCAACGTCCATTTGATATTGAAAGAGATGCCAGTGACTATGCCATGGGAGTAGTGTTGATGCAACACGATAAACTCATATGCTATGATTTTGAGACATTTAATTCTGCAGTAGTTAATTATCCCATGTATGATAAAGAATCATATGCATTAGTGCAGAGTGTGAAAAAGTGGAGACATTACCTAATGGACAAAGAAACAATTATACATACAGATCATCAACCACTTCAATATTTGCACTCACAAACTAAATTGTAGCAATCAAGAAATTATAGGTGGATGGGTTTCCTACAACAATTTCATCTTGTCATCAGATATAAGAAAGGCATACACAATAAGGTTGCATATATGCTATCAAGACCAATCATAAATGCATCTACTATACTTAAGCATAACTCAGTAATGCATGAAAGCTACATTGAACAATATGCTCTAGATGAAGATTTTAAAGATGTATATGCAACTTTAAGTCATGGCAAGCAAGTAGAAGAATTGGATTATTATGTTAAGAACCAACTCTTATATCATTTGGGAGAGTTATGCATTCCACAAACTGAAAGAGTTAACATAATCCAAGAAGCACATACTTCTCTTATATCAGATCATTTTGGGGTAAGTAAAATGGTTGCACAGTTGCAAAGGTTTTGTTATTGGCCAAGAATGCATGAAACTGTTTCTAGATATATTAAAGGGTGTACTATGTGTGCTAAAAGTAAGCCCAACAATAGAAAATTAGGCTTGTACACTCCACTTCCAGTTCCTTCTCATCCTTGGGAAAGTGTTTCCATGGAATTTTTTGGGGGATTGCCAAAATCTAGAAAAGGTCATGATTATTTGTATGTTATTGTGGATAGGTTCAGCAAAATGTGTATTTTGATACCTTGTAACAAACAGGTTACAGCTGAACAAACAGTGAAGTTGTTCTTAGCATGTATGGGTTCATTTTGGGTTACCCACTTCTAGTGTATCTAATCGAGATTCCTGATTTGTTGGGAAGTTTTGGTCAAGTCTGTGGGAATTGATGGACACCAAATTGAAGAAGAGCATAGAATTTCATCCACAAACAGATGGTCAAACAGAGATGGTCAATTGGACAGTGATCCAGTTGCTCAGAGGCTATTGCAGCAAGCATCCCAAGCTTTGGGATGAACATTTGTGTTATGTGCAACATGCTTACAACCGTGCCAAGCACACTTCTACTCAGAGAACTCCTTTTGAGACTTGTTTTGGTTTTATACCAAAGTCTCCCTTGGATTTTGTCTTTAGTAAAGACATAGCAGTTGATGGACACAGTGATGTGGACAAAGCAACCAAGTTCATTGAACAGATCCAAGAAATTCACTAGGCAGTGCAGGAACAGTTGGAAAGAAGCCAGACCAAGTAAAAGTTAAGGCATGACAAGCATCGAATTGAGCATAGTTTCCAAGTTGGTGATCAAGTCTGGCTATACATCAGCAAAGACAGAATGTAAGGTGAAGGTAAGAAGCTGAAACCCATAAGGTATGGGCCTTTCAAGATACTTGAGAAAATTGGTGAAAACGCTTTTCGACTTGATTTGACAGCTTATATGCATATCTATTCAGTGGTTAATGCAAAAAACTTGAGACTGTATGAACCTTCATTGATTGAAAACCCCGAAGAGCAAAGTCAGTTGCCTTCTATCAATGATCTGTTGCTTGAATATCTCAATGAATTGCAAGAAGACACAATTTTGGACAGGAAGGTGAGAACTACACATAGAGGGGATGTTGAGTACCTGAGAATTAGACTCAAAGGTTCAAAACCAAGCAGTGCATGATGGATAGAGATTGGACAAGTGAGGAAGTTGTATCCTCACTTGATCGATGCTAAAAACCAACTTTTGGTGGTCCAAAAGCTTTTCAGTGGGAAAGCATGATCCAAAATGGATCCTAAAAACCTCTAAGTCTTTCAATACTTAAACATTATCGCAAAGGGTAAACCTTCAAGAATGGTGGAAAACACTATCGGGCAGGAAAAGCACGCAGAATTGGTGAAAATAGAGCCTATCGGAGGCTGAAACAACAATGCATAGGAGCCGTCGGATCTGGCCGATCAACGATCCAGATCTAATCGACATATCACAATCAGAGGCAGTAGGTGGAGTCTATCGGAGGCGACCTTATGGAAATCACGATAGCGATCAGCACGATTTAACGAGGACCGTTGATCAAGCGCGCAGATCAATGGCCCAAATTAAATCGCAATATCGCATCGCTCATATGCATACACAGAAGGAATTAGCTCGTGGTTTGAAGGGTTGGTGATATGCGATTGTGATATATTGCATCGCAGTTATGTAAGGGGTGATGCCACAGGCCAACGACCATGCAATACGTCGATGCGTTGATAGCCGATAAGGCTGATCGGAGCAATCAGCGATCGGAAGTCAAAAGGGATATGCAACATGCAATATAGCCGGACCCGAAAGGGTTTATGAATGCGATATGATATATTTTGAAGTCCGATATGGAGCAATTTGTCGGGTTTTCCTGTGTATTTGGGGTTTTTCATTATAAACCCAAATACAAAGGAACCCGCGACTAGCAACTTGCGATAGCAATACAAAGGCAGACCCAATAGAGTCTAGGGTGGAATTGATAATATTTGAAGTCCGATAAACACTAGTTTGGTGGATTTTACAACGTTTCTGTGTTTTTCTTTGTGTAAGAAGAGAAACGATATTTTTGGGGATTTCAACGCGCCAGTGGTCCTTTTCATTTCATAACAGGTGGCCACTGTTGGGTCTTGAAAATGTCATTCATTTCCATTACACTTTCACTATTGTGTCCATTATATCACCTCCATTTCACTACTATGTCACCACATTCATCCCACTTTCATTATCATTGAGCCACATTTATGTTTTTCCAAACTTTATTAATTCTAAGCCTTTTTAAGTGAATTTGTGTTAAAAATTAGGAAATAATGTGCATATGCTTATACCTAACAAGTGGGTTGAGATTGTTGACATGTGTAGGTCATAAGAAGGCTTCTAGAAGACCCTTATGTGGCACTTTAATGCCAAATTCGAATTTGAGTGGAAAGAATCATGGGATCATGAGGATATGTGTCACATCTCCTAATTGTATTGAAATTCTAAGAAGACATGTGTCTTATCAGTTCCTATTTTTATTAGGACTCCAGAGGTAGAGGGAGAGATTCATGGACTCTCATTAATGAGATGGCTTCTCATATTTTTGTATAAATAGGAGATCTCTCTTCTTCATTTGTTAGTTCTTGAGCTTGTTAACTTGTTAGCTTGTTAGTCTTAGCTTAGCTTGCCTTTTAGTTCTTTAGCTTGGAGTTTGTAGTTCTTCCTTGATGGCTTTGGAAATCTTTGGAGAGCTTTGTTGTACTTTGTAATTTTGAAGAATTTGAATAAAGCTTTGATGTTCTCAACATGAAAGGAGATGTGAAGTAGATGTTAGGCCCCTATACTACTAGTGTAACCCCTTATTGTTATTAGTATAACCCACTTATTATATTGTTGTACCCATGTAGTGCCCATATTGTTACTATTGTGCCCCATAGAAGCCCACTATTGTTATTATTGTGCCCTTACATTATTATTGTTATGTCGGCTTTGATTATGTTATGACCCCTTAGACTCCTATATATAGAAAGGAGGTCTTTTCATTTGTATCATCCAAGAATTGTTCATTTATGTAATGTAAAGGAGGTTGCCCCCTCGAAGAGGTTGAATTCTAAGGCATTGATCTATATTTTCTATCTTTTCTTGAGCTGGTTTCATAACATTTGGTATCAGAGCTTTGGATTCTAGGGTTTCGTTGCTCCAAACAGGTCATCGTGGCATTTTCGCTATAACTGTTTTTCTGTGACGTTTCAGAAGTCGCAAAAAAAACCATTTGAGAAGAACTCGCGTTGAACCTTGGGTCCGAATTTCAGATCTTTTTGCGCGATATTTTCGGAGATATGATCTCAAGAAGTTGGTCTTTTTGCAGACTCCTGAATTACATTCAAAACAGGTGACCTGGGAAATTTGTCATAAATTTCTCTCTGGGGATCAGATTGAAATTTTGTAAGAAGGTACAGAAATAGGACGGACTGTAGTTTATTGTATGCATTTTTCAGATCCAAAGGTTGAAACAGTGACTCATGGCACGTCGTACAAGTTTGCTCTACTGAACTAGTCTATAATCAGGTCATCTTGGGAGATTGCGCATAACTCTTTCTTGGAGAATCCAATTTGGATCAGAATGGTGGCATTGGAAAGAGGAC
Organism: Pinus tabuliformis; assembly: GCA_031772625.1. Taxonomy (NCBI): domain Eukaryota; kingdom Viridiplantae; phylum Streptophyta; class Pinopsida; order Pinales; family Pinaceae; genus Pinus; species Pinus tabuliformis. Next base: position 592,065,382 of record CM062813.1, read on the forward strand.
ATAGAGGGCTACTACAGGTCACAATTTCAGAATTTAAAGATCTGAAAGTACAGAGTTACAATCATTTCAAGGTAGAGCTCCTAAAATCAAGAAAAAGCAAGATGAGGAAGTTTGATGGCAAGGATCCGGTAAATTGGATACTTCAGATGGAGCAATATTTTGATATACATGGTGTACAACTGTTACAAAAGGTATGTATTGCATCTTCATATTTAGAACCAGATAAATTTTATGGTACAAAGGGCTTTGTTCTCGTAAACAACTTGTTACGTGGTCAATTTTCACGGAGGAAATGATAGCACATTATGAGGATACAAAGAGCAACACTTTCTTTAGAGCAACACCACAACAATTGGAAAGAGTAAAAGGGCTTTGTGACATAGTGGAAAGCAAAATTATGGAAACCAAGAAGTGTACCCCTCACAACTATAAAGATGGAAGTGTTGTTTCTCCTAGCCTTCCACAACCTACAAGGGTTACACCACAACAATTGGAAGAAAAAAGAGAAAAAAGACTTTGTTACAATTGTGATAGCAAATGCACTAAAGGTCATAAGTGTGCTGAGAAGAAATTATTTTACATAGAATATGAAGAGGAGGAAGAAAAGGATCAATAAACAACAAAAGAAGAAGATATACGCTAGGACCCCACCCCAGAGAAAGAAGAAATGAATCAGACCATATCTTGTAAAGCATTGGCAAGAATTACCACTTCTCAAACTCTCAAGATAGAAGGACACATCAAGAGGAAAAAGGTGCAAGAAGTGAAATATCACATCAAGAAAGAAGAAATGAATCCAACCATATCTTGTAATTCATTGTTCGAAATTACCACTCCTCAAACTATCAAGATAGAAGGATATATAAAGAAGAAAAATGTTCAAGAAGTGAAAGATCACATCGAGCATCAAGAAATAAATCCGACCATATCTTGTAAAGGATTGGAAGAAATTACCACTCCTCAAACTCTAGAGATAGAAGGACATATCAAGAAGAAAAAGGTTCAAGCAGTGAAAGATCACATCAAGCATCAACAACAATTTCTCCAACTTTTAAAGGATAACGCCACTTCGGTGCAAAATCAAACGAAACAACATGCACTTAAAAAATGGCGACCTTACCGAATGGGAAGACTCTTCAAGGATGAGGATGTGGAAGCATTGTTTTGTGCTATTTATATTATCCAACCAGGTTGGATAAACGAAGCAAGGGATGAATGGAAGAAGGACGAAGAAGTATGGCCACTTATTCAAAAGTTGCAAAAGATCCCAATTCAAAAAATATTACCAGAAATTAAAGAGGAAGGAAAAATCATATTGGAACCTGGAGTAGTCACAGAAACAAGAACCCGACAGCTACAAAATCGATCAATTTCAGAGTATCTCATCAAGTGGAAGAACTTACCCGCTGAATATTCCACATGGGAGGACAAGAATTTTATACAGAAGCATCAAGAACTACTCAAGCGTTGAGGACAACGCTTTTTGAAGGAGAGGGGCATGTTAGGCCCCTATACTACTAGTGTAACCCCTTATTGTTATTAGTATAACCCACTTATTATATTGTTCGTACCCATGTAGCGCCCATATTGTTACTATTGTGCCCCATAGAAGCCCACTATTGTTATTATTGTGCCCTTACATTATTATTGTTATGTCGGCTCTGATTATGTTATGACCCCTTAGACTCCTATATATAGAAAGGAGGTCTTTTCATTTGTATCATCCAAGAATTGTTCATTTATGTAATGTAAAGGAGGTTGCCCCCTCGAAGAGGCTGAATTCTAAGGCGTTGATCTATCTTTTCTATCTTTTCTTGAGCTGGTTTCATAACAGTAGATGTCATGGAGCACATTAGAATGTAAGGTAGAGTAGATTTTATTTTGTAATTTTGCTTTGATTTCATTATGTCATTTGATTGCTTTCAAGTTTGATAGATTAGGGTTTCCATTGATGCAATTTTAATTCATGCAAGTGTGTTCAACCGGTTGATTGTAGATTAGTTTTTCTTTACATGTTTTTGCATCAAATAGTGACATGAGATTTGCCTCTCTGCTGACTTTTTCTTAAGCTTTTCAATTTCAGTTATGCTTTGATTTTGGTCTTATTTATTTGTTGTTGTTAGTTAGTTTAGATATCAAATTATTCATGTCATTTGACGTTATCTCCAGAGCCATGGCTTAACCCCGAAAAGCTACTTGGCGAGCTATCGGATTATGAGTGAAGTGATTTGATTTTAATTTCATCTTTGCAATTAGATATGAGGTTCTTCATGTTATTGACGTTATCTCCAGAGCCATGGCTTAACCCCAAAAAGCTACTTGGCGAGCTATCGGATTATAAGTGAAGTGACTTGATTTTACTTTCATTTGCAAGTAGGTAATTTAGATATCAGGTTCTTCATGTTATTGATGTTATCTCCAGAGCCATGGATTAACCCCGAAAAGCTACTTGGTGAGTTATTGGATTATAAGTGAAGTGACTTGATTTTACTTTCATTTGCAAGTAGGTAATTTAGATATCAATTCTTCATGTTATTGACGTTATCTCCAGAGCCATGGCTTAACCCGGAAAAGCTACTTGGCGAGCTGTCGGATTATAAGTGAAGTAAATTGATCTTGCTTTCGTTGGTCTGCAATTTTTGGTTTGTTTGAGTGCGGAAGTTTAGATTTTATTTCTGTAATTAGATGGGCAGTAGAGACAATGATTTCATGATCAATATTTCATCTTTTTTATTATTTAAGTAGTTGCATATTTACATTCCTATTCAAGTATTAATTTTATCAATAGCATGTTTTGAGATATTTTGAAGTGCTAAGTTTTGGAAGTTACCATAAGGGACATAATCCTTGTCTTGAAATCTACATCCATACTTGACCTTTAAAAGTATTCTTAAGACCTTAGATTAGGATTTCCATTTGCATTAGACACTTTAGGAGATCAACAAGAACAAAACCCCAAAACAAGATAAAAACTATAAAACAACGAAGTAAGAAAAAGGTTAACTAAGCACATATGGTGCACCACACTTCATCAGTTTATGATACCCGGATTGATAATTTATGTAGAGCAATTTAAGATGTTAAATTGACTAGACAACCACCATACCTAAAGACCTTACACCATGATTAGTTAACGGTCAGAGGGGATTTGAGCGGACAGAGACCGGGAGCCAGAGAGCCTGAAAGGGAAAACAAACAAACAAGTGCCGATTGGCTTAAAAGCCACTGAATGACAGAGACAGGGGTAGGCAGTGTTGAGACAGAGAGAAAATAGAGACAGAGAGCGAGGGGGAGAGTCTGTGTACTCAAAAAGACTTGAGGGATTCAAGCAAAACCCTGTTGTTAGTTCCTGTTGTTTTGAGACTCAATTTGAGCTCACATTTGTAAAAACTCTACTCTTGAAGACATAATAGAGAGGTCACCACTGAACGCTGGACCAGGAGATGTAGCCCAAGATTTTTGGGTGAACTCCTTGATTATTTGCTGTGTTATGTGTGTGTATGTTATGTTTCTCTAACTGCTCATTGTCTATATTATTCGCAATCTTTTCGATCCGTTGCACTAAGTAATATAGGAAAATCCTGCACATGAGTCTGTAATACCTTAATATTAATATAAGATCTCATTTTCATATCACAACTGGACTAAGAGTGCCCAAATGGAACGAGGCACCTAAGTCAACACAAGCGCACCTGAGTTACCCGGATGCGGGTGATAAGACGGCACCCACGGTGAGGCCACATGGCCAGCACGAACTGCCACGAGCCAACCCGTGGAGGGACGAGGCGCCTCAGGCCGCTGGCATAAGTAAGGGAGCCTCTTCTCCGAGAATTAAATGAGCATTTATGTTGGCAGGAAGGGAGAACGCAGCGCATTCATGGCGCTCAGACTCCAAGAGAGGGAAGCAGATGTTAAAGCTGGAGCAAGGATGCCGTAGCAACATTCCTGGCAAGTTCAGTTTCACCTGCAATCGAGCAGGAACATTCTCTGCTCGCGGAAAACTCTGGAGATCAGGAATTCGATTTGTGAGGAGGACATTCTGGGCAGTTTCGCTGTTTGTATGGCACGAACGCGAGAAAGGCAGCCATGTCGCAGAGGGCCTGGTCGTGGGGCTCCTTCTCACCCTCCTGCAGTGGCAGAAGAGCATCACCACTGTTGCTGCTCCTACTGTTTTCGAAGGTTTGGAATTTCCCAGCTGCAAGTTTCCTAGTACATGGACACCTCCATCCCGAATGAGGAACCACCAAGGCAGCCTATGCTTCCAGCGTTCAGCACAGCAGTCTTCAAGCTGGGCAATCTCAGTGCCCATGTTTCAATCCTTTTTGTTCGAGACGCAGAGGAGGACCTCGAGGAAGCACGTAACAGCGAATTGCCCTCTGCGAATCCGCTGGACAGAGCCGAAGATCAAGCAGCTGCTGCAAAAGGGAAGGCGCCCATCCAGGTGGCTTCAGCGTCCAAAGCGGGGGCGTCTTCGTCCAACGCGGAAGCGAATGAGGTCCAGGAAGATCCCCTCGAAGGCTTTGGGTACCCGATCGTGGAGATGGACCCGGGAGATTTGGAGCCAGAGGAATAGCACCATCATCCTCCCTCCTCTCAGGTCCTGTTTTGTTGTCTCATGTCTTAGTCTTTTGGTCATGTTTTGCAGTCCTCTGTCTCGGTCGCACATTATGAATGGGTCTGGTTATCTTAGTTTAGGTCCTGCTCTGTTTTCAATTACGTCCCTCAGTTTACTATGGAATTCTGCGAATCTACAGAGTCGCCCCTGCGTGGGTAGTGTTCTTGAGTCCCCGCCCCTGCGTGGGCATTGTCAAAGTTAAAACAGTGTCCTTCTGTCAAGTTTTTGGGGCATCTAGTGCTCAATGCAAGCAACTGTCAGCTGCCACACCTCAGTGCCATCGATGGCCTTGGAAAACTTGTCTCAATGCATGTAATTTCTCTTTGTATATAATATAATTTCCTAGCGTAGTCTTACTGAGAAAAAAAAACACAAGCGCACCTGATTTGGAGTGGAGCAAGGGTGCCTAAGTCAGCATGAGCACACCTGAGGTGGAACAAGGTACCCAAGCCCGAATAAACACACTTGAAATTGAATGAGCTGCCTCGAACTAGAACAAGCATGTTGGAAACAAATGCGCATGAGATGGAATGAGTTAGCTTGACTGAATTTGGGATTTTTGGACTAAGTTTGTGATGGAACAAAAGTTGACCTGAGAGATGAAGCATTAGCCAGACAGTCTAATGCAACCCTTCACTCATTGTGGCTGAGTAAAAGTTAACATGTGGAATGAACAGAATGGAAGGTAAAATGTTGAACAGATCGAAAGGAATATGGAACAAACAAGTGTGAAGTGACTCTACGAACTACAGGTTCGAATGAAGGGAGAAAGCTGCACGGGACTCGCTCTACCTTCAAAATAGAGAAGAGATGAACCAAGGAGAACTAATTGTGTGCATTGCTAGAGGAATGAACTGAAGGTTGAGTTATGGTTTATCGTAGCAAGCCAAGAGGAGTCTAGGCAGAGTTGAGCAACCAACACACCTACGCCAAGGAACTTTGTGCCCGATTCATGCAAGGAAAGGTTGGAATGAGTTGGGGTGTTTTGCTTTTGCATTTAGGAATTGGTTTTGGGAAAACTTAGGGGTGGTTCTTGTTGTTATTTTTGGATAAGGATGAGTGCTCAACCTTTGTAAGTTTTTAGCATTGTATTGTAATTTGAAGATAGTCAGAAATATTATTTGAAGGACCAAGGGTTCCCTTCTTTATATGTGTTGTACATTTTGAGCATTCTTGTATTGTATGAATGTAACATAATCGTGTAGTAGCGATCATATGATATTGTAGACTCTTGTACATGGAGGTGGATATTAATTGAAAAATTAGCCCACCTATGAATGTTTGCCCCTAAAATTTTCCATAGATGAGAACAAGAAAAGAGAAGTTTTGACTAAAGGAATGGACCTTCAAAGCATTAAAGAAAACACAAGGAAACGAGGACCATGATCACTCTAACCCTAAATTAGATGAAGAAGAAGCTCTATTCGTGATAAAGTTGAAAAGAGTTTCTGGAAAATATAAAAGTAAGTTACCATTCAAATGTTCTAAGTGTGGTAGAATAGGTCATTATTCTTCAAAATCTCTATATGGGTAATCGGAAGATAGTGATGATGAAAAATTACATAGAAATGGAGGCATATTTCCTAGAAATAGGAAGTTAAGATATCTTAAGAAGAGAATTTTTTATTCCAAGGATGATATAAACTCATCAAAAGATAGTGATGAAGATGCATCTAATGATGATAAAGAAGAATTCCTATATGTGGTACAATCTATATCAAAAGGAGCTAGTAAAGGCAAAGATAATCTTCTACTATGTTTCAGTTGTGGTAATGAAGGTCATTTTAATTCTAGATGCTCATATGCAAAATATGAAGGAAATGATGATGAAAATTATTTTTGAGTCATGAATGCTCAAATTATTTATCAAAAAAATAAAGGTAAAGGGGAAAATAAGACAAATACAAAGGAAATTCATGCTAAGAAATATCTTCAAGGTGAGCTCTTTGTTTCCTTAGAAGAGTATGAATATAAGGATCATGATATTTATGAAACAAATAATATGGTTTTCATCCTTAAAACTCAATTAGAAGAAGAAAGGAGAATGGAAGAAGTGGTGACAAGCCAACTGGAAGAAAAGGAAAGATATTGTGAGAAAATAGAAGCTGAGATTGTTTCCTTGAGAAATGATCTTGTAATGAAAATGATTAGCTAAAGTTTGGAATAAGTTCTGAGATATTGGATAATTTAGTCAGTAGCCAAATACCCCCTTTTACTAAAGTACGCATCAATTATCATGAAGTTATCAAGGGAGAATCAAGTGAAAATGCATCAAAGATAGAAGAACCTAAGACTTATGTCAGTGTGCTTAAAAGAACCAGAAATCAATCAAATAGAGTGATAAACAAAGCCAAATATAAATAGAATTTTGATTAAGCTAGCCGTAAAAATTGTGGGAAAGAAAGTGAGGATTAGATAAAGAAAAATCAGATCAACCCCACAAGTAACAATGGAAAGAAACAAAATTCTGAACTTCGTCAAGCAAGAATCAAAAGCAAGCCAATTACTTCAAACTAATAAATTCCTCCAAGAATACCATTCACATCAAGGCACTAGAATTTCTTTAATAGACATTGTTTTATTTGTCTTAACTTTCTCCATAAAGAAAACTACTGTAGATCAAGAAGCAACAAATTTTCTTATTATACCTTTGTAAGTAGATCAATAAAATTTAGAAATTCCAACAATAATCAAATGAAGAACCTTAATTCATTTTCTCCCTTATTGGATCACATTGAATGTTTCAAGTGCAACAATTTCATACACAAAACTCATGATTTAAAAAGCAATATATTAAGGCCTCAAGATCAAAGAAGAAAAGAAGGCATCATCATCAATAGAAATCAAGTATGAAGATATGGAGAAGAAATCAAAAGAAACATGAAGAATGTAGTCTAACTCTATGTGTTCAAGGTAAAGAAATCCAATGGTGTATAGACGGTGGATTCTCAAATCATATGATAAGTTATAAAATAAAAAATCTCTCTCTCAATGAAGTTAAAGGAGGTAGTGTTATCCTTCGAAATAATGGTACAAGGAGGATTATTGGAAAGGTCACAATCGATCTTGATGATGGAAGGACAAAAACTCCAAATGTTCTACCTTTTAAAGGGTTGAAACACAATATATTAAGTGTAGGTCAAATGGTTGATCAAGGGTATTATCTCACTTTCAATTCCAAATGATGTGAAATAAAAAAAAGTAGGTTTAGGAATATTAGTAGCAAATGAAATCACGTCTCAAAATAATGTACATGTCCTTAATGAAATTAAAAGAAAGAAAAATTCCTCTATGGAAGTAATATCTGTAATAAGTCATCAGTAAAAGGGAACGTAGCTTCAAGTGAAGCCAGAGGTGGCAGGTATCATAAAAAATATTGAAATGTTAGAACATAAGTTGCAAGGGAGGAATATTGAGTCTGTGGGATCTAGGAAATAGAGGATGTGTGAAGAGAGTGAAGTAAATGATGTATTAAGTCAATTAAAAAAATGTGTAAGTTTAAGGCTAAAGGCATCTTTCCCTTGATATCAGTAAAGAGGAAGAATTATAAATAACAAGAAACATTAGTTCAAGAAGAACATTTAGAAATAAGGAGAGATAGCAGGAAAGGGGAGAAATTATAAACAATAATAGAAGTTACAAATAGAAAAAGAATTACAGATAAGGAAAATCGCAGGTTCAGGGAGAGAATCCCTTTTCCATTAATGTCAAAGGGGAAGAAGTTGCAGGAATAAGGAGAATTATAGATAGGGGATTTCTAGAGTATTATTGGATAATTGACTAAGGATTTAAATCAATGATAGAGGGGAATATTTTTTTAAATATTGGTGTCATTGATGTCAAAAATAGGGGAAGCCTACTTATGTTCAATATAAATATAATAAATATTGATGGAACTAGTGTTTTTGGAATTTTTATGCCCTAATTGGATACCCTATCATTGAAAGTAATTTTACTCCAACTACATAGCTCAAATAGGAGCATAGGATATGTGGTTGGAAATCGTATTCTGAGACCTTTCTAATGGTATATATCAATCCCTATAATTCTATAGGAATGATGAGATATGAAATATGTTATCAAGATGACTCAACCAAAGTACAATTAAGCCCTATTTGGATACCCTATCTTTGAAGGAAATTTTAGTCTAATTATATAACTTAAAAGGGATAAAAGGATTTATGGTTGGAAATTTTATTATGAGGCCATTCCAATGATATATGACACTCCCTCTAATTCCATAAGAATGAGGAGATATTAAATTTTTGGAGATATGAAATGTTTCGTCAGGATGGCCATCCAAAGTACAAGGAGGCCGACCCAACTAGTTTTACAAGTCAGCCAAATAAGTGATCATACAAAAATTATAAATAAAGGGAATATGAGTTCATTTTAACATCAACTTATTGAAGAAAAATATGATATTGTAGGAGTTGAGGAGTAACCTTTGGGGTGATACTTGGAATCTAAAGGTGGAAGCAAAAATGTGATTTATGGATTGAATGAGCCATCTTGGAATTTCCTCTATATCTTAACCTATGATGGTTCAAATCATGGAACTTGGGGGGGATATATAAAGAGTACATTCATGTAACCGTGGTTAAAATATCATACCTTGATTCGTTATAATTTCATAGAGATGGCCGAAGGAAATTAGACCTCGTGAATGTCCTCGAAATCTTCTTCAAAATGGCCACTAGGAAATTTTTCTATAACTTTTGTTCTGGGATGTTTCGTACCATGAAACTTGGAGGATATAGATAGAATATATTTATGTACCTATGTTTCAAGTTATAGACCTTGATTTTCTATAATTTCAAAGACATTGTCGAAGGAATTTAGGCTTCTTGAATGCTCCTAAAATATTCTTCAAACAAGCCAATTTGGTATTTTCAATATATCTTTCATTCTATGATGTTCTAGAAGCTAAAATTTGAATGAGATGGAGAAGAGATCTCGAGGTACCTATGATAAAAAAAAATCATACCCTTTCTTGCTATAATATTATAGATATGAATTAAATAATTTAGTGTTCCTGAATGCTCATGAAACATGCTTCAAAAAAGTCAGGTTGTCATTTTTGCTATAACTTTCTTTCTAAAAGTTTTAAACTTTGAAATTTGGATGAGATAGAGAAGATAGCTCCAAGTACTTGTGGTAGAAATTTTAGAACCATATTTTAAAATTAGATACGTGACATGTTGTGCAATTTCATTCTTGGTAAGAAGCCAAAAGAAACATGTTTTGGGAGAAGTAGATTGGTGAAGGAAGAAGCAGGTGGCAGTTTGGTGAAGGTAGAAGCAGATAACAAAGCTAGTGAAGATATAACCAACAAGTAGACTTAGTGAAAGCATAAAAATATAAAAAACATTATGAATAAGCAAGGAAGTAAGTTGGTTCCTATAAATATTTGTAGCTATGGGGATTGGTGCCTCATGTACGTTGATGTCTACAACACAATAGAGGGGATTGGTGTCTCCTGTAGGTTGGTGCCTAAAAACAAATGAAGAGGATTGGTGTCTCCTATAGGTTGGTGCCTAAAAAATATTAAAGGGGGTTGATGTCTCTTGTAAGTTGGTGCCAACAAATTGATGTAATAGTAGGTTGATGCCTATATTATATTTCTTATAAAAAGTTTTGTGATTTTCTCTTGTATGGGTTTCCACGTATATATTTTATTACTTGTTTAGTTTATGAGATTTATGTTTTATAATGTTTGAATGGAATTAAATAAGTAAAAATTGTCATTATACTAATTCACTCCCTCTCTTAGTGTAATTATGACTTCCACCACAATAGTCTTCAACAAAGCACACAATATGAATCGCCACATCCATTTCACCCTAGTGGGGATTTTGGAATTTCACTAAGTGACTCTTCATTGTAAATTGCAAAACCACCAACTAAAAATGTTACCCCACATACCACCAAAATAGATACTCTAGCCTTCCCACCTTATGATGTTGTTCTCAATGTTGCAACTAGGTCTTAGTGAATCACCTCACAATAGTGATCACTATACTTTTATACATGGTTTTTACAAGAAACGGTTAATTTGAAAACACAAATATGAATAGATCAGATATAATATTAAAAAATATCACCCCATCCCCCTATGTGTTACCGTGATTTATGCAGAAATCATGTATTTCTTTAACTGGAATGCCATAACCTAAGACTAGGTACATGGATTGTGTTACATAGATGTGACCAAAATTCTCAATCTTCCTTTGAACATCATGCATCATATAAGAGCAAACCTCGTAGTAGAAAGGGTTTTTTGGGTCCATGATGTCGTTGAGGGTTGTCTCCTCAAGTTTCTACATGAATTTACCTTCACATTCTTCCCCAACATGGTTCTATCTCTAACAATGGTTAACTCCTCCATGATTCAAACAATTGTTTGTATCACTAGATAGTCGCAAATACTACTTCTCTCCACTATAATAGTTTTCCATTGATAGCTCTATAATTTTTACATGCTAACGTTCAGTCCAAAAACACAGAGAGCACAACAACACACATACAACCCAACTACACTTGGCACATGGCACCCATCTCCACTGTATAAGTCTGCTTCACCCTTAGACTAAAAAACATGTAGACATGGTTGAATTTATACCATAGGTAAATTCCTAGCTCCAACATTCAACACTTGTGCTATGTAGTGCTTTAAACAATGCTCAATGCTCTAACACCACTGTACCTTATCCCACTTTTGTGAAACTAGGATTAAACCTTCAACATTGATTTTCATCCATGCACACACTTCTACCTAGCTCAACTCCTTTACTAGCTCAATCTCCATAGCTTTACACATCTACAAATCCACTCACAACGCTTCGCATAGATAGCTTCACAACTTCACTTTCATAATTTTCCACAATTCAGGCTCTAGTTCCATTCCCTTTCTCAATGTTTTATCACCACGATAAATAGGTCTCTAATTGGGGATAAAACCACATGTAGGTCTTCACACATAACACACATTCAAAATACATGTCCTTCTTATGTTTTATTACACCATCTTCCACATAATGCACTCCACACCTATGTTGCAATCGAATTTGTACAAATCCATATGTAGTCACACTAAGTGTTCAACTCCTCTTCTTCATGCAACAACAACCAACATAACGACAGTTCCCTCTACAAAAGTGAAAAAAAATATACTCACAAATATATTAGTTACTCTCCCTATGTTCCTAGGCCTCCCATGAGGGAGTCAGACCGCGGCCTAGTTTGTAACAAGTTAAGTTGGGAGAGCACTCTATGTCATAACAAAAATGTAATGGTACAAATAAATGCACAAAGCATTGTTTCAATATAAGGAAATTATTTTAGACGTACAATTTATTGGTTGAGGGTATACCTCAATCACACACCAATATTGGAGATTAACTAGTTGGAGAGAATTTCTAAACCAAATAAACCTAAACAACCTCCTAACTAATAGAAACAATCTCCTTCTTATAGAACCTAGAACTCTACCAATAACAACCAATAAACTTAACAGTAATTAAATACACATTCTAAAATCTTCCATATTATTTATTCCTACAGAGTCTAAAAATTTACTATTAAAATCTGACCTTAAATACTTTTTTCAGAAAATTAATTTCATGTATCTATTGGATATCAAACAATAAATAAAGTGGATGCTAGTAGTGTAAAATGTATAGTAATTATGCGCTTGCTAGTAGTGGTACAATGTATAGTAAGTTTATGTGCTAACACATTTTTTTTTGTAAAATCCACCATTAATGTTTCATTTTCCAAAAAAATCAAGTTGAGAAATATGGGCCATACAATGATGATGTTTTTATGCTTGTTATTTAATTCTATGGAACAACTAAATTGGAAATCATTTTAGCTTGAAATTATTTATTTAGTTTGTGAAAGATATTTCATAACCTTGTGTATTTCATTATTTATTGATAGAAGATGGTAGGTTTCAAATAAAGATTAAAACAAAAAAATTATAATAATGATAATAATGGAATCACATCCCAAGAACAAAACATGTCAATTTCTCTTGATTTATAATATAAAGATAGTATATTTAAATTATTTGTATGTTTAAATGACATGCATTGGATAATGCATTTCATGTAGAGAAAAAAATCAAGAAATTCAAAAGGAATATTCACAATATAAGTTGGAAAGAAGATAACATATGTATGGAAATGTTTCAAAGAAATCAATTGGATCAATTAAAAGATGACTAATATGAAGTTTTCTTTTCAAGTTTTGCTAATATTTCTAAATTTTCTTTTGATCCTCCAATATATAGATTTTTGGAAAAACATGTTAAACTTTTCCCTTGCTTCGAGAAAAATCCAGGTGGAAGATATCATTTGTGATGTTAAATTTGGTATTAAGGACTTATTTTGTTATACAAAATTTTCACTATTGTGGACAAAGGTGAATTCCCTAGATCTAGTGGTATGATCTAGAACAAAAGAAGACAAAAAGATTCAAGTTTCCCTTAGAGAAATTAGGAAATGGGAAAGAAGACTACCTGGAATATGTAGCAAGTCTTACTTTCCTCCTTTCTTGTAAGATCTAACTCTAGCTCCAAGTGTTATAATCAGAACTTGCACACACGACTAAAACAAGCGAAGGAACCAAAATCCACGTAGAATAATCTAAAATCTTTATTCAATGAGTGAGCTGGCATTGAAATACATGGGTGCAAACATAACACAACAAATATAGGATAACAAGATGCTCTTTGTATTAACAAAGATAAGAGAGAGTTACAACCATAAATAGAAGTCTGACTTTGTAGATGTATGTTAGGTACCTATAATACTAGTATATTCCCCTTATTTTTATTATTTGTGTAGCCCCCTATTGTTATGGTTGTGTCTATTTATCCCCCAAGTTGTTATTATTGTGCCCCATAAAAACCCACTATTGTTATTATTGTTCCCTTACATTATTATTGATATCTAGGCTCTGATTATATTGTGACCCCTTAGAGCTCTATATATACCAAGGACGTCTTATCATTTGTATCATCTAATAAATGTTCATTTATGTAAGTCAAATTAGGTCTACCCCAATAAGAGAATAATTTCTAAGTCGTTGATCTATATTTTCTTCTATTTTGTTAGATGGTTGCATAACATTCAGTATTAGAGCTTTGGATTTTAGGGTTTCACTTCTTTAAATAGGTCATCTTGGAATTTTTTCTATAACGCTTTTTATATGAGGCTTAAGACGCTGAAATTTTAACCACATAGATCCGAAATATTGGTGAACTTCGTGTACAAATTTTAGATCTTGGTTCACTATATTTTCGGAGATATGATTTGTGGAAGTTAGGGTTTTTGGAGGCTTCAGTATTTAATCTCAAACAGACGACCTAGGGAAAACCATCATAAATTTCTCTCTGAGCATTGGATTGGAATTTCGTAAAAAGTGACTGAAAATGCACATAATTTTGTTTTTCTTGTATCATTTTCAGAGATGAAGGTTGAAACAGTGACAGGTGGCACTTTGTACAAGTTCACTCTATTGAACGAGTAAATAATTTGACCATCGTGCGAGATTGGGCATAAATCTTTATTGAAGAATCCAATTTTGGTCTGACTTGTGGGGTTGGAAATAAGACTCAGAGGGCTACCAAAGAACAAAATTTCATAACTTGAAGACCCAAAATTACAGATATACAATAGTTTCAATATCGAGCTCCTAAAAACCAAGAAAAGGTTGTGTATTTTTTAATTTTACATAACTTTTTTTTGAAAAAACATTTTGAAGTGATTCAAAGGACATATTGCATAATAGATATCAGTATTTAGTTTTAAAATTCCTCCCAAACAAAATAATTCTACACCCATTAAGCCCTCACAAATCTCTACTATGACGCATGAAGAGGAAGAATTGCAACATGATGTATCAAAGTTACAAGACCAAGTGAAACAAATTTCGCTCTCATAAAAAGCAACCAAAGATGATATGGATGGATTAAAAGGGGAAATGAATCGCTTAAAAGGGGACATTGATGGTATAAAAGGAAACATGGAAGTTTTTAAAGTATGGATAAAATGAATGTCAAGTTGGAAGGGTCACCAAAGTTTTTGCAAGAAATGCTTCCTGGTGGTGACAAGGTAATCCATGAAAAAAATGATGAGGAGAAAAGGAATATGAATTATGATTTTAGAGACTCTAATGTGGGGTTTAAGAACCACCACATTCCAAATATAGATACGAGGAAGTTTGATGGAAAGGATCCAGTAACATGGATACTACAGATGGAATGATATTTTGATCTATAGGATGTGCAACCCTCACAAAAGGTATGTATTGTATCTTTATATTTAAAACCCAATCAGTGTGTATGGTATAAATGGATTTGTTCTCGTAAACCAATTTTCACCTGGTATGTTTTTATGGAGGAAATGATAGTACATTATGAAGATACAAAGAGAAAGACCTTCTTTAGCCAATTGAGAAATCTTAAACAAAAGGGTTCAATGACGGAGCACATTTAAGACTTGCAAAAATTGAATATTAGGGTAACCGATATTCTAGAGGAGCATAGGATTGATGTATTAATAGGGACTTTAAATATAACATCCAACATGACGTTCACCTTTGGGAACCTGATTCATTGGAGAAGGCATTGAGGGTGGCAAGAAAACTTGAAAGAAAAATTATGGCAAAAAGGAAGTCTACCACTCACAACTACAAAGATGGAAGTGTTGCTACTCATAGTCTTCCACAATCTACAAGGTTGACACCAAAAAAATTGGAGGAAAAAAGAGCAAAATGGATTTGTTACAGTTGTGATAGAAAATACACTAAAGGTCATAAATGTGTTGAGAATAAATTATTCTGCATAGATTGTGAAGAGGAGGAAAAAAGGAACAAGAAACGTCAAAAGAGGAGGATATACAATAGGAACCAAAACCAAAGAAAGAAGAAATGAATCCAACCATATCTTGTAATGCACTGGTAGGAATTACCACTTGTCAAATTTTCAAGTTAGAAGGAAATATCAAGAAGAAAAGGGTAATAGTTCTAATTGATTCGAGTAGTACGCATTATTTTATTCATTGTAAGATAGCCAAGGAATTGAATTGCTTCCTATATCCAACACCAGGGTGTCAAGTGATGGTTGCAAATGAAGGAACTATAAATTTCTCTGGAAATTTCCATAATATCAAGCTAACCATGGGGGAATATGCATTTAATAGTCCATTGCTTTCCATTCTAATGGGTGGTGTTGATGTTGTACTAGGAGTCCAATGGTTACAATATTTGGGAACTACAACTTTTAATTTTCAAGAACTTTTCTTGATTTTTTTTGGGAAGGAAAGGAAGCTGAATTAAGGGGCATCATAGGGAAATAAGGAAATATAATTAACTCTAATGGCATGAAAAATATTCTAAAGAAATAACAATGGGGAGTCATTGCACAATTACGCTCACTAGAGGGTCAAACATCGAAATCCTCTATTTCTCCAGATCTCCAAAAAGTCTTCGATAATCATTCCAAGGTATTTGAGACTCCCAAAGGCCTCCCACCTATTCGTGATCATGATCATGCTATTCATTTGATTCCAAGAAGTGTTCCAAAAAACATCAGACCTTACATTTATCCATACGCTAAAAAGAGTGAAATGGAACATAATGTTGCAGAAATCCTAGAGGCTGGTATAGTTCAACCTAGTCAAAGTTCTTTCTCTACTTCACTAGTATTGGTGCACAAGAAGGATGGATCATGGCGTATGTGTCAAGATTATAGGGAGATCAACAAGCTCACTATTAAAGATAAATTTCCCATTCCTGTCATTGATGAATTGTTGGATCAATTACATGGAGGAATTTACTTCACCAAGTTGGATCTCTGTTTAGGATATCATCAAATTAGAATAAGACTAAAGACATTTTGAAAACAACATTCAGAACTCATGAGGGTCATTATGAATTTTTTGTCATGCCTTTTTGCCTTATTAAAGCACCTTCCACATTTCAAGGTTTGATGAATTTAATTTTCAAACCCTTAGGCTTAGAAAATTTTTGTTAGTATTTTTTGATGATATACTAATATATAACAAGACTTGGAAGGATCATGTTCAACATGTTGACAGGGTACTCAAACTATTGGAGGAGAAAAAATTATATGAAAAAACCTTCAAATGTTTCTTTGGAGTATAGGAGGTGGAATATTTGGGTCATATTGTATCTCATGGGGGTGTTAAGGTAGACCCTAACAAAATTAAAAATGGAAAATCCCCACAACCATAAAGCATCTTCGAGGATTTCTCAGGTTGATAGGGTATTATTGCAAGTTTGTTAAGAATTGTGGGAGAATAGCAGCGCCTCTAACAACATTACCAAATAAAGATGCATTTTATTGGAATCTAGAAGAAACTATGGCCTTTGAACATATTAATATGCATTGTGCCAAGAATTGGTCTTAGTTACACCAGGAATCACAAAAACCTTTGGAATGTGATGCCTCGTGAAATGGAATTGGTGTTGTTTTAATGCAAGAAGGAATTCTCATTGTTTTTGAAAGTTATCCAATCAAAGGAAAGTATTTACACAAACCTATTTATGAGAATTAAATGTTGGAAATACTACATGCACTAAAGCAATGGAGACCTTACCTACTGGGAAGACACTTCAAGGTAAAAACAAATCACGATAGTCTTAAATACTTTTTGGAACAAATATTATCTTCAAAAGAGAAGAAAAAATGGGTCATGACTTTGAAATCATCTACAAAAAGGGAAGCAAAATGTTGTTGCAGATGCACTCTCAAGAAAGGATGAGGAAGTGGAAGCATTGTTTTGTGCCATTTCTATTTCCAACCTGATTGGATAACCTGTGGACACTCAGTCAAATTTTGTAGCAAGATCCCAGTACATCTGATACATTTAGCTGGAAAAATGATTCATTATGGTACACAGGTCGCTTATATATTTATAATAATTCCGAAATAAAGCAAACGATTCTTTTGGAATTGCACACGTCCCCCTTAGGAGGGAACTCAAATTTTTTAAAAACTTACCACAAGGTCAAGACAAATTTTTTTGGGATGGCCTTAAATCTAATATTCAAAAGTTTTGGGAGAATGTTTGCTTTGCCAACAAATAAAGTTGAGATAATTAAGACCCGAGTCTATTATAACCTTTAGCCATTCCAAGTCAGTGTTGGGAGGAGGTCTCAATGGATTTTATCACATGTTTACCCAAGTTTGAAGGAAAGAGTGTCATCATGGTGGTAGTTGATAGACTTACAAAGAATGCACACTTTTGTGCATTATCTCATCATTTTAAAGCTAGTATAGTGGCTATTGCATTTATGGAAACAATTTGAAAGCTACATGGAAGCCCAACGATTATTGTACGTGACAAAGATTCTATTTTCATTGGAAATTTTTGGATGGAATTATTTTCTTGTCTTGGTACTCAATTAGCTCATTGCTCATCTTATCATCCTCAATCTGACCGGTAAACTGAGATAGTGAACAAATGTTTGGAAGAATATCTTCATTGCTTTGTATCTAATAAAAAAACACAATGGGTCAAGTGGTTACCTCTAGCTGAATGTTGGTATAACACTTCCTTCCATACTACAACAAAAATGACCCCATTTATGCCACTTTATGGTTATGATCCACCATCCATCACATCATCTTTACGAGAAAATTATAAGGTTCAAGCCGTGGAATATCACATCGAGCATCAACAACAAGTCTTACAACTCTTAAAGTATAACCTCACTCTAGCACATAATCGAATGAAACAACAGGAAGATCAACAACGTAGTGAAAGAAGTTTTGATGTAGGCGAATGGGTATTTTTACGGCTACAACCATGAAAAAAAATGTCCCTCAAGCAAGCTAAGAAGGATAATAAATTATCACCCAAGTACTAGGGTCCTTACAAGGTCTTGCAAAATATTGGTACTATGGCATAAAAATTGGAGTTGCTTGCATTTAAACCATGCAATGTAAGCATCTAGAAAATTAAGTTTTTCCATAACATTGTCACAAATTTTCTCCCTTTGATCTATATCCTAGACCAAACATAGATAATCTTCCATAACTTAATGGTTTTTTATATGTGCAAGCCATCTAAAATTAATTACATGAATTTTTACAAGAGTCTCATGATCAACTTGATCAACTCACAAATAGACGTGGATTTATTGAGAAGAATGGGTGTCATGTTAAATTGTCTTGGAAGTGGAAAAGAGATTCTCAACCTTTTCAAAGGTCTAGGTGGAAGATGTCTTCAATGAACTGAGGAAAGAAGTGAATGCCCACTACAAAAATAAAATGAAGGTCTAGATCACAAAGCTTGTGCAGGATTATTTCTCATCGACATGGAATTTTTTAGCTTTGGTGGTAGCAATTGCTATAATGTTTTTCACCGCGATGCAAAGGATCTACTCAATTATATTGGTATATAAGCAGTCCCTTCATTTCTTTTTAATTCCAAATAGATAAGACAAGTGTAAGTGATTTGCATTATAATTTGGATGATAATGTATAACTAGCTTTATAGTTGGAGTGTGTTTGGATCCTTGTGTCATAAAAAAAATTATAACGATGTTTCGGGCTAAGTATCGCAACCCATCATCAGGAAATGTACGAAAAAATCTTAATCTTATATTTAGTTGATCAATATATGTAGGTAAATAAATAATAATCAAATCATAAAAGCTAAAATTGTAATGTTGGCTTTTTTGAATAATAGAGATAAAGATAATCATTTAATGATTAATAATAAGGTTAATTGATATAATAATAATTAATAATAAGGATTAATTAATTAAATAAGTTAATAATTTAATTAAAACATATTTATAATGTATTTCATTAATAATGAATAATAATAATTTCATTAATAATGAATAATAATAATAAGTTTTATTTAATGTAATAAGGTAAATAAGATTTTAAAATCTAATTTACAATATTACATTATTATTATTAAAATATATATGAAGTAATGTAATAATTAGTTTTTAAAATTAATGTAATAATAATGTAATGATTAGATTTTATAGGAATTTTAAATTAATGTAATAAAAATGTAATAATTAGATTTTAAATAAAGTTTGATTTAATGTAATAATGTAATAATAATTAATTAAAAATGATAATAATGTAGTTCATTAATAATGATTGATAATAAAATTAAATAATGTAATTAAAAAATTATAATTAATGTAGTAATAATTAAACTAATGTAATTAACTTAGATTAGTAAAAATGAAGATAATGTAAAAAAATTGTTAGTAATTTAGTTTATAATGGGGGACCACGGTTTGCTAAGTTTCCATCCATCATCACAATTAAGTAATTAGGATTTTTCTCTATCTCTAAAGCTTCTCTGATTTTTCTTTTAGAATAATGATCAATAGAGGCAATGACTTTGGCATTTTCTAGGCATATGTGGTGTTTGGTTACTTTTGAGTGTTCAGATAATGCAAATTTCTTAAATATATCATGATTGATATCAACACAATGCTCCTTAAGCCTAAAATGAATAAGGAGCCAATTTCTCCAATGCAAACTTTTTCACATCCACAAGGGATTGAATAGACACCTTTGTTGCTTTTAGGATCAGCTTGGTCTTTAGAATGATCCAACATTTTTTGTAAGGTATTAGGAGGAGAGAAGGCAACCCTAATTTGATTTTTGTTGAGGATTTGGGATATCTTGTCATTAGTTCCTTTGATATATGGATGTTTGATAGTTTTTAAGAAGTCGTTTTTATTTCTATTATGTCTATTATTATTTAATGAGTTTTTGATAATATTCCTAATTAGATTTTCATTGTACCCATGACTTTTGAATACCTGGGTGATATGCTCAAGTTCGTTATTTAAGTTATAATTGTCACAAATTGTCTTAGCTTTAATGGCAAGGGTGTTTAATATGGCTATATTTTGTGAGGGGTGATGGTGAGAGTCCTCTTGAATATATTTATCAGTGTGGGTTTTCTTACGATAAGCCTTATGAGCTATCTTATAGTCTTCCTCTTTGGAGAGAAGGATGTCAAGGAATGGTAATTCTCCATTTTCTTCCAATTCCATTATGAATTTAATATTGTTCATTTAGTTATTCATATGGTCAAAGAATTCTTTAAGCTTTTCTCTGCCATGAGGCCAAATGAAATGTGTATCATCCACAAATATTTTCGAGTGTACAAACTTATGAGAGTAAGAGTTGATGCCTTTTTCTTCAAAAGGTTCCATGAAAATATTTGTGACCACAGGAAAAAGCGTTGATCCCATAGAAATTCCATCATTTATTCCAAAATTTGCAGAAATTAAGCACCATCTCAATAAAGGAAGATACAAAAATATTTTTTCAGATGCAAGCAAATCAATAATTCGACATGCAATCCAATCAACTAGGAAAAAACTTAATCGAATCTTTGTTGAATGTAAATAATTTCATATTGATTTGGGAAACAACCTTAGGTTTTACATTTGGATGAACATTCTAACATGCATCATGTTGAACGCTGCCAAAATATTTGATAATACCTGTAAAAAACAAACTAAGAAATTTGAATCCTTAAAAAATAAATACACTCCATCCCAAAATAATGAATATGATCCTCCATACATTATTAATTCAAATCCATCCCATAATAATGGATACACTCATTTAAATCCATCCCATATTAATGGATAAACTCATCTAAATCCATCTCATAATAATGTATATCCTCAACCTCCATACAAGAACAATTCAAATGTCATTAATCTTTCAAATATCGAACTAGGTAATATGACCCTTAAGGTATTAAATCGAGGTTTAAACTTTGTGGTTGCTCCTACAAAAATACCACTTGAAAACATTATCTTCTCGGTGGAAGATGCAGTCTCCTCTCTCTTGGAACCAAAAGCCGGAGAGGTTAGATAGGATTGCGCTATGGTTTTACGAAAATATAAACCACCAAGAAATTTAAATAAGGATGAATTAACATCTCTCAAAGAACTCAAAATAAATAAGGATATTATGATATTAAGGGCAGAGAAAGGAAATTCCACTGTGACCATGAACACTGATGTAACAGTCGTGGTAAAAAATCCATGTAATAAAGTTAATAAAGGAAAAATAATATCCATGTTCATGGGACACGTGTTCCAAGCTGAATTTTGCGAAAAACATAGTGATGGGGATCACTTGTGATGAATTAATAGCTATGGAAATTGGCAAAGGAAATGGCAAAGGCTTTGGAAAGGCGAAGTGGCATTAATTGGCCTTTTATTTATGAAAATAATGGAAATTAGGAGAAAAGGGAGGTGAAAGGTCCCAAGTTGCATGTGAGGAGGAGAATGAAGGAAAATAAGGGAAAATGAAGAAAATAGAGGCCTCATTAATAAAAAGTATTTTGAGGACTAGTTTGTAGTTTTTTGTTAGTTTAGCGTTTTGTCAGTACAATTTTGGAGCTCTCATTGTCTACACACTCTCTCTCTCATACTCTTGGAAACTTAGAGTTCTCTTAGAGCACTCTTGGAGGAGTGTGGCATACCTGGTATTTGGACCAAGAAAGAAAAGGAAGAGTAGGAAAGCACAAGATGACATCAATTTCAGCAGCTACAACAGGTTCTTCTTGCAGGTATCGAGTTGCATGTTTGATTTCCTTGCTAGTTTTGGCATGCATGTGGTATCTTGGTTATGATATGTCATTGGCATGGAGGATTGCTTGGATTGATAATGGATTTTCTTAAACTTTCCTTTTCCTAGATATCCATGGTGTTGTGGGTGTATTATCTTTTGTATTCTGGTTTGTTCTCATGTTCCTTATGGTTGTGGGTTGAGTTACTAGTTCTTAGGAGCCCTGTAACAACTTAGGTTGAGTTACTAGTCCTGGAAGCGTTAGTTGGACAAATGCTCTAGAAGCCCTTAGTAGGTTAAGACACTAGTCTTGGAAGCCCTGGTTCGAAAAATGCTCTAGAAACCCGAAAATATCTTTGGGTTGAGTTACTAGTTCTGGAAGCCTTGGTTGGAACAAACACTCTAAAGCCTAGGATAGCTTGGGTAGAGACAAATATGGTTATTTTTAGTGATGTTCGACCATGAGGTGGAATCATTGGTTGAAGGTTGATGTGTTTTGGCTTCTAGAAGCCCTGGTTTGGTTTTGATTGAGTTTCTTTATGAGGTCCCACATTCATGCTTGGAATATGGAACAGGGATGATTGGCTGAAAGAAATATTTGGTTCAACCAATCTATGGCAGTACATGGAAGTCCTAGACCTGGCTACATGTTACATATGTTAATAAGAAATCCTTTCCTCTTGTATTTTTGGGTAAATATACCTATTCATATGTGGTTTTTATCGTTGTTATATCCTTTTTATTTTTGTTGGTTACATGTTGGTTATATGTATGTTTTATGACGGGCTTGATCTATGGCTCTCATCATGTTTTGATTAATAATTGAAAGTAAATGAATACATAACCTAATAAATGATAATGAAGCTATTGTGGTAGAGCAACAATGCTTCTTTACAAATCTCAGATAAGTATGAGACCCCTATGCTCAGATCTGTTGTTATGACCTGTAGATTACATATTTGTGACATGTTTTACGAATTCCTGTCTTGGGCAGTAGGGGTCCAGTCAATTCGTTTATCAAATTTTTACATTAGAAATATTGTTTCAATGCTATTTACCTTTTTTGGAAGTTTCATGAATTTTTGGGTAGTGGCCTGAGTTCTGGCCCTGAAAAAGTGGCACAAAATCTGAGGTAACTGGCTCAAAACTAACTAAAATAGTCCATGGTCTCATGGATGCCTTGTTGTGGGAGATAATGTAGGGTCCCAATCGCATGCAAGCCTTGTCATGGGATCAAATGAGACTCTAGGGATGTGAAAAGGAAAGTTGTCTCAGGGGTTGTTCACCTGGAAGGGTTGGTTGGCTCCTAAAGGTTCTGTAGCATGTGTGGAAGGTCAGTTTGGTTTTTTTTTGTTAGTTACACCTCCTTAACTATACATGGGGAGTTGAATCACATCATAGTAGCCTCCCGTCACATATTCACCCTAGCAGATTGATAAACTTGGGTAAATGTGGGAGGAAGGTGTTACAGAGTGGTATCAGAGCATGGTTCACCCCATGGACTGGATGGGCAGTGTGTGTTGGTTGCGCATACATGTCGATTACATATGTGTTCCTTATGCTTGTGGCAAATGTGTTTATTGCACATGCATGGCGTTGGTCATAGTTGTAAAGGTTTCGTCATGTGAAAAGTTGATGATGTTGTTGTTGGATGTGGTCATCATGAGTGCATGTCGATTATGCATTGGTCATGCATGTTAATGCGTATATGTTTTTATGAATACACTGACATGGTGATAGTTATCGTGCATGAGGTCATGGTATGTGGTTCGTATGGTTAAGCATTGATGATTGGATAATGGTTGAGATGATGATTAACTGTTGATATGATTATGTTTATATATGTATTGTGCTAATATGGTTGGTCTTGCGGATGAGATATCATCCCCTGAACTAAATTGAGGTACGTTGATTTGTTTATTATTTGGTTTAGCTGACATGATATACCTTGTAGGAAGAGAATATCAAAGATGACTAGCAATATGGTAGACTACAGTGCACGATATTCTCCTTATAGATCAAAGGAGAAGCATGGTGAGGGATATTCTCCTGACATAGCAGACACTTTGACAAGCTTGAAGGCAGAAATAAGGAGGTGCAAAGAAGACAATGATTGAATCATTCAATCAAAAGAGACACTTGCTAAAGCACATGAGAAACAAGCAGAGGTTAATGTAGTGATTCTTTAGGGGTTGTCAGATTTGTAGAGACAGGGATTGCTTAGAATCAGTCATGGGAAAGAGGATAGGACTAATGGCACATATGGGAGGAGGTTACATGGTGGGCACAGGTTGGATAGATATGACACAATTATGGATGGAAGACTCCTGGATACATTGAATAGGTGAGGAATTAGGCATGGAATCTACACTATTTCTAGTTTACACAAGTATCATGGTCATCATCATTACCATCCTTACAAGAGGAGTGACAGTGGATATTTGTCGGATGAGTTCAAGAAAGAAAGGCCACCTAGATTTGATGGGGAAATGAAGAAGTCACAAGATGTTGAATCATGGTTGCTTGGGATGATTAACTTATTTAGGTTGCATGATTACTCAGCAAACATGAAGGTTAGGATAACAACATTCAGTCTTAAAGGTAAAGTAGATATTTGGTGGGAAGATGTAAAGAATGTTACAAGTATTCATGAAGAGGAGTTGACTTGGAGTGAGTTGAGGAGACTATTCAGGAATAAGTATCTATTAGAGAGATAGATCACCAGGCATCTATTATCGAGATGGACGGTAAGATTTGTGATCAAGTTGTTTCTATTTTGATTCACCCTAGGTCTAATTATAGTTATGTTAATCCTGACCTAGTGGATAAGTGTGGTTCAATAAAGAAGTGCATGCATAATCTTGGTTAGTGCAGCTAGATACATGTACAAAGAAGGGAGTTCATCATTGGGTAAGATCTTGTGCATTTGAGTTGAATGGTATGCCTACTTCAGCACATTTGAATGTACTTCCATTGGGATCATATAATATGTTTTTCGATATGGATTGGTTGTAGCTTCATAGGACCAAGGTGGATTGTTATAACAAGGCTATTGAGTGCCTAGATGAAAATGGGGAACAAAGAGTCTTACAGGGTAAGAGGAAGGAAACATCAGTTAGAATGGTGAATCTATGCAGGCAAATCACAGTTGCAGGAAACGGTGTGGGTTATTCGTAGTGCATATTTCTAGTGACAAACGTAAGGAAGTTGAGGATGCAGATTTATTGAGCAGGTATCCAGTTATATAATAGTTTTAGGATGTGTTTCCTGTAGAGATTTCAAAGTTTTCATCTCAAAAGCAAGTGGACTTTTTGATTGAGTTGGTACCAGGAGTAGCACTAGCATCAAAGGAACCTTACAGGATGAGCACACCAGAGTTGGTGGAGTTGAAGTTGAAGTTGAAGGATATGCTTGACAAGGGATAAATTAGGCCAAGTGTATCACCTTGGGGTGCACCTATGTTGTTTGTGAAGAATAAGGATGGTACTCTCTGGATATGCATTGATTACAAGCAATTGAACAAAGTGACCATCAAGAACATGTATCCATTCTCGAGGATTGATGATTTATTTGATCAGTTGAAGGGAGAAACAATGTTCTCGAAGATTGATTTGAGATCAAGATACCATCAGGTATGCATCAAAGAAGAGGACGTCTACAAGACTACTTTTCGGACTAGGTATGGGCATTATGAGTTTGTTTTAGTTCCATTTGGTGTGACTAATGCTCCAACTACTTTTATGTGCTTGATGAAGAGTGTGTTGTGTCCTTATTTGGACAAGTTTGTCATTATTTTCATTGATGATATAATGGTATATTCTAAAAATGAGGAAGAGCATGACAAACATTTAGCAGTAGTATTGAGATTTCTAAGAGAGAATCAGTTGTATGCCAAGCTTAACAAATTTAGTTTCTTTCAGACAGAGGCACACTACTTGGAGTATGTGGTTTCCAAGGAAGGCATGGAAGTTGATCCAAAAAAGATAAGGGTTATCATGGAGTGGTCAGCTCCTAGGAATGTGGATGAGGTAAGATCATTCATGGGGTTATCAGGTTATTGCAGGAGGCTCATCAGGAAATTCTCACAAATTTTTTATCCTATTACGTCATTGCAAAGGAAAGGTAAGAAATTTGAATGGACAGAGGAATGTGCAACTAGTTTTGAGCAGTTGAAGTAGTTGTTAATAAATACTCCAGTGTTAAAGATTGAAGATCCAGACAAATAGTTTGTGGTATGTAAAGATGCTTGCAAGAGAGGTCTTGGTGGAGTCCTGATGCGGTAAGGACAAATAGTATGCTATGAATCAAGTAAACTTAATGAGCATGAGCAGAATTATCTGACACATGATCTTGAGTTGGTAGCAATCATCTATGCATTGAATGTGTGGAGGCATTATATCCTTAGCAACATATTCGTATTGATGAGTGATCATAGTGGATTGTTGTATCTATTTGATTAACTGAATCTAAATGCCAGACAAGCTAGATGGTTGGCCATGATCAGTGAGTTTGACTTTGAGATTAGGTACAATAAAGGTATAGAGAATAGGGTTGCAGATGCTCTTAGCAGGTGGATACATGTAAATCACATAAAAACTATGAGTTCTTATGGGATTGATTTACACAATCGAATATTGCAGGAAGGACAACATGATGACAGGTATATGGAGCTTATGCACAAGTTATAGCAAGGTAAAAGTGATTAGGATGTGGACTATCGTCTCACAAAAAATGGCTTGGTTAGATTTAGGGACGGGATATATGTGGCAGACAACATTGAGCTCAAGAAGTTTATCTTGAGGGACTTTCATGTTAAGAATATTCAGGTCACACAGGATATCAAAAGACATTAATAGTGGTGAAAAAGTTCTACTATTGGAAAAAATTGAAGAAATAAATGGTAGAGTTTGTGGCTAGGTGCTTAGATTGTCAACAAGTAAAAATAAAGTGTAGATATTACAGCCGATTACGATTCCAAAGTGGAAATGGGAGGTCATTTCCATGGACTTCATTACAGGTTTGGTGAGGACATCTAGACAACATGATTACATCATAGTTATGGTGGACATGTTAACAAAGGTAGCACACTTAGTCTAGTGAAGTCTACATATTCATCAAACGATGTAGCATAGGTCTTCATCAGAGATATAGTGAGGTTGTATAGTGTACCGAAGAAAATTGTGTCAAATAGGGATACCAAGTTCACTTCTAGATTCTAGAAAGAGTTATTTGTAGGTTTGGGTACATAGTTAGCCTTTAACACATCTTATCATCTGCAGAAAGATGGACATAAAAAGAGGGTCAACTAGATATTGGAGGATATGTTGAGTATGTATGTGTTGCATCAACAACGGAAGATGGAAGAGTATCTTCCACTGTTTGAGTTCGCTTACAACAATGAGCACTAGGAATATTTGAGGATGAGTTTGTTTGAGGTATTGTATGGGCAGAGTTGTAATACTCCCATCAGTTGGAGTGATCCAATGATCAAGGTGTTGATTGGATTGGACATGATGCCAAAGATGGAACATGAAATGCAAGTAATCAAGAAGAATATGATGGCAACATAGGAGAGACTGACAATTTATGCAGATCAGAACAAGTTGTTTAAGGAGTTTCAGGTTGGGGAATAGGTGTACTTGCACATCAAGCCCAAGAAGAGCTCCCTGTGGATTGGATCATGTGCCAAGTTGGCACCTCAGTTTTACGGACCCTTCAGGGTTCTTGAGAGGATTGGACTAGTAGCCTATCGACTTGCTCTTCTCCTAACAATGAAATTCCATGATGTTTTCCATGTGTCATTGCTTAAGAAGTATGTTAAAGATATTGATCATGTGATTGACTAGTCTGCATTGTAGGTGGACCTAGAAGGAGAATTCTAGCCGAAAACTTAGTGCATTTTGTAGAGAAAGATACTCATGCTCCAGAAATGAGAAATCAAGCAGGTTAAAGTGCAATGGAAGCACTTTGGACCCAATGAAGCTACATCGGAGGTGGCATATCAAATCCGGGTATGCATCCTTCTCTATTCATTGGTTGAGCGAATGTTTTTGGCATATGTTTTGGTGTGATGTTTGGTATGTGTATATATTTATATGGATATAAATACCACCATGAGTTGTGTTATAAATCTCCAATAAGTGGTATGGTTGTCATGTCATTATTGTTGTCATGTTGTTATGTTTCTCATGTTGGTTTGCTTCTCAACAGGATGATCATTGTAAATATTGCAATGAGCTAAGTTATAAAGTTCCACGAGCAACATGTTTTTCTTTTCAGCAGTCCTTCTGGTTGTAGGTGTCATTGAACATCGAGTACGGTGTTCCCCCCAAGCGGGAGGGTTCTGTAACAACCCTGGTAAAAAATCCATGTAATAAAGTAAATAAAGGCAAATTAATAACCATGGTCATGGGACATGTATTCCAAGCTGAATGTTGGGTAAAAACATAGTGATGGGAATCACTTGTGATTAATTAATGGCTATATAATTAGAAAAGGAAGTGGCAAAGGATTTGTTGGGTCTCCGTTTTGTCCTATTTTCTTATCTATTTCTCTCATGCTGTCGATTGGCTAAATGATTATTTTTTAAGAGTATTTGCTACTTCTTTTTTTTAACAGGATTAAAATAGCATTAATGTGATTTTAATTAAGGATTGTATGTTGCAGGATTAAAGCTAGTTTTATTATACTTTGGGACATACCTGCACCAGTGCATTCACATGCCTGCACCATTGCACTTACCTGCCTGCACCATGCATTGGGATTCCTGCACTAGTTACAGTAGGCTTCTTGCACTATGAAGGATTCCTGAACTACATTCACGTTCCTGCACTATGAGTCCAATGATTTTGCATTGCTGCTCTTAATTGCTTCACTAGGGCCCTACTCGAAGAGGAAGATTGTGAAGCATACAATTCCTGGATTGTTAGACAGAGTGTTGGGAGTACATCTTGTATTTTGGGCAAGACAGTTGATTGTAATTACCATGGGCAAACATACCTAGAGGTTCACAACAATGTTGATATCTGCGAAATAACCAAGAGAATTATCTCTAGTTTTGAATGATGTTCAAATGAATTGCAACTAGAAGCATCAAACCATGTATAATCTTAACAATAAAACCACTATGTTCAACACATCCTGGGCATCCACGTTTACATCTTTCGCTCACTGCAGATGGCACGAAGACATGCCTTGAAACACTTGCTGGAGTGGAGAGACAGCCTTGGGTAGTCCATTGCTTTCAAATTGTGTGTTTGTGTTTTCCACATGGCCATTGATACAAAAGCAGTGGTGAATTGGGAGGATTAGCATTTGGAGTGACCATCGCAATGAATGCAACAATATCTGGACCAATCTCAGGAGCTTCAACAAATCTAGCAAGGACAATAGGATCTGCAGTGACTGGAAACAAATATACAATTTGGATATACATGGTGACATCTATAATCGGTGCGCTAATAAATGCAATGACTTATAACATGATCCGAGCCCCAACAAATCAATCAACAACATAACAACTTAGATATTTCTTGCATTCCGAATCTTCCAACACCATATTTAAAGACCACTTATCTCAGTTAATCACACCTTCTAGCAACAACCACTCTAGGAAAAGAGGAACGATTCACTAGAATCGTTCCCTCTTTCATCACTCAGTTTCAAATTAATTCCTAATTCAGCAAACTGTTAATAATCTTCCTATATTTTAATTGGCTGTTGAAAGAGCCCCAATTTTTAAATCAATTCCCATATAAACTTCTTGGAGCGATAATTAGGAAATTAATCAATTAATTACAATAGGGAAGGAAATCGACCTAGCCAGGGATAGTGTGCATCAAAGGAAGGCTCAGAAGGGAAGAGGAGTTGTCCCAACGTAGCCTCACACAATTCATCAGCTGTGGATCGCTCCTCTGGTCTTGCTGGAGTTGAGTGATGTCTACATAATGTAAACACTATTTTCAGTAATTAATTGAAGCAATTTCCTAGCATGTTCGGTTTATCTACTTGTTGTGTCTAATGATTTCTATTTCTGTGTGAACGAGGCACTCAAAGAGGGTGCGAGCTGGTTGGGTTGGCCACCAGACCAACTTGACACTGGTCTCATCTTTTAAAACTAGATAGCATTTCAATTCTTGTTGTTTTCTGTGTGAATTTGATTTATTTACAATTTCTTTCTGCCTTCAATTAATGTTTAATTCGCTGCAACTTTTTCCTTTCAGCTCTAAACTTCATTGATTTTCCCCATTAAGAAATTATTCATGTCCTTGAGATTTGTGCTTACACTTGGGATATTCCTCCAGTAGTTCTTATTTGCAACATCATTAATAAATTGTAATTGATTTATTCTCTGGAATATGAAAACGATGTGAGTGGGTGTGGTTTTGAGGCACTAACAAGTCCATTTAAAACTCTGCTTACAAAAACAGTATATTATTTGGATGTCGCGGAGCCAATATTAATGAAAGTAAATTGTGTCATTTACTTTCCATTAAACTTCTAGAGAGTTTGCAAGATTTAATTTTAAGGCAGGGAAGGCGAGAGATTTACATTAATTTAATTGATTTCATAAGTTATTTATGCAACATATTTACTTGACAATGCTTTCAAGTTAACCTTACATGGAATTAGTGCAGGTAGAATTAGTGCAAGCAGAATGGTTTTGAATTGATTTTGAATTTTTTCCAGCATTTACAATGTTTTTGTTATTATGCCGACACTGCTTTATTTCTAGTTCAATTTTCCCTATTGTTCGCTTGTAATTAGAATTTCCTTTCGCATTGTTAATTGCCTTTTATTTTCTGCACGATTTAATTATTTGGATTGATGTTTTATTGAATTATCTTTTAGTGCAGGATTTCATTTATTAATGAGATTAATACGCAAGATAGACTAGCATTTGTTTTGCAGGTTGCCAAGGGCTTTATTTGGCATTTCCAGTGCTGTGTCTCGAAATTCACGAACTTTCTGGATTGACAAATTAAATGTTGGTACATTTATAAGCCCTATGCTGCACCCAACATTTTGGTGTCGTTTCCGGGGAGGTGCTTAGGGGATTGACCTTGGTAACTTACTGCAATTTGGTTTTCTCTTTACCTAGTTTTTTTTTTTTGCAAATTTTATTTACTTTGGATTTATTCTTTGAATTTGTTTCTTTCCTGCATTATTTTTAAGTTTTTTTTTTTTTTCATTTATTGGGTGTTGTAAGAACCCCCTCTTTATCTATTCAACCATGTGCTAACAATATATACCAACTAGCTTGTAAAGATAAAGAAATGGTATTTCGAGGCATTTTTTTTAATGAAGAGTTTTGAGGCTAATATGAATCATTCAATGCACCTATTTCACTGATTAGTTTCCAGGAACATTCAAAGAAGGAGTCTTGAAGTAGTACATGGAGAACCTCTTTTAGTTTGGTAAGAAATGGAAAACATTGTTACTTTTGAATTTCCTATCAAAGATCTAGGAGTGGCTCAAATGCATAATATTCCCCCATCTACACTACCAAAATTTCATGGTTTGGAAAATGAAGACCCATATACATTCTTATTTGAGTTTGAAGTACTTTGTAGAGGATATGGTTATTGTACTAATTCTCAAAGGTTGCAAGTGTTTCCTCTTACTCTTAAAGGAGCAGCTCTCCGATGGTTCATGAGCCTTGGTGGGAACTACATTCAAACATGGGAAGACATGAAGAATGTATTCTTGGAGAAATATCAAGACTATTGCCAGGCCGGTGAAGATATTTTTGGAATAAAACAAGGGGAAAATGAAATCTTGGAGGATTATGTGGAGCGATTTAGATACAACCTCCAAAAATCAAAACATAAGAATTTGGTAAAAGAGACCTTGAAAACACTCCTACTCAAAGGAATCAAAGACGAATTTTTAGAACCTTTAAATCTGATAGGAGCAGGTGATGTTTCTCACTTACCATATGATGATGTTTGTAAATTATGCATTAGTTATTCAAGAGGAATCTCCAAGATCGGTAAGAATTCTAGAGAACTTTCTTCTCAATTTTTGGAATCTACTACAAAAATAGGAGCTACAAAATCTTTTCTAAATTTACAATTGGATGATTTGCAAGAAGAACGGAAGCAGTGTAAGGAGGATCATTCAACAAATTATTTCCCATCACTGTCGGGGTTTCAACAGGTATTTAAGGAATCAAGTAAGGAAATAAATCGACCGCCAGGTATAACTCAAAACTCATCATCATTTAATACTTGGAGTAATATTTATTGTCCCCAACAGGTTCCTCAACACATCTACAACCCCACAGTTCCATGGCAGACTTATAATCCTCCTTTGATTCAATACCCCACCATATTCCCGCAATGGCCCTCTCCCTTGAGCCAGATATTCCCACAACCTCAAGGATGGTTTGAAGCCTCCTCTCTAGGGAAATTCCCCATGCAAATTCCATTACCTGAGCCACAACAGTTGCAGTTCCCATCCAATGTACCACCATGTTATCCCTCTCTATGGTCCCAACCATTTGTGCAACCAAACCCTAATTTCAACAATCAAGTTGCACATCAATTTAAAACACCTATTTTTCCTACTCGCTCCCCTATCAAATGTAATGTCATATCTTTTAGAGAGGCGAGAGGAGTGAATCTAGAAACTTCCCCTATTACCACACAACATTTACCTCGGGAAGAAACTTTAATCCATAAACCATTAGAGAAGCAATCCATGATTGGAACTTGTTCGAAAACTGTTGTTGAAGCTCATAAAGAAGAAAATCCTAGAGTTTCCCTTAACCATCCTTGTCAATCTAAATAGAGAAATATTTAAGGGGTGAAAGACCTATACAAGTTGGAGAACCATGAATATGTGTGTCCTATTGAATCGTGATTCAAAACAATTGTTAGTACACCCCATTCCCTCATCGTTCAAAAATTCTTAGTACCATATCAAGTAAGTAAATTGGTTTCTCATACTTCGATATGCGTTAAAGTGTGCATTTTAAACTTGAGTGTGAGTATATTTAGTATTTTTTTATGCACATGGCTTCATTGGAAGTATGCCTTCACTTAAAGGTGATATTTCTTTCTTTAAAAATAGGGTAGGATAATAGGAGAATGATGAATAAAAATGCATAACAACACTCATGAGCTTGTGATTCCCTAAAAGAAAAACTTTTGAAATTTCTATTATCATGCACTCTCATGGTAAGACTTGTCAGAAGAAATTTACACTTAATACCTCATATTTTAAAGTGACTTTGATTGTTGATCAACATGTTAGTCAAGGATATTGTTTTAAGTTACATGTAATACTTTCTCCTATTCTAACAAACTATCATCCAGAAAATATTTTCAAATTCCTCTTCGAAGGGACCAGTGAAAAACCTCCTATGGTGGACCATGCCTACAAAACTCTAATAAGATTTCATAAAGAACCCTGACATGATCAACTCAAGGAATATTTTTGGTCATTATCCGAGATGTTTTTTAAATAATTTCTTAGGGTAGCATGACCAACCAGTAAATAATAGTAATTAAAAACTTTTCACGCCATCCTGCACTCTTAAGGAGTATATTTGCTTCCCCACCTATTAAGTAACCCATATGAGGTTAATCATAATCAGAGTTTTTTTCTAAAAACATAAACGAATTAATTGAGGGATAGGAGGTCTCATTGCGAGCTGACCTACTATGATCATGGGTCCTAAGGAGAATGACATTACCGCACTGGTCACCAAGCCAAGGTAATGGCTTTCAGTTGAAAAAATGGAAGACGAGAGGTCTCATCGCAAACCGGCGCATTCATTCTTGTTAGTTCTCGTGAATGGCACTGTCGATAGCTGGTTACCAAGCTAGGACAACGACCCTCTATTAACTTATAAAAAGAAAAAAAAATTAAATGTTCTTAAACGACTTTGAATCTATATCTAATAGGTGGGACAAAAGCATTTCATAAGGTTAAAAGGTATCCCTATCGAGGCTATGGACGCCTGCTGGCAGCAGGTCGATGCTTGTGGTATTAAAGTTGACTCTACACTATAATTTACTTGGTTGTTTTTTCTTTCTGTGAACTCACTATCAATCTCTTTGAGAATGGCTTTAAAATCCTTCTGTTGTTATACCTTGGAGTTCTATCTTTTTGGATTGATTTTTATGGGCGTGGAGACCCTTAGTGCAAGTAATTCATTGTTCCGAGGAAAGAGGAGCTTCAACTATACATGGATAATGGTAAAATGGTCACTATGGGAAGGTATTACTATGTCTACTTTTAACACCATGCTTTTAAATCATGTCAATCACATTTACAATGAGGATTTTTAAAAGTGTAACTTCTGATAAGGGATGCCTGTGAGATATTCTTTTGGAAATTTTAAAAGTTAGCTATTTTGTTCAAGTAATAACACCATCCGTGCAATTTAGTTTTTTATGGCAGCTTTCATTTTAGGTTTTCTTGAAATCAGTTTAAGAAAATAAAGAGTCCAGCAGACACTCTGTTTTAGAGCAAGCTTTATCTAGCGTAGGAAATGTGATCACGAAAAATTGCAGGAACATCATTTTGAATGCCTACAAATATTTCTAATTTTGTTTTTTTGCAAGGAAGTGACAGTACCAGATTTCCTTGCATGAGGACATGCAAGATGGTCAGCATGGGGGGATGTTGGGTCTCCGTTTTGTCCTATTTTTTTATCTATTTCTCTCATGCTGTCGATTGGCTAAATGATTATTTTTTAAGAGTATTTGCTACTTCTTTGTTTTAACAGGATTAAAATAGCATTAATGTGAGTTTAATTAAGGCTTGTATGTTGCAGGATTAAAGCTAGTTTTATTATACTTTGGGACGTGCCTGCACCAGTGCATTCACATGCATGCACCATTGCACTTACCTGCTTGCACCATGCATTGGGATTCCTGCACTAGTTACAGCGGGCTTCCTGCACTATGAAGGATTCTTGAACTACATTCACATTCTTGCACTATGAGTCCAATGATTATGCGTTGTTGATCTTATTTGCTTCACTAGGGCCCTACTCAAAGAGGAAGATTATGAAGCATACAATTCCTGGATTGTTAGATAGAGTGTTGGGAGTACATCTTGTATTTTGGGCAAGAGAGTTGATTGTAATTACCATGGGCGAACATACCTAGAGGTTCACAACAATGTTGATATCTGTGAAATAACCAAGAGAATTATCTCTAGTTTTCAATGATGTTCAAATGACTTGCAACTAGAAGCATCAAACTGTGTATAATCTTAACAATAAAACCATTGTGTTCAGCGCATCCTGGGTGTAAAGTTTTGTAGATGTTCTATGCTAAGAGCAATTTCACTTTTCTCACAGCAATCATACAAGTAGATAAGCAAAATGCAGATAGAACATATAAGCAGATCTTACAGAAGACAAATCAGAAACAAGAAAAATGTATGTGTTTGTTTCGGCGGTCAACAGGACGCTTCAACCAGCAAAGTCTCCTTTGGTCAGCCAACCCAGCATGTGTCACAACAACCCTCCAACCAGTAGATGAGTCAACCCAAGTCAGTCCTACAAAAGTCAATGCTGTCCTGAAAAGTCAACGCAGGGGCAGCAAGCTAAAAGTCAACGCAGCAGCAAAACGGTCAACCCTTTGACCTCGATTTTTGTGCCAGGTAGTATGGCCTTCAAAAATCGAACCTCCCACAAGTTTTCAGCTTGTTTGGACCAAGCTTTGACCAAAGTCAACGCTGGTCAAACTTCTGCGAAACCCTAGCAGCAGAAACCCTAGCAGCAGAAAAATCCTCTTCGTCCTTCCCACGTGTGGCTGAAATTCGTCCTCCAGGTAGCTCGTACTTTTAGGATGAGAGAGGAAGATGTGAGTTGTGTTGTGATCAAATTCTCTCCAACTTTTCCTGTATATATATATCCATCAATGAGGGTGTGTGACACATCTGTTGGGCATGTGAGCCTACATTACAAAACTGGCTGACCTTTGCACATATAATTTATTAAGAATAATAAATTCAAAATATAAGTTCTGCTCATCGGATTAAGACTATTTTTATATGGATTTTACACCTCTCAGAAAGAGGAATCCAACAAAAATATTAGCCTCTTAATCTGAGCATCAGAACATGGAGTTTGGACCTAGTTGTCCAAATTTAACACTCCCTCTCAACTAGGGAGAACTCCATCTATTAGTGCAATTAACATCGTGAGTCATCCCGCCGAAACTTGCTTTGCTGGCTTCTTTATTTCAGAACAGAAGTGGGTCAGTCACAAAGACATCATTCCCCGACTGACATAATCAGTCCAGAGGTCCCAGACCTCACAAATCTTGATCCCAGATCAAGTGGTTGGACCATGCCATCTTAGATAGAGAGTACGGCAATCTCTGATGCGTCCATCAGTCTTTGCTAATAGTCTCTAGCTTTTCCACACCTCATTGGCCAAATGAGAGGTACTTCCCATGAGCCCTGAACTCAATGGGTAGGATGCATACGGGGCACAGATTAAATGAGTGGCGAACCAGCTCAATAATCACAAGAGTGGGGCAGAAGCATTATAAGTGCTTATAGCTCCGAGAAGCTATCCCCAAAGCCCCCCAGAGCTCCCAGAGCTCATCGTCCAACAGGACCCACATCATAGGGTCTTTCCACGACACCAAGACTCTCACAGAAGGTTAGGAACTTGACCTTCCCCAGGGGCTTAGTGAGAATATCCGCGACCTGCTCATCAGTTCCTATATGATCGAGCCTTACGGCGCCTCGCTGTACCATATCCCGGATAAAGTGGTACCTGATATCAATATGCTTGGATCGGTCGTGGAACACGGGATTCTCAGTCATACGAATCCCACTCTGATTATCACAGAGTATTACAGTGGTATCTAGCACATGTTGGAACAGCTCACTAAAGAGCTTCCTCAACCAAACTGCTTCACAACAGGCCATACTAGCAGCAATGTATTCGGCCTCCGCGGTGCTCAAAGCCACCGACTTCTGCTTCCTGCTCATCCATGAGATCGAAGCAGAACCAAGATTGAAACAACATCCAGATGTGCTCTTACGATCCACCACACTGCCAGCCCAATCGGCATCAGTATATCCCCGGAGTATCACACTCCCGGCAGTGTATCTCAGCCCATGGTTTATCGTGCCCCGAAGATATCTCAAAAGATTCTTGGCACCAACCCAGTGAAAATGATGAGGCTCAACCATCTGTTGACTCAAAGTATTCACTGCAAAACATATGAACGGACGGGTGTTCACTAAGAACATCAAAGCTCCTATGAGTTGACGATACTCAGTAGGATTGGCCAAGATAGGCCCTGCAGCGCTGCCACTCAACTTCTTAAAGTTGAGTTCCATTGGTGTCGACACGGACTTACAGTCCACCATCCCAAATCTTTCCAGAAGCTTCACAATATACTTTCCTTGAGAAAGGAAAATCTCTCCATGTCTCTGCCAGACCTCCAGGCCTAGGAAATAGTGCATCAGTCCTAGGTCTTTCATCTTGAACTCAGCAACAAGCTCCCTCTTACATTGATGAATGAGAGGGTCATCACCTGTCAGGAAGAGGTCATCCACATACAGCACTAGAATGAGAGGCTTTCCTTCCTCAACCTTAAAGTAAAGGTTTGGATCAGCATTGCTTCGAGTGAAGCCCAGCTTCATCAAGTAACTATCCATCCTCTCATACCAAGCTCTGGGTGCTTGCTTTAACCCATAGAGGGCTTTCTTCAACCTGCAGACATAAGTGTCTCGATCTTGAACTTCAAATCCCAGAGGTTGTTCTACATACACCTCTTCCTTTATTGCACCATGCAGAAAAGCGGTCTTGACATCCATCTGATGAAGACTCCATCCTTGCGTAGCAGCAAGGGCTATGATGGATCAGATGGTGGTATATCGAGCCACAGGTGCAAATATATTGTCATAGTCAATTCCTTCCTTTTGAGAGAAGCCACGGGCAACAAATCTTGCCTTAAACTTTTCAGCACTCCCATCAGATCCATGTTTAATCTTGTAGAGCCATTTAGCGGTGACAACAGATTTGTCCTTCGGTCTCGGGACCACATCCCAGACATCATTCTTCATAATAGCCTCATATTCTTCATGCATAGCATCCTTCCAGACTTGATGCTTGATGGCTTCTTCAAAAGATCCAGGTTCAGATTGTATAATAGTACTCATGGCAGCTAGATACCCTTGGTATCTACACGGCTTCTTGCTTTCTCGGAATGTTCCCCTTGGGGCAGCATGACCCTCAGCATCTTCGAGGGTGTCCCTGAGCCATGATGGCCTCTTTCCTAGAGAAGGGAAGGATCAATAGGGTCCATTGGCCCTTCAACATCAGGCATAGTCTCATCCTGGGGTTCTTCCAGATTTCCAGGTCTTTCTTCATGGTTTTCTTCAGATCTAGGAAGATCTACTACTTTCTTCAGGGAAGCATCTTCGTCAAAAGTGACATCATGGCTTATCTCTACTTCCCTTTGACCAGGTACATAGACTCTATATGCCTTAGAAGTCTCACTGTAGCCCACAAACATTCCTTTCTTCCCAGTAGCATCCAGCTTACTTCTCTTTTCTTTCGGCACATGAAAATAGACAGGACATCCAAAAATTCTAAAATGTGAGACATCAGGTTTCTTACCAGAGAAAACCTCTTCGGGAGTTTTGGAGTCCAAAGCGGAATGAGGGCATCGGTTTTGAATGTACACAACAGTATTTGCAGCTTCTCCCCACAGAAACTTTGGAAGACCCTGGTCACATAGCATGGCACGGGCAACTTCCACAATAGTCCTAGTCTTGCGTTCAGCAACACCATTCTACTCAGGAGTATATGCAGTGGTAGTCTCCCTCTTAATGCCAGCTTCTCTGCAAAAGTCTTTGAACTCATTTGACTCATATTCAGTGCCATTGTCAGTCCTCAAAATCTTGATCTTCTTTCCGGTCATATTTTCCACCAAGGCTTTGAAGGTACGGAACCACATGAAAGCCTCATCCTTCTTCTTCAAGAAGTATATCCAGGTTTTGCGAGAGAAGTCATCAGTAAATGTCATATAGTAAGAACACCCCCCTAGGGATGTTACAGGCAACATACCGGAAAGATCAGAATGGACCAGTTGCAATATCTCAGATGTCTTTGTGACACTTGAGGGGAAAGGTCCCCTTGTATGTTTTCCTTCAGCACAACCCTTACATACACCTTTATGATTATTTCCAAAATCAGGCATCCCTATCACCACCTTCCTTGCTTCGGGAAGAGCCTTGTAATGAAGGTGTCCAAATTTTCGATGCCATAGTTCGGTTTGACGGATAGTATCACAAGTCATAGCTCCCAACGGACTCCCTCCAACCTGGTAGAGTGTACCAACTCTAAAACCAATTGAGATAGCTTCCTTGAAGCTCTTCTTCCACATGAGTACCTTTCCATCAGAGAAAGTTACATTGAATCCTTTGTCTTCCATGGCAGATACAGACACAAGGTTCTTCTTCAATTTGGGTACATAGAGTACATCTTGTAGATGGAGGACTTGTCCTTGAGACAAGTGGAGGGTCACAGTCCCGGTCCCTTTCACAGGATAAGTGGCATTATCCCCAAGGATAATTTCTAGAATAGTATCCCTTTCAACCATGTCAGAAAGTGCTTCCTTGAATCCGGTGATGTGTCTTGAGGCACCACTATCGATTAGCCAAACATCCATAGTGTTGGGCGGAGATGCAGCTGAGAGAGCAGATATTAGAATATACTCATTTCTTTTATCAACAACATTAGACTCCTCATACCTGGTATTTCTGGTCCTTTTAGAAGGTGGATGGTTTCCTTCAAAGTGAGCCTTCCTCTTTCCTTTGGATTTGTCATTTCTTTGATTCCCATTCCTTCGGTTGTTGTTGTTGTCGTCACTATCGAGAGAATTTTTCTGGAAGGGGCATTCTCTAGCATAGTGTCCAGTCCTATGGCAGGTGAAACATTTACCCTTCTTCTTTTGAGTCTTAGTCCTTCCTTTGTTCTTGGAACCACCAGAGTTCTTCTTTCGGGAATGAGCAACATAGGCAGCATTATCAAATTCCTTCATCCTTGTTTCTTCTTGCATACATCTAGACAGAAGCTCATCAAAGTTAGGGATGGTATTATTGTTGAGAATGGTAGTTTTGAATACTTGCCATTCATATGGAAGTCCTCCAAGTGCGGTGAGAACCATCTCACGATCAGCTATTGTCTCCCCAATAGCTAGCAGATTGTTCCTGGTTTCGGTCAACTTCATAAAGAAAGTTTGAATAGACTCGTCTCGGCCCTTCTTCATATTCTTCAATTTGTTCTTGAGGAATAGCACTTGGTTCACATTGTTTACTCGGAACATAAGTATCAGTTTGTCATACATCTCCTTGGATGTGCCTAGTTCAAATATGTAGGCAACCAGACTCTTATTTATGGATTCCTTGATCAGCAGTTTTGCTCTGATTTCTCCCTTCTTATACTTGTGTTTAACAGCAGCAGAGGCATTTGATGGAGGTTCTTGAATCTTCCTTGTCACATGATCTAGGAGATCATGATCTTCTAATTTGAGATCTAATAACATCTTCCAGGCATGGAAGTCATCACTTCCAGTCAGCTTGTCATTCTCCCTGAATTCAAGCTTAGAGGAATCCATTTCCTTCGATGATGATTGCTATAGATAGAGTTTGTCTTCACCTCAGCTCTGATACCATGTAAAGTTTTGTAGATGTTCTATGCTAAGAGCAATTTCACTTTTCTCACAGTAATCATACAAGTAGATAAGCAAAATGCAGATAGAACATATAAGCAGATCTTACAGAAGACAAATCAGAAACAAGAAAAATGTATGTGTTTGTTTCGGTGGTCAACAGGATGCTTCAACCAGCAAAGTCTCCTTTGGTCAGCCAGCCCAGCATGTGTCACAACAACCCTCCAACCAGTAGATGAGTCAACCCAAGTTA
Organism: Pinus tabuliformis; assembly: GCA_031772625.1. Taxonomy (NCBI): domain Eukaryota; kingdom Viridiplantae; phylum Streptophyta; class Pinopsida; order Pinales; family Pinaceae; genus Pinus; species Pinus tabuliformis. The sequence goes on from CM062813.1 coordinate 592,106,514, forward strand.
GTCCTACAAAAGTCAACGCTGTCCTGAAAAGTCAACGCAGGGGCAACAAGCTAAAAGTCAACGCAGCAGCAAAACGGTCAACCCTTTGACCTCGATTTTTGTGCCAGGTAGTATGGCCTTCAAAAATCGAACCTCCCACAAGTTTTCAGCTTGTTTGGACCAAGCTTTGACCAAAGTCAACGCTGGTCAAACTTCTGCGAAACCCTAGCAGCAGAAACCCTAGCAGCAGAAAAATCCTCTTCGTCCTTCCCATGTGTGGCTGAAATTCGTCCTCCAGGTAGCTCGTACTTTTAGGATGAGAGAGGAAGATGTGAGTTGTGTTGTGATCAAATTCTCTCCAACTTTTCCTGTATATATATATCCATCAATGAGGGTGTGTGACACATCTGTTGGGCATGTGAGCCTACATTACAAAACTGGCTGACCTTTGCACATATAATTTATTAAGAATAATAAATTCAAAATATAAGTTCTGCTCATCGGATTAAGACTATTTTTATATGGATTTTACACCTCCCAGAAAGAGGAATCCAACAAAAATATTAGCCTCTTAATCTGAGCATCAGAACATGGAGTTTGGACCTAGTTGTCCAAATTTAACACTGGGCATCCACATTTACATCTTTCGCTCGTTGCAGATGGCACGAAGACATGCCTTGACACACTTGCCGGAGTGGAGAGACAGCCTTGGGTAGTCCTTCGCCTTCAAATTGTTTGTGTTTTGGTTTCCGCGTGGCTACTGATACAAAAGCAGTGGTGAATTTGGGGGATTAGCAATTGGAGCAACCATCACAATGAATGCAGCAATATCCGGACCAATCTCAGGAGCTTCAACAAATATAGCAAGGACAATAGGATTTGCAGTGACTGGAAACAAATATACAATTTGGATATACATGGTGACATCTATAATCAGTGTGCTAATAAATGCAATGACTTGTAACATGATTCGAGCCCCAAGAAATCAATCAACAACATAACAACTTAGATATTTCTTGCATTCCCGAATCTTCCAACACCATATTTAAAGACCACTTCTCTCAGTTAATCACACCTTCCAGCAACAACCACTCAAGGAAAAGAGGAACAATTCACCAGAATCATTCCCTCTTTCAACATTGAGTTTCAAATTAATTCCTAATTCGATAAATTCTTAATAATCTTCGTGTATTTTAATTGGCTGTTGAAAAAGCCCCAATTTGTAAATCGATGCCGATATAAACTGACTGGAGCGATAGTCAAGAAATTAATCAATTAATTACAGTAAGGAAGGAAATTGACCCAATCAGGGATAGTACGCATCAGAGGAAGGCTCAGAAGGGAAGAGGAGTTGTCCTAATGTAGCCTCACGTAATTCATTAGCTGTGGATCACTCCTCTGGTCTTGCTGGAGTTGAGTGATGTATACATAATGTAAACACTGTTTTCAGTAATTATTGAAGCAATTTCCCAGCATGTTCGATTTATCTACTTGTTATGTCTAACGATTTCTATTTTTGTGTGAACGAGACACTCAAAGAGGGTGTGAGTTGGCTAGGTTGGCCAGTAGACCAGCTCGACACTCAAAGAGGGTGTGAGTTGGCTAGGTTGTCCAGTAGACCAGCTCGACACTGCTCTCATCTCTTAAAACTAGATAGCATTTCAATTCTTGTTGTTTGCTGTGTGAATTTGATTTATTTACAGTTTCTTTCTGCCTTCAATTAATGTCATTTAATTCGCTGCAACTTTTTCCTTTCAGCTCTAAACTTCATTGATTTTCCCCATTAAGAAATTATTCATGTCCTTGAGATTTGTGCTTACACATGGGATATTCCTCCAGTAGTTCTTATTTGCAACATCGTTGATAAATTGTAATTGATTTATACTCCGGAATATGAAAATTATGTGAGTGGGTGTGGTTTTGAGGCATTGACAGGTCCATTTAAAACTTTGCTTACAAAAACCATATATTATTTGGATGTTGTGGAGCCGATATTAATGAAAGTAAATTGTGTCATTTACTTTCCATTAAACTTCTGGAGAGTTTGCAAGATTTATTTTCAGGGCAAGGAAGGCAAGAGATTTACATTAAACTAATTGCTTTCATAAGTTATTTATGAAACATATTTTCTTGACAATGATTTTAAGTTAACCTTACACAGAATTAGTGTAGGTAGAATTAGTGCAAGCAGAATGGATTTGATTTTCTTTTGAATTTATTCTAGCATTTACAGTCTTTTTGTTATTATGTCGGCACTGCTTTATTTCTAGTTCAGTTTTCCCTTCTGTTCACTTGTAATTAGAATTTCCTTTCACATTGTTAATTGCCTTTTATTTCCCACACGCTTTAATTGTTTGGATTGATGTTTTCTTGAATTCTCTTTTAGTGTAGGATTTCATTTGTTAATGAGATTAATACACAGGACAGAATAGCATTTGTTTTGCAGGTTGCCAAGGGCTTTCTCTGGCATTTCCAGTGCTGCGTCTCGAAGTTCACGAACTTTCCGGATTGACAAATTAAATGTTGGTACATTTATAAGCCCTATGCTGCACCCAATAGGATTTGGAAAGGCAAAGTGGATTTATTGGCATTTATTATGAAAATAATGGAAATTAGGAGAAAAGGGAGTGTTGGGTTGTGTTATATTCTTTCCATGACTAGCCCACATAGTTAACCGGGGTCGGCCCCCCCCTTCGTTGCACCGATTGCATAGCGGGGGGAGTCATAGGGGGTTTGAGGGGTATAGGTAACCCCACTCTATGGGGTCCGGGGCAGCGCACCGGAAAATTTTGGTTTTGGACCCTATGTTAGGTTGGGAAGACCTACCTATGGTTTTGCGCATGTTTTTCACACATGGTTTTGGACGCGATGGTTTTCGGTCCATGGTTTTGGACGTGATGGTTTTCGGTCCATGGTATTGGATGCTTCGGCATGTATAAATATGTATTGTAACATTGAAAGGAACATAATGAAAAATCAAGCTGGTAGTCTCGATTTTGGGATCCAGGGGAAAATCTCTGTGTATACATGTTTTATGTGTTATGCTCTTGCATTGTTTATTTTCTGTGTTTTAGAATTCGTATGCAGGTAATTTCTGTACGGGGTTAAAACCTGCATTTGGTATCAGAGCTGTTTTGGCTTCAAGGGATGCCTTTGTTGCTAAGGGGTTTCGCTCGGGCCTGTGGTAGACCCTGTTCAGTGGGAGATCTGCGAGATCGATTCTGGTAGTGAAAGAAGATGGCGAGCAGTGGAAAGATAGAGATCGAGAAATTTAATGGTCAGAGTTTTGAGTTTTGGAAACTCAAGATGGAGGATGTGTTGGTGGATAAAGATCAATGGATCACAGTAGATCCAGGCATTAAACCAACAGGAGTGCCCGATGAAGAATGGAAGAAGTTGGATTAGAAGGCAAAGAGCATAATACGATTGTGTGTCTCAGATTCAGTATTGTTGAATGTATCAGGGGAAGCTACGACGAAGGCTTTGTGGGACAAGTTAGGGACTTTGTACCAATCTAAGTCTCTGGTGAATAAACTGTTCCTATGGAAAAATCTATATAACCTGAGGATGAAAGATGGAGACTTGGTGACAGAGCATCTAAACGCATTTAATACTGTGGTAAGTCAGTTATCATCTGTTGATATTAAAATTTCAGATGAAGATAAGTGCACCAGTTTGTTGTGTTCTCTACCAGATTCGTGGGATAGTCTGGTTATTGCAATAGGTAGCAATGCAACTGCCTTGCATTTTGATGAAATAGTCGCATCCTTGTTGACGGAGGAGATGAGACGGAAAAATATGGAGAGCCAGAATGGTGATGCCTTGCCTGTACGAGGACGATCCTAGAACAGAAACAAAAATAAGTCATCGAGTGGGAGATCTAAATCTCCAGTAAAACCTGTAAAGGTGGTATGTTGGAAATACGGAAAGGAAGGGCACTACAAAAGGGACTGTAAATCTAAAGCTCCTGACAAAGGAAAGGGATCTGATGATGCTCCTTCTACAGAGGCGAAAACCACCTCAGATGAAGGTGGGGATGTGTACTTGGCTTCTGCAAGTACACATGTAGATCATGAGGCATGGTTGATTGACTCAGGTGCATCCTTTCACTTCACTCCCCATAGAGAGTGGTTCTGCGAATATGAGAAATATGATAGTGGTGATGTCTTCTTGGGGGATGATAGGAAGGCTAGAATCGTTGGTCGTGGAAAATTAAAGTTGAAGTTGCAAGGTGGAAGGGTTAGAACACTTCCGAGTGTTCTGCATATTCCTGCATTAGCCAGAAATTTGATTTCTGTAAGCAAGCTGGATGATGCAGGTGTAAAAATAGTGTTCGAGAAGGATACCTGCAAGATGGTTCAGGGGGCACTAGTATTGATTTGGGGAGTTCGAATTGGAACTCTGTACAAGCTGCAACGTAGCACTGTTATTGGTGGATGCAATAGTTCTGTGGTTCCTGAAAGTGGAGTAGAAAATATAGTGGTCTCTGGAGAGAAGACCATGTTGTGGCATCAAAGGCTTGGACATATTGGAGAGAAGGGCCTTCGAATACTTCATGGTAAAGGTATGGTAGAAGGTATGAGTAATAGCTCTCTGGATTTTGATTTCTGTGAAAATTGTGTATATGGGAAGAAGAATCGGGTGAGTTTCCCCTCTGGTGGTAAGAGGGCAAAACAAATATTAGAGATTGTGCACAGTGATGTGTTTGGACATATGAAGGTTCCATCATTGGGTAAGTCTATGTACTATGTATCATTTATAGATGACTTATCAAGGAATACATGGATATATTTCCTTAAGAAGAAATCTGAAGTCTTTGACAGGTTTAAAGAATTTAAGGCTCTGGTGGAAAACCAGATAGAGAAGAAGATAAAGGTGTTGAGGATAGATAACGGTGGAGAGTTTTGCAGTAAGGAATTTGAAGAATTCTGTAAGAATTCTAGTATAGCATGACAGAAGACTAATCCATATACACCTCAGCAAAATGGAGTTGCAGAAAGAATGAATAAGACATTGATGGAAAGGGCAAGAAGCATGCTCAGTGGTGCTGGGTTAGGACAGGAATTCTAGGCAGAGGCTGTGGAGACAACATGTTACTTGGTCAATAGATCACCTTCATCAGTGTTGGAGGATAAGACTCCAGAAGAGGTATGGACTGGTAAGAAACCCTCTCTTTCACATCTGAGGGTATTTGGATCTGATGCATATGTACATGTTCCAAAGGAGAAAAGAATCAAGTTGGATAGTAAATATGAAAAGTGCATATTTATTGGGTATAAGGATGGTTGAAAGGGTTATAAGCTTTGGAACCCAGTAACAAGGAAGGTTGTATACAGTCGAGATGTGGTGTTCAAAGAGGTGAAAGATGTTATTAAACATGAAGTCCAACCAAAGGAACCTGAGAAGATAGAGTTTGAGCTAAAGGATGAAGAATTAGACTCTACAGCAGAGGAGGAATCAGAAGATGAAGAGCCACAACTCTAGGTGTGAGAAGATCAATTCGAGAAAGAAGGTAGCCAGAAAGGTATAGTCAGTCTGCTTTCTCTTGAAATTTTGCTTTATCGATTATTGATGATGATCCTAGAACTGTGAAGGAAGCAGTAGATTGAGAGGATGGAAAACTCTGGAAAGAGGCCATGGTTGATGAAATGGCATCTTTGCACAAAAATGAGGCTTGGGATCTAGTGGAGTTGCCAGCTGGAAGGAAACCCATTGGCAACAAATGGGTGTTCAAGAAGAAGACAAATGCGGAAGGAAAGGTGGAGAAATATAAAGCTCGGTTAGTAGCAAAAGGTTATTCCCAGGTGCCGGGAATTGATTTTGGTGATATTTTTTCTCTTGTTGCCAAGGTAACTTCTATTAGATTACTTTTATTTGTTGCTGCTGCTTTTGATTTTGAGGTAGAACAGATGGATGTGAAGACATCATTTCTTCACGGGGATCTGGAAGAGGAGATCTACATGAAGCAACCTGAAGGCTTTGTGGTGAAGGGTAAGAAAGAACTGGTATGCAAGTTAAAGAAGTCTCTATATGGGTTAAAGCAGCCACCAAGGATGTGTATCAAAAATTTGATACATTTATACGGGGACTTGGCTTCACCAGAAGCAAAGCAGATCACTGTGTGTATTTTAAATTAATTGGTGACCATGTTATTTATCTGGTCTTGTATGTGGATGATATGTTGCTGGTCTGAAATGACAAAGAAATTATCCAGGATTTGAAGACCCAATTGTCCTCCAAATTCGACATGAAGGATCTTGGTGTTGCAAACTATATTTTGGGCATGGAAATTAAAAGAGATCGGGGAAAGAGGAAGCTCTGGTTAAACCGGAGGAAGTATGTCAAGACAATATTGCAGAGGTTTAATATGCAGGATAGTAAACCGGTGAAGGTTCCTATTCTTGTAAGTGTAAAGTTATCTACTGAACAGTGTCCCAAGACACAAGAAGAGGAAGAGGATATGTCCCGTGTTCCATATGCAAGTGTAGTTGGTAGCCTGATGTATGTGATGGTCTGTAATAGACCAGACATTGCACATATAGTAGGAGTATTGAGCAGGTTTATATCAAAACCAGGGAAGGAGCATTGGACAACAGTGAAGCAGGTTTTCAAGTATTTGCGTGACACTAGTGTTTATGGTTTGTGCTACCAAGGAAGACCAGGATTGGATAGAGTTTTGGATATCCATGGCTTTTTTGAAGCAGTTTGGTTGCAGAGATTGTGTTCAAGTATGGGGTTAGTACAGGGAGATATAAGGATAGACTATGATAGCCAAAGTGTATTTTTCTTGGCAAAGAACCCTATTTACCATTCAAAGACAAAGTACATTGATATTCAGTATCACTTTGTGAGGGATATGATAGAAGACGAAAAGGTTTTGCTGGTAAATGTGGACACTTTGAAGAATACTGTAGATGCATTGAAAAAATCTGTGAGCTCTGAGAAGTTCTCTTAGTGTAGAGAAACAATGGGCATTGCAAGGCTAGATAAATGACTAGGCTCTCTTGTGGCCCCCTGTGGAAAGAAAACAACAAGTGGGAGAATGTTGGGTTGTGTTATATTTTTTCCAAGACTAGCCCATGTAGTTAACCGGGGGTTTAGGAGGGGGGCGAAGCCCCCCCTTTCGTTGCGCTGATTGCATAGCGGGGGGAGTCACAGGGGGTTTGAGGGGTATAGGTAACCCCACTCTATGGGGTCCACGCAGCACCCCGAAAAATTTTGGTTTTGGACCCTATGTTAGGTTGGGTGGACCTACCTATGGTTTTGTGCATGTTTTTCGCACATGGTTTTGCACGCGATGGTTTTCGGTCCATGGTTTTGGACGCAATGGTTTTTTGTCCATGGTTTTGGACGCGATGGTTTTCAGTCCATGGTATTGGATGCTTCGGCATGTATAAATATGTATTGTAACATTGAAAGGAACATAATGAAAAATCAAGCTGGTAGTCCCGATTTTGGGATCCAAAGGGAAAATCTCTGTGTATATGTGTTTTATGTGTTATGCTCTCGCATTGTTTATTTTATATTTTTTAGAATTCGTGTGCAGGTAATTTCTGTACAAGGTTAAAACCTACAGGGAGGTGAAAGGGCACAAGTTGCATGTGAGGAGGAAAATGAAGGAAAATAATGGAAAATGAAGAAAATAGAGGCCTCGTTAATAAAAATCCTTCTGAGGATTAGTTTGTAGCTTTTTGTCATTTCAGCTTTGGACTCCCATTTTCTACACACTCTCTCTCATACTCTTGGACACTTAGAGTTCTCTTGGAGCACTCTTGGTGGAGTGTGGCATACTTGGGATTTGGAGCAAGAAGGCAAAGGAAGAGTAGGAAAGCACAAGAGGACATTGAGATTAGCAGCTACAGTGGTTTTTTCTTGTAGGTACCGAGTTTCATGTGTGATTTTGTTGCTAGTTTTGGCATGCATGGCACATGCATGTGGTTTTTTGGTTATGATCTATCATTAGCATGGAGGATTGCCTAGATTGACAATGGATTTCCTTAGCCTTGTCATTTCCTGGATAACCATGGTGTTGTGGGTGTCTTTCCTTTTGTTTTCTGGTTGGTTCTCATGTTCCTTATGGTTGTGGGTTGAGTTACTAGTCCTGGAAGCCTTGGTTAGACAAATGCTTTGGAAGCCCTATAACAACATGTGTTGGGTTACTAGTCCTAGAAGCCCTCGTTGGAAAAATACCCTGGAAGCTCGACAACAGCTGTGGGTTGAGTTACTAGTCCTAGAAGCCTTGGTTGGAACAAATTCTCTAGAGCCCTAGATAGCTTGGGTAGAGACCAATCTGCTGATGGTTGGTGGTGTTCGGCTATGAGGTGGAATCACTAGTTGAGGGTTGAGTTGGTTTGGCCTCAGGAAGCTCTGGTTTGGTTTTGATTGATTTTCTTTATGCTATTCCACATTCATGCTTGGAATATGGTGCATGGGTGATTGGCTGAAAGAAAGGTTTGGTTCAGCCAATCTATGGTTGGGTGGTATGTGGAAGTCCCAAACCTAGTTGCATTTTTCACATTTTAATAAGAAATCCTTTCCTCTTGTATTGATGGGGAAATATACTTGTTCATATGTGGTTTTTATGATTGTTATATCATTTTATTTATGTTGGTTACATGTTGGTTATGAGTATGTTTTATGACAGGCTTGATGTATGGCTCTCATCATGTTTTGATTATTAATTGAAAGTATAATGAATACATGACCTAATAAATTATAATAATGCTATTGTGATTGATCCGGATTTAAACAGGAACGAAGCAGATTACAGATATAGCCATAAATACAGAGATGCAGTGGGAATAATAATTCATTTCATTAATGTAAAATACTGAAATATGCTTACAATTAGAAATGGAAATAAACCAGCTAGGGCGATGGTAGCTTATCTCTGAGAAGAGATGTGGTGGATATATGCCTCTGAACTGTGTTACAATGAGGCTCAAAGGCCTATTTATTGTTTAGAAACAATGGAAAACCCTAAACATCCAAAAACCTAACCCTAGGAGATGAAACGCCAAACTATGGGCCCGCTTGGGTAAATTGGTACATCAACTTCCCGGGGTCGTAACTTTGGTATACGATCTTCATTTGATGCGCACAATAGCTCATTAGAAAGATCTATCTGAGGACTAAAACTTTGGGAAGAGAAACATTGGTCCATTGACCCATGTTTCTCCCGTATTTCCCAAAAAACGTCGTTTAGGGCCTCAAAACGGCTCCACAAGTTGAGGACCTGAAAAACTACTAAAAATAGTAATCTGTGCTACAATTAAGGAAACTGAAAAACTGAAAGAGATAGTTGTGGCGGTCCAAGTGGGATGGGTGGGTGGCCACCAACATCGACCTAGATCATTCCTTCCCCCTTAGGAAGTAATGGTCCCCATTACGTTGAGTTCCTCCTTGAGATGAGGAAACTTCTGCTGAGTTGGGTCCCTAGTGAGCTGTTTTGCACCCTCTGATGTGCCTAGTAATGGTGGGAAGCATCATCGAGGGTAGTCCATATTGAACACTAGGTGCAAGCAAAGGAATGGGGAAATGTTGTGCTCCAAAGCATTGTTTCCCACAACCTTGGCATGGGCTCTTGTAAGGCGTTCTTTCTGCAGATGCAACCAGAATTTGTTTCCCACTTGAAACTTGTGTGGTAACTGATGTTGATCATGTCGCTTCTTGCACTTGGAATTTTCTAGAGTAGAGCGACGATACATCGACCCGTTGGGTAGAGGTTCTCTAAGAGTCAGATCGAATGAATGCTTGACATGATATTGCAACGGTGTCCCTGTGGGTGAGGAGAAGATGTTCCTGTCTGCTTTCGTGACCATATCCATCTGCTGCTGTTGCTGCATGGTTCGTGAGGGTCATGGATGTGGCGACAATCTTCCCCTTACTTTGGGAGCAAACTAGACAAAAAATAAATTTCCTAGTCTGGGAGATGAGCTTGCTGCATTTCTTAGCAGTGATCAAAGAGGTGGCGGTAGGTGGGGCTACCTCTGGTCTCCTATCTAATGAATTACCCAAAGAAATAATAACAGCGTGAGGCCTTAACTCATACATAGCATGTTGCATCCATAAGTATGGTTGGCTTAATAGTACATCACAAACATCATGAGGTGCAACTTGACACAATACCTCGTCTGTGAAGGGCTTGATGTTGTAGGGAAGGCAACACTGCTAGCGGACTTGGAGATCTCGTCATTGGTGAAGCCACCCGATATTGTACGGTTGTGGGTGTGGTGTAGTTTTTAGGCCCAACCGCTTCATGACCTCTGCTGAAATGAGGTTCTTTTGGCTGCCACTGTCAACAATGAATTGTAGCGGCGAACCCTTCACCCACATCTGTGAGTGGAAAAGACGCTCCCCCTTCTCTGGATCTTCGGGCTCATTATTCTAGATCTTGGCAGTGGCAACAGTGGCGCTGGGCTCTGCGTCAATGATCTGCTTCCCTTTTCCATTCCCCTTGTCGGGTTCTGACTCAAGGTTGGAACATGCATCTGATTCTGAAGCCTTCAACTCGACCACATCGACTGCATGGTCCGACACTCACTTGTGTTGTGAGTGGGGCTATTATGGAACTCACATCACTTTCTTATGTCCTTCTTTGACTTCGTGGTGTTTTTCTTTTCTTGCAGCTTCAACGGGTTGTCTTGGGTCACCCCACCTTGGCTTTGTCCTTTATTATTCGAATTCGCAGATCCAATGTATCGCTTCTTTTGTTTAATCTTTTGCTCGATCTTGACAACATATCGGTATACCGTGCTGAGAGAGGAGATGTTAAGGAACTCCATCTCGTCCTAGATGTACATGTGTAGGCAGCCGCGATATTTTAGTACCAAATGCAGCTCAGAATCCTTGATACCCAACTGTGTGCAAAGGGTATGAAAAATGTTTGTGAACTCTCGCACATCTTGGTCCATTCCTTGCTGCAGCGTGGTCCACTTTATGTATTTTTCCTCATAGCTTTTGAAAGGGTAGTACTGCTCCTTAATGGCATCCCAAAATGAATTCCAAGTGGGTGCGGCTAAAAATAGTGAGCCTGTACTTTCATCCTTCTGCTCGCAATAGGTTTCCCACCAGTCCTTGACGTGGGGGGCTGCTTTGAGAAGAGCGAAAATAATCTTTTCCCGACTGGAAAAATCATGAACAAAAAAATACCCTTCTACCAGATTTAACCATTTATCTACGGGATCTGCATCTATCTGACCATCGAATATGGGGATTTCAAAGTTAACTTGTACCTTAAAGGGTGTGGCATTTCCAGAGGAGCTGTTGGAAGCTGATGCGTCGCCCCTGGGTAGTCGCTGAAGGATCCGGGCAAAGTTTTCCATCATCATGTTCCTTTGTCACTTGAGGGCTTCTTCGAGAAAGATTTTGATAAGATCTCCTGCCCCGTCGTCTTTCTTTTCATCTGCCATGGGAGGCCGTCGGGATTTGCGAGGCTGGTCTTGCAAAGGTTCGACCAGTTCAAGTCCTAACTCCTTATATCCTGACCTCATTGGGGACATGCAAAGAAAATCAGAGAAAAAGAAAACCGCCCTGATACCACTAATCCAGATTTAAACAGGAATGCAACAAATTACAGATATAACCATAAATACACAGATGCAGTGGAAATAATACTTCATTTCATTAATGTAAAATACTGAAATATGCTTACAATCAGAAATGGAAATAAACCAACTAGGGCAATGTTAGCTTATCTCTGAGAAGAGATGTGGCGGCTACATGCCTCTGAACTATGTTACAATGAGGCTCGAAGGCCTATTTATTGTTCAGAAACAACAGAAAACCATAAAAATCCAAAAAACTAACCCTAGGAGATGAAACACCAAACTATGGGCCCGGTTTGGGTAAATTGGTACATCAACTTCCCAGGGTCGTAACTTTGGCATACGATCTCCGTTTGAGGAGCACAATAGCTCGTTAGAAAGATATATATGAGGAATACAACTTTTGGAAGAGCAACATCAGTCCATGGACCCATGTGGCCCAATATTTCCCAAAAAACATTGTTTAGGGCCTCAAAACGGCTCCGGAAGTTCAGGACCCGAAAAACTGCTAAAAATAGTAAATTGTGCTACAATTAAGGAAACTGAAAAATTGAAAGAGGCAGTTGTGGGGGTCCAAGAGGGATAGGTGGGTGGCCACCAACATCCACCTGGATCAGTGATAGAGCAACAATGTTTTTTATGATTCTTCGATAAGTATGAGGCTCTTATGCTCAGAGCTGTTGATATGACCTATAGATTACATATTTGTGACATGTTTAACAAAATGCTTGTCATGGCTAGTAGGCTTCCAGTCAAGTCATTGTTCAAATTTTTGCATTAGTATTATTATGCCAGTGTTATTTATCTTTTCTAGAAGTTTCATGAAGTTATGGGCAATGGATTGATTCTTGGCCCTGAAAATGTGGCACAGAATTCGGGGTCGCTGGATCAGTACTAGCTGAAAATTTCCATAGTCACATGGATGCCTTGTTGTGGAAGCGATTGGAGGGTCCTAGTCGCATGCATGCCTTGTAATCGGAGTGATGGAGGCTCTAGGGAAGTGAAAAGGCAATTTATCTCAGGGGTTGGTCACCTAGAAGGGTTGGTTGGCTCTTGAAGGTTTTGTAGCATGTGTGGAAGGTCATATTGGTTTTTTTTGTCAGTTCCACTTCCTTAATTGTACATATGGATTTGAATCACATTATAGTAGCCTCTCGTCACATGTTTACCCCAGTGGATTGGTACACTTAGGTAAATGTCGGATGAGGGTGTTACAACTGAGGAATACCATAAACAAATGAGGAACATCTTACAACTAGAGGCAACTACAGAAGAATTTCAAATATCCAAGAAACAAGGTAACAAGTCATATTACAAAAGCCATACAAAACTTGTCTTTAGATGATAACATAAAAAAAATAAAACAATTCCAAAAAATCCTTATTTTGCCTCGCATATATGGTCTACCAAAATTTCACAAAGAAGGTTGTCCTCTTAGGCCTATTGTCAAAATGATTGGGTCTCCTTCTTATGGGTTAGCTAAAATTCTAGCTGAAAAACTCAAATGCCATGTTGGAAAAACCCAATCCTTCATCAAAGATTTTGCTCACTTCATAGCTAATTTAAAATCTACCACTCTAAAGTATTTTGACCTTCTTGTAAGCTTTGATGTAACACAATTATATATTAGGGTTCCTGTAGAAGAGGCTATAAAAGTCATTAGAGAACTAATTGATGATGAAATTGCTGACCTTGTGAGGATATGCTTGAAATCCACTTATTTCAGTTATAGAGGGGACATTTATGAACAAACTGATGGCATTGCTATGGTATCTTTGCTTTCGCCTATGGTTGCAAATATTTTCATGGAACCTTTGAAGAAAAAGCCATCAACGCTTTCTCTCATAAGCCTACACACTCGAAAATATTTGTGGATGATACACATTTCATTTGGCCTCATGGCAGAGAGAAGCTTGAATTCTTGGACCATATGAATAACCAAATGAACAATATTAAATTCACCATGGAATTGGAAGAAAATGGAGAATTACCATTCCTTGAAATCCTTCTCTCCAAATAGAAAGAATGTAAGATAACTCATAAGGTTTATTGTAAGAACACCCACACTAATAAATATATTCAAGAGGACTCTCACCATCACCCTTCACAAAAAGTAGGCATAATAAACACCCTTTCCATTAGAGCTAATAGAATTTGTGACAATGATCACTTAAATAATGAATTTGAACATATCACCTGGGTATTCAAAAGTCATGGGTACAATGAAAAGCTAATTAGGAATACTATAAAAAACTTGCTAAATAACAATAGACATAATAGAAATAAAAAGGAATTTTTAAAAACTATCAAACTTCCATATATCAAAGGAACTAATGACAAGATAGCCAAAATCCTCAACAAAAATCAAATTAGGGTTTCCTTCTCACCTCCTAATATCTTACAAAAAATGTTGGACGGATTGAAAGACCAAGTTGATCCTAAAAGAAACAAAGGTGTCTATTGAATCCCTTGTGGATGTGGAAAAGCTTACGTTGGAGAAACTAGCCACTCAATTCATGCTAGGCTTAAGGAGCATTATGCTGATATCAATCACGATAGATCTATGTAATTTGCATTAGTTGAACACTCAAAAATAACCAAACACCAGATATGCTTGGAAAATGTCAAAGTCATTATTGATCATTATTCTAAAATAAAAATCAGAAAATCTTTAGAGAGGAAAAAAACCATAATAACTTTCATGGTGATAATGGGTAGAAATTTAACAAGTCTTAATCCCCTTATTAATTACATTAAAAAAAACAAAAACAAAAAATTTACATTATTTTTATTATTACTAGTTTAATTTAATTACATTAATTTATGAATTATAATATTTTAATTACATTAATTAAATTTATTATCCATCATTGTTAATGAACTACATTATTGTCATTTTTAATTAATTATTATTACATTATTTTGAAATCTAATTTAGATTATTACATTAAATCAAATTTTATTTAAAATCAAATTATTACAATAGTTTTGAAACTTTTTGACCATCTTCACCCTCTTCTACTTTACCATCTTGACCATCTTCTACTGGACCATCTTGGTCTTCTACTTTTAAAATAAATAAATTAAATTAACATATTTTTTTATTATCGTAATTAGACTCTAACATACTACTCTTTTATGTATTTTCACTTAATTTATTTTCAAATAAAGTAAATGTAATCAATATTCTCAATAAAAATGATATATTTGATGGCCTTCATTAGTAAATACCTTTAATTTTGTGTGTCTATGAATTTGGAAAATCCAATTCATAAATTGTCATATTCCTATAAATATAAATTTATAAAATAATTAGTCACGGTATTACTTGTATTGCATTTATAACACTTCAACCTAAGATCCAAGATTTACAACATTTTTTTTAATTAATTAATTAATGAGATCTAGAATGATTATGATTGTAGAATTGCATGAGTATAAGATGACGGCTCATACATCATATAAATACATAAATTACATCTTTTGTTATATAGGGTTTAACGTCTTTAAATCAAGATTTGTTAAAAAAAATGAAGTTTGAAATTATAAATTATATTTATGGTTATTTTAATTAGAATTTTAACTTATTTATTTAACGTGTTAGTGTTTTAGATAATTGAAAAGGTCATATAGTAAATTGAAAAATAATAATTACATTTAATTCTTTCATAAATTGAAATATAACTATTTAATTGGTCATAAATTGAAATATAAGTTATTAATAATGAAAAAATCATATGGTAAATTAAAAATAACTATATTTAATTTTTTCATAAATTAAAATATAATTTATTAATAAATATTATTTTGAATCACTGAGAGAATGGTTGGTATTTTTATGCTTAATCCTATGTAAATTTCAAGTGACATATAAAAAATATTGTTGAAATAAATATATGTTTATGAATAAAATTATATTGATCTTTACTTTTATCTACTGTGAAAATAGATAATTTCTATTTAAAAAATAAAATATAATTAATTTTTAATTTAAAAAATTTATAAACATATACTTAAGGATGAAAACTACTCTCGGAAAATGAAATTATTTTCAAAAATATTCAAATTTAATCGTAAGTTTAATAAAATCTTTAGCCATAGGATTCCATTAGAAATGATACTTCCACTCCTCTACCTAAATTCATCCTCGTTGAGAAAACAAAAAAAATAATTAATACTCTTTGAATCCTCACTTACTACTTTCCAAAAACGTTAATTCAAAAGCCCCATGTCGTAGCGGTTCCATTCTCGGCGTTGGGTCACTCCATCCCCTTCCTTGCCCCATAGTTAGCTATGTCACGCCGCTTGCAAACGTTTGCCGACTAGAAGGAGCAATAGCCGAAGCTCAATCTGCCAGTTTGGATATTCGCTCTGTTGTTTTTTTGACGTTGTAATAAATATATAGCTGGTTAATGTGTGTTAAATGAGTGGGGTTATATATGTATATTGTTGATAATTAGCTTGATAAAATTTAATGGTGGTCATATAGAGTCCTTGCTCATTTAATACCCATTAGCAAACTACGTATTTTCAGCGTCTACCCAAAGGATACTATAGTGTCAATGTGTATCTTTCTTATTCTCTCTATAACTCACTCCCAAAAGTACACACTCTCACTCCCTCTTCCTCTCACTCTCACTCTCACGCTCTCTCTTCTCCTTTTCTCTTTCCCTCTCCCCTTTCTCTCCCCTCCTCCTCTCTCTCTTCCCCACTCTCCTCTCTCCATCTCTCCCTTGTCTCTCCCTCTCTCTCTCTCCACCTTTAACTTTCTTTAACTTTCTATGTCTTTCTTCTTCCCTCCCTCTCTCTCCGCCTCCAACTCCATCTCTATCTCTCCCCCTATCTCTCTCCTCTCTCTTCCTTTCTCTCCCACCTCCCTTTGTCCCTCCCCACCATCAATATCTCTCTCTCTCTCTCTCTCTCTCTCTCTCTCTCCCTTCTTTCTCAATCTCTCTCATCTCCTCTCTCTTCTCCTCTCTCCCTCACTCTCTCTCCATCTCTCCCTTATCACTCCCTCTCTCTCCACGTCTATCTCTTTATGTCTTTGTTCTTTCCTCTCTCTTCCCCTGTGAAATATTAAACCCATATTTTGGATCAATCATGTCAAAGAAAATACAATAATGAAACACTTAAGAATGAGGCATTATCTTTCATGTATAATTGTTAGTCACTTTCGATCCTTAGTTAAGATGGGCATATATTGGTTCTTGTTCTTAATAATATTATTTATATTATATAAATTTTACATCTTTATACATAAAAAAAATTCTATTTTTTATTTTATTAAAATCTTGATTTAATATTTATGGGAATATTTTTAGTAGTCTTGAATTATAACTTTTTACCTTTTATATTTAATTATAAAATGTTATAAAATTAAATATTTATAAAATATTATAATTGTGATTATTATCCAACATACTTATCATTTTTTTATATTTATTTATTTATTTTAACAATTTGATGAATGGAAAAGTTTAATATATTAATAAAAAAATAATATTTCTTTTATTTTCTTCATTTGCCCATGACTTTTACCTACACTAACAAACTTTCACCGACTAATGGCCCACTATGGCCCATGAGTGCCTCAATTTCCTACTCACATGCACACATTGTTAATGTTTAATTAATGCTTAGAGAATGTTTTTGTACTTAAGCACAAACCAGATTTATGAGCACTCTATTGGCATGCATTAGAAAAGTGTATAGTAAAATATGTACAAACACAACAATTTACAATTTAATTCAAAAATCTTAAAAAATATAGCTAAATTAAAGTAAAAAAATTGTCTCAATGATGGAACCAATTAATAACAATATGAACTATAAAATAATATGGGTTTTTGCTTTCTATATCTTAATTAATTGAAAAAATATATATTTTATAATACTTTTAAACAAATTTGTTATTTTAAAATAAATTAATAAATAAGCACATTCGATTTTTATATATTTTATTAACTATACAAAATTATATTTATTACGCTGTAAGGCATTCCCTATGAAAATAACTTTCCTCTCGCCCACGTGTCATTACTGTAGGCCATTGGATTATGTGTTAGACGATTGAAAGGTGTTCAATCGTTCAATCAGATCACGCGAAGGTAGTTAGGGATTAGTTTTTCAGTAGTTCGATCAGATTAGGCGAAGGCAGTTAGGGATTAGTTTTGCTGGATTCCGTTACTTTGCCACTTCTTAGATCTTTCTGCAGCATAGAATCTCCTTCGCCTAGTGCTAACTGTCATAGTGATTGGTTTTGAGGTTTGACTGCTTCCTTGAACCATATTATATTTCTTCCATTCCCATCTTATCTTGTTGATCTCGCTGAAAAGAAACAGATGGAACAGGCACAAGTTGTTGTGTATTCTGTGCTATTGGCTTCAGCACGTGTTGGGAACCAGCAAAATGTTGTGCACGCTCCAATCAACAGATGGAATAGGCACAAGTTGTTGTGTATTCTGTGCTATTGGCTTCAGCACGTGTTGGGAACCAGCAAAATGTTGTGCACGCTCCAATCCTCTTGAATACACAGGCTGTGAAGATGGATTTACATTTCCCTGTGCTGTGCAATTTTCTGGAGGACTTGTCTGGGTTTGCATGCAATGTGACTGTGCTTCTATCTTCTTTTGTGTTGCTGCTAATATGATGTTGGCCTGCATTCATGTTCATGAACAAGATATCATTATTCTGGCTACATCTGACATAATCTTTGTTTCTGACTCTATTCTCCATAGTGGCATTCAGATTTTCTCCAAGACTAGTGGATTGGTTGTCTATGGGAGCCCTACTAGCTTCTGCAACACCTTTTCTATTATAATTTTGTACATCTGCAATCTCCAAATCAGTGTCTAGATTTCTTCTTAAAGCATCATTTTGAAGAAGGGGAAGACTAATTGGTGGAAAGGGGTTGCTTTCTGCTTGGACCTTCTTAGCTTTCACATTCTTTATATCAGATGTTGGTGTGCATTCATGAGCAAGACATCATTCTTCTGGTATATACGACATGCTTTTTATTTTTGACCCCATTCTCTAATTTTGTTGGCAGATTTTCTCCAAGAACAGTGACTTGGTTGTTTGCGAGAGCCTGGGTAGCCTCTGTACCCGCTTTTATTTTATGATTATGTCCATTTTGAAATCTCCAGACCAGTGCCCAGATTTCGGCTCAAAGCATCAGCATGAAGAAGGGGAAGGCTAATTGGTGGAAATATGTTACTGTTTGCTTGGATCTGTTCAACTTCTATATTCTTTATATGTTGTTGATATTATTCTCTATAACAGGATTTAAATTTTCTCCAAGCTTGTCTGTGGGAGCCTCTCCATCCTCTGTACTATTTCTGTTACAATTCTGTCCTTCTGCAATCTCCAGACCAGGGTGCAAAATTCTTCTCAAAGCATCAGTTTGAAGCAGAGGAAGGCTAATTAGTGGAAAGGTGTTACTGCCTTCTTGGACCTGTTTAACTTTCACATTGTTTATACGGTGTTGGTCTGAGACAACATTATTCTGGCCATTTCCAACTTGCTTTTTGTTTGTAATTCTATTCTCCAAAGTAGTATGCAGTGTTTCACCAAGAATAGTAAACTGGTTGTCCGTGGGAGTCTGGATAACCTCTGTACCCTGTTTTTTTTTTTTATAGTTATGTCTGCCTCTTAGCACTTTGTTTTGCAATCAAACTTGAAGGACCTTTTAGAGCGAAATAAGTTCAAATTTCACCCGGGGGAGGTTGAAATAGGTTTCCATTTGATAGATATTTTGATTTATTCTTCATCGGAAAATCAACATCACCATTAATGTTTCCCTAACTCATCAATATGCTTTGCGGACAACAGGTATCGAACCGGTTTGTGCAGTTTCTGCTTAGGTAAAATCCAATTTAATGTTTCCCTAACTCATCAATATGCTTTGCGGACAACAGGTATCGAACCGGTTTGTGCAGTTTCTGCTTAGGTAAAATCCAAAATTGGGGATTCCTCCTTGATTTACATTATTTCCTTTCTCGTCGTCCTAGTCATTCTTTTCTGATACAACTTTGGTAGTTTTTTAGTATGTTGGTCTTCCTTACACGTTCAACTATTAATTAAGTAGGTAAAATCCAAAATTGGGGATTCCTCCTTGATTTACATTATTTCCTTTCTCGTCGTCCTAGTCATTCTTTTCTGATACAACTTTGGTAGTTTCTTAGTATGTTGGTCTTCCTTACACGTTCAACTATTAATTAAGTTTCAAGTAGTTATCCATTTACTAGAACTCACTTCTTTCAATTAATTGTCCATTTACTAAAATTTATTTTCATTTATAATTTATGTAGACAACTAATAACTAAGTTTCAATTAGTTATCCATTTACTAGAACTCACTTCTTTCAATTAATTATCCATTTACTATAATTTATTTTCATTTATAATTAATGTAAATCTATCAGTGATTACAAGAAAGAAAAAACGGTTTGTTTTTTTTACTATATCAACCCTTTATTGGCTCAAGGTAAATGTTAAAAATATTTTCATAATTTAACTAGGATAAGAATAAAACATTTACATAATTTTACGAGGATAAGTATATACCATCATCCTTAAAATAGAAAAAACGGTTATGTAGATACAACTATAGTGTGTATATTACATAGTATAATATTTTAATTTTTTTTTCACAATAATACGATAAAATCATTCTAATTTAGAACATGAAATCCACATAACCACCTTATCTTTTGCAAATTAATGTGTTTAGAAGATGGAAGGCAATGTGTGCCTCAATATTCTGTGTGAACATTGAAACCTGTCCTGAATATCAACACCATCATTTATGGGTTGGATCATCTCTTCACACTAAGTTTCCTGATTTCTACATATTTTCAAAGCATAGCATATTATTGATGCTAATATGTCTCGTTACAAAGCATTTGCACTTAGCTTTTGAAGATTGTGGGGCTACCTTCTATTATGATATCTCTAGTATAGGGATTTTTTTTTTGAGTTATTGCTTTCAATTCTATTAAAATTTTGTATTTATGTTCAAATATAGTACTTACCATGGTGAGTGTGATATTGATTGCAACAACCAAATCACGAGGATCCCCTTAACCAGGAAGTTGTTGTTGTGATGAGAGATAACCCAAAAGTGTTCAGAAGCAATGTCAAAAAGGCCATGGCAGGGGGTTATGTGGGATCTACTTATTTCTCAAAATACATGTATTTTTTTTAATGGGTTCAAGCTTTACTGTGTGGCTTTGAACTTGAGAACTGAGATATGAAAGTTCTCTATCTTCTTTGGGGTATAAAAGGTATTTTTGGTCTTTCCACTATACAAATTATGTATCTTTTAATCTTTTAAAATGAGCCTGAGCTATGAGAATTTTGTAGAAAATCCATGCTATGAATTTTTTTCCTTTTTGTTGTCCTAGGAAGAATTGAGTGAGCTTGCAATTTGAACTTGAGAACTGAGATATGAAAGTTCTCTATCTTCTTTGGGGTACAAAAGGTATTTTTGGTCTTTCCACTATACAAATTATGTATCTTTTAATCTTTTAAAATGAGCTTGAGCTATGAGAATTTTGTAGAAAATCCGTGCTATGAATTTTTTTCCTTTTTGTTGTCCTAGGAAGAATTGAGTGAGCTTGCAAGGAGAATGAAATGTGCAGAAGAAAGGTATTCAATTTCCTTCATTTTGTATGAATGACGATAGTGCCCCTCGCTTTTAGGGATTCTTGGAGCAAACACTCATGCAACAGAAGGTCAATTTGTCTGTGATCAATACTAGGAAAAAATACATTATATGGCACAAAACATATATTGTTGTAGAGCAGGAACTACTGGTGATATCAGATATAACCTGCTTATGTTCAACTTAAAATTGGACTTTCTTTGCAAAAATTTATCTAAGAGATTTCTTTTTATATTGCATTAAATGTGGACTTCACTAGAACGAATGTGTGGTTAGAATAATTTTCTAATTACCATTCATTGTAAGAACAACCCTTCTTGTATTGACTAATCTCTGCATGTGAAAAGGTCTTCATGATTCATTGTTTTTTTAGGAATTTCTTGGATTGTGGCTTGTTTGATATTTTGTCTTGTGTACAAGTTGTGTTGTATGCAGGTTATATAGATTACAGATTCAAGCGATGGGTAATTGATTGATTGATTGTGTTTTTGTTTCTTCTTAGTTTATTCCATGACCATTAATAAGAAAGAAAAAGAGGCTTATGTGAAAATAGGTCAAAAATCTCATAGAAATTCATAGAAACTCCTTTATATGTTGAAGGAAGATGCAAAATGAGAGAATGAGAAGAAAGGTGATCAAATTTTCATCTAAAAATCAGAAATAAAATATGTGGAGAGGAGATGCTTGCATCTAACAAACGGGTATCATTGCTTCTATTGTCATGTGTGGATGATGAGGAGAGGCTCCAAATTGAGGATGGGGATTTTGTTTTTTCTCTGAAGTTAAAGGTATGAGTGAGCTCAATGATGGCAAACCAAGAAAAGTGATGAATGTCAATATTATTTCCACCTGCAAGAAGACACCACCAACTGTATCAACAATATCCATATATATCATTCCTAATTGTTATAGCTCAATTCTGCAAAGTTTAAATTTCAAAACAAAATTGTATAAAAATTTTACTTCTTTCTTCTATGCTACTCTTTCTGATACCACTGCCTTATGGCGTTTCCATTGCAACATGTGGTGCAGTCGCTAGTTATTTTTTTGGAAATACTAAGGGGGGGGGGGGGGGGGGGGTGAATCAGTATTTCTTACTTTTTTATTCTAGTGGTTGCCAAAAGCATATATAGAACCAGCAGTTGGAATAAATGCTTTTCTTATAACTCAAGATAGTACAATGAAATAAATACAATATAAGTATATATCTGACTGTGAATAGTTGCCAAGCTCCAACTTGGACTTCAGTGAGGCTCCAACCTCCAGAGCACCAACTCTGTTTAGCAGTGGTTCTGCACTTAGGAGCACCTACCCCTAATGACTTTAGTCCTGTTCAGTTCTGAGGCTCCAACCTCTTGGGCTCCAACCCAACCTTGATATAAATTGTTCTGTTGTTGTTCTCTACTCACAAGCTTGCTGAGCTTCTGCTATTCTCCTGTTCTCTTGCTTTTCTGGCCTTTCCTTCTTCTTTCCTGTTCTTCAGCTTCCTCTCTCACTGATTATCTATATATCAAAAATCACCATCTCACTTTGTTTTTATGTTTTTATGTATCTCAGATGTCTCTAACTCTTCGTTTCCGCTTTCCACCACTTCTATGGCTTCCTCCTCGGTCACTATTGTTTCCTCTGAATCGCTTGATCTTTCAGCTTCCCGATCCATGGCTTCCTTTGTCTATTTGGATTCATCAAATTCTTATAGGTCATGTTAATGCGGAAAAGAGGCCGAATTACAATTGTTAGCTCTGCTATAATCCAACAATTCGAGGATCAAATAAACCCTGCTACGTCCATTTTTTACTCTATAACTCTATGAAAAGTCACCGTTCCTCGCCATAACAATCGGAAACCCATGCAATTGAACCCGCACCGTTCAATCATCGCATCGCGATCTGACGATCGATAAACTTCTCTATCGTTCTCCTGTCACATCAGTAAAATAAAAACACATGAAGTTAAACCTAGTTTATTTCCCCCACCGTCGATCACGTTCACCACAATCTAATGACGTTCGCTCCTCCCGATGCCGTAACTTAACCGCATGTTAACGCGCGATAAAGCAGTTTTCCGCTGCGTCCCGTCATCCACGTGTCGTGCAATGAATGGTATCGCATGCCATGGTACGTTTACCACCCACCTCCGAAAGTGGTGCGGGGAATACCGCTTACCGCCGTCCCCGCTCGCTATCTCCCGTGCATCTTCATCGCCCGGTAGCCGTCGGATCTTTTCACTGGAAATCTGACGGCTCATGTTTGTTTGTTGTTAAATGCGTCCACTGCTCCTCCGATAGCTCCTGATAACTCTGTCTGCTTCCTCTATGGCTCTGATTTATAGCTAGTGGGTAGCCTGCATAACTACAGGAATTACGACCCGTCAAATTCACTAGATTTTTGCGATTCTCAACACACCAGAGCAAATTGGAAACACTTTATAGCATGCGTTACACCTATCATGTTATTACCCATAGCACGAACCCTCCACTCGATTGTTTCGGTTCAACTCCTAACAAACGAGGAACTCTATTATAACTCTGTCTGCTTCTCTCATCTCCATCTGCTCCTCTGGTGGCTTTGTCTATTCCTTGAATATTTCCATATTGACATCAATGACAATCTGTGTCCAACAATCTCCCCCTTTGTTATTGATGGCAATATTCTTCTGCTCTCTCCCCCTTTGACATCAATGGCAAAGGAATGCATACGGACTCCCCCTGTCCTGCTGCATCTTTATGAATGAACTTGAGTGATGATAAAGAAATAACCCCCATCTTTTGACGCAGATGTTCGAATGCTTCTCGAGGAAGAGTTTTTGTGAAAATATCAGATATCTGCTCGTTTGCACTGATATATTCCAGGACGATGTTTTGTTCAGCTACTTGCTCACGGAGGAAATGATACTTGATTGGTATGTGTTTGGTTCTTGAGTGCATCACTGGATTTTTGCTGAGACTGATAGCACTTGTGTTGTCACAATAAACGGTAATTGGTTGATCTGTACATATGTCGAGATCTTTTAGAGCTTCCTTCATCCATAGTATCTGAGTACAACAGTCTGCTGCAGCAATATACTCGGCTTCGACTGTGGATAATGATATGGATGACTGTTTTTTGCTGAGCCAGGATACCAAACAGTCTCCTAGGAAGAATGCATTTCCACTAGTACTTTTCCGATCATCTATACTTCCAGCCCAATCAGCGTTGGTGTATGCAGTTACAGTCAGTGTTGAGTTCTTTGGGTACCAAAGACCGAAATCAGAAGTTCCCTTCAGATATCTGAGAATTCTTTTTACAGCTAGTAAATAGGATTGTTTGGGAGCAGATTGAAATCTTCCCACCATTCCTACTGCTTGCATTATGTCTGGTTGTGTAGCTGTTAAGTATAGAAGGGCTCCAATCATTGACCTGTAATGAGTTGCATCTACTAGAGGGGAGTCATCATCTTTGCTCAGTTTGTAGTTTGTGGTCATAGGTGTTCTCATGGGTGCACAATCCTCCATTCCATATTTTTTGAGCATGTCTTTTAGATATTTGGTTTGAGATATACACAATCCTGCTCTGGTTTGAGATATTTGAAGTCCAAGGAAGTGGGACAGCTCTCTTATCATTGACATCTCAAACTCTTTTGACATGCTTTGAGAAAATTCATGGCTCATTTCATCATTATTACTAGCAAAAATCAGATCATTGACATAAACAAGAGAAACTAGTAACTTACCTTCATCTATATTTATGTATAGATTACTTCCAGCCATTCCCTTTTTGAAGCCTTGTTGTTGTAAATAGTGATCCAGTCTTGCATACCAAGCTCTAGGAGATTGTTTCAACCCATATAAAGCCTTTTTCAACTTACAAACTAAGTCTTTTCCTGTTGTTAGATCAAAACCTTCTGGCTGCTCCATGTAGACTTCCTCCTTGAGTTCCCCATTTAGAAATGTTGATTTCACGTCCATTTGATAGATTTTGAATCCTTTTGAGCAAGCAAATGCCAAGAACATCCTAATAGCTTCCATATGGGCCACTGGTGCAAATGTCTCTTCAAAGTCAACTCCTTCAATTTGTGAGTAGCCTTTGCAGACAAGTCTTGCATTGTTTCTGATAACCTGTCCTTCCTCATTCATTTTATTTTTGAACACCCATTTGGTTCCTATTATGTTTTTGTCCTTTGGACGAGGTACCAGTTACCATGTCTTGTTCTTCTCAATGTGGGACATTTCTTCTTCCATGGCTTTTACCCAATGAGGATCCTTACTTGCTTCTGCAAATGTTTCTGGTTCTATCGTGGATAGGAGGGCAATAACTTTTCTCTTGGGTGTGATTGTTATCCTTCTTCGGGCCTACACACCTTCATCTCTATCGCCAATGATCTACTCTTCTGGATGATGTCTTTGGACATACTTCATCTTTGAAGGGGTATTAGGTTGTTCTCTTTCATCTTCTTCTTCTTCTTCTTCCTCTTCTATTTCTTCTTCTTTAGGTTCTTCTTCTTAAATGAGAGAGTCATCTTCATGTTCTTCAATTTCCTTTTCTGGAAGATCTTCATCAACCTTTACATCAATGCTTTCCACTATTTTCTTCAGTCGATAATTGTAGCACTTGTAAGCCTTGCTCCGTGTAGAGTATCCAAGAAATATCCCTTCATCAACCCGAGAATCAAACTTTCCAGGTGAGCTATCATTTATTTTTATGAAGCACTTACTTCCAAAGATCTTGAAGTACTTCACCGAAGCAGGTCTTCCTTTCCATAGCTCATAAGGATTTTTTTCACAATTTGGTCTTAATTGAGTTCGATTCAGTGTATAGACAGTTGTTCCTACTGCTTCTCTCCAGAATTTAGGTTGTAAGTCTGTTGCTAATAGCATAGTTCTTGCCATTTCTTGGACTGTTCGGTTTCTTCTTTCAACTACCCCATTTTGCTGAGGTGTTCTGGCAGCCAAGAATTCCCTTTTAATTCCATGAATATTACAGAACTCACTAAACTCGTTTGATGTGAATTCTCCTCCTCTGTCTGTTTTGAGGCACTTGATTCTTGAATCTTTTTCATTTTCTACAAGGGATTTTAGATTCTTAAAACACTCAAAAGTTTCAAATTTATACTTTATGAAATATATCCACATCATTTTAGTATAATCATCAACAAATAACACAAAATACCTTCCTCCTTGGAGTGCTTGATTTCTAGTTGGCCCGCACACATCAACATGGATGATCTCCAAGGGCTTCGATGTATAGAGCTCCTTTGTCTTGTGGTTGGTTCTGGTCTGCTTTCCATGTTGACATGGACCACACACTGCTTGATTTGGTTTGGACAGCCTTGGGATGTCTCGGACAGCTTTGATCTTGCTGATACTGATTAGATTTTCGAAGCTTGTATGTCCAAGTCGCTTGTGCCACAACCAAATCTCATCTGTCTGACTTAAGTAGCATCTATTTTCTTGAATCTTGTTTAGAATGTAAATGTTGTCTGATGTTCTCACCCCTTTTGCCACAAGTTTCCCTGAGGCAGAGTTCCTTATTTCACAGTCTTTGGTGCTGAAAACGACCTTATGTCCTTGATCACAGATTTGGCTGACACTCAAGAGGTTGTGTTTGAGCCCGTCAACTAGCAGAGCATCTTGAGATTTTCCTTTTCCATTGATCAGAGTAAATGTTCCTTTTCCTGCAATTCTGCCTGATTTGCTTCCAAAGGACACATTCCCTTCCTTTTTACTCAGTGAGACAAACTTCCTTCTATCTCCTGTCATGTGTCTGGAGCACCCACTATCTACAAACCACTGGTTTTCATTATTTTGAGCATATAGAGCCAGGCCGCATTTGTCCATGCTGGAGTTCTTGCTACTCATCTTTCTTCCTTTGAGTGGGCAGTCTTGTTCATAGTGTCCATTATTGTAGTAGAAAGAGAAAATCAGATCAAATTTGGTCAAGGGATCAAATGAATTGAACGTTTTAATTTGTCCCTGCCTTTTGGGGCATATGAGTTGATTATTCGGTCCTTTAGCTTTGTCTTTTCACTTTTGCAAGCCATACAATGTCTGGCTTGATGACTGAAGTTTTTACAGTGAAAGCAGTGTCCAAGAAAGATGGTTTTGTACTTGTTGAAGCAACCACGGTTTGAGTCGATTTCCTTTTTGGGAATTACTCCTCCCTCGTTCTTTGGATTTGCGATGGGCCCTTGGTGGAGTACAGGTTTGTATTTGTTGTAGTGTCCATGATTCGACTCCACATTCTTCTTTGGATTAATTCTCTCTTCATTCTTGGGATCTGGGATGCACTTTTGATAACATACTTTTTCATCTTTTGGATTGCAAGAAAGTGCATTGGCATAGCTTTTCGCATTATTATTAGTGCTTGAGGATTCTCCTTTGAAACCTATTCCAGACTTGTCATGTTGAGGTTTTTGGTTTTTCAGAATAGTCTCAAGTATTTGAGAGCTTTTACAGCCCTTTTTAATTTGCTCCAACTCCTTTCTCAGAGACACTATTTCGGCCTCGCGTTCTTCACAAGTCTCTTCCTTTTCTTTAAGCTTTGCTTCCAAGAGATCTTCTCTCCTTCTTATTTCCTCGTTTTCCACTTTGAGAGAAATGATTTTGTTCCGTAGTTTCTCATTTTCTTCAATGGCACTTATTAATAGTTCATCTACATTTCCTTCCAGCCCTGAGTCATCATCATCTGCGAGTGCCATGAATAATGCTTCTTGGCTTTCATCATGATCACTTTCCTCATCTGATTTCCTTTTGATGACCATAAACTCATCCTCATCAGACTCATCTTGCTTGGAGAAGAAGTTTTTCTTATTGAACCCTTTCTTTTTATGTGCCATTCTTTTAGAATTTCCTTCATCATCACTGTCATGTTTATGAGGACATTTTGCTACACAATGACCTATTTTACCACATTTAAAACAGATAAGAGGATACTTGCCTTTAAGCTTAGATCCTCTCTTTAGCTTTCGTACAAATTGAGCCAATTCGGATTCCACATCTGACTCATCACTACAGTCATTCCTTTCTTTCCCCTTCTTTGACTTTGAGGCCTTGAATGCTGCATCTTTGGAGCTTGGACCACCTTTCCTCATTTCATAGGCAGTGAGAATTCCATGGAGTTCATCCATTTTGAGGGTATCTAGATCCTTTGCTTCTTCTATAGCGCTTATTTTGGAGTCAAATCTGTCTGGAAGAGACCTTAATACCTTTTGAACAATGGTACTTTCTTCCACTTTTTCGTCCAATCCTTTCAGGGAATTTACCACTTCAGCTACTCGGAGGAGGTATGCTGCAATATCTTCTTCATCTTCCATCCTCAAACTTTCAAATTGTCTTCTGTGAGTTTGAAGATTTGCCTTTTTGACTTTTGAGTCTCCATCGTACAGGCCAACTAGCTTCTCCCACATTTCTTTGGTAGAGGTACAGTGCATGATTTTTGTAAACTCGGAATCAGTGATTCCACTAGTGATGGAGTTCATGGCCTTTGCATTTGCGATGTAGGCTTTCCTCTCGTCTTGGTCTGTTGGAAGAGTGGAAGTAGTTTTGTATTCATTTTGAAGAAAATGCTAGAGTTCAGATCCAAGGGACATTAAGTAGTAGGTCATTCTTTTCTTCCAGAAACCAAAGTTAGTGCCATCGAACAAAGGAGGTCTTCCTGATGCTTCGTGATTTCTCATCATGGTTGCGGATCCTTCTTCAAGCTGTTAGGCTAGTATGAAGAAGCCTGCTTTGATACCAATTGTTGGAAATACTGAGAGGGGGGGTGAATCAGTATTTCTTACTTTTTTATTCTAGTGATTGCCAAAAGCATATATAGATATGTATATGTATACACAGAAACCAGCAGCTGAAATAAATGCTTTTATTATAACTCAAGACAGTACAATGAAATAAATACAATATAAGTATATATCTGACTGTGAATAGTTGCCAAGCTCCAACTTGGACTTCAGTGAGGCTCCAACCTCCAGAGCACCAACTCTGTTTAGCAGTGGTTCTGCACTTAGGAGCACCTACCCCTAATGACTTTAGTCCTGTTCAGTTCTGAGGCTCCAACCTCTTGGGCTCCAACCCAACCTTGATATAAACTATTCTGCTGTTGTTCTCTACTCACAAGCTTGGTGAGCATCTGTTGTTCTCCTGTTCTCTTACTTTTCTGGCCTTTCCTTCTTCTTGCCTGTTCTTCAGCTTCCTCTCTCACTGATTATCTATATATCAAAAATCACCATCTCACTTTGTTTTTATGTTTTTATGTATCTCAGATGTCTCTGACTCTTCGTTTCCGCTTTCCACCGCCTCTTTGGCTTCCTCCTCGGTCGCTGTCATTTCCTCTGACTCACTTGATCTTTCAGCTTCCCGATCCATGGCTTCCTCTATCTATTCAGATTCATCAAATTCTTACAGGTCACGTTAATGCGGAAGAGAGGCCAAATTACAATTGTTAGCTCTACTATAATCCAACAATTCGAGGATCAAATAAACCCTGCTACCTCCATTTTTTACTCTATAACTCTGTGAAAAGTCACCATTCCTCGCCATAACAGTTGGAAACCCATGCGATTGAACCTGCACCGTTCGATCATCGCATCGCGATCCGACGGTCGTTAAACTTCTCCGTCGTTCTCCTGTCACATCAGTCAAATAAAAACATGTGAAGTTAAACCCAGTTTATTTCCCCCACCGTCGATCGCGTTCACCACAATCTAACGACGTTCGCTCCTCCCGATGTCATAACTTAACTGCATGTTAACGCGCGATAAAGCGGTTTTCCGCCGCGTCCCGTCATCCACGTGTCATGCAATGAATGGTATCGCACGCCATGGTACGTTTACCACCCACCTCTGAAAGCGGTGCGGGGAATACCGCTTACCGCCGTCCCCGCTCGCTATCTCCCGTGCATCTTCATCGCCCGGTAGCCGTCGAATCTTTTCGCTGGAAATCTGACGGCTCATGTTTGTTTGTTGTTAAACGCGTCCACTGCTCCTTTGGTAGCTCCTGATAACTCTGTCTGCTTCCTCTATGGCTTCGATTTATAGCTAGTGGGTAGCCTGCGTAACTACAGGAATTACAACCTGTCAAATTCACTGGATTTTTGCGATTCTCAACACACCAGAGCAAATTGGAAACACTTTATAGCATGCGTTACACCTATCATGTTATTACCTATAGCACGAACCCTCCGCTCGATTGTTTCGGTTCAACTCCTAACAAACAAGGAACTCTATTATAACTCTGTCTGCTCCTCTCGTCTCCATCTGCTCCTTTGGTGGCTTTGTCTATTTCTTGAATATTGCCATATTGACATCAATGACAATCCGTGTCCAACATATTTATTATTTTTAAAAACTAAAATAATCAAATATATTTAAAATAATATACTTATTAACTAACTTCAATTATTTATATCCAACCCATCAAACTACGAAGAACATGAATATTAATTAACTCAACTAATCATCAATAGCACATTTGCATTGTTGCAAAACATAGATGACTAAGCTCAATAAAAGGGTGTTGACCGACATTGAAAAGTTATAACCAAACTTTATCCGTACGGTCCAACTTTATCCGGCAAAACATAGATGACTAAGCTCAATAATAGGGTGTTGACCGACATTACAAAGTTATAACCAAACTTTATCCGAACGTCCAACAACAACATCATTTATGAGTGGTTAGTGGAGTGCAAAAATAAAAAGATTTTTTTTTTTTACATCCCAATGTTGATTGAAATTTAAAGCAAAATACAGATGTGCTACTAATCTGATTTAAAAATGGAGTTGTCTATAACGCGACTTTTTGAAAGCCTTTCCGGCGGATTTTTCCGGTCGAAATCCGGCAAGAATTATTGGAATCGCAAGTTTGATAGCTAGTTTCTGCACAATGAAAGCGTCCCAGGGGTTTTTCAGGGTGCTGAATCCAAATATGCAGTTAAAAAACCATTTTAACTGCAAGAAATCAAGATTTGACCTCAATTTCTTCACCGGATTCCGTCACCGGAATCTTCAAAAAATCCCATTATAGACAACTCCTAAGAAAATTATTATATTTTAAATATTTTTAATTTATAATTTCCATATTTCAATTTAAATTTAATTCAGAGTATGTAAGAAAATTATTGTATTTTAAATATTTTATAATTTATTATTTTCATATTTCAAATTAAATTGTATTTTAAATTTAATGTGTATTTTTAAAGGAGTTACATGGCCCGAATCCCAGATTTTGTAATGTTTAATAGTGGTGAACTATAGTTAAAGCGAAACATTTCATTTATGGTGAATAAATGTGAATCTCAAAACTGTGTGTCCACAACAAGCATATGAAAATGGAAATTGTGATATCCATTCGATTGGTTTAAGGTTATTTTTGTTTCGGCAATAAGGCAAATTGGCATATAATTAGTTTGGATGATATTTTTTTTTAATGATGATGATTACATGATATTTTATTTAAACCTAAGGTAATTTGAAGTTCAAATTTTAATTACAGTTTAGTTAGCATAGAATCATAAGTATGTAATAATTAGAATTTAGTACATTGCGTTAAATAAGTTATTTTTAATTTACAAAATAATTATGACAAAATAAAATAAATTAAAACATTATCAAACAAGAGCCAAGTTATGGCATGTCACTGCTTATTTGTATACATGAAATATGTGCATATAGTTTTTAGTTTATTCAATTAAAATGATATGCACAAAGATGAAAGCATTATAACACAACTCTTTAACACATCAGATATAGCTCAAGGTCACACTCACAAGTTACAAATCTTTCTTTCACCTATCCCTTTGATGTCAAATCTAGAAGACAAATTGAAAAACCATTAATCTCATACACAAAAACATATAACTAAATTTAATAAGAAATCAATTACAATATATGGAAAATTTATACTAACTAATTCCTAAACAAAGGATAGGATAAACCTAAGTATTTTGAAACTACTTCCAAAAAATTTAATTGTAATTTCTAATTTCAAAATATTCAATTTTAATCTCTAAGTGTAATTTTATAGATTATTCTTAATCCAAAAAAACCTTTAGCTTTTGATAATATCATTTTTTTAGTTAAACCTATTTTTATTGGTATTTATTTACAGGTGTAATCTAACTACACACGAAATGACCTTAAACTTCAGTGTAAATTGTTTAATTTGTAATATTCTAGTGCCCTAAGGGTTTTTCGGGGTGCATTCAAAAATGCATTTTAAACAACAAAAATTCACATTCTTTTTTTTAATTGTTTTAGCATATTCAGTGAAAAAGTAGATTTCCTCTATAAGTTAGACTACACCTTTATTTACATGGGATGGAAAAACAAGTTTTTTTGCAAAGATGACTTTTACCTAGCTTTTTCCAAAATGACATTTGTGTCTTTGTTTTTTTAATATAAACAAATAATATATTCTATGGATTCTATAATAAATTACTAATATAGATTCTAGAAGCATTAAAGGACTGTAGATTCTATAATAAATTATTAATATAAACAAATAATCATTTTCAATTAATTTAATGATAAAATTTTAATAATTTACCAACAAGGTAATATAGCTAGTGTTCCCTACCACTTAGATTAATTATTGAACTTTAAAAAATATGAACCACATCCCACATTTGAACAACGGCTACAATGTAGTTACTCTCGTTTAGTTTAAATATGGTTAAATTAGAGTAAAAACAATAAAGACATATAACTTTATATTAATAAAAATTACAATTGAAATAGCAAGATAATTGATCATTGCATTATCTATGGCCGGACAAAAATAATAATAGTTCTATTTGTGGATGATTTTTCTATTTTTTAAATGCTAATACCTTATTTGTTCATTTTAATCTATTATTTGTATATTTGTATGGTCTAAACTCCATCTATGCATGTAAATGGAAGATTATGCAGAGATGTAGAGGAACTTTTAGAACAATCATGCTAGGCCATGGTTCTTGAATGCTTTGTAAATAAAATCAAGCAAACATACATTAAAGGCGCACAAGCTGATGTAGGAGCATGAGACTTGGAGGGAAAAGGCTTCAAACTTATTCCAAAAATACAAAAAAAATCTACAAGCAAAGGAGTGGGGTCCTTTAGCCATCAATTTCCATGTTTTTCTAGTTAGGCATAGAGCTAGAATATAGGACTTGATCATGATGTAATAAGTGTTAATTAGTTAGATGTAATAAGTGTTAATTAGTTCGCTGTAGTGGAGATTCTCGAGGAGAATGCCTCGCAGAACATATAGGATTAATACATTTTAGCCTTTCTATTAGGATCTGGTTGTTAGGATGAACCAGTACATATGTAACTTTCACGCTATTGTAAAGGGATTTTGACTGTTAAAGAAATTTGGCTTTCCAGGAGCAAATCCAGTGAATTGGGGAAAATTGTCTCTGTGCATGTGAATGAGAAAATTCTTGTCAAATCCCGAAGGATAATCTCCTTTGAAACCTCTGTGTATTGGTCGATTCTGGAAGCATTGTGACCTCCGAAACCCTTTCTATGCATCTGAACACCTGTTTGTCTGTTAAATCTGGTATTTACGCATATCTTTGGCTTTCTCGCATCGTTTTCTTTTAAGTCTTTATAACAGTGGTTCGGTCTAGTTTTCCAGCTAACACTCTGATAAAAGTCGATTTTAGTGTTTTTCCTTCATATCGACGTGTTCTGTTCCAATTTATGCATTGTTTTAGTCCCGCAAGCTAAATTCTTGTTTACATTAAGAAACAACGGAAAACATAGTCCGAAATTGAAATCCTGACTTGAAATCTTATAAAGGGCGGCTTAAATCCATATTGGGTCCGTAAGCACTGTCGCATCGCATCGCTTCAGTGGAGAGGGACCGGGCCTATTGACCCGCTGAAACCCAATATTGTGATACAACCGGATTCAAAATGTTATAGAGGAGGACTTATAGTATATCGGGTCCGCGAAGTGATATTGCATTGCATTGTTATGTGTAAAGGGAACCTGCCAATTGCAATCACCGATAAGTGCTACAATGTTATCGCATCGGTGAAAGACTGATAGCGCAGCGCCGATAGTGTTGTTCCATTTCTCGTGGAATAACCCGCCGATAGTGCATTTTCATGTATAATTACATTATGGCCATTTCAACCCACTGATAGTGTATTTTCTGTATAATTGCATTGTTGACCATTTTAATAGCGCTGATAGTGTGTTATGTAATTCCTATGGAATTACAGCTCCGATAGTGGAAAAAGGGCCTTTGTTATGAAATTGAACCCGATAACACAGGTTGAGCCAATTAATGTGGAGGATTAGTAATAGTGACTAAGAAAAGGGGAGAATTTATTAAAACAATCAATCTAGAAATAGATGACTAATACTGCAATTGAGGAAGATGAAGGGATTCAGCCAGAATTAGAGGAAATTGTATCAGGATTAGAGCGTTTGTCAATATCGCATGCACCCAGACCACCATTAGTGGTATCAGAGCAACCTGTTGACACTGAATTGAATCTCAGAAGCAAAAGAAGGAAATCTAATATGGCTTTCAGAGTTGGAAGAGGACGAGGACATGGTAGAAGAGGACAACCAGTTGCAAATGCTGAGGTGATGGAAGCTATGCAATAGATGTAGGCTAGGTTGGAAGCATTAACATCAGGGAGAAATATAGATGATGGAGATGTTAGTGAGCCTAAGGTTGGAACTAAAGAAGAGGAGGAAACTGTAGTAGTTACTCCTGAGATAAGATTCTTCCAATCAGTGTTGAGATCCATAGCTAGGCCAAAGACTGAGGTTTCAATATATGAAGGAGGATTGAATCCAGAAGAATTGATAGATTGGATTAATGGCATGGAGAAATTCTTTGATTATGAAGAAACAGAAGATGAGAAGAGAGTAATGTTTGCTGTCACCAAGCTAAAAGGACATGCAACACTTTGGTGGGATGGAGTGCAGGCAGAAAGAAAGAGCCTTGGCAAGCAATCAATGAGGAACTGGAATAGGATGGTAGCAAAGATAAGAGTTAAGTTTCTACCAAGTAATTATCAGCAAACCTTGTTCAGACAGATGCAGAATCTTAGAAAGAGGTCTATGACAGTGAGAGAATATATAGAGGAATTCTA
Source organism: Pinus tabuliformis (assembly GCA_031772625.1). Lineage (NCBI taxonomy): Eukaryota > Viridiplantae > Streptophyta > Pinopsida > Pinales > Pinaceae > Pinus > Pinus tabuliformis. The sequence goes on from CM062813.1 coordinate 592,141,774, forward strand.
TAAGGTAAGTATAAGAGCTGGACAAACTCAGGATATAGATGAGAAGGTGGCTAGATATGTGAATGGTCTTAGGATGGACATTCAAGATGAGATAAGTATACTGCTCCTAAAATAGTAGAAGAAGCTTATAAGATAGTACTGAAAGCTGAAGAAAAACTCATGAGGAAGCAGTCTGCCAGAGGAAGAGGTACTTTTCGAGGAAAGGGAAGTCAAGGTGGTGGAGGAAGATCTACAACACCTAGAGATGGAGCTAGTAGTAGCTCAACCCAGCATGCAACCATAGGAGGTGATGCAAGTGGCAGAGGGAATTTTTCTAGAGGAAGAGGAGGAAGAGGAAGAGGAAGAGAAGTAAGATGTTACAAATGTAACAAGTTGGGACAGAGAGAATTTGAGTGCCTAGAGAATCTAGGAACAAGTCATAGGAATGCAATTGTTGCTCAAGTTGAGGAAGAAGCAGCAACAGTGACAGAAGAAGAAAATGTATCAGAGAGAGGAGAATCTTTGGTAGTCAATAAAGTTTTTCTCAAGCCAGCAAAGGAGATAGTTGAACCATCACAAAGAAAGACTTTGTTCAAAACAGTGTGTAAGGTTCAAGGGAAATGTTGTCAGATGATCATTGATAGTGGCAGCACTGATAATTTGGTCTCTACAGAAGTGGTGGAGAAATTGACGCTGAAAACAATGATACATCCAACACCTTACAAGGTGTCTTGGTTACAAAAGGGACATCAGTTGCTAGTGAATGAACATTGTGAAGTGGAGTTGCAGTTGGGCAAATATAACGATAAAATTGTATGTGATGTGATGCCCATGGATGTGTATCACATATTGCTTGGAAGACCTTGGCAATATGATAGAGGAGTTATGCATGATGGAAAAAGAAACACCTACAAGTTTGGTAAAGATGGTATTAATCATACATTGCTGCCTATGGGAGAAGAAGATGCATCAGGAAAGAAGACTGATCCAAAAACTCTATTGCTAGGGGGAAAGGAATACTTACAGCAGATTGAAGAAAATGAGGTAAATTTTGCTGTAATTTGCAAGCCCAAGGTAATAATGACTTCTAATGAATTTTCTGATTTACCCATTGAAATTCAAGAAATGTTGGACAACTGTTGTGATACCATTGTTGATGATTTTCCTAATGAGTTACAACCCATTAGAAGTGTTATCACTTAGGTTGTTCCCTTTGACTCCCAAGGGAATACGGCCGAGGTAACCACTAACCAATCTTTTGGTCACAGGTTCTAGCCTACCTGCGACTAGAGAGGGCTCTCTCTTTATGATTTAACTTTGTTTGTGTGAGATTTTAGGCTAGCTATAATGCTTAAGGTTTTGTTTAGGAATTTGCTGGATGGTGATTTTAGTCAAGATATATATGTGCTTTACCAGGGTGTTCTAGGCCATTGGGCATGGAGTCTGTGATGCTTGAGCTGCTTGATATGTTTGTGTTGTTACCATAGTGATGCTGCAGAGCCAGATAAGTGTCTGAGAAACAATTCTTTGAATCTGTGATTAAATGTGATGTAACCAGGGCATGAAAGGCAATTAAGAATCTTTCAACAAACTGGTATGGAGAATTATGAGAATATTATTTAGAAGCAGTGAAGAAGTTCTACCTAACATTCATATTTATAGAATTAATGTAAACATGAGCAGTTAAGAATTCATGTTCATGGTCAATTCTGAAGAAGACATTTACAGCAATAGAGATTGAGCACAAGGTGTAATCAAACATTTCCTGTACTATTCTTTTTCCCTACTGCTAGATTAGTGAAACATGTATATGATTTAGATAAACATAAGAAGACAAAACATAGATAGAGAAAACTTATTGGTCCATTAGACAGCACAGGAACTCTGCAACAGCATGCATAGCATCAGCAAGACATCAAACTTCTCAGGCAATCACTGAACTTCTCCAGCCTCTTGTATTAGATAGTCTGAAAGTATACAATATATTTGCCTTAGAATGAAAATCACCAACCCCTTATACGGTGTGAGGGGAGGTATATATACATAATTTACATAGGAAAATATCTAGCTGATGAAATAAATATTTCACTAATGTCGTTCCAACTCTTGGAGCATGGTAGCTGAGGGAGTAAATGTTGTAATAACTCTTCGGTGCCTTAGCTGTCCACAATAGTCAGAAACTATTGACTTTGTGGCTATTGGAGTCGGCTGAGGATACGCTGCCCAAAAATTGCAAATTTCTTATCTCTTGGGCTTGCTGTCGTTGTCCATATGCTGAGTCACCTTTCAGCTGCTTTTAATGCTGTCTTTATTCTGCTGTTTTGGCTTTTGCTGAGTTGGAGCTGGCAATGACTAAGCAGCTGAGGCTATTGTGGCAAGATTTGAAGCATTGCCTGCCACCAATCCTCCTTGGGCATTTGATGTCTTCGAATTTTCACTAAAGTTTCATCTGCCTCTGTATATCTGTAAAAATTTGGAGGAATTTCAAAAAGGTGCTTTACTTCATTTTCAATAAAAAATAGACCTTCAAGTTTATTGTATAGGCTTTGTCCTGTTGGAGGCCCGGTTTCTTCAGAAGTACTGCCAGATGCAGTGATTTGATTTTCAATGTAATTTGACATTCTGGTGGCATATTGTTCTCGGGAGATCAGTCTTCCTGCACCGTTTAGTAGGCTGGGCAGTCCCTTTTGTTGCAATGCTGCCATTTTGAGTTGGTACTCATCCACCTCAGCCTGTATCTCATAGCATCTCCTCTCCACGGTTTGTACAAAATTCCTCAGAGTTAGCACCTTTCTAGCTGTGAGGACAGCCTCTGTTCTGTTGACAATGCCGAAGGCTGCCAGTTCTTCTTTAGTTTGGTTATTCAAAAAGTCAATCATTCTATTGGCCTGCTCAGGCCTGTTTCCCAGCATTGTTTTGGCCTTCTGAACTTCTATCTGTGCTTGGCCAATTAAATCCATTTGTTCATATACAGTTTTAATTGACTTCCATTGTTTAGTGATGGATTGGTCAATTTTGGCCCACAGAATTCTTTTTATTTCAGCCATGGTGCTTTCTAGATTCAGCTCTTTCTCTAAGGCCTTTATCTTTTCTTTGAGAGCCTTTATTTCTCTTCCTTGCTCTGCCACAGTCATTTTTGATTTATCATATTTGGTATCCAGCTCTGCCAACTTTTCCTTGGCTTGCCTTATTTCAGTGGCCTGGAGCTCCATTTCTTTAATAGCCTTGGTCAAGTCTTCCATGCTTGTACTGGAGTCTGGAGCTGTTGTTGTTGCTGCTTCTATTGTGGTTGTGGTTGTGACAGGGGCTACTGCTGCCTCTGTTGTTGTTGCAGTGGTTGAAGTGGTTGGAGGAACTTGGGATGTAGATTCTCCCTGCTTATCTTGTAATGCCCCTTCAAGTTCCTTCTCCAAATCGAGGACCTTCTGGTTGAGCTGCATTATAAGGTCCAGTTGCTCATCGGCCTCCTTTTCCTTTTGTAACTCTGCTGTTTGAGGGTGCTCTGTGGGCAGCAGCTTTAACCTCTTTTTCAGTGCATTGAGGTCATCTTCTTTTTTCTTGAGGAGGGCCCTTACGCCCTTTGGATCCTTAGGATCATGTCCTAAGTCAATGATGATGTCCTCCAGCGATTTTATTCTGTTGTCCTTGGCCATGGAGGACATTCTCTCAAAATCCAACTGAATGTTGGTATTTTTCAGTGATTCTTTTAACTCATGGGCCATGGTTGCCCTGTCCACCAAGGTGGCATAGACCATCTCTCCAGTTTGCTTGTGGAGTTCTATTTGGTCCATGGGATGGATGTCCTTGGCCATGACCTCCACCCTTGTCCTCACAAAATCTGCAGCTGATTTAGGCTGCGGCACTTTAGGCTTAAAATGACTGAGGATCATTTTCTCCTCTTGCAGGTCATAAACGGACATCAATCTTTCTTGTTGGGCAGGTGTTGCATTCAGAAACTGTTTATAGACTTCCACCCTCAGCAAGTCATTTTGTGCCTTTATTTGCTTGAAAGAAGCCTTAGTGCTTTTGGGCTTCTTGCTATGCTGAGTGGAGGATGACACCTCCAAGCCAAGCTGCACTCCCTGCTCTTGCTGAAAGGAACTCGTACCTGTTTGCTGGCTTCCTTCCCCATCTTTCCTTGAGCTATCAAGGATTTCTTCACTGATTACTTCTATCTCAGGGGAGTCAGCCCTTTGCCTTTTGGTCTCCGGCTGCTGGGAGGATCCACTTGCAGGAGTGGACTCTTCTCTTTCTCTCTTCTTACCCCTCTCCTCATGTGCTGGAGTTTGCATGATTGGGGCTGCTGGTGGCTCATTTTGTGGAGGAGGGGTATGCTCTTGTTGCTGCTCACTAGAAGGGGCAGGCTGTTCTTTTGGTGCTTCCTCTTCAGCGCCCATTATTCCTTTACCTTTACCTGTATCTGATGCTGCTGTAGAAGGTGCCTATTTGGTTGGTGCAGCTGTTGAGGCCGAGGTCCCTTCTCCTACTGGGTGCGGTCGCTTGAAGGGTACCTGCTGCACAGAATCTAGGTCAAGAGTCTTTTCCAAATCCTTGACATTCTTTTGCATCAACTCTTCCTCAGTCAATTTTTCAACTAATGTATTTGGTTTCCATTCTTGCTGATTGGCATATTGTTCAATGTGTGGATATTTGCAATGCTCATAGCCTAGCAGCCTGTACTTGACTCTCCTAGCAGTGATGAAGCCTTCAGGGTCATAAGGGACCCACCGGAAGCTTTTTGAGAGTTTGTACTTCTCTTCAAGGATTAGTTCAGCATCTTGCCATCCCTCTTTCTTATTCATAATGAAGGGGCCCAGGTGGTGCTTGAACTTGAGATGGGCTTTCTTTTTGGAGCTGTGAAAGTGAGTGAGGTCAGAATGAATGAGCTGCCTATAATACTCCAGAGCAAACAGTCTCATAAGCACATATTTTGGGAGCCTGTATGGACAGAGCTCACAGCCATATATTCTGATGATTGTATGATCTTGGTATAGGTACGAATCACCTATTTTGAAATTCTTGGAGAGCTGCAGGATCTTTTGCATATCAAATGACACTCTGGAGGGAGGGGACCTCATCAACAAACAAGAGACTGGGTAAACAAATTGATCTATGAATTCACAATATGAATAAGGTGATTCTTGCACTCGGTGGAAGACCGATGTCCAGAAGATAGCAGATCTTCTTTCTCCTTTAGAATCCAGCTTTTTGATGTGGCATGGAAAGGCTTCGGACTGATAGTACATGAACAGGTGGTAGATGTAAGATGAATACTTGAAGATGCCCTCCCTGTCTACTTTGACAAGCTGCTCATGTATTCTGTTGGCTATGAACTTGGCAAAATTGTATTTGTAGGCAGGAGGTTGGCCTGGGCTATAGGCAGCAAGTAATACCAGCACTGTCTCATCAACAAATTCGCTGGTTTTGGACCCCAACACATGGGCAATCATGTCCAACAGAAGCTTGCCTACCTCAGTGAAGTGCACATACAAATAGGGAGGTGGCCCTGAGGGTTGGCGGTCTGGCCTCATAAAAGTCTGGGTGACTTTCTGGATGTCAGCAGTGGACATTTTGGCACCTGCATCCAGCAGATAGTTCATAGAGAAAGGGAATAGCAGCTGAGTTTGTTTGAAATTGAGCATTTGGTTGATGGACTCAGCATTAATGTGAAAGAGGATGCTCCCAGATGGAGACTTCACAGCTCTTTGACTGGCATCATAATTATCAGCACACAGTCGGATAATCTGTGGAAAGATATTGACAGAGGGGAGGAAGTAGTAAGGGAGATTGGATTCCCATATCCCATATTTGTCATTATTGTTTAAGTGATCATCCCTCAATTCCCTAAAGGTCTGCAAATGGTTCCTATCACCCACAAAGTCTTGGATGAGGAAATCTCTATCAGCAAGTGGTAAGGACTCCATGTCTTTATTTGGTGCATTTATGGGGGCAACACTGAGAGCTGTGGGTGCAGGAGCAGCCATTATGTGATTTCTGAATTTGAACAAGGCAAGTGCAGTGGTTTGCAGGGCTCTTCAAAGCACAAGTGACAGACTGAGTTCAGACAGTGATAAGGTTTGTCTTCAAAGTAGGAAAAGCAGGCTATGCAGACTTGCCTTTGCTGTTTTTTAGTAGATTCATAGGGATTGTGAATTGATGAGGATGATTTGCAGAGGGTGTGGAGGTTTCAAGCTGGTGAAATGCAGCTTTGGGCACGCACTCGACAAAAGGGAACAATGCCAAGCACCTCGAGGATGAATTTGTAAGTTTTAGACAGTGAATTATTGTTTCAATATCAAATTATGGAGCAGAGGGCAATGCAGGGTGCTTTAGTTCTAAATTAAGTGGTAAACAATCTTCAATTTGGGATTTGACAGGTGCTTAATGGAGAATTTGCAGAGAAATGGCATGCATAGGGGCAAAACAGGAGAATTGTGGTGAATACTTGGATAAACAGCGTGGAAAGCCTCCGGGTCGAACAGTGGGTGCTCAATGCTGCTGAATTGAAAGGTTGTGGCGGCTCCAATTTTGAATTTGGCAGTTGGAGGTGAATTTCGCACTTGGACAGCTTACAACGTCTCTGGCGACTATTTCAAATGACAATGACACAAAACGGCCGAAAACGCGCGTTTTAACGACAAATTTGGATATAATGGGACATTGGCGCTTTTCCGCTGATGACGTCATGGCGGGCCTCGGGTACGGAGGGTGACGTGGGCGCTGAGCTGGACGCCAGCGTGGTAGGACAGGGTGGCGGACGGCGTGGGGTGGCATGGCTAGGTGGAGGGCCACGAGGCACGAGGGCGGGCGGAGGTGGCATGACGTCATGATGACGTGGGGGTCGACGTGACAGTGGAGGGGCGGTATGGGGGAGAGTGGTAAGCGGTCTCCCCGCACCGCTTTTGGGCGAAGGCGGTATCAGGGAGGGGGGGCTCCGAACAACCCCGCCGCTTGCCACGCGTCCTGGGTATGGCCACCAACACCGCCATCTCCCCGGACGTTAAAGGGAGGCATGTCGGGATTTAAAAAAGACTGCCCACCGTTGGATCGGGGGCGGCAGATGATTGACGGTTGGCGGGCGCTGTGATCGATCGCACAACTTAGGGTTGGGTCCCGCCCGACCATAAAATATTTATTTAAATTGCGCGGGTTTAGAACTTTGGGTTAGGGGGTTTTTGTGGGTTTTTTGGGGTGTGAATTAATCTGTCAGGGGGAAACAAAAGGTTAGAGTTAGGTTTGAGCAGAGGGAAGGGATTTTTTTTATGAAATTATTGGAAAAGAGGGGAAATGTGGGTTTAGTGTAGGTTATTACTCTGACCAGAGGTTAGAGTAATCCCAAAACAGGGTTGACCATAGTCCCTGGTGGACTCATGTCTCCCTTAGACATACTATTTAGCTATAATGCTAAAGGGGGGATATTTATACATTGTTTGGGGTTTATACACCATGGTGTTATAATAATAGGGAAAGGGGAACATAGGGGATTTAATGTAGATACAGTTAGTAATTAGTACTGGGAGGGGAATGAGAATGGGAAGTGATGGATACTAAGCTTTTCAGGAATCAAACTTAGTTAGGAAGTAGATCAAAATGAAAAGAATTTTTACACAAGAAATGTGGCTTCTTTTCAAAGAAAGAGGTCATTTATGACATGAAATTTGTACAAATGAAGAGTGTAAGGAGGACTGATCAAGCAGATCCTGCAGTGCTCATGGGGAGATTAGTAAAAGTTTTTGAAGGGGATGGGGGGAGTTAGTGATGGTTTAGTAGTATGCCACATAGGCCATTGCTCCTGCCTTTCTCCTGCTGATGGCAACATTTGATTTGCTCCAAGTGATGTGCTTGGATCTTGCTTTCTGCAACCTTCAACTGCCTACCCTGCCTATTATGCCTAACATTTTTTCTTCATTTTGTATGGGTGCACTTAGCCTTGCAAACCCTGATAATTCTCTTTTTCTTTTTGCTGCCCTCCTATCTAAGTCTACCCTTATGACTTCCAAGGGCCCAGAGTAAGTAGTTGGGCTCCTTTCTTTCTCTATCCACCTAGTCATCTGTCAAGCTTGCACTGTTTGAACAGGTACTTCCTCTCTAATCTACAACATGCAATTTAAAACATGGTGAGGCCCAGCTTGAGCTGTTGGGCCACCCATCAAGGTAGTAGTGGCAATTTGAACTAGCCACTTTCATGGTCTTTGTTTGGGGTTCATTTCTTTTATTTTTTTTCTCTGACCAATTCATTTTCTTGCCCTTTGATTTTTCTTTTAAGGCATACCCTCTTTACATTCTTTAACATGTCTGCTCTCTTCACAAAAATGGAACCTTAGTGGTATGGAAGGTGAGCATTTTTGGCACTTCCACTATCAATCATGAGAGATGAGAACCTATTGGTATAGGAGGCTAACAAGAAGAATTAGCCATCATATAGATTTGATTCCTGGAGCAAATCTACCAAACAAAACAGCTTACAGAATGACTCCCACAGAAAATGAAGAGGTTAGAAAGCAGGTTCGGGAACTGCTTGACAAAGGACTGATCAGAGAGAGTTTGAGTCCTTGTGCAGTACCAACAGTGTTGAGTCCAAAGAAGGATGGAGGTTGGAGATTGTGTATTGATTCAAGAGCCATCAATAAAATCACAATTAGGTACATATTTCCTTTACCTAGAATTGAAGATTTGATTGGATTATTTGAGTGGAGCAAAGTATTTTATAAAACTAGATCTTAAGAGTGGGTATCATCAGATAAGGATAAGAGAAGGGGGTGAGTGGAAAACTGCTTTTAAGACAAATGAGGGGTTGTATGAATAGAGAGTAATGCCTTTTGGGTTGTCAAATGCACCAAGTACGTTTATGAGACTCATGAATGAAGTTCTTAAAGAGTTTATTGGTAAATTTGTAATAGTATATCTAGACGATATGGTAATTTACAACATGTCCGAGGAGGAGCACATGAGACATCTGAATTATGTCTTACAAAGGTTACAATAAGAGAAATTATTGCTGAATTTGAAGAAATGTTCATTCATGAAAGAGGAATTAGTGTATTTGGGTTTTGTTGTTTCTGCTGAAGGGTTGAAGAGGGATCCAGAGAAGATCAAGGCAATCATGGAGTGGCCTTCACCTAAAAGTGTATTTGAGGTAAGAAGTTTTCATGGTCTTGCTAGTTTTTATAGAAAATTCATAAAGAATTTTAGTAAGATCAATGCTCCTATTGTTGAGACTATAAAGAAGGATAAGCAACCATTTAGATGGACTGCTGAAGTAGAAAAGAATTTTCAGCTATTGAAGAAGAAGATCACTGAAAAACCTATTTTGGTTCTACTTGATTTTAGTAAACCTTTCCAAGTGAAATGTGATGCTAGTGGAGAAGCTATTGGAGGTGTTTTAAGTCAGGAAGATAGACCTATAGCTTATTTTAGTGAAAAGCTGAATGATTCAAAGAAGAATTATTCTTCTTATGATAAAGAGTTTTATGCAGTTGTGCAGTCATTGAAGAAGTGGAGACATTATCTAATGTCAAAAGAGTTCATACTTTATTCAGATAACCATGCATTGCAGTATATTATGCAGTAGCCAAAGCTTAACCAGAAACATGCCAAATGGGTAGAGTATCTTCAGGGTTTCCATTTTGTCTTGAAGCACATAAATGGCCAATCAAACAAAGTTGCAGATGCTTTAAGTAGGAGAAATACATTACTTCTAGAGAGTCAAATTCAAGTGTTGGGTTTTGATTTTCTTAAAGAATTGTATGAGACAGATATAGATTTTAAAGAGGCATTTGAAGCTTGTAAGAACCCTGTTTTGATGGATAGGAATAAATGGTTGGATTATTTCCTACAAGATGGACTGTTGTTTAAGAGAAATTAGTTGTGCATACCAAATTGTTCTATGAGGGAGAACTTAATCAAAGAGAAACATAGTGGTGGACTTGCAAGACATTTTGGTATAGATAAGACTTATGAACAGTTGAACAGATTTTATTTCTGGCCAAAAATGAGATCTGAAGTGGAAAAGTATGTGAAAACTTGTAAAGTCTGTCAATATGCAAAGGGAAGAAGTCAAAACACAAGTTTGTATGTTCCATTACCAATTCCAAATAGGCCTTGGGATATGGTAAGTATGGATTTTGTTTTGGGCTTATCAAAGACTCAAAGAGGAAATGATTCAATTTTTGTTGTAGTGGACAGATTTTCAAAAATGGCACATTTTATTCCATGTTATAAAACTAGTGATGCTACTCACATTGCTAATTTGTTTTTCAAGGAGATTGTAAGACTGCATGGGTTGCCTAAGAGTATTGTCTCAAACAGGGATTCCAAATTTGTTGGACATTTCTGGAGGACACTATGGAAAAAGTTGGGAACTAAACTGAGTTTCAGTTCTGCCTATCATCCACAGACTGATGGACAGACTGAAGTTGTGAACAGGAGTTTGGGTAATCTTTTAAGGAGTCTTACTGCAGAAAATCCAAAGCAATGGGATCAAGTATTGGCACAGGCTGAATATGCATATAATGACTCACCTAACAAGAGTACAGGGCAGAGTCCATTCCATATAGTTTATGGAATGCATCCAAGAGGAGTGTCTGAGTTAAGAAACTTGGGAAAAGATGAGATGAGAAGTGCAGAGGGAGAAGATTTTGCTTCATAAATACAAGCAATACATGAACATGTGAAACAACAGCTACAGGATAGCAACATCAAGTACAAAAACAAAGCAGACATGAGAAGAAGAGAAGTGAACTTTGAAGTTGGAGATTTTGTTTTAGCACACCTAAGGAAGGAAAGATTTCCAAAGAGGGAGTATAACAAATTGAAGTTCAAGAAAATTGGACCATGCAGAGTATTAAGGAAATTTTCTGCAAATGCATATGAAATTGAATTACCCCCTGATGTTGGAATATCTCCAATTTTCAATGTTGCTAATTTGTACAAGTATGAAGGTGAAATTGCAGATGATACAGAAGAAGACCAAGAGACACAGGAAATTGACTGGGTAAAACAATTACCTACAACAAAGGAATTACAGCCAGAAAGGATTTTGGACAAGAAAGTGTTCAAGAAAACCAGAGGACAGGAGTACTTTTAGTATTTGGTCAAATGGAAGGATCAGCCAATTGCTGAAGCTACTTGGGTAACAGAAAACATGCTATAGAAGTTGGGCAGTTCTGTAGAAGAGCTCATGGACAGGAGCCCATGAAGAATTTTTTCCTTAGGAGTCTGATGTAGGAGCATGAGACTTGGAGGGAAAAGGCTTCAAACTTATTCCAAAAATACAAAAAAATCTACAAACAAAGGAGTGGGGTCCTTTAGCCATCAATTTCCATGTTTTTCTAGTTAGGCATAGAGCTAGAATATAGAACTTGATCATAATGTAATAAGTGTTCATTAGTTAGTTGTAGTGGAGATTCTCGAGGAGAATGCCTTGCAGAACAGATAGGATTAATAAATTTTAGCCTTTGTTTAAGATCTGGTTGTTAGGATGAACTAGTACATATGTAACTTTCACGCTATTGTAAATGGATTTTGACTGTTAAAGGAATTTGGCTTTCCAGGAGCAAATCCAGTGAATTGGGGAAAATTCTCTCTATGCATGTGAATGAGATAATTCTTGTCAAATCTCGAAGAATAATCTCCTTTGAACCCTCTGTGTATTGGTCGATTCCGGAAGCGTTGTGACCTCCGAAACCCTTTCTATGCATCTGAACACCTGTTTGTCTGTTAAATATGGTATTTATGCATATCTTTGGCTTTCTCGCATCGTTTTCTTTTAAGTCTTTATAATAATGGTTCGGCCTGGTTTTCCAGTTAACACTTTGATAAAAGTCGGTTTTAGTGTTTTTCCTTCATATCGGTGTGTTTTGTTCCAATTTATGCATTGTTTTAGTCCTGCAAGCTAAATTCCTGTTTACACTAAGAAATAGTAGAAAACATAGTCTGAAATTGAAATCCGGACTTGAAATCTTATAAAGGGCGGCTTAAATCCATATCGGGTCCGTAAGCACTGTCACATCGCATCGCTTCAGTGGAGAGGGACCGGGCCTATTGACCAGCCGAAACTTGATATTGCCATACAAATGGATCCGAAATGTTATAGAGGAGGACTTATAATATATCGGGTCCGCGAAGCGATATTGCATCACATTGTTATGTGTAAAGGGAACCTGCCGATTGCGATTGTCGATAAGTGCTACAGTGTTATCGCATCAGCGAAAGGCTGATAGCGCAACGCCGATAGTGTTGTTCCATTTCTCGTGGAATAACCCGCCGATAGTGCATTTTCATGTATAATTACATTATGGCCATTTCAACCCGCTGATAGTGTATTTTCTGTATATTTGCATTGTTGACCATTTTAACAACGCCGATAGTGTGTTATGTAATTCCTATGGAATTACAGCTTCGATAGTGGAAAAAGGGCCTTTGTTATGAAATTGAACCCGATAACAAAGGTTGAGCGGATTAATGTGGAGGATTGGTAATAGTGACTAAAAAAAGGGGATAATTTATTAAAACAGTCAATCTAGAAATAGATGACTAATACTCCAGTTGAGGAAGATGAAGGGATTCAGCCAGAATTAGAGGAAATTGTATCAGGATTAGAGTGTTTGTCAATATCACCTACACCTAGGCCACCACAAACCCAAAAAAAACATAATATACATATCACATTAAAATAAATTTAAATAATAATAAACTTAATTATATTATTTCAAAACATTATTTTCAAATTTAATTACTAAACATGTGAATATTTAATATTTACAAAAATCTATATATATGTACACACAATTTTTTTATAAATATCACATTTAAAAGCTAAATTTCAAAAATTACAAATATTATAAAAATAAAAATAAAAATATTTTCATACATAAAAATGTTAAATTTATATATAATATAAATAATATTATAAAAACAACATAAATTTATATTAATTTTGTATCTAATAAGTGCGGAATAACATAAATTATTAAAATTAATGAAAACAAAAAATTTATGAAAAAATTTGATCACTATTAACATTTATCAATTTTAAATTAATATAAATATATATAAAAAATAATTAATATACCCATCTAAACTATTTTTGACTTTTCCAAAAAAATTGGATTACTATTAAACATTGTTTAAATTAATATGAATTTGTGCCAAAAATAGTTAATATACTCATCTAAACCATTTTTCACTTTTCCAAAGAAATTTGATTACTATTGAACAATTTTAAATTAATATGAATATGTGCCAAAAATAGTTAATATACTCATCTAAACCATTTTTCACTTTTCCAAAAAAAAATGTTTGTTTATTATATTTCCCCACCTGGTTATACATTGTATGCATCTTATGTTGAAGAATATCACATTCTTTCACTTTTATTGTCGCATATATATTTTCTAATGGAGTCAAAATCATAATCCTCCCTCACTGATCGAAATGGTGGAAGATCTTGGTGGTTTTGCTCATTTTCTATTTTATTTAATTTGGTCGAGGCTATGCGTGAAATTCAGAGATAGATTATTAATCATAATTATATTGTTCAATTAGGAGCCATCAAAGTTAGAATGGTTAAATATGGTCATCAAGTTTTTTATGGTTAAATGTTGTCAAACATTGTTCTATCATAGAAAAGTATGATCAATATACTAAAATATATCAAACCATGATCAATAATGTTTAATTATAGGAAGCCTAAATCAACTATAGTCAATTATAATCATCTTTAAATATTATTAAGATTAATACAAATTATTATATAACATTAATATTAATCATTTAAAACATTAATATGTTTTAAATATTGATATATATCATCATCAACAATAATAATAATGTAATAATAATTATTATAATTACATTCAAATTAATATTAAAAATAATATTATTAATAATATCATTAATATTATTTGTCTAGAAAAATGATATTATTAATCATAATAAATTTTTAAAATGGTTAGCATTTAATGTTATTAACCTAATAACATGAATATTATTAATAACATTTAAATTATAATATAAATATTAATAATATTTAATTAGCAATATCAATATTATTAAACACATGTTTTTTTGTTTTGTTTTGTTTTTTTTTTTTTACGAAATCGGTTGCTTTATATATTCAAAAAAGGATGGAGGAGACTTAGCTCCGATTTTACAAAATATGAAGTCACAGTAGAAGCTTGTGACTGTATTTCAGTGTGACAGTACACATAAATGCCTTTGCTGTTCACATACAAGTTCCTAGAGCAGGTATAGATTCTAATGAACTGAGACAACAACAAGCTGGTTTTACAGAACATCTAGTCAATGGTGATATGGCTGATATGACGGGCGTTGGAGGCCTCAGGCTGGCTGTCTACTGCTGCAGGTCTGGCGCTGGAGGAGCTGGTGCTTGGTCCATGTGCGCTGTTAATCTTGTCCACCATGAACCTGAGGATCTCAACTGACTCTTGAATATGAGCGCAGGTGTTGGAGAGGGCGTTGAATTGCTCCTGTAAAGAAGAAACACGATGAAGAAACAGATTAAGATCAGCTTCATATTTAGCTGTGAGTATCCTCGTGGCAGCATCGATTTTTTCATCTAACAGGCGTTGGTGAGTTCTGACTTGCTCGAGCTCGGCTTGGAGATCCCTGCAATGTAAGCAGTCTTCGCTTCTGTCCATGAGGAAGGCTTCAACTCTCGCTTGAAGCGGCTTGGGAAGGAGGCACGCTCTTACAGCCGAGAGATAAATGAGATAGATGAGGACAACACAGAGAGGGCAAACAGCCTGAGGATCAGGCGCTACAACAGTAACAAGAAATCCGCAGCAGTGAGAAACTGGAGGAAAAAAGGGACAAGGAACTCGAAAATCTGAAACGGAGCGAGGGAAGCAGACCAAGGGAAGTCTGAGAGAACATTCGGGGCTCAGCTGATCCACAAAGAAGGAGGCAAGGGCATGAGAGCGGAGGAGAGGCGCACTGTGAAAATGAGGGGGGAGAGCGCTCGAATAAATAGCGGAAGAACAGACCCGCCCAGAGGACCGAATCACAAGGAGGGGGCGTGGGCAATCACGTGATCTGCGATTTGAAATCCAATTTGCTGTTTCAAAGTCGCCATGAGTGAGATTCGCCTGCGCAAGCAGAGATTTGCTGCAGGAGGCATCGAGTATGAGGTGGATTTGCTCAGATTCCTTGGTGGCAGAGGCGCAGTTCATTGGAGGGAGGTGAAATGGGGCAGACATGTGAGTCAGGGGATTTGAGTCAATCATAAGAATCAGGGGATGAATTGGTGCAGATTTGCGCGATTGCATTGGAGGCTCCCTTTTTCCCGAGAGCATGCCTGACTAGCTCGCTTATCCGCTTCTTGGTTGTTGGAGCGTAGGACATGGAAGAAGTGGTATTCCCAATCCTGTGACAGTAGATTTTTGCACCGACCGATGATTTGATGGAGGAAAATATTGGAAGCTTGTCTTTTACTGTTCATTAAGCTGATGATTATGGCCGAGTCGCCAAAAATGAGGGCTTTGCTGATCCCGTGTTTCTGAAGCTGCAACAGTCCTTGGTAAAGTCCCAGAGCTTCAGCTCTGTTGTTAGTTAGATTACCCAAACCCCATTCAAAGGAAGACACAGGTGCTCCTGAAGGATCGAATATAATGCCCCCAGCGCCGGCTGCCCCCGGATTAGATTTAGATGCTCCGTCAAAGAATAAAGAATGAGATTTCTTTGAAAGGAGCCATTTGCTAAAATCATCTTTTGTGAGGCGGTGTTACAGGGAAAAGTGTCTATTTAGAACTGCTCTATCCCACTAAGGTGTGACAGCTACCTTAGAAACAAACAGAGAAAAGCTACTTATGTTTTTCCTTTATGAATTATAGATAGAGAGGAATAGAAAGACTAACCTCTGTCTTGCGCTAATCCTTTGATTTGATCCCTCTCTTCTTTGATAGTCCCCAGCTACCTGCTCCCTTGCACGCCCAGCTTCACAAAGTACCTGTAAGATCACAGAAGCATAGCACTATACAAAGACATGGATCTATATTCATAAACAACTTAGGATCAGATTTAAATTGACCATACAAATGTAACAAGCATCAATGATACAAAAGCATGGAGGAAAACTCAAATAGCTTTTATTGATAAACAAGAAAAGATCCAGGAGGAGTTACAAACAGTTGTTCCGACCCAGCATCAACCTCCCAGCAAAGAAGCCCCTCTTCACCTCAAACAAAGCTTATATCACCCAAAAATCTGATGTTTTATCTCTAGAAACCAACAACAATTCCTTACAATATGCAAAATTCCAGCCTCTGGATCTCTGGGATGAGGGATCCATATATAGATATCTGTAAGGAGGATGAGTGAGCTTGTGATTTGATTAGTGTCTTCTCTCTGACAGTTCTTGCTTCCACTTGGAGGCTGAGGGCCTCTTACTCATCCTTGGTCGAATTCAGTGAGGCAAGTGTCACAGGAGAAGATTCTGGAAGCTTCCATTGCCTCTCCACCTCGCGGAATGACATTGCCATTTGTCATTTCTCGCCCATCACACCCCACAGAAGGGACTTTTGCAATACAACGCACCCTCACAGTGTATTTGGGTGAGATGCAACGCACCTAGCCAGTGGAGCAGCTGCAATGATCCTGTTTTGACCAATTTTGAGTAGTTTTTCATGGAGAACTTTTGGGAGAAGCTGTAATCTGTTGACCTTGTTCCTTTAGGGGTTAGAACAACACTTCTAGGGACTTAGGAGCCCTTGGTTTATGGAAATTTCATGCTTGGGGTTGTAGGGCACAAAAATGTCTATAATAGTTGCCCCCTAAAGTATGAGGCCGTTAAGCTTTTGGTGTTGGGTGAAATGCTTTATTATGAGGATCCGAAGTTCTTTCAGTGCTAGGAGGAGACCTGTAATAAGATACAATACAATACATTATATTCATAATATTTTCATGATCTGGCTGAGGCGGGCATTCCCATGCTCAACTTTATAAATTCATTTTCATGTACATAGGACATACAATCGTCTGAGTGTAGACTGATGATTCTGATAGAGCCATCATCCTTTTGATAGGATGATTATCTGTGCTGCAATGATGTACATTTAATGTCTTTATTTCCCTGAATATATATCGCAGCCCGGATGGATGAAACTAGATCCGGGGTCTTCAATCTCGTCCGATCTTCACTCAAAGTACAAGTCGATCCATGTGAGAAATGTCCTGAAGTCGAACATGGAAAGACATCGCTTGATTACCAGTCAATGATGTAAACTGTTAACAAGCGCGAGAGGAATCGCCGATAATGATAATGACCCTCAAGGTACTGCAGTACAATTCACGTGGTGTGAATAAAGGACTTGGCGTCGAACACCACGCAAAATCTTTCAGTTGAAGGCCATTGATGTAAACCTGTCGCCGGAAGTGAGAAACTTGCCATTGAGGCATGCAAGCTTCAAAGTACTGAATGGGGTGTTCCTAGATCAACTTCTTGGATAATGAGCTGATGTCGACAAGAAGTGATCCGTCACAGGAGGGCCTTAATGAATCCCACATCAATGACACGGAATGGAGCAAATGATTTTGATGGAGGTGAAAACGATCTGGTGATATAAGGTTCAGGGTGGCGGTCATGAAAGAATGGAGTATAATGTATGGTAGTGGGTGAGACACAGGTGACTTCTCTGGATGACTTCTCTTGAACATATCAGCGACACTGATGTGATGGATTGGTAGCATTAACCCCAAATGTGGATGGTATGGCGTGACCATGGTGATGTGACCGGTGAATGAAACAACCCAACCTGACTCGGACATGGAGCGGAAGTGTCATGTTCAAGAGCGACTTGCTACCAACAAAGTTTCTTTGAGTTTTCTTCCCAATTTTTCCCCAGTCATTGCTGACCAATACCTCTTTATTTTTGTCAAGCTTGAGGAGGATAACATATGCTTGTTCTATAATTTGCCCTTCGGGCAAACCCATCGCTATGTTTTAACGAGCCTAGTGATAGTGAAACTCGTTCTCGTTTAAAGACAAGTTTGTCGCTATTAATCTTTTTAACGAGTTTAACGACAAAGATAACTCGGTCCTTTTCAAATTTAGAGAGTTTGAAAAGGAACATAAAGGTAACTCCAAAATTCCTTTTTCGTCATCTAATCCCTTAAGTCCGAAAAAGTATAAAACAATACAGAAGGGATGAATTTTCGATAGTTTTAACGAGCCGAACAAAACAAGCGCTCGATCTTTTTGTGTAATAATCCCTCATGTCCAAAAAGATTAAAATCTAGAGGAGGGATAGCACTTCCTGTCCCTTTAACGAGCTGGAGAGGCCAATGGCTCGGCAATCTTTTCATATTTTACGAGTCAGTTGAAAAGAGCTTAAAGGAGACTCGTATTTTGAGGAACGAGTGATAAAACGGGTAGCAGCTAATTCCAGGTAAGGTTTGGAATTTTCCAATCACGACAGTGTCACAAGGATGGCTAGTGAAATCACTCTTCGCAGCTGTTCCTCAAAATGGGTAAACAATCAAATGGAGGTGAATGATCGGCCAATGAAAAAGTGGAGGTGATGGTGCAAACACGACCAAGGCTTTAACCACTGAAGTACTACATTCACGATGGTTATTTACCGGGGAATAGTTCATTTTTTAATGAGCTTAAACGCGGGTGGAAACATTTGCTCATGTCTTATGTTTATTTTTTCACGAGCTTGAACTATGTGCTAAAACTGCTCGATGCGGGTTTATTTTTTAACGAGCTTGAACCTTGCGGTAACACTGCTCGATTAATCTAGTCTTGTGATAAAAATGTCTCATATAAAACGGCAACTTTTACAGTTTTGTGCCACATCATTTCTTTATGCAAGTTAGGAAATGACCAATCCAAAAAATAGATAAATGATCACTCTTTGCTTGCACTCCAAAAGGTTTGCATGCCCCCAGGTATAAAACAGAGTTTCAAGGTTACCCCTTCTTTATTCCGTTAAAACATTTGTTTTACCGAGAGAGGCCTACCTCTTACAGGTTACCAAAGATTGTTCTATTTATGGCGTAAACAAAACACTTCTTCAGCGATGTCTACCGAGATAAACAAAGGTGAGTGGCGGTGCTCGCCAACTCACATAACTTTGACAAGAGAATCTTGTTCCAGTCCAACTCCCCCTTCCAATCACGGACGGGAGTACGGAGGTCATATTCTCTCGCGGAAACCTACCCTATACCCGAAGTTTTCCTGCCGAAGCAGACCAGGATGCATGCCCCCTGGGTTTCAGTCATGTCCCCCTGAATCACTCACGCTCATCGGGTGGACGGACTGGGGATTGAGACATTTCTTGCGTGAAAAGACCATTTATGGATGGTATATGACTATTTGTTATGCGTGATCCAGGAAATGAAAGCTGGTCCACGAGCTTGACCACTCTTCCTTCGTGCGGAAAACACATTACTCTAAAGAGTGAGGAGACAATTGCTCCCATGCAATAAATATAGTCTCGTCCAAGGAGTAGATTGTAATCCAGGGGTCCTTGAACTACCATTACGTTCATGTGAACGGTTTTCCCTCTCAATGTTATGGGCACATTGGGAAGGATCCCTAATGGTCGACTGGTTCCTTTATCAAAACCTGTTAGATTTCTCATCTCAGGAAAAAGCGATGGCGAACCAAGCGCTTTCCAAGCAGTTGAGGAAAGGATACTCACAGAAGCCCCCTCATCTATGATGGTACCAGCCATAACCATTCTATATATTTGAACAATAATCCGGAATGGTATACTGGCCGGTAAACAGGGTCTGCCTAGTTGATTCCAGTCGAAGGAGACAACTAGGTTGCTTGGAGGTGGGACCGAATAGACGACCGGGTACGACTCTGACGAACTTCCTTCCTGCGGTAAAGGAACGGGTAAATTGCCTCCATGTTCGTTGGAGTCTGTGCTTATGAAAAGAATTTGGACGGTGTCATCCATGTTCTCTTCAGTGACTGTATCATCTGAAGATGGAACCTCTGAAGGCAAGACCGGGTCAACTACCGCCTCGACATTTTGACTTTCGTTTGGTATGGATTCAGATGGTTCATCTTCAATGACAGATGCTTCGGCCGACCACCTGAGCGGGTCAGCCGGATTTTCAACTAGTGACGGACTCGGCAAGAGTTTTTTATATCCAGGAGGAAGTCGTAACGGTGAAACCGGACGATCATCCAAAACTCTTTTAGCTTCGTCTAAGAAGGGACAACGGTGGATGGCATGATCGCCTTCGCACAGTTTACAAGGAAATCTATATTTTCCTTTTTGTCCTGGGGCTTCACTTTCACTAGTTGACGGTGTGTTTTCAACATGATCATCAGAGGTTGACGACACCGGGTTGTGCAAACGAGGAGACCAGTCCCTTAAGATCCGAGGGATGCAAGGACAATCTCTGTGATAGTGGTCTCCTTTGCAAATGACACATGGTGATTTAGGCCTGGTCGGTGCAGTGTGTGGATTTTCGTTAGACGACACTCGTTTGCCCCCATTCGCTTTTGGCTCCTTCTTCTTCTTCTCTTTCTTCTTCTTTTCCTTCTTCTCCTTAGGTACTTGAATTTTGGCTTTGCCAACCCCATCAAGCGAAGAGGAAGGAGGAGAGGAAGAATTAGAGGAAGTAGAAGGTTGGTGGATAACTCTAGACTCGTCTAATTGCTGATTCGATTGTTCAGGGATTGTGGTGTTCTGGACGACAGAGGTTGAGAAGAGCCATACAGGCAAACCAATTGTCAGTCCTGGAAGCGACAATGTGGCCATATGGGGTGCACCAACATCTCCCCAAGAGGAGGAGGGACTAGGATTTCCTCCAAGGGGAATTCCTTGGTTGGTGGATTCCATTTTCTCAACCCAAGATCAACGTAGGAAAGGGGTAATGAATATTCCGTTTAAAATAAATTTTAGACGCTTTGACACAACTTGTTTTTTCAATTTTTAAGAGTCGAGAAAAAACAAAAGATGACTCTAGTCGCCTTCGATTTTTAATGAGCCTGAAGTGACAAGTGCTCAGATGGACCTTTTCCGTTAAGGAGTCTGAAAAGGAACGAAAGGGACTACTCTGGAAGTCTAGGTAGAGGGAGTACCAAACCAATCGCAAAACTGCAGAATACTTTTTACGGTACGACAGTCAATCTTCCCGAATGCTGTGTTCAGTGCATTGCGATCGATAGGGTGGCAGACACGGCTTCCTATGGATAAAGGATTTAAACCTATAGGGGTCTCCCAAAATATACTTGACGGTACGTGGGAGCACAAGTCCGTACTGGCACTTATCGTTTCAAAGTGGAGGAATCACCCAACCATCAGTGAGAACAACAGTTACCAGGCTTTACGACGCCGGAATACGTCTCTAGCCTAGACCTCTAAATGTTGTGCGTTAAGTTCCAAAGCGTTGTTAGATTCATTGAATTTATTTTAAGTTGATCTTGCTTATGAAGTTTGCCTTTCGGGTTCACCACGAGATGTAGATGTAATTCCTAAAATGCAATCTAAAGATGATAAACAAACTTTTTATCTCTTTTGTGCAATGAAAATCCTAGCTACTAGGGAAAAGAAAGACATAATCTTTTCACAAAGAGCAAAGAGCACACTGTAAATGCACTTTCCTAAATCAAGCCAAACAGACTGTCTATATGCAAATGCACATGCATGTATTTGTTTTTCGACTTTCTTAGTATATAGATGCTAAAAAGAAAGTTGATGCACAAATCTGAATTTCTTTTCAAGCGACAAATATAAACAAGCTTCTTTTCGAAATCAAAAATAGAGATGATTACGACACCTTACGATTTTGAAATGAATACTTGTTTTTGACGCTAGAAAATTACAAATTTAGACTAAAAGCAATAGTAACAGGATAATCGACCATCAACAGCAATCTAACTTTCTCCTATGATCGAAATCGACACTTGCGATAGATTCAAATCAAAGGACGACAGTACGACTATGCTACTTTTGCAAAGGAAAACTGTAAATGACTCAACAACAACACAAAAACATCTACAGTTCTTTTGTACAAAGGAGGCGGAATAACAACAAGGAAAAGGGGTTTCAAACAGACATATACTGATCACAGGCAGCAAAATTCAGGAATAGAACTGGAAAGGATGATCCACAGAAGCCACAACTGCACAGAGCTAGTCTGATTAGCGCACCTGTAACACAGAGAATCTGAAATGCAGCGCAGGTTGCCCACTCGGGAAGTGCGCTGAAATTCAGAATCTCTGAACAATACCTGCGCTGGGCCAGAAACGAGACTCTGTTTGGGTTCCGGGTCACAGTTTACAGTTCAGTTTTTGGTTTTTGGCCGAGTAAAAAGCAATCAGTAATGCAACAATTAGGGGTAGATCTAAGGAGGATCTAAGAGCTATCACAAGGGCAATCAGATAGTTTGTGAATTAGTTGTTTAAATCATAAACAGATCCAGTGGATGGATTGAAGTAGCAGTTATCTACTTTGCATTTGTTATGGCAAATGCAGTTCGAATGCTACTTATAAGTTTATGAAACAAACAACAAAGAATGATAAACAAACAAACTAATTATCTCCCCAGCGGAGTCGCCATTTTGTTACAGGGAAAAGTGTCTATTTAGAACTGCTCTATCCCACTAAGGTGTGACAGCTACCTTAGAAACAAATAGAGAAAAGCTACTTATGTTTTTCCTTTATGAATTATAGACAGAGAGGAATAGAAAGACCAACCTCTGTCTTGCGCTAATCCTTTGATTTGATCCCTCTCTTCTTTGATAGTCCCCAGCTACCTGCTCCCTTGCACGCCCAGCTTCACAAAGTACCTGTAAGATCACAGAAGCATAGCACTATACAAAGACATGGATCTATATTCATAAACAACTTAGGATCAGATTTAAATTGACCATACAAATGTAACAAGCATCAATGATACAAAAGCATGGAGGAAAACTCAAATAGCTTTTATTGATAAACAAGAAAAGATCCAGGAGGAGTTACAACCAGTTGTTCCGACCCAGCATCAACCTCCCAGCAAAGAAGCCCCTCTTCACCTCAAACAAAGCTTATATCACCCAACAATCTGATGTTTTATCTCTAGAAACCAACATCAATTCCTTACAATATGCAAAATTCCAGCCTTTGGATCTCTGGGATGAGGGATCCATATATAGATATCTGTAAGGAGGATGAGTGAGCTTGTGATTTGAATAGTGTCTTCTCTCTGACAGTTCTTGCTTCCACTTGGAGGCTGAGGGCCTCTTACTCATCCTTGGTCGAATTCAGTGGGGCAAGTGTCACAGGAGAAGATTCTGGAAGCTTCCATTGCCTCTCCACCTCGCGGAATGACACTGCTATTGTCATTTCTCGCCCATCGTACCCCACAGAAGGGAATTTTGCAATGCAACGCACCCTCATAGTGTATTTGGGTGAGATGCAACGCACCTAGCCAGTGGAGCAGCTGCAATGATCCTGTTTTGACCAATTTTGAGTAGTTTTTCATGGAGAACTTCTGGGAGAAGCTGTAATCTGTTGACCTTGTTCCTTTAGGGGTTAGAACAACACTTCTAGGGACTTAGGAGCCCTTGGTTTATGGACATTTCATGCTTGGGGTTGTAGGGCACAAAAATGTCTATAACAGGGGAATCTTCCATTCAGGATTGTCAACTCTGCTTCTGATCTTACTGATCTTTGTTGCTGACATGCTGCTGGTTCTGTCTATAAGGTTCCCAATAAAATTTCGCTCCTCTGCCCAAAGGCTGACTGGATCGATTTTCTTTGTTATTTTAGAAGCTATAGTTTCCGAAGCAAGGCTTGAAGTTTTGATGAGAATGTGCCTAATGGTTGTTGTTTTGTCTCGGAAGATCCTATTATTTCGAGCTATCCATATGCGCCACAGAAGAGCAAAAGGAGTGGCATTCCAGACTCTTCTAGCTGGGTTTTGCTTCGTTGGTTGCCAAGGATAATTTTTCCTCCAGTTATTTAAGGCTTCTTCAATAGAGTGCTGGGGATTCCAAGTTGGGGGAGCAGAGGGAACGATGCTGTTCCAGCATGAGGCTGCGAAGGGACAAGAAATAAATAAGTGCTGTATGGATTCCTCCGCAGTTTGACAGTTGGGACACCTAGAAGGTCCGGCGATGCCTCTTTTCCTGAGGTTCTCTGCAGTTAGAAGCTTACCATGCAGAAGTGTCCACATGAAAAATTTGATTTTTGGAATTACTTCAGCTCTTTTTAAGATCTTCCAGTGAGCCCAGACAGCAGTGGGATGTTCCATGTTATTCAGATAGCTGTATCCTGCTTTGATGGAATAATTTGCTCCCGAAGGATCCCAACGAAACTCATCTTTTTCACCTTTAATGGTGGGAGCAATACTGTGTAGATAATTGCAAAGGGAATCAAAACTTTCTTTGAGATGGTGGGGTATAGGAGGAAATTCCCATCGAGCCCAGGTATTCGATGAAACATTCCAATGAGAGATTTGACTCAGGTTATATATGCCTTTACTTTGCAGATAATGAATAATAGGTCCCATACCTGGAAGGCTGCTTATGGAAGGGTTCCCCATGATTTTGTCCGAGCCAAGGTTCATCGTTTCACCTCCTTTTGGCACTTTAGAAACATTTGGCGCCATGAATGCAATGGTTTTTTTACACAGTTTCCATATCTTTGTACAGTGTCTGTTGGGTATATCTGATGTAAGAATATGCAGCCTTGATTGATTTAGATATTTTGTTTCTAGGACTTTTTTCCACCATGCAGTTTGACTGTCCATAAGTCTCCAAATCAATTTCCCACCAAATGCTAAGTTCATAAGAGATGGGGACCTAATGCCGAGACCTCCATTCTCTGGACTTTGGATGACCTGTTTCCAATTTACTAGATTGTACTTTTTCTTTTCATTCTTGCCCCCTTGCCATAGAAAGGATCTGAGGATGCTGTCCATTTTTCGGTGGAATGATGCTGGAGCTTGGCCCAAAGAGAATTGATATAAGGGTAGGGAGGAGAGACCTGATTTTAAAAGTACCTGTCGTCCAGCTGGGTTGAGCCATAAGGTTCCCCATCTTTGAACTTTCCTTTTCATTTTGTCAAGTGTTAAATCCCAGACTTCAGTCTTTGCTTTCCCTATGGTTACTGGCATTCCCAGGTAGTTGAACCAGTCCCAATTTAACTTGCAGGGGACACCAAAAATGTTGGCAATACTATGTATTGTTTGGGATGAAGCATTCCATCCATAAATACAACTTTTAAGATGATTTATTTGACCTCCGGAGTATCTCATAAATTTGTCGAGCAGCAACTTGAATCTTCTTGCAATAATGGTGGTCGCCCCCCCTAACAGAAGGGTGTCATCGGCAAATTGGGAATGGTTTATATTTTTGATGCCTTCTTCAAACTTGATGCCCGTAATGAGTCCTGATTGCCTCTTTTGATCAAGTGCACTGCTGAATGATTCTGCCATAAGAATAAAGAGATAAGGGGATAAGGGGCAGCCTTGTCTTAATCCCCTTGAAGACTGGAAGGAGGGACCGGGTCTTCCGTTGATGAGGGGAGCGATCCAAGGTCCAGAGATGCAGGCTCTTATGACATTGATGAGGAGAGGTGAGAAGCCCATCTTTTGAAGTACAGAAAATAAGAAAGAATGCCTTACCCTGTCGAAGGCATTGGCCAAATCTAGTTTGAGGATGAAGCCTTTCTCGTTCCTTGCATGGCTAGAATGTATGGCCTCTTGAACTAAGAGAATAGAATCTGCAATTTGTCTATTAGCCATAAAACCTCCTTGGTTTTCTGAGATAAGCATCGGGAGAAGGGGTTTGAGCCGAGAGGCTATGATTTTAGTGAATATTTTGTAAGATGAATTGCACAAAGATATAGGTCTGAAACGAGAGAAATTGGATGGGCGGTTCTCCTTGGGAATAAGAGCCAAGTGGGTAGAATTTGTGTATCCACCAATTTTGCCTTTTTTTTGGATCCACTTGATGTACTTGATGAGGTCCTTCTTTATCAGTTCCCAGTAGTCCCTGTAAAAACAGATTGGGAATCCATCTGGCCCAGGAGCCTTGTTGGGCTGGAGACTCCAGATTGCTTCAACTATTTCTTCCTCTTTTATTTCTGCTGTCAGGTTTTTGTTCAGATCCTCTGTGACTTTGGGATGCAAATGCTGAAGCAAATCATCATAGGATTCTTCCTCCTGTACCTCAGATAAGAGATCCTTAAAATGTTCTGTGGCTGCTTCTTTGATATCTGTTTGCTCCATATGTTGATTCCCTGCGCTGTCCATGATGGTAGTTATTGTGTTTCTGACTTGTCTTGCAGTGGCTTGTTTGTGGAAGAAGGAGGTATTCTTGTCTCCACTTTCTAGCCATATTTGCCTTGATTTGATGCGCCACTTTTCTTCCTCCTGCCTTTTGATTTTACTCAATTTGTTGTACAACTCTTCTTCTTGGGTTTTTTCGTTCTGACAGTACTCCTTTTGCTCTATTGTACGCTGAAGTTCAGCAATTTGAAGTTTTAGCTCATGCTTTTCTTTTTCAGGCTCCTTATAATACGATTTGGCCCAATGTCTAAGCGCTTTTTGCACATTCTTTAATTTGTTCTCCCATATGTAGCCTGGGGAAACTTCAATATGCTGTCTCTAGGTTTGTTGGATGATATTTCAGGCATCTTGCTGATCGCTCCATATATGATTGAATTTAAAAGGAAGCGGACCAAGGGCGCAACTATTATCCAATGCGAGAGTGATCGGATAATGGTCTGATACAACAAAGGGTAAAACAACAGAGTTGACTGATGAGAAGGTTGATAGGAAGGAGATATTGACCAAGAATCGATCCAATCTCTCCATAATATTATGGCCGCCCAGCCTTCGATTGCTCCATGTAAACTTGCGGTTTTTTGGAGCTATGTCTATTAAATCACCAGAATGCATTATGTTTTCCATTTGGCTCCTGAAAGGATCTGGCTGAAAATTCCCTCCATGCTTTTCATTAGAATGCAAAATTAAGTTGAAGTCGTCGCCTACTATGATGTTGCTATTCTCTTCTTCCAAGATGTGGTTGCTAAGAGTTTCCCAACAGGCTTCTTTGTCCCTGTAATGGTTGGGTACATATACATTGAAGATGATTATCTGCTGGTTGCTAATATTATTATGCAGAACAGTTTTTATCCAATGCTGGTCGATTGTCTCAGCTTCCCTGCGCCAATCATTTTGATTCCAGATGGTGGTTATTCCTCCCGAAGCTCCTCTGGCTTCGCATATGCTTCCTTTATAATCTTTATACTTCCCAATGATTTTATTGATTTCTGATTCTCTTTGTTTTGTTTCCTGAAGTAGAACAATGGATGGTTTCTCTTGCGCTATAAGATCTTTTAGAGCATTGATTTTGGAGGGGTGCCCAAGTCCCCTGCTATTCCAAGAAAGAATTTTAATCATTTCAGACCTGTGGTTCGAGGAGGTGCTCTACCTCCCTTGTCTCTGCTTGCTACTTCTTGATCTTTTATGCCCTGTATATAAGACTCTATTGGATTCTGCAGACCAAGGGCTATGTCTTTCTGAGCGTTTTCATCCCTATGCTGTTTTGATGTCTTTCTCCCCGGCTTCTTTTGGCCATCAAGGGAAGATCCCTGATCTTTGGAATTACTTCGGGTGATTCTAGGGGGAATGGGTTCAATTAAGAGGGGAGGAAGGGCTGCCATAGAGTGAGGGGAAGAGGGTTGTTCAGGAGGGTTTGAAGGAGAGGGGTCATCTTCAGGGAGGGACAGAACATGGAAGGGGTTGGAGGATGGAGGTGAATGAAGAGGTTTTCCACCATGAGGAGGGGGAGGCGAATGATGGGAAGGCGAAGGCGGAGGAGATGGAGGAGGAGATGGAATTGGGGCAGAGGTTTTTAGAGAGGATGGCCCGGGTGCGTTAGGTAAAGAGGAGCTGGGGGCTGATTTTTTCTTTTTAACTACTTCCCATTGCTGTTCTTGAGAATTATTATCCACATTAATGATCTTAGTGCAGCAATTAGAAAAGTGACCATACTTGTGACATACCTTGCATTTGAAGGGGATCTGCTCGTAATCAAGTTGTTGTATGTGCGACCATTCATCAACTTTGATCTTGATGGACTCTGGAAGTCGTCTGCCCAGGTTGACCTCGACATAGATACGGGCGCATGCCTGCATGTTGTCTTTCGGCTCGCTTCTGTCAATATATTTTCCGACTGCATTTGCTATGGCTTGCACAGATTCATCTCCCCAGCGGTGTAATGGAAGATGGGGGAGACACACCCAAACAGGGACCGCATTAGGGATATCAAGCTTTGGATCAAAGTCTGGCATCCACTTATTTAAGTATAGACCTCTGGAGTCCATAAAATATGGCCCATTGCGAAAAATCATATCCTTGTCATTCTTCGTCTCGAAGTGGAAGGTGAAGTAACCCTTCCCACAGAATCTAATAGCAATATTCCCCTGAATTTTTTCCGCCCAGTTTCTTTCCACCCACCTCTGAACAATTTTAGGTGAGGGCCAAAGACCAGTGAATTGCCCTATCAAACCCTTTTCGGCCAAAGCAAGAGCAACCATTCTAGGCAGAGCAGGAGGAAGGGAAACCTCTTGTAATCCTTCTATTTTTTTAATGAATTTGGTCATAGTAGGTCACGTTCATTGTGGCGGCAAAGAGTTAACAAGGGCTGAAAAATCCCGCTGCTGAGCGACCTCCTCCGGCGGAACCTCCGGAGGGGCCATCTGAATGAAGAGGAACGCGAACCAGGAGGCTGATGGCGGCTAGCCTGCGTGCGCGTGCTAGGGTTCTTAGAGATCAAAAAAAAAAAATCCTCACTAACACTGTATTTTAATCTTATCTCCTTTGCAATGTTAGCCAACAAGGAAAGGATGGAAAATGGTGAAAGGATGGAAAATGGTGTATCACTATTATTAAACACATGTTAGTTTATATAAATAGATTTAATAGTAATATTAATAAATAAATAATAAAATAATTAATAAAAATTTAAATATAAAAATTCTATACTAATAATTATATTATTAATATTAATTATGATATTTAAAAAATTATTAATGATAGTATTAATGATATTAACATTAACATTTTTAATATCATTATCACTCATTGTCGCCCATGCTCAATGATGTACAAGCTTTGTTAGTTATAGTCAACCATGGTTAACCTTGGTCAACCATGCTCATCCCTTTCAACCTAGGAAACCTATTGCTTTACCCATCTCTAATGGTTAAACATGGTAAACCAAGTTCTGTATGGTTGAACATGGTCAACCATTGTAAAAATGGACAACCATATTCTATCATGGAAAATTATGGCTGACCAAGCCCAAATATATCAAACCACGTCCAATCGTGTTCAACCATGGAAAACCTTGGTCAACCATGGTCATGATCTTGTGGTCATCTTTGGTCAACCATGGTCACAATCTTCTGGTCATCTTTGGTCAACCATAGTCATAACCACGGTCATCCTTGGTCAACCAAAGTAAACCTGGAACATTCCAAGCTCTACCTTGGTTGAATATGGTCAACCATGGTTGGATATGGTGATTCATGGTCAAGTATGGTTAATCAATATCAAACATGAACAACCATGTTCAACCATGATCAACCATGGTCAACCATGTGACAAGCAACATCGTAGTGTGACAAGCATCCAGCAACATGACAATCGTTCTAACAATGATACATTACATTGCAATTTATTCAATGCCATATTGCGACATTAAATAAATTATGGTTTAATATTTTCGTTTATAATATTTAGTTTGGGATTTAGGGTTTATAATAAGGTTTGTAATTGTACAATTTATAATATTAATCCTAGGGTTTATAATCTCTTATAATATTAAACGGTTGGGTTTATTAGTTCCATGGGTTTATAATATTAATAACCCCTTTGGTTTATTAATCCCTTGAGTTTAAAATAATAATTCTTAGGGTTTACTAATTCAACCATGTTTATTTTATATTTTTAATATTTATGTTAGGGTTTTTATACCTTGGGTTTATAATATTAGTCCCTTGGGTTTAATATTATTCCCTTAGGTTCATAATCCCTTGGGGTTTTAGTATTAATCCCTTGGGTTTATTTTTCCTTTGGGTTTATAATATTAATTGCTTAGGTTTATTATTTTCCAGTCAACCATAGTTTATTATGATGTCAACCATGATCAACCATGGTCCAACATTGAATTGTGATAAGGATTGTCTCAATATGAAAATCAACGATGGTCAATCATATTTATTTGATTGTTTATAATATTTATTGTAGGGTTTATATACGTTGGGTTTATAATATTAGTCCCTTGGGTTTACTATTATTCCCTTGGGTTCATAATCCCTTGGGGTTTTATTATTAATCCCTTGGGTTTATTATTCCTTTCGGTTTATAATATCAATCCCTTGGGTTTATTATTCCCTTGGGTTTGTAATATCAATCATGGTCAACCATTTTCAATCATAGCCAACCATGGTTAACCGTGGTTGAATGTCACATTATGACAAGGATTGTCTCACCATGAAAATAAACCATATTTATTTTAGTGTATGTAATATTTATATTTGGATTTACCAATGTTGGGTTTATAATATTAGTTCCTTGGGTTTAATATTATTCCCTTGGATTCATAATCCCTTGGGTTTATGTTTCCCTTGGGTTTCTTATTAACTTGGGTTTATAATATCAATCATGGTCAACCATGGTCAATTGTCGTCAATCATGGTTTGATCTCAAATTATGACAAAAATTGTCTCCACTTAGGGTTTATATACCTTGGGTTTTGTTGAAGCCCTGAAAATCGGGTCTACAACAAGGGGGATACCCACCCGGTCCGGACCTTGGTTGGCAGCTCCTTATCCGTTTGGTATAGCGGGTCCGACTGGGAATAATGGGACCAGTTTCCCAATCTAAGGGTGTGTGTGTGTGTGCAAAGTTGGATGATGCTGATCTAAGAGTTCTAATCTACGCTGCTTTAATCTAATTCTATGCTATTGTAATCTAATGAAAACAACACATCTAATCTATGCTAACCCGAGGTGTATTTATTCTATTATGCGATATAAAGAGATTTCAAACAATAACTGGTAATAAAGATCATTCAACTATCATAAAAATGGAGATCAATTAAGATGAACCACTTTGCATAAAAAGTTAGGCAAAACAGTTGTGAACAACATATCACATAATAAGTTATTCATATATCAAACATAAATAAATGACTCCACCGTACAAAAGTGCCAAATGGTAACTCATGCATTCATGCAATAACATATAAACAACTAAAACTGTATATCACTTTAAGAATATAAGCAGAAATAGCCAAGAGATAAAAGTACCATTTATAACTGGTCCTACTCGTAAGCTTCAAGCAAAAATGATTTATCTCTACTTGTTCTAACATCTACTAAGAGTACAGAAGTGCAACATCAGTAGCAGATATCAAATGCAAACATTAATAAACCTCAATCCATCCATTCATCAACATTTATCAATTTTAAATTAATATAAATATATATAAAAAATAATTAATATACCCATCTAAACTATTTTTGACTTTTCCAAAAAAATTGGATTACTATTAAACATTGTTTAAATTAATATGAATTTGTGCCAAAAATAGTTAATATACTCATCTAAACCATTTTTCACTTTTCCAAAGAAATTTGATTACTATTGAACAATTTTAAATTAATATGAATCTGTGCCAAAAATAGTTAATATACTCAGCTAAACCATTTTTCACTTTTCCAAAAAAATTGTTTTTTTTATTATATTTCCCCACTTGGTTATACATTGTATGCATCTTATGTTGAAGAATATCACATTCTTTCACTTTTATTGTCGCATATATATTTTCTAATGGAGTCAAAATCATAATCCTCCCTTATTGATCGAAATGGTGGAAGATCTTGGTGGTTTTGCTCATTTTCTATTTTATTTAATTTGGTCGAGGCTATGCGTGAAATTCAGAGATAGATTATTAATCATAATTATATTGTTCAATTAAGAGCCATCAAAGTTAGAATGCTTAAATATGGTCATCAAGTTTTTTATGGTTAAATGTTGTCAAACATTGTTCTATCATATAAAAGTATGATCAATATACTAAAATATATCAAACCATGATCAATAATGTTTAACTATAGGAAGCCTAAATCAACTATAGTCAATTATAATCATCTTTAAATATTATTAAGATTAATACAAATTATTATATAACATTAATATTAATCATTTAAAACATTAATATGTTTTAAATATTGATATATATCATCATCAACAATAATAATAATGTAATAATAATTATTATAATTACATTCAAATTAATATTAAAAATAATATTATTAATAATATCATTAATATTATTTGTCTAGAAAATTAATATTATTAATCATAATAAATTTTTAAAATGGTTAGCATTTAATGTTATTAACCTAATAACATGAATATTATTAATAACATTTAAATTATAATATAAATATTAATAATATTTAATTAGCAATATCAATATTATTAAACACAGGTTAGTTTATATAAATAGATTTAATATTAATATTAATAAATAATTAATAAAAATTTAAATATAAAAATTCTATACTAATAATTATATTATTAATATTAATTATGATATTTAAAAAATTATTAATGATAGTATTAATGATATTAATTTTAACATTTTTAATATCATTATCACTCATTGTCGCCCATGCTCAATGATGTACAAGCTTTGTTAGTTATAGTCAACCATGGTTAACCTTGGTCAACCATGCTCATCCCTTTCAACCTAGGAAACCTATTGCTTTACCCATCTCTAATGGTTAAACATGGTAAACCAAGTTCTATATGGTTGAACATGGTCAATCATTGTAAAAATGGACAACCATATTCTATCATGGAAAATTATGGCCGACCAAGCCCAAATATATCAAACCACGTCCAATCGTGTTCAACCATGGAGAACCTTGGTTAACCATGGTCATGATCTTGTGGTCATCTTGTGGTCATCTTTGGTTAACCATGGTCACGATCTTCTGGTCATCTTTGGTCAACCATAGTCATAACCACGATCATCCTTGGTCAACCAAAGCAAACCTGGAACATTCCAAGCTATACCTTGGTTGAATATGGTCAACCATGGTTGGATATGGTGATTCATGGTCAAGTATGGTTAATCAATATCAAACATGAACAACCATGTTCAACCATGATCAACCATGGCCAACCATGTGACAAGCAACATCGTAGTGTGACAAGCATCCAGCAATATGACAATCATTCTAACAATGATACATCACATTGCAATTTATTCAATGCCATATTGCGACATTAAATAAATTATGGTTTAATATTTTCGTTTATAATATTTAGTTTGGGATTTAGGGTTTATAATAAGGTTTGTAATCGTACAATTTATAATATTATTCCTAGGGTTTATAATCTCTTATAATATTAAACGTCCATGGGTTTATAATATTAATAATCCCTTTGGTTTATTAATCCCTTGAGTTTAAAATAATAATTCTTAGGGTTTACTAATTCAACCATGTTTATTTTAGTATTTTTAATATTTAAGTTAGGGTTTTTATACCTTGGGTTTATAATATTAGTCCCTTGGGTTTAATATTATTCCCTTAGGTTCATAATCCCTTGGGGTTTTAGTATTAATCCCTTGGGTTTATTTTTCCTTTGGGTTTATAATATTAATCGCTTAGGTTTATTATTTTCCAGTCAACCATAGTTTATTATGATGTCAACCATGATCAACCATGGTCCAACATGGAATTGTGATAAGGATTGTCTCAATATGAAAATCAACGATGGTCAATCATATTTATTTGAGTGTTTATAATATTTATTGTAGGGTTTATATACATTGGGTTTATAATATTAGTCCTCTGGGTTTACTATTATTCCCTTGGGT
This sequence comes from Pinus tabuliformis, assembly GCA_031772625.1. NCBI lineage: Eukaryota > Viridiplantae > Streptophyta > Pinopsida > Pinales > Pinaceae > Pinus > Pinus tabuliformis. Next base: position 592,175,633 of record CM062813.1, read on the forward strand.
TCATAATCCCTTGGGGTTTTATTACTAATCCCTTGGGTTTATTATTCCTTTGGGTTTATAATATCAAGCCCTTGGGTTTATTATTCCCTTGGGTTTATAATATCAATCATGGTCAACCATTTTCAATCATAGCCAACCATGGTTAACCGTGGTTGAAGGTCGCATTATGACAAGGATTGTCTCACCATGAAAATAAACCATATTTATTTTAGTGTATGTAATATTTATATTTGGATTTACCAATGTTAGGTTTATAATATTAGTTCCTTGGGTTTAATATTATTCCCTTGGATTCATAATCCCTTGGGTTTATGTTTCCCTTGGGTTTATTATTAACTTGGGTTTATAATATCAATCATGGTCAACCATGGTCAATTGTCGTCAATCATGGTTTGATCTCACATTATGACAAAAATTGTCTCCACTTAGGGTTTATATACCTTGGGTTTATAATATTACTCCCTTGGGTTTAATATTATTCCCTTAGGTTCATAATCCCTTTGGGTTTTAGTATTAATCCCTTGGGTTTATTGTTACTTTGGGTTTATAATATCAATTGTTTGGGTTTATTATTCTCCGGTCAACCATGGTTTATTATGATGTCAACCATGGTCCAGCATGGAATTGTGATAAGGATTGTCTCAATATGAAAATAAATGATGGTCAATTATGTTTATTTTAGTGTTTATAATATTTTAGTGTTCAACAAGTGAACGGAAAGCAAAAGGACAAATCAACATGTAAGCGAGCTGAATGTCTTTATGAATGGAAATTACGAAAAATGTGAAGGAAACATGCGACTCTTTGCAAGGAAAATGGTGATGACGATGCTTAGCGAAAATGCTTGGATAAATTGTGAGTTTGGAGAGGAAAAATGATGGCATTTATGGATGATAGAAATTATGATTCAATTAGTTCATATCTCTTGAAATTGGTCGTATAAAACCAATCATGCATAATTGGCTTCCTTCAATTCTCCAATTGCCCTGGAACCTGAAAATAAACATGGCACTAACATTGCAATAAACTGTAAGTTTGTTCAAATAGAAGTGATCAATTGTTTTTGATACATATGAAAAATTTGCATAATTAACAGGTTCATGACGTGTCTTCATTTCAAATGGTTATTCCAATTTCACAATTGCGATAATAAATCCAATTTATAAAAGTAAACAATTTCCTCAATTTATGTTCGAATCATATCATTTCATAAAGATAAAAAAAAATATCTGTGTATGTTTGATGATTCCCGCAAAACAATCTTCGATAAAAAATTCATCAATCGATCCTACAGATAAAGCGGCTTTATAGTTCTTCTTCTTTCCTGCATCATGCTTGAAGACATAACATTAGATAAAACCAATAACAAATTTTGATCATGATTTTGACAATGTAAAAACTCAACCTTAACAAAATTCGATTCGCAATTAATGTTTAGTTAAGGTGAGCTTATTGCGCCTTCATTCGATTAATTTTGTCTTGTGTTTTTCGATTCTTTTTTTTTTTCTTGCTTCGACAGGTGTGTTTAAGTGAATAATCACAACATTTTTTTTTCAATTTTCTCCAGTGACGCAATGAATTTCGCATAAAAAATATTCGACAATTTTTCTCATGGCAATTTTCTTGAAAAACAATAGAATATACAATCTAAAAATTAATAACATATTTACAAAAATAAAAAGTAACATAGATATGCATAAAAGAAAAACATAACAAGAAAAACATATGTACAACTAAAATATATATACAAACAAACATAACAAAAAAAATCATAACAAAACCTATAACACAAATGCTATAAAAAATACTCCATTAAAAAAAAAAAATGAAAAATGAAAAAAAACATATATTATACAAAACATATATATATATATATATATATACACTTTAAAAACAAAACATAACATATAAAAAAAAACATATGTACAAACCTATAAGCAATGACATAACATTATATACATAAAACATTAAAACATAAAAAAAAACACACTAAAGCATAACAAAAGTAACAAATCATTATCCATAAATGTTACAAACAAAAACACATATAAAACAAATCATAACAACATAAAACATAGCGTATAACATTCACAACGTAACAAGAAAAAAAACTACGTAATATCAAAATTTTCCATGGTTGAAAATGAAAAGTCAAAGCGTTGAAAGTGAATATTTGAACTGTTTTGATAATGAAACATGGTTTTGACTATGCAACAGTGAGAATGAGGGGGTACAGGGTAGCCCGGCTTGTGGCACCCGGAGGCAGCCTTCTTGCACATTTTTCTTCACAATCTGTTCTGCGGCAACGTGTGTCACCAGTTAACAACAACATTGCTATTATTGACATGCAACACAATTGTGCCATTTCCATCTTCTTCATCTAATGTTTTGTTGGTGGCCTTGGGATCATTAAGATAACCTTTCATAATTTGGAGTCCACAAATACAGATTTCCCCCTTTTGATTATGAGGGGGAGACTACCTAGTTTCTAGATCAATGATCTTCATTCGAGAAATTGGAACAACTGTCCCACACGAGTTGGGCTTTACAAGAAAAGGCTTCTTGGCGAAAGCTAAACTTATTGCCAGAGTGTTGGCTTCGGTCATGCCATATTCATCAACGCTGCTTCAATGGCTTCTCAAACCAAATTGATGTCAGCATTGGAAGCAGTGATGCACCAAGTCAGGTCCCTTGTGGGCTTGTCAAATGGGGCGAGAGAAGAAATCCTTGCTCACATCTTTACCAGAAATCGCTCGGTTCATCAAAGAAATTTTGAAACGAACTAAAACCTTAAATATCCACAACTCGACAATAAATCTCCATGTCGCACAAGATGAAAGATTCTAGTTCATGACAAAATCTTTTGCAAGCGATCTTGTATGGAATAGGAACTAAGTTCGCACTAAAATAAACGAAAACAACAGATTCGATCTGATCTGCAGAAATATGTTTTACTGCCAGAACGACTTCCAACATAGTTACCGATGAAACATGAACTATTACCTCAAAACGGGTACTCGAGCCCAAAAACCCCAAAAAACATGAGAAAATAACCCAAGAATGAAAATTGTTTATTCCAGAACAATGTTTTTTTTTAGGGTAAATTTTCAACATTTTTTTTAAATGGAAGTAAAAACCATTTTTTTTTAAATGGATGAAAAAAACACTCTTAAAAGAATTGTTTAATCTGGAATAACAAAAAAAAATCGGGTTACAATTTTGACGTTTTTTAGCAATGGAGTTAGAGAGAAAAAATCTGGACTTTGAAAAACTATAAAATTCCAACAATTCTCGGACATGATGTTAAAGATAAAATATCATGTCTAGAATCTTGATAATTCCAACTATTTCCATCCATGTTGTTAAAGATAAAATAGCTTGACTATAAAAAACCTTGAAATTGTAATTGTTTTCGACCATAGCATTAAATATAAAATATCATGACTTAGAAAAGCATTGAAATCTTAACAATTTTTCAACCATGCAGTTAAAACCAAAGATTATGACTACAAAAAGATCTCAAGTTTTCAAAATGTTTCAAGCATGACATTATGAAAAAAATTTATGACAAAAAACTTTAAAATGAACACCCAACAGTAATTTATTTTTTAAATGCAAAATATATAGGGATTTTAAAATCTTAGCTTAAGACAACTTGATACATTGCAACAAAAATTTATAAATCAACCATCAAATTGACACGTAGTGTAGGTGAATTCGACCTGTTGTAATGAAAACTTAAAGACCAACCAGACAAAATTTTAAGAACCGCCCTAAATTTATATGTATAATAAATGGGTGAATCCCCATGATACAAAGGAAAAATGGGAGGAAATTTTATCCATAATATAATATGTATATATAATTCTTTTGGCGAATCTCTCACAATATTATATTATCTTGTAAAGTCATGGCGAATCTTTCACTAAATTATAAAATCTTGTAAGATCTTGACAAATCTTTCACTAAATAATAAAACTTTGTGAAGTCTTGGCGAATGTTTTGTTAAAGTATGAAACCATATATAATAATAGGAAAACATATTCATTAAACTGTAATATACTAACATATATGTTTGGAAAAAAGAAACATAATTTTCTCTTCCTACAGACAATGTTGCAAGTTTTAGTGGTCGTGTTTGTCAAGGTTCTTACTGTACACTCTTTCATTTCCTTCTATTAGTTTTGATAATATTCAATAACAAAGTTCTTGTAGGTGTTGATCTTGACCACCAGTTCTGTCAAGGTATGATAGATTAATCTTTTTTCTACCACTTTTTTCAAGTTACCACTTTTGTCAAGCTATCAAATTTATTTCTTATTCCATAGACTTCAACTGCGAGATAAAAAAAACACATCAAGTTTGTTTACCCCAACATGCCAACAAGTAGCAAGTCCCAACTATATAATATAAGAAAGTAGTAGGTATCCAAAAGGCCTAAAGGGGATCTAATAGAAAAAAGTGACCGTTGTCAGAAGCCTTCCAATCAATATATAAATATATAAATGTAGATTTATTATTATTTTAATTGAAAATCTTCAATTAAATAATAAAATTTGATTATGTCTCTCCCAATCTAAATTGTTTATTAGCATAATTCACTACCTTCATACGTCTTGCATTTTTTAACAGCGTTGTAACATGTGGATTAATTTACTTTTTGGTGCACAATCTCCGCCTTTTAGGACAATATGATGTAGTGGCCCAACCCCTACAGATCATTACGACAAACTAAGAATAACAGAGAAGATGAAAGGTTGTACAAGCCAACATATTTTTCAAACAACTAATCCAACATTAGTACCTTAGCTTCTTCATGAAGATATCATATTGAGAACGTTTGAAAAATTGTGGGAAATCTGGGCAGCAACTATCTCTCTTCTGCAAGGATGATGCAAAAAGAGTGATAAGATTTCACTGTTTTGAATTTTTTTTGTTAAATCAGAAAAACCAATATTAATGGAGATATTGGTATTTTTTACTAAATTTTGTGAAGTGACTAAATGTCGCTTTAACCATTCACTTTAAGATGTTTTTACAATATAATTTCCTAAGTCTATTTAATATCTTCATTATAATAAAAACCAACCTATATCCATCTTATCTCCATATATACCACCCTTAGAAGATGAAATCTAGTTATCCCTCTGAGCACTTGGTAGACCCGGAATTAAGATGGATCTAAGCTGATAGAATTTGCGCTTTAAATAGTCTATTTTCACATGAATACCATGGTATTACCATGGGTCAATACCATGGGTTATCATAAACCTGGAGCTTAAAAACTACTATTAGTAATTTATAATTTTTTTTTTTTTGTAACCAAGTTAAAATGTTTAAGTGACATTAAATTACAAGATCCATTTTTACTCTTCATCTATCAAGCCACTAGAGGGATCAAATATTTTTTTACTCAATGCTAGTTTGCATATCACGATATTTGATCCCTCTCGGGGCTTAGTAGATTCAGAGTAAAGATGAATCTATGTTGGTTTAATTCCCCCCTTTAAATAGGCTACATTCCACATGAATACCATGGGTCAATACCATGTGCCATATTTATTTTTATTAATATTAATATGAGGGTTAATAATGTTTTTTGCATGGTATTAATAATAATTTGGTCCATGGTATTTGGCCCATATGCTTCACCTAAATATAATGCATTTTTTTGAGTGTTTGTAAATATAAGGTGACTTATGGAGTAAATATAAAAAAATGTTTTATTTATTTACCATACCTTTCGTTTATTTATATTTTTATTAATTTACCATACCTCTTTTATAAATATGGTATTTGGCCCATAGGATTCACTTAAATAAAACATCTTTTTTGAGCCTTTTTAAATAGAAATAGGGTTATGGACTAAATATAAAAAGAGATTTTATTTATTTACCATACCTTTGGAGTAAGTATAAAAAAAGTTTTATTTATTTACCATACTTCCACTTTATTTATTTATTTTATTTACATCCTTGCGTGTTCGTAAATATAAGGTCACTTATGGAGTAAATATAAAAAATGTTTTATTTATTTACCATACCTCTCGTTTGTTTATATTTTTATTAATTTATCATACATCTCTTATAAATATGGTATTTGGCCCATAGGATTCACTTAAATAAAACTTTTTTTCTGAGCCTTCTTAAATAGAAAGAGGGTTATGAACTAAATATAAAAAGAGGTTTTATTTATTTACCATACCTTTGAAGTAAGTATAAAAAAGGGGTTTTATTTATTTACCATACTTCTACTTTATTTATATTTTTATTTATTGGGACCAAATACAACCTCCCAAACTAGAAAATGGGCGAATGCAAACGAATTTAACATTGCACAACTGAAAATCAGGTGATTGTAATGGAATATAACCTCCCAGACTAGGCGAATCGGGTCAAATGAGTCTTTTTATAGTTTATCTGCCCCTTTTTTTTGGGGTTAAAAAAAAAATAATAAAAATTGGGCTAAATATATGAAATGGGTGTTTATAAAAATTTCGCCCCTCTAAAATGAAAAACCCCTTAAATTTCGCCTTCAAAACTTACCATGAGACCAACCATGAAATTGATATATTGTGGGGGTAGACTCGATTCATTATAAAGAAAATTTTATAATCAACTATTAGATTGCCCATAATGGGATCAGGTTGTTAGAATAGAAAAAAAAAGAAAAAAAGAAACCAAAATAAACGTATAAATAAGTAAAAATGAAATATACAAAAGAAAACACAAATTCACATATTGAAAAAAATAAAAACAATAAAAAACACACAAAAAAATACAATTTTTTTTTTTTTTTTTTAAAGAAAAAACAATGAAAAAAAACACAAAATAAAAATTTAAATAAATCAAATTTTAAATATTGAAAAAAATATAAACAATAAAAAAAAAAAACACAAAAAATAATAAAAAAGAAAATAAAAATTCAAATATTGAAAAAAAAAAATAAAAAAACACAAAAAATAATAGAAAAGGAAAAAAAAAATGATAAAAATTTAAAAATAATAAAAAAAAAACACAAAAATAATAAAAAAAACCAAAATTCAAATATAGAAAAAAAATGATAAAAAAAACATATTTTTTCTTTAATAACAAGATATAACGCATAAAAAAAAACCTATCAACTATAAAAAGAAGACAAAAAAACCTAAAAAATAACATAAAATTAACTTATAAATATAAAAGATTAGACAAAAAATAAAATTAAAAATTAAAAAAGAAAAAAAAACCTAATTTAACAACCACAAAAAAATTAAATTAACAAAATAAAAATAAAAACATTTTTTTAAATAAAAAATATTTTTTTAAATAAAAACAAAATACATAACTAAAAGATTAAATTGAATTAAAAATAAAAACAATTAAAAAAAAACAAAAAACAAAACAATTAAAAATTAAATTAAAAAAACAATTAAAAACATTAAAAAAAAACAAAATCAAAATAAAACAATAAATAACTAAATTATATATATATATATATATATAAAACAAAAAAAGGTTTTCCGGCCAACCCCACTTAGGGCGGTGGTAGGCTTATTCCGGGAATTGGCTTGCCATCCCCCGACGAGGTTGGGCACAGGCAAGAAGGCGGACTGCACATAGCTGCCTCCTCGCCCACGCCCACAGCCAACCCCGCTCGGGTGGTGGCAGGCTGATTTTGGGAATCAACCTGCCGACCCCACTTGGAGGGAGGTAGGCTGATTCTGGGAATCGGCCTACCCCCGGGGCGGGTAGGCGAGCTGCACTTAGACGCCTCCTTGCCCGCACTCGTGGCCAATACTGCCCAGGGGGTGGCCGGAATTTTTTTTTTTTTTAATATAGTTATTTATTGTTTTATTTTATTTTTAATGTTTTTTTTTAATATATATATATATATATATATATATATATATATATAATGGTTTTGTTTTGATTGATTGTGATTATGTGATTTTGCCGAAGATTACTAAACAATGTTATGGATCACAGAAGTCTAAATTCCTTATCAATTTAATTTTTTAGATTTATTTTTTTTATTAAAAAAATTTATTTTGTAGTTAAACAAATGTTTTATTTATTTATTTATATTTTTTATTAATTTTTTATATTTTATCTTTTGTTTTTTATTTTTTTTTCTAAATTTTTTTTATTAAATATTTTTTTTGACTTTTTTTATTATTTTTAATTTTTGTTTAATTGTTTGGTTTTGATTTGTTTTTTTTGTTTTTTAATTTAAATATTGTAATTTTTTTTTTTAATTTTAATTTTAATGTTTTGTATTCTAATTTTTCATTTATTTTTTTATTTTTAAATTTTTATGATTTTTTTTTAGTTTTTTAAATTAACTTCTTCTTCTTTTTTCTTTTTTTTTTTAATATTTTTTTTTAAATTATTATTATGTGGTTGTATTTTATCTTTTTTAACTTAAAAATCGTTATTGACGTTTTTTTATTAATATTCAAATTTTTCCTTTGAATTTTATGCATTTTTTTTTAATTACATTTTTGTGGGTTTTTTTTTTTTATATATTTTTTATTATTTTAGTATTTTGTTATGTGTTTTTTTTTTTTTTTTACCAACATGAAAATCACAAACATTTAAAAAAAATATCCACAATTAATACATTAGAAAATTTGAAGTGTAAAAAATAAGCCTTCTAAACAAAAAAAGTTGATGTTGCATCAACCTTTTTCAAAATCAAGATGAAAATCCTAACATTTAAAAAATGTGTTCATACTTGGTACATTAAAAAAAAATTAAAGTGTCAAAAATAAACTTTTTAAAAAAATGTGTTGATTCTGCATCAACACTTTTCAAAATCAAGATGAAAATCACTAGCATTTAAAAAAATGTTCATACTTGATACATAAGAAAATTTAAAGTGCTAAAAATATGCTAAAAAAAAGTGTATTATGGCATCATCACTTTTTTAAAATAGGGTGATTTTTTGTACCTCAAAAAAACGAGTACCTGTTCATTTTCTCGTTTAATCGGTAACTATGTTTTCCTCCTTCGACTCAGTCGCAACAGTAGCATATTCCAGAGCTAAGTGCTAGCAATGCTCACATCACAGCGCACATAATTCGTAACAATTTCTGCTTGAAGTTGCTCTCTTTCAAAACCAAGACATCTTTCTCATGGATTCAATCAAACTGGATTTGTTTCAATGATTTGCAGGATCTCAATGCAGTAAGTAAAAACCATTTTTTTCACATAACCTGGAAAATAAGGCTGCAAAGAACCCTGAAAAATAAGGCTGCAAAGAACCCTGAAAATCTCCCAATTGGTTATGAATTTTGACGAAAGCGCACATGCAAACATAATTCACCCCGTTTTGAGAAAAACCCATGTTTTATTTTTCTGAGATTCGCTTTCCTTGGGTCACAAACGTGTTTTAAAAAGGACGTTTTAAAGCTCTTACCCATTCTGGCAAATGCTCAGGCATTTCTTCCAGAACGACTGTTAAACCTGGAGATTTGGCATGAAATGAATACTCCTCAGCAGATGACAAAGGTGCCCCCCAATCTGTTCCTTCCTAAACGATCTATCTAGAGGATGCCAACAATTGTGCCCAATGCATTCACACCGGCAACAACTAATGACAACAATAAAGTTATCCTATGAGAGGCAAATCCTGCCAGCTCCATGATAGATGGACTCGATAAGATGACAAAAATATTCAATAACCAAGGGCTTCCTTTTAGGCTGAATGTTAGGATATTCTTACACATAGGAAATAGTTAAGTATAACTTGGTCTAGTGTAGGGTTAGGTAAAGTGTGTTTCTTTACTATGTACTTTTGTAACTTACAATCCGACAGTCACGATATGTAGTGATTCGACAGTTCATTCTCTCCTCGGTATTCTCTTCGTGGCTTAACACCCGATTGGTCCATGATCTCTATTTAAAGAGCATGGAGGGTCATTTGTAAGGTAACTGTTCATAAGAGGAGCTTATGTAAATTTTCATTCTTTTATTAATAAATTGCCTGAAGTGGCCGCGTTGGCTTAGGCCATGCATTGTTTCCCTCTTTGAGGGTTTTAACCACGTCAACGATATTGGTGTATTGATCCGTGATCTGTTTGTGAGCGGTGTCATTTGGTGTTCTGTCTCAGGAACTTACCCTGTAAATTCCTACATGGTATCAGAGGCAAGTTGAGGGCCGCATCCATTGGTGATCCAAATTTGACGCCGGTAGAACTGCATTTGACTGCCGTTTCCTAGATCTACTATTTCTTACTGCTTTCGGGCCGAGATGATTGCTCTATTGTGTTAGGAGCATCTGTTCTAGTGAGGAACCCCTTTCGTTTCACGCGAAAAGGTTTCCGGTAGCCCTAGCTACATCATTTTTAAGATATGGAGGTATATAGTGTTTATTTGCAGTTTTTAGTTATTTTCTCTCTATTTATTTCGGTTTATTTAGCTCTTTGTTTTTATTATTATCGGATCTATACCTTTCATTTCTGCGTATGCTCTTTGCCCCACGACTCTGTGCGATATGGGCAAATCAGAAACAGAGAGGAAGGGTTTTTCTCATGTGTATGCTCTTTTCCGCCATGCCTTAGTGTGATCTCGGAAAATCAGAAACATTGAGGAAAATATTTAGTTTCCGGCTAAAGCTAACTTCAAGCTGTAAGGTTTGTTTCTTTTTGTATGTTCATGCTGGGTTTTATGTTTTTTGTTTTGTAGGCAAAAAAGAGCTTTCTCAAGTAAACACGCACCCCAAAGCTTCAGTGACTAAAAAAAAAAACCCCCTTCCTCTTTTCCAAAAATTACTAACCTTTTAATCTAGCTCACTTGGTCCAAAGCTACTTTATGAGAATAGAGGTCTTGAGTTCAAGTCTTTCTTTTTGTTGAGCTAATTAGATTAAGTTTGGAAAGGGGGCAGATTTTTTTTAAATATAACATTATCATTCATTTCCGCACTTCATCAGCATCTTCAACAACTTTTCTTCAAAAATCCATAACTTCTTCATCCGGAAGCCGTTTTTTTTAATCAACTTATTTTTTCGAGATATTTCCATTGGAACACTTATTTTTATCATCTACAGCTTCAGTTTCTGTTAAAATGGAAAGTCCATGCCAAGTTATTCTTGACAGCACCAACTACTTCCAATGGTGGTCCTACATTGTGGATTTACTTAGAAGTAAAGGTCTTTACAGAATCGCCTCAGGCCAAGAAACCAAACTGAAAGATGAAGATAAGGCAGCCAAATGGAAAAATAGACAAGATCAAGTTCGTGGGTTGATAGGGATGTCTATTTATCTAGACCTTAGATTCCATATCACAGAACTTGATACTCCTAATGAAGCAATGAAACGGATCACTAAAGTTTTTGGAATTAAAAATGAACTTAGAGCCCATCAACTCGAAAATGAGTTGCTTACATTGGACCCCAATAATTTTTCTTCCATTGAAGATTTTCTGTCCAAATTCAAGACCCTTAGACTTCACTTGGAAGATGTTAAGGTTAAGAAAGAAGATGGTAACCTTATCTATTCCATTCTTACTAAGTTGGGACCAGCCTACTCTGTGTTTGTTTGCACCTTCCATTTTACAAGAGAAGCCTTCATTTCTCAAGGACAAGACTACAAGTCCCCTTCCTTTGAATCCTTTTGTGATTCTTTAATAAGAGAACAAGAAAAACTCTTACACCTTGGTCTTTTAAAACTTGGAAACTCTTCTAAGAAAGCCTTAGCCGCCTAGCAGCAACCAAATTTAAAGAATCCTAAGAAGTCGTATCCTAAAAAGAATGGTCCTAAACCAAACAAGGGTCCTAAGCAATTTCAACCTCAAAATGAAAAGTCATTTCAACAAAATGATAAGGCAAATAAAAACAAAAGGAAGAAGACTGATAGACATTGCCACTTTTGTAATCGAGATGGCCACTTAGAATCCAAATGCTTTAAGAAGATGGAAGCCTTGGAAGCAGCAATGAAGAAGCATAACATCCATTTGGAGCACTCTTCAACTTCAACTTCATCTTCAGGAATAGCACTTTCTGCATGTGGTTGTCAAACATATCGGTCTGGATGTGCACTAAACGTATCTTCTTCTTTTAATTCTCATGAGTGGCTCATTGATTCGGAGCTTCTTATCACATGGCCAAAAACAAAGCCATGTTTTCTTCTTTAAATGATTGTAACACCAAAAATATATATGTTGGTGATGATAGATCTCTTAGTGTTGTAGGGACTGGAACTGTTCATATAGACAATGGTCAATTTAATGATGTATTATGTGTTCCAACCTTATCCTGCAACCTTCTATTTGTATATCAGATAACTCATTCAGGTGAAGGTAAAATCGTTGAATTTTCACCTCACGATGTTGTAATTAAGGACCTAAGAGATCCTAGATGGATTTTAGCTACTGGCATTGCTGATGATTCTACAAGGTTGTATAAGTTTAACAACTTTGGGTCATCAAATCTTCCCTCGGTATTTGTTGCTCATAATGATGAAATGAGCAAACTTTGGCATGAGCGATTTGGTCACTTAAACTATCACTCCCTTCAGGATCTATGTAAAGAAAATATGGTGACAGGTCTTCTAATGGTATCTTGCAGAGATGGTGTTTGTTCCAGATGTGTACTCGGAAAACATCATAAGGATAGTTTTGAAAAACGTGCCTCTTAGCATGCCTCAGCCCCTTTACAGCTTGTGCATAGTGATTTATGTGGTCCACTTCCAGTTGTTTCATTCTCTGGCTACAAGTATTTCTTAACTTTCATTGATGATTTCTCCAGACGCACTTGGGTATACTTCTTAAAACTCAAGAGTGAAGTATTTGACATGTTCTTGGCCTTTAAGGCCTTTGTTGAAAAACAATCTGGACATCAAATTCTTAAGCTAAGATCTGATAATGGCGGAAAATATGTTAACAACAAATTCATCAAATTTTGCACTGAGAATGGAATTCAAATGCAACATACTGTTCCATATACTCTATAACAAAATGGTGTAGCTGAAAGGAAGAATCACACCTTAAAGGAAATGGCTAATTGTATGCTTCAATCTAAAGGACTTAGTCTTAATTTTTGGGCAGAAGCAATTAACTATGAAAATTACATAATAAATCGTATTCCTACTAAGGTTTTAAACAATATCACTCCAGAAGAAGCATGGAGCTCAATTAAACCAAATGTGAGTCACTTTCGTGTTTTTGGAAGTGAAGCATGGGCCCATATTCCAGATGAGAAACATAAAGCTTTAGAGCCTAAGAGTGAAAAATGTATTTTTGATGGATATTCTGAAGATGTCAAAGGATATAGACTTATTCCACTTAAATCCAAAAATGTTATCATTAGAAGAGATGTAAAGTTTGCTGAAAATATATCGGCCTACGAGCCTAGTTCGACGGATGTGCCACCTCTCTCTATCTCTTCTAATTTTGAAAATATTTCTTCTTTAGATGATGAAAGTGAGGATGACAATCCCCCCCACCTTCTTAGGATCCTCCTTCAGCTCCTCATCTTCCAAAATGGGTTCATGCTACTCAGGATGCAGCAAGCGTTCTTTCCGGTGATCCTACAGATAAACGACGTACATGTTCTCAGTTCGATAGAGCCTCTTCTTTACTGGCTCAAGCTTCAGCAAATTATGATCGTGACACCTTTGCAGAATCTTCAAGCCATCCAGATTGGGATGCAGCTATGAATGAAGAATATCGTTCATTATTGGCAAATGATACATGGGATCTTGTTCCTCTACCAAAGGGACGAAAACTTGTTAGATACAAATAGGTTTACCGAACCAAGTATGGACGAGATGGAAAATTTGATAAACATAAAGCTCGTCTTGTTGCTAAGGGCTTTTCACAAGTTGAAGGCATTGACTATACTAAAACCTTCTCCCCTATTGCCAAAATGAACTCTATCCGCCTTGTTCTTTCCCTTGCTGCCTCTTTCAAATGGGAAGTCCATCAAATGGATGTTAAATTTGTCTTCTTGCATGGGTACTTGCATGAAGAAATCTATATGGAACAACCTACTGGCTTTATACAAACAAACTCCAACCTTGTATGTCAGCTTAAGAAATCCCTTTATGGTCTCAAGCAAGCTCCTCGGGCTTGGTATGCCAAAATGGATAGCTTTCTTTTAGAAATTGGCTTTTCTAGGTGTCATTCTGACAATATTGTCTACACCAAGAAAGTGGGTAAGTCTCCTATCATTCTTGTTCTTTATGTTGATGATCTTATCCTTACTGGTAGTGATCCCAACCTTATAAACCATGTAAAGTCCAACCTTAAAAAGAAGTTTGAAATGACAGACTTAGGACACTTGCATTATTTTCTTAGTCTTCAAGTCTTGCAATCCAAGGAAGGTATTTGTCTTTCCTAGTCCAAGTATGCCTGTGATATTCTACGCCATTTTCACATGGAAGACTATAAGCCAACCCCTTCTCCCTTTCAGTCTGGAGCCAACTTTCAGTCACTTGTACTTCCCCTAAAGTTGATGCTACCTTATACCGTCAACTTGTAGGAAAACTTTTGTATCTGACGCATACTTGTCCTGACCTTTCCTTTGTTGTTGGCCTTATTGCTTGGTTTATGCAAAACCCACACGAAAGTCATTGGAAAGCAGCTAAAAGAATACTTCTTTATGTTTGAGGTACAGTTCAGTTTGGGATTCATTACAGTGCAGAAGCATCTCCTCTATTGGTTGGTTTCACTGATTCTGATTGGGCTGGTGATGCTGATGATCGAAATTCAACTGCAGGTTATGTGTTCACTCTTGGTTCAGGACCTATTACATGAGCTTGCAAGAAACAAAGTGCCATTTATCTTTCTTCAGCAGAAGAAGAGTATCATGGTGCCATAGAAGCTAGTAAGAAAGACCTGTGGCTTCGTTAGATCCTGTTAGAGTTTGGCTTTCAGCAGCAGCATTAGACTACACTTTGGTGTGATAATCAAAGTGCCATTCAACTATGCAAAGATCCGGTCCAACATCAGCGCAACAAACACATTGAACTACACGTGCACTTCATCAGAAATCTCATTCACGACCATGTTCTTGAAGTGCAATATTGCTCAATAGATGATCAAGTTGCAGACATCTTTACAAAGGATCTCACAGAGGTGAAGTTTACTAAACTTCGATTTATGGTTGGAGTTTAGGAAGTTGTCACTAAGGGGGGATAGGCTCTAATGCCTCCTTCCTTCTCCTATTATGTCATATTTGTACATCCTTCAATCCTATCCCAAGTTGTTCTTAAGGGGGGATGTTAGGATATTCCGACACATAGGAAATAGTTAAGTATAACTTGGTCTAGTGTAGAGTTAGGTAAAGTGTGTTTCTTTACTATGTACTTTTGTAACTTACAATCCAACGGTCACGATATGTAGTGATATGATGGTTCATTCTCTCCTCGGTATTACCGACACTTGATCCATGGCTTAACACCCGATTGGTCCATGATCTCTATTTAAAGATCATGGAGGGTCATTTGTAGGGTAACCGTTCATGAGAGAAGCTTATGTAAATTTTCATTCTTTTATTAATAAATTCCCTGAAGTGGCTGCATTGGCTCAGGCCGTGTATTGTTTCCCTCTTTGAGGGTTTTAACTATGTCAACAATACTGGTGTATTGATCTGTGATCTGTTTGTGAGTGGTGTCCTTTGGTGTTTTTTCTGAGGAACCTACCCTGTAAATTCCTACAGTAACTGCATCAGAATGTTATGCGAGAATTACATAGACAGGGAGCCCATTCTCAAGGAACCAATATGGATCATTTAGGTTAGAGACTTATGATACCTGGATTTTGGATATTTAAAAATCGGTCTATGCCAAGCCCTTCAACACAAAAAGTTTTTTATGATGGATGTGGAATCAAATCAAGCTCGGTTGCAGAAATGAGTCACTGTAGTTTCTGCAGCACCTAAAAAAAAGAATGGATATGCAACAATTTGAAGCAAGATATATATATATATATATATATATATATATATATATATATATATATATAATGACGATTTTTTTTTGAATTTGGATTTTGATTTTTAAGCTAATGCATTTAATTTTATTTACAGGTCGCACGAGAATCTTCTTCACTTTATCAATTCTTTTGGGAATGAAAAACAGAGAAGAGAATTGATTTCAGAATTTTCATTTTCCTTATTCAAAATTTTGACTCCTTTTTTTACTGAAAATGTTTTTGTGAGGTTAATAAAAAAATGCAAGAAAATAAATAAAAATTTAAAGATTTTAAAGTCTAAAAACTTAAAAAAAAATGCAATCAAGAATTTAAAAAAAAATGTAATCAAGCTTGATTTTATTTCCCTATTTTATCCTACTTGAAATAATTTTTTTTTTATTTTATTTTTAAGTATAAATGTTTCCAATGGAGCCATTTACGGATTAAACTTTTTAAAATGTTCATATCCAAATTTGCGAAATGTACCTAATTGTGTATGAGGACATGAGAAATCATTTTGACCTTTAGATTTGCCACAAAGGTCTCTTGAAGAACGGATGAATGTAGTTCTTGTGCTCCAAAGAATATTTGATCTGCGTTCTAGATCCTTTGTCAATAAATGGTTAATATCGATTTTTTTTTTTCAATGATATGCAACTAAATGATTCATGTATCTAGAAAAAAAAACTAAAAAAAAATATGAACTCTAGACTAAAAGCTAGTTCCTATGCACACTTCCCTGGCAATGACGCCAAATTGTTGAGGAAAATCAATTACCTATCATTTAATTGTCAACCCGGGGGTTTCGTAAAACTTGCGAAGCGTGTGTGCAATGTATATGCTAGAAATTAACTTTCAATTTAGATCAATCTAACTATGAAACCAACTAACGACAAACCAAATTCACCTATTCTAATTCAACAATCAATTCAAAAGAAATTATAGTACAACGCGTGGAATTGAAATCATAATCTATCACACTTGCAGGAATTGAAATGAAATCTACTATGAGGGATCATGTGTGCATTATCAAATCAGGATCCTATGAAATGAATAATCAAAACCACATGACATGAAATGAAAGCAAAAAATAATCATTCTTAACCTCTAGATATGAAAGCAAATAAAAACAATTTCTCTTAACCTCTCACACAGGGAAAGATATGAAAGAAATAAATCTTAATCTATGAAAGCAATAAATCTTAATCTATGAAAAACAATAAATCTCACACATTGTAGGTGGCCAATCCAAAAGCGTGAGAGACGGCAAGTTAAGATGCTCCCAATGCAAGCATTACCAATCAAGGTGAACATCACTCATGAGCATGGTGCTAAATCTAAATTCCATTCAAAACTTGAGTAATCTTAAATTTCCACCTAGGTATCTCCAACTTTACACATGCCTTTGGAAGGAGAAGGCTCTTTTTTATACAAAAACATAAGAAGCTACCTCATTAATGGAGGTCCATTATTCTCTCCCTAGATCCCTAGAAAATCTCATAGAATTACAACTCAAATAGGTAATGATGAGACGCATATCCTCTTTGACCTTTATCCAAATATTCTTCCATATCTTGAAGGGAATTCGAATTTGAGCATTGGAGGCCACATAAGGGTGCCTTTGAAGCTTCCAAATGACCTACACATGTCATGAAACTCAAGCCACTTTTAAGTATTAGCAAGTATCTGTCATCTTTCTAAGTTTCAACCATAAATTCACTTAAAATACTAAAAATCATTAGCTTTTGGAAAACACAAAGGTAACCCATATAATTATAAAAATGGAGGGTAATGAAAGGTTATATGGTCATGGAGTTGCGACATGTGAGTGAAATCGTGGCGATAAAGGTGAAAGTGGATGATATTTTGAACACATTTTGGAGGCTCTACAATAATACATCATGGCTTCCACATTATTGTGTGATAAGACTTGACATTTTACTATCTTTGATGACTGGGACTAATAGTGAATAACCACATGGACTTTCTCCAGTGGTGACATGTCTTCCACTTATGTCTTCATTTCTTCAAGAAACTTCAATTGTTGATGTCCTCACCCTCCAATGGATATTTTATGTAATGGAGTCTTTGGGGTGCTTTGATCATCAAGGTTCAAGTGAGCTCTTCATTCTTCATGCAACTTTCTTCATTTTTTCTCTTTTCTCAATCCTCCTCGTGCGTTCTTGCCATGGTGTTTCTAGAATACCTGTGTCTGCAATCACTCAGGACAAGCTACGATCAACCTGAGAATCTCCTATTCTACCATGTTTTATGCATATTTTTTTTCATTCCTTTTCAGTGCACTTGCGAGGGACAAAAGGGGCTTCTGGGCTCATGGGTGCACATTGAAAGGCTGAAGGGTTGAAGGGAAAAGACTTTGTGCCTTTGGCATGCACTCATGCATTGAAAAGGGGCATACAATCAAGTCAGGGTGAATGGTGAAGTCTGAAGGATGAAGGGGAAGGCTTCAGGGTTCCCAAGTGATCTGTTGTTAAATGTTAGTTTTGTTGTGCTAATTTCAACTTTAGAATTAAAAAAAATTTCTCATCATTTGCTTTATGTGCATAGGTTTCCTTTATGGTGTTTGTGAATGTAACAGGTAAATTTGTCAAGTTTTATGTCAAATTCATGAGCAAAATAACATGTAAATAAAGTGTTGAACAACAACAAACAAATATACAACAAACCATCAAAATGAACACTTAACACAAAGTTTTGATGAAGGAGTTCACCCCTCCTGGGCTACATCTCCTTGGTCCAACTTCCATGGCTTGGGCCTCTTTATTAGCTCAAAATGGAAAAAAGTGTTGTTTACAATGCTCTACTACTCTTGAAACCTGCTTCAATGTGCTCAGAACATCAAAATCATCTACGAATAACTTTTTCTGAGCCCAAATTGGTCGAAAATTGCAAAAGTTATGGCCTCTTCAATTTCCCCTAGGAAAACTCCACTAAAACTGGAGAAACTCTAGTTAATCCCGCCAAATTTGGAGAAAGGTCGAATTTATCGGACCCGCCAAAATACCCGTCAAGTTAACTACGCCATTAATTAAATATAAACATGTGTAATTAACACTAATCTTGAGTTAGTGCATAAATTGCGTGGTTAGAGCTAACTGCTAGCCTTAGGTTTTGTGGTGTGGTCACATGTGGAGGGGGTTGGCCCTCTCCTCCCCCAACCGCTATGGTTTAACATAACAAATATATTTTATAACCATTGTATGTTAAGAACTAATGGCGTGGTATAACAATAAGACGTTGGATTTGTGCGGGCAAGGTTGCGGGTTCGACTCCACCGACCTGCCCATAAAATTTTTCCATTGCACGCCAATTATGCCAGCCCTTTGGGGAGGGACACGTGGCGGCCTCTAGGCTTGCCACATGTCTCCTTCTCATTAGTCCTCCTCCAACCAATAACAAAATGCCATTTTACTAAACTGTAGAACAACCAAAATGTGCCACTTGGCGTGACCTCAGTGGAGGTTTACCAAACCTTGACTTGCACAGTCACTTGCCATGTCAACAATACGAACTGTTGACTGTGCAGTGACTGTATTTATTTTTTCAAAATTCATCTGTTTGGCAAAGCGGATAGAACGCGATATCTTTCTCATATAAGCTTCGTTTTGAGTGAAACAAGTTGTGTTGGGATTGTATCGCTGAGATGAACATAGTTGTTCATGTTTTGAGTGATTATGAGAACTTTGATTTTTGAGCTAAATATTGATCACCTAATCATTCCTCCCCACTGGAAGCCTTTTGGACCCCAAAAGATACTATCAATTTTTCAGCAGGTGAGGGTACAACTCCCTCACCTTCTCAATTTGCATCCATTTGGCCTTAGAAGGATTTTGTCCCTTGAGTCCCACTCGAAGGTATTCGACATTCCCTCTCTTTGAAGTTCTAGTTCTTTTTTCATGTATGAGATTTTGCTATAGTTCTTCAAGATATTTTGGCAAGAAATCATCTATTGATGGCAGCTGAACATGCTCTCCTTGATCATCAATCAAAGGAGGCTCAAACAATCTCAAATTCTCAACATTAACAACAGAGTATATTTGCATATAAGGAGGCAAATCTAGCTTAAATGCATTGTTACCAATCTTTTCCAAAATTTTAAAAGGACCATAACGGATTGGATTCAACTTTTTACCTTCCCCTTGAAGTCTTTCTTTGCTAATATACAATCAAATTTCGTCTCCAACTTGAAATTTATGATCGACACGGTGTTTGTCATGCCTTGCTTTGTAGTTGCTTTGACTCTTTTCAAGTTTTTCTTGCACTGTGTGATATATCAATTGAATTTTCTCAATGAACTTCCTTGCCTTATCGATGTCGCTATGACCATCAATAGTGACATCTTTCTCAAAGATGAAGTCCAATGGAGATCTTGGAAAGTACACAAAACATGCCTCAAATTGTGATGTGTTTGTGGAAGAATTCTTTTCCCTGTTGTATGCATGTTGTATATAATGAAAATGTTCATCCCACAACTTGGGATGTTTGCTGTAGTATCCTCTAATAATATGAATGACTGTCATGTTGACCACCTCGATTTGTCCATCTGTTTGCGATGAAAGGTTGTACTCTTCTTCAAATTAGTGTCCATCATGTCCAACAAATTTGACCAAAAATTCCCAACAAATCGAGAATATCGATCACTTACAATGGAAGTAGGAAGACCAAAATGAACCCAAATATTTTGAAAGAAAAGATGAGTTGTTTTTTCAACTATAATTTTCTTTTTACATGGCATTAGAATACACATCTTGCTGAACCTGTCTACATCTACATACAAGTAATCATGACCTTTCCTTGACAATGGAAGACCTCCTACAAAATCCATTGAGATACTCTCCCATGGACGTGAAGGTACTGAAGGGGAGTGTACAATCCTAGTTTCCTATTTCTAGGATTACTTATTGCACACAAATAACATCCTCTAATGAAACGAGATACATTATCAAACATGCGTGGCCAATAACAATACCTTTGGAGATTCGCTATTGTCTTGCCTACACCAAAATGTCCAACAACCAGTGAAGTGTGTGCATCCCTTATGATATTGTTCCTTTCTCCCTGTGGAATACATAAATTGCCCAAGTGATACAACAAACTATTATGTACATGGTAATTTAACTCTTTAATTTGGTTTCCTTGCCTCAAGCTTGCATACACATCTTGCAAGTCATTATCATCTGCATATTTCTCTATGTAACTTTCATGTCAAACAGAATTGTGCTTGAGTATAATATATGAATTTACTATAGGCCTAGAAAACATATCAGCTACCTTATTGTAGATTCTCTTTTTGTACTTGATAACCTAATAAAATTGTTGTAGAAAACCCATTTATCTAAAGTGTTGTGATTGCTGGAACTTTGACTATGACAGTAAGTACTACAATGGTTGATGGTCAGTATGGATAATGGTCTCCTTCCCCATCAAGTAGTGTTTCCATTTTTTAACATTTTGTACCAATGCATAAATTTCTTTGTCATAAGTGGGATAATTAGTCACAACACCATTAAAATTTTCAGAATGAAATGAAATGGGCTTACCATGATGCATGATAATTGTTCCCATGGTGTAATCACTAGCATCTGTTTGAATCTCAAATGGTTGTCTAAGATCCGGAAGAGCCAATACCAATGTTGAATTGATCTTTTGTTTTAAAGCATCAAATGCTTTTTGTTGTACATCTCCCCAATGAATACTTTCTTGACACTAGTCAATGCATGTAGTGGTGCTCTAATGGAAGAAAAATTAGCAATAAATTTCCTCCAATATTGTGCTTCCCCTAGAAAGCTTCTTACCTCTGTAACTGTATTGGGCTTGGGCCAATTCACAATGACCTCACCCTTAGAGGGGTCTATCTTCAGCTCACTTCCTCCAACAATGTGTCCCAAATACACTAAAGAAGTCTTGCCAAATTTATACTTTGACATCTTTAAAAATAACTGTTATTTTCTCAACACATCAAGTACTTTGTTCACATGCATGACATGTTCATCTTTGGATTTAATGATTATGAGAATATCATTTAAGTAAACAATGACAAAATCATCTAGAAATGGTCTCAATACATCATTCATAACTCTCATGAAAGTAGCTAGAGCATTTGTAAGACCGAAAGGCATAACAAGCCACTCAAACAATCCTTGTTAGTTTTAAATGCAGTTTTCCAAATGTCTTCTTCAACTATTCTAACTTGATGATAACCACTTCGTAAGTATAAATTAGTGAAATACTTTTCATACCTCAATTGATCAAGCAAATCATCAATTCTTGGGAGTGGATAATGATTCTTTACCGTTATCTTATTTAGTGCACAGAAAAATCCACACACATGCGCCAAGTCTTGTCCTTCTTTGGCACCAAAACAATGGGTGAACCACATGGCGAAGTAGATGGGTGTATGATACCTTTGTTCAACAATTCTTGAATTTGCTTCTTGATTTCCATGCTCTCCATGATCGACATGTGATACGTGTCAATGTTTAGAAGTGGAAAATCCTGTTGCAACTGTATCTCATGTTGAATTCCCCTCTTGGGAGGTAACCCCTTTAGTTCCTGAAACATCTCGCCATGCTTGCTTACCATATCAAATAAATCAGATTTTAACTTGTCATCACAAACTTCAAAAGATTCATAATCTATATCATTACTTTTCTTGATCATGAGAAGCACAAAATGTTTACTTGCATTTACTAGTCTCTTCATCTGCCCTGCATTAACCAAAGAAATGATTAACTTTTTGCAATGGGCTCTCACAGTATACTCCACTCCATCCTTGAGAAATTGATATTTGTTCTCATGGCGATAAAATACTGCTTTCCTATCATACAAATATGGGCTTCCCAGAATAATTCCTGAGATGTCAAGTGGAACTACATCTAACTCAACTTCATCAACGAATTTTTCAATAATGGAAAACCTGAATAAGCATTTCCTTGTAACATGTAAATTTGGATTATTGACTATCCAAACCAAAGTGTATGGCTTATGATGAGGTACAGTTTCAAGGTTAAGATTTTTTACCAATTCTCTGAAATTAAGTTTGATTGTACACACTATCAAAAAATGCATCAATCTTTGTATGATTTGAAATTACCCTTACATGGAACAACTATATCCTTGATTCTTCATTTGGAGTGTTGTTGTGACTATGTGAGGAACTAGTGCTTGCTATAGCTTCTTTTCCCTTTGTGACCATAGCTGAAATCTTGCTCTCATCACCGGAATCGGATCCAAGATCATGTTGTGTGGTCGCAGACATGTTTTGTTTCCCCTTATTGTTTGGTTTCTTAGGCCTTAGTTCGGGATGTAGTTTCCAAAAGTGGGTGTCATCATGCCCCGCTTTGGAACAATGTTTTCATATAGTTTTCTCCCCTTCTTTCTTTACACTTGCATTCTTCTTTCCTTTCCATTTTCCACCCTTCTCTTTCTCCTTACCCTTGAATAGCTTCTTCTTACTACCCTCTTCCTGAATGTTCTTTCCTCTTGCTTCAAGGTGCATGGATTGCACATAAACCTCATCTAAATTGCCTGGATTGAACATAAGGATAGTGTGTTTTAAGTAGGAATGTAAACCCCCAATGTATTTCAAGAGAGTGTCTTGGGAATTCAAGTTTACTCCTAACAACAAAGCCCTTTTCCTAAACTCTTGGGTATAGTCTTGAACTACTTGGCCCTTGAGTTTCCTAAAATTTTTCCAACTCACAATGGTTATTTTCATGTAGGCTAAACGATAAAACTATGTTTTAATTGAAGAAACAAATTCAACCCAAGAAATGGATATCTTACCATGAATTCACATTTCCTCTTCAGTCTTTGCTTCCCACCAAACTAGTGTTGCTCCTTCTAGCCTCAATGAAGCCAACGAGATCTTTATGTGATCTTCTTGATGGTTTTGAATTCTGCAATAAACCTCTAATTGTCGAATCCAATTGTCTAACTTTTCTACATTTACCTCACCATTGTACATGGGAAGTTCCAACTTAATGTCCAATTTGAGTAAGGGAGTTTTTTCTTTTGGGGTATTTGAATGAGTATGAACATTTTTTGTGGTGAGAGTGGAAGATGATGTTGTTTGGGATGATGAGGATGATGAAGATGATGAGGAAGATGATAAAGATGGTGGAGAGGGAGGAGGCTTTCCTCCATTACCCTTTGAATCCTTATTTTCATCTTTTTTATCTTATGAGCTTCCCTCTCCATGTGGGGAATTAGAACTCTCTCCAACCATTCTAGTATTCCTCTCTTCATAGAGGACTCTAACCATGTTAGTTGAGTCATAGAAAGATTTCTTGTATGCTTCCTCTTCTGAAAGACCTTCAGTCTCTCTTGCTCCAGACATGATGGCTTTGGATTCGAGCTCAGCTTCTAGTACTTCTTGTACCTCCTCAATCTCAATTGAAGGTAAAACTTGAGGTGCTTCAAGTGTAGCTGGGATTGAAACTTTGGGTGGAGATAGTGGCCTTGTGTCTCTTCTTCTTCTGCGCATTACCTTAGGATTTGCAACCAATAGTTTCCCTTCTCTTCTCTGCAACTTTAACCTTGTAAGCATAAAAATTTGCAACCATTAAAACCCTTCTTGCACAAAACTCAAGCAATCAAGCAAATAACCTTTGCTCTGATACCAACTTGATCTGTTGTTGAATATTAGTTTTACTATGCTAATTCCAACTTTAGAATTAATTTTTTTTTCTCATCATTTGCTTTATGTGCATAGGTTTCCTTTATGGTGTTTTTGAATGTAACAGGTAAATTTGTCAAGTTTTATGTCAAACTCATGAGAAAAATAGCATGTCAATAAAGTGTTGAACAACAGCAAACAAATATACAGCAAACCATCAAATGAACACTTAACACAAAGTTTTGATGAAGGAGTTCACCCCTCCTGCACTAGATCTCCTTGGTCTAGATTCCATGGTGTGGGTCTCTGTATTAGCTCAAAATGGAAAAAAGTGTTGTTTACAATGTTCTATTGCTCCTGAAACCTGCTTAAATGTTCTCAGAACATCAAAATCATCTATAAATGATTTTTTCTGAGCCCAAATTGGTCGAAAATTGTAAAAGTTATGGCCTCTTCAGTTTCCCCTAGGAAAACTCCACTAAAACTAGAGAAGCTCCAGTTAATCCCGCCAAATTTGGAGGAAGGCTGAATTTATTGCACCCGCCAAATGATCCACCAAGTTAACTGTGCCATTAATTAAAGTTAAACATGTATTAATTAGCACTAATCTTCAGTTAGCGCAAAAATCACGCGATTAGAGCTAACCATTGGCCTCCGGTTTCGCGGTGTGGTCACATGTGGAGGGGGCTGGCCCTCTCCTCCTGATCCGGATTTAAACAGGGACGCAACAAATTATAGAGATAACCATAAACAAAGTATCTCGTTAGAAAGATATCTCCGAGAACTACAACTTTGAGAAGAGAAACATTGGTCCATGGACCTCTACTGCTGCCAATTTTCTCAAAAAATGTCGTTTAGGGCCTCAAAACGGCTCCGGAAGTTCAGGACCCGGAAAACTGCTAAAAATAGTAAACTGTGCTACAATTAAGGAAACTGAAAAGCTGAAAGAAACAATGGTGGGGGTCCAAGTGGACTTGGTAGGTGGCCACCAATATCTACTTGGATCATTCCTCCCCCCTTAGGAAGTAATGGTCCCCATTACATTGAGTTCCTCCATGAGATGAGGAAACTTCTGCTGAACTTGGTCCCTGGTGAGCCACTTTCCTTGGTGAAGGAGTTGGCCTGCTTTGACAACTCGATACAATTGGATATTCTATTGGCGAGTGTGCTTGATCTATGTGTCCATGATCCGATCAGTTGCAGCTTGTTCCATGCAATCTGGATTTAACTCTGTGGGTGTGAGCTATTCTGCAATGTTGGATGTGTCTAGTAATGGTGGAAAGTATGGCCGAAGGCGGTCCACATTGAACATTGGGTGCAGGCCAAGGAATGGGGGAATGCTGAGCTCAAATGCATTGTCTCCCACAACCTTAGTAATGGTGTAAGGACCATATTGGAGTGCTCTGAGTTTTCGATAGGCTCCGGTAAGGCGTTCCTTTTGCAAATGCAACCAGACTTTGTCGCCCACCTGAAACTTGTGTGGCACTCGATGTTGATCATGTCATTGCTTGTACTTGGCATTTTATTTCTTCAGAATGTCATGGACCTACTGGCGAATATGTTGGATGTGCTCAATGAAGTTGTTTGCCTTAACTGTTTCAGATTGGACATGAGCCAAATCTGCGTGAGTAGTTGCAAATGGCATGGCCACATCAATGGGACATAGTGGTTGGAATCCCAAGCCCACCTGAAAAGGGTTGTGGCTAGTCGAGTTGTGGACAACCCGGTTGTAGCTGTGCTGAACATAGGGGAGGCTCTCGTCCCATGTGCGTGGATGCTTTGAGTTGTACATGCGCAAAATGTGTACGATCATCCTGTTGATAACCTCTGTCTGGCCATCAGTTTAAGGATGGAAGGCTGTGGACTTCTTAATTTTGGTGTCGAGCATCGACCAGAGATTGGACCAAAATGTACTAAGGAACCTGCTGTCCTGATATGAGATGATAGGCTGTGGGATCCCAAAGTTTACCCACACTCGTTCAAAGAAGAGTTTAGCAGTGGCTTCTGCTGTGATATTCTTATTGCAAGCAGCCATAATGGCCATCTTCGAGAACCTGTTGACAACCAAAAAAACACAGTCGTTTCCATGCTTAGTGGAAGGGAGGCCTGACATGTAATCCATGGAGATGGATTCCCAAGGTTGACTAAGGGTAGGCAGCAGGGTATAGAGGCCTTGCTTCTTCATGGTCGGTTTGGCAATGGCACAGGCAGTGCATCATCTGATGTACTTCTCGACATCCTATCGAATACTGCCACCATCTTCTCGACCCCGAAATGTCCAGTAGCCTGACTGTAGTGTGATTCCCAAATCATCTTGGCACGCTCGCTTGAAGGAACACAAAGGTGACCCAGGTGGCATAATAGGGCATCCTAGAGGTGAAAAATCTAGAACATGTTGACTCTCCAAGAGTGTCTGGTATGTGTGGCTGAATTTTGGGTTGCTTTTGTAGAGAAGTGGCCAATCAGAAGTCTCGTGCCCACAAGAGTTGAGCACAGTGGTTAATGCCATGATCGGTGGTTGACTAAGGCAATCTACAATATTATTGGTGCTACCTTTCTTATACTTGATATTCAAATGGAACTGTTGCAGGTATGTGGACCACTTTTGATGGCGATCATTCTGCAATTTCCCTTAGGTCTATATGAACTATAGGGGTCGGTGGTCTGTGTGGATGACCGTTTTCTTCCCAAAATGTAATGCTTCCATTGTCGACAAACCTGCACAATGGAATACATCTCTTTGTCATAAGTGGGATACTTCCGGACTGTGTCTGAAAGTGTCTCATTGTGATATGCCACTGGATGCCTGTGTTGAGTAAGGACTTCCCTAATAGCATAGTCAGAGGCATCTGTCTTGACCTCAAATGGTTGTTGCAAGTCTGGTAATGCGAGCACTGGTGCCATGTAGAGGCGATATTTCAACTTTGTTAATGCCTTCTGTTGAGATTCAGACCAAAAGAATTTTGCTTTCACTCCTCCCTTGGTGACTTGACTCAAGGGCCAAGTGATATGAGAAAATCCCAACACGAATTTGCTGTAGAATTTGGCAAGACCTAGAAAGCTACGAAGCTCTGTTAGAGTGGTTGGAGATGGCCAATCTCGAATGACTTGGATCTTGGATGGATCCACATGCACCCCCTGTTCATCAATAATGTATCCTAAATATTGAACCTGGGTCATGCCAAAAGTGAATTTATCCAAATTGAAACATAACCTATGTTGTCGCAGTGTTTGGAGAACCTGTCGGATGTGGTGGAGGTGCTCTTCCCAACTCTGGCTGAAGATCAAGATGTCATCCAAGTATACCACTACAAATGAGTTGGTGAACGGTCACAAGATGTCATCCATTAGCCTCATGAAGGTTGCAGGAGCATTCGTCAATCCGAAAGGCATAACCAACCATTCGAAAGGGCCCTCCTTGGCTTTGAAGGCAGTTTTCCACACATTGGCGGGTTCGATTGGTACCTGGTGATATCTTGACTTCAAATCGATCTTGCTGAAATATATTTCCCCCTTCAATTGGTCCAAGAGGTCATCAATCCATGGGATTGGGTACCTATTATGGACAGTGATCTTGTTCAGTGCCCAATAGTCAACACAGAGTCTCCAAGTCCCATCCTTCTTCAGTACCAACACGATCGGGCTCCCATAGGGTGATGAACTTAGACGGATGTGACCTTTCTGCAGGAGCTCTTGAATCTGCCTCTTGATTTCATCATTCTCCAAAACAGAGCGCCGATAGATTGGTCCATTAGTTAATGGCGCACCTGGGGTCAGATCAATGGAGTGCTTGACTTGATAGTGCAAAGGAACCCCTGCGAGGGAGGTGAAGATGTCCTTGTACTCCTCCACGACCTTGTCCATCTGTAGTTGCCATGCACAGGGGCCTTGTCTAGAGGTTGTGGCCACCATCTTCTTCTTTCCTTGAGGGAATATCATCAGGAAAACAAATTTCCCCATTTTGGAAACAAGCTTACTGCATTGTTTTGCAATAACCAAAGAGATGGCGGTAGGCGGTGCTACCTCTGGTATCCTGTACAACTTATTTCCCAAAGTAACAATAACAGCACGGGGCCTTGATTCATACACAAAATTTGGCTTCCACAAGTATGTTTGTCCTAATAATACATCACAAACTTCAAGGGGAGTGATGTCACACAATACCTCATCCATGAAGGACTTGATGTTGTATGGAAGGCAATACTATTGGCTCACACGAAGATCCCATCCTTGGTGAAGCCACCTGACAGTGTATGGTTGTGGATGTGCTGTGGTCGGTAAGCCCAGCCGCTTCATGACCTCTGTCGAAATGAGGTTCTTTTGGCTCCCGCTATTGACAATGAACTATAGCAGGGAGCCCTTTACCCACATCTGGGAGTGGAAGAGACGCTCCTCCTCCTCTGGATCTTCGGGTTCCTCCTTTTGGATCTTCGTGGTGGCAATGGTGGCATTCGGATACACATCAATAATTTGCTTACCTTTGTCATTCCCCTTGTTGGGTTCTGACTCAGAGTCGGAACATGCATCTGATTATGAAACCTTTAGCTCGGCCACTAGTGACTGCTTGGCCCAACACTCACTTGTGTTGTGAGTGGAGGTCTTATGGAACTCACATCACTTTCCAGTGTCCTTTTTCAGATTCACGACGCTGTTCTTTGCTTGCAACTTTGGCGGGTTGTCTTTCCCTTGCTTCAGATTTGCAGATCCAAAGTCTCGCTTCTTCTATTTAAACTTTTGCTCAACCTTGACGGCATATCAGTATGCCGTGCCTAGCGAGGGGATGTTCAGGAATTCTATTTCTTCCTCGATGTACTTGTGCAAGCAGCCACAATATTTGAGTACCAAATGGTCTTCTGAATCCTTGATACCCAACTTTGTGCAAAGGGTATGGAAAATATTGGTAAACTCCGGCACATCTTGGTCCCTTCCCTGCCGCAGTGTGGTCCACTTTATGTATTGATCCTCATAGCTTCCGACAGGGTAGTACTGATCCTTGATGGCATCTCGGAATGAGTCCCAAGTGGGTGCGGCTGAAAATAGTGAGTCTGTACTTTCATCCTTTAGATCGCAGTAGGTTTCCCACCAGTCCTTGACGTGGGGGGTTTCTTTGAGAAGAGCGAAAATAATATTTTCCCGATAGGAAAAATCATGAACAGAAAAATAACCCTCTAGCAGATTTAACCATTTATCGACGACATCTGCATCTATCTGACCCTCAAATATGGAGATTTCAAAAATTAACATGTATCTTAAATGGTGTGGTGTTTCCAAAGTAGCTATTGGAAGCCGATGCATCTCTTCTGGGTAGCCGCTGAAGGATCTGGGCAAAGTTGTCCATCATCGCGTTCCTTTGTCACTTGAGGGCTTCTTTGAGCAAGATTTTGATAGGATCTCCTGCCCCCTCGTCTTTCTTTTCATCCGCCATGGGAGGCTATCAGGATTTGCGAGGCTGGTCTTGCAAAGGTTTGACCAGTTCAAGCCCTAACTCATTATATCTCGACCTCGTTGGGGACATGCAAAGAAAAGCAGAGAAAAAGCAAACCACTTCGATACCACTGATCCAGATTTAAACAGGAACACAACAAATTACAGAGATAACCATAAACATAGAGATGCAGCGGAAATAATACTTCATTTCATTAATGTAAAATCTGAAATATGCTTACAAATAGTAATGGAAATAAACCAGCTAGGGCGATGGTAGCTTATCTCTCAGTGAGAAGAGATGTGGCGGCTACATGCCTCTGAACTATGTTACAATGAGGCTCGAAGGCCTATTTATTGTTGAGAAACAATGGAAAACCCTAAACATCCAAAAACCTAACCCTAGAAGATTAAACGCCAAACTGTGGGCCCCGTTTGGGTAAATTGGTACATCAATTTCCCAAGGTTGTAACTTTGGCATACGATCTCTGTTTGACGCGCACAGTATCTCGTTAGAAATATCTCTCCGATAACTACAACTTTGGGAAGAGAAACATCGGTCCATGGACCCATGTTGCTCCCAGTTTTCCCAAAAAACATTGTTTAGGGCCTCAAAACGGCTCCGAAAGTTCAGGACCCGAAAAATTGCTAAAAATAGTAAACTGTGCTACAATTAAGGAAAGTGAAAAGCTCAAAGAAACAATGGTGGGGGTCCAAGTGGACTTGGCAGGTGGCCACCAATATCCACTAGGATCACCTCCCCCAACCGCTACAGTTTAACATAACAAATACAATTTATAACCATTGTATGTTAAGAACTAATGGTGCGGTATAACGGTAAGAAGTTGGATTTTTGCGGGCGAGGTCGCGGGTTCGACTCTGCCGACCTGCCCATACAACTTTTCCATTGCAAGCTGATTATTCTAGGCCTTTGCAGAGGGACACGTGGTGGCCTTTGGGCTTGCCACATGTCTCCTTCTCATTGGTCCTCCTCCAACCAATAAGAAAACGTCATTTCACTAAACTGTAGACCAACCAAAATCTGCCACTTGGCGTGATCTTACTAGTTGTTGACCAAACATTTGACCTGCATATTCACCTGCCACGTTAGTAGTACAAACTGCTGAATGTGCAGTGACTGTAGTTTTTTTTTTCAAAATTCCTATGTTTGGCAAAGCGGACAGAATGCGATATCTTTCTCATACGAGCTCCTTTTTGAGTGAAAGGAGTTGTGTTAGGATCGTATCGTCGAGACGAACGTGGTCGTTCAGGTTTTGAGTGATTTTGAGCACTTTGATTTTTGAGCTAAATATTGATCACCAAGTGCAATGTGTGCTCAAGGGAGAGAAACAGGGCGCAAGGCGCACTCCTGAAGGCTAAAGGATGAAGCTTCATGCCTTCATAGTATGATCATGTGCTCAAGAAACCAAGGAGGGTGTATTACTTTGGGTCGAGGGAGTGTTCTCAAGGAGGGTGCATTCCTTTGGGTCGAAGGAGTGTGCTCAAGGAGGGCACATTCCTTTGGTTTGAAGGAGGGTTCAATCCTTCGCGTCGAAGGAGTGTGCTCAAAGGAAACAAATGAGGGCACACGACGCAAGTATGAAGGCTGAAGGATGAATCTTTGTGCCTTCTAAGTGCTCTCATGTGCTCAAGAGACCAAAGAGGGCGCATGGCACAAGTTCAAAGGATAAAATATGGAGCTTCGTGCCTTCGAAGTGTGCTCATGTGCTCAAAGGGTCGAGGGTGCATGATATATTGTGGAAGGTTAAAGGGTGGAGCTTAAGGCCTTCAGGGTGTGCTCATGCGCTTAAGGAGGGCACATTCCTATGATTCGAAGGAGTGCTCCCAAGGAGGGCACATTCCTTCAAGTCGAAGGAGTGCTCCCAAGGAGGGCGCATTCCTTCAGGAAGGCTTGGTTTTTGGAGGGCATAGTTCGAAACAAGGAAGGGGGCAGATGGATTAAGAAGTGTGCTTTGCGCTCTTGGAGGGCGCATGGCGCATTTGTGAACAATGAAGGATCTCCCATCAAGGCTTCAAAGTGTGCTCATGTTCTCTTATCCTTAATGAGCATGTTTCACAATTGAAATTTGTCTAAGTCTGGGCGATAAGGCAAGGGGTGAACAGGATGAGTTTAAAAGTAAAACCATGTGCGACTCATACCAACTAATAAAGAAAACTTAGACAAGTTTGAACAATGATAAATATACATCAAAATGCCACTTTGTACACATTCCCCAAGTACCACGAGTGAAGTGTCTGCAACTTCTACCCAAAAGTTTTATTTTACAACAACACAAATGTTATGACCATGAAATGCACCTAAATATGTTCTAATCAATTCAACGACACTTGAGATCATTCAAGGACACTTGAAATTCATAGAATAACATGAGACGACATTTGATGATCAAGGAAACACTAGATACGACAGTGATAATAGGCTCTAAAATTTGCATGTAGTGAAATTTTGGAGGGTGTTTAGTAGCGACAACACCACCCTAATGGAATTAACGTGAACATATAATGAAATGACCTACCATGCAAGCCCCAACACCTATTTATGGACCATAGCCACATCATAACAGACAGTAAACACTTGTGCAATGGGCTCACCTTATGAAGAGGCCCATCTGTCACCCTCGTTCGCACCCCATCGATGTGTGAGTTGCTCAATATCAATCATCTCTCTTTTTCATGATTATATATTTCCTCTCTCTAATACTATCTAACATATTCATAATTCCTTTAATGCATTTTTAGTGTTATGCACTTACCTGTTCAAACTCATGTTTTTTCTGGTTTTAGTTTTTGGATCTAATATGATTATTATTTCAGCACATTGGAAGTCAAGTCAATCCCCTGGTGGATAATTTATGGTATCTAGTAAATAATAAAAACAAAACCTATGATTAAAATTTGAATGTAAATGTCTCAACAATCTACTAATCTTTCACATTTTGGTTAAATTCATCATAAATATAATGCATAGATTTATTTTTTTTTAGAATTTTTATTTTCACATAAAACTATATAATAATCACGTTTGAGATAAATATCCTATTAAGCTTCGAGAAATTTTCTAGTTTATATGTTATGGGTTAAGTTTAGATACAAACTTGTAAAATGTGAGCTTTCTCAATATCACATAACTTAAAATTGAGATTACAATAATAAGACTTATATTTTGTAGTTTCAATGTTAGAATAATAGTTTTGAAGTTTGTTAGTGTTCCTAAGAAAGTTTAGGAGAATGTAACATAATTTTTATTATCATCAAAATTATGCATGACATATTATGCTCTAACATACCACTCTTTCGTGCATTTTCACTTGGTTTGAGAGAATATAAATATAATTAATATACTCAACAAAAATAATATACTTCGATGATTTTGGTCATAGTTTATTTTAATTTTGTGCTTCTATTCATATTGGGAAGCTCCAACTCATAATTATTTTAGGCAATGGATGCAATGACACTAAATTGTCATGTTCATATAGGTTTATAAATCAAACATGGTCTTTTCACTACTTTTATAGTATTCATCACCTTTCAATAGAAGCCCCAAGATTTTCATTATTTTCTTATTGAGCTGAGAAGCTCATTCCACAAATCAGTATGGGGGGATGTGTAATTTCGTTAGTGCTCAATGTGGATTTGACATGTGTCCCTCTTAAAATTAAAATAAAATATTCTCTAAATAGAAAAGAAAGGTTCGTTGTTGCTAATCTTTTTATGGAAGACTTTGAATCCAAGGCTTTGGCCTCAACCCGTCTCCTGCCCAAGCTTTGGAAGAGATTTGTGGATGACACTGGTGTCATCTGGTCTCATGGCCAAGAAGAGTTGGATCTTTTCTTCCAGCATCTTAACAATCAATCCTCCTCCATCAAGTTCACCATGGAGCAGGAAGTTGATGGGTGCTTGCCTTTCCTTGATGTTCTCATTTCGAAGAATGATGACAGTTCTTTCTCCCACCAAGTGTTTCGGAAGAAAACTCATACTAAGCACTATCTTCATGCTAGCTCCCATCATTTCCCTGCTCAAAAGTTTGGTATTCTCAACATGCTAGCTACTCGTGCATTGAGAATATCTGATGAAAAGAACCTTGATAGAGAGAAGGCCCATCTCCTTAACGTTTTTGTTAATAATGGTTATAGTAGGCACCAAGGTCTGAAAGCTTTCCTTAAAGCCAGCAAAGATCCCAAGGTTAAGAAAGACCCTAAAGATCGAGTCTCAAGGGTTCATCTCCCTTTCATCCAAGGGACCACTGATAAGATTGTGAGAATCCTTAGGAAGCATAATGTTCCCTCAACCTTTAGACCCCTTAACACCATCTGTAGCTCCCTTAGATCGGTAAAAGACCCTGTTGACCCCAAGGACATGAAAGGTGTTTATGTTATTCCATGTTCCTGTGGGACCCCCTATGTTGGTGAGACTGGTCGCTCTATTAATAAGAGGATTCATGAGCACTCAGCTGACATAAAACATGGGAGGACCCAGTCTTCTGCCCTAGCAGAACACACGGAAAAGACTAAGCATCACATATGTATTGAGGAGGCTTGTGTTATTGCCAAGATTGCGCCCTTTCATCGCCAGAAGTTTAGTGAGGCCATAGAAATTAAAAAGGCCGAACAATATCAATAGGGATGACGGTTGAAAAATTAGCAGATGTTGGATCCTTGCCCTTTCATCCTAGCCCCGCTCCCGCAACCGCCCCTTGTGTTGTTATTTTTATTGTGGTTTTCTCTGGTCATTTCCCCCTCGTCTTCTGGATTGTTTGTTTTTCCATTTTATTCCTTTTCTTCTCTTTGATTTTTATTCAGTATTTTGTTTATTTATTTTAATTTTAATTGTTCACTTACATTTTTTCTAACTTAAAATTAAGAATACAATGTTTTTATTTAAATGGGTTCTAAAAAAAACTACGCCTTAATTATTTAACATAATATATATATAAATAAACAAATAAAAATTATACCTGAACATAGATGAAATAATTAGAATGAGATAAACCAATTAATCTCGTTATACCTCGAGTAAATAAATATAAGTAAATAAAATTATTAATCGAATTAACTAACTAATTGAAAATAGTTATATTTTTCCATAATTCTTCATTGACTTTAATTTATATTCTAATTATTTGTGAGTAGAAATTGCCACATATTTAATATAGTTAAATTTAGAATTAAGTCAAAGAACTAACTAACTAATTAGGTTATCTAATTATTAATCATTTATTAATTTTTCTTAACATTTGCACATGAGCGCACGACTCATGCGGTCGGGGCGGAGGACTTTCCCGCTCCCCACCCGTGATCGATCCCCATTATTGGTCGCGCTGCACGACAGCATTTGTATTAACATTGAGCTTCTGTATATTGTACTATGTGATTGATCTGGCTGTATATAATGTAATATATTGTACTCAGGGCTAATATAAGCTGCTTCTGGGGACTCGCCCCCGCCCCCGATTTCTTTAAAAAGTCTTTATATAGTTTATGAAGTTTTAAATAATAAAAAGTCTATTAGTTAGTTCTTAGTTTACACTCAATTTAGTTAAATAAAAGCAATTACATTTAATCACAAATGAAATAAATATAACAAAACTAGCTAATTATATTTCCCTTTCCCTATCTCTTGGTTTTGTCGATTACCCAGTCTAATGTAGCCGTTTCCTGGTTAAATGTAGCCCCGTCGGATGATCATCTCTCTCTATTTATCCTGCAGCCATGTTTCCTGGTTAAATGTAGCCCCGTCGGATGATCATCTCTCTCTATTTATCCTGCAGCCATGATCTGGTTCTTCAACTTGTGACTACGATGAACCACACTTGTAGTCGTTTCCTTGTCAAATGTAGTTGTTGGATGATCTTCTCTCTCTATTTATCCTGCAACCATGATTTGGTTCTTCAACTTGTCCTAACGATGAACCACTCTTGTAGCCATTTCCTCGTCAAATCTTCTCTCTCTATTTACCCTACATCCATGATCTGGGTCTTCAACTTGTCCTGACGATGAACCACACTTGTTGGTTTGAAACGCTTCGACAAATGAATTATGATGTGATTTTCGCCAAAAACTCTTTAAAAAAAATATATGTTATGCATGTTTAATCAGTAGTCCATATAACATAATATAACTTATGTAAAGTAATTAGAAGAAAAAATGTATGACTAAAATGTTTAACTTTATACTTTTCAAAAATATTTTAATGCCACATTTAAATAAACTATTTGAAAACACTGATTAACTAATTTATATCGATATTACTTATATAGTTTAAAAATAATGAATTAATATTCAATGGAATCCTCTACCACTTTCTAAAAAATTTAGTCATGGCTGAAAATTCTCTCTACCAAGTTCACTAAACAACTCCACGAAATTTCTTTCCACAACAATGGAATTGAGTTTCAAATCCGGAGGGCACCTTCGTTCGCAGATTCGCTTCGCTTGTCCTTGCCCACGAGGTCCAACAGTTTCAGATCCTCACGGCATCTTGGTTCCACATTCGATTGACCATGTGGGCAACTTTTTGACATTGTCTACAAACTTGCTCTCCACGTATTGATTTCATATTTCAAGGTTTGTTTTTTGTTTTTCACGAAACAAATCATATCTGCAGCAACTTTCAAGCATTTATATAGTTTTACGTGAAATTAGACTACAAAAAATTAAAAAAATTAAATCCTACAGAGGTAGTATCGTCCTTGCAGAGTAAAGTCCAATTCAAGATAGCTTTACATATAATGTCATATTTATATTTCTTAAAATTAAATTAAATTGATGTTATTATTATTATGTAAAAATATATATTAAAAATTAAAAATATATAAATTTTGAAATGTGATATCAATATTTTTTATATAAAAAATAAATTAATTAAAAATTTTCTAAATAAATTAATTATATTTAAAAAGAAATCTAAATGGTTTATGTAAATAAATAAATTTAAATGAATAGTGTCACTAAAAAATATGTTGTCATTCATTTTATATTAAATTCATTATCTAATTATTAATTAAAAATTAAAAATAATATGATGATGAGGAGGATTGATGATTAACGTCCTCTAAGATCAATGTGGTCTATCGGACCTCAAGAAAAGAAAAAGAATCTAATTGTGATTCTTCAAAATCTTGTTTCTATGGTAAAAGAGAAGTGAAAGAAGTGTGCCAAAATCGCTATAGTTGGGCTCACTTAATAAGTCAAGAAGATTGGAACTGTGGCAAATGTTAGGGAATTGAGAGCAGATGTGAGTAAGAGTTGGGCAGCTTAAAAGGAAATGTTTTTCATCTTCTACCCTCTTAGTATCTCAAATCTAACAGATTCTATCGTCCCAAGGAGTCTTGGGAGTAGACCATTGTCTGGTTTCACTTCAAAGCTCATGAGAATTAGTTCTTATCCTAGCAATGTTCTTTTTTTTCTTAATGTTGGTCAGCACAGAGAGATAATTCTGGTTATCAAGGGTGGAGTTGATCATCTCCTTATAGTATCTTAGCTTCCTTTTACCCTCCAGCTCCTTATCATCCCACATCTTGTTCTTAAAATTTGAGGTAATAGTATCTTTGACACTATCCTTGCTTCCCATGATGATCTCCTCCTTAATCCCTCAATGGTTGAGCCAAGACTGGGCATCTTTATGCCACCCATGCTTGAGGCAAAGGTGGGGGTTAGTGACTAAAGTTAGAAGCAATTTTTGGGAGCCTCTTGGATTCCATGTTGTAAAGCTTCTTCTTATACCTCAGATATCTAAGCATAGTCGTACTTTCAATGGGGGACATGCCATATTCGATCAAGAG
The DNA here is from genome assembly GCA_031772625.1 of Pinus tabuliformis. Taxonomy (NCBI): domain Eukaryota; kingdom Viridiplantae; phylum Streptophyta; class Pinopsida; order Pinales; family Pinaceae; genus Pinus; species Pinus tabuliformis. Next base: position 592,213,393 of record CM062813.1, read on the forward strand.
GATAGGATAGGGATTCTTTCCCTTGATCTTGAGATTGTAGGTTATGAATTGCTTATGAATCATATCAATCATTCTCCATGACTCTCTGGATATCGTGAAACCCCAATCTTCACATTCGTATAAGACAACAGGGGTGATGAGAGTCTCAAAGTGGAACCATTTTCTACTCCAAATGCAAAGATCAACCAACTTACAATTTTTTTCAAGCTCATAATAAGCTTTTCAGCGACCAATAATCCTTTTCTCGATGCTATAATTCCATTTGAGATGATGAGGAAATTCAATACCCAAATATTTATAAGAAGAAACTTGCTCTAAGCAATGGTTATCATAGACAAAACTACAATGAGTTATATTTTTGGATTTAATGATCATGACTTTAGTTTTATCAATATTAACTATCATACCCATCTTGGAGCAGTAAACCTGAACAGTCTTAAGCTGCTTGTCTAGGTCATCATGGCTTTTTGCAAAAAGAATGATATCATCAGCATAAAGGAGAAGAGTAATAATTATACCAACAAGCTCGGTGCCCTTGCAACTTGCAATTTCTAGACACTCCTTTAGCTTATCGATGTAAATGCCAAAAAGGGTAGGGGATAGGGGACACCCTTGCTTAACCCAATATTGCATTTAATTTCTTTAGACCACCCTTCGTTGGTCTTATGCTTGGCAATGGCAGCCTTGTAGAGGAGGATCACAACAATCCTTAGTTTAAGAGGAACCGTGGTCTTTTTAAGTCTCTCTCGGAGCTTATCTCGAGGAATAGTATCGAAAGCTTTTCTAAAGTCCACAAAATAACAGAAGAGATCAGCTTTACTATTGCGACATTCCTCTACAATGATCTTGAGAGTGACAAGATGGTCGATAGTTGAGTGATGTCTCCTAAAACCATCTTTCCCTTTAGCTCTTTTACCATGGATTTCTAGCCAAAAGCTAAGCTTCTTTTCCAAAATGAGCCCATAAATCTTGGCTAGGATGTGGCTAATCATAATGGTCCTATAGTTAGAGGGAATGCTTTTGTCCCCATTTTTAAAGATAGTAACAATAAGGCTTTGCTTCCAAAGCTTAGGGAAGTTGTGCTTTACAACCAAATTGAGAATCTTTTGGAGATGAGGAATGATGATAGATCTTCCCATTTTAAAGATCTCAGATTGGTATTGTTCAATATCTTTAGCTTTCCCATTAGTGAGCTTATTAATCCCAAACTCCACGTCTTCCAGAGAAAATATATCTTCCTTAATAGGAGTGTTTAAGATGGTGGCTATGGTGTCCAGAGAGTCATACAACTTCTTAATGTAGTTGTCCCAATTTTCTAAGGGGATAGAATTATTATCTTTAGTTTTACGAACAAGCACATTCTGCCAAAATTTTATGGGCACAACTTTAGAAAGGTGGAGAATATTCTCTTGTCTCTTATTAATATATGACATTTTATTCTTTTTTATGAGAGCTTTGTATATATTTATATTCTGGAGCTTAATGATTTCATTAGGAGCGTCTGTGATCGCATTTCTAGCAATTTTACAATCCTTTCCATACCAAGGATTGAAATTTCTATAATTCTGCTTATACGAAGTCTCATTAGAGAACTTGCTAATGGTAGTGGAAAGGATAGTAGTAAAATGGTAATAAATTTGATCAATGTTGTTATTATAAGTCAGGGAGCCTAACTCCCTTTCTAAATCCCTTAAGAAAATGTCGACATTACTTCTATTGAAGCGAATGTGTCTTTTTCTTTCATTGGTCTCCTGCATGTGGGTGGTATGCATAACAAGATTGAGGGATAAAGACAAAGGTTTGTGGTCAAAGTTAGGCTCATACCCATTAAGAAGCTCAAAGTTTGTAATACGGTTGAGGATATGGGTGTCAGAAATCGCATAATCCATGACACTGCTACCCAACCCATGGAAACACGTCATCTGACTGGAGGAAGGCCAGTGGTTAATACCATTACAAATGATTAGGTCCTGGGAACTACAAAGTTTAAGGAGATTGGTGTTGAAAAAGTTCTCAATTATGTCTTTAGAGTTTCTCTTGAATCTATTAGCTAAGTTACCATCTTCATCAAGCCACAGGGGGTCATGGTTAGAGTTGTTATTTAACATAATAGCTTGGTTAGTATAAGTTCTAGCATTAAAGTCCTTGAGAAAAAGGATATTACCTTCATTCCTTAGGTTGTAGATGTCTTTTTCTAAGGTATTGAAAGGGAAATTCTTATCCAAGTTGTTTTTCTTATAAGATGTAGAGTTGATAGGAGTGAAATAGCATATGCCAAAAAATATCCTATTAGTGGAAGAATTAGAGATCTCGATCCAAATGTATTGATTGTAGGGGTCGATTTTATGAAGTCAGATGTGAGAGGAAACAATGTTCCTTATATAACAAGCTATACCACCAAAACTCCTCTGGGAGGATTTCTTATTCCAGGCTGACCAAAGAGTGAATCTGTCAAGCTGAGGGACCCTAGATTCGTCATGCTCCCAAGTTTCAACTAAAAAAGTAAGATCAATATCACTTGGGATCCAACTTAACATAGGACCTTTACACCATGGAAAACTATGGCAATTCCAGAAGAGGATCCAAACTGATGCTAATCCTTATTTATCACTTGAGTTTGGGACTCAATCTCTAATAATAGCTTGCCTATTCCTAATGATTGCCCATTTTCCTTTTTTTCATGCCTCCTTGACCTTTTGGACCACTTTTCTAAGTTCATCTTGGCCTTCTGGAATGAGACCTTTGTTTATAAATATTCATGTTCCTTTTAAGCTTGGGGATTTCCTAATTATGTCTAATTTATGGTCATTACAACTGAACTTGACACATATTAATATGTGTTTATGCTCAAGTATCTTTCCTACCCTTATTGCTTCTGTGATATAAGTTGTTTGAATTTGAGATTTTATTTTTAATTGTTCTTTTACAATTTCTAATGTGTCCTCATTGTTTTTCTCTTCTATACCAACAATTATAAGGTGTAAGGGTCTTTTGCGGTGCTCATGGTCAAGTACAATTAGTTTATTAATTTCCTCTTTTATGGGTTTAATATCTCATTTATTCTTTGTGTTATTTAGTGATGAGCTACTATGTCACAGTTCTTTTAGATTTTTAATATATGAATGACTATATTTATTGTCTTGTATATTTTTATTAGTAAAACTATATAGTAAAAATGAATATTAAAATAGATTTGATAGGTGCACTCTTCATTAAATGTTATGACACTTGGTTCGGTACTTTATACAATGAAAATTCGTTTTCATAAATATTTAGATTTAATAAGTGTCTTTATTAAATGTTATGACACTTAGTTGCATACAAAAAAAACTGATTTTTTTTTTCAAATAATTTTATTTTATTTTATTTTCTCTAACATTTCAATTTTAAACACCATGAAATTAATCATTATAAATAAACTAATCAAAAAATAATTCAAATATAAAAAATTTCAAAATTTATTTTTGATTTTCAAAATATTTAATTTAATATTTACTTTTTTTTCAAGATTTTAATAAATCTATTTAGAAATTTCAAAACTAATTAAAAATCAAATCTCTTTAACTAAAAATAAAAATAATTTAAAACCGGTATAAAAGTATCGATCGTTCAAAGCTAATTTAATAAAATGACTTAATGAGAATATTTTATAGTACATTACACAAGTATATTAAAACATGAGAGAATATTTATGAAATTTTTTATTAAATTCATTATACATAAAATAAAAAATAAAAAGTATTTTATATTTATAAATATAGATATATTTTTAAAAACACTTATAATCTAAAAATAATAATAATTATAATTATTTTTAAAATTATAATTATAATATATTTTGAAAATTAGTATACTAAATAATTAAAAAAAACAAATAATAATGTCTAATGCCTCTAAGAGACTTCTAAGAGACTTACAAATATTGACTTTTGTACAAATTATCTAATGAACTTTGATTTTGTTGAAAGACTTGAAACGTAAGTATGGAATGTAAATATATGTTTGTTGTTTAATTATGATAAACAAATAATTATTTTAAGTGACCAACTATGCGGATTATAATAAATGAAAATATATAAAAGTTAAGTTTCATACCTTAGATATTTAAGAGGCAGTTAAAAACTCCAAGATGGATCTTGGGCAGAGAGAATTGTTGTCCATATTCCTTTTTCTGAAGAAGGAAAAAGGAAATAAAAGAGTATTCCAAAGAGATTAAAAGGGTTGGTCAGAAAGGGAGAGGGGAAAAATTGAGGTAGTCTGTGTATTGGAATTTGGTTGGTGCAGGTCCCAAAAGAAGTATTGTAGTTGCAATTACAATACTATCTTTAAGGATAGGATGTTGTATTGAGGAAAGACAGGATGTTGTCTAGAGGAAATTTGGGGAATTTGAGAAGGATTTCCAATCCAAAATTGTGAAGATGTGAAAGTTAGCTCGGGTGGAGTTTTGGCAGAGGTGCCAAATCTCATTGGTTGGGTGGAACATCTTTTCATCTACTATAGCAGTGGCCTACCAGTTAAGATAACCAAATAAGTGTTCTGAAAAATCTGGAATGATTTATTTAATGTTAAATAGTTATGTGTGATTGTAAATATATTACTATGTATTGTATGTTTGTTGTGTAGAGAATCTCATGTGCACATTGTTTAGTGTTAAATTGGATGTTTTCTCTGAATGGTAAATATTGCAAGGAATTCTTGATTGGTTACCTATTAATGAATTGTTGTTGACGAATGGAAGGTTCCTAACTATAGGAATCTGCAAAAGAGTTTTAACAAGGAATGGAAGTAATACCTATGCTCACCCTTAAATTTTGGTTGGGAATTTCAGGGAACAAAAAATCTATCAGCGAGAGGTTTCCTTTTCAGAAGAATAGGGAGAGACTATTGCACTTAGGAGTAAGTTTAGTCACTTAAGTTGGGTTTCTGTAAGAACCCCTACTATATAGCGGCAATCCTACTCTTAGAATTTAATAGGAACCCTGATAGGGCTTTCCAGAATCAAAACTAGATAACGTCCATACATCTTGTTAATGTTTAATAATTTCATAGTTAAGAACAAAATTAAGAGTTCTATTGTAAACTCAATGTAAAATAACTAAAAAAATTGGAGCCCTATTTCGTGATTCGACTGTTCAAAACTCAAACCCTTGATATTGCAGGGCCATTATAAATAGAAAAACATAAGATATGATAAATTTGGAATCAAAATATTAACCATAAAAAGAATGAATGTATATTAATGACAAACAAGAAACACATGAACCAACAAATATTACATTATATAGTAATAATTTAAACACAATCATATTAACCATGAAATTGACCATACAATTATGGGGAAATAACAGTTAGTATTTTCGGTAACCAAATTCATTAACTGTATATAAAGGTGCAATAAAAAAAATTGTTTAGGGTCGATAATGTCAATAGTTCAACTGAATGTTGAGAGTTCAACAACAAAACCTGAGATTAATAATCCTAAATTCCTCTCTTTAGGAATAGAGTCCAGGAAATGAGATCTAATAAGAAAGACTAAATCTAGGAGCTTCATACCCTAACCAAGAGAAAACGAAATTCAAAACCTTGTAGCCAAGTGTAGTTGCTCACTAGGTAAGAGGGGAATGCCTCCTTTATGTTGACTCGAATACACTTGTTACCGGTAACATAAAAAAGAAAATAATACTTAACATAAGGATCCCAAAACTCAAGAAGTGAGTGCAAAGAAAAGAGGGTTTTAGCAAGATTCTACCTAGGGTTTATCGGTCGTAAACCCTATTGTGGCCCCATGGAAGTCTACAACACAAGCACAAGTGAGGATTTCACTTTTAATGGGATAGGGTAAAAGAAGGCGTTAGGAGCTATCGGGGTTAAATTGCTAAGGGAAAGAGGAGGAAAGCCATGCATGTACAACATTAGGGTTCTGGTAATTCTTTGAGGCTGAGACCTGTAATTTTCCCAAATCCTTGCTGCAAACATGAGGTATATTTAATGACTTATAACCGAACCAAGAAAGAATCCTAAAAATAAACCCAAACTATAAAAAAAATTAGAATCACTTCAATGCATTGCAAATTAAATTGGGTAAGCCAATATTATTGCAAATTTTGAGGGGGAAAATAAAACTTACTGTTTGAAACCCTTGGTGCCACAATTTTGTTGTAAATGGCAAGGTAGGAAGGGTCATCTTCCAGACCTCCCGACAGTAGGAAACACACAAATGAGAAAGGGGCAAGGGTAAACACCCAACTTATTGTAGCGGCTACAACACCCTCCAAAATTTTGGCCTGCATTCAATTTCGGAGCCTTCCTTGGGTTTTTCCTTGATGTTTGCAAGCACTTGGGCTCATCCCATGAGCCCATGTTGAGTCTTTGCACCCTCCTCGCTTGACCGTTCATTGGACATCTTTTTTGCATGTTGGGCACAATATCATGCTTGCAGTCATGTTCTGGTCATGCATAAGGTCCACCTTTGTGTGTACAAGTTGCATCCGCTATGTAAACATTTTTTGCACTCACACATGAAGTTGTATGCACTGTCGTGCAAGTGTCGTTGCGATCGTTCGACAAACTATCACAAGTTTCGCGCTTGTCACTCGCATCGTCGGTCAGTCACACTGAGTGTATGTTGTCGAAGTGCCTCATCGTCAAGTCATGTTGAGTGTGTGTTCGTGAGGTCATGCATGTACAAAGTCACTCGTTCACACACTTGGTCATTCTACTGAAGCTCTATCGACTGGACCAACCTCTAATAGTTAGACACTCGTTGAGCTGCATTGCGCAATTTCAGCTCTCAGTGATTATATATTGCTGCCCATAATTGTGTAGAGCTTGAGGCTACCTCCTAGGCAGTTTTCACTGCGCAACCCTGGAATCGACTCAATCGAATATCACCCAGAACAACGCAGAAGTTTCCAGCAAACCATTTCAATCTGCACTTCCCACAAGCACATCAACCGAGCCTCTAGCTGGTCAACCAGAGAGTTTGACTATGCAGTCACCTCGGGCCTCACTCCAAAAAATTGTGCAAAAGCTTCCAAGCATGCTCGCTTTGCTGACTGAAGAAACTGTGCAGACATGTTGGACAGACACCCAGAGTCCATCACTGTCTCCCTCAAAAAATTCTGCAGTTTTTCCAGCCAATCATCTAGTCAGTCGACCTACTGCTCACCCAAAAAACTGCACATATTTCATGAGCAGTTCCCCAACTACCCAGCATCTCGATTAGCTCAGAAACTACGTAAGGATGTCTAGTAGGACAACTTACCAACAATTGCGCAGTTTTTTCCAACAGCACTCCCGCAGCCCGTTGCCAGCTCCCTGAAAAAATTGCTCATTTTTTCCCAGCAAGCCTCCTATAGCCCGTTGTCAACTCATTGGAGGAATTGCGTAGTTTTTGTTGCCAACCCCCTCTCCTGCCTGCACTGCTTCCCTAAAAAAATGCGCAGATCTACCTGCCAACTGAGCCAGGTCTCGTGGACAGTCACAGCTGATCCGCATTGTCCATCTCAGTCTCCCAGTGACTTCTGCACAATTTTTACCATTAATGCCCAAAGCCCGCATCCCAGCCTGAAATGTTCCTTGCACAGTTTCATAACCTTTTCCTCTCACCCGGTCACCTGCATCCGAAAGCGAATGACAATGCATCATGGTAGACTAGGAGATTTATGTATTTGATGTCATCTCATCATGAGTGATTGCAGATACAGGTACATGGATAGGACGTGATGCGATGATGAATGAGATGAATAAGGAGAGCACATGCAAGGAGATTTGTTCGTAAATGGACGAACAAAGAATGCATGCAAGGAGATCTGTTCGCGAACGAACGAACAAATAATGCATGCGAGGAGATTTTTTCACGAACAGACGAACATGCGAAGCATGCCAAAGTACAAGTGAAGGGGCGATGTGCACATGCGTCATCAAGTGAACACTAAGACCATCGAAGATTCCACACACCTTGCCATGCGGAGGTGAAGCTATGATACAACAAGAGGAAATCCATCACTCAGCAGCACTACAACTTGACATGCACACCAACCGCAACATGAACATACCAGCACTATCGTGTCGAGTCGTGTCATGAGTCATCTCGGTCACGTCACTATTGTGGGCCATATTGTTGTAAATAAATGTAATGTAATGTGGAAGTCCAAGAGACCAACATGTAATATGAAGAGCCATGTAAAGCGGAAGAGTCAAATAAGTCAAACAGTCATGAGGGAAGTCGAACAGTCACAAGGGCCAGTTTTACCCTTGGCTATAAATACCCCTAATTTGTATAGGAAAAATACTTTAACCTTGGCTCCTTTCACATAGCCTTATGAGTTTGTAATATTTTCTTTTAGGAGCGAGCAATGCCTCCAATGCCCCACTTACAGGGTTAGTGATGTATGGTGTACCGATGTGTCTTGGAACTTTCGCTTAATTTAGAAGCCTGATAACAGGCCAACACATTTTCACACATGTATTGTAATTATTTGTAAGACTAATATTTGAACACTTGTAATGCATGTTGCTTTAACCTGTGTTAAAATAGTTGAACTATTTCAGTTGTTCTAATACATATGTTTATGAAAATGTGTTGTATAAGTTGTTAACATTGTCTTTCCAGTGTGGGTTGCCTCACTGGACATTAGGCACAACCTTTCCCATAAATTTGTTATAACGACTGTCGCACTCGCATGGACTACTCCGTTGAGTATTGTACGTGCTCTCCTTTTTTGTTGTTTGTGACTATCGCATTTGTGTGGACTACTCTATCAGAAGTTGCACATGTCCTATTGTGTTGTGTGTCTTTGACAGAGTTGGGACTCTTCCCTTTCGACTGGAGACTCACTTCCACCCTCTCCCTCTACGGTGAAAGAACCTTGACACAAGTAACACTAGCACTCACGAGGCACATGAACCTCGTTGTTCAAAGACAAAGCAGACCATTCTCATGTGCTCACAAGCAAGAGCTAAGGCAAAACTTAAGATAATGGCAACTAGGCCATCATACCGGATGGGACTCCTACACCAAATGGTGTGAGGTCTAGTTGGGACTTCATATTGGGGAGATCCCCTGATTGTTGGCGGGTCCAACACCGTCAACATTTCTAACGCTAGAAGGAGGGTTGCCCAGTTGTTTATGGCTGAATGTCCTCTCACCCCCACTCATCAATCATTTGGTGAAGGTAGTAACTCACACTCCCTCTCACCTACACGCGAATATGAACTTGGTTTCTCCTCACCTCCCAGATGTGAACACAAAAATTCGTATCAGCACCTCCACTTCGTCCGTCCCAATACCCGTTAGTTCGCGAAAGAAGTCGGTCTGATCCTAGGAAGACAACATCTTACATGTGCATCAAGAAAGCCAAAAACCACTCCCATGGGAGTTGTTGTATCATCCGTGGAAGAAGAAGTTCTTGCCACACTTGAAGGTCTGGCAGAAGATGTTGAGAACAGAGAGGAACCTCCAGTCTTCCAATAGGGAGAACGAGACACCCTCATGATATTGGGCTTAGATTCCAATATAGGAGGTGGAGGGGAAGGAAGTGGAGGAAGCGGAGGCAGAGACAAACCAACAGACTTAGAGTTAGAACCGTCAGATTCTAAAGAAGAGGAGGAGGATGAAGAAGAAGAAGACATGGCTGACCAAAACTTGGAATGGATAACTCAAGGACCGTTGGCTTTCCCAGGTTTTTTCACAGGATGTCAAAGCGTTTAGAGAGAATGATCACAAAGTTCGACCCTGACAACATAGTGAAGGAAGAAGATCACTTGGACAACTTCCACCTACAGCTGTAGACACTTGAGGTACAGTACGTCGACGTTTCATGTAGATTGTTTTCGTGTACCTTGGATGGTCGCGCAATAGTATGGTATCACATCCTTCCTGTCAACTCCATCCATAACTGGGGTACGTTCAAATGCATGTTTCTGGAAAAAATTGTTCATGATGAGACCCTAGTGATGTTGCTCAAAGAGTTGGGAAGCCTAAAGATGGAGGGGAAATAAAAGGTAAAAGATTTCAATCAGAAGTTTCTATGCATATTGAATAAGTTTGCAGTGGAAAAGAAGCCTCATGACTCCATCACTGGCGACTACTACACGTCTGCACTGCCAACAACATTGTGCAGTTCATCAAGCAAGCTTCAAAACCAACACTATTAGAATATTCCGAAGAGGAAAGCATTGTTGAGAAGGACCTATGTGTGATTGGAGTCATCAAGGATGATGAAATAGTGAAGGACTCCAAAGATGTGTGTAGGAAGCCCCAGGATGCGACGAGCAAGGGTAAAGATAAGGAAACAAGTGATATTGAAACCCTTATTCGTCTTGCCAAGAACTTGACAACAAAAGTGTCTAAGCTTAAAAAACGAACAATTGACACATCTACGAGTAGCCGGCCACCTAGACAAAGACAAGGAAACATTTCATCAGGTAGCAATCGCTTCCCGACTAAAACTGCGTAGAGCTCCATCTCAGTGTTCCAAGTCGAACAATGCGCGTACAACGAATTTTGCTCATTTCATGAAGATAAACACCTGGAAGGGTCTTATTCGTATTGGAAACGAGTTGTAAGCTCAGTATGCGACCACATGCAAAACATGATGAGCAGTGCACTAGGACAGTCGAGAGACACATATGATGACGAAGATGTTGATGAGACCTCAAGCGTTGGGCAGGTGATTAACATGTATCAATGCTTGCAAGCAGCACAGAAGACAAACACCGAGAAGCAGCCCCAAAAGCAAAATGGTTGTTACAATCTCAGAAGTCAAGGGGCTCCCCGTACAATTGGGGAAATGCAATAAAGGCTCGAACTGTTGAGGAAGGTTGATCCACTAGCCATCCAAAAGCAGAAAACATAAAGAAATCCCGGGAAGACAACGACAGACAAGAGTACGTCCATGAGCAGCAAACTACAGAATAGTCTGTTGGACAACCCAAACTCCAGTCTCACCCTGAACATCTCAGTGAGTCTACCTGCTCTGGATTACAATATCTTGGAAGGCATGAAGAAAACTCACGCAAGCATCTGTTTGTTTGAGTTGGCTAATATTCAGAATCGGCGGGATATGCTTCTACGCGCACTGGGGCAAACATCTACAGACAGTGCAGCCTTTACCAGCAAGGGAGAAAGAACACCTCCCAGATCACTCTCAACTATGCTAAACACACTCTGGATGGAAGAAGCAAACTCTATTTTCCCTCCATTCCTGCTTTCATTTGAAATATTTAACTGTAATGTTCACAATTGTTTGGTTGATTCTGGTGCAGAAGCCAACATCATGCCGCTCTCCATTTCCAAAATGGTTAATGCACAATGGAGCAAGACATCCGCGCATATCATCCAACTCGATCAAACATCCGTACCATCCATTGGTGAACTTTGGGATGTGATCATCCAACTGTCTCATGACATCCGAGTTCACCAGTGCATAAACATTGTTGTTGTGGACATAGCGAAAGCGTGTGGCTTACTACTAAGCAACAACTGGTCTAGCAAGCTAAATGGGTATTTTGCTACAAATTGGTCACACATGTGGCTTCCATACAAGGGAAAAAGCAATCAAATCCGGGTGTTATCCGAGAGATACATGAGGCACAATGTCACTCCCATCAATGGCGAGAACGAACCATTGGCCTTCGCAGAGCTCATGTTCGACAACTGCCTCTTGGAAACAAAATTAGGGTGTTATCCCACATAGCTAGCTTTGACCCCACTAGACACGCAGTTGGGTCTCCTTCCTTGCCCAACTGATGGAAATGAAACCTGTACAGTGCATTGTAACATTAGTAGTGGTAACAATAGTGACAACAGTAGCAGTAGTACAAGTGCGTCGAATGGTCCGTGTATAGACAAGTTGTGGACCATGTACTTCGATGGATCAAAGACACTAGATGGCTCTAGAGCTGAGTGTGTCTTGATTGACCCAAAAAATAGGAAACATTTGATTTCAAGCCACTTGGAGTTCGAGTGCACAAACAACATTGCTGAATATGAAGCACTCGTGTTGGGCTTGCAAAAATCCATTAGCCTCAACGTGGTCACGCTCAAAGTGGTAGGTGATTCGGAAATAGTGGTACGGTAGGTACGTAACACCATACAATGTTTATCACCTCATCTAAAAATTGATCAGAAAGAGGTATAGTGACTGATCTATAACTTCCAAGCATTTAATATCATTGTTGTACCAAGAACGCGTAATGCAGCTGCCAATGCTTTAGCAAACACAACTTCTAGAATGTCACCGCTTAGGGATAGATTTACTATTGAAATTTTGTATAGGCCTTCTATCCCGGATAACATAACTAATGTACATGTGTTTGACGATGATCAAGAGATACCTCATTTCATGGCCAATGTTGATATCTTCAAAGATGTAGCGATTGACGAAGATGAGCACGAGCAGTCTCTGCAAGCTGGGGTTGATGACAAGAAAGGAAACCTCATCTCCAAGGGTATGGTATATTTGGAAAATATCTATGACTTTCAAGACCGTTTTCAGGGACCAAGGAATAGCAAAACCCACAACTCTACCATGATGCACAAACTGATTAACTTGGGAACAGAACAAGATCCGAAGTTCGTCAATTTCGATACGTGTTGCACGTAGCAGGAGCGGCAAGCCTTTTTTCCGCTTGTTCAAACAGTACCAGGATGTGTTTGCATGGACATATGATGATCTAAAAACTTACGACACACAAATAATCCAACATATCATTCCGATCAAAGAAGGGGTCAAGCCATATCAGCAGAAGCTAAGGAAAGTACATCCGTCACTTGAACCCCTCATACAAAAAGAGCTCACCAAGCTGTTGGATGCATGGATCATATACAAAGTTCGTCATTCCACATGGGTTTCAAACCTTGTTCCTTTATGTAAGAAGTCTAGGGAAATATGCTTGTGTGTTGATTTCCGAAACTTGAACCGTGCCTCAGACAAAGAAAATTACACAGTGCCGTCTATGGAGCACATTTTGCAGACAGTATCTGGGGCACAAATGTTTTCCTTACTTGACAGGTTTTCAGGATATAATCAGGTCCTGGTAGTAGAACCTGATCGACTCAAAACTACCTTCTGTACCAAGTGGGGTACGTTCGCATACAGATGAATGCCATTTGGGCTTGTGAATGCAGGCACAACCTTTTAGTGCACCATGGACATTGCCTTTCGCGGAGTCATCAGACAGAGCGTAGTGGTGTACCTTGATGATGTGACTATGTTTTCAAGAAAACAGGAAGACCACATATGCCATCTGAAGAAAATTTTTGAGCGATGCCGGAAATACGGGATTTCCTTGAATCCCAAAAAGAGAATATTTGCAGTGTCTGAGGGGAACCTCCTTGGGCACATCATTGCTAGGATTGGGATCAAGGTTGATCCGGACTAGGTTTGGACTATTACACAAATCCCTCACCCAGCCAACAAGAAAGAAATGCAGTCCTTCTTGGGAAAGATAAACTTCCTCCGGAAGTTCATCTCGGACTATGCGTAGATAGTAAAACCAATGCAAGACATGATCAAGAAGGATGCAATCTACAACTGGGGCAAGAGGGAAAAGTATGCATTCACCCATATTAAGCAGGCTATTGCAGAAGCGCCTGCACTCTATAGCCAAATTTCAACAAAGACTTCCTGCTATACACTTTCACCTCTGACAACTCGCTTGCTGTAGTACTCACTCAGAAGGATGAGCTGAACGACGAATGTCCCATCTCCTTCATGAGCGCAAGCATGCAAAGATCTGAACTCAACTACCCCACCATTGAAAAACAAGCATATGTTGTATAAAAGGAGTTTAAACACTTCAGACCCTACTTGTTGAAGAACCATTGCATAGTGTATGTGCCTCACCTAGCAGTCTACTCACTGCTTATACAACAAGATATGGGTGAACGACGTGTGAAATAGATGACAGGCTTGGAAGAGTATGATCTTGACATCAAGCCAGTTCACACTACCAAGGGTCATGGTCTCTGTAGACTCACAACTGAGGTAGTACATGCATAGGAGGAAGAAGAAGAGCTCGTTGGTTGGGAGTAGGAAATCAAAATGTATGATGTAGTGCGAGCACCACCCACTGCATGCGGAAAATCTTGGTACAAAGATGTGCGCCAGTACCTTAAGCATGGCACCATACCCTCTCACTTCTGCATGAGACAAGAGGGAATTGCATCTCAAATATTTAGCCTATCATTTGGTGCACTAAGTGCTTTACAGAAATCACAGTAACAAAATCTTTCTCAGGTGCCTGGAGGCAGATGAACCAGAGAAGGTTTTGCAAGATCTGCATGATAGATTAGCCGGGGGTCACTTTGCGGGAAATACCACTACACACAAAGTTATGCGAGCTGGTTTCTACTGGCCCACATTATTCAAGGATGCACGCGCTTATGCCCGCAAGTGCTCGATCTGTTAGCGATGCGCCGACAAGACACGAAGGTCAGCAACCCTACTGCAGCCTGTTGTAGTGACTAAATCGTTCCAATAATGGGGCCTGGACATCATCGGGGAAATTTTCCCATATTCGTCAAAACAACACCGTTACATTTCGATAGCAACTGACTACTTCACGTGGTGGACAGAAGCAGTTTTTCTCAAGCAAGTGAATGACTAGGAGGTCATCAACTTCCTCCAACATAACATCATCTCACGCTTTGGCATTCTGGTATCACTTGTGTTTAACAATGCAACTTAATTTTCATCTTTTCATCTTTATGATTTTTCATTGCAATATGGTATCGTGCGAAAACACTCATCTAACTACTACCCGCAGGGAAATGGCCTTGCCAAATCCACGAATAAGAACCTCATCCGCATAAGAAAAAATACTATTTACTCTGAGCAGCGTAACTGGCACTCTGCCTTGATGAATGCCTTATGGGTTGACCGCGTAAAACCCAAACCCTCTTTGAATACCTCACCATACTTCCTGGTCTATGGGAAATAAGTCATCCTATCGCCCAACATCTACTTTCCTACGCTTCAGTTGTCTCAAGAATCCCAAGGCAAGCCTTGTCTACTAGTTCAATGTAGGATGGATACACTTCACAAACTACAGGAAGAAAGGATGAAAGCAAAAGAAAATTTTACACTCCACTAGAACAGTATCAAGAGATGGTTCGACAAGAAGTCTATTGGGAACGCTAACTTCGTTGTTGGTGACTTAGTCTTGAAATGGGATAAACCCCATGAAGAGAAAGGCAAGAATATGAAGTTCCAATCCCTGTGGATTAGTCCATACACAATCCACTATAATCTTGGCCCTTACACGTACCATCTACAATCACTTGATGGGAGGATTGACAACCTTCTTGTCAACGGCCAAGATCTCAAACATTATTTTCAGTAGGTCGGTCCGCGCCCCGTGCCATGTACATAGTTTGTCTGTTGCTTATTGTTTTGTTTTGTTTTCTCACTATTTTTGTTTCGTTTTGTTTTGTTTGTTTAGTATCCTGCTATTTTTGGTTTTTTTAAATAAGTGTTTCCCTTACTGAGTTCTAGCTTTTGAATGAGTATGTGGATGAGATCTAAAGAGTCTTGTGACACTACAACACCTGGCCTGTCCTGCATCCGTCTTCTTTGTGCTTGGTTGTAATATTCGGTCGATGAAGTCTTGATGGAAAATACGAGCTGTCTACAAGGAAAGCTTGGGTCCAACCACGAACCTGTGTCCACAACAGGAAACCCTGTGCCTATACTCATCTTTCTGCTTTGTGTGTTCAAGCTCATCCAACTAGTAGAAACGGAGAAGGGGAAATTCTAAATGAACAAACCTATGTCAGAGGTCTTACATGCTTCTCTGAAGGAACAACCTCTTCTGCTCTTAATAAGTTGGGATCCCTCTTCTGCCCCAAAAATAAATAAGTTCCTATGCATAATCCTCTTAAAAAATACAAAGGCGAAAGAAGAGAAAGGTTTCCTGCACAAAGAGGTGAAGCATGCAACTCCACCGGGGTACTGACCAAGCTCACTGGTAGTGGAGAAATGTGTGTGTTCCTACGTGACTTCATCAGGGTACTGTCCAGGCCTGCTAGCAGTAGAGCAACACCAGAGATGAAACTTTTTACCCTGAAATTTTTTAGCTCGCGAGCCAAACTACCCTTCCCGATTTTAAAACACTGTGATCAAGCTGAAACTTGTTGTTGTGTTTTACTAAGTTGGCGAAAGGTGAACCATGTCTGTCCATGGAGTGAGTGGGGAGGCTGAAGAAACCCGCACGACGATTCAATTGTAGGAATTTATCGAGTAAGTTCCTTAGATAGAACACCAAAGGGAACCACTCACAAACAGATCACAGATCCGTACACCAGTGTTCTTGATGTGGTTAAAACCCTCAAAGAGGGGAACAGTCCACAGCCTAAGCCAATGCGGCCACTTCAGGCAATTTATTAATGTAAAAGAAAGAAAATTTACATAAACTTCTCTCATGAACGATCACCTAACAAATGACCCTTCATGCTCTTTAAATAGAGATCATGGACCAATCGGGTGTTAAGCCACGAATCAAGTGTCGGTAATACTGAGGATAGAATAAAGTGTCGGATCACTTCATGTCTAGAACATATCGTGATCGTCAGATTGTAAGTTACAAAATGTACATACTAAAGAAACACACTTTACCTAACTATACACTAGACCAAGTTGTACTTAATTATTTCCTATGTGTCGGAATATCCTAACACCCCCCTTAAGAATAACTTGGGATAGGATTGAAGGATGTACAAAGATGACACAATAGGAGAAGGAGGGAGGAATTAGAGACTATCCCCCCTTAGTGACAACTTCCTGAACTCCAACCATAAATCGAAGTTTAGTAAACTTCGCCTCTGTGAGAGCCTTTATAAAGATGTATGCAACTTGATCATCGGCTGAACAATATTGCACTTCAAGAACATGGTCATGAATGAGATTTTTGATGAAGTGCATGTGTAGTTCAATGTGTTTGTTGCGTTGATGTTGGACTGGATCTTTACATAGTTGAATGGCACTTTGATTATCACACCAAAGTGTAGTTAGATGTTGCTGCTGAAAACCAAACTCTGACAGGATCTGAAAAAGCCGCAAGGCTTCCTTACTGGCTTCAACAGCACCATGATACTCTTCTTCTACTGAAAAAAGAGAAATGGTACTTTTTTTCTTACGAGTGTAGAAATTTTACCTGTAGAACAAACTGATATATGCAATGTCCTAAAGCATAATACTTGTTCTACTTCTACAAAAACATTAAGCGGAAGCATAATTAAATTCATGAGCAACATCAAGTAGAAACATGCATAACTGATCAAGAGAAATAATCACACATAACACAAGATATATCCAGGGGAAAGCACCAATATAAAATCCCAACCATGTATTATCAATCAAGTGGAAATCCTCTTCACAATACAAAAAGAATTAGCTCTCAAGATATTCAGTTCTCAATGAACTATGAAGATATGAAGATATGTCTCATGAACCAACCAAGCCCTATATATATAGGCTTTACCTATGGTCCAATTCCTATTTCCTTGCGCAATTTGCTTAGGAAATAATAGCAAAAGCATATGCAATTAATTCCAAACATACCAAGTTAACCAATGGTCCAACTACGCAATCCTTGAGGACACTAGTTCCTCAACCATGCAAAAACTACTTACTAGAAATAGTCAAGCATCTGATAGTACATTGTCCCACATTTGATCTCAACTGGGTCTCTGACAGAACTGACGTGCAATAGTTATCCATGAGTGAATTCTCAGTTATCTAAAATAATAGTTGTCACATGCATGCAAGCATTAACAAACTATAATTTATTATTTTAACAACTTGTTAAAATAATTTAACTGGACTTGACTAGTTAGAACTAAGTCAACTGATTCTCTCATTATAGAACTCATACTTATTCCCTCAATCAGTGGGACAACCCATGTGCATGCTCACAAAGACTTAAAATTCGAATTTCCTTAACTAATTAACTCAACTGAATTAATTAATTAATATTTCCAACTGTTGTTAATACCAAAATTAATTTTACTTCCTATAGATAGACTAGGGACTGTTATAAATAGGAAGGGACCCAGAAATTCTATTTTTAGAACTTTCTATTTTTAGCAGTTTCACCTCTCACCCAATGTGGCCAATGACCTCACTGGCCAAACTACTATTTTTAGCTATTTTTAGCAGGTCTATTTTTATCACATTCTAAATTTAACATTTCTTGTTGCACACTTTTCAACACTCTCTCTCAACAAGAAAGGCTTCCTCTCGAACCCGATCCTGTAACTCTGGAATGTTCTGCATGCATCACATCTACCCAGTCCACTTGCTCCAACAACACTTGGAACAAAAACACTCCCAACTAACCACTGTGTTGGGCTAGGAACATACTCTGATGCTGAAGCTCTACCTGCTGCTGACAAGTGCTCCATCTCTAACATCTGCACTACTGCAACGTCTCCATGCATCTCGCACCATTACACACCCCTTTGTGCCACCTAGCACTGTGCAAAACACTTGTGCCTCTCGCATTGCTGCAGCCTGCTAACTATGTGCTATCCTGGGATACCCTGCATTGTTGCTCTCTCTGCCGCTCCATCCACATCTGTCTCTACCAATCAATCAGTTCCACAAGGATCCTCAATCAGTTGGGTACCTCAAGGATCCTGTCCCTCCTCCTTGGGACGATCACTCTATATCGCCCCACCTCCTACCTGGAGGTATGGTTGCATGTGATCCCTCAGCCCACCTGGCTCGGAGTTTCCCCCTACTGGAGGTCTCTGCATGAGTAGATGTCTCTACTTGATCTCCAATC
This sequence comes from Pinus tabuliformis, assembly GCA_031772625.1. Lineage (NCBI taxonomy): Eukaryota > Viridiplantae > Streptophyta > Pinopsida > Pinales > Pinaceae > Pinus > Pinus tabuliformis. Next base: position 592,232,182 of record CM062813.1, read on the forward strand.
AACTTCCCCTGTTGTGGTTGCTCCACAACCTCCTGAAGCTGCTACACCAAGGGTGGCTCCTCCACAATCGTCTAAGACTTCTTCTGGCGCTGCATGTTGAGAGGTAATATACCCTCCCTCTCAACCACCAAGTCTCCATCAGTTGCCTTGCTGCTCAAGGCTTTGCATGCATCTTGAACCTCAAGAGCATACAGGTTCTTGACCCGTGAACCAATCTACTTCACCTGTCTAGTGATGATGTGTCTAAGGAAAACCTTTCCCTTACTGAAGACTACATCATAGCCTCTGTCTTCTAGCATCGTGATCGACACAAAGTTTCTCTTCAGTCTTGGTACATACTTGACATCGGTCAAGGTAAGGCGAGCTCCATGCTCCCTATGAAAAATAACTGTTCCTACACCTGAGACACTATACTTCTCATCATTACCCATCGCTATGAGTATCTGGAGATCTTTCTCCTCCAAAGTACTGAACAAATTCTTGTCGCCGGTCATGTGGAAAGAAGCTCCACTATCAAGAAACCAACCACTTCCCACCATGGATGAAACCATGCATGCGAAGAGTGTGAAATCCAACTCAAACTGTGAAGCAAGTGCCTCACCTTCAGATCCTTCCTCGGATCCCTTCTTAGCTTTAGAAGCTAAAGCCAAGCTCTCTTCATCATCATGTTTTGATGAAGAAGCTCCATCCTTGGTGCTCCGTCTGATCTCCTCCTGCATCAAATCTGACCATAGTTGTTCCCAATCTGATAGTTTGTCCCTTCCATTCATTGAGTCCTGGTAGCTATGCCAGCTCTGAGGAAGGCCAAGGAGTGCTAGACTCACCATATCCTCGTCCGATGTCATGACCCCTACACTTGCAAGCTCATCCCTGCATGTGATGAGCTTGGTCAGATACATAGAGATCGTCTCATCCCTTTCACACTTGATCTTTCGAAGTTTGTCCTTCAGTGCCAGCTTCCTCTGATCACTGCTATTCTGATATAAATATTTCAATGTTTTCCACATTGCATGCAAAGTCTCCTTCCCATGGAGGCTCGAGACAATGTGATCTCGCACTCCCTCCAAGAGAATTCTCCTAGCTCTAGCCACACACTTCCTCCATTCCACCTGCTCAGTCTTGTCAGTAGGCTTAGGAATTTCTTGATCAATGAAATCCTTAAGGCCATTATCTTCCAAAACTGCCTCCATGCGATCCTTCCAAGCTATATAGTTTTAGCTACCATCAAGGGCATACTCAAGCCTCAAACCATAGAACGCCATCAATGAAATAGATGTGATAAGAACTTGAGATCTATATCCCGAATAATAAACTTCAAATTTCTTCTGCTAGTATATTTTTCTTGCTTGATCACCTGTGCTCTGATACCATGTAGAAATTTCACCTGCAGAACAAACCGATATATGCAATGTGCTAAAGCATAATACTTGTTCTACTTCTACAAAAACATTAAGTAGAAGCATAATCGAATTCATGAGCAACATCAAGTAGAAACATGCATAACTGATCAAGAGAAATAATCACACATAACACGAGATATATCCAGGGGAAAGCACCAACATAAAACCCCAACCATGTATTATCAATCAAGTGGAAATCCTCTTCACAATACAAAAAGAATTAGCTCTCAAGCTATTCAGTTCTTAATGAACTATGAAGATATGAAGATATGTCTCATGAACCAACCAAGCCCTGTATATATAGGCTTTACCTATGGTACAATCCCTATTTCCTTGCGCAATTTTCTTAGGAAATAATAGCAAAAGCATATGCAATTAATTCCAAACATACCAAGTTAACCAATGGTCCAACTACGCAATCCTTGAGGACACTAGTTCCTCAACCATGCAAAAACTACTTACTAGAAATAATCAAGCATCTGATAGTACATTGTCCCACATCTGATCTCAACTGGGTCTCTGATAGAACTGACATGCAATAGTTATCCATGAGTGAATTCTCAGTTATCTAAAATAATAGTTGTCACATGCATGCAAGCATTAACAAACTATATTTTATTATTTTAACAACTTGTTAAAATAATCTAACTGGACTTGACTAGTTAGAACTAAGTCAACTGATTCTCTCATTATATAACTCATACTTATTCCCTCAATCAGTGGAGGAAATTAAGGATAAATTCCTCAATTAGTGGGACAACTCATGTGCATGCTCACAAAGACTTCAAATTCGAATTTCCTTAACTAATTAACTCAACTGAATTAATTAATTAATATTTCCAACTGTTGTTAAGACCAAAATTAATTTTACTTCCTATAGATAGACTAGGGACTGCTATAAATAGGAAGGGACCCAGAAATGCTATTTTTAGAACTTTCTATTTTTAGCAGTTTCACCTCTCACCCAATGTGACCAATGACCTCACTGGCCAAACTTCTATTTTTATACATGCTATTCTTAGCACATTCTAAATTTAACATTTCTTGTTGCACACTTTTCAACAACAAGCCCATGTAATAGGTCCAGAACCAAGAGTGAAGACATAACCTGCAGTAGACTTCCGATCATCAGGGTTAGTAGCCCAATCATAATTAGTGAAACCAACAAATAGAGGAGATGCTTCTGCATTGTAATGAATCCCAAACTGAACTGTACCTCAAACATAATGAAGTATTCTTTTCTTCTTTCCAATGAATTTCATATGGGTTTTGCATAAACCAAGCAACAAGTCCAACAATAAAGGAAAGGTCAGGACGAGTATGGGTCAGATACAAAAGTTTTCCAACAAGTTGATGGTATAAGGTTGCATTAACTTCAGGGGAAGTACAAGGGGCTGGCTTATAGTCTTCCATGTAAAAGTGGCGTAGAAGATCACATGCATACTTGGACTGGGAAAGGGAAATACCTTCTTTCGATTGCAAGAATTGAAGACCAAGAAAATAATGCAAGTGTCCTAAGTCTATCATTTCAAACTTCTTTTTAAGGTTGGACATGACATGGTTTATAAGGTTTGGATCGCTACTAGTAAGGATACGATCATCAACATAGAGAACAAGAATGATAAGAGACTTACCCACTTTCTTGGTGTAGACAGTATTGTCAGAATGACACCTAGAAAAGCCAGTATCTAAAAGAAAGATATCCATTTTGGCATACCAAGCCCGAGGGGCTTGCTTGAGACCATAAAGGGATTTCTTATGCCAACATACAAGGTTGGATTTTTTTTGGATAAATCCAGGAGGTTGTTCCATATAGATTTCTTCATTCAAGTCCCCATGCAAGAAGACAAATTTAACATCCATCTGATGGACTTCCCATTTGAAAGAGGCAGCAAAGGAAAGAACAAGGCAAATAGAGTTCATTTTGGAAACAGGGGAGAAGGTTTCAGTATAGTAAATTCCTTCAACTTGTGAAAAACCCTTAGCAACAAGACGAGCTTTATGTTTATCAACCTTTCCATCTGGTCCAAAGTTGGTTCTGTAAACCCATTTGCATCTAACAAGTTTTTGTCGCTTTGGTAGAAGAACAAGGTCCCATGTATCAGTTTCGAATAATGAACGATATTCTTCATTCATAGCTGTGTCCCAATTTGGATGGCCTGAAGCTTTTGCAAAGGTGTCATGATCATAATTCACTAAAGCTTGAGCTAGTAAAGAAGAGGATCTATCGAACTGAGAACATGTATGACATTGATCTGTAGGATCACCTGCAAGATATATTGCTACATCTCAAGTAGCATGGACCCATTTTGGAAGCTGAGGAGCTGAAGGAGGATCCCAATAAGGTGGGGGAGGATTGTCATCCTCGTTGTCATCATCTGAAGAAGAAACATTTTCAGAAGTAGAAGGGATAGAGAGAGGTGGCACATCCGTCGAACTAGGCTTGTAGGTCGATATATTTTTAGCAAACATTACATCTCTTCTAATGATAACATTTTTGGATTTAGGTTGAAGAATTTTATATCCTTTGACATATTTAGAATATCCAACAAAAATACATTTTTCACTCTTAAGTTCTAAGGCTTTATGTTTCTCATCTGGAATATGGACCCATGCTTCACTTCCAAAAACATGAAAGTGATTGACATATGGTTTAATTGAGCTCCATGATTCTTCTGGAGTGATATTCTTTAAAACCTTAGTAGGATTGTGATTTACTATGTAATTTGCACAGTTAATTGCTTCTGCCCAAAAATTAAGACGAAGTCCTTTATATTGAAGCATACAATTAGCCATTTCCTTTAAGGTGTGATTCTTCCTTTCAGCCACACCATTTTGTTGTGGAGTATATGGAACAGTATGTTGCAATTAAATTCCATGCTGAGTGCAAAAGTTGATGAATTGTTGTTAACATATCTCCACCATTATCAAATATTAGCTTAAGAATTTGATGTCTAGATTGTTTCTCAACAAAGGCCTTAAAGGCTAAGAACATTTTAAAGACTTCACTCTCGACTTTTAAGAAGTATACCCAAGTTTGTTTGGAGAAATCACCAATGAAAGTTAAGAAATACTTGTAGCCAGAGAATGAAACAACTGGAAGTGGACCACATAAATCACTATGCACAAGTTGTAAAGGGGCTGAGGCGTGCTAAGAGGCACATTTTTCAAAGCTATCTTGATGATGTTTTCTGAGTACACATTTGGAACAAACGCCATCTCTGTAAGATACCATAGGAAGACCTGTCACCATATGTTATTTACATAGATTTTGAAGGGAGTGATAGTTTAAGTGACCAAATCGTTCATGCCAAAGTTTGCTAACTTCATCATTATGAGCAACAAATACCGAGGGAAGAGTTGATGACCCAAAGTTGTTAAACTTATACAATCTTGTAGAATCATCAGCAATGATAGTAGCTAAAATCGGTCTAGGATCTCTTTGGTCCTTAATTACAACATCATGAGGTGAAAATTCAATGGTTTTACCTTCACTTGAATGAGTTATCTGATATATAGATAGAAGGTTGCAGGATAAGGTAGGGACACATAATATATCATTAAATTGACCATTGTCTAGATGAATAGTTCCAGTCCCTACAACACTAAGAGATCTATCATCACCAACATATATATTTTTGGTGTTATAATCATTTAAAGAAGAAAACATGGCTTTATTTTTGGCCATGTGATAAGAAGCATTAGAATCAATGAGCCACTCATGAGAATGAGAAGAAGAAGATACATTTAGTGCATAACCAGACCAATATGCTTGACAACCACACGTAGAAAGTGTTATTCCTGAAGATGAAGTTGAAGTTGAAGAGTGTTCCAAATGGATGTTATGGTTATTCGTTGTTGCTTCCAAGGCTTCCATCTGCTTAAAGCAGTTGGATTCTAAGTGCCCATCATGATTATAAAAGTTGAAATGTCTATCAATATTCTTCCCTTTGTTTTTAGTTGACTTATCATTTTGTTGAGTTGATTTTTCATTTTAAGACTGAAATTGCTTAGGACCCTTTCTTGGTTTAGGACCATTCTTTTTAGGATGCCTCTTTTTAGGATTCTTTGAATTTTGTTGTTGTTGGGCTACTAAGACTTTCTTAGAAGAGGTTCCAATATTAAGAAGACCAAGGTGTAAGAGTTTTTCTTGTTCTCTTATTAAAGAATCACAAAAGGCATCGAAAGAGGGGGACTTATAGGCTTGTCCTTGAGAAATAAAGGTTTCTCTAGTAGAATGGAAGGTGGAAACAAACATACAGTAGGCTGGTCCTAACTTAGTACGAATGGAATAGATAAGGCTATCGCCTTCTTTATTAACCTTAACACCTTCTAAGGGAAGGATAAGGGCCTTGAACTTGGACAAAAAATCTTCAATTGAAGAAAAACTATTGGGGTCCAACGTAAGCAACGCATTTTCGAGTTCATGGGCACTAATTTCATTTTTAATTCCAAAAACTTTATTGAGTTGTTTCATTGCTTCATCGAGGGTATCGATTTCTGCGATATGGAATCTAAGGTCTAGAGAAATAGACATCCCTATCAATCCACGTGCTTGATCTTGCTTATTTTCGCATTTGGCTTTCTTATCTTCATCTTTAGATTTAGACTCTTAGCCTGAGGTTATTCCATAAAGACCTTTACTTCTAAGTAAATCCATAATGTAGGATAGCCATTGGAAGTAGTTGGTGCTGTCAAGAATAATTAGGCATGGAATTTCCATTTTAAAAGAAATTGAATCTGAAGATGCATAAACTAAGTGTTCCAATGGAAAGATCTTGAAAAATTAGGCCGATTAAAAAAAAAAAAAACAGCTTTGAAAACGACTTCTTGATGAAGAAGTTATGGTTTTTTAAAGAAAAGTTGTTGAATGTGCCGACAAACCACGTGAATGTTGGGAAGTGAATGATAATGTTATATTTAAAAAAAAAAACCATTTCGAAACTTAATCTAATTAGCTCACTTTTAAAAAAATGATTGTTTTATGTGACTCACTTTTATAAATAAGTGAAAGTCACTTTTACAATGATACTTTATGAACTATTCACTAAATTGTAACTTAAATAAAAGATAAAGTGACTTTAGAATTATAAATAACTCACTTTTTATAATGGGTGAGAACACTTTTACATAAAGTAACTTTAAAACATAAGTTATATGTGCTTTTTGAAAAAGTAACTCAACAAAAAGAAAGACTTGAACCCAAGACCTCTATTCTCATAAAGTAACTTTGGACCAAGTGAGCTAGTTTAAAAAGTTAGTAATTTTTTGAAAGGAGGAAGGGGTTTTTTTTCTCTTTTTACTTTTTTCTCATTGAAGCTTTGGAGTGCATGCTTACTTGAAAAACCCATTTTTTCTTACAAAGAAAAAAAAACCACACAAACCAAAACGAACATGCAAAAGAAATCCAAGCCTTATGGCTTAAAGTTAGATTCGGCTGGAAACTATATATTTTCCTCAATGTTTTTGGTTTTCCGAGATCACACTAGGGCGTAGTGGAAAAGAGCATATGCATGAGAAAAATCTTTTCTTTCTATTTCTGATTTTCCCAGATCACACAGAGTCGTGAGGAAAAGAGAATACAAAAAAATGAAAGGTATAGATCCAGTAATAAAAAAATATAGAGGACTATAAACCGAAATAAACAGAGAGATAAATAACTATAACTGCAAATAAAGATTATGTACCTCCAGATCTTAAAAATGATGTAGCTAGGGCTACCAGAAACCTTTTCGCATGAAACAAAAGGGATTCCTCACTGGAACAAATGCTCATAACACAATAGAGTAGTCCTCTCGGCCTGAAAGCGGTCAGAAATAATAGATCTACGAAAATATAGTTAGATGTAGTTGTAACAGCTTCATATTTGGATCACCAACGGATGCAGCCCTCGAATAGATCTGATGCCATGTAGGAATTTACAGGGTAAGTTCCTTAAATAGGACACCAAAGGACACCGCTTACAAACAGATCACATATTAGTACACCAATATTCTTGACATGGTTAAAACCATCAAAGAGGGAAGCAGTCCACGACCTGAGCCAACGCAGCCACTTCAGGTAATTTATTAATGTAAAAGAAAGAAAATTTACATAAGCTTCTCTCATGAACGATCACCTAACAAATGACCCTCCATGCTATTTAAATAGAGATCATGGACCAATCAGGTGTTAAGCCATGGATCAAGTGTCAGTAATACCGAGGAGAGAATGAACCGTCAGATCACTTCATGTCTAGAACATATCATGACCGTCGGATTGTAAGTTAGAAAAAGTACATACTAAAGAAACACACTTTACCTAACTATATACTAGACCAAGTTGTACTTAATTATTTCCTATGTGTCGGAATATCCTCACATCAATACCCCTTGAAAGACCAAGGCCCTGTGCTATTAATGGACCAAAACAGGGAATATGGAGTTCAACCAGTGTGTCACCAAGTGTTGTAGTAGCTGCAACAACCTCAAAATTTTTAGCCTGCATTAAATTTCGAATCCTTCCTTGGGCTTTTCCTTGATGTTTTCAAGCACTTGGGCTCATCCTGTGAGCCCATGTTGAGTCTTTACACCCTCCTCGCTTGACCGTTCATCGGACATCTTTTTGCATGTTGGTCACAATGTCATGCTTGCAATCATGTTCTAGCCATGCACAAGGTCTACCTTCATGTGTATAAGTTGTGTTCACTATGTAAACATCTGTCGCACTCACACACAAAGTTGTATGCACTGTTACACAAGCGTCATCACGGTCATTCGACGATCTATCACAAGTGTCGCGCTTGTCGCTCGTACCCTCGGTCATTCACATTGAGTGTATGTTGTCAAGGTGTCTCGTAGTCAAGTCATTTTGAGTGTATATTCGTGAGTTCATGCATGTACAAAGTCACTCGTTCACACACTTGGTCATTTTGTTGAAGCTTTGTCAACTGAACCAATCGCTAATAGTTGCACACCCGTTGAGTTGCATTTCGCAGTTTCAGCTCTCAGTGATTATGTACCGCTGCCCAGAATTGGGTATAGCTTGAGGCTGCCTCCAAGGAAGTCTGAACTGCGCAACCCTAGAATTGACTTGACTGACTTTCACCCAGAACAATGCAGAAGTTTCCAGTAAGCCATTTGAATCTGTATTGCTCGCAAGCACATCAACTGAGCCTCCAGCTGGTCAACAAGAGAGTTTGACCTTACAGTAACCCCGGGACTCACTCCAAAAAATTGGGCAAAAGCTACCAATCATGCCTGCTCCATTGACTAAAGAAACTGCGCAAAACATGCTAGAAAGACACCCAGTGTCCGTCACTGTCTCCTTAAAAAAATAACACATTTTTTCCATCTAGTCAGTCGTCCTGCTGCTCACTTGGAAAACTACGCAGATTTAATGAGCAGTCCCCCAATTGCCCAACATCCCGCTCAGTTCAGAAACTATACAAGGATGTCAAGTAGGCCAGCCTCCTAGCGATTGTGCAGTTTTTTCTAGCATCACTCATGCAGGCCGCTGCTAGCTCCTTGAAAAAATTGCGCATTTTTTCCCAACAAGCCTTCAGCATCTCACTGCCAGCTCCCTCTGCTGCCTGCATTGCTTCACTAAAAAAATTGCACAGATCTGCCCACCATTCGAGCCAGATCTCGTAGACAGTCACTGCTGATCTGCATTGTCCATCTCAGTTTCCCATTGAATTCTGCACAATTTTCACTAACAGTCACCTGAGCCCACATCCCAACTTGAAATTTTCCTTGCACAGTTTCATAGCCTTGTCCTCTCTCCCGGTCACTTTCATGCGAAAATGAACAAAAATGCATTATGGTAAACTAGGAGATTTATGGATTTGATGACGTCTTGTCTTGATGATTGCATATATAGGCACATGGATAAGACATGACGCGATGACGAATGGGATGAACAAGGAGAGCACATGCAAGGAGATTTGTTCACGAACGGATGAACGAAGAATTCATGCAAGGAGATTTGTTCATGAATGGACGAATGAAGAATGCATGCGAGGAGATTTTTTCACGAACGGATGAACATGCGAAGCATGCCAAAGTACAAGCGAAGGAGCGACGTGCACATGCGACATCAAGCAAACACCAAGACCATTGAAGACTTTGCACACCTTGCCATGTGGAGGTGAATCTACGATACACCAAGAGGACATCCATCACTCAAAAACACTGCAGCTTGACATGCACACCAGCAGTAGCGTGAACATACCAGCACTGTCATGTCAAATTGTGTCATGAGTCATCTCGTCCACATCACTACTGTGGGCCATACTGTTGTAAATCAATATAATATAACGTGGAAGTCCAAGAGACCCATATGTGATATGAAGAGTCATGTAAAGCTAAAGAGTGAAATAATTCAAACAGTCATGAGGGAAGTCGAACAGTCACAAGGTCCATTTTTATCCTTGGCTATAAATACCCCTCCTTTGTACAGACAAAAGAATTTTCACCTTATCTCCTCCCACGTAGCCTTGAGAGTCTCTAGTCTTTTCTTTGAGGAGCATGCAGTGGCTCCAACACCGTTCTTACAGGGTTAGTGATGTATGGTGTACCTATGTGTCTTGGAACTTTTGCTTAATTCAGAAGCCTGATAATAGGCCAGCACATTTTCACACATGTATTGTAATTGTTTGTAAGACTAATCTTTGAACACTTGTAATGCATGTTGCTTTAACCCGTGTTAAAATAGTTGAACTATTTTAGTTGTTCTAATACATATGTTTATGAAAATATGTTGTATAAGTTGTTAACATTGTCTTGCACGTGTGGGTTGCCTCACCGGACATTAGACACAACCTTTCCCATAAACTTTTTATAACGATCATCGCACTCGCGTGGACTACTCCATTGAGTGTTGTACGTTTTATCATTTCTTGTGTGTTTGTGACCGCCGCATCTGAGTGGACTGCTCTGTCGGAAGCTGCACATGTCCTGTTGTGTTGTTTGTCTCTGACAGAGTTGAGACTCTTCCTTTTCGACAAGAGACTCAATTCCACCCTCTCTCTCTGTGGTGAAAGAACCTTGACACAAGTAACACTAGCACTCATCAGGCACGTGAACCTCATGTTCGAAGACAAAGAAGACCACTCTCATGTGCTGACAAGAAAGAGCTAAGGAAAACCTTTAAGATAATGGCAACCGGGCCATCATACCGAATGAAACTCCTACAAAAAATGGTGTGAGGTCTAGTTGGGACTTCATACCGGGGAGATCCCCTAAATGTTGGCGGGTCCAGTACCGTCAACACAACCGTTACCTCAATTTCTAACCAATGCACCTACATCATTCGATAAAACCCTAGAGAGTTGCGTGGTGGATCAGTTTCCAAGTGTTTCACACTTTCCAAGGATCGATGACATTAAAAACCTCTAGGGGGTTCCATATAGGCACCATCATAATGCCAAATCACCCTACGTGTAAATCCCTCACCTATCTACATTTGAAAAGTGATATATATGAAATAGTCCTTGACTTAGGATATAACAGAGTAAAAAAAAAATGTAATCACCCTCTTTAATTAATTTAACTACCTACATAGTAAACAACCCACGTGAAAACATATCAAGCTTCACGCATAGGGTCTGCACCTGTATGATATATTGATTAACTATGGTAACAAAAAAAAACAAAATCCTGTCGGGATATGTGATAAGTGGCATCAAAGCCTATCTACAACACTGCGGTCTGGTGTCAAAATAAATGAGTTGGTAATATAATGAATGAGATAAAATGTATTAGTGCATGCAGCTAACAATGATAATTTTGATTCTATATTTCACAGGGAATGGAGGATCGGAGGATGGGTGAGAGGATCCTACCGCATACAGGACCAAGATCTATACTTATTTATGGGCCCAATCTATGGATGCGGGTGCATCTGGGGGAGGAACCCTAGTATGTCTCTGTGGTACTATTCTAGACAGTTCAACAATTGAAAGTAGAGATGGCCAACTTGAGAGTAGAAAATGAAATATTATTGAGGTAGAAAGGAAGAATACTTCAGAGTTCAACTGCAAGACAAAATCAAATATTTGTTCCAACTGCTGATAATGGTAATCGAGCAGAGTCGAACAATCAAAGAGAAGAGAACATTCCTAAAAATAGTGCTACCCAGGATTCAAAAGGTGGTAAAGGAATTGAAGAAGGAGAATAAGACAATGTGTCTCAAGGGTTAATTCAAGGACCCATAAAACGATACAAGATGGAATGGCAAGGGGAGTTCAAGAAAATTAAGCCACCAACATTTGATGGCAAGTTTGAGGAAGGAACTGAAGCTTGGCTGATAAATATGAATAAATAATTCCAAGTGTATGATTATGAGAGTAATTTGAAAGCTCGCCCGACCATTTACCAGCTTCAAGGGAATGCAACGTTGTGGTGGGAGAAAATCAAAGCAATCCATGGTATATATGAATAGGGTATTTTGTGGGAGGACTTCCAAAAAAACTTTAAAAATAAATATCTAACCAAATGGTACTACGATGAAAAATACCAAGGAATTCCATGATCTAAGGCCAGGTCAGCTAACCATGGATGAATTTATTACAAAATTTATCTCATTATTGATGTATGTACCTTACGTGAGGGACGGAAAAGAAAAGGTATATTTTTTTATAAGTAGCTTGCTGATGTCCATAAAACAAATATTGGAGTTTGAAAACCCCAAGGTCATGGATGAAGAAATTTGAAAGGCTTGAATTTTCTACCAGTAGTAGTAGAAATAAAAAGAGGAAATAATAAATCTTGATCAACTAAGAAATGGAAGAAGTATTCTTTGACGAGTAAGAGTGTAAAAGGTTCAATAAAAAAAAATTCAACTAAAGGACAATTTAATAGTATTGTTGGGAAGGGACAATAGAAAACTTAGTCATAAAGTGGTTCTAGGAAGCTGGAGGTGTCGGTAAAAAAATATTTTGGTAAGAATTAGAAACCTCCAGTTTGTTGTGGGGAAAAGTATCCGATGCGGATGACCCTATCCCTACTCTAAAGGTGACAGTCTTTAGCAACAACTGAAAGTAAAGCTTTGATGTTTTCCTTAATGAAAGTACAGAGAGGGGGAAGAAATGATTAACTAACCTGGTGTCCTTCGCTTAGTTGATCTTGATCCTCTCTCTTTGTCTCTTGTTCCCAGCTCCTTGCTCTCTTTGCCGGTCCAGCTACACACAGATCCTGCACAAAACAAGAGAGGAAACTACAAGATACATGTACTCATAACTGATGCATGGATTAGAGTGAATCAAATATACATGTAAATACAATACATCAATGCAATACAAGTATATAGGAGAACATGCAAAACTTTATTGATAGAAGTAACAGGGTTCTGAGAAGGTTACAACCAATGATGGCTCCAATCCAGCAGCACCTCCCCAGCAGCAAGAACTCTCCTCTTCACCTCTAGTAAAACAATCACCCAATAGCTCTAACTGTAATCCAACAGCACCTCCTTGCTTTACACAAAATTCCAGCCTCCTTAGACCTCATAGAAGAGCTCTATATATAGGAGAGAAGAAGAGAGGATGAGTCAGCTTGAGGCTGGCATAGAGCTGACTAGTGTCCTCTCCCTCTTCAGTTAATCTTCAGTTCTTGAGTCCACTTGGAGATCCTTGCTTACACATGGTGATCAAGTACCTCTTACTCATCACAAGGCGAATCTGATGAACCAAGTGTCAGTTTGGAAGCTTCCTGGGCAGTTGACACCTTGCAGGATGACTGTGCCACTTGGCCAATCTCGCCCAGCGCAGGTAGCCTTCATTACTTTTGACTTCCAGCGCAGGTACAGAGTGGGACAGTTGCATTACAGCGCAGAAGCTCAGTTAAGCAGCTGACATGATCCAAAATAAGCATGTTTTGAAGTGTTTTCAGGTGGAGAACTGATTGGAAGTGCTGTTGTTTGATGACCTTGTTCTTTTAGGGGTAAGAACAACATGTTTAGGGACTGAGGATCCCTGTAATTATTGACATTCCATGCTCCATGATGCGAGGCACAAAAATGTCTATAACAGTTGCCCCCTAAAGTATGAGGCCGTTTATCGGGTGAAATGCTTTATCTAGAGGATCCGAAGCTCGTTCCAGTACTGAGGAGAGTGCCCTGTAATACAATACAATACAATACATTATTTTTCATTCATCATTATTCTCATGATCTAGCTGAGGCGGGCATTCCCATGCTCAGCTTTTTATAAATACATTTTGGTACATATGACAGACGATCGTCTGAAGATAGACTGATAATTTTCTGCTGAAATTATCATCCTTTGAGTAGGATGATCATCTACTGCAATGATGTACATGGCAAATGCTTTTATATTTCCTGAATATATATCGCAGCCCGGATGGATGAAACTAGATCCGGGGTCTTCAAACTCGTTTGATCTTCACTCTAAGTACAAGTCGATCCATGTGAGAATTGCGCTGAAGTCGAACATGGAAAGACATCGCTTGATTACCGGTCAATAATGTAAACCGTTAACAAGCGCGAGAGGAATCACCAATAATGACGATGACCCTCAAGGTACTGCAGTACAATTCACGTGGCGTGAATAAAGGACTTGGCGTCGAACGCCACGCAAAATCTTCTGGTCGAAGGTCATTGATGTATACCTGTCGCCGGAAGTGAGAAACTTGCCATTGAGGCATGCAAGCTTCAAAGTACTGATGGGGGTGTTCCTAGATCAACTTCTTGGATAATGAGCTGAAGTCGACAAGAAGCGATCCGTCAAAGGAGGGCCTTAATGAATCCCACATCAATGACACGGAACAGAGCTAATGACTTTAGTGGAGGTGAAAACAAACTGTGACATATGATTCAGGGTGGCGATCATGAATGGATGAAGGATAATGTATGGTAGTGGATGGGACACGGTTGACACTTTCAGAATGACCCCTCTTGAACATATAACGACACTGATGCGATGGATCGGTAGCATTACCCCAAACGTGGATGGTGTGGCGAGGACCTATGGTGATGAGACCGGTGAATGAAACAACCCAACCCGATGTGATACGGAGGAAAAGTGTCATGTTCAAGAGTGACTCGCTACCATTAAACTTTGAATGTTCTCCCAATTTTTCCCCAGTCATTTCTGACCAGTACCTCTTTATTTTTGTCAAGCTTGAGGAGGATAACATATGCTTGTTCTATAACCTGCCCTTCGGGCAAGCCTATCGCTATGATTTAACGAGCCTAGCGATAGGGAAACTCGTTCTCGTCTAAAGACAAGTTTGTCGCTATTTAATCATTTTAACGAGTCTAACGACAAGGAAAACTCGGTCCTTTTCATTTTTAGAGAGTCTGAAAAGGTACAGAAAGTCAACTCCATAATTCCTTTTTCGTCATCTAATCCCTTAAGTCCGAAAAAGTATAAAACAATACAGAAGGGATGGCTGTTCGCTACTTTTACGAGCCGAACAAGACAAGCGCTCGATCTTTTTGTGCAATAATCCCTCAGGTCCAAAAAAGATTAAAATCTAGAGGAGGGATAGCTCTTCCGGTCGTTTAACGAGCTGGAAGGCCAAAACTTGGCAAACTTTTCATATTTTACGAGTCAGATGAAAAGAGCTCAAAGAAGACTCGTCTTTTGAGGAACGAGTGATAAACAGGGATAGCAGCAGATTCCAGGTACAGGTTGGAATTTTCCAATCACGGCAGTGTCACAAGGATGGCTAGGTGAAATCACTCTTCGCAGCTGTTTCTCAAAAGAGGTAAACACACAAATGGAGGTGAATGATCGGCCAAATGAAAAGTGGAGGTGACGGTGCACAAACACGACCAAGGCTTTTATGGCTGATGGATTTACGATCTCAAAAGGTTATTTACCGGGATAGGTTCTTTTTTTTTAGATAAAAATGAGCTTAAACTCTGGAGGGAACATTGCTCACTGCTTTTATTTATTTTTTAACGAGCATGAAGACTGCGTTAAAACTGCTCGGATCTTGCGTTTATTTTTTAACGAGCATGAACTATGTGCTAAAACTGCTCGATCTTTTGCATGCCCCCAGCATCATAATAACGCATGTCAAAGGAGGGTGCCCCCCAAGCTTCATTGCATTCAACTTGGTGGTTGGAATGAAGGTTTACCTTTGAATTTTGAAAAGGGGATTTGTTTCATTTTTTAATGAGGTTGACATAGTAAAAGAACTATCCTCGTGACTCCTTGTTTCATTTTTTAACGAGGTTGACATGAGATAAGAACTGTCCTCGGAGCCCACTGTATTTACAGTATTTCCATTAGGGCGATGATCCATGCTGACAAAATGTTTAGGAATCTTCCGAATCCATTAGATATAGAAGATTTCATATTGTAAGTTTCCACTGTTGCCACTTCCGCCAGATTGTTTGCAGGCGGTAGGGAAAAAGTACCCATTAAGGCAGGGTCTTTTAGGAGACCTACTCCGATATTTTGAAGCGAATGATTGCTTCCATGGATCATTGGAATGCTTCCCGTAACTTGTGAACTGTCGGGGAGAAAAGTTTGTTGGTCGACGACTGTAATTCCTCCTTGAAAGGGAAATGCAATCTTCCTGAAGTAGGTCGACACAACTGCTGCCATGGCATATATCCAGGGCCTTCCCAGTAGGATGTTGTAATCGAGGTTTCCATCAATTACTTCAACATCAATTCCTACTGTTTTGCCCCCTAGTTCAACTTGCAAGTTACTTAAAATCCCGTATGGAGTGTATGATCGTCCATCAAATGCTTTTAACGTTGTCGATGATTTCGACAAGGGTGGTGAACCTAAATTTTTCCAGCAACTCATCGACATAAGACATGTAGATGCCCCCTCATCAATAATTGTTCGATGAACAGTTTTGTTGAGGGCTTTCACTTGAATAAGGAAAGCTAGTTGAGCTGGTAACTTAGGGTCATATCCTTTATGATCAAAGGACACAAGATTGGAATCCATTGGGCCAATCCCACCTATTGCTGATAATAAAGTTTGCTCTTGGGAGGGGCAATTTTGCGGTACCTCAAGTGTCGACATAGCGGATGGCGATTGGGCCAGGTCCTCTATTATATTATAATTCTGTGCTATTTTGGCACGAGGATTAAATGTCGATTTGTGTACTACTCCCTTTGGCAACTTTATCATTGGTTCAGGAATGATGGGTGGCACAACTTTGGTCAAAGCTGTCGTCAAACTACTAGGTTGTTCATTAGCCTTGTTATTCGACAGCCATGGATTCCCGTAATCTTTATTCCTTGTCAAAGCATTATTCTGCTGCTTTGAGGTAGACAACATAAGCACTTGGGATCGGGAAGCATTTTGATTAGCAACCAGATTTTGACCAGGATTAGGAAACGGATCAGTCAACACAGCTGAGGTTTTCGGACTCTTAAAGAATCTTTTAAGCTCAGCTTTGCATGGACAATCTGCTGTCCAATGATCCTCATCGCATATATGACACCCCGAAGGGGGTTTCCCTTTTCTCCCTTTCTTTTTCTTCTTGTCTCCTGGTTGCTTCAGTTGTTTGCCCTTGTCGTCCGACACGGCACTTACTTCCGAGGCAAGAAGTTCTTCATTTGCATTTTGATTCGAAGTCTTACGGGTTTTCTTAGACGAATCCCGTGTTGACTTTGCATTTGCAGTGCCAATCACACCATCGCCGGCATGAGAGTCACTATTTGATCCAGGAGGAGGAGGGATTGAAAATTCCGGTCTGGGGGCGTCAGGTATCTTATCATAGAGCGTGCCCGACTGAGTATACACTAAGTCCAAATATTGAGCACGAGCAATAACTTTCTCCTCTGTTACGACGCCTCCCTTGGCCACATCTTTTGTTATTGCCGGCAGAAGCGACTTTATAAACCACTCAGCCAATAGCTGATCTGGAACATAGGTCTTTACCATTCTGCGACGACGACGCCACTCATGTATATGATCAGATATATGTGTGGCTGTTGTCTGCTTGAAATTGGTCAAGATCTCTGTCCCAGTTTCGTACCTTATAGGTAACTGAAAGTGTGTTAAGAAAGTCGTGGCTAGGGAACTAAAATTGTCGAAAGAGGCTCTAGGTAATTCAATATACCATTTGGCCGCCGGACCAGTCAATGTCCTCTGGAAAAGACGAAGCCTTATCGAATCATCATTCAAGGTATTCGACTAACACCACAGATGGAATGTCATCACATGATTCGACGGGTCTTCGCCAGGATTTCCATTGAATTTAGGAATGTCCGAAGGAAGTTTGTGAGGAATCGCTGGCCACCAATGGGCATAGGCGATTGGATCGTTCGTCAATCGATGTAAATCTGGTAATTCT
Source organism: Pinus tabuliformis (assembly GCA_031772625.1). Taxonomy (NCBI): domain Eukaryota; kingdom Viridiplantae; phylum Streptophyta; class Pinopsida; order Pinales; family Pinaceae; genus Pinus; species Pinus tabuliformis. Next base: position 592,249,850 of record CM062813.1, read on the forward strand.
AAGGTCGCCACGAATGGCAACTGCTGATTCAGGTTTGGCGAGGCGTACCCAGGATACGATGGAATCGCCTGAGCAGTAGGTCTTTGCACACCAGCATAATGCAACTGATGTTGATATGACTGATATGGCTGGTGGGCTTGGCCACTGTAAAGTGGTTGGTTTAACCCGTTCTGAATATAGGGTTGCCCACTATTCGCAAAGATCTGTTGCTCAGATCCTTGGTACACCTGTTGAAACTGAGGTTGTTGGTATTGCACCATCCATGGTTGTGAAGCCATGTTTTGCTGTGCAACACTAACCGACGGACCAAGATGCGGGGTTATGGTTCCCGCTTGTATCTGTGTCGTCCCGACAGTTGGCGATTGTGGTTGTGTTGCAGGGTCAATAGGCTGTTGCATTACAACTTGGGGTTGACATACAACAGGCATCGATTGAACTTGCGACACGGTTACAATTGCTGGCGTTGTCGGGATACTAGACATAGGTACACATTGTTGCATGGAATATACAACTCTTGGTTGTTGGGGTAACATAGGTACCCAACCACTCGTCGTTACTTCAGTCAAACCTGAATGTGGTTGAAAACTGCCGTATGGGTATCCCCCCGAAAGGGGAAGTGAAAGGGCATATTGCCCCCCATACGGTAACAATCCGGAGCTCAAGGGTATAGATGGCCTTTGAGGACTGGATGGCCCAAAATGATTCCCAAAGGGATCAATTTGTCTAGTTTCAACATAAGAATTACCGGGTATTATACCGGAAGAACAAACTGGAACAGACCAAGTTGTCATAATAGTCCCTGGGTGGACTCCTTCTAGCTGATGAGAGCTAGTCGGGACGGATGGTATGCCGACAAACATCGTTGGACTGGCAGCAGGAACTTCTGCTGTCGCTGTGTCGTTTGGCACAGTTCTAGATGTCGACGGTTGTTCAGACATTTTAAGTCTATCCAATAAACTTCCTAACGATTCTTCAGGAACTTCTGGTGGTGATAGACAAACTTCTGATGCAGAAGGAAAAAGAGGGGTACCTACTCCAAAATGAATTGGAGTATTTGCTTGCTGGTCCTCTATGATTTCCTCTATTGCAATCAGACCAGGAGGAAGAGGCAGACCATCAGGTCCGTAAAAGATTTCTGGTGCCGAAGAAAGGGTTGCTTCGATAGCGACAGTCGTTTGAAAAACAAGACTCTGTGGACCGGTTTCAGATGGAACTGGTTCAGTTATGCAAGTACTTGTCTTCAGACTAGGATCAGTACCACTGTCCTTCTGTTGCTGTTGAACTTCTTCAATAGAGGCAGGGATTCCAGAAATATTGGGAGTGACCAGAATCTCAGATGTTGTTGGAACTTCCGTTCTAACTTTAAAAGGAGATTTTGACCTGGTCAAGCGAGTTCGCTTCGTCCGTACTACTCTCGGTTCCGGAGACAAAGGCGGTTGACTCGCAAGCCTCCCTGAATGACGGGGTTTTAATTGACTTTCCTCCACGGTTGCGGATTACTTGATCAACTAAAATACAAAAAGGGGAATTATGTTTCCGTATTGAATGAATTTTATTAGACGCTTTTAGACACAACTTTGCTTTTTCATGTTTTAAGAGTCGAGAAAAAGCTAAAGATGACTCTAGTCGCCTTCGATGTATTAACGAGCCCGAAGTGACAAATGCTCGGTTGGACTTTTTCAGTTATAGAGTTTGAAAAAGGCCAAAAGAAACTGCTCTGGAGATCTAGGCAGAGGGTGTTCCAAACCTTTCGCGAAACCACAGAATACGTTTTACGGTACGGGTGGTCGATCTTCGTGAATGCTGTGTTCACTGCATCGCGATCAGTAGGGCGGTCGACACGGCTTCCTAAGGATAAAGGATAAAAGCCTATAGGGGTCTCCCAATATACGCGACGGTACGCGGGAGCACAAGTCCGTATTAGTGCTATCGTCCCTCAGGAGGAATCACCCACCTTCGTAGAGATCGACAGTCACTACGTTTAACGACGCCGGAACACGTCTCTACCTAGACCTCTATTGTGAGCGTTATGTTACAATGCGTTTTTAGATTCATTCAATATATTTTAAGTTGATCTTGTTTATCAGTTTGTCTTTCAGGATCACCACGAGATGTATTGGTACAAATTCCTAAATGCAGCTAAAATGATAAGCAAGCTTTCACAATCTTTTTAGCTTTGAAAATCCTAACTACTAAGGGGAGAGAAAAAACAATATCTTTCCACACAGAGCACCAAGCACAAACTAATGCACTTTCTCCTAGATCAGACACCCAAACTTATCAAAATGCAAATGCAAGATGCATGTATTTCTTTTCTTTTCCTTTAATGTTGATGTAGACAAAAGGAAAACTGTTGTATGATTTTCGAATTCAATTTGAAGCGTAAACAAACCAGTTTTTCTAAAATGAAAAGACGCTTTACAGGTACTTGTTTCAACACTAAAAATATATGAATTCAAACCATAAAGTGAAAAACAAACAAACTTAAACAGCCATGAACAGTAATAAAACTAGCTCATAAGATCACAAAGACACTTTTACAGTTCAGGATCTAAGAGGTCACAGCTATACTGGTTCGCTTTTCACAATGGGAAACTGTAACTGCAACAAGAAATACTGAAAGAACATTCACAGTTTCATCACACAACTGAGGCGGAATAATGTCAAGGAGAAGTGGCTTACAGCAAGTACAATAACCAGCAAGCAACCAGCCAAAAACAAGTGCAAACAGGGCCAAGACACAAAGGGAAAGCTAAGCAAGACAATGGCTAACTGGACCAGCGCAGGTTCTAGTCTGCCAATTTCACTCTCAGCGCAGTTCCCGAAGGGAGTACCTGCGCTGTAATGCAGACTGCCTGTGTACAGCCTGCACTGACTCACGAGAGTTTCGTCTACAAAGAATTCCGGGTCATAAAAAGCTCAAAAATGCACTGTTTTTGATGAAATAAAAAGCTATAGGTCAAGTACAGGCTAAGGGATGATCAAGAGGATGAAGATCTATCACAAAGAGTAAAGAGTCTTTTGTAGATAAGCTCTTCAAATCTTGAATCTGCTCAGCAAATGAGCAAGAGTAGCAGTCCCTCTACTTCGCTTTTGATATAGTCAAAAGCTTTTCGATTTGGTACTCTTTTCTTCAAGAAATGAATAGCAAAATACTACAAACACCAACAAGATACTAGGCTCCCCAGCGGAGTCGCCAGTTTGTTGTGGGGAAAAGTATCCGATGCGGATGACCCTATCCCTACTCTAAAGGTGACAGTCTTTAGCAACAACTGAAAGTAAAGCTTTGATGTTTTCCTTTATGAAAGTACAGAGAGGGGGAAGAAATGATTAACTAACCTGGTGTCCTTCGCTTAGTTGATCTTGATCCTCTCTCTTTGTCTCTTGTTCCCAGCTCCTTGCTCTCTTTGCCGGTCCAGCTACACACAGATCCTGCACAAAACAAGAGAGGAAACTACAAGATACATGTACTCATAACTGATGCATGGATTAGAGTGAATCAAATATACATGTAAATACAATACATCAATGCAATACAAGTATATAGGAGAACATGCAAAACTTTATTGATAGAAGTAACAGGGTTCTGAGAAGGTTACAACCAATGATGGCTCCAATCCAGCAGCACCTCCCCAGCAGCAAGAACTCTCCTCTTCACCTCTAGTAAAACAATCACCCAATAGCTCTAACTGTAATCCAACAGCACCTCCTTGCTTTACACAAAATTCCAGCCTCCTTAGACCTCATAGAAGAGCTCTATATATAGGAGAGAAGAAGAGAGGATGAGTCAGCTTGAGGCTGGCATAGAGCTGACTAGTGTCCTCTCCCTCTTCAGTTAATCTTCAGTTCTTGAGTCCACTTGGAGATCCTTGCTTACACATGGTGATCAAGTACCTCTTACTCATCACAAGGCGAATCTGATGAACCAAGTGTCAGTTTGGAAGCTTCCTTGGCAGTTGACACCTTGCAGGATGACTGTGCCACTTGGCCAATCTCGCCCAGCGCAGGTAGCCTTCATTACTTTTGACTTCCAGCGCAGGTACAGAGTGGGACAGTTGCATTATAGCGCAGAAGCTCAGTTAAGCAGCTGACATGATCCAAAATAAGCCTGTTTTGAAGTGTTTTCAGGTGGAGAACTGATTGGAAGTGCTGTTGTTTGATGACCTTGTTCTTTTAGGGGTAAGAACAACATGTTTAGGGACTGAGGATCCCTGTAATTATTGACATTCCATGCTCCATGATGCGAGGCACAAAAATGTCTATAACACAGTGCAGTGCTGGGGATTTGGAGGGTCTCATTACCTTAGATAATTCCCTTACCGTGACACACCAGAAAAAATGGAAAACATCAAAGACACATATACATTTGAAGACATAACAAGAAGTATTCTCAAAATTAATGTTGCTTTGGAGGACTGACAAGCTGAACATAAGTCTACTATGATTGAACTCGGAGGTAAACTGTGCAATCACCCTATGTCCATTTTAGTAGACCTGGGATCAAACTTAAGCTATATAAGTAAAAAATTTGTAGAACAATGTAAATTGCAGAGTAACAAGTTTAAACAACCTTGGCTAGTCCAACTAGCCACAACAACCACGAGGAGCGTAACCGCGAAAGTTGATAAGTGATTAATAGAAACTGCTGAGCAAACCATGGAAATGAGTTTGAATATTTTATCCTTGGGTTCATATGATATTTTAATAGGTATGGACTGGTTGGAGGCACACTGGTCCAATGTGGATTGTAAGGAGAAAATAATAAATTTTACTGATACAAGAGGTTGTAGACAAGTGGTGCATGGAATAGGAGACATGTAAAGTTGCATGAAATTTAAGTCATACAATTAAAGAGGAGTTCTAGAAAGGGGTGTTTAATTTATGCAGTTTAGGTGGGGTATACCAATTCTAAGGAGAAAATGATGACCCTAAAAAATATTCCTACTATTGGAAATTTTGTAGATGTTTTCCCTAAGGAAATTCTAGGATTGCCTCCTAAGGAAATTCTAGGATTGCCTCCTAAATGAGATGTGGATTTTACAATTGAGTTGGTGGTAGGAGCCACCCATGTATCTAAACCTCCTTATCATATGAGCATACCAGACTTAACTGAATTAAAAATGCATCTACAAGAGCTATTAGACAAGAAGTATATAAGGCCAGGTGTATCCCCATGGGGGGCTCCTATGCTCTTCGTTAAGAAAAAAGATGGTACATTGAGATTATGTATTGACTACCAAAATTTAAATAAACTAACCATAAAGAACCAATATCCCCCACCTCAGATTGATGATATGTTTGATAAAGTAAGGGGGGAAACATTGTTCTCTATAATTGACTTATGCTCAGGATACCACCAAATACAAATCAAGAAGGAGGATATCTATAAAAATTCCTTCAGAACTTGCTACATGCATTATGAATTTGTGGTCCTACCCTTTGGGCTCACTAGCACCCCAACCAATTTTATGACCCTAATGAACAATATCTTCCATCCATATTTGCACAAATTTGTGTCAATTTTCATCGATGATGTCTTAGTTTATTCTAAGAACTTGGAAGAACATAAGAAACATCCACAAGGTGTTATGAAAACCTTACGGGAACATCAATTGTATGCCAAATAATACAAATGTGAGTTCTTTAAGGACCAAATACAATATTTGGGGCATGTAATCTCATACAATGGGATAGTTGTAGACCCTGAAAAAATTAAAACTATTACGAAGTGGCCTACTCCTAGGAATGTGACAGATATTAATTCCTTTTTTGACCTGGTAGGATACTAATGCTACTTTATAGGTGGGTTTTCCAAGGTGGCTTACCCCATGACCTCCCTACAAAAGAAAGGGAGGTATTTAAGTGGATAACAAAATGTCAGTAGAGCTTTGAACCGTTAAAAAGTTTGTTAACCACAACCCCTATCCTAAGAATCGCAGACCTGGAAAATAATTTACAGTGTGTACAAACACCAGTAAAGAGGGGGTAGGAGGTGTATTGATGCAATATGGTAGAGTAGTAGCTTATGAATCTCGTAAGCTGAAGGAGCACGAGAAAAAGTATTCAACATACGATTTGGAGCTAACAACAATAGTCCATGCCTTAAAGATGTGGTGACATTACTTATTGGGAAAAAGGTTCATATTGACGACAAATCATAATAATTTAACCAATTTTAAAAAAAAACCTACACTTAATGCTCGATAAGCAAGATGAACTGCATTTTTAAGTGAATTTGAATTTGAAATTAAGCATTTAAAGGGTAATAAAAATAAACTAGCAGATGCCCTAAGCAGGGAATTAAATTTTTTTCATGAAATTTCATACATCTAAGCAAAAGAATATTTTATTGATCATATTAAAAGTGTAGCTCTAAAGGATCCGAAAGATCAGTTTTTATGGCAAGAAAGAAAGCGGGAGAATATCACTGAGAGGCAGTTAGGTTATTTTGTAAAAAAAGGCATGTGGATATACACAAATAAAATTTATATTCCAAATCAGCAATCTATGAAACAATTGATTTTGGATGAATACCATATGAGTCATTATGTCTCTCATCTTAGCTATAAAAAATTAATGGTTCATGACCATGACTTGCCTATGTTTCTTGGGGCTTAAACAATGCAGCTAATGGAGCAAGTGAAAGGCGATGGCGGCTCGGTGGTTCTTCAAGTTCCTCTCCTTACCAGTCGAGCCCCTGACGGACCTCTCTTTTGGGGCCCCTACCCCAAAAGAGAGTTGTTCGTCTCCTCTCCTCTCCCTTATGGTCGAGCACCTAAAGGTCCTTATCAGTCGAGCCCCTAACGGACCTCACACGTTACCTCACCCTGTTTCTTCTGCCGAAGTGATGTGAAATCCTGTTGAAAGCAGCTTCAAGCCTGTGTAGCATCCAACCAAGACAAGTCGCAGGATATAGGGGGTTTAGGGGGAGGGGGAATGACGTAGATAAAGAATGATTAGTAATTCATGTCTCCTTGACTATAAGGTAAGACCCCAATGACCCCAAACAGATATTGACAAATATCAGGAAATATTATTTTTGTCGTGGAATGAAGAAGGAAATTGCGGAATATCAAGCTAGATGCCTCAAATGTCAACAATTGAAGGCAGAGCACCAACACCCCGCTATTTTTCTCCACCCATTGGCTATTTTGGAATGGAAATGGGAAATTATTACCTTGGATTTTATTACAAGTTTTCCTCGATCCAAGAAACAAAATTATTCTATTATGATGTTTGTGGAAAATTTAAGCAAGTTTTCACATTTCGTACTGATGCAGTCAACATATAAAGCAGTACAAGTGGTGGATATATTTATGAAGGAAATATTTTGTTTGCATGGTATACATAAAACAATCATCTATGATCGAGGTGTAAAGTTTACGTCCACTTTCTTGAAGGCCCTATTTTCAGGATTAGGCACTCAAGTGCAATTTAGTACTGCCTACCACCCATAGACTGACAATCAAATATAAAGGGTAAATCAAATAGTGGAGGACATGCTTAGAATGTATGTCATGCAGCAACCCACTAAGTGGGAGGAGTACCTTCGCCTGGTGAAATTCACTTATAATAATAGATTTCATGTCTCCTTGAAAATGATTCTATTTGAGGTAATCTATAGTCGAAAGTTTAGAGTGCCTCTTAATTAGAGTCAACCAGAATACAAGTTCATTTTAGGGCTTGACATGTTAAGGGAAATGGAAGAAACTGTGAGAAAGGTACCACTAAATTTAAAAGTTGCCCAGGATCAACAGAAATCCTATGTGGATAATAAAAGGACTTATAGGGAATTCCAGATAGGAGATCATGCATATGTATGGGTTAAACCTGTTGAAATATGCAACAAGAATATTCCAATTTAATTTGTCCTTGAATTAAATTGTGAATTAAAATCGAATTTAGCCTTAATAGCTACTTGGAATTAATTAATTAATTAATTTTAAATTAATTAGTTGGAGAAATTCATGTTAGAAGTCTTTCTGAAGTCATGCAAGAGTTATCCCTTAAATTAAGGAGATAAGATTGAGTTATATTTGAGTTGTAATTAGTTAACTCAGTTTACTGAGTTAAGTCCAGTTAAATTAGTTCCAAACTGTTTGAGGAACTAATAGTGAGTTAACAGTCAGTTGATGCATTAATGCACTCAACTAGTGCTACTCCAGTTAACTAAAGATTCCCTCATCAGAAACTCATGCATGTATATTATGAGAAAGATCCAGTTGAGATTAATGTTCAAGGACAATGTACTATCAGTTGCATGTGTTTTCTCATGGAGAAAACTCATGTATGCAGTCAAGGATTTATCATTGAGGATTGCACAGTTTTGAAGGATTGGTTTTCCACTTGGTAATAGGCTAATCATCCACAAGGAACAACGTAAGGAAATAAGAGCTTGGAGGGTAGAGAGGAAGGCTAGAGAGAAGCCAAGATTGCCTATGAGCATCGTGAGGATTGTACTGAGAGCTAGCTAGTTGTGAGAGCTAAGGCTTTGTATAATTCCTATGTATTTCCACCATGAATGATAATACAATAGTGTGGGGTTTTTAGCTGAGGCTTTCCCCAAAGTATTTTCATGTGTTTTGTGTCATTGATTCTTCTTCTTCTGGTTATATTGTTCAGCTCGATATTTAAGCTTCCGCAAATTGATAGTAGAAGTAGGTTATAGTATTCATCTTTGATTTATCTTACATTATCGAGTTAACCTATCACAGATTTTCTACATGGTATGGGAGCTGTGAACAATATATTGAGAAGAGAATTCGAAGTTTGAAGTTTGGGGTTGCAGGTGCAAATCGAATTCATTTCATACTTCAAGGTTGGCCAATGGCGTTCTATGGCTTAAGACTCGAGTATGCCTTGGAAGGTAGCTCGATTTACATAGCATGGAAAGATAGAATGGAGGTTGTATTAGAAGACAATGGCTCGAAGGAATTCATTGATCAAGAAATCCCAAAGCCAGCTTCAACTAATACACCAGAGTTGGCTGAGTGGAAGAAGTGTGTGGTGAAGGCGAGACCGATCATCCTTGAGGGAGTTAGAGACCATATTGTCTTGAGTCTCCATGGGAAGGATACTCCATTTTCAATGTGGAAGACATTGAAGGGCCTCTACCAGAACAGTAGCAACCAGAGAAAATTGGCGTTCAAGGATAAGCTTCGAAGAATGAAGATGGAGAAGGGCAATACTATTTCCACATATCTAAACAAGCCCACCACTTGTAGAGATGAGCTTGGTAGTGTGGGAATAACTATTGTCGATGATGATATGGTGAACCTGGTGAACCTTGCTCTCCTTAGCCTTCCAAAGAGTTGGAATAGCTACAGGACTCTGTGAATGGAAGGGAGAAACTGCCGAATTGGGAATGACTGTGGTCAGATCTTATGCAGGAGGAGATCAGGAGGAGCACACGAGATGGTTCTTCATCCAAGAATGATGATGAAGAAAATCTGGCCTTAGCAAGTAAGGCAAGGAAAGGGAAGGGGAAGGCTTCCCATTTCAAATCGAATTCTTTGCATGGAGGGAAGAAGGGTGACATGTCTAAAGTAAGATGCTTTAATTGTCACAAGATGGGACATTATGCGACTAATTTCCCATCGAAGAAGTCCAAGAAGGGATCCTCGAAAGGATCGGAATTAGCCTCTCAGTTCGAAATGGATTTTACCCTCATCGCATGCATGGTGTCATTGATGATGGGTTGTGTCTGGTATCTTGACAGTGGAGCCTCATTCCACATGACCGGTGATAAAAATTTATTCAGTGCCTTAGAGGAGAAAGACCTCAAGATGCGCATAGAGATGGGTGATGACAAAAGGTATAGTGTTTCAGGAGTGGGCACGGTTTCTTTTCAGAGGGAGCATGGAGCTCCTCTCACCTTTACAAATGTGATGTATGAGCCTGGACTGAAGAACAACTTGGTATCGGTCGCGATGTTGGAGGACAAAGGCTACGATGTTGTCCTCAGTAAAGGAAAGGCGTTCCTATGACACATAGCCACGGGTCAGACCAAGAGGATAGGGATTCGGGTGAAGAATCTCTATAAACTAGAGGTAGATGATTGTGCAACATTGAGTACACAAGCAGAATTAGTGCAAAGCCAAGACATTGGCGAGTTGTGGCATAGGCGGTTGGGCCATTTGCATCATGGGGCATTGAAGATAATGCAGTATATATCTACAGGACTTCCCAAAGGTAAACTTGAGAAAGTTGACACATGCAAAGGTTGCACCTTGGGAAAGTACACCAAGTCTTCCTTTCATGATCGAGATAGTCGAGCAGAGGCTATCTTAGAGTGAGTTCATATTGATTTGTGTGGACCATTCTCGACGGCATCCACAACGAAGCAAAGGTATTATGTGATTTTCATTGATGACTATTCTCGTAAATGCTAGATTTATTTCATGCAGAAGAAGGACCAAACTTTCACGAAGTTTTGTGAGTTCAAAGATTTGGTCGAGAAAGAGTCCGGGAAGAAGATCAAGGCTTTGAGAAGTGACAACGATGGAGAATATTTCTCTCAAGATTTTAAGGACTTCTGTGCAGCAGAAGGAATTAAACGAGAGTTGACGACACCTCATAACCCATAGCAGAATGGGGTGGCCGAGAGGAAGAACAAAACTATTGTATGGGCAGCACAGGCAATGCTGCATGACCAAGGCCTACCACTTCACTTGTGGGCTGAGGCATGCAACACATCAGTCTATTTGCAGAATAGAATCCTGCATCACATACTTGGGATGAATACACCAGAGGAAGCTTTCTCCAGTAAGAGACCAGATGTGGGTCACTTCAAGATCTTTGGCTCATCGGTATATTTCCACGCGATAAGGGATGCACGGAAGAAGCTTGAGCCGACAACAGATTTGGGGATATTTGTGGGGTACACTGATACACCTCACAACTATCGGGTGTACTTTCCTACCAGTCGGAGGACAGTGGTTCGCAGAGATCTCAAATTTGGTGAGCAGAAGGCCATGCGAGTTTCCCTTGAGAGGGAGCTCCAACTACAGGTTGTGGAGGAACTGTTGGTTCCTAAGAAGGAGGAGCCTCAGACTGATGCGGAGTAGCCACATGCAGAGGTTCCAGGAGTGGAAACATCCACTCAAGAAGAGTCTTCCAGAGATGGATGGAAGTGCACAAGATAAGCTGACAGATTGTTGGAGGATGCGAGAGAGAATGTGAGAGCACCATCTTCTTAGCGCAGACAAAGGAGGTCACCTGAGAGGTACACTGGATACATGGCCCTTGCAGGGGAATGTGTTGAGATTGAGTCATCTTCCTTTGAGGAAGCAGTGCAGCAGCCGATTTGGGTTGATGCTATGGTGGAGGAGTATGACTCCATAGTTCGTAACAGTGCTTGGGACGTGGTTCTAAGATTGGAGAACAAGTCAGTTGTGAGTTCCTGTTGGCTTTACAAGGTAAAGCAAGCAGCTGATGGTAGTGTGGAGAAGCATAAGGCAAGATTTGTTGCTCGTGGCTTTTCACAGGTCGAGGGGATTGACTATGATGAGAATTTTTCTCTTGTTGCAAGGTACTCATCTATCAGATCTATGTTGGCACTATCAGCACAGATGGGTTGGAAGATCCATTAGATGGATGTGAAGACTGCATTCCTCAATGGCCAGATTGAGGAAGAGGTGTACATAGAGCAGCCGGAAGGTTTTGAGACCTTCGATCGTGGGTCATATGTGTGCCGACTCAAGAGAGCATTGTACGGGCTGAAGCAAGCACCTCGTGCTTGGTAAACTAGGATAGACAACTACTTCATCGGGTTGTGAAGCGGATGTGAACCTATACCACATCGTGGTGAAAGGTAAGCTGTTGATCATCATACTTTATGTTGATGATCTCATATTGACTGGTGATGATCAGTTGATCGTGTCTTGCAAGGAGAAACTTGCAAGATAATTCGAGATGAAAGACATGGGTCTCATGCATTACTTAGCATGGAAGTGTGGCAGAAGGATGGGGAGTTGTTTGTGTCTCAAGGCAAGTATGCCAACAAGATACTTAGGAGATTCCACATGGAGAAGTGCAAGCCCATGCAGAATCCTCTAGCAAGTAACTGGAGGAAGGAGGTTGCTAATTCAAGAGAATTGGTAGAGGCTACTGTGTACAGGCAGCTTGTGGGTTCACTGATGTACTTAGTGAACACACGACCAAATTTGTGCTATGCGGTGAACTAGCTAAGTCAAGCGATGGTTCAGCCTACCAAGATGTTTTGGAAGGTGGCAAAGCATGTATTGAGATACCTCAAAGGCACATCTCAATATGGATTATGGTACAGGCGGACAGAGGGAGTGAAGCTACAGGGCTTCACTGATGCAGATTGGGCAGGGAGTCCACCAGATTGGAAGAGCACATCAGGAGGGATTTTCAACCTTGGTTTAGCAGCAATTTCTTGGTACAGTAGGAAACAAAGGTCGGTTGCACTCAACTCGACAGAGGCAGAATACATGGCTGCAAGTCAGGCAACATGTGAGGCCATTTTGATGCAAAAAATCCTAGTTGGTGTGTTTGATCAGAGGATGGATCTGTTGTGGTCACCAACAACCCCCCTCTTTGTTTGATATTAGCAATAACACCAAGCAAAGGGGGACCCTTAACAAAAAATCCAAAAATATTTTTATCAAAATTTTTGTATTTCTACTCCCTAAAGCTAGATCGCATTGCGAAGAGAGAGTGAAGCGTTTCCTATGCGCATAAATGAGCTGAGAAGAAGCGACGCGAAATTCATCGCATCGCATATATTGAAAGCGCCTTTAAATGAAAAACTTAAGGAATCGCCGACGGCCGATATGCGACGTCGCATATCGCAGCATCGCATAAACAACACACAGTAAATGAAAACGCGATCTGCGATCTGCGATCTGCGATGAATGAGACTATCAATTCCTGCGACGACACTTCTTGACATCGCAATCCTCGATACTGCGATGCGAATCGCAGGAACCACTCATCGCAAGATTTCCTCGACATGGTTTGTAAACCCAAAATTGAGCGCGCACCTTAAGGGAAATTAATGATTGTACGCCAAAATATCCAAGAATGATTGTGTTGCGTTTTTCGAAGAGTCAAGTCATTATGAGTGTCATGATTATGCATTCATTAGAACTTAAAGCTTTCATGTCAATCTTTTCGTCATTTCTCTTTTCCCTTGCGTAAACTGTAAGGCAGCAACTAATATAAATCAATATGCAGGAAACATCTAAGGAAAAGGGGAAAGCGCCAATACTAGGAGAACGGAGAGGAGATGCCTTCGCAAATGGATGCCACATGCAGCAGGACCGCGGATTCCAGAGTATCACTCAACAGACACTGATGAAAATAGACTATCCAAGACTCAGAGTCAAAGGCGCACAAAAGCAGCATGTTTGCAAAAGATCCTGAAGCTCAGACTGGGTAAAGCAAAAAGAAAAACGCTAAAGAGGGAGGACGCTCCAGAAAAGCGTGGAACAAAGAACGGAAGCAATTTTCAATACGGAAGATTGTTCAGGCAACGAAATCCCTAACTCATTGAGTCATTCGCACGGCCGGAAATCGAAATAGCAACAGCACAATCAGTTTGAAAGAAATCTGGGTTATACTAAGTATACTCACAGCGAATACACCCAGCCAGAGGAAGATTTTCGAAAATATCTTCTAGTTTGTCAGAAAGAGGTGCCAACTTTTGTTATTTCTACTTTTATCGCTCGAACGAAAGGAAAAGAAAACCAGCCGACTCTTTCCAGGCGAACGTTGCATCGCTTACAGCACTAAGGAGCAGATACAGAAACGGTTAGAAATTAGATTCAATTTTTAGAAATAAATTTGTTTTAGTAAAAGGGCGGTCATTTGAAGCCGTTTCCTAAATTTGTGTAATTAAGATTAATTAGTTAGTAGTATTTAACCCTTCTCATGGCATTTGGAGAAGGGTCTGGAAATTTGTCAAAAAACTTGTCCTCAGAACATGCACTTTTGCACCCTCGGAGGGGGTTTTTGATGAATGGATGGATCGAGATTTATTTATGTTTGCATTTTAATGTCTGCTACTGATGTTGCACTTCTGTACTCTTAGTAGATATTAGAACAAGTAGAGATAAATCGTTATTGCGTGAAGTTTGTGAGTGAAATTAGTCATAAATGGTACTTTTATCTCTTGACCAATTTCTGCTTATATTCTTAGAGTGATATGCAGCTGAGTTGTTTATATGTTAATGTATGAATGTGTGGGTTACCATTTGGCACTTCTGTACGGTGGAGTCATTTATTTATGCTTGACATATGAATAAATTATTATGCGATATGCTGTTCACAACTGTTTTGCCTAACTTTTTATGCAGAATGGTTTATCTTAATTGATTTCTATTCTTATGATAGCTGAATAATCTTTATTACCAGTTATTGTTCGAAATCTTTTTAGATCGCATAATAGAGGAAATCTACCCCGGGTTAGCATAGATTAGATGTGTTGTTTTTGTTAGATTACAGTAGCATAGAGTCAGTTTAGAAGTTAGAATTAAATTAGCTTAAATTACTTCTAGATCAGCATCATCAAACTCTACACACACACACACACCCCCTTACATTGGGAAACTGGTCCCATTATCCCCAGTCGGACCCGCTATACCAAATGGACAAGGAGCTGCCAACCAAGTTCCGGACCGGGTGGGCATCCCCCTTGTTGTTGACCCGATTTCCGGGCCCTCAACAGGATCCAACTGTGATCTATTGTGATAATTAGAGTTGTATAAAACTCTCTGAGAATCCAGTATTTCATGATACCTCCAAGCACATCGACATTCGGTATCATCATCTTAGAGACTGTGTAGCGAGGAGGATCATGTTGTTGCAGTATATTTCGACAGAGGAGCAAGATGCTGACATTTTGACAAAGGCATTGTCAAAGTGTAAATTCGAGTTCCATAGAGATAGGATCAGGGTGGCAGATAATCCCTTTCTTGTTGAGAGGGAGTGTTGAAATATGGCAACAAGAATATTCCAATTTAATTTGTCCTTGAATTAAATTGTGAATTAAAATTGAATTTAGTCTTAACAGCTACTTGGAAATAATTAATTAATTAATTTTAAATTAATTAGTTGGAGAAATTCAAGTTAGAAGTCTTTCTGAAGTCATGCAAGAGTTATCCCTTAAATTAAGGAGATAAGATTGAGTTATATTTGAGTTGTAATTAGTTAACTCAGTTTACTGAGTTAAGTCCAGTTAAATTAGTTCCAAACTGTTTGAGGAACTAATAGTGAGTTAACAATCAGTTGATGCATTAATGCACTCAACTAGTGCTACTCCAGTTAACTGAAGATTCCCTCATCAGAAACTCATGCATGTCTATTTTGAAAAAGACCTAGTTGAGATTAATGTTCAAGGACAGTGTACTATCAGTTGCATGTGTTTTCTCATGGAGAAAACTCATGCATGCAGTCAAGGATTTATCCTTGAGGATTGCTCAGTTTTGAAGGACTAGTTTTCCACTTGGTAATAGGCTAATTATCCACAAGGAACAATGCAAGGAAATAGGAGCTTGGAGGGCAGAGAGGAGGGCTAGAGAGAAGCTAAGATTGCCTATGAGCATCTATGAGGATTGTATTGAGAGCTGGCTAGTTGTGAGAGCTAAGGTTTTGTATAATTCCTATGTATTTCCACCATGTATGATAATACAATAGTGTGGGGTTTTCAGCTGAGGCTTTCCCCAAAGTATTTTCATGTGTATTGTGCCATTGATTCTTCTTCTTCTGGTTATATTGTTCAGCTCGATCTTTAAGCTTCAGCAAATTGATAGTAGAAGTAGGTTATAGTATTCTACTTTGATTTATATTGCGTTATCGGGTTAACCTATCACATATTTTCTACAAAACCAAAGAAAAGCACCTTAAGGTTGGGAACTTGTGCAAAGTTGGCCCCCCACATTTACGGGCCCTTCGAGGTGCTAGCTATAATTGGACCCATAGCCTACCAACTAGCTCTACCCAGTCACATTCGTTTGCACAATGAATTTCATGTTTCATTTTTAAAAAAATATATACATTATCCTAAACACATTATACATTGGAAATAGGTTCAAGTAAATAAATAAGATATTGAGCATGTATATTTTGTTGTAAAGGGATAAATATTCATAGATCTATAATATTCTGAATTGTGGTTGTAGGTTGAACCAGACGGAGAGTTTATGGTTGAACCCCTACAAGTATTAGACTCGACAGAAACTATGTTGTGGAAACGAGTAATCAATTCGGTTAAAGTGTAGTGGAAGAATTTTAACCAGTAATAAACTACATGAAGGAAGCATACCCCAGACTATTCCAGAGCATAGAGAACACCGAGGACGATGTTTCTTGAAGGGGGGGGAGGAATGTTATACCCCCAAGATACTTATAAATATTGACTTTTGTACAAATTATCTTATGAACTTACATTCTGTTGAAAGACTTGATACATAAGTATAGAATGTAAATATATATTTGTTTTTTAATTATAATAAACAAATAATTATCCTAACTGGCCAACAATGCGGACTACAGTAATGAAAAGATGTAAAAGATATTTTCACACCTTAGATAGTTAAGAGGCAGTTAAAAACTCCAAGAAGTACTTTGGGCAGAGACAGTTGTTTCCCATATTCCTTTTCCTGAAGAAGGAAAAATGAAATAAACGAGTACTCCAAAGAGACAAAAAGGGTTGGCCAAGGAGGGAGAGGGGAAAACCTGAGGTAGCCTGTGTATTGGGACCTGGTTGGTGCAAGTCCACAAATAAGTCTTGTAGCTTTACAACTATTATCATCGAGGATAGGACATTGTATTGAGGAAAGGCCGGATGCTGCCTGGAGGAAATTTGGGGAATTTGAGAAGGATTTCCAATCCAAAACTGTGAAGGTGTGAAAGTTAGCTCAGGGGGAGTTCTGGCAAAGGTGCCAGATCTCATTGGTTGGGTGGAATATCTTTTCATTTAATGCAATAGTGGCCTACTAGTTAAGAAAATCAAATAAGTGTTTTGAAAATATGGAATGATTTATTTAATGTTGAATGGTTATGTGTGATTGTAAATATATTATTGTGTAGTGTATGTTTACTGTGTAGATAATCTCATGTGCACATTGTTTAGTGTTAAATGAGATGTTTTTTTGTGAATGGTAACTATTGCAAGGAATTCTTGCTTGGTTACCTATTAATGAACTAGTATTCACGAATGGAATGTTGCTAACTGTAGGAATTTGCTAAAGAGTTTTAACAAGGAATGGAAGTATTACCTGTGCTCACCTTTAACTTTTACTTGGGAATTTTAGGGAACAGGAAATCTATCGACGATAGGTTTCCTTTTTAGAAGAATAAGGAGAGTCTACTACACTCAGGAGTAAGGTTAGTCACTTAAGTTGGGTTTCTGTGAGAACCCCTACTATAGAGCGATAGTCCTACTCTTCAAATTTAACTAGAACCTTGACATAGCTTGTCAGAATCAAAACTGGACAATGTCCATACCTTCCATTAATGTTTAACAATTTCATAGTTAACAACATAATTAAGAGTCATATTGTAAACTCAATGTGAAAGGACTAGAAAAGTTGGAGCCCAATTAGGTGATTCTACAGTGCAAAACTTAAACCCTTGATATTGTAGGGCCATTACAAATAAAAAACCATAAGATATAATAACTGTGAAATTAGAAGATTAACCATAAACATAATTATGGTATTCTAACGATAAACAAGAATTGCATGAACCAACAAATATTACATTATCTAGTAATAATTTAAACACAATCGTATTAACCATACAATTATGGGGAAATAAGAGTCAGTATTTTTGGTAACCAAATTCATTCACTGTACATAAAGGTGCAATAAAAAAATCATTTAGGGTTGATACTGCCAACGGTTTGACTGAATGTCGAGTGTTTAGCAACAAAAACTGAGATTAATAATCCTAAATTCCTCTCTTTAGGAATAGAGTCCAGGAAAGGAGATTTAATAAGAAAGACTAAATCTAGGAGCTCCATACCCTAACCAAGAGAAAAGGAACTTTGAAACCTAACAACCAAGTATACTTTTTCACTGGGTAAGAGGGGAATGTCTCCTTTCTGTCAACTTGAATACACCTGTTACCAGTCACATAAAAAACAAAATAATGATTAGTGTAAGGAGCCCAAAACTCAATACATGAGTACAAAGAAAAGAGAGGGTTTCAGTAATATGCTACCTAAGGTTCGTTTTTCGTAAACACTGTCGTGGCCCAAGGGAAATCTAGAACACAAAGCACAAGTGAGGGTTTCACCTTCAACATGATAGAGTAAAAGAAGATGTTAGTAGCTATCGGGGTTAAATTGTTAAGGGAAAGAGGAGGAAAGCCCTGTATGTACAACCGCGAGGTTATATGAATTCTCTGAGGCTGAGACCTATAATTTTCGCAATTGCTTGTTGCAAACAGGAGGTATATTTTCTGACCTATAGTTGAGCTGAGCAAGAATCTTGAACATAAACCCAAACTATAATTTTTTTTAGATTCACTTCAACACATTGCAAATTAAATTGGGTAAGCTAATATTATTTAAAAATTTGATGGGGAAAAGAACACTTACCGTTTGAAACCCTCGGTGCCACAATTTTCCTATAAATTGCAAGGTAGGAAGGGTTAGCTTGCAGAGCTTTCCACGGTAGGAAATGCGCAAATGAGCATCGAGAAAGGGTAGAGATGCAATCGATAGCTCATATTCTAACCAATGCACCTCCATCGGTCGATCAAGCCTTATAGAGTTGAGTTGTCGATCAGTTTCCAAGTGTTTCACACTTTCCAAGGATCAATGACAGTACAAACCTCTAGAGGGTTCCAGATGGGCACCATCGTAATGTCAAATCACCCTACGTGTAAAATACCTCACCTATCTATGGTTGTAAAGTGATATATATGCAACACTCCTCGACTTAGGATATAACAGAGTTAAAAAAAATGTAATCACCCTCATCAATTATATTTAATTACCTACACAGTAAATAACCCATGTGAAAACATATCAAACTTCACCCATAGGGTCTGCACCTATATTATATATTGATTAACTATGGTAACAAAGAAAAAAAAACTTGTCAAGATATGTGACATAATGTAATAAATATAAGAGATTATTCTTTATGAAAAAATGTCTTCGGATGCACCAATTGTAGCATAAGTAGAAGTACCGAAGGGGGCAAACATTTGAGTACTAAAGGACAAAACCAATTGTAGCATTCTCAATCCCGGAGTGACATTCGAAAGAGAAGACCCATAACTAGACTATTTTTATACCCCACCATTCCTAGGAGCTTTGTTCTCACCATCCTTATGAAGGACATAACAAAGCGGCAGAATGATGTGCACCATCAGAGCCGAATAGGGAATCTTTCGAGTATTGGCCTATCTATGCTTTGGGTAAGCCACAAGAACAAATTTCCAAATAAAAAGACAATCGTTTAATCATTTTTAAAACTTAAAAAAATAATACGTCATTATAATTTTCCCATCTCGAAATACTAAACTTGGGACATTTTGTATATACATATAAAAGTAAAAGCAAGCCTAAAAAATTATAAAACTCACATAAAAAGTTTGATGCACTATATAAAAGATATATAAATAAAAAAATTGTAAAAAAATTAAAAAATATATGTCGACTAATTAATGAAAAAAATATATGTCGACTAATTAATGAAAAATAAAGAATAATATAGAGTATTTTGGTTCAATTAAACTTTTTAACAAAATAATACATAGACACAAAAAAATAAAACATGGAAATTTAAAAATAAAGGTATATAATTTTTTTAACCAAAGAGGATTTGTGTCTAAATCTTCAATAAAGGTATGCTTGTTCTTCAAAAAAACCTTAAACTATAAAATTTGTAACCTATAATAATGAAATAATTGGGATAACAAACTCACCCAACTATAAAACTCACCGACACCTCATTCCTCATTCCACTTAGCTTTGGGGGCATTAAACAAAAATTATTAGATTAGATTTTATTACTGTAGAATCATATAAGATTATATGTCAAAATGTGAAACCAAATAAACACGGGTCAACTCTTATTAGGTTTGAAAGTTTGCATGAAGTTGAAATAATTTCAAAACTAAAATGTTGTGTGCAAAAATTAAATTCACATGATAGTTAAAACATGTTTGTGTGACGTAAATTTTATGGAGTAAAAAGTAATTAGTATTCCGCATATATAAATTAAGTAAATGGATATGATAGTTAAAAATATTTTTGTGTGAGTTAATTTTTCTTAAAGTAAAAAACAATAAGTATTTTTGATATACAAACCATGCAAATTGATATGATAGTTAAAACATGTTTGTGTGAGGTAAATTTTATGGAGTAAAAAGCAATTAGTATTTCAGATATATAAATTAAGTAAATAGATATGATAGTTAAAAATGTTTTTGTGTGAGTTAATTTTTCTTAAAGTAAAACACAATAAGTATTTAATCATGCAAGTTGATATGATAGTTATTGTGTGAGATAAATTTTATCCAAATGAAAACTAATAAGATATATAAATTATGTAAATTGATATCGTAGTTAAAATGTTTTTATGCAAGGTAAATTTTATACATAAGTTGATATCATGGTTGAAATGTTTGTGTGAGGTTAATTTTATCTAAATAAAAATTAATAAGTATTTTAAATATTTAAAAGAAAAACTAATAAGTTAAATTTTAACAATGGGTTATATATATATATATATATATATATATATATATATATATATATAAAAGAAAAACTAATAAACTAAATTTTAAATTTTAAGTTTTATATATATATATATATGGGGTCCATGTGAAGGTGGAATATGTATATATATATGGCTGTTAGTTTAACTTATATTTTATATAAGTGTTGTATGCAGCTAATTACAAGTCACATTGGGAAGAAATGGTAAGAGAGTTCTCATTCAGGTGGTTAAAAACAATTACGGGAAAGGTGGTTACTGCCCATATTTCTCAAAAAGAGGAGGGAGGCCAATAGGGTATGGAACAACTTGAGGCTAGCTGGAGGAGAAGATTGTGAATTTTGGAGGGCACTAATATTGTGAGGAATCCGTGAGCTTGTTTAGCCAGTGGAATTCCAATTGGAGCTGGTTTAGCTAGTGGAATTCCCACTAGAGCCTGGTGCTCAATCTGAGAATCCTAAACTATCTCTAGTTGGAATCATATAGTTTTAGGAACACAGATTTTCATTCTTCTAACCTGAATGTGAAATAAGCTCGGGAGGAGATGAAGTAGAAAGACTGGTCTCGTTGGTTGAGAGGAGAATTCCTTACCTTGTGAATTTGTGGCATGCTAGCAACATAAAAAAATAAATATTGATGAAGTCTGTTATTTGATAGAACATTAATTACATATGTGAAATCTAATATTTGACTACTTTGATAGGTCGTACTCATATGTGAATGTTATTGTTTAATATGGGATTGGTGAATAGAATGTGTTATGATCACAGTGTTAGAAAGGAAAGTTGTTCTCTGCTAAAAGTATTGTTAAATTTGTAGTGTATTCATGCATAATGTGACTTCAGGGTCGGACTGGTAAAATATAGTGTATGTAGTTCAAGAAATTAGAAGACAAGAGTGGGTGAAAGCTAATTTGAAAACTGTTTAGACCTCAGAGGGATCATTGGTTAGTCTCTAGGCCCCGTAGCTGCAATGAGGATGTGTTATAACAGTTATACCATAAATGTATCCAATCAATGTGCGAATAGTTATAGCTTTCAGGACAGAAGATTAAGTGAAAATACAAATATAGAAAGAAACTCACGCAACTCCAGTGATAAGTAGAATTTAACATGTTACGATATTACCTTTTAAAGAAATTATGAACAAATAAGGAAATTCATGATGGAAGTAAATCCTTCAATGTCCCAGCTAAATAACAAAGAAATAATTTTGACATGCTACAAAGAAATAATTCTAGAGGCTATGAACATACTGGAGCATGAACAATTTCACTACACATCCATTCTATAGAAGTAAAGTAAATAATAGTAAATACAAATACCCTAAACATTGGTGTGTCCTCACTGAAAATTGATAGAATTAAATAACAATGCAATTCTTCAAGATATTTAAACAAATATGTTATAAGTATTTCAACCTGAGTAATATAACTATGAAACAGTTTAAAAAAAATAAAACAAGCAGATTTGACTTAGAGGATCTTGTTTCCTTTCCTTTGGTGACAAGAAGTTTCAATATTCTAACGGTGGTTACAAATTACTCCCACGCCTACAATATTACTCATAACACAAATGAAAATAGCCAATGTCCTCACTGAAAAATGATAGAATTAAATAACAATGCAATTCTTCAAGATATTTAAACAAATGTGTTATAAGTACTTCAACCTCGAGTAATATAACTATGGAACAGTTAAAAAAAAATAAAAACAAATGTGTTATAAGCATTTCAACCTCGAGTAATATAACTATGGAATAGTTGAAAAAAAATAAAACAAGCAGATTTGACTTAGAGTATCTTGTTTCCTCTCCTTTTGCGACAAGAAGTTTCAATAATCTAACGGGGGTTACAAATTGCTACCAGGCCTACAATATTACTCATAACACAAATGAAAATAGGGTCGACTCCTTGAATGGGAGCCAAGACTAGTGCCTATAAATTCTAGGGCTGAAGAGTCATAGTTTATTATAAGAGTAATTAACTCTAATACATGCAAGTTGAAAAGCCATTTGCAGATGAAAGTAAACCCTCATTAGATAAAAGAGCTTTGAGACCTTGAAAACAAGTATGGAAGTATAAAGTTAAATGAAGAACCTGGAGTCGAACTCCTAAGGAGAAAACGAATAAAAGATACAGACACTAGGCCAATACATGCAAGATCCAAAATACAACAAAAGAATTAGAATAATGATAAAAGAATGATCATATTGGAAATTGAACTGTAGGGAAAGACATTGTTAGGAGGGTGTTTACCTAGTAAACCTCTCTTGTCACCATTCACTCCTCTATGTGTCAAACCCTCAAAAGTTATGCCATTGCTTAGCACGAAGAGGGACGTAAGAGTTAAGTTATAATAAAAGTGGGTCGATGGAATATTATTGAGCAAAGACCCATCATACTGAAATTTCTTTCGCAAACCTTACAGCTACAAAGCTCTCCAAGACCTCTATAAAACTAAAGTAAACCCTAGCATGTTCTAGGAAAAACCTTGCAAGTAGTAAGAAAAAATTAAACAGTGACTGGAGTAATTACAATCAAATTCTTTGTTAAAAAAAATGGAGACAACCATCTATACATGTTAAAAAGAGCTAAACTTTCAAGCAGTGGTTCTATTGCGGCAAGACTGTAACAACCCTAGTGAAAATTTCATCTAATAAAAGTTAATACAAGAAAAATGATATCCGCAGTTATGGGACACTTATTCCAAGTTGAATGTTGGGCAAAACATCCTAGTGTGGGTGTTCATTTGGTTTATTATGGCTAAGGAAATTGACAAAGGAAATGGGAAAGGCTTTGGAAAGACATGAGGCATTAATTGACATTATATTTATGAAAATAATGGAAATTGGGAGAAAATGAAGGTGAAAGGTCACAAGTTGCATGTGAGAAGGAAAATGAAGGAAAATAATGGAAAATTGAAGAAAAGAGAGGCCTAATTAATCAAAAGGCTTTTGAGGACCAGTTCACAACCTTTTGTTAGTTCAGTTTTGGAACCCTCTCTCTATTCTCTCTCTCACACACTCTTGGACACAGCGTTTTCTTGGAGCACTTTAGCATTGGATCAAGAAAGAAAAGAAGGGAAAGGAAAGCAAGGATCAAGCAAGGAAGAGCAAGATCAAGCAACTATATTGGGATTATTTGTAGGTATACATTTGCATGTGTGATTTCCTTGCTAGTTTTGGCATGCATGGTTATGCATGTGTGTTATTGGTTCTCTTGCCATCATTGGCATAGGTTTTTCCAGGTGTGAAAGTGTTCTTCAACCTTGCCTTGCCATTTCCGAATAACCATGGTGTGATGGGTTCTCATGTTTTTGGTTGAGCTAGATTGTTGGATGGATTTGAAACTGAGTGAGGTGGTATTTGAAAGAAAGAACACATTGCCTAGTGACCCTTGAACTGGACTGTTGGTTGCGGTAAATCCATATTTTGTGTTAACTCGGTGAGCCTAGGAATCATTGACCGATGAATGGAGGGATATACAGTAAATCTTAGATGTGTGTGCTCTCCATCAGGCCTAAGAATCCTTGGCCGGTGATTGGAAGGATATATGGTAAATCCTTGAGGAAGGAGTTTTGGTTAGGGCATAGTGATTTGGTGTGGATTGTGGTAAAGCTTGGTTCTATTGATGAGGGTGAGGTGGTGTAGCTTCGGGAATCCATGGTTGAGTTTTGGTTATGAGTCTGACATTCATGCTTGGAATATGGTAGGGGGTGATTGGTTGAAATAAACATTTGGTTAAGCCAATCTATGGTCGGGTGGTTCATGGAAGTCCCAAACCTGGTTGGCCTTTGCATTCATTAATGAGAGTTCCTTCTCCTTAGTATTTAATGTGTAAATGTACTAGTTTATATGTGAAATCTATGGCTATTGTATCCTTATTATTTATGTTGTTTATATGCTGGCTATGAGTATGTTTTATGACAATGATGATGTATGGCTCTCATCATGTTTTTATTTGTAATTGAATGAATGATGAATATATGACCTAATAGATGATAATGAAACTAATGTGATAAGGCATCAATACTTCTTAGAAATTATCAGATAAGTATGATACCCCTATGCTTAGATCTATTGTTTTGACCTATGTATTGCATATTTGTGACATGTTTAACGAAATGCTTTTCATGGCTAGTAGGGGTCTAGTCAAGTATTTGTTTGATTATTTGCATTAGTATCATTTTTTTGATGTTACTTTTCATTCATGAAGGTTTCATGGAGTTCTAGGCAGTGGTCTGAGTCATAGCCCTAAAAACGTGGCACAAAATTTGGGGTCACAGGCTCAGAACTAGCTGAAAAAGACCCCAGTCGCTTGCATGTTCTTGTTGTGAGAGCAATTATAGGGTCCTATTTGCATTCACACCCTTGCTGTGAGAGAGACTGGAGGGTCCCAATTGCTTGCATGTCCATGTCATGGGAGAGATTAAGGCTCTAGGTTAGTAAAATGTTAAGTTGCCTCAGGGTTTGGTCACCTGGAAAGGTTGGTTGGTTCCTAGAGGTTCTATAACATGTGTGGAAGGTCAGTTTCATTTTGTTTTCCCAGTTCCACTTCCTTAACTGTATATGCGGAGTTAAATCAGAGCATAGTAGTCTCTCATCACATGTTTACCCTAGCAGACCAGTTAACTTGTGTAAAGTGGGAGGAGGGTGTTACAAAGTGGTATCAGAGCATGGTTCACCCCATGGACTAGATGGGCGATGTGCTGGTCATGCATTCATGTCGGTTGCATATGTGTTCATTATACTTGTGGTCTATGTACTTGTTGCATATGCATATCATTGGTCATGGTTTCATTTGCGTTGCCATGTGCAAGTTGATGGTGTGTTGTTGCATGTGCTTATCATGAGTATACGTCGATTATGCACTGGTTATGCATGTCAATGTTGTATGTATTGTGTATGCATGCATGTCGTACATATTTTTCTTATGCATACATTGATATGGGTGTAGTTGTCATGCATGAGATCATGATGTTTGGTTGATATGGTCACACATTGATGATTGGACTATGGTTATGGTGATACCTATATGCTGTTATGATTATGTTTATACATGTATTGTGCTAATCTAGCTGACCTTGCAGATGAGATATCCTCACCAAACTACACTAAGGTATGTTGCTTATTTTTATATTTTGGTTTAGCTGACATGGTATGTTTGGAAAGAAAGAGATCAAAGATGACTAGCAAGATGGTAGAATACAGTTCCCAATATTCTCCCTATGGATCAGATGAGAAACATGGTGTTGGGCACTCTTCTGACTTAGCATAAACATTGAGAAGCTTAATGGAAGAATTAAGAAGGTGCAAAGCAGATAATGACATAATCATGCAGGCACAAGAGAAACAAGCAGAAGTCAATGCAGTAATCCTTCAAAGTTTGTCAGAATTGGAGAGATAGGGACCACTTCGGATCAACCATGGTTAGGAGGATAGAACTAATGGGAAATATGGAAATAGATCTCACGGTGGGCACAATTCGGATAGGTATGACATAGTTAGAGATTGTAGGTTCTTGGACACTTCAGATAGGAGAGGTGATGGACACAGGTACTATTCTAGTTCTGGTTCTGAAAGGCACCATGATTGTCATCATTATCATCCTTATAGGATGAGTGATAGGGGATATTTTCCGAATGAGTTTAAGAAATCTAAGCCACCTACATTTGATGGAGATTTGAAGAAGCTGGAGGATGCAGAGACTTGGTTACTTGGGATGAAGAAGTTCTTCAAACTACATGATTACTCAGAGAACATGAAGGCTAGAATATCAACATTCAATCTTAAAGTTAAAGCGAATATATCATGGGAAGATGTAAAGCAGGTTAGATACTTTAGAACGGAGAAGTTGAGTTCGCACGAATTCAAAAAGACTTTTTAGGAAGAAGTACTTGTTAGAAAGGTACCACGACAGTAAGGCCAAAATTTTTTACAAGCTAAATATGGGATCAATGACAGATGAGGAGTATACGACTAAGTTCCTCGAGCTATTAAGGTATGTACAGTATATTAAGGATGAGAAGGCTAAGGTTCAAATATTTTTCAGTGGATTTCCATTAGCTTTTAACGATCAGATTGAGTATGATGAGCCTCGGTCACTTGAGGAAGTCATTGGGAAGCTAAAGCATTGCTACGAGCAATCAAAGCATAAGAATGAATGTCAATAAGGATGGAAAGGGAAATAATAAGGTAAAGGTAAATAGAAGACGAAAATAACAAGGCCTCAGAATGAAGAAGAGAAAGAAAATGTTGCACCATACAAGAAGTTCAACATAGTTAGATAGGGACATGGGTCACAACAACAGAATAGAGGTGATGGTACAAGACGGTTGGAGTGTTGTACATGTGGTAAGGAAGATCTTTAGAGGGATTTTCTGTAGAATCATGGTGGTAGGCCTTAGACCTATAGTGCACAGGAGGGCACAAATAGTTGGGGACGTTGGACAAAGCATTCCACGGATTTATGGAGCGTTGGATAACAAGCAAGAAGGGCACCAAGCAATTGTTATCGATATGGATGGTAAGCTTTGTGATCAAGTTGTTTCCATTTTGATTGACCCTTGATCTAATTATAGTTATGTTAATCCATACCTAGTGGATGAGTGTGGTTTGAATAAATAAGTGCATGCATAATCTTGGTTAGTGCAGTTGGCTACAGGTATAAAGAATAGAGTATATCATTGGGTAAGAGTTTGTGCATTCGAGTTGAATGGTATGCCTACATCAACACATTTGAATTTATTTCCACTGGGATCATATTAGTATGCTATTGGGTATGGACAGGTTATATCTTCATAAGACATAAGTGGATTGTTATGACAAATCCATTGAGTGTTTAGATGACAATGGAGAACAAATAATCTTGTAGGGTAAGAAGAAAGCAACATTTGTTACGATGGTGATAGTTATGAAGGAAAAGCACAGTCACAGAAAAGGGTGTGTTATTTGCAGTGCATATTTATAGTGATAAAGGTAAGGAGGATGAGAATGCTTAGGTATTGAGAAGGTACTTGATTTTGCAATAGTTTTAGGTTGTTTTCCTAGCAAAGATTTTAGATTTGTTGCCTCACAGAGAAGTGGATTTTTCCATCGAGTTGGTACCATGGGTAGCACCAACCTCAAAGGCACCATACAAGATGATCACTCCAGAGTTAGTAGATTTAAAGTTGCAGTTGACGGAAATGCTTGACAAGGGATACATTAGTACCAGTATGTCGTCTTGGGGTGCATTGGTATTGTTTATCAAGAAGAAGGATGGTACTCTCAGGTTATGCATTTATTACAGTTAGTTGAACAAGGTAACCATCAATAATAGGTACTTGTTGCCAAAGATTGATGATTTGTTTGACTAGTTGAAGGGAGATGCAGCGTTCTTGAAGATTGATTTGAGATGCATATATCATCAGGCACACATTAACGAAGAGGACATATACAAGACAAATTTTTGGACCAGGTACAAGAATTATGAGTTTGTTGTAGTTCCATTTGGTTTGACTAATGATCCAACTGCCTTTATGTGCTTGATGAATAGTGTGTTGCATCCTTATCTAGACAAGTTTATTATTGTGTTCATTGATGACATCTTGATATATTATACAAATGAGGAAGAGCATGCCGAGAATTTAGCAACAGTGTTGAGATTGTTGAGAGAGAATCAGTGGTATGCTAATCTTAGTAAATGCAGTTTCTTTCAGGTAGAGGTACATTACTTGGGACATGTTGTTTCCAAGGAAGGTATAATGGTGGATCCAGAGAAGATAAGAGCTATCAAGGAATGGGAAGCTCCAAAAATGTGGATGAGGTAAGATCATTTATGGGGTTAGCAAGTTACTGCATGAGGTTCATCAGGTTCTTCTCTCACATTTCATATACTATTACATCATTGTAAAGGAAAGGTAAGAAGCTTGAATGGACAAAGGAATATGCAACAAGTTTTGAGCAGTTGAAGTAGTTCTTTACGAATGCTCCAGTTCTAAAGATTGCAGATCCAGAAAAAAAAAATTTGTGGTATGTACAAATGATTACAAGAGAAGGCTTAGTGGAGTCATTATGCAGGAAAGACAAGTAGTATACTATGAATCAAGGAAATTGAATGAGCACAAGAAAAATTATCTGACACATAATCTTGAGCTGACAGTGATCACCATGTGTTGAAGATGTGGCAGAGGTTTGTATTGATGAGTGATCATAGTGGGTTGAGATACTTGCTTGATCAGCAAAATTTGAATGCCAGGTAAGATAGATGGTTGGCCATAATCAGTGAGTTCTAATTTGAGATTAGTTACATCAAGGGTAAAGAGAACAGGGTTTCATATGCTCTTAGTAGGCAGACACAAGTGAATCATATAGCAACTATGAGTTCTCATGGTACAGACTTGCAGGATCGGATATTACAGCCATGTTAGCAGGATGAAAGGTACATGGAGATTATGCACAGGTTATGGTAGGGTACAATTGGTCAGGATGTGGACTATCATCTTACAACAGATGGAGTGATCAGATTTAGGGACAAGATATATGTGCCAGGTAGTAGTGAGCTCAAGAAGACTTTATTGAGAGAGTTTCATGTGAAACTGTATTCAAGTCACCAAGGATATCAAAAGGCATTCACAATAGTGAAGAAGTTTTATTATTGGTCGAATCTGAAGAAGGATGTGGCAGAGTTTGTGGCTAGATTCTTAGACTGCCAGTAGTTAAAGGTAGAATGTAAGACTCCAGGTGGACTACTACATATGATTGTGATTCCAAAGTGGAAATGGGAGCCCATTTCCATGGATTTCATCACAGGTTTGTCGAGGAAATATAGACAACATGATCCATCATGGTTGTGGTGGACATATTGAAAAATGTAGTGCACTTTATTCAAGTGAAGTTTAGTTATTAATATAGTGATGTAGCATAGGTCTCCATTAGAGTTGTGGTTAGATTACATGGTGTTTCGTAGAATATTGTGTCAGATAGGGATGCAAAGTTCACTTCCAAGTTTTGGAAGGAGATGTTTGTAGGTTTAGGGATAGATTTGGCCTTCAGTACCGCTTAGACAAATGGAAAGACAGAGAAGGTCAATAGGATATTGGAGGAAATGTTGAGGATGTATGTGATGCACCAACAACAAAAGTGGGAAGAGTACCTTCCACTAGTTGAGTTCGCTTACAACAATGGGTATCAAGAATATTTGAGGATGAGTTTGTTTGAGGCATTGCATGGGCGGAGTTGTAATACTCCCATGAGTTGAAGTGACCCAGTTAATAGGGTGTTGATTGGACCAGTCATGTTGGTAGAAATGGAACAGGAAATGTAGGCAATAAAGAAGAATCTGAAGACAACAGAGGATAGACAGAAAAGTTATGAAGATTGAAACATGTTTTTCAAGGAGTTTCTGCTTGGGGAATAGGTGTACTTATGTATCAAGCCCAAGAAGAGCTCCTCACGGATTGGATCATGTGCCGAGATGGCACCTCGGTTTCGTGGACCTTTCAATATTCTTGAAAGAATTGGAATAATAGCCTATCAACTTGCACTGCCTCCAACAATGAAAGTCCATGATGTTTTCCATGTGTCATTTCTTAAGAAGTATGTTAAAGATGTTGATCATTTTATTGAATCGTTTGTATTGCAAGTGGATCCAAAAGGAGAATCCCAACCGGAACCTTAGTGTATATTGTAGAGAAAGACACTCATGCTTCAGAATCAAGTAATTGATAAGGTTAAAGTGTAGTGGAAGCATTTTGAGCCTGTTGAAGCTACATGGGAGATGGCATATCAAAAGTGGGCTATGTATCCTTCCTTATTTACTGGTTGAGCAAATTTTTTTGGTATATGATTTAGTGTGATGTTTTGGTATATGCACATATGTATATGGATGTAAATACCACCATGAGTTGTGTTATAAGGCTCCAATAAGTGGTATGGGTGTCATGTCTTCATGATTGTCATGTTGTTATGATTTTCATGTTGGTTTTTGTCTCAGCAGGTTGATCATTATAAATACTACATCGAGCTAAGTTATAAAGCTCCATGGGCAGTATGTTTTTCTTTCAGTTGTCTTGTTGGTTTTAGTTGTCATTGAACACTGAGAAAAGTGTTCCCACAAGGGAGAGGGTTCTGTAACAACCCTGGTGAAAATTCCATGTAATAAAAGTCAATAAAGGAAAAATAATAACCACAGTTATGGGACACTTATTCCAAGCTAAATGTTGGGAAAAACATCCAAGTGTGGGCGTTCATTTGGTTTATTATGGATAAGGAAATTGGCAAAGGAAATGGAAAAGGCTTTGGAAAGGCATGAGGAATTAACTACCATTTTATTTATGAAAATAATGGAAATTGGGAGAAAATAAAGGTGAAAGGTCACAGGTTGCATGTGAGGGGGAAAATGGAGGAAAATAATGGAAAATTGAAGAAAATAAAGGCCTCATTAATAAAAATCCTTTTGAGGGTCAATTCACAACCTTTTTCCAGTTTAGTTTTGGAGATCTCTCTCTATTCTCTCTCTCTCTCTCTCTCTCTCTCTCTCTGGAAACTTAGAGTTTTCTTGGAGCAATTCAACATTGGATCAATAAAGAAAAAAAGGCAAAGGAAAGCAAGGAAGAGTAGGATCAAGAAGCTACAATGGGATTATTTGAAAGTATTGATTTGCATGTATAATTTCCTTACTAGTTTTACATGCATGGTTATGCATATGTGTTATTGGTTCTCTTGTTGTCATTGGCATGGGTTTTTCTAGGTGTGGCAATGTTCTTCAACCTTTCCTTGCCATTTCCGGATAGCCATGGTGTGATGGGTTATCATGTTTTTGGTTGATCTGGATTTCCGAATGGGTTCGAAACTAAGTGAGGTTGTCTTTGAAAGAAATAACACATGGCCTAGTGACCCTTGAACCAGACTATGGGTTGCAGTAAAGCCAGATTTTGTGTTACCTCGGTGGGCCTAGGAATTCTTGACTGGTGAATGGCGTGATATGCGGTAAAGCCTAGAGGTAGGTTCTCTCCATCATACCTATGAATCCTTGGTTGGTGATTGGAAGGATATATGGTAAAGCCTGGAGGGCGGAGTCTCGATTAGGTCATAATGATCCGGTGTGGATTGCGGTAAAGCCTGGTTCTATTGATGAGGGTGAGGTGGTGTAGCCACAAGAAGCCCTGGTTGAGTTTTGGTTATGAGTCCCACATTCATGCTTGGAATATGGCATGGGGGTGATTGGCTGAAAGAAAGATTTGGTTCAGCCAATCTATGGTTGGGTGGTTCGGGGAAGTCCCAAACCTGGTTGCCTTTTGCATTCATTGATGAGAGTTCCTTATCCTTGGTATTTCCAAGGGGGCTTCACTGGGAGAGAAATATCATACCACATGGGTTCATACTGGGGGATATATATTGAGGAAAAAATGACATAATATATTGGGGGATATATAGGGGGTAAAGGGTTTTTATATTGGAAAATATAAAAAATGGAGCTTAATGTTAATGAAAAAAATATAAAGGGGTATACAAAATTTTAATGAAAAAATGGATACCTACAATATCTAGTGAAAGTATGGGTTTTTTAAATTGGGATACTGTATTGGGTTCATATTGGTAAGGGGTTAAATAATGTGATTTTTAAAGCGATTTTCCAATATGTAGTCAAATTAAGGGTATTGTTTAATATTCCACGAACATACATGATGTGTCAGAGGTTGATTGAGTGAATACCCCATGGGTATTTCAAGTGTAAATGTATTGGTTTATACGTGGAATCTATGGCTATTGTATCCTTATTATTTATGTTGTTTATTTGTTGGTTATGAGTATCTTTTATAATAGTGATGACGTATGTCTCTCATCATGTTTTGATTTGTAAATGAATGAATAATGAATATATGAGATAATATATGATAATATAGCCAATGTGAGAAGGCATCAATGCTTCTTAGCAATTCTTAGATAAGTATGAGATCCTTATGCTCATATCTATTGTTATTACTTGTAAATTTCATATTTGTGACATGTTTGAAGAAATTCCTGTCATGGCTAGTAGGGGTCCAGTCAAGTCTTTGTTCAATTATTTGCATTAGTATCATTGTTTCGATGTTAATTTTTGTTCTTGAAGGTTTCATGGAGTCCTAGGCAGTGGCCTGAGTCCTGGCCTTGAAAAAGTGGCATAAAATCTGGGGTTGTGGGCTCAGAACTAGCTGAAAAGGACCCCTGCCACTTGCATGCCCTTGTTGTGAGAGTAACTGGAGGGTCACAATCTCATGCATTCCCATGTCATGGGAGAAACTAAGGCTCTAGGTCAGTAAAATGTTAATTCTCCTCAGGGGTTGGTCACCTAGAAAGGTTGGTTAGCTCTGGAGGTTATGTGGCATGTGTGGAAGGTTAGTTTGGTTTTGTTTTGTTGGTTCCATTTCCTTACCTGTACATAGGGAGTTGAATTAGATAATAGTAACCTCTTGTCACATGTTTACCCTAACGGACCAGTTAACTTGCGTAAATGTGGGAGGAGGGTGTTACAAAGACTGTGAAATGTCCCTAGCTTCAGAGCCAACTTGGCAGAGGCAAAGGAAATATTGAGCTACCAGAGCACTGGGAAAGGGTAGGTAGTTACCCTATAACATAATTTATCCTCTCCTTCGTCAGATTAACCCTAACAAACCTCAGCCATAGATATCACTCCTCCTTCCAAAGTGACTACCACATCGTCATGTAGCAGAATATTAAGCATTTCTAGATAATTCACTCATTAATATTCCAAATACACTAAGGTCGAAGGTTAGTCATAAGTTTGGGAGCAGGTAGATGTTATATGATATGAAATCACAATTGGTCCCTCCTCTGTATAATCATAAATTGCACTATGTCACTATGTAAACCATTAGGGTAAATCCATAACCTTTTATAATTATTATATGTTAAAATGAATTTACAATTAAAAGAATTTTCATTCATTGGGTAAGTCACACAAATGATACAAATTTTTATAGCACAATGTAACTGGTATAAGTCAGAACTATTCCTAGAAGATAAAAAAAATAATAATTTTTCGTTGTATAGGGTATTGGGGTATATTACAGGTGGTATCATAGCCACGGTAACTACACTGTGGCCTAAATTGGGTAACCATGATGATAACAAAATTGTGTTTTTTGCTTCATAGAGAGAGAGAGAGAGAGAGAGAGAGAGAGAGAGATATTACAAGGAGCAAACCCAGAAATGTGGGTACAGCTAGGAGAAGAACCTCGGACAACCACGACCATGTTAATGGACACTTTGCTGCAAATAAAAGTAGAAATGGAAATACTAAGAGCTAACAATAAACAATTTACGAGAGATCAAGAAAGAATTATAAAATCTTAAACATAATTAGAGGAATTCAACCCCAATTGTTGATAATGGTAATCGAGTAGAATCCCACTGACAAAGGGAAGCCATCCCTCCTAAGAGAAGTAACATCTAGGAATCAGAGGGTGGAGAGGGATCATAATCTAATAATAAATAATTAGGAAACACTTCTTGGGACAAGGTGCATAAGGGAGAAAAAAGACAGAAATTGGAATTGCAAGGGGAGTTTAAGAAGATAAAACCCCCAATGTTTGATGACGAATTGGAGGAGGTTGTTGATGCTTGGTTAGTTAATATCAATAAATACTTTCAAATCTATGAATACACTGATAACTTAAAATTCTTCCTGACAATTATCAATTACAAGGACATGCAACATTATGGTGGGAATAGGTAAAAGTATTTAAGGAGTGGATGAACAAGGAATTACTTGGGAGAGGTTTCAATAGTACTTCAAAAAAAAATTGACTGACTGTTTTTATGATGACAATGGTAGGGAGTTTCATGACCCCTATTAGGACAACTGACAATGGACAAATATGTAGCCAAACTTACATCCTTACGCAGATATGTTCCTTACATACATGAGTAAAAAGTGAAATTACATAGATGTATAAGTAGCCTACCCACATTTATGAAAGAGCGTTTGGAATTTGATAATCCTAAAACTATGGATGAGGTAATACACAAAGTGAAAATTTCTTACCAATATATGAAGCAGAAAGGGGATAGTGGTAAAAGGTGGACAAACAAGAAAGGGAAAAAACATCCTCAAAATATTAAAGGTGAAAAATCTACAAATTCCAAAGGCTCATATAAAAATATTTAGAGTAAAAAATTAGGCAGAGGTCAACAAAAATCTAGCCACAAAATGAACTAATAACAATGTAGTAGTCCAATAAACCTGAGTTTGATTAGTCTACAAGACCCCCACTATAGTGTTGGGGATGTGGGCAGCTCCACTACATTAAGAATTGCCCCTAGTGAAGACGGAAAGAACAAGAAACACACATCCATGAGGCATCTATAGTAGGGTAGGTGAAAGGAATCTCCCTAAGATTAATGTTGCATTGGAAGATCATCAAGAAAAATATCAAATGAATATGGTGGAATTTGAAGGTAAAATATTTAACCAAGTTGTGTCTATTTTAATCGATCATGGAGTCAGTCTAAATTATATAAGCCCTAAGATAGTAGAATTATGTCATTTACAAACAGAACAAATTTAAGAATCCATGGCTAGTGTAGTTAGCCACGGGGGCCAAAATGAGAGTGATGGCTAAGGTGGAAAATTTCCTTGTTGTGTTGGCAGATCAACTAATAACAACAAACTTAAATGGTTTTCCCTTAGGATCATATGATACCTTAATTGGCGTGAACTCGCTTGAAAACAACTAGTCTCTTGTGAACTATAAAGCTAAAACTATCAGTTTCCTTAATGAGGAAGGGTTTAGACAAGAAATATAAGGAATCATAAGACCCCTAAAATTGAGACCAATTACAGCCTCTCAGCTAGGAAAATGCATTAGAAAGGGGTGTCATATTTATGTTGTACATGTGGGGTACACTAATTCCAAGGAAAAGACTACAACTCTAGAGAATTTACCCATTGTACAAGAGTTTGCTAATGTGTTTTCGAAAGAGATCCATGGATTTCCTCTAAAGAGGGACAAAGATTTTACTATTGAGCTAATTATGGAAGTCGATCTGGTATCCAGAGCACCTTACTGCATGAACATACTAGAACTGAGTGAGTTGAAAATGAAGCTACATGATCTGCTGGATAAGAAGTATATCCACCCAAGTGTGTTACCTTGGGGAGATCCTGTACTCTTTTTTAGGAACAAGGGTGGTACCTTGCGGCTTTGCATTTATTATAGACAATTAAAAAAATTAACATTTAAGAATAAATACCCATCACCCTAGATAGATGATTTGTTCGATCAAGTAAAGGGGGCTATTTTGTTCTAAAAAATTGATTTGCACTCTGGATACCATCAAATTTGAATTAAAGAATAATATATATGTAAAATTTCCTTTAGAACTCGCTACAGGAACTACGAGTTTGTCGTTTTTTCCTTTTGGGCTTACTAATGCCCCAACAATGTTTATGTGCCTTATGAATAGTATATTTCATCAATACCTTAATAAATTTGTATTAATTTTTATTGATGATATCCTTATTTATTCAAGAAGTATGGAAGAGCATAAAATACATCTGCAAATTATATTGCAAACCTTATGGGAGCATCAACTATATGCTAAGTATAACAAATGTAAATTTTCAAGGATCAGATTCAATATTTAGGACATGTCATTACGCAAGATGGGATAGTTGTAGATCCTGAGAATATTAAGACCATAATGGAATGGTTTGTTCCTAAGAATGTAATAGACATTAGATCCTTTTTGGGTTAGCTGGGTACTATCATCGTTTCATTGAAGGATTTTCTAGAGTAGCCTACCCCATTACCTCTTTACAAAAGAAGGGGAAAGCTTTCCAGTGGACAACTGAATTCCAAAGTAGTTTTGACCAGCTGGAAAATCTTCTTACCACAACTCCCATTCTAAGGATTGCAGACCCAGAGAAATAATTTATGGTCTGCACAAATGCTTGTAAGGGAGGGATTGGAGGAGTCCTAATAGAAGAATGCATATTTGTAGTATATGAGTCTCGAAAACTAAAAGAGAACAAACAAAAATATTTAGCCTATGATTTGGAATTAACAATGATGGTTCATGCCTTAAAGGTATGGTGACACTATCTCCTTGGTAATAAGTTCATATAGATGACCGATCATAGTAGTCTAAACAATTATTTTAAACATCTCACTCTAAATGCATGAGAAACAAGATGGATTGCCTTTTTAAGTGAATTTGATTTTGAGATTAGACACCTAAAAGATAAAGATAATCAGGTGGAAAATACTTTGAGTAGAAAATTGAATTTTGTATATGAAATTTCATTCAATCATATTAAAACTAACTTTATTGAACAATTCAAAGATGTTGCTCAACGAGATCCAGAGTATCACTTTCTATGGTAGCAGGTAAGACATCATAACATTAGTGAAAAAAAACTAGGATACAATATAAATAAAGAAAATGTGTTGATTTTTAGGGGTGAAATCTATGTTCCCAGTCAGTTAAGCCTTAAACGATTAATATTGGATGAGTACCATAAAAGTCCCTATGTTTCTCATCTTGGTTGTCAAAAATTAATCACTGCCCTGAGAAAATATTATTTCTAACTTGACATGAAAAGGGAAGTAGCAGAGTATCTAACCAAGTGCTTAGAATGATAACAGGTTAAAGGTTGGGAATCAACATCTAGCGAGATTAATTCACCCATTTCTCATTCTTGAATGGAAATGGGAGATCTTCACACTTGATTTTATTACTAGTTTACCTAAATCTAGGAGGAAGAATGATTCTATAATGGTTGTAGTAGATAAATTAAGTAAGTCTGCACATTTTATACCAGTGTAATCTACTTATAAAACAATTCAAATTGTTGATATTTTTATGAGAGAATTTTTTGGATTGCATGGTGTGCCTAAACTGGTTATATCTGACAGTGATGTGAAATTCACATCTTCCTTTTTGAAAGTTATTTTCATTATATTAGGTACACATATACAGTTTAGTATTGTTTATCATCCTCAAATGGACTTCCTTACTTCCTCCTCTCTTGGACTTCTTCTTTTCATCTTCCTCCACCCTTTTGGTGATATGGGCTTCTTTTCTTCTTTTCATATTGTCCCTTTAGGACAATCTTTCCTATAAAGTCCATAGTCTTCACTTCCATAGCATTGAATCTCAGATATGCTCTTCTTTCTTTTCTGAGGACCAGAATTTTCCAAACTTGCCTTTCTTGCAAATGTTTGAGTCCAGTAACCTTCAACACATTTTGCATCAACTTGTTGTCTTCTACCTTGCATAGAAAACACAAGTTTTCAAATGAGGTAACTTTCTTATCCCCATGGACATTTGTTAACTTTTTCATTAGTTAGTGCATTTAGAACAATGATGATTATCTTCTTATCATCTCTCTAGATCTCACAATTGAGATCCTATGAAGATATCCCTTCATTCTTTGATACCTTTAATTTTGTGTACATCAGATCTAAGTCATGTGACCTTCTTTATCGCATCTTCATAGAATATTATTACGAACATATCATATCTCTTTGATGTCTCCAATATTGCTATATGAGGTGACCTTTCATAAGAATCCCTTTCCATAAATTCATAGGAAACATTTTTCATTGATGTGTTCAATGACTTCACTTTCTTCGAGGACTATGTCTATCCTCCTTTTTCATGCAAGGAATTCGATATCCCAACCAGCTTATAGATCTCCTTGCAAACACAAAGTAATTTTACTAAATTTATTTAAAGAATGAAAGATACTTACTTGACAAGTGAAGATGAAATCTTCATCTTGATCACTTTGATGATAGTTGAAGAACGTGTATTAGTGCTCCCTCATGGATGGTCTTCTTCCAAATGAAAAATCCTTTATTTAATAGAGATGGTTGATCCTTTTGATGAGGATGATTTGTTGCTTCCTCAGATGATTTTCTTTAAGGACAAGGAGAGGATCCTTGCTTGCTTTATAACCTTGAAGATGATGAAAATGCCTTCTAGACTTCAATATACTTCGACTTCTTCGGTAGTGAATGAGTGAAAAACAAATTTACTTCTAGGGTTTCAAATTTCTTCAAGATGATGTGATCTTCATCTTTAAAGCTCTTCAAGCTACCTTGTTTTGTAGATAACTTGACGATGACTAGAGGATCCAAAAGCTTTTGTTGTTGTAGACTACTTCTTCGATCTAGGGTTTTATTCTTCAATGTAGATCTTGATCTTTTACTTTGATAACCTTATAATTTCTTATATTCCTTTCTTGAAACTCAATCCTTGAGTGTCTCTTTGATTTGATGCCCTTCCTTTGGCTTTAGCACCTTAGCTCTGAAACCATTTTGAGAAACCTAGGGCATTAGTATTAGGTGATTTCTCTTTCATTAATGACTGCTTGTGAATGCTTTTTACTTCTTTAGGTTAGGATCTTCATCATGTTAGATTATTAGTGTTATTATTCATCAAAAAGTAACCAATGCATGAACATAAATACACAAGAGACACAACATGTAGGCTATACGCCAGGGCCAAAACCTCTCACTCTTTGAGAGGAAAAACCACACAATTTCTTCATCTAGAAATTCCAAATGACGAATACCAAGACCAAGGCCCTTGACCTATTAGCTTATCCAAGACCAAGACACACGTCCTCTTCATTGTTAGTCTTCTTCTTCGATTCTCTTCTACTTCGATCTTCTTCGCATCTATATCTTCCTTCATGTGATAGTACCAAGACCTTGTCACATTCCAGTGATCATTTTCCTGATATAGCACCGAGTCCTCTTTGTTGTAATACAAATATTATATCGATGTCATTACTATGGTATTTATCAATATGTGATCTCCTTATTGTAGCACCGAGACTCTCCTTAAGAATTACTATTCCTGAGATTAGTCCTTAGACTAACCCGAGCTGATCTCTGCATCCGAACTCCTATATCCTTTTACTTATTTTGATACTTGAAATATTCAGAGATATAGACACAAACTTCCCTCTATTGTTACCTATCCAAAAAACATAGAGATATGCCTTTTTGTCTTTACTTGTTCGAATTTTGAACAATGAATTGACATTCGAACTTCTCCATAGAAATAGATCACCGAAACAAGG
Source organism: Pinus tabuliformis (assembly GCA_031772625.1). NCBI lineage: Eukaryota > Viridiplantae > Streptophyta > Pinopsida > Pinales > Pinaceae > Pinus > Pinus tabuliformis. The sequence goes on from CM062813.1 coordinate 592,289,626, forward strand.
AATCTGAACTTTCTATGTTGACTATGTTCACCGAAATCTCATAGTTATGTGAAGTTTTTTCATTGTGTTTATACGAGGAGCCTAATGTCCTACAAATAGTGATTCAAGCATATATTAAGCCAAATTTAGCATCTCAATAGGTTTGACATTTGGGTGAGCCGACATAAGTTATTTTCTTCATATTGCACGTTGACATCAAGTCAAGAGGATTGTGCTTGTCTTTTGGAGAGCTTTATAGACACTAGATTGACTCTTATACATTTTACATATGCTCAAGAAGAGCTCTTCATACATGAAATTAATTCTTTGTCCTTAATGACAAATCCTAAGGCTCTCAATGGGAACCACCTGAAACAAAATCACTTGCTCATGAAACCCATGAAGCAAGGATTACGAAAATAATTTTATTTCCATTATTACATAAATTACAAAAGTCACAATTACATGTCATTATGAAGACTGAACCTAGTTACACTTTTCAACAGTCCCTCCTAACTAGGGAGGTATTCATAATGGTAATTGGTCATTCTCAATCTGAAGAATTTCTCATAAGAAGAATTCAAATTTGTAACTGATTTGTATAGCATCATATCAACCAAAATTGTTATATATCAAGGCCTTGACTAATAGCTCTATCTCTCCACAAGATCAGACCACAATGCTAGTGAGACCAATGATTTATAGACATACTAATCATTATTGTCTCTCTAGGAACATACCCCACCCAGTTCACTCAGGATATGCTCCAATATAAGGGCTATTATTTTCTTGGAATCCCCAGTCCCACAAAGAATATAGGTCCTCCATGACTACTCTAACTATTGGATGCCCTATCTCATCCTCAAAGAGCATCAGATTCCAAATGATTACACAATCCTCCATCCTGTCTTCCTAGATGAAGAACAAAAAAACATGTCTATCTCTCCTTTTCAAACCATGAGGACATATTCCATTAAATGAATATACTCATTCCCATAAAAAAGGAATGTACCTAATCTCCCTACTTAGGAATTTTATAGGTTTTTTCCAAGTAAGAAACTTCTTTTGAGGCTCCCTCTTAACCAGGGACCTATCACAACTCCGCATGTGGAGATCCTGAAACAACTAGTTGCTTGAAGAGATCCTTCCTTTGATGTCATGAATTTATTCTTCATCAAGGAGTCTTCATATTTGGGAACTTCTACATAGGGTACAAATCATCCATCTCTTTTATCCATGAGTTAGTCATGTTCTTAACTCATTGGAAAGTGATCCATCATATTTTCCATCTCTCTTTGCTTCATGTCATTCTTCTTTCATGCCATATTTTTTGGAAGGACATTACATCCTTCTATATGGTTTTCTTGGAAGTAATTCACAGATCTTCCCTTTGAGAGTCCTACATAATCCCAACCAGATGTTAGTTAAAAAATAATCAATGAACACTTCAAATCAAAACTACCTTTCTGATGATATTTCACCATGACATCTTCCTGTAAGTATCATCATCCTGCATGTAGATTGACACATCTCCCACATATATTTAGTGTCAAGGGTATCTATCTTTTTCTGACTTCCATCAAAGTATTCACATATTTTTGGGAGATATTCTAGTCACATATTATTGGACTTTGGATGTTGAATGTCTTCTCCCATCGTTTCATATTATCACAATATCTTCCTATCTCTTCACACACTTCATCCACACGAGCTTCCAATCAGAGTTCCTCAATCGTAGTCAACCACCTTAGACTTCATATGAGGAAATATTATGTTGATTTCATCTAGTGTGACTCATGTCTTTTTGACATTCTTTCATAGGAGGAGATTCCTTTCCTTTGATCATGCTCCTCAAAATAGAAGTAGTTATCGTTGTTACCTATAGCCATATGACATGAATTTATAATATTAAATACAAGAATACATACCTTATTTACCTTTAGGTCATCTAGGCTTCTTTCAGTAGCTCCCTTGATTGAATGTATCTTCAACCCCTTGATTTGCTTCATCTCTCATGTCATCATACCATCATCCCATGAATTCCACAAGTTGGAGTTTTTGATGAAACACTTGCTTCCTCTCTAGATTAGTGAATCCTCCAATGAGGATTCCATCTTGCATATCCTTATTCAGTAGATGTTTCCATTTTAAATTGATGTATTATGAGACTTGTCCTCAGTGACTTATTCCTTTAATCTTTCAATGAGGTCACCAAGAGCCATATCATTTAAAGTTGACTATCAAACATCCTTCATGTTTCCTATGGTGATGTCACGAGCTCTTGCTTCTAATGTTTCCATGATGCCAAGATGCATCTTATTATTTATTATAGCCATATCCTATAACATAATATTTAAAAGCTATGTCAACACCCTTTGTGAGGGAGAATATCTCAGACATAGTAGATATCTCTTACTTCCTCTTTTATTGTACTTCTTCTTTTCAGCTTCCTCCACCTTTTTGGTGATATGGGCTTCTTTTCTTCTTTTGATATTGTCCATTTGGGACAATATTTCCTATAAATTCCATAGTATTTACTTCCATAGCATTGAATCTCAACTATGCTCTTCTCTATTTTCTAAGGACAATAATTTTCCAAAATTCCCTTTCCTTCCTCCAAATGTTTGAGTCCAATAACCTTCAACACTTTTTCCCTCAACTTGTCTTCTTCTATCTTGCATAGAAACCTTAAGTTGTTGAATGAGGTAAATTTATTATCCCCATGGACATTTGTTACCTTGTTCATCAATTAGTGCTTTTAGAACAATGATGATTATCTTCTTATTGTCTCTCCATATCTCAAATTTGAGATCTTATGAAGATATCCCTTCATTCTTTGATACCTTAAATTTTGTGTAGATCAGATCTAAGTCATGTGACCTTCTTTATCACATCTTAAAAGAATATTCTTATGAGCATATCATATATCTTTGATGTCTCCAATATTTCTCTATGAGGGTACCTTTCATAAGAATCCCTTTCCATAAATTCATAGGATACCTTTTTCATTGATGTGTTCAACGACTTCACTTTCTTCGAGGACCATGTCTATCCTCCTTTTTCATGCAAGAAATTTCGATGTCCCAACCAACTTATAGATCTCCTTTCAAACACGAAATCATTATACCAAATTTGTTTAAAGAATGAAAGATATTTACTTGACAAGTGAAGATGAAATCTTCATCTTGATCACTTTGATGACGGTTGAACAAGATGTATTAGTGTTCCCTCTTGGATGATCTTCTTCCAAAAATAATTTCTTAAATAGAGAAGGTTGCTCTTTTTGATGAGGATGATTTGATGCTTCCTCAGATGATATTTTTCAAGGACAAGGAGAGGATCCTTGCTTTCTTTACAACCTTGGAAATTATGACAATTCCTTTTAGCCTTCAAGATACTTCGACTTCTTTCGTAGTGAATGAGTGAAAATTAGATTTGCTTCTAGGGTTTAGAATTTATTCAAGATAATGTGATCTTCATCTTTAAAGTTATTCAAGCTACCTTGCTTTGTAGATAGCTTGATGATGACTAGAGGATCCAAAACTTTTTCTATTGTAGACTGCTTCTTTGATCTAGGGTTTTATTCTTCAATGTAGATCCCGATCCTTGGCTTTGATAACCTTAGACTTGATTAGATCCTTTCTTGAAACTCGATCCTTGAGTGTCTCTTTTATTTGATTCCCTTCCTTTGACTTTAGCACTTTAGCTCTGAAACCATGTTGAGAAACCTAGGGCATTAGTATTAGGTGATTTCTCTTTCATTAATGACTGCCTGTGAATGATTTTTACTTCTTTAGGTTAGGATATTCTTCATGTTATATTATTAGTGTTCTTCTTCATAAAAAATAACCAATGCAAGAACATACATACACAAGAGACACAACATGTAGGCTATATGCCAGGGCCAAAACCTCTCACTCTTTGAGAGGAAAACCCGCACAAATTCTTCTTCTAGAAATTCCAATTGACGAATACCAAGACCAAGACCCTTGACCTAGTAGCTTCTCCAAGACCAAGACACAAGTCCTCTTCACTGTCAGTGTTCTTCTTCGATTCTCTTCCACTTCGATCTTCTTCGCATCTAGATCTTCCATCATGTGATAGTTCCGAGACCTTGTCACATACCAGTGATCATTTTCCTGAGATAGCATCGAGTCCTCTTCATTGTAATACAAAGATTATACTGAGGTCATTACTATGGTACTCATAAATTTTTGATCTCCTTAATGTAGCACTGATACTCTCCTTTAGAATTACTAATCCTGAGATTAGTCCTTAGACTAATCAGAACTAATCTCTACATCCAAACTCCTGTATGCTTTTACTGATCTTGATACTTGAAATATTAAAAAATATAGACATGAACTTCCCTCTGTTGTTACCTATTGAAAACCACAGAGATATGCCTTGTTGTCTTTACTTGTCTGAATTCTGAACAATGATTTGACATTCAAACTTCTCCATAGAAATAGATCACCAAAACAAGGAATCTAAACTTTCTATGTTGACTCTGTTCATCAAAATCTCAGAGCTATGTGAAGTTTGTTCACTATGTTTATGCGAGGAGCATATCCTCCTATATATAGTGATTGACCATATATTAAGCTGACTTTAGCATCCGAATAGGTGTGACATTTGGTTGACCCGACATAAGTTATTTTCATCATATTGCAGGATAGTCAAGAGGACTTTACTTGTCTTTTGGAGAGCTTTCTAGACACTAGATTGACTCCTATACATTTTACATATGCTCAAGAAGAGCTCTTCATACATGACATTAATTCTTTGACCTTAATGACAAATCCTAAGGCTCTCAATGGGAGCCACCTAAAATAAAATCACTTGCTCATGAAACCCATGAAGCAAGGCTTACAAAAATAATTTTATTTCTTTTGTTAAATCAATTACAAAGGTCACAATTACATGTCATTATGAAGACCGAACCTAGTTACACTTTTCAACACCAAGTTCTTGAAGACATGTTAAGGATGTATGTAATGCAAAAACCAACTAAATGGGAAGACTACCTTCATTTGGTAGAGTTCACTTACAATAATAACTATCATGCTTCTTTAAAAATGAGTCCATTTGAGGTATTATATGGACACAGGTGCATAACACCTATTAATTAGAGTGGTCCTAAAGATAAACTAATGTTGGTACTGGATATGCTAAAAGAGATGGAATGTATTGTGAGAAAAGTGAGAATGAATATGAAAGCTGCACAAGACTGACATAAGACTTATGCTTAAAAAAAGAAAAGTCATCAATAATTTCAGGTGTGGGACCATGTCTTTATGTAGGTTAAACCCAAAAGGAGCACTTTGTAGTGGGGAAGTTGTGCAAAGATAGCTCCCCGCTTTTGTAGCCCTTTTGAGATCCTTTCCTGCATTGGGCCCATGGCTTATCGATTAGCCTTACCCAATCACATAGTATGCACAACAGTTTCATGTTTCATTGTTGAAAAAGCATATTTATTATCCTAGACATATTATTAATGGGAAAGATATACAAGTAAGTGATAGATAAAGTAAATTTATATGAATGTACTCTAATAATTGTTAGTTAAGGAAGAACTAATATTGGCTTTTAACTGTAAATGTAGGTCGAACCATAGGGATAATTTCTGGTTGAACCCTATGTATTCTAGATTGGAGAGAAATATTGTTGTGGAAGCGAGTTATCACCTAGGTTAGAGTGTAGTGGAGGAGCTTTAGCCCAAAAGGCTACCTGGGAAGATGAAAAAATTATTAAGGAAACATACCCAAGCCTATTTTGAGGAATAAAAAAACACTGTGATGGTGTTTTTCTCAGGGGGAGTTGGGGGGGGGGGGGAGATGTAATATCCCCTAGTAAAAACTTGTAAATTTTTATATACTATTGGCAAAAATGAACTTTTGGTTTGTGGGCCATGTGAAGGCTGAATATGTATATATATGGTTGTTGGTTTAACTTATTGAAATATAAGTGTTTTTTTTCCAACTAACTACAAGTCACATTGGGAAGCAATGCTAAGAGAGTTCACATTTAGGTGGTTAGAAACAATTATGGGTAAAGTGGTTACCTGCCCAAAACTCCTCTTGGGAATAAAGATTTATAAAAAAAAAAATGGAGGCAAATAGGGTATGGGAGAACCTGAAGCTACTTGGAGGAGGAGACTATGGATTTTGGAGGGCACTAATATTGTGAGGAATTCTTGAGTTGGTTTAGCCAGTGGAATTTCAACTGGATCCTAGTACTAAATCTAAGAATCCTAGGCTATCTTTGGTTGGGATTGGATAGTCTTAAGAATGTAGATTTTTGTTTTAGTTTAACCTGAATGTGAAGTTGGCTCAGGGGGAGACACAATAGAAAGACTAGTGGCTTTGGTTGGGAGGAGGATTTCTTCCCTTGTGACATTGTGGCAGGCTAGCAATAGAAACATATAAGTATTGATGAAGTCTATTATATGATAGACCATTAATTGTAGATGTGAAATCTAATGTTTGACTACTGAGTTGGGTTCTCACTCATATGTGAAGGTTATTGTTTAATATGAGATTGGTGAATAGAATGTATTATGATTACACTGTTTGAAAGGAAATTATTTCTCTCATGAAAATATTATCAATTTTTTGTGTATTTATACATAATGTGACTTCTGGGTCGAACTAGAAACTCACACAACTCCAGTGATAAGAAGAATTTAATATATTAGAATATTACCTCTTAAATAATTTTTGAACAAATAAGGAAATTCATGACGAAAGGAAACCCTTCAAAGTCTCGACTAAATGATAAAGAAAGGATTTCGACAGACTATGAACATACTGGAGCATTAAGAATTTCACTACACATCCATTTTATAACAATAAAGTAAATAATAGTAAATAAAAATATTGTAAACATTGGTGCATCATCACTAACAAATGATAGAATTAAATAGTAGCAGAATCCTTAAATATATTTAAACAAATGCATTGTAAGTATTTCAATCCGGTGTAATATAACTATGGAACCGTTAAAAAATAATTAAACAAGCAGACCTGACTTAGGGTATCTTCTTTCCTTTCCTTCAGTGACAAGAAGTTTCAACAGTCTGATGGGAGTTACAAATTACTCCCATCCCTACAATATTACTCATAACACAAATGAAAATAGGGTTGACTCCCTGAATGGAAGCCGAGACTGGTGTCTGTAAATTCTATGGTTGAATAGCCATACTTAACTATAAGAGTAATTAACCCTAATACATGCAAGATGAAAACCCATTTGCAGAGGGTGAAAATATAAACCCTCGCCAGATAAAAGAGCTTTGACACCTGGAAAACAAGTAGGGAAGTATAAAATAAATAAAGAACCTAGTGCTGAACTCGCAAAGAGGAAACAAATAATAGATACTGACACCAAGCCAATACTTTCAAGATCCAAAATACAACAAAAGAATTAGAATAATGATAAAAGAATGATCATATTGGCAATGGAACCTCAGGGAAAGACACTGTTAGGAGGGTATTTAGCTAGTAAATCTCTCAAGTCGCCATTCACTCCTTTACCTGTCAAACCCTCAAAAGTTAGGTCAGTTCTTAGCGTGAAGAGGGAAGTAAGAGTTAAGTTATAATCAAAGTGGGTTGATGGAATATTACCAAGTAAATGCACATCAGACTGAAGTTTCCTTCGCAAGCCTTGCATTTTTCAGAGTTCTCCAAGATCTCTGTAAAAATGAAGTAAATCCTAACTCATTCTAGGAAAAACCTTGTAAGTAGTAAGAATAAATAAATTAAATAGTCACTGGAGTAATTACAATCAAAGTATTCAATAAATAAAAATGGATACAACCATCTATACCTATTAGCAAGAGCTAAATTGTTGAGCAGTTGTTCTATTGCGGCCAGACTGTAAAATCTCCCTAGTTGTAGAGGCAACACAACAAAGGCAAAGGAAAGAATGAGTTACCAAAGCATCAGGAAAGGGTAGGAAGTCACCTTGTAACCACCATTTCTCCTCTCCATCGTCAGATTAACCCTAACAAACCTTAGCCATGGATACCATTCCTCCTTCCAATATGACTATCACATCGTCAGGTGGCAGAATATTAAGCATTTTTGGAGAATTCACTCATTAATATGCCAAATACACTAATATTTTTTTGGTTGTATAGGGTATTGGGGTATGTCACTATATATATAAGGAAAAAACAAATGTTTAATGACTAGCCTAGATACATCTTAACTTCGGATCTACCTAGTGTCGAGAGGGATCAAATCTCTTTTCTCTCTAAAAAGAGGTTTGCACCACAAGATATTTGATTCCTCTGGGCCCATGGTAGATCCAATGTTAAGATGGATCTAGGTTAGTTTAGTAAAATTACACATAAAGCAATACAATAAATTTAAAAAATTAATTCTAATAATATTAATTTTGATAAGCCATGGTATTGTAACAAAAACTAATTACAAACTAAGAAATTCCATAGTAAAGTGACGGTGAATCTCCATGGTTAAGAATATTGTTACATTTTTTTTAAACAATATATATTTTAACTCATATATTGTTTGTGTTTATGTTAATAATAGTAATAATAATTTAAAAAAATATATCTATAATTTGGTTTATATTTATGTTTTTTTTAGTTCTAGGCAATATGAGATGTATCATGGGGTAAGTCTTTTGATACTTGTCATGAATTCATACCTATAATGTTTACCGACCATTTATTTTTTTATGGCTGCACTAATATATAGACACACACACACATCTCTCTCACACCCCTCTTATCATAAACTACTTAAAAAGTTATTCGTTCTCCACAATTTCTTTATTAGTTGTTTATATCTAAATTATTAATTTCAAAAATGTAATTTTTAAAATAATTTAATTATTAACAAATATTAAAATGAATTATTATTGCATGAAGAGGATCATTCTACAATCCAACAAGAGGGATATGTGTAATTTCTCCTTTTCTCAACCTCGAATTGACATGTATCCCATCTAAAATAAAAATAAAATATTTACTAAATTACAAATATTGCCTTCTATAATAAAAAACAAAATTGGATATACATATTTGGTTAGTTTCAATTAAAAGTACTATAAAACATGAATAATCTCACTCTCACTCTATTTTTTCACTTCATAAAAATATTTCACTCTAATTCTCAGTGATAAATAAACATTTCCATGTTCACATGAAGTTATATAATTTTATATCTACTTTAAAGAGAGGAAAAAAAATGTATTTTCACTTTTGAGTGTGAGGAAGATTTACAATTCTTATATTTTATAAAATATTTCAATAAAAAACTTAAATAAACTATTTGAGCATCTGCATTAAAAATAATTGAAAGTAAAAAAGTATAGTTACTTTCTAATAAGAGGAAGATGTGTGACTTATTCATTTCTTAATATAAGATTAATATGTGACATTTAAAAAATTAAATTCAAAATTGATCAAAAATGAAATATTTCAAAATCTAGGATTAAATAACATATTTGAATGTCAACTTATTCATCAAAAGATTCAACAAGTTCTCAGGACTATCAAGTTAATTTAAGAAACTAAATTCTCTAGCTCACATTTTGAACTAATAATGTCACACCTATGGAAAAAGCCTAAAGTGATAGTTGTAGATGTTGAAGGAGCATCGAGTGGTGTTGGTATAACTTGGAACCTAACTCAGATTAGTATTGCAGGACTGTCTAAAAAGACCTTCGTTCTCTCTACCACTTTTCATATCTTAGGTACCAATTTGCATGGATTTCTCTCCAATACTTATGGTCCCCAGCTTCCATCCCAAAGACAAGAAATTCTTAGGCATCTCCATTCTCTTCCAATGAGAATTGGCAAGCACAAATAAATAATAGGAGGTGAAATCAACATGATCACATCCATGTGTGAAAATAAAGGGGGACGAATGCACTTGGAGCCTGAATCAGAGGACTTTATGTTAGGGAGATTTTGAGGTCTAAATGGGGCTCCTAAGGAAAATAATAAAATAATAGTTAAAATAATAAAAAAAGAGTAATGAAGTTTTAAAGAAAAAGAAATGAAACTATTTTTTTATTATTATATTTTTATCTTATTTGCTTATAGGTTTACTCAAATGTCAAGTGTAGACATCCATTGGATGTGGAATTAAGTTCCACATTCGATGAGTACCCACTACATAGTTCTGAGTAGATCCACATTAGAAAGATGTTTTTCCATGTATTTTCAATTTTTTTCGATGTGGGTCTACTCAAAAGTGTGCATAATTGGTACTCGTTGGATGTGTAATTTAATTTCACATCCAACGAGAATATACACTTGGAATTTGAATAAACATATAAGGATATAAGCCAAAAATACAATTATGAAAAAAAGTTATTTTCTTCTTTTCCCTCCAAAATATTTACCCATCTTGAATCCTATTGGTTCTTTTACAGTTAATTTTGATCGTACATTTTTTTTTATTTTTATTTATTTATTTTATATATTTATTTATTTTTACCTCGAAAATCCCCCAATGGAAGGTTAATTGAGGATAATGATTTTGGGTATGAAAACCACAAATCGACTCTTCACTTAGAATAACAAGTGAGTAGGAAAGGCCCATATCTCCCAAGGATTAGATTTCTTTCTTGTCTCAAAAAATATCCTCACATGTGGGAATGAACTAACAATAACGATTCTCTCGTTGATTCGCTTAGATCATTGGCCAATATGTCTCTTGTGTAGGAACATGGGAGATCTCTCAAGATGACTATTTAGGTTCGAATAATTCTAGCTTTAAGATTCCAACTTAATCGACAAAATGTAGGGATGATGGAAAAGCATAAGCTCCATTGAGGGATAAAAAATTTTCATCTTCCAACAAAATATCAAGAAAATAAAACTAATAAAAAAATGGAACAAAGAATAATTTGAAAAAATCTTGCATGAGAAACAAATCTTGGAAAATGAAATTGAGTTACTTCTGCAAGGAATTATCAACAATGGTAGAATGACTGAAGTAGTGAAGAAACGAATCTCCTTCACAAAAAGGCTAGATGAAAGATACAAGCACGAAGATATATATTGGAAACATAAGTCTACAATAAGTTTTCTAAAGGAAGGGGGGTATAACACTTTTTTCTTCCACCGCTCTACCATCCAACATAGATCTCACAATAGAATCACCTCTTTAATATATGAGAATGTAGAATATGTAGAGAAACAAGAGGACATTGTAGAAGTACTTCTGAGATTCTATACATATTTTCTCTTTGATTATTTTCCTCAAAACAATGAATCCACTCCTAAAGTCATGGCCAACATACCATGTTGGTCATGATAATAACAACAAAACTCTCATTATGCCCATCAATGCAACAAATGTTAATGAGGCCATGCTTTAAATGGTAGATGGGAAATCTCGTGGAGCAGATGGATTCACTATCACATTCTTTAATTAATGATGAAACTTCCTCTACAATGAGATCGTAGAGTTCATTTAAGAATCAAGAGAAATCAGTTGCATTATTCCTATTCTCAATGCTACCTTCCTAATCTTGATGCAAAAGGAGGAAAATGTTGCTTCACCAAGTAAATTCATATCCATTACACTTTGTAATTTTATTTAAGAAATCATAACTAATGTGATTTCTAATCACCTCAAGCCCATATTTCCCATTCTCATCTCTCCTAAGCAAACTAGACATTTAGAAGGCCAACAATTTCTTGATAGGACCATTCTAGCCAATGAAACCATTCACTCCCTCAAATCCTTTAAAAAAATGGCATGTTGATTAAGATTGACCTTTCCAAAGCCTTTGATAAACTAAATTGATCCTACATCGAAAGAGTTCTCCTCACCTTTGACTTTAGTGTTGAATGGACCAAATGGGTCATGCCACTTATATCCACAAGGAGAGAGCCTCTCACCCTTCCTCTTTATCCTTATGGATAAAGGGTTAGGAAGAACTATTAAAGCTACCTCACAGCTTGGCACATTGAAAGGCTTGGCACTCCACAATGATACCCCTCTAACTCATCACCAATATGTAGACGACACTCTATTCCTAAAACACCCCTTGGTTATGGAAGAAAAAACTGTGAAAGAGATCCTTGCATTTTTCTCAAAAGCCTCAGTAACATTATCAATATGGAAAAGTCTTAAGGTCTTGTTTTTCAATTCCTTGAATTAAACAAAGAAGTATCACTAGAATTCTTGGTTTCTCAATATCCTCCCTACCATCTAAATACTTGGGTGCACCTTTTACCGATACAACCATCAAGCATTCATGTTGGAGGGAAATTCTTTGATAAAATCAATAGCAGAATGGAAAGCTATACTTTTTGATTTCTGAACATTGTTGGTCATCTTTTCCTCGTGAAATCCATGGTCCATTCCTTGTTGATTTAGCTCTTTTGAGTCCTAGTTTCACCCAAATGGGTTCTAAAAAGCATAAAAAAAAGTGCAAGGAACCTTCCTTTGTGGAGGTAACTATCTCAATAGAAAATGGTTGTTGGTCAAATGGGACACGCTTTGTCTCCCAAAAGCTAAAGAAGGTCTTAGCCATAGAGACTGCAAAATCATCAATACGGTTTTAGGTTCTTAAATATGGTAGAGATGGATTAAATATGTAACACCCCCTCCCAGGTTTACCCAAAGTAACCATGCCAACCGGGGTAAATATGAGGAGAGATGCTACTAAAATCATATTCAACCTCCAATGTCACCTTAAGGAAGTGGAAACGATAGAACATCACCTACAATCATCCAAGATCATCAACAAAATCCTTAGGAGACAAGTCAACCACTTAGACAGTCTATCCCTGGGTCCCACTACTATTATGTAGCTCTTAGGCCATAGTCACTCTCATGCTATGGGCAAGGGAGCAGTTAGCAACCTAAAGTCGCTCTCACAGGCCTACTTGCCACTGACTATGGACCAAAATTGCTAGTTTTGTGCCAGCGACATTGAGATTTAAGCCTGGGCATCCCCAACCAGGACTGACATATTGTTAAACACTTGGCATCAATGCAACCTATAGGTCTAGGATACAAGATAGAGCATAAATGATTGAAAAAAATTATGAAACATAACCAGAAGGATCACCTCCTTCTCCATTGAACTACTACATCATCAGTTAGGTCTTTCATCCATCCATTTAACAGTTATGAGTAAATACATGAAATAACCATGACATGAACCAATCATTCAACCATGCTTATAACCAGCATAAAACCATATAAATATCATAGATATGACAACCATTAAACCCACATATAAATTAGTGAAGAAGTAAGAGAACTTAGATTTTATTAATCATAGGCAAATCCGACCATGTTCAGGACTTCTATGTACCACCCGATCATAGACATGGCTAAACCAAATCTCTCTTTCAGCCAGTCACCCTCATGCCATATTCCAAGCATGAATGTGGGATCCCATAGAACTACCAATCCAAGAACAACCAAGGGAATATGGAGGTTAAACCACCTCAACCCTCATCCAACCATGATCACACCAAAACTGGTGCTTCGGTCACAACTGAATAGAACTTGGAATGCCATCCGAAATCCATCAATATCCTTGAGGAATTTTCCATCTCCTCGTCTCTCAAGATTTACCACAATACAAACTCGGATCACTAGACCCTAAATGCACTAGAAGAAAAAAGTTCATTGGTGAGGGGAAAAAAATGTCACCATAAGCTCATTGGTGGCGGTCAAAAGATCCTTCATCACCAAAAATTGAATGTTACCAAAAGTGGTGCCGCCAAAAGCATAGGTGTTGTGATGGCATTCAAAGTCCGTCACCAATAATGATTTATAATGATGGATAGTGACCGTCACCATTTCATATGAGCAATGGTGACGAACCATAGCCTCCATCACCAAATACTGAACGTCACCAAAGGTGGAGTCGCTAAAAGTATAGGTGTTGTAGTTACGTTCAAAGTCTGTCACCAATAGTGTTTTATAATGACGGATAATAACCATCACCATTTCATATGAGCAATGGTGACGGACCATAGCCTTGGTCACCAAAAGTTGAACGTCACCAAAGGTGGCGTCGCCAAAAATATGTGTTGTTGAACGTCACGAATATTGATTATACTGATGGATAGTGACCGTCACCATTTCATATGAACAACAACGATTTATTATGATGGATCTTTCATGGCCGTCACTATTGGTGCATATATATGGTGACGTTCATTGACCGTCACCAAAAGGCGCATTGCCAGAAGTATAGGTGTTGTGGTGACATTCAAGGTCTGTCACGAATATTGACTATAATGACGGAAATTGAACGTCACCATTTCATATCAACAAATTTTTTTTATGGTTATGGACCTTTGAGGGTTGTCACTATTGATGCGTATATATGGTGGTGTTCGTTGACTGTCACCATTTCATATTTTGGTGAGGTTCGAAAAATGTCACCAAAGCTCATTGGTGATGGTCAAAAGAGCCTCCGTCACCAAAAATTGATTGTCACCATTCCATATGGATGTCAGGGCACGATGGAATCGAACCACCAACCTCCTGCTTGTAAAGCAAGTGCTCTTACATTGAGATAGCACACTTTAAAGAATTAGACTTTTAAAAATTAGACCTTGAAACTTCATAAATTGTAAATTCTACAACTTTCAATAAATTAAAGTCTCAACAATATTTTACTAAACAAGCAAAGCAGCATCGAAGCTGCAGGTCCCTACCTAATGGTTATGGAAGTTATGAAAAGTGTGTGGAGGGAAAAATAGTTATGTATAAGAGAATCAATATGTTCATTTGAATACTCAATTAGAAGTGAAACTTTGAAGACATTTATAACTTATAAATGACCTATAATTAGCAAATACACTAAATATTGCAAAGGAAATGTCATAAGTGGATAGCATATGGAAGAAGAGCATTGATGAACACAGATACAATATGTTATAGGTTGAGTGAAAGAAAAAACTCAATGTTGTTGTTTGGTGTTTAGATATCTGAATGATATCTAAACTTCTATGCAAATGTAACACGGGTCTTTGGAAACCATGAACGACATATTGGAATGATTAGCATTATAGGTACATCTAACAAGGCCCCAGTGGCCTAAAAGAAATATAAAAACAAACATCCAAAGAAGCAACATCCTCACAACAACAAGAAAAGTAAGGGTTTTGGTACCTTTTCACCATTAGGAAGAGAGTAGGGCGATAGGCTCTATTTCGTTCTTCCTTCTCCCATTATGTCACCTTTGTAGATCCTTCAATCCTATCCCAAGTTGTTTTTAAGGGGGGATGTTAGGATATTTAGATAATTAGGAGTTAATTAAGTTCAACTTAGTCTAATGTGTCTATTAGGTAAAAGTGTATTTTTTAGTGTATTTCTTTAGTATGCATTAGTTGCATTGTAGTCTAATGGTCATGATATGCTATAGACATAGAGTGATCTAATGGCTCATAGTCTCCTTGATACTAATGGCTATTAATTTGTGGCTTAACACCCAATTGTTCCTTGGTCTCTATTTAGAGGGCATGGAGGGTCATGGTTGATGATTGATTGTGACAACTCTCTTATGTAAAATATTTTCTTTTGCATTAATAAATTTCCTCAAGTGGGCACATTGGTTGGCGTCCTAGATTGTTTCCCTCTTAGAGGGTTTTAACCACATAAAAAATCTTTTGTTGTGATATTTGATCTGGTCATGTGACTGGTTACTGAAGGTGTTCATATTGTATGGAATACCCTACTTACCTGAACAAAGTAAATGCATGCCCACAACCAAGCAATAATAAATGCTTCTTTGATCTAATGGAGTTGCCAATTTTTTGGTAGTAAACTATAACAATGGTGTAAAATTTCTCTAATCTAAGGGTAGTGACTTAGATATAAACAAGCATGAATCTCAAAACATGAAAAATGTATTCCAAAGAATATTTATGATACTTTAAACCCTAATCTATCCATATAAAAGGAACCTAAATGAACGAACTACAAACATAAATATTATTATAATTATTTAGAGAATATAAATAATAACTTCATTTCTAATAGAAGGCATACATACTTTCACCTACAAAGAAAACTTTGATGAAGAAGTGGCTCCACAATCTCCTCCTTGGGAGGATCATTTGCTTCCATGGTTTATATTGATTCCCTCCTTGGTTGCAAGTAGCATGAAGATCCAAAAACTATCATCAAGAGGAAGGAATCTTTGAGATTTTTTGGCATAATTTTGGTAGCATGTACCTATTCTATGTGGATGGATGATAGATGGAGAGACCTCAAGTCTTTATTTATAAGAAAGTAGTGGTTAAACCACCTTGAAGTGGTCATGAAAGTTGTGGTTAATTGAGCAAGTCAAGGCTACTAATAGAAATTAAGGTTTTAAAATGTCCATTTATAAGTTCTACTTTCCTTTTCTAGAAGATTATGGTTAGAAATAATCAAAATTAAGGTTTTTATGGGCCAATGTAGGTTTTGGGAGTACTTTCTACACTAGCCACAACTTATTAGGGGTAAAAAGTGTATTACCCCTAATGGTTCCAAATCCAAGTTTTCTTCAAATGTTTCCATAGGTGTAATGAAGGTGGAAAATGAGGTGACGTTGGTGGAAAACATGTATTTTGATGATTTATTTTGGTGAACTTGTGCAAATGTGACAAGTACATAATTTTTAGGTGGTAAAAGCTAACTACGTGCATCTTTTTCTAGTTTTTTTTACCTATGGGTACCTTTACAAATGGAGCATCTCTTCATAAAATCGAAACATACATTTAAGAAACAAGTTTAAGTAGTAATGAAGGACGTTTGAGAAAACCATGAAATAAACCCCATGGTAATAAGAGAATACCGTAGATGGCATGGAAGGATAGGAAATTTGAGCTAATAACAACAATGAAACCATCCAAGAAGAATAAAATGATAATTTATAAACTTGCATTTATCACCTGAAGCCTTGAAGGGAAGTGAGTACTATGATTTTGTTTAAATCATGAGATGCACTTAAGAAATCACTTCCAAAACATAGTTTTTAAGACTAACTATGCCCTTATTAGGAAAAAGGGTGATTGACTAGATGTTGCTAATACTCAAGCTATGGTTGAATACTAATTGTCAATAACAAACCTACGACCACCCCTGTAATCTTTGAGATTCAGATAATTTTGAGGAGATCAATGAGAGATGGGCTGGCCATCATGCATTATTTAGCATGGAACTTGTGCATGAATTGTTTTCTCGTTCTTCCTATTCTTTGAACCTATCTCTTAGCCTTCACTATCTTCTTATAAATAGAGGCCATATCAATGAGAATGGGATATAGTAAGTCTATTATCAAGCATCCTCATGGTAGTGGAAAGCAATCAAATAGTTTTTTTGTCATCTTGTGCTATGAATTGAGTATTGGGCATCAACACAAGAGAAACCATAATCCTAGCTAAGAATCCATATTATTCTTGCCACAATATGGAGATATTTGCTTTCTTTTTCCAACCAATAAAATATGGAAAAGGATGAGCTCAATGAGCATGGAGATGGAATTGTAGCAAAGACTTAAGGTATCTTCATTTTTTGTATCTCCTTCAATATATAATATAGATCTATGTTCACCCCCCTCCCTTGGCCAAAAAAAAGTACTTATTGATAATTCTATGTTTGACATCTTTTTGCACCCTTTTGGCCACCAACAAGATACCCTTCTTACCTATATTTTCCTACACTATCCCTAAATTTTGTGTACAAAAGTAAATTTAGCAAAAGGGTGTTAATTAGCTATGTTTTATTATTATTTGTTGACTATTTGGTAACAAAAGGATCATTTTGATACTTATTGTGGATTGGCAGTTGTTACAGTTTTATTGCAGCGTAGGGATCCCATAGCATAATCATGGTTGGGATATGAGATATATATAACACATCTGCAGCCACCTGTAGGAAAGTGACAACATAATCATAGTTGGATTTTGTTTTGAATTGAGAGGAAATTATTGTCATCAATTTCATAACAATGGCAACATGACTTCAACTGCCTCCAACCCATATATTGGGAAATGAGCTTTGGAAATGAATGAGGTCATGATACATGAGGAAATATCACTAATTCAAGTTTTATTTTATAGCCAAGGATTTTCCTGAATATGCTAAAGGGACACATCCAAACAACTAGAAATATGAAATGAGCCTAAATTTTAAATATTCTTAAAACCACCTGTGTAAAAGTTAATTTGTCTTAGAATAGCCCGAGGAGAGGACAATAAATAAGAAGCATGCAATCTCTCTCATGGAGATGAGGGGAAACTCTATATTTAGTAGTACTACTACCATGTAAGACTTGTGTGGCATGTTGTAGATGTCTCGTTTATTTACACGTGGATTTAATTAAGTAGTATCATTTTTCTCTTATAGTACCTCATCTAAGGAGGCAAGGAACCATCCCAGGATAGGTACTACTGTAACTTTGGTAGGATTAGCAATCTAGTTCCTAGATTTTATTACAAAGGTGTGGTTAATAAGATTTTGTTACAAGTCATAACTATTTTCTAAATATTTATTCAAGTTTGAGATTGATATAAGTAGTATTATTAGTAGATTGTTAGTAGGAATAAGTCATCAAATTTTTTGTGGATTTTTAATTAATTGTTCAACAATGTTTTGATTTGTAATTTGATTCTTATATTCTCATTGGATTTTGATTGTTGTATTTAATATTCACTAGTGATTAGAAGGTATATGGTGCACGGGGGCTTCATTGTGGGAGCAATACCATACCATGTGCATTCATATTGGGGGATATATATTGAGGATAAAATGACATAATATATTGAGCATATAATAGTGGGTAAAGGGTTTTTATATTGGAAAGTATAAAAAATGGAGCTCAAAGTTAATAAAAAATATAAAGGGGTATAAAAATTTTTAATGAAAAATCGATACTTACAATATCTATTGGAATTAGGGGTTTTTTAAATTGGGAAGGTGTATTGGTTTCATATTGATAGGGGGTTAAATAATGTGACTTTTAGAGGTATTTTCCAATATGTAGTTAAATTAAGGGTATTATTTAGTATACCATGAACGCACGTGCTATGTCTGAGGTTTATTTAGTGAAGCCCCCGTGATATGGTGCCAATCATTCCAACCCAACCCAATTTCGAAACTCAGTATACTTGTCTAACCTATCAACCTAATTCTTGAAATGTTATTATCCTAGATTGCAGAAGTTGTACCCTCTATTCTCAGGCATACATTGTTCTGCCCAAGATTGGACCACAAGACTTGCAAGACCAAACTTTCCCTCCTAACCATTAGACCACATTCATAGGACTTAGCATGCATATGATACTGGTACCTGTGCACCTTATCTGCACCAAATTAGTGAAGGTTTTTCTCTCACTCTAACAACTTTACATTTAGCCTTATTCGGTAAGGTTCGCTGCTAGAGACCCTATACTTGTTACATCAAAGCTTTTCTGGATAACCAATACTGTTAGTCTAAAGAGGTGTTATTTTTGCCTAGAAAATAATGGAAATTTTATTACCATTTTGATAAAATTTTAGGGAAATTTTTAGAAATTGAATTACAATTTTTCAATTTCAAAATTTTGGATGTCCTAAATTTTTTTGATGATACTGAATCTATTTCTAACAGAAAAATACAATTCAAACACTCTTACTTTCAAACTTTTTGAAAAAAAAAACTAAACAACACCTATTTCTTTCGTATGAATGGAGCTAGAGTCTCGTCATGCAAAACCACTAGGGACCATGCTTAACACATGCACCGACTAAGTGATAACCTGGCTGGGGACAACAACAACAATTTGGAGTGAGTGTCACAGCTCTAACCAAATGGACAACACAAATCTGAGCATAAAACATATTTCTTTTAATTAAATATCAGTCCACAATTTACAAAGCATGGATATATTAATATTCAACACTTTAAAGTGTATATATAGTAGAACCATACTCAGAAAATGAGTGCACAGTGGAACCTAGAGTCAGAGAATAAGCTTAACAACATCTATGCTCTTCCACCAGCTTTCATATCAGCTCCTACCAGCTCACTGTAGCTTGAAGAAATATTCCAGGAGGCTGATAACACGTACAACAACAAGGAAACTCGAGCTTTGTGTAATAACCAGCCTTTATACACTTCAGCAAGAGAAAATTTTAGTGAGCAGCCTCTCCTTTTCTCAGCATTTCAAACTGTACCACAACAATTAGAAGTTACAGGACCACGCTCAATAAAGAATACACGTCTAATAGAAAAATAGTAAGATACTTGATCCAGGTGGATGTTGGTGGCCACCCACCTATCCCACTTAGACCCCCACAACTGTCTCTTTCAATTTTTCAGTTTCCTCAATTGTAGCACAATTCACTATTTTTAGCAGTTTTTCAAGTCCTGAACTTCCAGAGTCGTTTTGAGGCCCTAAATGACATTTTTGGGGAACACTGGGAGAAAGATGGGTCCATGTACTGATTTTTCTCTTCCCAAACTTCTAGTCCTTAGATAGATCTTTCTAATGAGCTATGGTGCACATCAAATGGAGACTGTATGCCAAAGTTATGACCTCGGGAAGTTGATGTACCAATTTACCCAAAACGGGGCCCATAGTGTGGCGCTTCATCTCCTAGGGTTAGGTTTTTGGATGTTTATGGTTTTCCATTGTTTCTAAACAATAAATAGGCCTTCGAGCCTCATTGTAACACAGTTCAGAGGCATGCAACCGCCAAATCTCTTCTTAGAGATAAGCTACCATCGCCCTAGCTAGTTTATTTCCATTTCTGTTTGTAAGCGTATTTCAGTATTTAACAGTAATGAAATGAAGTATTATTTCTATTGCATCTTTGTATGTATGGTTATATCTTTAATTTATTGCGTTCTTGTTTAAATCTGGATCAGTGGTATCAGAGTGGTTTGCTCTTTCTTTGTTTTTCGTTGCACGTCCCCAACGAGGTCAGGATATAAGGAGTTAGGGTTGGAACTGGTCGAACCTTTGCAAGACCAGCCTCGAAAATCCTGACGGCCTCCCATGGCGTATGAAAACAAAGACGAGGGGGCAGGAGATCCTATCAAAATCTTGCTCGAAGAAGCCCCTGAGCAACAAAGGAACACGGTGATGGACAACTTTTCCCAGATCCTTCAGCGACTACCCAGGGGCGACGCAGCTACTTCGAGCGGCTACTCTGGAAATGCCACACCCTTTAAGGTACAAGTTAACTTTGAAATCCCCATATTTGAGGGTTAGATAGACGTAGATGCCGTAGATAAATGTTTAAATCTGCTAGAGGGTTATTTTTCTGTTCATGATTTTTCCAGCCAGGAAAAGATTACTTTCTCTCTTCTCAAAGTAGCCCCCCACATCAAGGATTGGTGGGAAACCTACTGTAAACAGAAGGATGAAAGTACATGGTCACTATTTTCAGCCGCACCCACTTGGAATTCATTATGGGATTCCATTAAGGAGTAGTACTACCCTATCAAAAGCTATGAGGACAAATACATAAAGTGGACCATGCTGCAGTAGGGAAGGGACCAAGATGTGTAGGAGTTCACAAATATTTTTCATACCCTTCGTACAAAGTTAGATATCAAGGATTCTGAGCTGCATTTGGTACTAAAATACCACGACTGCCTACATAGATACATCCAGGACGAGATGGAGTTCTTGAACATCTCCTCGCTCAGCATGGCATACCGATACACTGTCAAGATTGAGCAGAAGTTTAAACAGAAGAAGCGAGACTTTGGATCTGCGAATTTGAAGACCAAAGGACAAAGCCAAGGCGAGGTGACCCAAGACAACTTGTCGAAGCTGCAAGAAAATATCAACACCACAAAGTCGAAGAAGGACATAGGAAAGTGGTGTCTGTTCCATAAGAGTCCCACTCATAATACAAGTGAGTGTTGGACAAAGTAGTCGTTGGTGGCTGAGTTGAAGGCTTCAAAATCAAATGCATGTTCCGACCCTGAGTCAGAACCCAACAAGGGGAATGGCAAAGGGAAGAAGATCATTGATGTGGAGCCCAAAGCCACTCTTTCCACTGCCAAGATCCAGAAGAATGAGCCCGAAGATCCAGAGGAGGGGGAGAGTCTTTTCCACTCACATATGTGGGTGAAGGGTTCGCCATTGCAATTCATTGTCAACAATGGAAGCCAAAAGAACCTCATCTCAGCAGAGGTCGTGAAGCTGTTTGGCCTACATACTACACCACACCTGTAGCCGTACAATATCGGGTGGCTTCACCAAGGATGAGACCTCTGAGTTCGCCAGTAATGCCGCCTTCCTTACAGCATCAAGCCCTTTATACAGGAAACCGGAGGTAGCCCCACCTACTACCACCTCTTTGATCACTTCTAAGAAATGCAACAAGCTCATCTCCCAGACTAGGAAATTCATTTTCTATCTGGTTCGCTCCCAAAGTAAGGGGAAGATTGTCGCCACATCCATGACCCTCGTGAAGGCTTCCTCCACGCAGCAGTAACAACAGATGGATACAGTCATGAAAGTAGACATGAACATCTTCTCCTCACCCATAGGGACAAAGTTGCACTATTAGGTCAAGCATTCATTCGATCTGACTCTTAGAGAACCTCTACCCAACGGGTCGATATATCGCCGCTCCATTCTGGAAAATTCCAAGTACAAGCAGCGACATGATCAGCATCAAGTACCACACAAGTTTCAAGTGGGCGACAAAGTCTGGTTGCATTTGCAGAAATAATGCCTTACAAGAGCCCATACCAAGTTTGTGGGAAAAAATGCTTTGGAGCACAACATTTCCCCATTCCTTCACCTGCATCGAGTGTTCAATGTGGACCGCCCTCAACCATGCTTCCCACCATTACTAGACACATCAGAGGTTGCAGAACAGCTCACCAGGGACCCAACTCAGCAGAAGTTTCCTCATCTCAGGGAGGAACTCAACACAGTGGGGACCATTACTTCCTTCAAGGGGGGGGGGGGAAATGATCCAGGTGGATGTTGGTGGCCACCCACCTATCCCACTTGGACCCCCACAACTGTCTCTTTCAATTTTTTAGTTTGCTTAGTTGTAGTACAATTTACTATTTTTAGTAGTTTTTCGGGTCTTGAACTTACGGAGCCATTTTGAGGCCCTAAACGACGTTTTTTTGGGAAAACGCGGAGCAACATGGATCGATGGACTAATTATTCTCTTCCCAAAGTTTTAGTCCTCGGATAGATCTTTCTAACGAGCTACGGTGCGTGTCAAACGGAGATTGTGTGCCAAAGTTATGACCCCGGAAAGTTGATGTACCAATTTACCCAAAACGGGGCCCATAGTCTAGCACTTCATCTCATAGGGTTAGGTTTTGGGATTTTTAGGGGTTTCCATTGTTTCTCAACAATAAATAGGCCTTCAAGCCTCATTGTAACACATTTCAGAGGTATGTAGCAGCCACATCTCTTCTCAGAGATAAGCTACCATCGCCCTAGCTAGTTTATTTCCATTTCTGTTTGTAATCATATTTCAGTATTTTACAGTAATGAAATGAAGTATTATTTCTACTGCATCTCTGTATGTATGGTTATATTTGTAATTTATTGCTTTCCTGTTTAAATCTGGATCAATACTTGGCATTCAATAGCTCAGGAACTTAACTCCTACACCTAAATCAACCTTCAAAAAGTATTTATATGTTCAGCCAGCTACTAAAAGGAACACAAACTTCATTTAATATTTAATGGGAAACTCGGCCTCTGTTTTGTTCATATAAATCATCCCACCAAAATGAGAATGATCTTTGACCCCTTGCTTCAGTAAACTCGGTCCTTAGTTCCAACAACTCGACCAACAATGACTTTGGAGCAATACAACCCTTTCTTTGCAGTGCAAACTCGTCTTTCCAAAAGATAAAAACTTGGCCTCTCTTCCTTAACAAATTCTGGGCTCTTTCTCCATAGCTCGAAGCTGCCAAACACCAGGTTTGAAAGATCAACTTCTTCGTAAGTATAGTGGATATTTCAGCAGTCTCAAGCAAGAATTTCTGAAGAAGAAAAAGAAAGGAAAACTCCCGATGGAGGTAAGGCAAAAGCTGCTTGACTGGTGGAATGTACATTACAAGTGACCATATCCTTCAAAAACATACAAGGTCGCTTTGGCTAAAAGTACTAGTCTGGATCAGAAACAAATAAATAATTGGTTGATATTGTTTCTGATTGGCTATAGCTTAAGTACTCGGTACAGGACGAATATTATTCAACCCATGAAAAATTATAGTGCCGACTCTGATTAGCAGCTCTTGCCTCTGCTAAGCTCTTTTACATCATGTTGTTTATGTACTATTCTTTTTTCAGGATATTTGTTTTTCTCTAGGTGAAATAAGCAGTTAAAGATCAGGCTACCAGTAAGTTCATGAGGTTACAATCAATACTCATTGCATAGTTGTGTATATAATTCATACAGTTCCCATACCGCCCTTGCCATGCAGATCCACTTATAAGACCTCAACTACGAAGATCTAAGTGATTACACAGAGGTTATAGATTAACCTTGACACATGAGAGAAGTACAATTAAATGACTATTTCAGGGATGGAAAATTAGAACGAAAGTAATACACGGAAAAAATAATATTCACTTTAACCAAAAAATTAATTGGTACACTAGCCATAAACATAACAATATATAAATGCATATACTTTGTGATTGATTTCCAATTAAGATTGTAATATTGCAATGTGAATGCATAATTGATTGTTATAAGTGATTGAGATATCTAAGACATAAATTGGGAATGTGAATGAATAATTAATGATTAGATTAGTAGCATATCGATCAGCGCCCATCCTTTGAGGTATTATGAAATGATGCAGTTTTCTTTAACAATCCTTTGGCCTGGACAAGAATCCCTTGTCAATTAATCAACTACCAAATTTAGAAGACTATCCACACCTAGCCAATATACTACCTGCAATGCAATCTATCAGAAACAATTTACAAACATATCAATAAACAAACAATCTGTGTTAAATGCCAGATAACATTGGGCACCTGCAATGCAAATGCTACTTTATACTTACCTTTATTAGATTCAATAACATGTCAATATCGACATTGGTGATGAAATTCAGATCCCATGTCCTCATAACGTTGGCAGGTTCAGAAGAGTTGCGTACGTGATACTCTATGTATTCAAACATTTTTTCTAGAGTTTGTTTTGATACAGTACTGACAGGCATGACCTGATGAGGTAATTGGTCTTCCCCTACAATTTGTATTATATTTTTTAACACCTTCGATTCAAATGCCACCTGTTTATCCACCGAAATTAATAGGAATTGGACCGACTACATAAGGACAATAACGAAGTCAATCAGAAATTATAGTTAATAATTCCAGCCAACTTGAACCAAGAAACAACAACATCTGTCAAGTACTTGGTTTCACAGGAGCATCAAAGATAGAATAACATCTGGGGGAGGGGGAAGAGTGCTCATCATACAATCACAAGGGCTAACACCAAAGAGGGATTACACAATGAAAGACAAGGCCACCAGCCTAGGGCTAGACACTGATAAACATATAAACAGACCCGTAGAGCTGCACCTGTCATGATCAGTCCAGGTCATCTGCTTGGTATATTGATTCATGGGCCTCACAACATTTCACTAACAGGACGGATTGGTTCACAGAGTATGTGTCGTGTTCATCCAAGTATTCCGTGATCTTTGGTGGTGGGAAGGAGTATATGGTAGTTGGTAAAAGAAATGTCCAGATTTCCCTTTGGAGGGAATATGTTGATGTTCCTCAATGTCTATTATGTGCCAGGTGTTAGTACGTAAAATGACATGGGCATTTTTTCACTTTTGAAGCAAGTGGCTTAGCAGGTGGAAGAGGTCTGAGTTTAATAAACAGAGGTTGACAGGCTTGATGAAGGTTGTTTTAAGATGCGTTCGAGGTATAATTTTCTAAACTGTATGGGCATGTTTGTAACAACAAAAGTCAAGTATTCTAGCAGATTGAAAACAGAGGACTTGCAGAAGTGACATGTCTTCGCACAATACACCAGAAGTAGAACCATGTGTCTGGGGTTTTATCATCCCGAAACTTATGCATAAAAGCTGCTTCAAATTGTGCCCAGCTTGTAATGGATCCCTGACGTAGACTGAAGTACCACATTGAATCTTTTCCTTCGAACATATATGGGAAGAGCCGGCAGATGACATCTTCATGTTGAATTCCCATGAGTTGAATCACCATCATGAATCTCCTTTGTCAGGATAAATTTTGGGTAGTAGGCCTCTTAGAATGTTTAGGAAAATCATGTTGAGGTCTTGCGATGGCAACTGCATCTTGGGACCAACCATGGGTGAGTGGGTAGATTATATTAATTGAGTTAATGACTGGATCCACTGGATCAACTAATTCAGCGACTGATCTAATACATAATCTACTACATAATCTACTGATGCTTCTATATATGATGCTACCTTCACCTATGCTTATGGATTTGCTACTTATAGTCTTGCTCCTAGTTGGGATGCTTCAATGTCTGCTTTAGGTGCACTAGCCTCTGCCCTAGCCTATGCTCCTACTTCTTTCTTCGTTATTGCTTTTGGGTCTCTATCTTGACTTGGACATGGTGCTTATAGCTCTTCCATGGCTGGATCAATAGAATCACCTGCGACTGGATATGCTTACTCTGCTGCAAGAATAGGTGCTGGATAAACTGTTGGTGTTGTATCGACTTCTTGTACTAATGCTAATACCTATGGATATCGATCTCACTTACAAAAGATAGGACCCATGAAATCAATGACCCCACCCAACAGAAAATCTGAAGAAAATGAAAGAAATTAAGAAAAACCCTACCTCAGAGGAGGTCCCATGAAATCAACAACCCCATCCCACCCAATAGAAAACCTGAAGAAAATTAAAGAAATGAAGAAAAACCCTACCTCATAGTCAAACATTGTGCACATGAAAAATCGCAAGGTAATAGCTGATTTCAAATGAAGGCACCAGAATTCAACCCTGTACATTTCGCACCATCCCCAAATAAAAATAACAATAATATTTGATAGGCTTGCCCCCACCCAACAGAAAACCTAAAGAAAATGAAAGAAATGAAAAAAAACCCTACCTCATAGTGAGACATTGTGCACATGCAGAATCGGAAGGTAATGGCTGATTTCAAATGAAGGCACCAGAATTCAACCTGTACATTTTGCGCCATGCCGAAATAAAAATAACAATAATATTTGACAGGCTTTCCCTCCCTGCAGTTACACTAATTCGATATAGAAGCCAAGATTTGTAAGAGTTTTCTAAGGTGTGTTTTGAGGAGACAATTAGAACCATATTAGATTGCAATGGGTTGTTGCATGGGTTCACCAATAACACATTAATATTTAATTAATTATAAATTCTAAAAATATAATATTAAATCTTTTAAATTTATATATATAAAGTAATAATTGAAAAGTAATTTTATTTATATTATAATTTAATATAAAAAAGGTGCTATTTCTTAATATTACATTTAACAATAATAAAATAATATGTATATTAACAAATTTGAAACCAACATAAAATTTATTAGTAGTTAAGAGGGATACATTTTTTTAAGATTTATTAAAACCATATTATAACCATATTAGATTGCAATGGGTTGTTGCATGGGTTCACCGATAAATATACTCTCTAAATGATTGCAATGCTTACTTCTATAAAGTGTTTATGATATGTGCTTAATGAATTTTTTTGTTGGAAATAGGAAGAGAAAGATGAGATAAAGTATTGGGGGTTTTCGTAGTGCATGATATTAGATATCATTTTGGGATTCAACTATGTTAAGTAAGTCATTCATCTATGACCATTTCCATGAGAAATAGTCGTAACTGACTAATTTCTCATGATTTTTGAATAGTCCACTTAGCACTCATTGCATCAGGTGGTGCTCGCAAGGGTGAAGAAGTGGGATTGAAACTAGTGAAATGAATCACATAGCATCAGTCATCACTTCCAAGTTACGGGGTGCAAGCCCTGGAAGTGATGATTGATGCTATGTGATTCATTTCACTAGTTTCAATCCCACTTCTTCACCCTTGTGAGCATCACTCGATGCAATGAGTGCTAAGTGGACTACTAAAAAATCATGAGAAATTAGTCAGTTACGACTACCTCTCATGGAAATGGTCATAGATGAATGACTTACTTAACGCAGTTGAATCCCAAAATGATATCTAATATAATGTACTGCGAAAACCCCAATACTTAATTCAAAAAGAGTGAAGGGAAATCTACTTGAATGGTTCATTAGGCACAATACTTGCTAAGGTTTTGAAAATGGGGTAGCAAGCTAAGTGGGCTTGATTGTGGGGAAAACTCCCTAGTTAAGCGTGCTTGAGCCAGAGACGATATGGGATGGGTGACCTCCCGGGAAGTCCTGGTTATCGGGTGCAAGCCCCGGAAGTGATGATTGACGCTATGTGATTCATTTCACTAGTTTCAATCCCACTTCTTCACCCTTGTGAGCATCACCTGATGTAGTGAGTGCTAAGTGGACTATTAAAAAATCATGAGAAATTAGTCAGTTACGACTACCTCTCATGGAAATGGTCATAGATGAATGACTTACTTAATGCAGTTGAATCCCAAAATGATATCTAATGAAATAAAGTGTTTAGGATATATGATTAATGATTTTTTTTGTTGGAAATAGGAAGAGAAAGATGAGAAAGGAGAGGCACTAAGGTTTGTTGTAAATCAATTAAAAGGAAGGAAAAATATCTCCAAATAATAGGATTTTTCAAGTTTCCTCTTCAATAGGACTAAATTTTAGTTGGAGCTAGGGAGTTGGCCTCAAAAACATTGATTGGGTACTCTAGAAATCAAGACCTCACATATCCAAGTTAGTCCATTAGATAGATTCGTCTTGGACAAAGGTTGCAAAGGCTAAGGTGCAAACCTCCCCTTTTTAATGTGGGTTTTAAACCTTCCATTTGAGAATGCTAAAAACAAGGTCAAGATCTTGAAAGGAGGTCCTTGATTTTACCAAAACTCAATATCAATGCTTAATCAATGGTGTGATTCTTTCTATTTGGGTTTGGCCTTGAACTTTGGGATCTATCTTTGGGTCTAGTTATCAATCTGTCATTTCATTAATGTGTTGAGAAGGTCTTAAGGGCTATAGGGGATAAGATGGTTATTTTCCAATACCCCTCCCTTGAAACCCTATAAAGAGATGGTGTGCCCCATTTCATTGTTGTAATATTTCAACCACAAGCTCTTCCTATGAGGATGCCCCTATAGGGAGGGTATGTAAAGGAAGTGAAAAAATAACAAAATTTCGTGTTGAGTCAAAGGAGGGTTATAGATTGTAGGTGCATCTAGAGGTCTCAACAAAGGTGGAGAGGAATGAAGTTTACCTCCTATTGCAACACCTCTTGTTCCACCATTCGAGGTGCTAAAGGGCACTAACTTTAAGGGTCATAGGTGAAAGCTCACAAAGATCTTAATAATGAGAAGGTAGGAGTGATTTAGCATAGGATTGATTTTTCAAAAGTTGACTTTTTGGGTGAGATTTTCCAGTAAATGGAAAAAATTGAAACACTACCACCTACAAATTAAGTAGAGTATGAGCACATGTTTCCTAATATTCAAAGAGTCTCTTCATATTTTTTCCATGAGATCCATGGCAAGTATGTTCAAGTGTCGATAACTCATGCTAAGATATCATCTTTGATTCACGACACATATACTCCTTCAACTAGTGATGGAGAGTCCAACCAATGAGTAGGAAAGGTTGTTCATTTACAAGGTTGGCATCAATCAAGTATTCTCCCTCTCTGGCCAACTCTAAGATGAGGAGTGTGTATAATGGACTTATTATTGTAAACAATTGCAAATATTGGATTATCTTCAAGTTCAAGGGCTTGAAGTGGTTGCCTCAACCTACAAATATTTAAAGGAACTATGTGTTTTTCAATTAGACCCTTACGGTCAAGGAGCTGCAAAAGAGGAAGGTTGTATGGCTATTTTTAAGGGGTTGGCCTAAGCTCACCTATGTACTAACTTCTTTTGTCAAATGACAAATGTAACTTTGGTTACTATTACAATAAACTAAATTACTCTCTTCTCACTTGTTTATTCTTGTGTATTATTGATCCCAAAAAATTAGATCATGTGATAAGTAACCTCTACTTGAAGGGTTTGTAGCAATTGTTCAATATTGTAAAAGTCTACAATGTTTATCTTTCACTAACTTTCTCATGAATAAGGCCTTTCAAGGTATTCTAAAAAAATACCTAGAACAATCATTGCCAATATTATGTGCTCCCTCTTTATTGACATCCATGGAGGAATGTTATTGTTAATAACAAAAGCAGGTCACACTGAGTAAGTAGATTTGAGCTCTCTAAATGGATTGACACCATGAGCTACCAATGAAAGCCTAAGATTATAGAGAAACCAATGACCCCTAAAACATTATTGAAGTGATGGGATAACACCAAATTAATTCAAGGAATTTAGCTAAGTTTTGTACTTGTTAATCAAGGTTGCCATTGATGTCAATATGGCAGTGTTTGTGATGGAAAATTCTTGTGATCATAATGTTTCCCATGAAGGACCCAAGGACTGAATATAACATATGAAATGAATATATATCTATAGACATAATAGAAGCAATAGACCCAAGGAGGAAAGCCATCAGGGAAGCCATTGGAAGACAAGAACAAGGGCCATCAAAGAGTAGCCATCGGAAATCACAGAGAAGCCACAAGAAAGCCAAGTCAAGAGTAATATCCATATCAGAGATATTGCATGAAATATCGGAGGAGCTAACATAATGGAGGATTTAACAGCAATATTAGAGGAGTAAAGAAGAAAACATCGGAGGAGCAATATCGGAAGTATCACATGTAATATATGCCCAAGAAGAACCGATAGGAAGAAAACAACGGATGAGCATAAACAGAGTTATCGGAGGTCACAGGAAGATAAGCCACATGAGCAACAACTATCAGAAGAGTAGAAGAGTGAAGAGAAG
Organism: Pinus tabuliformis; assembly: GCA_031772625.1. Lineage (NCBI taxonomy): Eukaryota > Viridiplantae > Streptophyta > Pinopsida > Pinales > Pinaceae > Pinus > Pinus tabuliformis. The sequence goes on from CM062813.1 coordinate 592,320,573, forward strand.
TCACATGAGATCAAACCCAAGTGCTTGCGGAAGAAGAATGGCGGAGGAATAGATCTCGATTGTCAGATCGACATATCTATTAGATCGACGGTGATTAGCAATTGTGGGGGTAGGAAAGTATGGATTTCCTTGATCGTGGCTGAAGTCCCACACTCAATCCTAGCCATCATTCTCATATTCAACTCTTAGATCATAGTCAATTGTGGGGGTTAAGGTTGTTTTAATCAGTGTTCCATTCGAAGTCCCGCAAACCATAGAATGCGATATAATACGCGGACCCGATGCTCCAATAGAGCACGCCCTAATGTAATATCGTGTCCCCCTCATCGGAAGTCATTGTCACACTAAAACTACGATTGCGATAATACATGCGGACCTAAATGGGTTATATTAACAGCCCTAATATAACATCGCATCTGCCATATCGCAAGTCTTATAGGGTTGTCACGGTAAAACCTCCAATTGCAATATAATATTGCGGACCCGCTGCACCATTATAACATGACTTTATACAATATCGCATCCACAGTATCGCTAGTTTCTAAGGGATGTCAAACCGTCGATTGTGATAAGGCTGTGGACCTGACAGATTTATTAACAACTGTTTAATATCATATCGCATCCGCTCCGTCGGTAGTAGGGGAATCAGCTATGTTATGTGCAAACCTCTGAAAGTTGCGATTGTGGGATTAAAGGAATAACTCTGATTTTCATGAAGGTTGCAATTGCGGGGGTAAGGTGATGATGTGGTCAACCCCTTCACCTTTGAATGAGTCGTTTCGATTCATTGGAAAAACTCATACATACATATCTATATATATATATATATATATATATATATATATATATATATATATATATATATATATATATATATATATATATATAAGTTGAAACACTTCACTTCTGTGAGGTGTATCAGGCATCTATCACAGAGAACAAGGAAAGTTCACAACTCGTGAATTGGAAGAAACAGAGGAAGTCGAAGGTCTGGCAAACGTAGAAGGTGCAGTAGAAGCCGAAGGCTGAGCGAAGAAGGAAGCTGAAGACAGAGTGGGAGGACAATATTTTGACCCGATTCATCTTGAAAGATAGGGTCAGAGCCCTTAGGGTTGGTGCTTCAGAATTGGAAGGATTGGTTTCCTTGGATTTGGTGCCTTGAAAAGATAGGGTCAAAGCCCTAGAGGTCGGAGCCTCATCAACACCAAGTTGGATCTTGGAACACATTTATATTGTATTTATTATTTTACTCAATAAAATTATACTTATACATTTCTCTATTTAAATTGTGAAGAATTAAAGTGGTAATAATACCAATTGAAATAAAATATTGATTTACGCCCCCTTCTCAGTATTTCCAACAATTGGTATCAGAGCCAGCTTCTTCATATCAGCCTAATAGCTAGAAGAAGGATTCTGAGTCACAATGAGAAATCAAGAAGTGTCAGGAATACCTCCTCTGTTCGATGGCACAAATTTTGGTTTTTGGGAAAAAAGAATGTCCTACTACTTAATGTCCCTTGGACCTGAAGTTTGGCATTTAGTTTTAAATGGGTACAAAACTCCTTCCACTCTTCCAACAGATCAAGACGAAAGGAAAGGTTACATGCAAATGCAAAAGCCTTAAATTCCATCACTAGTGGAATCATTGATTCTGAATTTACAAAAGTCATGAATTGTGACTCGACCAAAGAAGTATGGGATAAGCTAGTTAGCTTATATGATGGGGACTCCAAAGTTAAGAAGGCAAAGCTTCAAACTCATAGAAGACAATTTGAAAGTCTGAAAATGGATGATGAAGAAGATATTGCATCATACTTTCTCTGAGTAGCTGAAGTGGTCAACTCTCTTAAAGGATTGGGAGAAAACATTGAAGAAAGCACTATTGTTCAAAAGGTCTTAAGATCTCTCCCAGACATATTTGACTCCAAAGTAAGTGCTATAGAAGAAATGAAGGACCTAGATACTCTCAAGATGGATGAACTTCATGGAATCCTCATTGCCTATGAGATGAGAAAAGGAAGCCCAAGTTCCAAAGATGCAGCATTCAAGGCCTCAAAATCAAAAAAGGGGAAAGAATGGAATACCAGTAGTGATGACTCCGATGTTGAATCTGAATTGGCGCAATTTGTACGAAGACTAAAGAAAGGATCTAAGCTAAAAGGTAAGTACCCTCTTATTTGTTTCAAATGTGGAAGAATAGGTCATTATGCTGCAAAATGTCCTCTTAAGCATGATAGTGATGATGAGGAAAATTCTAAAAGGATGGTATACAAAAAAAAGGGTTCAATAAGAAGAATTTCTTCTCTAAGCAAGATGAGTCTGATGAAGATGAATTTGTACTCATAAAAAAGAAATCAACTAATCATTTCCCTCATCGCAAAGGAGGTAATGATGAATCAGATGAAGAAAATGACTACACTGGAAGCCAAGAAGCGTTATTCATGGCATTCACAAATGTTGATGATTCAGGTCTAGAAGGAAATGTAGATGAATTGATAATAAGTGCCATTGAAGAAAATGAGAAATTACGAAATAAAATCATTTCTCTCAAGGTAGAAAAGGAGGAAGCAAAAAGAAGGTAAGACCTCTTGAAAAATAAGGTAAAAGAAAAAGAAGAAATTTGTGAGGAACATGAAGCCTAAATAGTATCTCTGAGGAAGGAATTGGAGCAAGTCAAAAAGGGTTGGGAAAGATCTCAAATACTTGACATTATCCTAAATGATCAAAAACCTCAACATGACAAATCTGGGATAGGTTTTAAAGGAGAATGATCAAGTACTAAGAATAATGCGAAAAGCTATGTCAACATACTTTCCAGCAACCCAAAAGAAGAAAAATTATTTCATCAAAGGCCCATCTCAAATCTAAAGAATGAAGAGCGAGTAACTCTAAGGAAGAATGTTGATTCAAATCATGGCTATTACAACAGGTACAAAACTATTTTTTTTGGGCATTGTTTTTATTGTAAAAATTTTGGTCATCAAGCTAAACATTGCATGGCTCGTAAGAATGAAACACCAAAATTGAAGGATCAAACAAACAAACCATATGGTCTCAAAGGGCAAGGACAAATCAAGACCTACAACTCTTTTGATCCCTTGGCCAAATTTGATCCAATTTGCTCATTATGTAATGATAATGGACATAATGAACAAAATTTCCTGCTCAAAAGAAGAGAAGCAAAAAATGAGAATCCCAACATGGATAAATGTGGCCTAGCTCTGTTAGCTCACAGTGATGAAAATCATTGGTTTGTGGATAGTGGTTGCTCCAGACATATGACATGTGACAAAAGGAAGTTTATCTCATTGAAAAAAAAGGAAGGAAATGTATCCTTTGGAAGTGGATCTGCCAAAATTGCTGGAAAAGGAACTGTTACCCTTATTAATGGAAAAGGAAAGGCTCAAAATGCTTTGCTAGTAGACGGGCTCAAACAAAATCTCTTGAGTTTAAGCCAAATCTGTGATCAAGGACATAATGTTGTCTTTAGCACTAAATATTGTGAAGTATGGAACTCTTCCTCAGGGGAACTTGTGGCAAAAGGAGTTAGAACATCAGATAACGTCTACATTCTAAACAAAATTCAAGAAGATAAATGTTACTTAATTCAAATAGATGAAAGTTGCCTATGGCACAAGTGACAGCCATACAAGTTTCGATAACTTGATCAATATTAGCAAGATTCATGCAGTACAAGACATCCCAAAGTTATTCAAGCCAAATCAAGGAGTATTTGGTCCATGTCAACATGGAAAGAAAACTAGAACCATCCACAAGACCAAGGAGTTTTCTACATCAAAACCTTTGGAGATCATCCATGCTGATTTATGTGGACCAACAAGAACTCCGACACTCCAAGGAGAAAGGTACTTTGCTTTATTTGTTGATGACTATACTAGAATGATGTGACTATATTTCATAAAATCTAAATCCGAAGCATTTGAGTGTTTTAAGAATCTTAAAGGTCTTGTAGAAAATGAAAAGGATTCTAGACTAAATGTCTTAGAACAGATAGAGGGGGAGAATTCACATCAAAAGAATTTGATGGATTCTCTAAAGTACATGGAATCAAAAGAGAACTCTCTACTGCCAGAACACCCAAGAAAAATGGGGTATTTGAAAGAAGAAACTGAACAGTTCAAGAAATGGCAAGAACAATGTTAATAGCAACTGACTTGCAGCCAAAATTCTGGAGAGAAGCAGTTGGGACAACTGTTTATACCTTGAATCGAACTCAACTAAGACCAAATAATGAGAAGACTCCTTATGAATTATGGAAAGGAAGACCTGCTTCAGTAAAATACTTCAAGATTTTTGGAAGCAAGTGCTTCATAAAAATCAATGATGACTCACCAGGAAAATTTGATTCTCGGGTTGACGAAGGAATATTCCTTGGATATTCTACAAGGAGCAAAGCCTACAAGTGCTACAATAATCGACTATGGAAAATAGTGGAAAGCATTGATGTGAAGATTGATGAAGACCTTCTAGAAAAAGAAATTGAAGATCATGAAGTTGACCCTCTCATTGAAGAAAACGAAGAAGAACTTGAAAAAGAGGAAAAATATCAAGAAAAACACAAGGAAAAAGAACCATCTCAAACCCTTTCAAAGGTGAAGTTTCTCCAAAAACATCACCCAGAAGAGCAAATTATTGGCAATATAGATGAAGGGATGCAAACCTAAAGAAGGATGACAAGTACACCAAAGAAAAATGTTGTTGCTCTCCTATCTATGATAGAACCAGAAACATTTACTCAAGCAAGTAAGGATCCTCATTGGGTAAAAGCCATGGAAGAAGAAATGTCTCAAATCAAGAAGAATGAGACATGGGAGCTGGTACCTCGTCCAAAGGATAAAAATATAATTGGAACCAAGTGGGTGTTCAAAAACAAAATGAATGAAGATGGAAAAATCATCAAAAATAAGGAAAGGCTTGTTTGTAAAGGTTATTCACAAATTGAAGGAATCGACTTTGAAGAAACCTTTGCACTAGTAGCTCATGTGGAAGCTATAAGGATGTTCTTGGCATTTTATTACTCAAAAGGATTCAAAATCTATCAAATGGACGTAAAATCAACATTTCTGAATGGGGAACTCAAGGAAGAAGTCTACATGGAGCAACCAGAAGGCTTTAATCTAACAAGAAGGAAAATACTTTGTTTGTAAGTTGAAAAAGGCATTACATGGGTTTAAACAAGCTCCTAGAGCTTGGTACACAAGATTGTATCACTATCTACAACAACAAGGCTTCAAGAAGGGGGTGGTAGGAAGTAATCTCTACATAAAGATGGATGAGGATAAGTTACTAGTCACTCTTGTCTATGTTGATGATATGATTTTTGCTAGTAATAATGATGAGATGAGCCATGAGTTTGCTCAAAATATGTCAAAAGAGTTTGAAATGTCGATGATAGGAGAGTTATCTTACTTCCTTGGACTACAAGTATCTCAAACCATGGCAGGCATGTTCATATCTCAAGCAAAATATCTTAAAGACATGCTTAAAAGATATGGAATGGAAGACTGTGCACCCATGAGCACACCTATGACCACAAATTGCAAATTAAGCAAAGATGATGACTCTCCTCCAGTATATGCAACTCATTACAGGTCAATAATTGGAGCCCTCCTATACTTAACTGCTATGAGATCTGACATTATGAAAGCAGTAGGAATGGTGGGAAGATTTCAATTAGCTCCTAAACAATCCCATTTGTTAGTTGTAAAAAGAATTCTCAGATACTTGAAAGGAACTCCTGATTTTTGTCTTTGGTACCCTAAGAGCTCAACTCTTACTGTGACTACATTCTTCCTGGGAGATTGTCTAGTATCTTAGCTCAGCAAAAAACAAACATCCATATCACTATCTACAGCTGAAGCCTAGTATATAGATGTTGCAGATTTTTGTACTCAAATATTATGGATGAAGGAAGCTCTGAAAGATGTCAACATAGGTACCAATCAACTAATCACCATCTATTGTGATAACACAAGTGCTATCAGTCTCAGCAAAAATCCAGTGATGCACTCAAAGACCAAACATATACTAATCAAGTATCATTTCCTTCGTGAACAAGTAGCTGAACAAAACATAAACTTACAATATATCAATACTCAGGAGCAGACAGCTGATATTTTCACAAAACCTCTTCCTCAAGAAGCATTTGAACATCTTCGCCAAAAGATGGGGGTTATTTCTCTAGCATCACATTAAGTTGATTCATAAAGATGTTGCATGATAGGGGGAGCAGTTGGATAGGGGAGTTCTTGTGCACCTTTTTGCCATTGATGTCAAAGGGGGAGAGAAGAAGAATATTGCCATCAATGAAAAAGGGGGAGATTGTTAATCAAGGTTGTCATTGATGTCAATATGGCAGTGTTTGTGATGGAAAATTCTTGTGATCATAATGTTTCCCGTGAAGGACCCAAGGACTGAATACAACATATGGAATGAATATATATATACAGACATAATAGAAGCAATATACCTAAGGAGGAAAGCCATCAGGGAAGCCATTGGAAGACAAGAACAAGAGCCATCAAAGAGTAGCCATCGGAAATCACAGAGAAGCCACAGGAAAGCCAAGTCAAGAGTAAGAGCCATATCAGAGATATCGCATGAAATATCGGAGCTAACATAATGGAGGAGTTAACAACGATATCAGAGGAGTAAAGAAGAAAACATCGAAGGAGCCATATTGGAAGTATCGCATGTAATATATGCCCAAGAAGAACCGATAGGAAGAAAACAGTGGAGGAGCATAAACAGAGTTATCAGAGGTCACAGGAAGATAAGCCACATGAGCAACAACTATCGGAAGAGCAGAAGAGTGAAGAGAAGTCACAGGAGATCAAACCCAAGTGCTTACAGAAGAAGAATGGCAGAGGAATAGCTCTGGATCGTCAGATCTGTTAGATTGATGGTGATTAGCAACTGCAGGGGTAGGAAAGTATGGATTTCCTTGATCGTGGCTAAAGTCCCATACTCAATCCTAGTCGTAGATCTCATATTCAACTGCGGGGGTTAAGGCCAATTTAATCCGTGTGCCATTTGAAGTCCCACAAACCATAGATTGTGATATAATACGCAGACCCGATGCTCCAATAGAACACGCCCTAATGTAATATCGTGCCTGCCTTGTCGGAAGTCAATTTCACACTAAAACTGTGATTGTGATAATACATGCGAACCTGAACAGGTTATAGTAACAACCCTAATATAACATTGCATCTGCCATATCACATGTCTTATAGGGTTGTCACAGTAAAACCTCCGATTGCGATATAATATTGTGGACTTGCTACACCAATATAACATGACTTTATACAATATCGCATCTGCAATATCGCTAGTTTTTTAGGGATGTCAAATCGTCGATTACGATAAGGATTTGTGGACCCGACGGATTTATTAACAACTGTTTAATATCATATTTCATCTGCTCCATCAGCAGTAGGGGAATCGGCTATGTTATGTGCAAACCTTCGAAAGTTGCGATTTCGGGATTAAAGGAATAACTCTGATTTTCATGAAGGTTGTGATTGTGGGGGTAAGGTGATGACGTGGTTGGCCCCTTCACCTTTGAACGAGTTGTTTTGATTCATTGGAAAAACTCATACATAGATACATACATACATATATATATAAGTTGAAATGCTTCACTTCTGTGAGGTGTATCAGGCATCTATCACAGAGAAAAAGGAAATTTCACAACTCGTGAACTGGAAGAAACAGAGGAAGCCGAAGGTTTGGCGGATGCAGAAGGTGCAGTAGAAGCTGAAGGCCGAGTGAAGAAGGAAGCTAAATACAGAGCGAGAGGACAATATTTTGACTTGATTCATCTTGAAAGATAGGGTCAGAGCCCTTGGGGTTGGTGCCTTGAAAAGATAGGGTCAAAGCCCTATAGGTCAGAGCGTCATCAAACCAAGTTGGAGCTTGGAACACATTTATATTGTATTTATTATTTTACTCAATAAAATTATACTTATACATTTCTCTATTTAAATTGTGAAGAATTAAACTGGTAATAATAACAATTGAAAGAAAATATTGATTCACCACCCCCCCCCTCAGTATTTCCAACAATACTCCACTTAGACTTTCAAGTTGGTAGTTTAAGATTCCATGGTCCTAATGAGCATATCATATAGAGAGGGAGACATAACCCATTTTTACAAGAATTGGAACCTTGTGTTCTATGGCTTTATGAATACAAAACCATCTTCAATGAGGTGGAGATCATCTCCAACAACTTGGTCCATGCATAGGTAAGTTCAAGAATAATTTACTTGGTTAATGTTTGAAATAATATCCTCCTATCTATTAGATTGTTAAGTGTGTTCTTTGACACATTCCCTAACATGTCCTTTGGGTTGGATTTAGAATGTATCTTGCAATCAATTTATTTTGCCAAAATATTAGAATTTTAAGCATATTCACTACTATCTTATGACTTGTAATGACTTTATTTCCCCACTCTATAACTTATCTTTGAGAAGGATTTCCCTGGGTTCTCCCCCACAATTTTTGTTTACTTGGAGTTGATTAGTAATATATAGAAAACTAAGAATGGAAGATACATACATGCATATGGATTTACTAAGCTTGTAGGGTCCACTTTAGAGTCAGGTTCCACATTAGTGATTTGGGGTCTTGTAGATTTGATTGGGAGCCCATTTTGATTACATAGCTCCATCACTTTGATGTTACTCTAGACATTGGAAGCTTTCCAACTCTGTGAAAATCACCTCAAACGAAGTTTGTATGTGAAATTTACGTCTCTCACAAGTTGACGTACCTTATTGACCACCATGGAAATGAGTGGATGCCATGTCAACCCCCATTACTCACACATGTGGGGGTGTTCCAAAATAGAAACACTAATTGAAGATTGAAGCATGAAAAAACCCTAACCTTGATGTTGAATGACTACACTTTGTGTTATACTAGGTTACTAGGAAAGGAAGGGGCTCCATTCTTTTGGCATTATTATTATTCCATAGTTGAGGATGGAATCAAAGAATGGGATATCGAGCATAACATAAAAGGAATAATATTTTTGTAGTAATCTTTCATGCCACAGTGTCCATGCCCACTCCATAGTGAGTGACCCTTTCTTTGTACTTATATTTCATAATTGAAAAAGAGAGACTAGAGCATATGCCTCACCTTCTAGCTAGGATTTCTCTTGTATTAGGTTTCCCAAGTCATATATTCTATTCATTTGTGTGGGTGATTTTTTTATTTTCTTGTTTCTTCCATTTTGATTTCAAATATATCCATAATTTTGAGTGATACACTAGTAATATTTAATCTAATATCTAAGATAATAAACTACGTAATAAAATATTTCAAAAAAAAGTAAGAACCAGCGTGACAAGCTATTCTAATAGAATATCCACAACAATTTAAAGATCAATGAAATCATTCTTAATGATTTTCAATCATTGGATTGACAAACTCAGAATATGACCTAGAGTTTCCTACCTATGAGCGCTCTCCAGTTAAAACCTTATTATGTTGTGTAATAATGAAATCGTTCTTAATGATTTTCAATCATTGGATTGACAAACTCACAATATGACCTAGAGTTTCCTACCTATGAGCGCTCTCTAGTGAAAACCTTATTATGTTGTGTAATGTGGTGTGTGGATGTTCTTATGTTTGGCTATCTATTTTTTTCTTGGTATTTGGATTATGAGCCAAAGTAATAAATAGCATGAAGCATATGCACAATAGTTGTTGAATAGATAAAGAATATATATTGTTTATGCATTGGGTAAATTTGACTTGTTCATTATAATGTGTTTAGGATCCCAGGCTAACTCCCCTAATTAGGAGAATAGACTATCACTTAACATATTAGGGTAATATTTATTGAATAATTATCATGAGGTAGTAGAGTGTCAAATCAATAATTGTAGGTGGTCTCATTGAAGAAGGTCCACTAGTTAGTGGTTGAGGCCTCACTAAGAGAATTCCACTAAGTGGTCAGGGTTTTGGTCAATTATAAAGTATATATATTAGTAGAAGCTATGTAAGCAATTGCCATGTGAATATTATTGTATTTGGAGTTGTATTTATGTTTGGGGTTGCCCCCTCTAGGACACAATTGAACATTTCATTCAATTATGAATATTAATAAAGGTTTTCTTACTATTTTTATCTCCCAATTTTGGTTTTGTTTACTTCTTGCAATTATATTTATGTCTATTTTTCTCTAACTATTATATTTCAACAAATAAGGAACACCACAAGTGGTATCATAGCACTTTGTTGTGCTAGCATGCACTCTTATTTTAGAGAAAAAAAAAAGAGCAAGGATGTGTTTTGATGTCTCTAAATATCACAATGTTGTTGTTTAATAGGTAAACCAGTGGTTGGGGAAGAATACACATAGAAAATACAAGTGACATGACTTGGTTGGACACTTTTCTAACATCTATTAGTACCCCTTTACGTAGTATCATATCAAAAAAAACTTGTATATGAATTTGTATTCCACATATCCTCAGGAAAATTTGAAGCCCCGTAGGAACACTTGAAATCAACCTAACATAATCATATCATTCATCTTGTTAGCATCAAATTTTTGGACACCCTTTTAACCTTTGTTGGTGTGCCTTTAAGTAGTATCCCAACAAACATCACTTGTAGATAGAGTTGTCTTTTGCATGTCCTTAAGGATAGTGGAAGACCCTGAAGAACACTTGAAATTAGCATAACATATTCCTATCAACCATCTTGTTATAATAAATCAAGAAAAACATCTGAGGATATCAATATTGCATACCAAGGAACTGAGTAGTACAACGAAGGGTACTATTTTTTCTCCTTAGTTAGTGCCATGGAAGATTTGACCAAATATTATTATCAAAAACTCTTTTGTATATGAAAGAGCTAGAAATGGATGCTTCTTTTCCCCTAAGACCCTACAAACCCTATATTCTCCTTGAAAACCTTAGCCTCTATAACAAAAGAAAAAATTTCCTACATAATTTACAATGTCATGAATTTGAGAATTCCACCAATTCAGTGACACTCCAAACAAATTTTTAGAAAAAGAAATGCCTATCTCAAAAGACTCCATGTGTGGCATTGATCACCATTATTTCACTCTCTAGTAAATATTTTTTGGTGGACTCACCAATATAATTTATTTTGATCCATCTCCAGAGATTTCTCTCAGGTCATTGATTATGTTGAGCTATATCTTACACAATCTTTCTAATGGCCATGTGGTCCCATGAAACACACCTACAACATGTCATCCATAGATGACACAAATTAAATGGTTCAGTCCCTCTCATAGTACTTTAACACTCTCACCCGATCACTCAGCACACCACAGACCAACTTGCCTTCCCTCACTGTGCAAGATGACCTTTATTTTGAGAAGATTAGGAATTTGAGGGTAAGCATGTCGAGGGTGTCATTTTCTCAAGATGAGTCTCTCATAAGGATAAGAACTTTAATGAGAAATAAAATCACAATATTGATCAGTCACTTCTTACCATTCACACACCATCAAACAAACCCTAAAATGTCATTCTTAAAATATCTTGTGTAGTTTCCTAATGTTATTCAAGTAGAATCTCAAAATTACTTATGTCAGTAATGGTGCGATCATTTTTTGTTCTCTTAAAGGAACTCTTTCTATATATGAACCCCATAAAACATAAATCATCGAGTCAAAATGAATAGAAATGAATGAATAAGAGGGTGTGCCGGGGAGTGTCGGTGAGTACTAGGCGTTCCAAGGAGGGAGTGACAAGGCATGATAGGCAATGTTAAGGCATTCTAGGGAATGTTAGGCCATGTCAAGAAGAGCCAGGGTGTGCTAACATGTGCCAGATAGTGCCAAGGCATGCCAAGACATACCATGTGATAAGGCATGATAAGATGTGCTAGGTGTTATGGTATGCGAATGTGTGTCAAGGAGTGTCATGGAAACAAAAGGGAACACCAAGTTAAAATGCAAAGAAATTAACACATAAGAGGGTTAATAAGTCAGGACCTTACCTTTTCAAGAGGGGAATGCTAGGCACACTAACACTAGTACCAATACATGCCAAGGGCCAAGTGCTAGTGTGTCTTAAGTGCCAAATCATACTCTATTACTTCTCTCTTAATTGTGAATAATTGATCTCAAATAAATTTTATCTTAAACCATGGCAAGGCATTCCAGGGCATTCCAACGCATGCCAATAATTGTTAGGTTCCACAAAGTGCCAAGAGCCAATATGTTCCAGGGAGTTATAGGGCATGCTATGGAGTGGATAGGGCATGTTAGGGAGTGAGAAGGCATGTCAAAGACTATTAGTGCATGCTAGGGAGTGTTAGGGATACACAAGGGAGTGCTAGGTAAAAATGCATAGAAATGAATGAATAAGAGTGTGTTCTAGGGAGTGTCAATGAGTTCTAGGTGTGTCAAGGATTGAGTGTCCTAAGAGAAGTTAAAAATAAGAATGATAAGAGGCTAGTATGTGGTTGCAACAAGGAGCTAGACAAAGCAGTTTCAAGAAAAGGGAGACTTTGGGTTGGGCACAACATTGTTTTGTCAATGACTTGGTTGGGTTTTCAAGTCGTAAAAAATGTAAGGCTATCTATAAGGGCATGATAGCTAGGGAGTGTCAATGTGTGTCAGGGAGTGTTAGGGAGTGCCATGGAAACACAAGGGAGAACTAGTTCAAAATGCATGGAAATGAATAGATAAGAATGTGTGATAGGGAGTGCCAATGAGTTTTAGGTGTGCTAAGGAGGGAGTGACAAGGTTATATGTTAGGCAGTGCTAGGGAATGTTAGGGAGTGGTAGGGTGTGCTAGGGAGTGCCAAAGCATGCCAGGGAATGTAGGAAGTGTTAACATGTGCCACATAGTTCCAAGGGATTGTTAAACATGCAAGGTGCTATGGAATGTCAAAATGTAAACTATGTTGTTCAGTTGTTTTATGGCCATTGTTGGATGTGAGCCTTGACTTGATAACTTGTAACTTGTTAAGTGGGATAAGTTGAAATTGGACATGAGTATCCTAAGATGAGTTATATTCAATTCTTAGGTGAACAAGGAATAGTCTAGTTGTAGTAATCGTAACTTGGTCATGTTGTTGTAGTCGATGAAGGACTTGGTTAGGTTTCTAAGTCCCAAAAAAGGTAAGGGTAGTTGTGAGGGCATGATAGCTAAGGAGTTTTAGGGCATGCTAAGGAATGAAAATGCATGCTAACATATGCTAGACAGTGTCAATGTATATTGAGGAGTGTTAGGGAGTGTCAGGGCATCACAAGGGAGAACTAGGTCAAAATGCATGGAAATGAATGAATAAGAGTGTGTGCCAAGGAGTGTCAGCAAATTCTAGGTGTCCCAAGGACGAAGTGTGCGAGGAGAAGTTCATAATAGGACTTGCAGGAGGCAAGCCTATGGTTCCCATGTTGCAAAAAATGTAAGGGTAGTTGTGAGGGCATGATAGCAAGGTGTGCTAAGGAATGAAAAGGTGTGCTAACACATGCCAGAAAATTTAGTGGTCTGATGGTTTGATTTAATCTTATGGTGTTATTTTTATTGTCCGCTTCGCATAACACTATTTTTCCTAGTTTGGAACATTACAATCAACGAGTTCCAGGTGTGCTAAGAAGGGAGTGACAAGGTATGCTATGCATTGCTGCCAAGGAATACTAGAGTACTATGGAATCATACCAAGATGTGCCAAGTGCCAAGGCGTGCTAATGCATGCTAAGGAGTGTTAGGGAGTGTGAGAGAAACATGAGGGAGCACTAGGTCAAAATGCATGGAAATGAATGAATAAGAGTGTGTGATAGGGAGTGTCAGTGACTTCAAAGTGTGATAAGGAGAGAGTGACATGGTATGCTAGGTTGCACTAAGTCATGCTAGATTGCTAGGGCGACATGCAGCCAAGATGTGCCAGGTGCCAGGGTGTGTCAACATGTGCTAGGATGTGTTAGGGAGCACCAGGGAAACAAAAGGGAACACTAGGTCAAAATAGTGCACACAAATGAAAAAATAAGAGTTTGTGATAGGAAGTGTCAGTGAGATATAGGTGTGCTAAGGGAGTAACAAGGTATGGTAGGCAGTGCTAAGGCATGCTAGAGTCTAGGGAAACATGCCAAGATGTGTCAGGTGTTACGGTGTGCCTATGCATGCCAGTGAGTGTTATGGAGTGCCAAGGAAACAAAAGGGATCACTAGTTTCAAATACATGGAAATGAATGAATAAGAGTGTGCGACAGGGAGTGTTAGTGAGTTCTAGGTGTGATAAGGAGGGAGCTACAAGATATGTTAGATAGTGCCAAGGAATGATAGAGTTCCAAGGAAACATACCAAGATGTGTCATGTGCCAGGGTGTGTCAATGTGTGTCAGCAAATGTTAGGGAGTGCCACAAAAACACAAGGGAGAACTAGTTCAAAATGCATGGAAATGAAGAGATAAGAGTGTGTGATAGGGAGTGTCAACGAGTTCCAAGTGGTCTAAGGAGGGAGTGACAAGGTTATATGCTAGGAAGTGCCAAATCATGTTAGAGTGCCAGGGCATGTCGGATAGTGCTAGGGTGTGCTAGAGAGTGCAAATCATGCCAAGAGATGTAGGGGATGCTATCACACGCCACATAGGGCTAAGGGATTGTTAGACATGCCATGTGCTATGGAATGTAAAGATGTAAATTGTATTTCTTAGTTGTTTTATGGCCATGGTTTGATGTGAGCCTTGAATTGGTAACTTGTTAAGTGGGATGAGTTGAGATTGGACATGAGCAGCCTAAGATGTGTTATAGGTAGTTCTTAGGTGAACAAGGCATAGTATATTTGTTGTAACTATAACTTGGTTAAGTTGTTGTATTCGGGGCAGGACTTCATTGGGTTCCGGCCAAGTCTAAAAAAATGTAAGGGTAGTTGTGAGGGCATGATAGCTAAGGAGTTCTGGGGTATGCCAAGGAATGAAAAGGTATGCTAACACATGGAAGACAATGTCAATGGATGGTGAGGAGTGTTAGAGAGAGTTTGGGGAACACAAGGGCGAACTAGGTCAAAATTCTTGGAAATGAACAAATAAGTGTGTGTGCCAAGGACTGTCAGTGAATTCCAGGTGTCCCAAGGATGAAGTTTTTAGGAGAAGTTCATAATAGGACTCGCAAAAAAGGTAAGGTTATTTGTGAGGATGTTAGTGTCAGTCAATTAAGTCTATCACCAGTGATAAAATATGCTCTTACAAGGTGTTTTTAAGGTGTCAACTCAAATTTTTGTCATTTCAGTGAGTCTTCAAATAAAAATTTGGTCACTGGCTAGTGTGTCTAGGGCTATTTCTACTCTCTCAAGAGTTTCATATGCCGGTCACTTTCATCACTCAGTTGAGTCTACCATCATGAAAACATCATTAATATCACTTTAGTCACATCATCATGGTCTCCATTTATCTCAATGTCACCATTAGGTCATTAAGGTTAAGGTCATAAAATCAGTCATTTCTTGTATAGATCCGACAAATGAGGAGTAGAAATAGGTAAATTTGTTCAATAACACTTGATTTCAAATGTAATTTATGTTTTTAGATGTAATAATGTTCATAAGGTTCTAAAGTTACAAGAAGAAGTCCTAAGGCTACAAAACTAAAAAAGAAAGTGAATTGGTGAGGTGGGTCATCCTACCTCATTAATCACTTAGACACCAAAAGAAAATTATAAAAGCACATGGAGGAGCTCATTCACACTCATTTGCACTTGTCTACCATCCTAGCATCGAGATCCTCCCTCTCCTTTGCAAAAAATTGTGATTCCATAGCCCTCACTGGCAAAAATTGACTCTCGTTGCACACAAAGAGCCTTCGTTGTGCACCTGGACAACACACTGCGCACGGGGCAGAGTTGTCCAAAATTGTTGTTTGACCACCAAAATTAATTTTTCAAAGCTCCTCTTCAGTCATTTCATCCTCCATGATCTATAACAAGTAAGTTTAATCATTTTCATGCCCTCCTTTACCTCATATGTCAAGAAAATTATCAAATACCTCTTCTTCTAGGGTTTACATGACTTTCATGGTTTTGCTACTCAAATTATGAGTTGCTGCCCTAAACCCTAGATTCCTTGTCCCTACACCTCTGTTTGTAGCTAATACACCATTTCCATCCATCACAAAGCCTTATCCCCTCATTTTCTATCATTTTCCTCTAAACCCTAATCTACCTTATCTCTTTCTAGGATAGGCCTGTGTTTTGGCCTTTTCCACCCCCTCCCCTCACTCATTTCCCAAAATTCCTTTTTCCCCTACTCACTGACATCATCCCCTACCCTCCTAAATTTCCTTACAAATTTAGGCAACTCCTAAGTCCATCATACCACCTCATTCCCTCACAGTAGCAAATTTCACTATTTTTTGCATGCATTTCACCTAGGGTTTGAAGTATGGAGCCTGACTCATCACCATCAGAGAAGAGGAATTACAACAAGGGGGGAAAGATACTGAGGTTTGAGCCCTATAATTGCAATGAAATCACCTCCTCCCCATTTTTCATGAAATGCTTTGAAGATGTCAATTGTTTAGGGTTTTGTCAAAGAGTGCTAGAAGTAGGTTACCATGAGCATATCACAGGTATATTTTCTCTCACCTTGAAGGAAGACAAGATAGCCATTGCAAGGAATGATTTCATGTTTTCAGTGGATTCCATCTCTCAAGATACAAGCATACCAAAACATGGTGAAAACTAGTTCAAAGGCATGAACCTAGACCTAGAAGAGTACAAACCATACTTGAAATTAGAATACAAAGGAGCTCACTCACATGTTTTCCCATTCAAATACTTGTTGGAGAGATATGCACCATTGATGAAGGCTATCATGAAGTTATTCACATGTGAGGGCATATTTTCTAGGCTATATCAATACCACATAAGACTACTCATGCACTTTACAGCTGCCAAGTCTCTAAATTTGTCCAGCTACTTGTATAGGAGCCTAACCAAAATGTCTGAAAGGGTGCAATTGAAAGGCAAAGCGCATTATCCCAACCTATTTGACCATGGCCTGATAAAGGTAATAGCATTCCATTGGTTGAAAGAGAAGAACATGACATGGTACACCTTCATTGAGGTAGTCTTGAAAACACATATAACCACTTCACCAAGCCGGCACCAAACCATGTCAGTACAACCCATGGAGGTGGGGTCATCAAGAAAACATGATGAGGTTTGCAAGGCACCTAGGCCTGAGGTGACCAAGACATATCAGAGAGGCAAAAGCCTTGTGTTTCCTCCTCAAATTGAGGAAGGGGTCAAGCCTACTACATCAGCAGAATAAGGATCACCATCACATCATTAGGCTTCTTTGCATGATGAGGAGCCCATTGAGCATGACTTTGACCTAGTTGAATTGGAGGCACATGATGAGCATAAAACCTTGCAATAGGTCATCAAAGAGAAGGATTCTTAGATCATGGAGGTCAAGGACAATTTGGAAAGGGCCAAATTCATCATTTCATTCATTGAGCAAGAAAACAGTCAACTTAAGGCAAAACAACTAGTCATGGAGAAAGAGAAATTCAAAGCCAAGAAACAAGAGATGAAAGGCAAGGCAGTGGTGCAACATGAGGACACTGAGAAGCATGAAGGAAATGTGGCAAGGAAGAGACCAAGGATAATGGGTCTTATGAAGGCACTTTAGAGGGAAAGAGGGGAAAAGCCACCAATGGAAGAATTGACCTTTGAAGAGAGGATTTCCATGTAAATAAATGAGGACATGGAGTTTTGGCTTGACAAAGTCAATTTCCACCTTGAGAAACTCCTTGACAAGGCCAATAGGGATAAAAAGTTGCAAAACAAAATGACCATCCATTATTACACAAGGAATCAGGTTTCCAAGGTCAAAATCAAGCAGTTGAAAGAAAAACTCAAGGAAATCCTAATCAACCAAGAGGAGAAGGGTAAGTTATATTTGCTTGCTAATGCATCCATGATTGCATAACATACCTCATCAGTCATATATGGAAAAAATTTGGGTGGATTTGGAAAAAAATTTGTGTTTTGGTGCAGACTGGTGCAAACTTGCAATTTTTTGGCAATTTTATGTCTAGGAGCGCAACGAGCTCATGTTGCGCTTCTTCCTCAGGTCTCCAAATGATGGAAACTCAGAATTTTTGGAAATCTTATGACCCCCTCTCAAAACTAATTTTCCCACTTTCCTAGTCTGGGGCTCAGTTTTTGAGAAATTTGCGAAAAAAGAGGCCAAAAATCACCTTTATGCCCCTCTTTTTCCATTTCGTTGTGCACCTAGAGACACCTTGGCAGAATGGCCATATCTCAGCCAAAATGGGTCATTTTGAGTGCAAGAATATTCTAAAGAGATCTACACTCTCCCGTATTTCCAGAAAAGGCTTCTGATTTGGATTCAGAAAGGCACTCAAAAATGGCCTCCGACAACTCGTTGCACCCCTAGAAATTTCTGAGATTTTTGTAAAATTTTCACTGTGTATTTTTTTGTAATTCCTAGTTTGAATTTGGCAAAAGTCAAAAGGGTGAAGTAGATGAATGTGAGGGGTAAAAGTAGATGTAAATAATGGGTCGTTAGTATTTGTAAGTTGTTTTGATGTAAATTTGACCTCATTTATGAGAGAGGTTGGAGTCAAAGTTAATTGTAGAAGTTGTTTTTAACTCCCCTAGAATCTTTTACATTCTAGTCATCTCTTCACTGTGATTGCATAGAGAGAACCCTCTCTGGTTTGGTAGGGCTAGCTACCAAACCAAAATATTGGTTTGTGGTTACCTCTGTCAATCTCCTCATCAGCCTGGGACATTGTGGAGGATAACAGAGGGCATAACTACTAGGGAGTGCCAAGGTGTTCTAGTGAATGTAAGCTACCCAAGTCATGGAAAAATGTAATGCTAGTTGTGAGGTCATGACTGCCAAGGTGTGTTAGGGAATTCTAGGGCATAAAAAAATGTGCCAGATAGTACGAAGACATGTCAAACAAACTAAGATGTGCCAAGTGCTAAGGCATGCCAAGATGTACAAGGGTATGACAATGCATGCCAAGGACTATCAAGGCAACAAATGGAGGAAAAAGTTAAACTACAAGGAAATGAGCACATAATAGGGTTAATAAGTCATCAATTTACATTTTCCATGAGGGGCATGTTAGGCACACCAACACTAGGTTCCAATAGGTGCCAAGTGCCAAGTGTCAAATCTTCCTCTGTTTCTTCTCATCTAGTTTCCAATAATTGATCTCAAATAAATTTAATATTAAACCATGCCAAAGCATACCAATTCATCTCAACGCATGCCATATTTGCTAAGAATTGCCAAGTGAAAACATATGCCAAGTGCCAATATGCGCCAGGGAGTGTGATGCATGTTATGAAGTGGCCGAGCATATCGAAGAGTGCTAAGGTGTGCTAGAGAGTGCTAATGCATGCTGAGGAGTGTTAGGGAGTGCTAGGATAACACAAGGGAACACTAGGTAAAAATGCATGGAAGTGAATGAATATGAGGGTGTGTCGGGGAGTGTCAATGAATGCTAGTTGTCATGCCAAGGAGGGAGTGAAAAGGTATGCTAAGCATGGGTAAGGCATGCCAGGGAATATCAGGGAATGTCAAGAAGTGCTAGAGTGTGCTAGGTAGTTCCTGAGTGTGCTAACATGTGCCAAATAGTGCCAAGGCATGCCAGGTGCTAAGACATGTTAGCATGTGCAGGGTGCCAAAGTATGCCAATATGCGTTAAGGAGTTTCAAGGCAACAAAAGGAATAACCAAGCTAAAATGCAAGGAAATGAACACATAAGAGGGTTAATAAGTTGAGAATTTATCTTTTTCAAAAGGGGCATGCTAGGCACACTAATAATATGTTCCAATACATGCCAAGTGCCAATGTGTGCCAAGTGCTAATGTTTGTCAATGCAATATTATGCCAAGGTGTTCCAGGGCATGCTAGGGACTACATGGCATGCCAACACATGATAGGGGAGTTCTATGCTATGTTAGGGCATGCCAACATGTGCTTGGGCATCCTACTCATGGAAAGATGTTCTAGGTACAAAGATGTTCTAGGTACAAAGATGTTCCAAGACATGTGAGGTGTCAAGGAATGTTAGTGTATTGTTCCAAAGCATGTTAAGGTGTGTCATGAGTGTTGAGGAGTGCTAGGTCTCTCTCATTTATAGAATTGACAAGGATTGATTATGTATTAAATAATATAGCTCCTACACACACTAGTGGAACTTTATTTAAAGGAAATTTGCTAGATAATAAACCTAATAGAGATGAATCATGTGTTGACTCATAGGAAAACTATATTATTATGACTTGATGGAAATGATACACACTAATTACTTCTTAACAAATTGACTGACTATTATAACCACTATGACCTTGGACACATAATGAAAAAGACTCCACAACAATGGTCTTAAATCATTATCTTTTGACAAAAAATATAGTAACAGGTACATAGCATCATCAAAAACTCATTGGAATTATCAATGATGACGAACATTTTCTGACCGTCACCAAAAGTAACCAAAAAGAGCCTTGGTGAGTGTCAATAAAAGGTCGTCACTAGATGTGTCACCAAAGAGAGAATTAGTGATGGGCTTTTAATGACTAATCCAGGGATCTTTTGCTTATAGATGTATGGAAAGAATCACACATGAAAATTGCAGCTTAACAGAGAAATTTAATGTGCACACAAGAAAGATGAAGAAAACAAATAAAGTGATCTGAATTGGATCCTAGAACACTCTCTAGGTTTTCATGACTGTTCCAAATTATGCTGAAAGATTCAAGTCCTAGAAAAATCAAAGCTATCAGAAGGATTTCTTGTAACAGTTGTAGTTGTGGCCAGAGTGGAGTAACAAGGACCCTCGGTTGAGCGCGTAGACCGTTGGCCCATGGTAACGCGCATTGGCACAAACTACAAAACTGGAGGCCAATTCAAGAAATGGGGGTGGTTTCTGATACGTGATTAGCGCTAAAATCACATATCATAGGACGTCCCCCTTAGTGAAGGAAAGCCCCGAAGCACCCAGACCCGAGAACGCTATGAAAAATGGAAAAGTAACTGTCTCGGTTTTGTAGCGCGGGATTCCACAAACTAGCAGGATATCGGAAGGGCTCAAGGCGGTAAGCAGTTTTGACTGAGTCTCGCCAAATGCCACACATCGAGCGACACGCGTCCGGCAGATGAGAGAGAAAACCGCCCGCATCGGACGAGTAAACATCGTGCGACTCGTCTGCCCGATATGAAGGACGACTGTAGGATTTGGGGGGCCCAGATCAACGACGGAGATACATCCCAATGACTGACCAGATTTGATAGGTCAAAAAGAAAGATGACAAGGGATTTGAAGTCCAACGTGGATGATGAGATGGCAAATGATTCATGATTCGTGGGCAACCTTGAAGCAAATGGAATTAACAGCCATTCAAAAATGATTCAAGGAATCTGACACCCAGTTCATTGGGAAACAGATGGCCACCTCCCTGCGAGGTGTTACCCCGTGATGATGATGCAAAGTAGAGGAATTCGAACGGACAGAGGCAAGGAAACCAGAAGTCCGGGAAGCAGAAATGAATAGTCAAAAATAATAGACTAGCTTTAAAGCCATGAACTGACAGAAGCAGAAAAGGGATAGTAGAAAGAGGCAGACAAGAGTTAGCTAGACGCAGGGAGCTAATAGCAGAGAAAAGAGAGTAGAATTCGAGCTGACCTGAAGGCAGCATTGAGCCAGACAGAGCCAGAGAGAGTCAGAGTGTCTGTGTACTCCATTGAAGGCTTGAGAGGTTCAAGCAAACTCCTCGGCATAGGCCTGCGATACTACGGTGACCCTCAGAGGTCGAGTTTCAGTAAGGAGAGTCTGTGCACTCCATTCCTACTGACTTCATTATGTTTAGTGAGTCTCGAATCAAGCTCATTGTTGTCAAAACTCTACTTGAAAACATAATAGAGAGGCCACCACTGAAAGGCTAGACCAGGAGACGTAGCCCAAGAGCATTGGGTGAACTCCTTATTAAACTTGTTTTGTTTACATGTTTGATTGTTATGTTTTCTCTAATTGCCTCAGTGTCTATGTATTCTAGCAATCTTATCAATCTGTTGCATAAGTAACATAGGCACATCCATGCACATGAGTCTATAATACCTTTAATTCTTTGTCCTGGATAAATTCTAGATCAAGTGGTATCAGAGCTCTAGGTTACTAAGGTCAGACAAGCTTGTGCTGGATTTTGTTGTTGAATGCAAACTAGATCAAAGCTTAAATTAGGAGAAGGAGAATTGGCTGAGACTAACCCTGAAATTGGAAGAGTCTATTCTAAGAGGAAGATGTCAGAAGAAAATCCCTTGGAATCAGACCCCTAGTTCATGGTTAGTTTTATGACCCTGAGATTCATGGTGGAGGAAATGTATAGGGACTTTAAGAAACATAGAGATGAGGATTCATCAAGCTCCAAACAAGACAAAGGAGTAGAAGAATCTCTCCTCCATGACCACTCTAAAGGCAAAGGGAAAGAAGAAAAATTTCTCACGCCTCCTAATAGCCCTGAAAATAAAAAGAAGACATCTTTGATTAAGTTAGATGTTAAATTTGATTTACCAATATATGATGGAGAGTTGAATGCAAAGAAGCTGGATAATTGGATCAGACAGATTAATGTTTATTGAAGAGTGTAGAGCATTGACTCAGACAAGAGTAAGATTCAGCTGGCCAGCCTATGACTTGGAGGAATTTCCTTGGTATGGTGGGAAGGCAGGACACAAGCTGACATGAAGAAACATGGTAAGATTCTTTCTGTCTGGAGTGAATTTGTTTATGCAATTAAAAAGAAATTCTATCCACTAGCCTACATGCAGCAAGCCATGATGAGCTGGCAAACTCTTCGACAACTAAAAGGGCAAAGTGTACAAGGTTACACCCAAGAATTTAGGAAAAGAGCTTTGATTCTAGGAATTTATTTAGACTCACCTAAGACTCTGTTGAAGTATATAGGTGGTCTACACAGCTACATGAGGCACACTATTCTCATGTTTAATCCCACCAGCATAGATGAGGTATCCATTCAGGCTATGCATCTAGAAGCTAGAGGTAAGAGTGGGAACCCAGAAGTTGGGGGATCATCCAAACCCACTGCAAGCAAAAATGAGAAAAGAAAATAGAAATGGAAAGAGAGGAAGACAAACACTGTACATAAAAGCAAGTGTTCATGCACTCACTGTAAGAAGGATGGGCATGATGATGAACATTTTTGGATTCTGCATCTAGAGCTGAAACCTAATAAGTTCGAGGGCAAGAATAAGAAGACTGCTGCAGCTATTCAAAGGGATTTGGGGTCAGACTCAGGAGATGAAGCAACAATCGCAGCCACAATTATAAAAGGTAAAAATTCTAAAGCATCTACTAGTAATTCTACACAATCTACTGAAAATGAAGAAAATGAGAGAAAAAGACATGAGCTTTTTCATATTCGAGTTATTTCCAATCATCAAAAGATTGATACTTTGTTTGATAGTGGCTCACAAGTAAATTTAATTTCTGAAGCAATTGTAAAGAGGTTGGAATTACTAACCACACCTCACAAGAAACCATATCCATTGGGTTGGTTATGTGATAAAGCAAAGCTACAAGTGACTAGACAATGTAAACTTAAGTTTTCTTTTGGGTCAGCTTTTGTAGATGAGGTTGAGTTAGATAAAGTTCCTTTGGATATATGTGGAATTGTTTTAGGAAGTCCTTACTTGTATGATAGAAAAGCTATTTTATATAGAGCTGAGAACAAGTATCTACTCGTTAAAGATGGAATCGAATATATTGTAAGAGCTCATAAGCTCAAGAATAATTATATTCTCATAAACTCAGGGTAGATGAAATGAATTGTAAATTCATGCAAACAATTTTTACTGATGGTTGTAAAGGAAAAGAAACTTGATAAAACTAATGTATTTGAGTGCTGTGATGCTAAACAGCAAGCTGATTTAGAAAAATTTGTTTCAGAATACGATATATTGTTTCAAGAACCTAAAGGTATGCCACCCAAAAAGGAAATAGTGCATGATATTAATCTGCAGCAAGATGCTCCATTGCCTAACATCGGAATGTACAGGTTGTCCGTTTTATAGAATGCAGAAATCAAGAAGCAGGTACAGAAGTTGCTCGAGAAGGGGTTCATCAGACCTAGCACATCACCATGCGGGTCTCCAATTGTTCTTGTGAGAAAGAAAGATGGCTCGTGGAGAATGTGAATTGATTACCGAGTACTGAATAAGATAACGATAAAAAATCGTTATCCCCTTCCTCGCATAGATGATCTATTAGATCAGTTGAAAGAAGCTGTTTATTTTTCCAAGATAGACTTGCATAGTGGCTATCATCAGGTTAGAGTTGCAGAGCAAGATGCATGGAACACTGTTTTCAAAACAAAGCAGGGACTGTATGAGTGGCTGGTTATGCCTTTTGGCTTAACTAATGCTCCTGCTACTTTCATGAGAATAATGAATGATGTACTCAGACCTTTTCTTGATGATTTTGTTATTGTATATCTGGATGACATTCTTATATTTAGCAAAATGTGGGAAGAACATTTAAAGCATGTTAAGCAGACTCTAGATGTTTTGAAAAGAGAAATTCTTTGTGCTAAACTCTCAAAATGTGAGTTTGGGAAAACATATTTGAATTATTTGGGACATATAGTAGGGGGTGCTGAATTGAAGATAGATTCCTCTAAGGTTTTCATTGTAAACTGGCCTAAACCCAAATCTGCTACAGAAGTTAGAAGCTTCTTAGGAGCAGGACAATATTGGAGAAAGTTTATTTCTAACTTTTCCTTAATTGCAGCTCCCTTACATGCTTTAACAGGATTGAACAAGGTGTTTCAGTGGGGAGGCAAACAATAGAAAGCCTTCGACACCTTGAAAGAAAATATTAGTACAGCACCAATACTAGCACTGCCCAATCTTCAAAGATCATTTGAGATTGAAATAGATGCCAGTGACTATGCCATGGGAGCAGTGTTGATGCAGCACGGTAAACCCATATGTTATCATTCTGAGACATTTAATTCTGCAATAGTTCACTATCCCACATATGATAAAGAATTGTATGCATTAGTACAGAGTGTGAAAAAGTGGAAACATTACTTAATGGACAAAGAGACAGTTATACATACCAATCATCAACCACTTCAATATCTACACTCCCAAACTAAGTTGCAGCAATCAAGACATTATAGATGGATGGGTTTTCTACAACAGTTTCATTTAGTCATCAAATATAAAAAGGGCATACACAATAAAGTTGTAGATATGTTATCTAGACCAATTATAAATGCATCTACTATACTTAAGCATAATTTAGTATTACATGAGAGCTACATTGAACAATATGCTTAAGATATAGATTTTAAAGATTTATATGCAACTTTAAGTCAAGGCAAATAGGTAGAAGAATTGGATTATCATGCTAAGGACCAACTCTTGTATCATTTTGGAAAGCTATGCATTCCACAAACTGAAAGAGTAAAGATAATTCGAGAAGCACACACATCTCTAATATCAGGTCACTTTGGTCTAAGTAAAACTGTTGCACAGCTGCAAAGATTTTGTTATTGGCCAAAAATGAATGAGACGGTTTCTAGATATGTAAGAGGGTGTACCATGTGTGCTAAAAGCAAGCCCAACAATAGAAAACTAGGCTTGTACACTCCACTACCAGTTCCTTCTCATCCTTGGGAAAGTGTCTCCATGGACTTTTTTGGAGGACTGCCTAAATCTAGGAAAGTCATGACTATTTATATGTTGTTGTGGATAGGTTCAACAAAATGTGTAATTTAATACCTTGTAAAAAACAGATTACAGCTGAACAAACTGAAAAGTTGTTCTTTCAGCATGTATGGGTTCATTTTGGATTACCCACTTCCATAATATCTGATCAAGATACCTGATTTGTTGGGAAATTTTGGTCAAGTTTGTGGGAATTGATGGACACCAGGCTAAAGAAGAGCACAACTTTTCACCCGCAAACAGATGGCCAAATAGAAGTGGTCAATAGGACAATGATCCAGTTGCTTAGAGGCTATTGTAGGAAGCATCCCAAACTTTGGGATGAACATTTATGTTATGTGCAACATGCTTTCAACCGAGCTAAACATTCTTCTACACAAAGATCTCCTTTTGAGACTTGTTTTGATTTCACACCAATGTCTCCCTTGGATTTTGTCTTTGGTAAAGACATATCAGTTGATGGACATAGTGATGTGGACAAGGCAACCAAGTTCATTGAACAAATCCAAGAGATTCACCGGGTAGTATAGGAACAGTTGGAAAAGAGCCAAGCCAAGTACAAGGCAAGGCATGACAAGCATCAGATGGAGCATAGTTTCCAAGTTGGTGATCAAGTCTGGCTGTATATTAGCAAAGACACAATGCAAGGTGAAGGTAAGAAGCGAAAGCCAATAAGGTATGGACCTTTCAAGATACTTGAGAAAATTGGTGAGAATGCTTTTCACATTGATCTACCAGCTTACATGCACATCTACTCAGTCGTTAATGTTGACAGCTTGAGACTATTTGAACCTTCATTAATCGAAGATCTCGAAGAGAAGAGTCAATTTCCTTCTATTGATGATCTGTTACCTGAATATCTTAATGAGTTGCGGGAAGATACAGTTCTAGATAGGAAGGTAAGAACTACATGCAGAGGGAATGTTGAGTACCTCAGGATTGGACTCAAAGGTTCAAAACCAAGCAGTGTGAAATGGATAGAAATTGAGCAAGAGAGGAAGCAATACCCTCACTTGATTGATGCTTAAAAGAAAACCAACTTTTGGTGGTCCAAAAGCTTTTTTAGTGGGAAGGCCGTGATCTGAATTGGATCCTAGAACACTCTCTAAGTTTTCATGACTGTTTCAAATTATGCTAAAAGATTCAAGTCCTAGAAAAATCAAAGCTATCAAAAGGAATCCTCGTAACAGTTGCAGTTGTGGCCAGAGCGGAGCAACGAGGACCCTCGGTCGAGTGCGCAGACCGTTGGCCCATGGTAACGCGCACTGGTACAAACTGGCAAAACCAAAGGCCAAATCAAGAAACGGGGGTGGTTTCTGATACGCGATTAGCACTAAAGCAATAATCGCATATCACAGGATGTCCCCCTCAGTGAAGGAAAGCCCCGAAGTGCCCAGACCCAAGAACGCTATGAAAAATGAAAAAGTAACTGTTTCGGTTCCATAGCATGGGATTCTACAAACCAGCAGGATATCGGAAGGCCTCGAGGCGGTAAGCAGTTTTGACTGAGTCCCACCCGATGCCACACATCGAGCGACACGTGTCCGGTGGATGAGAGAGAAAACCACCTGCATCGGACGGATAAACATCGTGTGACTCATCTGCCCGATATGAAGGATGACCGTAGGATTTGGGGGGCCCATATCAACAACGGAGATACGTCCCAATGACTGACCAGATTTGACAGGTCAAAAAGCAAGATGACAAGGGATTTGAAGTCCGACGTGGATGATGAGTTGGCAAACGATTCATGATTCGTGGGCAACCTTGAAGCAAATGGAATTATGATGACGCAAAGTAGAGGAATTCGAACGGACAAAGGCAAGGAAACCAAAAGGCCGGGAAGCGGAAACGAATAGTCAAAAATAATAGACTAGCTTTAAAGCCATGAACTGACAGAAGCAGAAAAGGGACAGTAGAAAGAGGCAGACAAGAGTTAGCTAGACGCAGGGAGCTAATAGGAGAGAAAAGAGAGTAGAAGTCGAGCTGACCTGAAGGCAGCATTGAGCCAGACAGAGCCAGAGAGAGTCAGAGAGTCTGTGTACTCCATTGAAGGCTTGAGAGGTTCAAGCAAACTCCTCGGCATAGGCCTGCGACACTACGGTGACCCTCAGAGGTCGAGTTTCAGTAAGGAGAGTCTGTGCACTCCATTCCTACTGACTTCATTATGTTTAGTGAGTCTCGAATCAAGCTCACTGTTGTCAAAACTCTACTTGAAAACATAATAGAGAGGCCACCACTGAAAGGCTGGACCAGGAGACATAGCCCAAGAGCATTGGGTGAACTCCTTATTAAACTTGTTTTGTTTACATGTTTGACTGTTATGTTTTCTCTAATTGCCTCAGTGTCTATGTATTCTAGCAATCTTATCAATTTGTTGCATAAGTAACATAGGCACATCCATGCACATGAGTCTATAATACCTTTAATTCTTTGTCCTGGATAAATTCCAGATCAAGTGGTATCAGAGCTCTAGGTTACTAAGGTCAGACAAGCTTGTGCTGGATTTTGTTGTTGAATGCAAACTAGATCAAAGCTTAAATTAGGAGAAGGAGAATTGGCTGAGACTAACCCTGAAATTGGAAGAGTCTATTCTAAGAGGAAGATGTCAGAAGAAAATCCCTTGGAATCAGACCCCCAGTTCATGGTTAGTTTTATGACCCTGAGATCCATGGTGGAGGAAATGTATAGGGACTTTAAGAAACATAGAGATGAGGATTCATCAAGCTCCAAACAAGACAAAGGAGTAGAAGAATCTCTCCTCCATGACCACTCTAAAGGCAAAGGGAAAGAAGAAAATTTCTCACGCCTCCTAATAGCCCTGAAAATAAAAAGAAGACATCTTTGATTAAGTTAGATGTTAAATTTGATTTACCAATATATGATGGAGAGTTGAATGCAGAGAAGCTGGATAATTGGATCAGATAGATTAATGTTTATTGCAGAGTGTAGAGCATTGACTCAGACAAGAGTAAGATTCAGCTGGCCAGCCTATGCCTTGGAGGCATTTCCTTGGTATGGTGGGAAGGCAGGACACAAGTTGACATGAAGAAACATGGTAATATTCTTTCTGTCTCGAGTGAATTTGTTTCTGCAATTAAAAAGCAATTCTATCCACTAGCCTACATGCAGCAAGCCATGATGAGCTACCAAACTCTTCGACAACTAAAAGGGAAAAGTGTACAAGGTTACACCCAAGAATTTAGGAAAAGAGCTTTGATTCTAGGAATTTATTTAGACTCACCTAAGACTCTGTTGAAGTATATAGGTGGTTTACACAGCTACATGAGACACACTATTCTCATGTTTAATCCCACCAGCATAGATGAGGTATCCGTTCAGGCTACGCATCTAGAAGCTAGAGGTAAGAGTGGGAACCCAGAAATTGGGGGATCATCCAAACCCACTGCAAGCAAAAATGAGAAAAGAAAATAGAAATGGAAAGAGAGGAAGACAAACACTGTACATAAAAGCAAGTGTTCATGCACTCATTGTAAGAAGGATGGGCATGATGATGAACACTGTTGGATTCTGCATCTAGAGCTAAAACCTAATAAGTTCGAGGGCAAGAATAAGAAGACTGCTGCAGCTATTCAAAGGGATTTGGGGTCAGACTCAGGAGATGAAGTAACAATCGCAACCACAGTTATAAAAGGTAAAAATTCTAAAGCATATACTAGTAATTCTGCACAATCTACTGACAATGAAGAAAATGAGAGAAAAAGACATGAGCTTTTTCATATTCGAGTTATTTCCAATCATCAAAAGATTGATACTTTGTTTGATAGTGGCTCACAAGTAAATTTAACTTCTGAAGCAATTGTAAAGAAGTTGGGATTACTAACCACACCTCACAAGAAACCATATCCATTGGGTTGGTTATGTGATAAAGCAAAGCTACAAGTGACTAGACAATGTAAACTTAAGTTTTCTTTTGGGTCAGCATTTGTAGATGAGGTTGAGTTAGATATAGTTCCTTTGGATATATGTGGAATTGTTTTAGGAAGTCCTTACTTGTATGACAGAAAAGCTATTTTCTATAGAGCTGAGAACAAGTATCTACTCGTTAAATATGGAATCAAATATATTGTAAGAGCTCATAAGCTCAAGAATAATTATATTCTCATAAACTCAAGGCAGATGAAACGAATTGTAAATTCATGCAAACAATTTTTACTGATGGTTGTAAAGGAAAAGAAACTTGATAAAACTAATGTATTTGAGCGCTGTGATGCTAAACAGCAAGCTGATTTAGAAAAAGTTGTTTCAGAATATGATATATTGTTTCAAGAACCTAAAGGTATGCCACCCAAAAAGGAAATAGTGCATGATATTAATTTGCAGCAAGATGCTCCATTGCCTAACATCGGAATGTACAGGTTGTCCGTTTTATAGAATGCAGAAATCAAGAAGCAGGTACAGAAGTTGCTCGAGAAGGGGTTCATCAGACCTAGCAAATCACCATGCGGGTCTCCAATTGTTCTGGTGAGAAAGAAAGATGGCTCGTGGAGAATGTGCATTAATTATCGAGCACTGAATAAGATAACGATAAAAAATCGTTATCCCCTTCCTCGCATAGATGATCTATTAGATCAGTTGAAAGAAGCTATTTATTTTTCCAAGATAGACTTGCATAGTGGCTATCATCAAGTTAGAGTTGCAGAGCAAGATGCATGGAACACTGTTTTCAAAACAAAGCAGGGACTGTATGAGTGGCTGGTTATGCCTTTTGGCTTAACTAATGCTCCTGCTACTTTCATGAGAATAATGAATGATGTACTCAGACCTTTTCTTGATGATTTTGTTATTGTATATCTGGATGACATTCTTATATTTAGCAAAACATGGGAAGAACATTTAAAGCATGTTAAGCAGACTCTAGATGATTTGAAAAGAGAAAATCTTTGTGCTAAACTCTCAAAATGTGAATTTGGCAAAACATATTTGAATTATTTGGGACATATAATAGGGGGTGTTGAATTGAAGATAGATTCCTCTAAGGTTGTCATTGTAAATTGGCCTAAACCCAAATCTGCTACAGAAGTTAGAAGCTTCTTAGGAGCAGCACAATATTGGAGAAAGTTTATTTCTAACTTTTCCTTAATTGCAGCTCCCTTACATGCTTTAACAGGATTGAACAAGGTGTTTCAGTGGGGAGGCAAACAGTAGAAAGCCTTCGAGACCTTGAAAGAAAAGATTAGTACAGCACCAGTACTAGCACTACCCAATCTTCAAAGATCATTTGAGATTGAAACAGATGCCAGTGACTATGCCATGGGAGCAGTGTTGATGCAGCACGGTAAACCCATTTGTTATCATTCTGAGACAATTAATTCTGCAATAGTTCACTATCCCACATATGATAAAGAATTGTATGCATTAGTACAGAGTGTGAAAAAGTGGAAACATTACTTAATGGAAAAAGAGACAGTTATACATACTGATCATCAACCACTTCAATATCTACACTCCCAAACTAAGTTGCAGCAATCAAGACATTATAGATGGATGGGTTTTCTACAACAGTTTCATTTAGTCATCAAATATAAAAAGGGCATACACAATAAAGTTGCAGATATGTTATCTAGACCAATTATAAATGCATCTACTATACTTAAGCATAATTTAGTATTTCATGAGTGCTACATTGAACAATATGCTCAAGATATAGATTTTAAAGATGTATATGCAACTTTAAGTCAAGGCAAACGGGTAGAAGAATTGGATTATCATGTTAAGGACCAACTCGTGTATCATTTTGGAAAGCTATGCATTCCACAAACTGAAAGAGTAAAGATAATTCAAGAAGCACACACTTCTCTAATATCAGGTCACTTTGGTGTAAGTAAAACCGTTGCACAGCTGCAAAGATTTTGTTATTGGCCAAAAATGAATGAGACGGTTTCTAGATATGTAAGAGGGTGTACCATGTGTGCTAAAAGCAAGCCCAACAATAGAAAACTACGCTTGTACACTCCACTACCAGTTCCTTCTCATCCTTGGGAAAGTGTCTCCATGGACTTTGTTGGAGGACTGCTTAAATCTAGGAAAGGTCATGACTGTTTATATGTTGTTGTGGATAGGTTCAACAAAATGTGTATTTTAATACCTTGTAACAAACAGATTATAGCTGAACAAACTGCAAAGTTGTTCTTTCAGCATGTATGGGTTCATTTTGGATTACCCACTTCCATAATATCTGATCGAGATACCCGATTTGTTGGGAAATTTTGGTCAAGTTTGTGGGAATTGATGGACACCAGGCTGAAGAAGAGCACAGTTTTTCACCCGCAAACAGATGGCCAAATAGAAGTGGTCAATAGGACAATGATCCAGTTGCTCAGAGGCTATTGCAGGAAGCATCCCAAACTTTGGGATGAACATTTATGTTATGTGCAACATGCTTTCAACCGAGCTAAACATTCTTCTACACAGAGATCTCCTTTTGAGACTTGTTTTGATTTCACACCAATGTCTCCCTTGGATTTTGTCTTTGGTAAAGACATATCAGTTGATGGACATAGTGATGTGGACAAGGCAACCAAGTTCATTGAACAAATCCAAGAGATTCACCGGGTAGTATAGGAACAGTTGGAAAAGAGCCAAGCCAAGTACAAGGCAAGGCATGACAAGCATCGGATGGAGCATAATTTCCAAGTTGGTGATCAAGTCTGGCTGTATATTAGCAAAGACAGAATGCAAGGTGAAGGTAAGAAGCTAAAGCCAATAAGGTATGGACCTTTCAAGATACTTGAGAAAATTGGTGAGAATGCTTTTCACCTTGATCTACCAGCTTACATGCACATCTACTCAGTCGTTAATGTAGACAGCTTGAGACTATTTGAACCTTCATTAATCGAAGATCTCGAAGAGAAGAGTCAATTTCCTTCTATTGATGATCTGTTACCTGAATATCTTAATGAGTTGCGGGAAGATACAGTTCTGGATAGGAAGGTAAGAACTACATGCAGAGGGAATATTAAGTACCTCAGGATTGGACTCAAATGTTCAAAACCAAGCAGTGCGAAATGGATAGCAATTGAGAAAGCGAGGAAGCAATACCCTCACTTGATTGATGCTTAAAAGAAAACCAACTTTTGGTGGTCCAAAAGCTTTTTCAGTGGGAAGGCCATGATCCGAATTGGATCCTAGAACACTCTCTAAGTTTTCATGACTGTTTCAAATTATGCTAAAAGATTCAAGCCTAGAAAAATCAAAGCTATTAAAAGGAATCCTCGTAATAGTTGCAGTTGTGGCCAGAGTGGAGCAACGAGGACCCTCATTCAAGTGCGCAGACCGTTGGCTCATGGTAACACGCACTGGTGCAATCTGGAAAAACTGAAGGCCAAATCAAGAAACGGGGGTGGTTTCTAATATGCGATTAGCACTAAAGCAATAATCGCGTATCACAGGATGTCCCCCTCAGTGAAGGAAAGCCCCGAAGCGCCCAGACCCGAGAATGCTATGAAAAACGAAAAAGTAACTGTTTCGGTTCCATAGCGTGGGATTCCACAAACCAGTAGGATATCGGAAGGCCTCGAGGCGGTAAGAAGTTTTGACTGAGTCCCACCCGATGCCACACATCAAACGACACGCATCTGGTGGATGAGAGAGAAAACCTCCCGCATCGGACGGGTAAACATCGTGCGACTCGTCCGCTCGATATGAAGGAAGACCATAGGATCTGGGGGGCCCAGATCAACATCGGAGATACGTCCCAATGACTGACCACATTTGACAGGTCAAAAAGCAAGATGACAGGGGATTTGAAGTCTGACATGGATGATGAGTTGGCAAACAATTCATGATTCGTGGGCAATCTTGAAGCAAATGGAATTAATGGCCATTCAAAACTGATTCAAGGAATCTGACACCCAGTTTGTTGGGAAACAGGTGGCCACCTCCCTGCGAGGCGTTACCCCATAATGATGACGCAAAGTAGAGGAATTCAAACGGACAGAGACAAGGAAACCAGAAGGCCAGGAAGCAGAAACGAATAGTCAAAAATAATAGACTGGCTTTAAAGCCATGAACTGACAGAAGCAGAAAAGGGACAACAGAAAGAGGCAGACAAGAGTTAGCTAGACGCAGGGAGCTAATAGCAGAGAACAGAGAGTAGAAGTCGAGCTGACCTGAAGGCAGCATCGAGCCAGACAGAGCCAGAGAGAGTCAGAGAGTCTGTGTACTCCATTGAAGGCTTGAGAGGTTCAAGCAAACTCCTCGACGTAGGCCTATCATACTACTGTGACCCTCAGAGGTCGAGTTTCAATAAGGAGAGTTTGTGCACTCCATTCCTACTGACTTCATTCTGTTTAGTGAGTCTTGAATCAAGCTCACTGTTGTAAAAACTCTGCTTGAAAACATAATATAGAGGCCACCACTGAAAGGCTAGACCATGAGATGTAGCCCAAGAGCATTGGGTGAACTCCTTATTAAACTTGTTTTGTTTACATTTTTTATTGTTATGTTTTCTCTTATTGCCTCAGTGTCTATGTATTCTAGCAATCTTATCGATTTGTTGCATAAGTAACATAGGCACATCCATGCACATGAGTCTATAATACCTTTAAATCTTTGTCCTGGATAAATTCCAGATCATAAAGGCACGACAAGAAGACAACAAGACTTGATAATAGAGTTCGTCCAACTCGGGCTACGTCTACAGGCCCTGCTTGATCAATGGGGAGGCCTTCATTCATTAATGGCATGAAAAGAAGAGAATTACAATCATCAGTTTACATAAAAGGTGGCTTATACCTCCATTCTGGAAAATGGCTATGAAATGGAGACCTCAGATGGAGAAATGGATAGCACCACTGCATCCGTGGTGGTGAGAGGGGCAGAAACCATATAAAATTCGCCCAATTTAGACAAAATGATCAATAGACCCTCCTACAAGCTGTTGCCTCAAATTGTGTGCT
This sequence comes from Pinus tabuliformis, assembly GCA_031772625.1. Lineage (NCBI taxonomy): Eukaryota > Viridiplantae > Streptophyta > Pinopsida > Pinales > Pinaceae > Pinus > Pinus tabuliformis. The sequence goes on from CM062813.1 coordinate 592,355,262, forward strand.
GAAAATCCTCTCTCACGTCCTTTTTCCAATCATCGGACTTTTATAATGTCTCTTTGTGACAAAGGCCACTTGAAAATCAGGGTTGTTTGTTTAGAATAGAAGTTGGTGGAGTAGAAGGCTTGGCGAGCACAACAAACCCTTAAAATAGGCCTTTTTATGTTTAAACGAACAATACACAGAACATTGGAAAAAACTCGACCGAAAGACTTTTGCACGGATTTCAAATTTCCTTAAATCGGGCTTATAGACCCATTGGGTCTGATCCCCATATTACAATCGGTATATCACTGGTTCAATAGTCCTGCTAGTGGGCATTGCTGACAGCTGATCGCCGATCACCAATCCGCCGATATTGGCATATCGCATCAGCCCTATCGCATCAGCATATCGCATCGCTACGGTCCATGGGTCCCAGTCCTATCGCTTAGGTTTCTCCGACCTGATTCACTAATCTGATCATCCCGATATCGCCGATGTCGATCGCATGTCGCCTACCCTAAGTCCTGATATCGGCCATCACTTGTCCCCAACTCCGATTTAATCGGAGATCGCTGATCAGGGGTTCCATTGCGCCTCCTTAAGTCCGCGCCTTTGGACCCTCCGATTGTGCTTTTGCCTTTTTAAAGGCTTAAAGCCATTTTTTAAGGAAAAATGCATCATTTTCAAAAGGAACAAGGCAACCTTCTTTCTGCCACAACTTCATCATCCGGACTCAGATTGGAGTGTCATTTGCACCATTGGAATCAGGGTGATGAGCAATTCGATATGATGTCAGGAGACTTTCTTTTCTACCAATTTGAATTTTGATATTTTCCATGCCATTGTATCTGAAGATCCACCTAGATCAATAGCCTCGTAACAAATGTACCACGGTACAATTGACAACCTCTGTTTGTCTGTCAGTCTACGGATGAAATGTCGTGTTTTTTTTCAATTTGGTGTCCATCATCTTCCACAAGTTGGTCCAAAACTCTCCGAGAAAGCGAGAGTCCCGATCTGACACAATCGATGTGGGTAATCCAAAATGGACCCAAACATGCTGAAAGAAAAGAGAAGCAGTCTACTCTGCAGTGATTTACTTTTTACAAGGCATAAGAATACACATCTTGCTAAAACGGTCAATGACGACATACAAATAGTCGTGACTCTTTCTCAACAAAGGCAAACCTCCTACAAAGTCCATTGACACACTTTCCCATGGACGACTCGGAATAGGGAGTGGTGTGTATAGCCCGAGTTTTCTATTAGAGGGCTTTGAAACAGAACACATCACACAACCCTTTACATAGCGAGTCACAATGTTTTTCATATGAGGCCAAAAACAAAATCTGTGTACATGACATAAAGTCTTTTCAAAACCAAAGTGCCCAGACACAAGAGAGGTGTGGGCCTCATGAATTACATGTACTCTTTCCCCTATGGGAATACACAATTTACCAAGGTGATACAACAGTTTCCCCTACAAGTGATAGTTGTCCACCTGTGAACCATGGGTTAGTTTTGCATAAATCTCCTTAAAATCATCATCGTTAGCATATTGTTCAGCATAACTCTCAAAAGACAACAAAGAATTATGCAAAATAACAAAAGCAGAAATAGGAGGGTGAGATAGCATATCGACCACTTTATTGCTAGTGCCTTTCTTATACTTTATTACTAGATGAAACTATTGAAGAAAACCCATCCACCTAAAATGACGAGATTGTTGCAACTTGGTTTATGACTGAAGGTACTGCAAGGGCTGATGATTTGTATGGATGATGGTCTCCTTGCCGATCAGGTAGTGTTTCCACTTTTTCACACTCTGTACCAAGGCATAAAGCTCCTTGTCATAAGTGGGATAGTTTATCACAACCTGAGAAAATTTCTCAGAATGGTAACAAATCAACTTCTTTTGCTGCATCAGTATAGCTCCCATGGCATAACTGTTGGCATCGGTTTCGATCTCAAATGGCTGTTGGAGATCGGGTAAGGCTAATACCAGCACAGTGCTGATATTTTCCTTCAATGTTTCAAAGGACTTTTGATGTCTTCCTCCCCATTGGAAGACTTGTTTCACACTTGTCAATGTGTGCAGAGGTGCTGCAATAATAGAGAAATTAGCAATAAATCTCCTCCAATACTTGACTGCACCTAAAAAGCTACGGACCTTGGTTACACTAGTAGGCTTAGGCCAATTTACAATAGCTTCAACTTTAGAAGGATCAATTTGTAACTGACCATGACCAATAATATGACCTAGATAATCCAAAGAGGTTTTCCCGAACTCACACTTTGACAACTTTACATAGAGTTTTTCTTTCTTCAATACATTAAGCACTTTCTTTACATGACACACATGTTCAACCCAGCGTTTACTAAAGACAAGTATATCATCTAAATATACAAGAACAAATTCATCAATGAAATGCCAAAAGAGATCATGCATGACCCTCATAAAAGTGGTTGGAGCATTGCAAAGTCCGAATGGCATCACCATCCATTCAAACAACCCCTATTTGGTCTTGAAGGTGGTTCTTCACACGTCCTACTCTGCAATTCGGACCTGGTGATAACCACTGCGCAAATCCAGTTTTTTGAAATAAACAACATTATTTCACTGGTCTAATAAATCATCTATGCGTGGAAGAGGGTAGCAATTTTTCACCGTAATTTTGTTTAGTGTGCGGTAATCCACACACATCCTCCATGTGCCATCTTTCTTTGGCACTAAGACGATCAGTGAACCACACGGAGAAGTGCTTGCCCTAATGACCCCTTGGTAAAAAATTCCTGCACCTATTTCTTGATTTCCTCCATATCAATGGTCGACATCTTGTACATGCCAATATTCGGTAAAGGAGCATCATGCTGCAAATGGATTTCATGTTGGATTTCCCTCATCGAAGGTAATCCCTTCGGTTCCTGAAATAGCTCATCATAATTAGAAATTAATTCAGATAATTCCTATTTATGTTCCTGATCACAACCCTGGAAAGCATCAACTAATTCTGCCTCTTTTTCCCTTACAACCATAAGCATGCAACCCTTACTGGAATTCACCAGCCTTTTCATTTGTCCAGCGCTTACAAGGTTGGCATTGATTTTATTTTGATGAGCCCTTACTATATATTCTACCCCATCTTTTGTGATTTGGTATTTGTTTTCGTGACGAAAGAAGACTGCCTTTCTATCATACAGATATGGGCTCCCTAACACCATGCCACATATATCCAATGGAATCACATCTAGTTCTACTTCATCCACTAGCTTAGAAGCGATTACAAATTTGACTTTACACTGCTTGGTTACATTCAATTTTGCTTTATCATGTATCCATCCAAGCGGGTAAGGTTTCGGGTGTGGTTTTGTTTCTAAGCCGAGTTTCTTTACCAAGGATTCTACGATTAAGTTTGCTTGGGATCCAATATCAAACAGAGTTTCAACTTTAGTATGATTTACAACAACTCTGATATGAAACAGTTCAATTCTCTTTCGATCATTAGGAAGGGACTCATTTACAGAACTAGTGCCTTCATGCGATTCAGAATTAACATGAGGTGTAAGAGTACCTTTTGTTCCCGTGGCTGTGATTAATGCTTCATCTCCGGAATCCGATCCAAGGTCTTGCTACACAGTTGCCACTGTCTTCTGCTTCCCTTTTCCTCCATACTTCTTTGGATGCTTTTCTGGGTGTTGTTTCCAACAGTGATCGTCATTGTGGCCTTCCTTTTTACAGTGATTGCAATACGACCTTTCTCCTTCTTTGGCTGTTGCCATCTTCTTATCCTTTCCTTTCTATTTTGCTTTAGATTTGCCATTGGGAGGTTTGAACAGTGGTTTTCTGGACTGATCATCTCTTTCATTTTTGCCCCTGTTCTCAATATGAATTGATTTCATGCTGGTTGCGTCAATAGTGGTTGGTTCAAGCAACAACAATGAATTCCTAATGTAGCTATGCAATGAGCCAATATACTTAGTTACAACTTCAGGTGTATCAAGTGCAATACCTAGATTAAGTGCTTGCTTCCTAAAATCCTCTGTAAAACTCTGAACATCCTGACCTTTGCCTTGCCTTAAATACTGCCAATTCATTAAAGATTTTTGCTTGTATCCTAAGGGATAAAACTGTTCCTTTAACACAAAAATAAAATCAGGCCATGAGGAAAAGAGGTTACCCACATTTTTACTACTCTGCAATTTTCTCTCCCACCAAACGAGAGTGGTGTTGCTCAGTCGTAGAGAGGCTAGTTGAATCTTTGCCTCATCCTCCACAATTTGTTGAATCCTATAGTAGACCTCAATCTTCCTAATCCAATTATTAAGCTTCTCTGTGTTACTTTCACCATTAAACATGGGAAGATCAAATTTAACATCTAATTTAAAGAAAGGTTTCTTGGATGCATCCTTTGAATTTCTATGATTATGGTGGTGAGAGGAACGAGAACCTTCACTCTCGGAAGGAGAAGGAGGGGGTTCTTCTCCACCATTCCCATGTGCTGAACCTTGTCCTTCTGGGTTTCTCTCCTTTGCTTTCTCCAGCCTTAAAACCAACTGACTGATATTCTTTGCCATTGAATAGAAGGTCTTACGGAAATTGCGCTCCTCTTCAAGATGAGCATCATCTTCTGCCATGTTTCTCCTTCGATGTGCACGCCATACTTCGGGATCAAAAGGCTCTAATTCCCCTTTGCCTCTTCGGAGTTTGTCTCTTGTTAGCATACAAACATGCAATTCACATCTAAAAAGACATGCTCTGATACCACTTGATCCAGGGATCTTTTGCTTATAGATGTATGGAAAGAATCACACATGAAAATTGCAGCTTAACAGAGAAATTTAATGTGCACTCAAGAAAGAAGAAGAAAACACATAAAGGCATGACAAGAAGACAACAAGACTTGATAATGGAGTTTTTCCAACTCGGACTACGTCTTTGGGCCTTGCTCGATCAATGGGGAGGCCTTCATTCATTAATGGCATGAAAAGAAGAGAATTACAATCATCAGTTTACATAAAAGGTGGCTTATACCTCCCTTCTGGAAAATGGCTATGAAATGGAGACCTTAGATGGAGAAATGGATAACACCACTACATCTGTGGCATTGAGAGGAGCAGAAACCATATAAAATTTGCCCAATTTAGACAAAATGATCAATCAGCCTTCCTACAAGCTACTGCCTCGAACTGTGTGCTGAAAATCCTCTCTCCTGTCCTTTTTCCAATCATCAGAATTTTCTAATGTCTCTTTTGTGACAAAGGCCACTTGAAAATCGGGGTTTTTTCTTTAGAATAGAAATCGTTGGAGTAGAAGGGTCGGCGGGCGCAACAAACCCTTAAAATAGGCCTTTTTTTTTTTAAACGAATAATACACCAAACATTGGAAAAAACCAGACCGAAAGCCTTTTGCCCTGATTTCAAATTTCCTTAAATTTGGCTTATAGACCCATCAGGTCCGATCCCCATATCGCAATCGGCATATCGCTAGTTCAATAGTCCTGCTAGTGGGGATTGCCGACTGCCGATCGCCAATAGCCGATATCGCCGATCGTCAATCTGCCGATATCGGCGTATCGTATTGGCCCTATCGCAACGCTACGGTCCAAGGGTCTCGGTCCTATCCCTTAGGTTTCTCTGACCCGATCCGCTGATCTGATCATCCCGATATCACCGAGGATGATCCGCCGATGCCGATCCATCGATGCCAATCGCATGTCGCCTACCCTAAGTCTCGATATTGGCCATCGTTTGTCCCCGACTCCGATTTAATCGGAGATCGCTGATCGGGGGTTCCACTGCACCTCCTTAAGTCCACCCCTTTGGACCCTTCGATTTCGATTTTGCCTTTTTAAAGGCTTAAAGCCATTTTTTAGGGAAAAATGCCTCATTTTCAAAAGGAACAAGGCAACCTTCTTTCTGCCACAACTTCATCATCTGGACTCGGATTGGAGTGTCGTTCACACCGTTGGAATCAGGGTGACGATCACTTTGATCTGATGTCAGGATACTTGCTTTTTTGCCACTTTGAATTTTGAGATTTTCTATGCCATTGTATCTAAAGATCCACCTGGATCAACGACCCTCACCAAAAGTGTCACCAATGAGAGAATTAGCGATGGGCCTTTAATGACCCTCACCAGAAGTCTCATTGAAAATGGCTTTGGTGACAAACCTTAAAGGACCATCACTATATACACTTACAACAACAATTTTTTAAAGACTGTCATCATATGCGACATTGGTGACGGACCTTAAAGGTCCGTCACAGGCATGAAGCATCATCAAAAACTCATTGGAATGATCAATGATGATGAACATTTATTGACTGTCACCAAAAGTAACCAAAAATATCATTGGTGACGGTCAATAAAATATCGTCACTAGAAGTGTCACCAAAGAGAGAATTAGTGATGGGCCTTTAACGACCCTCACCAAAAGTGTCACCAAAGAGAGAATTAGTGACGGGCCTTTAACGACCCTCACCAAAAGTGTCACTGAAAATGGCTTTGGTGACAAACCTTAAAGGACCATCACTATATACACTTACAACAACGTGTTTTTAAAGACCGTCACCATATCCGACATTGGTGACGGACCTTAAAGGTCCATCATAGGCATGACCCTCGCCAATGACCTTTTTTCTTATAGTGACGGAGACTTCTCCCTCAGGATTTACCATGTATCCCGACAAAATTAGTCAAGGGATTCCTAGGCCTTTGGGAATGAACCTTGAAACCACCTCCACCCAAGATTCTAAAATCATCCGGTAATTCCAAAGTTACAAAACCAAAATAAACATCCCAACATACCATGGCATCCAATAAAAGGATAGGCTAGGCTGAAATCCACTGTCATAACCAGGCAAGACCATGCCACTGACAACAAGAGAACTATACATCAACATGCAAAGCCATGCATGTCCAAACTAGCTAGAAAATCACACACGCAAAAGGTTACTTGCAAATATTCCCGCTAAAGCTACTTGATCCTACTTTCCTTTCCTTGATCCTTGCTTTCTTTTCCTTTCCTTCCCTTGCCTTCCCTTTCCTTTTCTCCAACTAGAGTGCTCCAAGAAAACTCCAAGTGACCAAGAGAGAGAGAGAGAGAGAATAATGAGAGAGCTCCAAATTTGAACTGACAAAAGCCATGAACTAATCCACATAAGCCCTTTTATGTATGAGGCCTCTAATTTCTTCATTTTCCATTATTTTCCTTCAATTTCCTCCTCACATGCAACCTGTGACCTTTTATCGTTTCTCCTAAATTCCTTTATTGTCATAAATAAATGTGCCAAAAATGCCTTTTCTGTTTTTAATTCCTTTGCCTTAACCTTTTCCAATTTCTTTAGCCAAAACACACACATCCAATGATGCCCACTAGGATATATTTTCCCAACATTCAGCTTGGAATAAGTGTCCTTAACCGTGGTCTTATTTTTCCTTTATTAACTTTTATTACGTGAACTTTTCACCAGGGCACTTATAGAACCCTCCCCCTTGGGGAACACCATCCTAGATGTTAAACCACACTAAGACCTCAACAAAACTGCTCAAAAGAAAAAAGATTGCCTATGGAGATTTATTACTTAGCTCATTGTAGTATTTACAATGAAGGACCTTCTTAAAAGAAAAACATCATGACAAGATAATAACCATAATATAATGACACCCATACCACTTATTAGAGATCTATAACTTAGCTTATGGCAGTATTTACATCCATATACATATACTGTATACAAATATCAAAACATCAGCAAAACATATGCCACACATAAACCAACATCAAACCAAAACTTCTTTGCCTCAAATGGTAAATAATGAAGGATATAGGGCCCGTATCTGATCTGCCATCTCCCATGTAGATTCTTCAAGCCCAAAGTGCTTCAACTGCACTTTAACTTTCTCTATGGCTCTATTCCTGAGCATGAGATGTTCCACTGCAATATGCACTGAGGCTCTGGCTAGAACTCTCCTTCTTGTTCCACCTACAACACAGACCAATCAATAACATTATCAACATCCTTTATATACTTCTTAAGCAATGAAATATGGAAAACATCATGGACTTTCATTGTTGGAGGGAGTACAAGTTGATATGCCACTGGTCCAATCCTCTCAAGGATCTCGAAAGGCCCGCAATACTGTGGTGCCAACTTGGCACATGACCTAATCCTCAAAGAGTTTTTCTTGGGCTTGATGCATAAATACACATGCTTCCCAACCTAAAAAACTTTGAACACCCTGCGTTGATCTGCATAACTCTTTTGTCTATCCTGTGATGCCTTTAGATTCTTCTTTATAACCTGCATTTCCTACTCCATGTCTGTCAATATTTTTGGTCCAATAAGTATGTTATTCACTGGATCACTCCAACTAATAGGAGTGTTACAACTCTATCCATACAGTGCCTCGAAAGGACTCATCCTCAAGGACTCCTGATTACCATTATTGTATGCGAACTCCACCAATGGTAGATACTCTTTCCATTTCCTCTATTGGTGCATCACGTACATCCTTAGCATATCCTCCAAGATCCTTTTGACCCTCTCCGTTTGACCATCTATCTGCGGATGATAAGTTGTACTGAAGGAAAACTCTGTACCCAAGCCTGCAAATAACTCCTTCCAAAACTTGGAGTGAACTTTGCATCCTTGTTCGACACAATCTTCTTTGGAACACCATGTAGCCTCACTATCTCTCTGATGAACACCTGTTTTGCCTCACTGGTTGAATATGTAGTCTTCACTGGAATGAAGTAAGCTACCTTTCTCAACCTGTCAACCATGACCATAATATAATCATGTTGTCTCATCATCCTGGGAAGACCTGTGATGAAATCCATGGAAATGACCTCCCATTTCCATTCTGGAATCGCAATAGGCTGTAGTAGACCACCTAGATGCTTCCATTCTGCCTTTACCTGCTTACAGTCTAAACATATAGCCACGAACTTGGCCACTTCCTTCTTCAGATTCGGTCAATAGTAAAAATTCATCACCATCGTCAATGTCTTATGATATCCTGGATGACCCAAATACAGTTTCACATGAAACTCCCTCAAGATAAGCTTCTTGAGCTCACTACAATTCGACACATAGATCTTGTCTCTAAATCTCACCAAGCCATCTGTTGTGAGACGATATTATGCATCCTGATCACCTATACCTGTACCTGCACTTGTACCTATACTCTATTGTAACCTGTGCATAATATCCATGTATTTTTCATCTCATTGTCCTACTTGCAAGATCATGTCTTGTAACTCTGTCCCATAGGAGTTTATAGCTGCTATATGATTTACCTGTACCTTCCTACTAAGAACATCTATAACTCAGTTCTCCTTCCCTTTGACGTATCTTATCTCAAATTCAAACTCACTAAGGGTAGCCAACAATCTCGCTTGTCGGGCATTTAGATTCAGCTAGTCAAACAAATAACTCAACCCACTGTGATCGCTCATCAATGTAAACCTCCTACCCATAAGATAATGTCTCCACGTCTTCAATGCATGTATAATTGTTGCTAGCTCAAGATCATGCATTGGATAGTTCTTCTCACGCTCATTCAATTTTCGTGACTCATGGCACACTACTTGTCCTTTTTGCATGAGAACTCCACCAAGTCCCCTTTTGCAAGCCTCTGTACACACCATAAACTCCTTGTCCAGATCCACAATCTTTAGCACTGGTGCATGTGTTAACAACTGCTTAAGTTGCTCAAAACTATCTTCACATTGCGCTGTGCATTCCAACTTCATACCTTTCTGTTGCAGTGATGTGATAGGTGTTATAGCTCCAAATCTCACTCTTATGGTTTGTGATGTTGCACTCATGGCCTAGGGCAACCCCTCCTTCTAGGCCTGGTCCTAAAATTTAAAAAACAGTGTTTTATCCCTTATACGCGACATTGCCCTGAGTTAAACGCGTGTATACGCGGGTCTGTGTATACCCAACCCGCGTATATGTATTAAAACACTTAAAAAAATATAAAACTCCTTAATTTCGGGCGGAGATTGCGGGTTTTACCTACTGATCACCTGTTAGTGCCCATGGCCCAACTGTTCCCAACCAACTCCCAACTAAAAAACTACTTTGGGAGAGGTATAAAAAGACCTCAATGGGAAGGCCTAAGGGAAGAGAGAAGAGAGAGAAAGGCTATTATGCTGAGATTTTTCCCCTGACCAGGTTTGAAGTCCCTTGTGCCTTTTGCACTTCCCTCATTTGTACAGGAAACCCTTGTTTCCTTATGTGTTGATGTTCATCCACTACTTACGACATCATGGAGTAAGTCATGGAAGGAGTTTGTTAAAGGCTTGAGGCTGGAACGGATCCGGAAGGAAGCTTTGCTTGGAGCCTGCTAAAGGTGACTCAGGTGAAATTATTCCTTTTCTGTGCTTTATTTATCTATAATAAAAGAAACACATGTCTTGGTTCCTGATATGAATCTTCTTTATGTTTATGATATTCATGTTAGAATTCATATGTGAATGGTTGTTTATATTTCATAGCTAACTACCTTTCTTTATAACATGAAGATGGTTTCTTTATAAGTTTTTGTCCATATGCTGACGTGTTCTTTGGAATTGGTTGCTTTGCAGGACAAAGGAGCAAGAGGAACTTGAAGAAGGGTTTGGACCCTTGAGGACCTTCTCAAACGTAGGACCTAAGGTACATTCCCTTATCCTAGAATTTGCTTATAATAGCATAATGGCTATGTGAATGTGTGTTTCTCTGTATAGACAACTTTCAGTCTGCTAGGGTTTCAACCCAAAAAGCCCTAGGGGAACATTTCCCTCAACAGAATTGGCGACTCCACTGGGGACAACACTCTTGTTGTTCCGAGTTTAGGTGTTTTCAAGCCAATTAGGGCTCAGCTGCCTGTTTGCTTGCTGTTGTTGTCTGGTCTGTTTTTGAACTTTAAGCTTTTCCAGTTTCTTCAGTTTGTTTTTTATTTTTCCTGAAACCTTTTATATACGTTGTTTTTCTTAGTTACAGAGGCGTATATACTCATGTTTCTTTAAGTGAACCCGCGTATATGCCGGTTTCCTTAGTTACAGTCGCGTATATCTTGAAATTTTCAAGATTTTTAAATCTTTTTATCTCTGAAGGTCTGTCTAGTGGTTTGATTCAATCTGAAACAGTCACTTTCTAGTATCAGTTGTTTGTTTTACAGCAAGCATCTTGTTCCAAATTCTCTCTGACTGTAAGGGGTATTGGTCTTGTTTTTGTTGTTGCCAGCGTCATCCTTTCTTGTTTAAGCACGCAAGATTTCTTGTTGGAATCTTGGCTGCTCTGATTCATCAGGGCAAAAAGATTGGTCTCAGTCTTGGTGTTAATCTTGCTTTTGGTGACTTTTTGTTTGCTTGACAAAACCGCTTTTTGTGACCATCCACTTCTTTGTTTCATGAAAGTTGTTGATTAATACTTTCTTGAAATTTGTCTTTTTGATCTTTTTGGTTTTTGTTACCAAAGCTTTCATCGATGCTTTTGATTGATAAGAGCATCCTTAAACACATTTCTTTTTGTTGAGTTTTCGTCCATTGTGTGGTGTCAACTTGAAAAAGTGTTTGTTGCCTATTCTTCAATCACAAAGTTTCAGTTTTGTTGAGAGCATTTTTTAAAAGACTTTTTTGTTGTTGCTTTGAAGAAAACTTTTTGAAAAACTTCGTTTCGCTTTCTTAAACTTGGTTTTCATTTGGTTTCCTTTTACTGAATGAAAGTGCTTTATGTTTGTCTTGAAACTTGTTTTTAGTGTTTAGACGAAATGAATGGTAACATCTCATATTCCATCTAGACATTTTAAGTGGAAAAATAGAAATTGATAAGCAAGCAACTTTCATTTCTTGTCTTTAGAGTAGTTTTGAATCTTGCATCAACATATATTTGTGCATTAGGATAGATTTGCATATCTTTTTAGGCATACATAGCTTTGTTAACTTTTGTGAGTGTGAAGCGTGAATTAACAAAAAGAAAAGAAAATTTTGTTTTATTTGAAGTTCCTCTGAACCCTATAGAAATTACTTTTCATCGAAAAACGAAAACAAGTGCATGTTCATGTAGTTAGGTTTTTATTAATTTCTTTTGCGTCAAAAAACACCACTAGTTTCACTTCTGTTACCTCGTGACTTAAAGAACAACCTATTTTAAAATCAAGTGCTAATTAAAATTCACTAAAACTTTTTTTTAAGATAGATACACCAACAAGTTTTAGGATTTTAGGGCCTTGGATTAGGCGAGTGGAGAGTTAACTCTCCAAGGCCATTTAAACGTCAAACGTAGGAGTCTGAATAGCGAGTGAAAATCCAATAGCGTTAGGAAGACCAGGAAAGCTCCAGATCTGGGAGTTAAGCACAAGGGTCTGTGAAGACAGGGAAGAGAGATACCCCCTCTCCTACTTGTCCGAACTTACCTCACGACTGTTCCGCCTGGCTTCTGCGACGAGTTGGTATCCATAGTTGCTACTCCTAGGGATCTACACAGGTGGCTGCGGAGGGGAATCCCGTGGCACCTGAGGTCGACGTTTCATCACTCTCGACAGTACTACTGGAGGGCACCCTTGCTGTTGTGGGGAAAAGTATCCGATGCGGATGACCCTATCCCTACTCTAAAGGTGATAGTCTTTAGCAACAACTGAAAGTAAAGTTTTGATGATTCCCTTTATGAAAGTACAGAGAGAATGGAGAAAGATTAACCAACCTGGTGTCTTTCGCTTAGTCGATCCTTGTCCTCTCTCTTTGTCTCTTGTTCCCAGCTCCTTGCTCTCTTTGCCGGTCCAGCCACACACAGATCCTGCACAAACAAGAGAGCAAACTACAAGATACATGTACTCATAACTGAAGCATGGATTAGGATGAATCAAATATACATGTAAATACAATACATCAATGCAATACAAGTATATAGGAGAACATGCAAAACTTTATTGATAGAAGTAACAGGGTTCTGAGAAGGTTACAACCAATAATGGCTCCAATCCAGCAGCACCTCCCCAGCAGCAAGAACTCTCCTCTTCACCTCTAGTAAAACAATCACCCAATAGCTCTAACTGTAAACCAACAGCACCTCCTTGCTTTACACAAAATTCCAGCCTCCTTAGACCTCATAGAAGAGCTCTATATATAGGAGAGAAGAAGAGAGGATGAGTCAGCTTGAGACTGACATAAAGCTGCCTTGTGTCCTCTCCCTCTTCAGTTAATCTTCAGTTCTTGAGTCCACTTGGAGATCCTTGCTTACACATGGTGATCAAGTACCTCTTACTCATCACAGGGCGAATCTCATGAACCAAGTGTCAGTTTGGAAGCTTCCTGGGCAATTGACACCTTGCAGAATGACTGTGCCACTTGGCCAATCTCGCCCAGCGCAGGTAGCCTTCATTGCTTTTGACTTTCAGCGCAGGTACAAGGAAGAGCAGTTGACATTCAGCGCAGTTGCTCAGTGGAGCAGCTGACATGATCCAAAATTAGCCTCTTTTGAAGTGTTTTCAGGTGGAGAACTGATTGGAAGTGTTGTTGTTTGATGACCTTGTTCTTTTAGGGGTAAGAACAACATGTTTAGGGACTGAGGATCCCTGTAATTATTGACATTTCATGCTCCATGCTGCGAGGCACAAAAATGTCTATAACAGTTGCCCCCTAAAGTATGAGGCCGTTTATCGGGTGAAATGCTTTATCTAGAGGGTCCGAAGTTCATTCCAGTGCTGAGGATGCGCCCTGTAATACAATACAATACAATACATTATTTTTCATTCTATTTTCATGATCTAGCTGAGGCGGGCATTCCCATGCTCAGCTTTTATAAATACATTTTGGTACATATGACAGACGATCGTCTGGAGGTAGACTGATAATTTTCTGCTGAAATTATCATCCTTTGAGTAGGATGATCATCTGTTGCAATGATGTACATGACAAATGCTTTTATATTTCCTGAATATATATCGCAGCCCGGATGGATGAAACTAGATCCGGGGTCTTCAAACTCGTTCGATCTTCACTCTAAGTACAAGTCGATCCATGTGAGAATTGCGCTGAAGTCGAACATGGAAAGACATCGCTTGATTACGGTCAATAATGAAAACCGTTAACAAGCGCGAGAGGAATCACCAATAATGACGATGACCCTCAAGGTACTGCAGTACAATTCACGTGGCGTGAATAAAGGACTTGGCGTCGAACGCCACGCAAAATCTTCTGGTCGAAGGTCATTGATGTATACCTGTCGCCGGAAGTGAGAAACTTGCCATTGAGGCATGCAAGCTTCAAAGTACTGATGGGGGTGTTCCTAGATCAACTTCTTGGATAATGAGCTGAAGTCGACAAGAAGCGATCCGTCAAAGGAGGGCCTTAATGAATCCCACATCAATGACACGGAACGGAGCTAATGACTTTAGTGGAGGTGAAAACAAACTGTGACATATGATTCAGGGTGGCGATCATGAATGGATGAAGGATAATGTATGGCAGTGGATGGGACACGGTTGACACTTTCAGAATGACCCCTCTTGAACATATAACGACACTGATACGATGGATCGGTAGCATTACCCCAAATGTGGATGGTTTGGCGAGGACCATGGCGATGAGACCGGTGAATGAAACAACCCAACCCGATGTGGTACGGAGGAAAAGTGTCATGTTCAGGAGTGACTTGCTACCATTAAACTTTGATGTTCTCCCAATTTTTCCCCAGTCATTTCTGACCAGTACCTCTTTATTTTTGTCAAGCTTGAGGAGGATAACATATGCTTGTTCTATAACCTGCCCTTCGGGCAAGCCCATCGCTATGATTTAACGAGCCTAGCGATAGGGAAACTCGTTCTCGTCTAAAGACAAGTTTGTCGCTATTTAATCATTTTAACGAGTCTAACGACAAAGAAAACTCGGTCCTTTTCATTTTTAGAGAGTCTGAAAAGGTACGGAAAGTCAACTCCATAATTCCTTTTTCGTCAGCAAATCCCTTAAGTCGGAAAAAGTATAAAACAATACAGAAGGGATGGCTGTTCGGTACTTTTAACGAGCCGAACAAGACAAGCGCTCGATCCTTTTGTGCAATAATCCCTCAAGTCCAAAAAGATTAAAATTTAGAGGAGGGATAGCGTTCCGGTCGTTTAACGAGCTAGAAGGCCAAAAAACTCGGCAAACTTTTCATATTTTACGAGTCAGTGAAAAGAGCTGAAAGAAGACTCGTCTTTTGAGGAACGAGTGATAAACAGGGATAGCATCAGATTCCAGGTACAGGTTGGAATTTTCCAATCACGGCAGTGTTACGAGGATGGCTAGGTGGCATCACTCTTCACAGCTGTTCCTCAAAATGGGTAAACAAACATATGGAGATGAACGATTGGCCAAATGAACGGATGGAGGTGAGACTGCAAGAACACGACCAAGGGCTTTAATATGGCTGTCAAAGGTTACATTTACCAAGGTTATTTACCGGTTCATTTTTTCTGGGTGAGCTTGAACTCTAAGGGAAGATTGCTCACAACTTATGTTTATTTTTTAACGAGCATGAACTATGCGCTAAAACTGCTCGGATCTTGCGTTTATTTTTTAACGAGCATGAACTATGTGCTAAAACTTCTCGTTATGCCCCCAGCATAATAATGCAACCGAGGTGCATGCCCCCCAAGCTTCATTGCATTCAACTTTGTTGATTGGAATGAAGGTTTACCATTGAGATCTGGAAAGGGGATTGTTTCATTTTTTAATGAGGTTGACATAGTAAAAGAACTATCCACATGGTTTTTCATTTTTTAACGAGGTTGACCTGAGATAGGAACTATCCTCGAAGCCGACCAAATATCTAGGAATCTTCCGAATCCAACCAGAAGATTGGATTAGATTTCATTTTGTAGGTTTCCACCGTGGCCACTCCCGCCAGATTAATTGGAGGCGGTAGGGCGAAAGTACCCATTAAGGCAGGGTCTTTTAGGAGACCTACTCCGATATTTTGAAACGAATGGTCGCTTCCATGGATCAGAGGAACGCTTCCTGTAACTTGTGAACCATTAGGGAGGAAATTTTGTTGGTCAATGATCGCAATCTCTCCTTGAAAGGGGAATGCGATTTTCCTAAAATAGGTCGACACAACAGCTTCCATGGCATAAATCCATGGTCTTCCCAGTAGGATGTTATAGTCAAGATTGCCATCGATGACTTCAACATCTATTTCTACTGTTTTGCCCCCTAGTTCAACTCTCAAGTTACTAAGGATACCGTAAGGGGTATATGTCCTTCCGTCGAATGCTTTTAATGTTGTTGATGATCGCGTCAAGGTTGGAGATCCTAAAGTTTTCCAGCAACTCATCGACATAATACATGTCGATGCCCCCTCATCAATAATTGTTCGATGAACAGTTTTGTTGAGGGCTTTCACTTGGATGAGGAAAGCTAGTTGAGCTGGTAACTGAGGATCATATCCTTTGTGATCAAAGGATACAAGATTGGAATCTTTAGGATCCACCCCACCAATTGCTGATAACAATGCCTGCCTTTGGGATGGGCAATGTTGTAGTACTTCAAGAGTCGACATAGCAGATGGCGATTGCGCCAAATCTTCCACTATATTATAATGTTGTGCCGCTCTGGCACGAGGATTAAATGTCGACTTGTGTACTACTCCCTTTGGCGGTTTTATTGTTAATTCATGTGTGATGGGGGATACAACTTCTGCCGAAGTTGTTGTCGAACTGCTAGGTTGATATTTACCTTTATCGTTCGACACCTGTGGATTCCCGTAATCTTTGTTCCTTGTCGAAATTAAAGCATCATCCTGTTGCTTCGATATCGATAACATAAGCACTTGCGACAGTGAAGCATTTCCACTACCAACCAGATTTTTTCCTCGATCGGGAAACGGATCAGTTAACACAGCTGGAGTTTGCGAACTCTTTAAGAATCTTTTTAGATCAGATTTGTATGGACATTCTCTCGTCCAGTGATCCTCATCACATATCTGACACCCATAAGGTGGTTTCCTATCTCGAGGAGGGCTTGAAGAAGTTTTTCGAGGAGATGACTCTCCTTGTTTCTTCTTCTTCCCTTTGTTTTGATTCTTCTTGCTTCCTGGTTGATTGGAGTTTTTGCCTTTATCCGTAGATACAGCATTTACCTCCGAAGCAAGAATCTCTTGATTTTCTTTTTGATTCGAAGTCTTACAGGCTTTCTTATCTGAATCCCTTGTCGACTTAGCGTTTGCAGTTCCAATCACGCCATCACCGGCATGAGAGTCACTATTTGATCCGGGAGGAGGAGGGATTGAAAATTCCGGTCTGGGGGCGTCAGGTATCTTATCATAGAGCGTGCCCGACTGAGTATATACTAAGTCCAAATATTGAGCACGAGCAATAACCTGCTCCTCTGTTACGACGCCTCCCTTGGCCACATCTTCTGTTATAGCAGGCAGAAGCGACTTTATAAACCACTCAGCCAATAGCTGATCTGGAACATAGGTCTTTACCATTCTGCGACGACGACGCCACTCATGTATATGATCTGATATATGTGTGGCCGTTGTCTGCTTGAAATTGGTCAAGATCTCCGTTCCAGTTTCGTACCTTATAGGTAACTGAAAGTGTGTTAAGAAAGTCGTGGCTAGGGAACTAAAATTGTCGAACGAGGCTCTAGGTAATTCAATATACCATTTGGCCGCCGGACCAGTCAATGTCCTCTGGAAAAGACGAAGCCTTATCGAATCATCATTCAAGGTATTCGATGAACACCACAGATGGAATGTCATCACATGATTCGACGGGTCTTCGCCAGGATTTCCATTGAATTTAGGAATGTCCGAAGGAAGTTTGTGAGGAATCGCTGGCCACCAATGGGCATAGGCGATTGGATCGTTCGTCAATCGATGTAAATCTGGTAATTCTAAGGTCGCCACGAATGGCAACTACTGATTCAGGTTTGGTGAGGCGTACCCAGGATATGATGGAATCGCCTGAGCAGTAGGTCTTTGCACACCAGTATAATGCAACTGATGTTGATATGACTGATATGGTTGGTGGGCTTGGCCACTGTAAAGTGGTTGGTTTAACCCATTCTGAATATAGGGTTGCCCACTATTTGCAAAGATCTGTCGCTCAGATCCCTGGTACACCTGTTGAAACTGAGGTTGTTGGTATTGCATCATCCATGGCTGCGAAGCCATGTTTTGCTGTGCGATACTAACTGACGGACCAAGATGCGGGGTTATGGTTCCCATTTGTATCTGTGTCGTCCCGGCAGTTGGCGATTGTGGTTGTGTTGCAGGGTCAAGGGGCTGTTGCATTACAACTTGGGGTTGACATACAACAGGCATCGATTGAACTTGCGACACGGTTACAATTGCTGGCGTCGTCGGGATGCTAGACATAGGTACACATTGTTGCATGGAATATACAACTCTCAGTTGTTGGGGCAACATAGGCACCCAACCACTCGTCGTAACTTCAGTCAAACCTGAATGCGGTTGAAAACTGCCGTATGGGTATCCTCTCGGAGGGGGAAGTGAAAGGGCATATTGCCCCCCATACGGTAACAATCTGGAGCTCAAGGGTATAGATGGCCTTTGCGGACTGGATGGCCCAAAATGATTCCCAAAGGGATCAATTTGTCTAGTTTCAACATAAGAATTACCGGGTATTATACCGGAAGAACAAACTGGAACAGACCAAGTTGTCATAATAGTCCCTGGGTGGACTCCTTCTAGCTGATGAGAGCTAGTCAGGACGGCTGGTATGCCGGCAAACATCGTTGGATTGGCAGCAGGAACTTCTGCTGTCGCTGTGTCGTTTGGCACAGTTCTAGATGCCGACGGTTGTTCAGACATTTTAAGTCTATCCAATAAACTTCCTAACGATTCTTCAGGAACTTCTGGTGGCGATAGACAAACTTCTGATGCAGAAGGAAAAAGAGGGGTACCTTCTCCAAAATGAATTGGAGTATTTTCTTGCTGGTCCTCTACGATTTCCTCTATTGCAATCAGACCAGGAGGAAGAGGAAGACCGTCAGGTCCGTAAAAGATTTCTGGTGCCGAAGAAGGGGTTGCTTCGACAGCGACAGTCGTTTGAACAACAAGACTCTGTGGACCGGTTTCAGATGGAACTGGTTCAGTTATGCAAGTAGTTGTCTTCAGACTAGGATCAGTACCACTGTCCTTCTGTTGCTGTTGAACTTCTTCAATAGAGGCAGGGATTCCAGAAATATTGGGAGTGACCAGAATCTCAGATGTTGTTGGAACTTCCGTTCTAACTTTAAAAGGAGATTTTGACCTGGTCAAGCGAGTTCGCTTCGTCCGTACTACTCTCGGTTCCGGAGACAAAGGCGGTTGACTCGCAAGCCTCCCTGAGCGACGGGGTTTTAATTGACTTTCCTCCACGGTTGCGGATTACTTGATCAACTAAAATACAAAAAGGGGAATTATGTTTCCGTATTGAATGAATTTTATTAGACGCTTTTAGACACAACTTTGCTTTTTCATGTTTTAAGAGTCGAGAAAAAGCTAAAGATGACTCTAGTCGCCTTCGATGTATTAACGAGCCCGAAGTGACAAATGCTCGGTTGGACTTTTTCAGTTATAGAGTTTGAAAAAGGCCAAAAGAAACTGCTCTGGAGATCTAGGCAGAGGGTGTGCCAAACCTTTCGCGAAACCACAGAATACGTTTTACGGTACGGGTGGTCGATCTTCGTGAATGCTGTGTTCACTGCATCGCGATCAGTAGGGCGGTTGACACGACTTCCTAAGGATAAAGGATAAAAGCCTATAGGGGTCTCCCAATATACGCGACGGTACGCGGGAGCTCAAGTCCGTATTAGTGCTATCGTCCCTCAGGAGGAATCACCCACCTTCGTAGAGATCGACAGTCACTACGTTTAACGACACCGGAACACGTCTCTACCTAGACCTCTACTGTGAGCGTTATGTTACAATGCGTTTTTAGATTCATTCAATATATTTTAAGTTGATCTTGTTTATCAGTTTGTCTTTCAGGATCACCACGAGATGTATTGGTACAAATTCCTAAATGCAGCTAAAATGATAAGCAAGCTTTCACAATCTTTTTAGCTTTGAAAATCCTAACTACTGAGGGGAGAGAAAAACTATATCTTTCCACACAGAGCACAAAGCACAAACTAATGCACTTTCTCCTAGATCAGACACGCAAACTTATCAAAAAATGCAAATGCAAGATGCATGTATTTCTTTTCTTTTCCTTTAATGTTGATGTAGACAAAAGGAAATTGTTGTATAATTTTCGAATTCAATTTGAAGCGTAAACAAACAAGTTTTGTCTAAAATGAAAAGACGCTTTACAAGCACTTGTTTTGACACTAAAAATGTACGAATTCAAACCATAAAATGAAAAACAAACAAACTCAAACAGCCATGAACAATAATAAAACTAGCTCTTAAGATCACAAAGACACTTTTACAGTTCAGGATTTAAGAGGTCACAGCTATACTGGTTTGCTTTTCACAATGGGAAACTGTAACTGAAGCAAGAAATACTGAAAGAACAATCACAGTTTCATCACACAACTGAGGTGGAATAATGTCAAGGAAAGTTGGTTTACAGCAAGTACAATGACCAGCAAGCAATCAGCTAAAACTCAGTGAAAACAGGGCCAAGACACAAAGGGAAAGCTGAGCAAGACAATGGCTAACTGGACCAGCGCAGGTTCTA
Organism: Pinus tabuliformis; assembly: GCA_031772625.1. Classification (NCBI taxonomy): domain Eukaryota; kingdom Viridiplantae; phylum Streptophyta; class Pinopsida; order Pinales; family Pinaceae; genus Pinus; species Pinus tabuliformis. The sequence goes on from CM062813.1 coordinate 592,375,907, forward strand.
GTCTGCCAGTTTGACTCTCAGCGCAGTTCCCGAAGGGAGTACCTGCGCTGTAATGCAGACTGCCTGTGGACAGCCTGCACTGACTCACGAGAGTTTCGTCTACAAAGAATTCCGGGTCATAAAAAGCTCAAAAATGCACTGTTTTTGCTTAAATAAAAAGCTATAGGTCAAGTACAGGCTAAGGGATGATCAAGAGGATGAAGATCTATCACAAAGAGTAAAGAGTCTTTTGTAGATAGGCTCTTCAAATCTTGAATTTGCTCAACAAATGAGCAAGAGTAGCAGTCCCTCTACTTCGCTTTTGATATAGTCAAAAGCTTTTCGATTTGGTACTCTTTTCTTCAAGAAATGAATAGCAAAATACTACAAACACCAACAAGATACTAGGCTCCCCAGCGGAGTCGCCAGTTTGTTGTGGGGAAAAGTATCCGATGCGGATGACCCTATCCCTACTCTAAAGGTGATAGTCTTTAGCAACAACTGAAAGTAAAGTTTTGATGATTCCCTTTATGAAAGTACAGAGAGAATGGAGAAAGATTAACCAACCTGGTGTCTTTCGCTTAGTCGATCCTTGTCCTCTCTCTTTGTCTCTTGTTCCCAGCTCCTTGCTCTCTTTGCCGGTCCAGCCACACACAGATCCTGCACAAACAAGAGAGCAAACTATAAGATACATGTACTCATAACTGAAGCATGGATTAGGATGAATCAAATATACATGTAAATACAATACATCAATGCAATACAAGTATATAGGAGAACATGCAAAACTTTATTGATAGAAGTAACAGGGTTCTGAGAAGGTTACAACCAATAATGGCTCTAATCCAGCAGCACCTCCCCAGCAGCAAGAACTCTCCTCTTCACCTCTAGTAAAACAATCACCCAATAGCTCTAACTGTAAACCAACAGCACCTCCTTGCTTTACACAAAATTCCAGCCTCCTTAGACCTCATAGAAGAGCTCTATATATAGGAGAGAAGAAGAGAGGATGAGTCAGCTTGAGACTGACATAAAGCTGCCTTGTGTCCTCTCCCTCTTCAGTTAATCTTCAGTTCTTGAGTCCACTTGGAGATCCTTGCTTACACATGGTGATCAAGTACCTCTTACTCATCACAGGGCGAATCTCATGAACCAAGTGTCAGTTTGGAAGCTTCCTGGGCAATTGACACCTTGCAGAATGACTGTGCCACTTGGCCAATCTCGCCCAGCGCAGGTAGCCTTCATTGCTTTTGACTTTCAGCGCAGGTACAAGGAAGAGCAGTTGACATTCAATGCAGTTGCTCAGTGGAGCAGCTGACATGATCCAAAATTAGCCTGTTTTGAAGTGTTTTCAGGTGGAGAACTGATTGGAAGTGCTGTTGTTTGATGACCTTGTTCTTTTAGGGGTAAGAACAACATGTTTAGGGACTGAAGATCCCTGTAATTATTGACATTTCATGCTCCATGCTGCGAGGCACAAAAATGTCTATAACACTTGCGAAGCTTGGGGGCTTGCACCGCACAGGCTGTTGTTAGGAGGTCAGCGTAACTTCCTCTGATACCTTCGCTGATAGGACTAGGCCCTTATGATCCCAGACTATCTTCGGAAGGCCCCTTAATTCACTTTCTTGTATTTTGGTGTCCGGTCCTAATCACCTGGAGCGGAAATACTTGGAAGTTGTTTGACTAGTTGTTATCTTTAGGGACTTTATAGTGTGTGCTCTGTGCTCTTAGTTGGCCTAGCTTTCAATTTTTTGAGTCTTTAGTTGGATCATAACAAAAATTTCAAAGTGGCTGACCGATCTCCTAGATGGTCTCAAAGACTTCGTGGTCTTTCACCACCAAGTTTAGAGCCTTCTCCTAGAAGGCGCAGAGGTAATATTGCTGGTGGGTTTCATCCCACGGTAGTTGACGCATCGGGGATTGATCCTCCACCTGGGGGCATTAGTGTTCAAGCAAGGCTTGGCACTTCCCCAGAACAAGAGAGGGACTTGCCAGTTCTTTCTCGAGTTCTCTTTCAAGCGGAGAATAACATAGAGGTAGAAGAACTCTCAGAGTTGTTAGTGGCTCCGAATTCTCCCCTACCATCCAGTCATCCAGACGTATTACAATACGTTGGGACTCCGACGCATAAACCGTCAAGTCCAGGTTACGCTACACACTTACCATCGATGACCACTACTGGAAGCATGGCTTCTACTACAAGTGCTACAACTATGCACACTCCAACATCGGTACAGGAGGGGGGGGAACGATTTCCATCTCCTCCGCTTCTTTGTTTGGATCTTTTGCTAGCACATCTTTAGTTGGGTCTACCTCCATTCCGTCCACGAGTGGAAATTCCCAAACCAATGCTTTTGGTTCTGGATTTTTCCCATTTGGCACCCACTCACAGGGTATTCCATTAGTTCCGTTTAGTGCCGCTACGTCCATGATGGGCGGATCGGCTTCATTCTAGGGTTTTCCTTTCGGAAGTGGTCATATACCACATTCTAACCTAACAATAGGATCCATGCCTTTTTCTTCTATAGGGCAAAGCAACAATCCTTTCCAAGGTTGGACTAACCCTGGGGTTAGTGGCACGGGAACTGGGAATCCGTCTTTCGGCTAACAAGGGAATAGGCCGTACTCCACAGTTAGTTCATTTCAAAGTATTCCTCCCTTAGCTTCGGCTTGGAATCTGTATCAGGGGTTATCAACTCCTTATAATCCTTTAGGAGGAAACTTTGTTGGTTATGGAGGCTTTACGGCCAGAGTTGGTCAAACTCCGAAGTTTGCTGGATCACAAGGCTTGCCTTTTGGTTCAGCCGGTTCTACTGGTTACTTCGGCCAGCCTGGTGCCTTCCAAAATCCAGGCCAATCTTTTCAGAGCTTTGGGAGTTATGCCTAGTCTGCGTGGAATCCCCAAGGTCCTCCTAGGCTTCCGTTTCTGGCAACGTTGAACTTGCCAGATCTCACTAAGTTACCAAACGATCCAATCAAGTACAATCCGGCCTGGCCTCCGGTCCCAACCAAACTCCCTTCGAACATTCCAAAATTTGAAGGGAAGAGCGGTGAGGACCCAGGCGACCATGTAACCACATTCCATTTGTGGTGCTCATCTAACTCCTTGATCGATGACTCGATTAGGTTGAGACTTTTTCAACGCACCTTGACTGGTAATGCAGCCAAATGGTATATAGAGTTGCCAGGGGGAAGCTTTACATCTTTCAGTGACTTAGCCAATATTTTCTTAAATTATTTTCAGTTGCCTGTCCGTTATGATGCTGGAACTGAACTTCTGGCCACTTTTCGTCAGGATAAGGAAACTCACATTTCTGACCATATTCAGGAATGGAGATGAAGAAAGAGGCTCATTAAAGCCGAAATCCCTCCAGAGTACCGTCTCGAATGGTTTTTGAAATCTTTACAACCCGAGATCTCTAAGGATGTCTCCATGTCTGAAGTCTATTCTGAGGAGCAAGCCATTTTTAGGGCCCAGCAATTAGAATTGATTTACTCTTAGTCTGGGATCCTACAAAAATACTTGCCAGATGCTCCTGGGTCTAAGGTTGACATAGCTAAGTCGAAGCCAGGTCCCCATGCAGATGGTATTGTTGGGTCAGTATACACAACTACCGTGAACTTGTTGAACCAATTGCACCAGTTGTCTTTACAAACTGCTTCTAACAATCAGGTCACATCGTCTAACCCTTCGGCTTCCCAAACTTCTTCGATTAACGTCGTCCAATCTGATAACCCCAAAGGAAATCAAAATTCCAATGGGAAAAAGAAAGGACAAGGTAAGAAAAAGAATCAGGATGGGAAGGCTGACGCAAATAAATCTGGCAATAATGTCGGTGGTGGTAGAAATGAGTCTAGAAAGAAAGTCAAGTTTCCATGCAAGTTGTGCAGTGGAGACCATTTAACTCATCTCTGCCCTAAGATTGAAGACGCTTAACGCTTGTTAGGGCAGCGAGGAACTTCTAGTTCTCAGGCTATGTTAACCAACCCTTTTCCCCAAGGGCAGCAACTTCTTGCTGGCGCGAGTTTGAACCCTGGAACCTCCGCAGGGGGAAACCAGGAAGGGGAAAAATCATCGAATGTTTTCATGATGGGTTCTAACTTCCATGTGGCTACTCGATCACGTGATTATGGTGAAGCTGAAACTTCCAAGGACAAGACTGTTCCCGGAAATACTGACCTTCATATTGAGCAACCCCCTATCAAGACTATACCACGGATACCGAAAGGCTCTGCTAAATGCGCGACTGTTAATCCTAATGCTAGGGCTGCCTAGAATTACTCCATTGTTGAGGATCTGGCTCAGAGTCCGTGCGCCATGTCCGCTTTAGAGGTTCTCCAGTCGTGTCCGGCTCAGTGAATTGCTTTACTTTCCGCGATTGGGCAGTCGATCCAACTAACTCTTTAGTGCTCACTTTTGACATGTTAAATGTCAAAAAGCGACTCCCTCATCATATGGCTTTCCAAATAAATTCTACATACCAGTAAATCAAAATTTTTCATATTGTTATCGATGAAGGAGCTTCCACGTGCGTCATGTCGATGTCATGTTGGAAGGCTATTGGATCGCCTTCGGTCGTTCCTTCACCTACTGCCTTGACTGCATTTGATGGTCCTTCTCATAAGCCGCATGGGATTATCTCGACCTTCCCTATATGTGTTGGGGGGAAGGTCGTCAATATTGAAGTAGAAGTCATAGATGCTAACCTAGACTATAATCTCCTCTTAGGAAGGAACTGGGTATATGAAATGGACGCCATTGTTTCGACTCTGTTTCGTGTCATTTGCTTTCCTCATGAGGGGAAAATTGTTAAGGTTGATCAATTGGATTATTGTCCAGTCGATCCTCAAGCAAGCTCTGACTCTACTGTTCCTTTAGTGGATAACCCTCATCCACCTACTGAGAATTTAGGAGTAGGGATGTATTCCTCATTGATGGGTACCTTTGATCTTCCCTCTCCTTTCGCTAAAATCAATGCCGTTTCATCATCTAAGGAGTCTCCTCGAGAAGAGTTCTTCCGAACTCGTTATTTTTCAGACCCTTGGACCTTGCCTTCACCTACGACCACATTAGTTGAAGGACAAGTAAATGGAATGGCATTTCCTATATCTGCAGCTGAGCTTAGATATTAGTCTATTGTAAACTTTGCAAAGGACCACTCTACTCCTTTTTCCGAAGAGGAGTTAGATGGTGATGTGGCCCTGGCCTGGAGCCTTGATTCTACCTTTGCCTTGGATTGCTTAGATTCAGTTTTACCTTTTGAAGAAGTAATCCTTGAAGTAATGATGGGTATAGATCGACCTTGGGAAGACTTACACCATCGTTCATACTTTCTTCCTCCATTGCAGGAAGTAGAATCTAGATTCTCCGAGCTCTTTACTAGTGATGTTTGTACGGTGTCAAACCCTTTGGCTCCAGCACACGTTTGTGCCGAAGGTAATATGTCGGTGATTTCAAAAACGATACCTATAAACATCTCTAGGGACCCTAACGTGATCGAGAATCTCTTCATCGGAATTGAGTGTTCCCCTGAAGAAATTCAAATTTACACCGACCTGTTCAAGGAATTTTGAGATGTATTTTCTTGGTCTTATGAAGAAATGCCTGGCATTGATCCTTCTATAGTTCAACATGAGATCAAGACGTATGAAAATGCCAAACTGGTTCATCAAAGGCTTCAACCGGTTAACCCTAGGAAAGCAACAGCTATCAAAGCTGAAGTTGAGAAGCTGCTAAAGGCGGGTTTTATATACCCTGTTCCTCTTACTGATTGGGTTTCTAATCCAGTCCCTGTGGATAAAAAGCAAGGAAAAATACGAGTATGCATCGATTTTAGGGACCTAAACAAGGCTTGTCCGAAAGATAATTACCCCACGCCATTCATTGATCAGATTATCGACGAGTGTGCGGGTAATGAGATTTTTTCCTTCATGGATGGTTTTTCAGGTTATAACCAAACTTCTATCCGTCCTAAAGATCAACATAAGACAGCCTTTATATGTCCCTGGGGTACCTTTGCATATAGAAATATGCCTTTTGGTCTTAAAAATGCTGGAGCCACGTTTCAGCGAGCCATGTCATATGCTTTCCACGACATCAAACATGTCATCGAAGCATACTTGGATGATCTCGCTGCTCGTTCTCGAAAGAGAACTAATCACCCTAGTCATCTTCAAATGGTTTTTGAGCGATGTCATTTTTATAAAATCCGGTTGAATCCCAACAAGTGCGTTTTCGCAGTTACGTCCGGTCGGTTGTTAGGGTTCATTGTGCCAAATGAAGGGATTCGTGTTGATCCCTACAAGGTTAAGGCAATAATTCAGTTGCCTCCCCCGTCCTCAATTTGACAACTTCAAAGTCTTCAAGGGAAGGCTAATTTCTTAAGACGGTTTATAGCAAATTATGCCGAGATCACTAAAGGGTTCATGCGTTTGCTACAGAAAGGAGTTCCATTCGTATGGGACGACTTTGCGCAACGATCGTTTGATGCTTTGAAAAAAGCATTAGTCTCTGCCTAGCTTTTGAGTCCACCGATTATGGTAGAGACTTCCTTTTATATCTCGCTGTAGCAGAATCAACCATTTGTATGGTTCTCGTTCAGGAGGATGATGCTCTCACTGAGCATGTGATTTATTATTTGAGCCGAGGCTTAATAGGTCTTGAACTTCGCTATCCTCCGGTTGAGAAATTGGCATTGGCAGCTGTCCATGCTGTCCAGAGGCTCCATCATTATATCTTGTTGCGCAAAACTTTTGTCTTAGCGGCGGTCAATCCATTTTAGTTTGTCCTCAGTAGACGAGTGATTGGGGGCAAATATAATCGATGGATAGTCATTTTGCAAGAATTTGATCTCGAGTTCTTGTCTGCCAAGTCTAAGAAATCCATGGTTTTCGCTGAGCTAATTTCTGAGCTGCCTTGTGGAGAAGATACCGTTTATGAGGAAAGTTTTCCCGACGAACATTTATTCCTCATCTCTTCACTCGACCCTTGGTATGGAGATATCATTGTCTATCTCCAGACTTCAAAGTTCCCCTCTACCTTCTCCAAGGATGAACGTCGAAAATTACGTCACCTAGCTAAAAATTATGTTATCATCGGTGACACATTATACCGTCAAGGGGTTGATTCAATCCTTCGACGCTGTTTAACCTTAGAGGAAGAAGAGTCTGTGTTCAATGACTGCCACAATGGAGCTTGTGGTGGTCATCTATCAGGGCTTGCTACAGCCCAGCGCATCTTACGTGCTGGCTATTTTTGGCCTTCACTCTTTAAAGATTGTGTGGAAGCAGTCAAACGTTGCCACCCTTGTCAAATTTTTACTCGAAAGATGCGCGCGCTCCAGCTCCTCTCTTCCCCGTTGTCACCGTCGGTCCCTTTACTAAGTGGGGTATTGATTTTACGACTTGTAATCCGCCTTCAACATCGAATCACAGGTACATTATCGTGGCTGTATACTACTTTACGAAGTGGGCCGAGGCCATGCCTACTTATAAGAACGATAGTGACACAGTAGCATTGTTCCTTTTTAATCAGGTTATCTCAAGATTCGGTATCCCGAGAGAGATTGTCACTGATCATGGCAGTCATTTCCAGAATCAACTGATGTCTGAATTGGCTCTCAAATTGGGTTTCTGGCAGGAGCATTCGTCTCCTTATTATCCTCAAGCCAATGGACAGGTCGAGGCAGTCAATAAAACTCTTAAGACAATCCTCCAATGGACAATCAATAAAAATCGGTCCAATTGGCACGTTATGTTGTATTCGGCTCTTTGGGCATACCGAACCTCCGTAAAGACTGATACTAGTTTTACACCTTTTCAGTTGGTTTATGGGATGGAATCTATCTTTCCAGTTGAATGTGAAATTCCATCTCTTAAATTAGCTGTTGAGCTTCTTCCAGAGACTTCAAGTCTCAAAGAGTGCCTCCTTCACTTGGAACATCTCGATGAGCAACGTCGAGATGCCGCCACGATGAATGAGGCTCATAAGAAAAGGGTTAAAACACAGTATGATAAATTTGTCCGTCCTTGAGTCTTTTCTGAAGGTGACCTTGTCTTGGTCTATGACCAAGATAAAGACACCTTGGGGGCAGGCAAGTTTAAGCCTATGTGGTACGGTCCTTTCATTATTAAACGAGTTTTAGAAAAAGGGTCGTATGAGTTAATCGATTTTGAGGGAAACAAGCTGGCAGAGCCCCAAAACGGGCTCTACCTAAAGAAGTACTTTGCTTAGTTTTGGCCAGGCAATGGCTTCTTTGTATATTATGTATATTTGTACATATATCATCGAGAGTTTTTTGATATCAACACTTTTTGGTCTGCTGTGGCAGGTGTTGATGGATGATTTGGTCTATTTTGGGTTTGCTGATGGTGCTAGTAGGCACACTCGGAATCTCGCTTCCGCAGCTTGGGTACTCTATTATCCAATTAGTCAATTGATGGTATCAAGAGGCGTATGCATCGGTCCTGCTTCAAACAATATGGCTGAGTATACTGCCTTTATTAATTTATTATCCGAGGCAATCTATCATGGGATCAACTCGTTGGTAGTGTATCTTGATTCTCAATTGATAGTGTCACAATTAAACAACATTTATTGGGTAAGGGATCCATGTTTATATCGCCAGTATTTAAGGGTGAGGTTGTTGCAAAGATCATTTACTTATATTAATTATTTGCACATTCCAAGATATCATAAATGGTTAGCTGATTCTATTGCTAATCAAGCATTAGACTGGCACATCAATCATTCATCACAATAAAATCAAGCATCAAAAAGTTGAACTGTATATGTATATATATATCTATATATATATATATATATATATATATATATATATATATATATATATATATATATATATATATATATCATAAAGCGTCTCGAGTGTACATATGTTTGTCCAAAAAATATACAAAATTGGGACTCAAATGCCCATAATCATGTCCGACATATCTAATGCCCTGGCTTTGGATGAGCGGCTAAGTAGGTAATTTCGCATTGGCCACACGCCGAAAAGTGTGAACCCAGTCACGTGGCATGCCAACCACATGACGCTGCATATCCTCAGGAAGGTCCTCTATGGCAGCCATCGGTACTCGGCAGCTCAGTCTCGCCAAGTGTCGCTGGACGTTATGTAGAGTCCGCTCTGTATCAGCAGCTGCCTCTTCGGCTCCTCAGCCGCGTCGTCCATGCCGCAGGAACCCATCTGGTCGTACCGGCCCAATGTCTGGAACATGGTCATCATATCAGTCATTTGAATCTCATTAAAAATATTTTTCAAAATTCATCATTATATTTGAAAAATCCAAAAAAAATCATAAAATAAAAAATTCTTACCAATCTCGCCCCATGTTGCGTTCGGTGGTAATGCTAGATCAGGATCTCCTCGGAAATCCAGCCCAGCATAGGGGTAGTCATCTATGGCGATGATCTGCTGATCCCACCAGGTGAAGAAGTCATCGTCAAAGGCAGTCCTTGGGACCTCCCCACCCCCCAGACGTTTCATCAGATCAGCCCACCGGCCCATGCGTGGATCGCATGGGGTGCTGATGGAAACTGCTACCCTGGGGCGGAGTGCGGGAACCTTCTTGAAAAAGAAAGTACACAGGATAGTCCCATATCCAAAGTTTTTGGTTTGTCCCCTCTTGATAGAAGTGAGCTGGCTCTTCATGTTGGCCAGAAGAGGAGTACACCAGTCGAACACAGTAGTGAGACAGTCAACTGCCACGCTCATGGTTAGCCGTGATGCCTGATGTAGAGAGGACGATCCGTTCACTCGAGCTATGGTGAACACGATTATCCTCTGTGATAAACTCGCCACATGTGTGATAGAAATCTGGCTCCCAACCTTCTTGGGATGTCTCGGGCAATATATCTGTACGTAGTCCTCTATCGTGAGACTGCTCCGTGTCCTGCCCCGGGAATGTACTACCTCTCCCCTTCAGGAAAGGCCCGTGATAAAATAGATATCCTCCACTTCTACCCTGAGTGGCATCTGATCAATCATAAAGGCTTCCTCCTCGACATCCCAATAATCAATGAGCATCTCAAGCAGACATGTGTTTGCTTTCATATTCGGCAGTTTGAAGAATTTAAGCAAACCGCATCCCCGTAGGGCATCCAAAGCTTTAGGATCATTCATGACTTCATTATCCACCGCTGCGTGCTCTCTTTCTTGCCAGGTGATTGGCATTCTGAGAAAAAAATGATTTTCAACTGTTAGTTTTTGTTTAAAAATTGTTCACGGCGTATACGCGGGTCCCTGTGCACACAATCGCGTATAGGGCCCACGTGTATGCGGGTTTCATATTACCAACCCGCGTATACGCCGCGGTGAAATTTTGGGCAAAAAATTCAACGGTGAAACATTAATTAAAAATCTTAAAATCAGTCACAATCAATTGCAAGCTAAGTATAAGAGTTACCTGGAGGTTTTTGAAGAATTTGAACAGTTGAATCTGGCTATGGGAAGTTTTCTCCTTTTGCTCCAAATCCTTTGCTCTCAAACTCAAATGGTAAAAATGGTAAGTCCAAAATCTCTTTTATAGGTTTTGAAAACGTAAAATTTTTTCAAAATTTTATTTTGTTTGGCCTCATGTGACTTTTAACTTGGGAGCATGGAATGTCGAGAATAGTTTATTTTTCAGGACATTTTGGACGTTTTTTGACAGTTTCGAGACGATTCCATGACTGCTGACTCGTCATGGCAGGTATCGTTTTCTCACTGGCATATAGGTTAGGGACATCATTTTTCCATTGCATTATGCATACTAGCCTCCATTTGCCGATACATCTGCCATAGGGTCGACCCCATCGTGTTATGGTTCGCTAGCCATCTTCACTCGCCGATTCTTTAAATCATGACACGATGGTAGAGCCATCCTTTACATGGGCATCGTAGTTAGCACCTCACTGACATTTGTTGCCCATGCTGCTTCGATTTGAGTAGGCTCGGGAGTCCTTTGTAGTCCCACCATGACTTATGCGTTGAAGACTCATTCCTCTTAGCTTCTTCGCTTTGTTCTGGCCTTATACCCTAGAGGCTCCTTTGTGTTGAGTTGTACTACTGCATTGCATGTTGACCACTTGCACCTTTTGGCCTAGAGTCGGCTTCACTTGGACTCGTGTTTAAGCCAACTTTTGACCATGACGACTGCAAAATCAACCTTGCATATCTTTGACTTCTGCAGCTTGACACACCTTGACCCGTGGAAGGAACACACCTTTGAGTGTCACTGACCAGTTTTCACCTCCCTGCATTGAGCATAGGAACGTTCCATTCCCAGGAACTAGATCATCTGTTTCACCGACACTCGTTCTTTCCACTATACCATAGCATTCTTTTATTCTTTTTCCAGCTTAACAGAAAAAGAAAAAAAAAAATTAAATATTCCAAAAAAAGAGCGGGAATGGGACAGTATTTCCATTTATTGTTGGCAGCTAGAGTCAGTCGTGTCGCCCTTGAACAAATCACTCAAAACAAAGTCTCCTCCATTTGGGCGGGATTTATTTTGACTTAGGTAAGCCTTAACCTTGTTATTGAGTCAGTTCTCCCCCGATTGGTTATCTCTTCCAATCATATGGAGGGTTTGTTCGTGCCTCTTGCATGACGAACTTATACAGATTCATCATATGCTGCCACATGGTCACATTGAGTTGTGCTTTTGTTCAAGGGAAGTTAGCCTGAGTCGGCCTCTTTGCGGTGTCTCTTGACTCATTTTTCAGTCGGCCATCCCTGGTTGTCAGTGTCGTGTCTATCATCACATCAGCTATATTGGTCCTTTACTCATGCCGGTTTGAGAAGGTCCCCATTGACTTCTTGCTGGCGGGTCTTGTCCTTATCGACGACAACATCTTGCTCTGAGGATAGGCCTAGAGCTGCACCCTGGCCCTATTTTAATTATTGATAGGTCACCTTGTGCTTAGCATCGATCAGTATCATGGGTCTTTGACTGAGTGGTTTCCCTTGTGTTCGACATCAGCTTACATTATCACACATTGGGATTCGTGCAGTACCTTGGTTTCCATTTGACCCTATTAGTGGATACCTCGCCTTTGTGTCAGCTTTCATTATTGGTTGGCTCAGAGGGTTTCTGTCATGTGCTAGCCACATCTTGTGTACGCCGGAAACGTACTTCGGTTGGGTTACTACATCTCTTTCGTCCGATTCCTTCCACATTATTGGCCTATGGGTTACACTCGTGCTAGATTGATGAAGGATGCCTTAATGCCTTCCTTCTAGCGGATCTTTCCCTATCGACTCCGACTCATTACTCTGGGGCAAAGATCTAGAGTCCATTTGGCAGTACCTTGGGGTTTTTAGTCATTAGTGGCAGATCCTTCGCTATCGATAGTGGGAAACCACCATTTTCTCCTGATCGATAGATTCTTACAGGTGTTCGACTCCAGCTCATCTATTCACACTTGTTAGATTATACTGGGTACCTTGACGCTCATTATCATTATCGGTGAGTAGTCTCGCGTTTGTTAACGGTATACATCAATGATTGGTAATCAAACAATTTCTCACATGGTCGACTTCAGATCATTAATTCCCATGGTGTAGAAATGTACCATAGCGGTTGGTGAAGACCTCAGGTTGTATCAGCATTCATTGGTTCACTTGACAATTTCTCTTGTTGCTGCTAGTTGATACCACTCCACCTTACATGTTGCAATCAGTCATGGCGACATTCTATATGCTGGCACCTGAGTTTGCAGTGTAGTACCATCCTATTCAATCATGTTCAGTTGGTACCTTTTGGGATCAGTCTTTGACATCAGTGATCCATTGCATCTTTCAACATCATTGACAATCTTATATGTGATATTCAGACATGTACTTGTTCATCATGATCAGATGATCCATTATGTATTTTCCAGTCATTTATACTTGTATACTTAGTGGATCTGCTTGTACTTGATATGCGGACATGCTTTACTTTTTCTGAGCATGGGTATGCCCACCTCAGATAGTGTTTCTTTCTGATCTCCTTTTGTGGCTTGGCAGGCTGAATTCTGGTGAAGTCCTCCTCGGTTTTTGACAGATTTCCTTTCCATGTACTTGCTTAATATATTTCGGCCATCATGTACCCCTTCTGACCTCATATATTAGGGGGCATCTGTTATAGCTCCAAATCTCACTCTTATGGTTTGTGATGCTGCACTCATGGCCTAGGGCAACCCCTCCTTCCAGACCTGGTCCTAAAATTTAAAAAACAGTGTTTTATCCCTTATACGCGACATTGCCCTGAGTTAAACGCATGTATACGCAGGTCTGTGTATACCCAACCCACGTATATGTATTAAAACACTTAAAAAAATATAAAACTCCTTAATTTCAGGCAGAGATCGCGGGTTTTACCTGCTGATCACCTGTTAGTGCCCGTGGCCCAACTGTTCCCAACCAACTCCCAACTAAAAAACTACTTTGGGAGAGGTATAAAAAGACCTCAATGGGAAGGCCTAAGGGCAGAGAGAAGAGAGAGAAAGGTTATTATGTTGAGATTTTTCCCCTGACCAGGTCTGAAGTCCCTTGTGCCTTCTGCACTTCCCTCATTTGTACAGGAAACCCTTGCTTCCTTGTGTGTTGATGTTCATCCACTATTATGACATCATGGAGTAAGTCATGGAAGGAGTTTGTTAAAGGCTTGAGGCTGGAACGGATCCGGAAGGAAGCTTTGCTTGGAGCCTACTAAAGGTGACTCAGGTGAAATTATTCCTTTTCTGTGCTTTATTTGTTTATAATAAAAGAAACACATGTCTTGGTTCCTGATATGAATCTTCTTTATGTTTATGATATTCATGTTAGAATTCATATGTGAATGGTTGTTTATATTTCATAACTAACTACCTTTATTTATAACATGAAGATGGTTTCTTTATAAGTTTTTGTCCATATGCTGCTGTGTTCTTTGGAATTGGTTGTTTTGCAGGACAAAGGAGCAAGAGGAACTTGAAGAAGGGTTTGGACCCTTGAGGACCTTCTCAAATGCAGGACCTAAGGTATGTTCCATTATCCTAGAATTTTCTTATAATAGAATAATGGCTGTGTGAATGTGTGTTTCTCTGTATAGACAACATTTAGTCTGCTAGGGTTTCAACCCAAAAAGCCCTAGGGGAACATTTCCCTCAACAATAGGATATGAAATGCATGAGAAGTTCCTGATGAACCTCTTGTAGTAACCTACCAATCTTATAAATGATCTCACCTCATCTACATTCTTAGGATCTACCCATTCCATGATGGCCTTTATTTTTTCTGGATCTACTACTATGCCCTCCTTGGAGACAACATGTCCTAAGAATGTATCTCATTTTGAAAGAAGCTGCACATGCTAAGTTTTTCATACAAGTACTAATGCTCTCTTAGCAATCTGAACACTACTGCTAAATATTCGGCATGTTCCTCCTCATTCTTCAAATATACCAGTATGTCATCAATGAGTACAATAACAAAATTTTCCAAATAAGGATGAAACACACTATTAATCAAACACAAGAATGTATCTAGAACATTAGTTAGGCCAAATGGAACAACAACAAACTCATAATGCCCATACCTGGTCCTAAACATAGTCTTGAAGATATCCTCTTCCTTGATGCATACATGATGGTATCCCGATCTCAAGTCGATCTTAGAGAACACTGCTACTCCATTTAATTGATCAAACAAATAATCAATCCTCAGAAAAGGGTATATTATCTTGATTGTTACCTTGTTAAGATGCTTGTAGTCAATGCATAATCTGAGAGTACCATATTTCTTCTTTACGAACAACACTGGTGCGCCCCAAGGTGATACACTGGGTCTGATGTATCCTTTGTCCAACATTTCCTTTAGCTGCAACTTCAACTATACCAACTCAGGTGTGCTCATCCTGTAAGTTTATTTCAATGCTAGAGTTGTACCTGGCACTAAATAGAAAATTATACCTTTGTGTTGGGTGGCAACTCTGAAATGTCCTCAGGAAATACATCTCGAAACTGCTGCAAAACTGGGTACCTACTCAACACGTCAACATTCTCAACCTCCTTACCCTTGTCACTGGAAATGTGTATTGCAAACATCAGACAACCTTTTCTGCAACTACGCTTAGCCTGCATAGCGTAACCATCCTCACTAACGTAGGTTTCTTCCTTCCCTGCAAGTTCCTCTTTTCCCCGGTATCATCCACACACTCAATGGCCTTGCCGAAATAATCCACTTTGGTTCTATGAAGGTATAACCAATCCATACCAAAAATCATATTATACGATCTCAATGGCAATACATTCACATGCACTCTTGTAGGCATACCATTTTAGTCAAATAAACAAGCTCTTACCCAATGGTGAACTCGCTTCCTTGTACCTATAGCTAAGTGTACCAACCAAGATTCTGCATGCACTTCTTTTCTCAAACCACACTTATCCACCAGGTTAGGAGTAATATAACTATAATTAGATCCAAAATCAATCAATATAGAAACAACTTGGTCACAAAGCTTACCGCCCATCTCAATTATCGATGCATGATGATCCGCATACCTGTTGTCCACATCTGCATAATTCTGAGGAATGTTATGACCAACATCACCAATTGTATGTGCCTCCTGAACACTCTAGATCTAGGGTCTACCACCATTATGACACTGTGGACATTCCCTCTTATGATTATCCTTACCACATATCCAACACTGTAATGGTTCCTTACCACCGCCTCTAGCCTATTGCTCTCCATGTCCCTTCTGAGCTGCATTGAATATCTTGTAAGTAACTGCATTATCTTTCTCACTTGCATCTTGAGGTCTTCCTTGCTTTGGTGGCCATTTTTCTTTAGATTTTTCGTTTCTTTTCAAGTCATTTTTAGGCTCAACTTTGTGCTTCGACTGCTCATAAAAATGCTTCAACTTTTGGATGGCCTCCTCCAACGATCTAGGTTGATTGAACTCAATCTGGTCTCTGTATGCAACTAGAAATCCATTGATGAATCTTTGAACCTTGGCCTTCTCCTCTCTTAGGTAAGGAACGTATCTCAACAGCTCCAAAAATCTACTAATATACTCCTCATCTGTCATAGAACCCATGTGCGACTCATAAAAATCCTTAGCTTTTTTCATCATAATACCTCTTAGAAAAGTAATTATTCTTGAAGAACCTTTCAAATGCATGCCAAGTAAAATCATCCTCATGTATGTCCTTGACATTCTTCACGTCTTCCCACCAAATATTTGCTTTACCTTCGAGACTGAAAAGTGTTATCCTTGCTTTCATGTTTTATGAGTGATCATGCAATCTAAAGAATTTCCTCATTCCAAGTAACCAAGCATTTGCACCTTGTGATTTCTTCATCTCTCCATCAAAGGTAGGTGGCTTTTCCTTATTTAACTCATCCGCCAAATATCCCCTATCATTCCTCATGTACATATGATAACGATGACTATCATGATGCCTATCAGAACTAAAACTAGAGTAATACCTATGTCCAGTACCTCTCCTATCGGGAGTGTTCAACAACTTACCATCTCTGATAGTGTTAGATCTATCTAACCTATGTCTACTATGAGACCTGCTACCATATGCCCCACTAGTTCTATCCTCATGTCCATGGTTGATCCGATGAGGTCTTTGTCGCTGCAAGTCTGACAAACTCTGAAGTAATATCACATTCACCTCTTCTTGTTTCTCTTGTGCCTACATGATTTGTCATTATCTACTTTGCAACTCCTTATTTCTTCCTTCAGGCTTCTCAATGTGTCTTCCAAGTCAGAATAGTTTCCACACCATGTTCCATCTGATCTCTTTCCTGCAAGGTATACTATGTCAGCTAAACCAAATCACCATAAACCAACATACCTTAGCATACTCGGGGAGGATACCTTGTCTACAAGATCATCACATGAATGTGATTCATGTACAACATAACCATAATAACATATAGACATATATCAATAAGTGCATCAACACATAACCATCATACTAACTAGGTTCCAGTCGTCAATGCAAGGCCATATCAACACTACATGCTATGACCTCATGCATGAAAACAACCGACAATCTAGTAGACACATTGCCTCATGCAACTATCCACCTGCATAAGCAATTCGTAATCAACTAAATATATGCATAACCGCATGTAGTTGAGCATAAGCGATAAATTCTTGTAATTAACCTACAAGACTGATGGATGTAATCAAATAACCAAGAATGCAACCAACATACAAGGATGTAGTCAAGCTGCATATAATTGTAAAACCAGTCATATACTCATGACGATGCATTCCATAAAATCAACATCAAGTTCCTCATGATAGCCTTACTACTACTGTGATCAATATGATGTAGTGCAAGAAGCACATGGAACAAAAGTGTAAGAGCCACACACGCAACTGACATGCATGCATGACCAACACATTCACGCATATTTGTAGCACTAGATATGACCCAAAGAGAGTGTAACCATGCTCTGATACCAATCTATACACTCCCTCCTAGGTCTACCCTAAGTAACCATGCCAACTAAGGTAAACATGAGGAGAGATGTGTCAGGAAAAATACTTGGGGGGGGGGGGGGTGAATCAGTATTTTCAAATCAATAACTTTTTACATTTCATATTCAAATTTCTATACACGACTTTACTGAAAGGAACCTGCATGTGTATGCGACTGTTCTTAAGACAACTAGCGTATATCTAGTGAACTTATGATTCAGTTAATTCATCATATGTCTTCAGCCAATGCATCAGTACTTTATTAAACATTAGATAAGAAATAACCATGCATTGTAAGAACAAAATAAGCCATCACGCATAAGAAACATACATGAACACCAGGATTTAAGGTGGGAATCCAATGTGGGAAAAAAACCACCTGTTGTTGTCGTCTCTATCTTCTTTTAATATAAAGAAAATTATTTTTACAATCATGTACTGGTGTAGACTGATGCCAGTATGCAGGCACCCACCTATATAACGCTACAACCTTTGTTTGTTCTCCAGCTCCTACTGGAAGGGAGCTCCAACTCCCTAGTTCTTGTACTAGCGTAAACTTGTACCAGTATGCAAGCACCAACCTGCATAAGGCTACAACTTTCACTCATTCTCCAACTGCTACTGGAGGGAGTTGCATCCCCTCGATCTGACCACCAGCTACTACTAGCAGGAAGCTTCGACTTCCTCACTGAAGGCTCCAACCCTCAAGAAAATCCATGGACCACATTTCATAAATTTTCACACTGGATCGAATATCAAAATGTAAGCTCAATATCAATAATCAAATTGTAACTCATCACTGTAACACAATCATAAATCTTTGACACAACTGAATCAATTAATCTCTAAAACCCAATCATCAATCTTTGACACAAATGAATCAATCAATCTCTGAAACCTAATCATCAATCTCTGACACAACTGAATTAACCAATCATAAATCTTTAACACAATGGAATCAACCATTCACTGAAAACCCAATCAAAACTCAACCAGTCAACTGGAATAGTCAGATCACTGTAACCAGTACACAGAACTGAACCCAAAATACTGCATCAGCACAAAGAATCAACTGCAATCCCGGCCATTCATTTGCCAAATTGTATACGGTACTTCACTTAAGGCAACCTGCGTGCATACATGCTTTTCTGGAGAGAAACCCACGTACAGATCTTAATATAATGAAAACTGAAAACTTGACCACTGCACTTTCTGACAAGAACACTGAATCATACTCAGATCTAGTGCAACACTCTGAACCAATTACATAATTGTCTCTGATCTTCAATCACAATCATAAAGCAATCTTAACATTCTTCAATCAGTATATAACCACATTCAACTTCATTATTCAATCATTTCTACTTCAGACATTATCATTTAACCCATATCAATCATGCGGACATCATTGACAAACAACAGAGAAGTAGCAAGAATGATTAGGTTGATCAGTCATTTATAAATAGAAACCCCTTACTTTATATGTGAGACTTTGCAGAAGTGAACCCACGTGTATACACACTTTACCTTAAACCAACCAGCGTATAGATCTGAAAATTTTGACCTAAATTTACGAAGCTCTTCAGAACTTTAGAAAGACCCAGGTCATAATAATCAGAGATAAAAACATGTGTCAGTACTTACATCTAGTCTATCCTTGAATATATCATACAATGAAAAATCATTTCAGGTCTCATGATCTTGATCCATCATTGTATTCATAGGTGCATAATTATTTCAGATCAATGTGACAATTATGGCCCTTACAGTGCAAATATACTTTATATTGAAGTATTCATCAAAACCCCTTTCACTTGCACACCTTAGCACTTGTATATTCACCTCTTTATATAGTTTAATCCTTATCCAATACCACGGGTCAAAACTACATTAGTGTCGGTGGTAATCTTTAGTTGGATCAATATTCATTGTCACACTTATTATTATGGGCCAATACATGGTAAGGATCCATAGTATTTAGAATACCATGATGCAAAAACCATATGCTACTTCTCTTCACTAAACTTACGTGCATACGCGACTTGGCTTAACATAACCTGCGTATAGTTTTGAACTTCCAACTTTATCATTTCTCTAAACTGAATCTTCTGAACTGTCATGCATTCTGTCACATTTATATTCATTCTGGTATTTTGTTGTATTCATTATGTCACCCTTGAACTGATCTACAAATTCTGTTACAATTGAGTTTCCATCAAGGACAACACATGCATCATAATGCCAACAATCTCCCCCTTTGGACTTGATGGCAACCGCTTCGGTGTTTGGTCACCACAACCTGTAAATAACATCAAGCCAAGCACCAATATTTTCAAAACATCAAGCTACTCTCCAAACACCTCCAAACACCAAGCTACTCTCCCCCTTTGACATCAAGCGAAAAGGGCTGACCAATGTTAAATGAAGACTTCCTTTTTTGAATTGTTGAATATGACTACTGACTATGCTCCCCTTGAGCACATGCTGAATTCTCTGATCATGCTCCCCCTAAGCACATGCCGAAATCTGTTACGGATGTAAAATGAAGTACATGACTCTATGACTCAACTGAGTATGACCTTCCTATCACCAAGGACCCATACTTGCATAAACCACCCAACCAAGTGGGGATACATTTTTGACACAACCACCCAACCAAGTGGGATTACATATTTGACATGATATCAAAAGTCCATACATGACTGAATATGTCAATTATTACATCATAGGTCTTTACATGACCTTTACATCAAATGATATACATGATATTTATAACAAAGACCAAAGACAAGAACATGATAGTTATCAACAACTATCATACACCATATATTATCTGCACCATAAGCATCTGTCAGTAGCATCAATAACAACAACTTGTATATGTTCATCATCAATTCGCAAGAAAAGAAAATGAAGCTTTAATATCACCAACCTGTGACTAAGTATGTCACATGTGGATTTTCATATATATCTGCTATCAACTTCATCCTCTTGACCTTATCAAGATCAACTTGCTCTTTTTCTTTCGTAGAAAACACCTTTATATATGTTTATAAAAAACATAGCCTTTCATGAATCAACTAAGGATATGCCATATCTCCAAGCAATAAAACATCATATCATATACATGTGAAAGCACCATAGTCATCATCCATGACCACAACATCATCATTAAATCATCGTAGCAAGAATTGCATGCTCTTTCCACAACAACCCATGTCTGATAAGCATCAACCATGATAATAAAAATATGTGATAACCAATCTTATCATCATAAAGCAAGATAGGAAGAAGTATTCATCATTCCTTATCATCATCATTCTGTGACTAGGTAAGCCATGTCTCCAGATATTCATGTCTTCATGAAACCTGCAATAGCACTATTTTCTTGGCCAATTTTCATCATGCAAGAGGTTATTTTATACCAACGTCATTTACCAATATGCAACTTAAGTAATCATCCATGTATCTAGCATAGCGATAGCAATATGTATCTAGATTATCGTCAATGTGAAAAGCAACCATGAGCTCATAGTGATTTGTCAAACTTTCTTGATACCATCAAGAGCAACAATCCTCAACCATGTGAGAGCCAAGAACTATAGGAATCCTCATCCATAACTACACCATATGAGATTTATGCATCTTTGAAGGCATGATGAAAACAATATAAAAGTAATGAGTGACACTTATCATCATCAAATAATCAAGTTGTGTACCCAAGCTTTGTTTTTCTCCTTGAACTTGTGAAGATCACCATGTAAGAAACATAACATATGTACTATATGCATCATCAAAGGAATCATACATAAATCTAATCAGAAGCATCAAAACAACTATGTGGCTCAAGCAATATATAAGTATCATCTGAGATTTCATCATAGGCAACCCATGACTGAATCATAACATGATGCATCATTTAAACACTTCAGCAACATAGGAATCATCATCATTACATACCAAGGACTTCTAAAGAAAACATAATTCCAACAATGCATTATTAGAAGCATAGAAAATGCTCCCCCCTAACCTGTGTCAACTATTCACTGTCAGATTTGATCATTTCATATATTAGTAAGAATCATCAAGGCATCATCATCAAACCAGAAATACATCAAGTCATCAACAACTCAAAATCACTTCTAAATAGTATCAACAAATTGTAATCATCAACCATGAAAACAGAAAAGACAATTGATAATTGACTAAATCATATCAACCCCTTTTTCTTAAGTCTGTCCCATTGTTTCTTCATCAAACCATCATATACATGACTATGCCATTTCGAAATCATGTATATACGCTACTTGTATTCATAAGATCTGCGTATGAAAAGTGGAGTATTGAAATTTCATACTTTCAGTTCACCCTCAATCTATTATGACTGTACCTAGTCTTAGAACTTTTGCTGAAACATCAATTCCAAGAATACCATTACCATGATGGTTCTTCATTAGAGACTCCATTTTACTCTTGTCTCCAGTCATGTGATGAGAACATCCATTATCTATGTACCTTTCATCTTCGTCTTGGAATGAGAAGACATCAAGACCACACCTTATCTTATCTTCTTCTTTTTTCTTATTGGTGGATCCATCTTTTTCAGATTTTTTGATATCAATGTTCTTATTTGGTTGCTTACCATATTGTCTATGGTGATCCATAGACTTGTTCCTGCATTCTTTTGCTACATGCCCAAACTTGTTACAAGCATAACATCTTATATGTTTCATATTCCTTCTATAGCAATCAATGGCTTTGTGACAAACTTATTGCAAGAAAACCAATATCCCTTAAAGTACCTGGAAGTTCATGATCTTTCTGTGAGATGGTTATTAGCTTGAAACATTCTACTTCTGCACCTAGTTGCAACATGTAAAAAATTATGACATATAGAACATTCAAAATTACTGATCAGAGGAAAGAATCAATTAAAAATTCTATAGTTAGGAGTAAATGATTTTATTTGATGACTTTATTTCCTTGGTTGTTGATGAGGTTTACTTCTTATCTCCTTGTTGAGAATTTCAGATTTTGCATTAGGATTTCTTGGCTCAGCTTGTGAGTTAGATTCACCTTTAACAATTTCATGAAAACCAAGACCAGATTTGATGGTAGGAGACCTTTGACTACTAAGAATATTATCCAAAATCTTAGTACTATCTTGAAATCGTAAAAGTTTATTCTTTTCCTCTAATTTACCTTTTATGATATTTACCTCAACCGGATATTGCTTTTCCTCTTCAAGATACTGCTTCTTCATGATTTCTTCAAATTTTCTTCCTTCTTCCACTTGTTGTTTTAATTTGATAATCTCATTTTCTTGTTTTTCAAATGCTCGAAGTAGTTCTTCATTCTTCTTATTTTATTTTTCAAGATCTTATTTTAGAGAAACGACCTTAGCTTCAAGACATTAACAATAACTAGTTCTTTCTTTAAGTTCCTTGGTTGTTGTATCCTTTTCATTCACTTGATTTCTCAATGATGTTACTTCATCCTGTAGCCTTTCACATTGATCTTATTTTTCCTTGTACTTCTTCCTTATTTTGTTTCCTTCCTCCAACTGAGTTTTTAACCTGGTAACCTCTTCTTTGTAGGTACATTCCCTTTTATCAAATAGATCTTGTTGATCTCTAATTTTATCTATGAGCCTTTTAACTTATACCTCTATTAGATTTCTTTCACTTTCACCCATAAGAGAAAATTCAGTTGTTTCACTGTCATATTCATTATCTTCAATATTGCATGAACAAAGAAAGGTATCACCAGAGGACCAAAAATTAGTACCTGATAATTCTTTTGCTTGTTCATCTTCATTCTGAGGTGATTCTGAATCTGAATATTTGCTTCCACCTAATAGCCAATCGTCTCTAACACTGTCACTGTTTCTTTGAGATGTCTTCTTCTTTTGAGGTGCTTTCTTCTTTTGCTTCTTTCCCATTGTCTCGATGGATCTCCTTTAAGAAATCAAGCTTCTACCAAAGGACCTACTCTGATAACAATTGTTGGGAAAAATATTGAGACAGGAGGTGAATTAGTATTTTCAAATCAATAACTTTTTACATTTCATATTCAGATTTCTATACGCGACTTTACTGAAAGGAACCCACGTGTGTACGCGAATATTCTTAAGAAAACTAGCGTATTTCTAGTGAACTTATGGTTCAGTTAATTCATCACACGTTGGTCTTAATCCAGTGCATCAGTACTTTATTAAACATTAGATAAATAGTAACCATGTGTTGTAAGAAAAAAATAAACCATCACGCTTAAGAAACACAAATGAACACCGAGATTTAAGGTGGAAACCCAATGCGGGAAAAAACCACCTATTGTTCTTGTCTCTGTCTTCTTTTAATATAAAGAAAAATATTTTTACAATCTTGTACTAGTGCAGACTTATGCCAGTACGCAGGCACCTACCTACAGGAGGCTACAACCTTCATTCATTTTCTAGCTCCTATTGGAAGGGAGCTCCAATCCCCTGGTTCTTGTATTGGCGTAAACTTGTACCAGTGTGGAGGAACCAACTTGCAAAAGGCTACACCCTTCACTCGTTCTCCAGCTGCTACTGGAAGGGAGCTCTAACCCCTTGATCTTATCACCAAATATTACTAGCAGGAAGCTTCGACTTCCTCATTGAAGGCTTCAACCCTCAACAACATCCATGGACCACGTTTCATAAATTTTCACACTGGATCCAATATCAAAATATAAGCTCAATATCAATAATCAAATTGTAACTCATCACTGTAACATAGTCATTAATCTCTGACACAACTGAATCAATTAATCACTGAAACCCAATCATCAATCTCTGACACAATAGAATCAATCAATCTCTGACACAATTGAATTAACCAATCACTGAAACCTAATCATAAATATCTGACACAACTGAATCAACCATTCAATGAAAACCCAATCAAAACTCAACCAATAAACCGGAACAATCAAATCATTGTAACCAGTACACAGATTTGAACCTAGAACACTGCATCAGCACAAAAAATCAACTGCAATCCTAATCATTCATTTGCCAAAATGTATACGCTGATTCACTTAAGGAAACTCATGTGCATACACGCTTTTCTAGAGAGAAACCCACGTACAGATCTTAATAAACTGAAAACTGAAAACCCGACCACTGCAATTTTTGACAAGAACACTAGATCATACTCAAATCTACTGCAACGCTCTGAACCAATCACAGAAGTGTCTCTGATCTTCAATCACAATCAACAAGTAATCTTAACATTCTTCAATCAATCCATAAACACATTCAACTTCATCATTCAATTATTTCTACTTTAGACATTATCATTTAACCCAGATCAATCATGAGGACATCAATGATAGACAACAAAGAAGAAACAACACTGATAAGGTTAATCAGTCATTTATAAACATAAACCCCTTACTTTATATATGTGACTTTGTAGAAGTGAACCCATCTGTATATGCACTTTTCTTGAAACCAACCAACGTATAGATCTGCAAATTTTGACCTAAAATTGTGCAGATCTTCAGAACTTCAGAAAGACCCAGATCATAATAATCAGAGATAAAAGCATATGTCAATACTTAGATCCAATCTATCCTTGAACATATCATACAATGAGAAGTCATTTCAAGTCTCATGATCCTGATCCATCATTGTATTCATTGGTGCATAATTATTTCAAATCAATGTGACAGATATGGCCCTTACAATGCAAATATACTTCATATTGAAGTATTCATCAAAAACCCTTTCACTTTGACACCTTAGCTCTTTGATATTCACCTCTTTATATAGTTTAGTCCTTATCCAATACCACGGGTCAAAACTACATTAGTGCCGGTGGAAATCTTTGACGGGATCAATATTCGTTGTCTCACTTATTACTATGGGCCAATACCATGGTAAGGACCCTTGGTATTTAGAATACCATGATGCAAAAACCATATGTTACTTTTCTTCACTAAACTCGCGTGCATACACAACTTGGCTTAAAAGAACCTGCATATAGTTTTTGAACTTCCAACTTTATCATTTCTCTGAACTGAATCTTCTAAACTATCATGCATTCTGTCATATCTGTATTCATTTTGGTATCCTGTTGTATTCATTCTATCACCTCTGAATTGACCTGTGAATTATGTTACAAGTGAGTTTCCATCAAGGAAAACACATGCAACATAATTCCAACAAGATGCTACTACAATCAGATTTGACCTCTAATGTCACCTTAAGGAAGTGGAATCAATGGAACATCACTTATAGTCATCCAACATCATCAACACAACCCTAAAGAGACAAGTCATCCACTCAGATAGTTTTTCCCTGGGTCCCATTACCATTCTGTAGCTCTTAGGCCATAGTCGCTCTCATGCTATGGGAAAGGGAGTGGCCAACAACCTAAAGTCGCTCTCACAGGCCTGCCTACCAGTGACTGTGGACCAAAATTGCTAGTTCTGTGCTAGTGACCCTGGGATTTAAGCCACTTTTCTAGCCCAGAATCCTAGCCTCTGCCCAGAACTTGTTGTAACTGGATGTATTTTTCCTTTTAATGTCTTTGCCTTAAAATTTGCCAATTTCCTTAGCCAAAACACACACATCCAGTTATGCCCACTACGATATATTTGCCCAACATTCAGCTTGGAATAAGTGTCCCTTAACCGTGGTCTTATTTTTCCTTTATTAACTTTTATTACATGAAATTTTCACCACGGCTATTACAAAATACACCTTAGAGCCCTAGGAAAATTTATGGCACATGAAATATGCAAAAAAGTTGGAAAAGAATAACTTCATACTATTATCCTCAACTCCTAAAAGCTCTTTAATCTAGAACCTGGCCAACCTCAATAAATGCATTGTCCAAGCACATTATTTTCGAAAATTGGAGATGGAAATTCAGAAATATTCTGGGAGGCCTTGTGGAAGCAAATACATAGCTTATTCAACGAATACCAGTTCCCCTTAAGTCAAGACAAAGCATAAATATCATGTTGAACTCAAGTTTACCATTACTAGCTAGAGGATGAAAACACAACCATCTAAAAATGGTAGCACCCAGAGCTATGGAAGGAAGATGGAAGTGTGGAAGACTCTTAGAATCTGTGGAATGAGCTTATTTGTAGACTTATAAGAAAGAAGA
This sequence comes from Pinus tabuliformis, assembly GCA_031772625.1. NCBI lineage: Eukaryota > Viridiplantae > Streptophyta > Pinopsida > Pinales > Pinaceae > Pinus > Pinus tabuliformis. The sequence goes on from CM062813.1 coordinate 592,402,507, forward strand.
AAATTATACATTTTATGATGGGGTTACAAAAATGTGGGTGCTTTCACTATCAAGGAGACCTAACACTTATCTTGGCTGACATCACAAGGAAATCTTGATCCTTATTGGTAGGAGTTACGGTTTTCTATGGCCAAATGTATCAACTTTCATATGGCTTCTATCAAAGTGTATAATCCTCACTTGGGAGAAATGGAACAAAATAGGATTTGAAGGACTCACATGGTGTTATATGTGCAAAAATTAGTAGGAAACCATGGACCACTTACTTGACACATGTGAAGTTGTGAATGGCCTCTGGGAAAAGCTTGTAATAGGCTTCAAAAAAATTGATAAGGGTTGTGGGGATATTGTTCCTACTATCAAGAAATGGGGAAAAAACCCCTTCCAAAGCTAGGTTTTAAACATACTCTTAGGATTGGCTCCAAGACTTCTAGTTTGGGAAATATGGAAGGAATGAAATCAACACATATTTTGACAAACAAAAAACTCTAGAAGGTATTTGGCTTCTCTTCCATAAGTACATCGGGGAAAATCTATTTTTATCCAACTAGGAGGGAAAGGATTTCTAGGGCCCTCCTTAGGGAAAATTGATCCTGGCAGGGTAGAAATTCAATCAATCTCCTCTCCCAACAAGAATTTTGCACCCAAGGTCAAAATATCTAAGTTTTACTATCTAGGAACATCCTCCAACACATCAATACAAACAAAACTTTGATAGAGCCTGAAAAGGAAACCCAAAGGAAGTTCGAATAAGAGGAGCCAAAAAAAGTTGCAGGGTGAGATCATTAGTGTCTATAGAGGCTACATAGGGCACAAAAATAACAATGCATCTGTGCTGGAACCCTAATCTAGGGAATTCTTATAGAGAAGAATAGGGTTTTCCATCCACTCATCATTGAAGGTGACTCTCAGCCAATTATTTAAGCAACGAAGAAGCTTCATTCAAGATCTCCTCCCATGAAGTGCTCCTCAAGATGGCATTTAAATCAAAGCATGCAACAACTTTCTAAAATTCTTTCTCATCAAGAGGCAATAATTTTCTCGCATGTCATGCGAAAGGAAATTTATTTGGTGGAGTTTCTAGCCAATAAATGGATAGAGGAGCAAGCTCCATGTGTTGACCTGAACCTTAATTACACTCAAACTGTGACTTGGGCCTCCCAGTGCTTATACATAGAAAATAGAGATCTCAAGGCCCTATATCCAAGTGTATAAGTGGTGACCAAAGGTATTGAAGGCCTTCATGATAGATATATTGATTGCATTAATGGTTGAAGGATGACAACACACCCTTCCTACCATTACCACATATCTCATTCATTGCATGAGATGCATTGGCTGGATAAATACTATTGGCATTTAATGTTGAATCGAGATGTGAAATATTGTCTCTACAAGAAGGTTCTTGTTTAATATTCCATTAACATTTTTGAGAATGAAGAGGAGGATGGCAGTGTTGGAAGGGGAAACTCACGACAACACAAGCTAACATCCATGGTCCATGAGCACGGTTGTCCCAAGAGAGGAGGGAGGGGCAGAGGCCATCAACCTTCTCTTCCATGGCATGCTCTAGGAGAAGTGATGCAGGAGCATTCAACCCAAGAGAAAATCATTGTAATTAAGTAGACATAGGGGGGTCATGTATCTTTAGAGAAGTAGTTTCCTAAGTCTCAAGTTAATGTAATATTAGGCCTTTAAGTGATTTAATTAGATAATGGGAGGAAGTTGTAAATGCTATTGAATTAAAGGAGAACATGAGTGGTGAATAAATGACAAGATATAGAGGTCAATTAGGACTCTTAAAATAGTTTCAGGATTCGAGGGACGAGAGAGAGCTTTTAGGAATTAATTGAAGTAGAAGTGGGCAGAGGATTTAGGAGTCAATTAAGAGGATTTAGGGGTCAAACCAGGACTAGTTCAACAGATCTTCCTAGCATAAATGATATCCTATAGGCAGAGCTCAGGAGGAGGCCACGAATAGTTAAGGATCAGGCCTGTGTGAGACACAGAGTCTCGAATGTAATCGTGTATTTATATTTATATATACAGAGAGTTATTCCTGAATGTGTCAATGTGTGTGAAGAGTATTTCATGAATGAAATTACTATGAATTCGTAGGCTCTGTAATAGGATTGTGGGTAGAATTCTGAAGGATACAGAGAAGAAGCGGAATGATTCAAAGGAATCATAAATGGATCTTAAAATCCAGCTGAAGAATCAGAGGAAGCTCTGAAGAGGAAGCGAAGGGAGAATTCGCAAAGTAGAGCTCTGAGAAAGCGGAAGAGTGAAAACTCGAAACCCTGAAGAAATCCCCAAAATCGCAGAGAAACACTAAGAAATAGTGTAAAGGCTAAGTAAAGGGTCGAACGAAGAAGTAAAGAAACGATGAGCAGTGACCGTTGGATCTTGAAGATCAACGGCCAAGATCCAATCGCAGAGAAGGCAGTTTTGTAACAGTGAAGGTGGATTTCGGGCGGCCTCAAAACCGTAAGCAGTATTGAAGGAAAAGCGTTGATTCCACTCATCAAACGACGGATGGCAGCGAAGGTGAGAAGGTAAACCGCTTTATCGGGCGGTTAAAACCCATGTTTTTTGTCGTTCTGAAATCATCAACGAATGTTTGATCTACTAAGTGTGGATCAACGGCGGAGGATTGTCGGGCAACTTTACATCGAGAAAGGATATCGACTGTTGGATCGAGAACCGATCAACGGTTGCGATCTAATCGCAAATCGGTAAAGGAGGAGTTAAGGTCTGACAGTTGATGGATAGGCTGATGAGCGATATAGCAATACTCCGATAGCCAATAAGTGGAGATCGGAGGTCGAAGGTATCGGAGAATGGAGATCAGCGTAGCGGAAAGGCGATGGACTAAGAGGCAGACCCGACGATAATTATAGGTGTGGCTTTTAATATTTGAAGTCTGGCTTTGTGTTCCAGGGGGTTTTCCCTTTGTTTTGCATATGTTTCCTTTGTAAACGGGATAGTAAAGAATTAAGCGCTGATAGTGTATTCCGGAAAGTGATAGTCGCATATCGGAAGGAGAGGGGTGATAAGGCACATATATGTATGACCTGCGGAGGAGCCGATAGCCGATTGTGATAAAGGCAATCCTCGGAAAGTGTGTAGAGTCTGTACCAAAGTGGAAAAAGGTATGATTTGCATATGATTTCCTTTGTAAATGGTTTATAAGGAAAATAGTGCCGATAGAAGATTTATGTGTTAAACACATATGTAACCAAAGTTTAAAGAGAGAAGGGGTTATATATATGTGGGCATATGGGTTTTATGAAGGATTGAAGAGGGTTTTAATTCCTGATAGAAGGAATTAGAAGGAAGGATTTAATAAAGTCTTATATGAAGGTTACAAAGGGTTAGCTAGTTTCGATAGGAGGTTTAAGTGGGGTGATTGGTTTCAATATAAAAGGAATTGTGGCTAAAAGGGCCTTAACCATGTATGGTTGAAGATTTGACTACTTTGTGAGTGAAATACCTGGGACAGATGTAATTATACATATTTATGCTTACTATGGGTATGTGCGGGGGTAACACTGCATCATTAGTGGTATCAGAGCAGAATTGTAATCAGAATGGGGAAAGATTTCCTATGAAAAGGAGTGTGCACACAGAAGAAGGTAATGTGCATAAGTTAATTGATGAATGATAGAGGCTACCACAGAAGATTGTAGGGGAACTTTTTGAGTTCTTGGGAAATTGTAGCAGTTCCAACAGAGGTTTGGAGTAGACAAGAACAGAGGATTTCTTGAAGAAAAGTGAGAGAAAGATTGCTTAGTACAAGTTCTGAAGGAAAGAGGACTAGGATACCAAACAGAGGACAATCCATTCAAAGTGCATAAGAATGGGAGAACAAGATCATACATAGATCTTGGAGGTAAGATAGTGTGTTGTTTCAAATTGAAATGGAAGATTGTGGTTGCAGATGAAACATCTCAGCAAAGGACAGCAAGAGAAGCTGTGAGAAGAGAACCAGATGTGTTCTTGAAGATAGAGTAAGGAAAACACTCTGAAGGAGAAGTGGCAGTGAACCTAAAGAATCCAAAAACAGGTTGGAAAGAGAGAGGACAACTGAAATGTTCTCAAGAGAGAGTGAGAGATTACAGAAGCCTAGAAGGAGCAAAGGTGTTGCTCAAGAGGAGGTTCCAGATAGAGGACCTGTGCTTACCAAAAGACTGAGTGAGGAGAGCTTAGTGAGGTAAGATTGCAGCGAGGAGGACTAGCTGTTGCAAAGGCTTGTTGTAGATGAATGAGGAGCTCATGAAGAAAGATGAGAAAAAGATGACTATTGATAGTCATAACAGAGGTTCAAAGAGAAGCCACAACAGAGGATATGAGAAGAAGAATGCCAAAGCAGATGGCAAGAGACTGAGTCAAGAGGAGATTGACAAGGAGTTGGCTGAGATGAGAAAAGAAATTGATGTGTTAACAATGCACTAGAAGATAACCAGAGACAAGGTTGGGTATTAAGGAAGAAGCCAGTGGAATGGCATGAGATGCAGAGAAGGCTACAACAAAAGAAAGTAAAGTGGTTGAGGGAAAAACTCAAGGAAGTTGAGTTGGAAATGGAAGAGTACATTTGTGAACCAGAATAGGGAGAAAGTGAAGACTACACTGAAGCTAAAGAATGAAGATCAAGTGAAGATCTCATGCACTATTGGGATAGTTCAAAACAACATGAGGAGATTCTGACTGAAGATGAAGAGCTAATCAAGCCTTGTGTTTTTGAACCTAATAGTTTTGGTGTGCTTGCAGGATGCATAGGAGAGGATAGACAATCTTGTGAAGTTGTCAAAAGCATGGAGGAGTATCTTACAGAAGATGAATACTCTGAAGAGAAGCTGAATAGAGCTCTTGAACTGAAGTATGAGGAGCAATGTGTTTGTGGGGATAAAAGGTACTATAGAGCAGTAGAGTACGATGAACAAGATCTCTCAAATGAGGAAAGTATTGAGTTGTTACAGCAGAAAGAACTCATTGACAAATTAATAATTGGAGCTCTTACAAGACAAGAACCATTCCTTATGAAGGAAAGAGATGAAGTTGAGTTTGAGGAGCTGAATCATGTAGAAGATTCAGAGTAGCAAGGAAATGTGATGACTGAAGAGTCGAGTAAGACCGCCAGGTCTTATGGTTTTAAAATTAATAATTTGTGGATGATTGCAGGAACATCACAGGAGGATGAACAAGCTTTAGAGTTTGTCAGAGAGAAGGAGCAGAATCTGAAATATGTTTAGATCAAGACCGAAATGGCAAGATCTTAGAATCAGAAGGAGACAGAAAAATCACCTGGGAGTAGGCAGCAGAATGATAAAGTTGTCATAGAGGAAGAAGATGACAGTCTTATTTCAATGAAAACTGAAGAAATGTTGTCCCAAAGAAATGATCCAATGAATATCATTGGGGAAGGACAGAGATTGTTTGAAGATGATATGGAGGTTTGTAAAGAACAAGAGGGTAAGGATGAAAGGGAGGCAGTAAGAATCAAACAATTTCAAAGAAGACTTAACTAGCAGCAGGCTAAGGAAAAAGAAGTTCACTACTGTGAACAAAAGCAAAGAGATATCATTGAAATGGATGTTGTGGAGGAGAGGCTAATTGACAGTCTCATGAATTCTTTTGAGAATTCAAAACAACATATTGATGTGCTGACAAAGGTGAAAGAAACAGAGCATCAAACTAAATTGTTGCCAAAGAAAAATAAGGTACTGAAGCCTTATGTTTTTTATTTTAACAAGTGTTTTGTGAATGCAGGTTTAGTTGTAGATGCTGGAGGAAATTTGGCACAAGTGAGTAGACAAATAAAAATGAAAGAAGAAGATTCTGTGGAAGTATTTAATCCATGGAAAAAAAATGTTCAATTGCTGGAGAGAATGCTGGAAAGTCAGATTTCAATGCAGAAGTTAGATGTTGCAGAGGGAGATATCCTTAAAGATATTCAGGAAGTTTGGGTGGAAGCAATGTCTACAGTGGTACCTAGAGCAGTAAGCATAGTAAGCAAAGCAAAAGTTGGAACAAGAGCAAAAGAAGAAGAAAAAGTAAACCAGTAGCTACAAAGAGAAAGTAACCAACAACAGTTTAAAGAATTAGCGGACAACAACAGCAACCTGAAGCAAAGAGAAAGAGACAGAGATAAGAAGTAGAACATGGACCAGTCCAAGGATGTACTGGAGACAGAGATTGAAGAGATGTGGTAGCTGATGATGAAGCGGTCCAAATGGAGAAAAATGGTAGCAGCAGGAAGAAAGATCAATTAGAACTTGAACCTGATTGACAAGAAGAAGAAGATGGAGTAGAAGATAGCAGAAGTGCAGCAGCAACAAAGGAAAAAAACATTTGGGCAGTTACAACACAAAATATGGGATCCAGGAAGACAAAGATCAGAAGACACATGATCAGGGGATCATGAATATTTTCTACTTTGGGAGTCTGATGCAGGGGAATTCAACCCAAGAGAAAATCATTGTAATTAAGTAGACATAGGGGGGTCATGTATCTTTAGAGAAGTAGTTTCCTAAGTCTCAAGTTAATGTAATATTAAGCCTTTAAGTGATTTAATTAGATAATGGGAGGAAGTTGTAAATGCTCTCGAATTAAAGGAGGTCATGAGTGGTGAATAAATGACAAGAGATAGAGGTCAATTAGGACTCTTAAAATAGTTTTAGGATTCGAGGGACGAGAGAGATCTTTTAGGAATTAATTGAAGTAGAAGTTGACAAAGGATTTAGGAGTCAGTTCAGAGGATTTAGGAGTCAAACTAGGATTAGTTCAACAGATCTTCCTGGCATACATGTAAGCCTACGGGCAAAGCTTAGGAGGAGGCCACGAATAGTTAAGGATCAGGCTTATGCGAGACACAGAGTCTTGAATGTAATCGTGTATTTATATTTATATATAGAGAGAGTTATTCCTGACTGTGTCAGTGTATGTGAAGAGTATTTCATGAATGAAATTACTGTGAATTCGTAGGCTCTGTAACAGGGTTGCAGGTAGAATTCTGAAGGACACAGAGAGGAAGCAGAATGATTCAGAGGAATCATAAATGGATCTTAGAATCCAGCTGAAGAATTAGAGGAAGCTCTGAAGAGGAAGCGAAGGGAGAATTCATGGAGTAGAGCTCTGAGAAAGCGGAAGAGTGAAAACCCGAAACCCTGAAGAAATCCCCAAAATCACAGAGAAACACTGAGAAATAGTGTAAAAGCTAAGTAAAGGGTCGAACGAAGAAGTAAAGAAATGATGAGCAGTGATTGTTGGATCTTGAAGATCAATGGCCAGGATCCAATCGCAGAGAAGACAATTTTGTAACAGTGAAGGTGGATTTCGGGTGGCCTCAAAACTGTAAGCGATATTGAAGGATGAGCGCCGATTCCACTCATCAAACGACGCGTGGCAGCAGAGGTGAGAAGGTAAACCGCTTTATCGGGGGGTTAAAACCCGTGTTTATTGTCGTTCTGAAATCATCGACGACCGTTGGATCTACTAAGTGTAGATCAACTGCAGAGGACTGTTGGGCAACTTTACATCGGAAGAGGATATCGACCGTTGGATCGAGAACCGATCAACGGTTGCGATCTAATTGCAAATCGGCAAAGGAGGAGTTAAGGTCTGATGGTTGATGGATAGGCCGATGAGCGATATAGAGATACTTCGATAGCCAATAAGTGGAGATCAGAGATTGAAGGTATCGGAGAATGGAGATCGGCATAGCAGAAAGGTGATGGACTAAGAGGCGAACCCAACAATAGTTATGGGTGCGGCTTTTAATATTTGAAGTCCGGCTTTTTGTTCTGGTGGGTTTTCCCTTTGTTTTGCGTATGTTTCCTTTGTAAATGGAATAGTAAAGAATTAAGCGCCGATAGTGTATTCCGGAAAGTGATAGTCGCATATCAGAAGGAAAGGGGTGATAATGCACATATATGTATGACCCGCGGAGGAGCCAATAGCCGATTGCGATAAAGGCAATCCTCAGAAAGTGTACAGAGTTCATACCAAAGCGGAAAAAGGTATGATTTGCATATGTTTTCCTTTGTAAATGGTTTATAATGAAAATAGTGCCGATAGAAGATTTATGTGTTAAACACATATGTAACCAAAGTTTAAAGAGAGAAGGGGTTATATATATGGGCATATGGGTTTTATGAAGGATTGAAGAGGGTTTTAATTCCAAATAGAAGGAATTAGAAGGAAGGCTTTAGTAAAGTCTTATATGAAGGTTACAAAGGGTTAAATAGTTCCGATAGGAGGTTTAAGTGGGGTGATTGGTTCCGATATAAAAGGAACTCTGGCTAAAAGGGCCTTAACCATGTATTGTTGAAGATTTGACTACTTTGTGAGTCAAACACCTAGGACAGATGTAATTATGCATATTTATGCTTACTGTGGGTATTTATGGGGGTAACCCTGCATCAAGAAGAATGGCTTGATGAGGATATTATGTGGCACATTAGAATATTTATGATGGAATTGGAAGTGAAGGAGATAAGAAATACTAGGGATTTCCATTGGGCATTGAGGAACCTGCTCAAACAACACATGCATGACTAGGAAGAGACTATGCATGTGTTGGAAGGCCAAATCATTGATTTATACTTTCATCCCATCTAGGCTAGAATGACTCTGTATGTTCTGGATAGTGCTCTAGGAATCCATTTTCCTCCACCATTCTTGCCACTAGCACCCTCCAACTCCTCAAATGGCTCAAACTCTTCTTCTTTGAGTTCTCCAAACTTGATTTCTCAAGGTGCAAAACCACCTAGTCTTGAGAAGTCAAGGCCACTTTTTAGGACGGGGAAGACCTTTTCAAAATATATGCCATTGAGCAACAATGTGGAGGAATAGGCCTTCAATAGCAAGAAAATAATGAAAGACAAGAAGACAGTGTTGGAAACCTTTGAGCACTACTGAGATGGTGGGGGTGAATCAGTAGTATGATCTTCTTAATAATTTTACCAATTAAAACTTCACTTAATGAATCATGGATATAACCAACAACATATTATATCATCACATGAATATAACAATGTAAGCAGCTAAATCAAACAACCATGAGAGAAACAAAACCATCAAACACAACCATAAAACCCATCACACAAGAGACACAAGATATCTGGTGGAAAACCCTTCACTGGGCAAAAAGCCACCCTTACTACTACTTCACTGTTCTAAATCTTCTATTAAGAAAAATGTGATTTTTACCTAGATTGTTGACTCCCATCAGCTGGGAGAGTTTACCTCATATACAATTAACTAACTCCCATCATCCAAGAGACTCATTTATACTCATCATCTTAGAAGATTATGTTCTCACACGGATCTATAGACTACCATTCGTTGAAGGCCACCATAATCAACGATCCTCGCCCAACTCCGATAGGACTATCCAACTGCCATTGGATTGATAAACTATTGCTTTCGCTGAAACTTCACAATCAATGATCCATGCCCATGAAGTCACTACTCCTCTACTCTATGTGGACCTCATTTCATCTATTTTCACATTAATCCCAAGGCAATCTGCTCAACTTGATTCATCTTTGCAATACGATCTCCAACAGCAAGACAATCTCATCAAATCAAAATAATACCACAAATATGCTCTCTACTCTAGAAAAGTAGTGGAAACAATGCAACCATAAAATATGAATAACATAATCACCAACAATTGAAATAAAACTCATACTCTACCATAACATCAAACCCTCACTCCAAAATATGATTGCTGCATAATACAATCATCAACATAAAACATAATGGTTATGTGCCAAATGCATCAACAGCTCCTGCAAAAACAAAAGTGAGAGTCACCAACAAAATATACTCCAATAACATGCAAAAACTCTCCAAACAATCTCTGCTACAACAACCTCAAATATGATCTGAATACTGATGCACTACTTTAGCAATTTGCTCCATTCACTGCCATTTACACTCACTCACTGAAGCAATTCTTCTCACAACTAGGTCTGAAGCATACTCACACTATGCAACCTTCTCTTCCTCACATACACTCACCATCAACCTTCACTCAACTCCAAAGTGAAGTATATAAAACATGAAGGGCGAAATTCACCTTTAGGCTAGGATCAAGAGTGCACAAAGTTGACGAAATCAATCCACTATCACCACTACTTGGGCACCAAAGGTGTTCACGTCATTGGAGGACCTTTCCAAACCATTCCTGACCTTTGCAACTTAATCTGGAAGCTCATGGGAATTTCCATGCAAATTTTCATCCGATTTGCGTGAGGAACGCGAAGAAAAACAAGCTTTAGGTCACAATCGTAGACAAAACACTAGATTATTTTGACTGGCTGCATGCATAGGCCTCCTTCCCACCGACTAGAGCCTCTCAATCACATGCATTAGCTTGCATTGGAGCGACTAGGGAAGAGCATAAGGAAAATCAATGGGCCTTCAGTTCAAAACCTCTACCACCTGTTGGATCACCTTCTCCAACATCTAAACTCACCTCTAAACTCTTCCAAGTCCTGTGACATCTGTGAAAATAGGCCAAAGATGTCTCCCAAGTGCCACTGCCAAGTTGACCTAAAAGGCCAACAAACAAGGTTGGCAAGAGTGCTAACAAGTCCTCCACTCTCCACAAACACCTCACAAGCTACAACACATCTGAACAAACCTGCAACACCTCTGCAACACCTCAGCAACATCCTCATCAAGCCAACATACTGCTGCAACAAGTCAATTGGTCCATCAATAATCTACATCTTCATGAGGTTGACATAAGCGCGTGACCTCATAAGGTTGACATAAATGAACATGCAAACACACTATCACAAGATAATGCCTCCATGATTAACATACCAACATCATCAAAGGCTGACATCAAGGGTTGACATCAATGCCAACATAACCATCTCAATGTCAACACAACTAGTTACAACCATGCTATGAGAATGGCATCAATGTATAATCTAGGCTACATAGGATTGAAATTAATGCCGACATGAGCTCACTGCCATCATGAACCAATGCTAACATCAACTAGCTAGAACCATGCACACTATAATGCCAACAGAGAGAAGAGAAACCACCATGGTTGAAGGAAGGTCATGATGATCCCTTCAGTTAACTCTTGGCACTTATTTAACTACTACCAAGAATCAAGAAATGCCTTTTCAATCTTTGTTACTCATTTAAATATTCATGTTAGTTAATTTATTTTAATATTAATTTTACATATATGTATATACAGAAGAAAAAAGTGAAAAGTCCCAAGGGTTAGCTCAATTGGTCGAGTTCTCGTTGCTAAAGTATCTTGCTAGTTGGGAGGTCAAGGGTCAAATCTCCTTCACGCCCTTGGGGTTAGGCCTTGCTTGTTTGGCCCGTGGGTTGAACTTCCGTAAATATAGTGGAACTGCCTTAGATTTTCCCATGGATGTAGTGGCCACCACAAGCGGACTTCCATAGACATGAATATAGTAGCCACCACAAGCGGACTTCCACCCATGGATGTAGTGGCCACCACAAGCGGACTTCCATAGACATGAATGTAGTAGCCACCACAAGCGGACTTCCATAGATATAGTGGAACTGCCTTAAATTTTCCCATAAATATAATGGCCACCACAAATGGAATTTAATCTGCGTTTCCCATTTTCCCATCACCAAATTAAAATAGATTTTCCTATAAATATAACGAAATATAGTGAAATTACGTTACATTTATGTAGTGGCCACCACAAGCCGATCAATCTACCTTCGATTTTCCCATGACCAAATTAAAAAACTAACACCTTTAAAATTTTAAACAACATTCTCTTTATCCATTACAATTGTGAAATCGGGATTATGTGAATGCAAAGAGACACCGTATCCATCTTTTCCGCTAAGAAATCGAATGACATGGAATCTGAAGATCGACCAACCTGTTGACCCGTCGCTTTATATGATAATCAAACAAAACCTTAAGCATTTTCTTAATTTTGGTAATGACATAGTACAATTTGAAGTGTTGATACTTCTTCCACTACAATTTTCTAGCTTTAATCACAGTAGCCCATATAATGGACCTTTAACTACATCTAATGAACACTACTTGTATAAAATGGTACTGTGATCGCTCTTATCACCTCAAGCGCATATTCGACCGCTGCACACCCAAAACTTCAAACAGTCATTGGAATGGCGGGCACCGACTCCGTATTCCCAATTTCTTTTTTCCCATCGTAGGTTCTCATTATCATCAGCTTCTGCATCTCACCCACGAAAACTTGCAGATTTGTTTTCGAAGATCCTCCCTCTCCGACAGCTTTTGAAGCCATCTCCTTCAATTTCTCTGCACGTCTTTTCATCTCCTTGCCCTCATCTTCAGTCAATACAAGCCTCACAACTTCCTCCACTCTTTCCTCCTCAGGGATCCCATCTCTGTGCTGGCAAAACTGAACTCCTATACCAAATTGCTCGGCGACTTGCTTGGAGTTGAAGTGTTGATCTCCAAACATCGGCCATGTGATCAGAGGGATGCCCAGAGTTATGCTCTCCAGCGTCGAGTTCCACCCGCAGTGGGTCATGAAGGCTCCGACGGATGGATGAGAAAGAATAAGAAGCTGAGGCGCCCATCCCCATATAATTAATCCTAACCCTTTGCTTTTCATTCTCTCTTCAAAACCCTCAGGAAGATAGCTGCGTTGAATCGTATCTGCTGCTGCTGTGTCTGTACTAGGGGATTCGAGTTTTGGGGGGAATTTGATGGCCCACATGAAAGATTGCTCGCTGGCTTCCAAACCCCGCGCCAACGCAACGGTCTGTCGTTCGGATAAGAATGTCTGGCTTCCAAACGAAACGTACAGAACTGAATGCGGCCTCTGAGAATTCAGCCACTGAACCAGCTCGTCCTCGCTGATGTCCTCCATTTTCCCTCTGCCCACCTTCCCTGCAAAGTTGGGCGGAAGCACCGGGCCTATAGGCCAGATGGGCTTCCCCGTCAGGCTTCTCATGTGCCTTAGGTGCGCAGGCTCGAGTTCATCGAAAGTATTAATGAGCATTCCCCAGCCATGACTCAGTGATTGTAAGCTTCGAACGACGAACTGCTGCAACGAGTTCGACATGTCGGAATCGAAGAATCTGGGGGCTATCTCGTTCTTACTGAGTCTGAGGGGACTCGGCAAATTCATGCTCAGAACAACGCTTTCCCCTTCTTTCTGCAACGCGTTGTGAGATATTGAAGCCGCGACGGAGTTGAGGAGGGTCATGGCGAATGCCCCGCATGTATTGAACAAAACTCGGGGCACACCATACTTTTCACCGGTCTGCAGAGTCCACAGCATGAATATGTCGCTGATAATACAAACCGGCGGAGAACGGCCAGTTTCTTGTTCTTGGAGCTGTTGGTGGAGCCAGCATTCAAAGGGCTCTGCAAGCTTCTCGGCAAAATCGAAAATGAGATCGACCCGCTCGGTGGGTATGACATCAGCGCTCTCGCGTCCCTCCGGCAGTCCTTGTACCGCAGGCGTGGGAAGAACTAAAGCACGAATATCTAAACTGGCGGATTGGGCTTCAGCCAGGGCTCCTTGCACACGGCATGCGCCTGCAGGCGTCGTGACGTAGCTCACCGCGGCACCATGCAAAGACAGTAGCCTTGCAAGGTCGAAGAAGGGGATGGAATGACCCAACGCCGGGAATGGAACCAGTACGACGTGTGGCTTCTCGGAACCCTTCATCGTAATAAAACGATATACTGAACACGGAGGAAGGAAATACTGAACTCGATAGCTGTGTAGCTGTCTGTAAGCCAGTGCATCGACATATCAATTTATAGCATATCGGCAATATTGTGGCTCGAGACCCATCTGCGTGTGGATCAAAATTTGTGGAGAACGTCGTGGAAAATTCCATAAATGTCAGGCTAATCTGGCCACGGGATGCCGTGGTAGTCTAAAACTCTTGGTTCCGTCATCGATGACGATACGTCAATCAAATGGAACGAAAAGGCGAGGACTAACAGCCAATGCTGTTACTATTTGTGGCCGAGGGATTTGACACGAACACCATGGTCACAAGGTACCTTACATTTTGGAGCGAATCCGAATCGTCCAACATGATTCTAGGATACCGTGCCCACATACTCAAATGTTCTAAACGATATGAGTAGAGTTGTTCTAAACGATAATTCCAAATAAAGGAGAATATTGTTGATTTTATAGAGTAATCTGATAGATTCAAATTTTTAACTAAGTCTAATTTACAAAAAGATATAAAATATAATAGTATTTTTAATTAATGATCCAAAATTAGATACAATATTATAAAAGCTTTGCACTCATTCGAGAGGAGCATCATTGTCTCAGTGGCACTGTAAATATCCTTCCACGTGAGCGAGTCTTGAATCAAGTATTTAAGACTATCCATAGTGAAGCATTGGTTTTGTAAAGCTGGATTTGTTTCTTCAACTTGTCCTGACGATGAACCACACTGGTTGGTTCGAAACGCGTCGACAAATGGTATTTCATGTGATTTTCGCCGAAAAATCTCTCACAAATTTGTAACATCTTCTTCATGTCCCCCAGCGATGCAATTATATTGTAGCATTCTACCTATCTATCCTTCAAAACCAGGCCAAGCAGAGTCTTCATCTACTAGTGAAGGGCCACATAATTTAGAGATTGTTTCTTTTTTCCCCTGGTACACACAAGGTACAATGCCAAGCAAGAAACCTCCTCCATGATCTCAAAATTAGAGAAATATTATCTCCCTACTCGCACCTAAGTTTCCAACTTCTTAATTTATCTCCTTGTCTCTAGAGGAACGACATTGAAATATGTGGCGACAGAGTCCTAGAAAAGAGTCGAGTCCATCATTAACCTTGCAGAGTTTTTCCAGCACTCCCCCTTTTGCACCACATACATTATCTTGGTGGCATGGAAAATAAGAGTGGATAACACTTAACACAAAAACTAAAATGACCACAACTAGAGAAATGACAAGAGAAGAGCCCAGATTGAACCCAACTTGGAACCGAGACTAGCTAGACACCCACACAGTCACTAGACATAGATCATAAAATACCAGACTCAAAAGCCCTGTGTGCATGCACTCCACGACTGGAACAGCTGCATGAGAGACCAAAAGTTTCCAAGGCGTAAAGATAGATAGTAAAACTCAAACCCCACAACATACCCAACAGATGGTAATTGCACCAACTTGTGTGATTTCTAGAAGCTGCAAAAAGGTTAACCTGCGACAAACTCAACATTTGATTTCCTTTGCCTATAATTAATATAAAATCAAGGTTCCCTCCCTAGACTAGACCAAACCATCTAGTCTAAACAAGAGCGTATAGACCACAACAAAATTATAATTAAGACAACTAAACCCACATTATTGCATAAAATGTAGAGAATAATAGTATGAAGGCAAAAGGGACCATACCAACTAACCAGTGGCTGAAATCTCAATTTGAGGCTAGCACTAACCTCCACAACAAAACTCAAGAGACACCAATTGATTTTTATTTTTTTTTCAGTGCAACTGAAATGCTTCCCTTTTCTTGACTTTCCCAACATTCATTGTGAATTTCTCTCCAATTACTTATCACCAGGTTGTTGGGGTTGTAGTGCCCTGACCACACCAGAACTTTGTCACCAAACAACCTTCAACACCCAATTTCCTCTCATGCCACCTAAAAAACCCACCCTCCTCCACTTCTCCAGTTTCAAGAAAGAACCACTCTTCACATGCTCTAAGGTCGAGACTATACTAGGGTTCCACAACATCATTATCGTTCAAGGGCAAAAGAAGTAGGGAGGTTTGCACCTTGACCTATCTCTTGTAGTAGAACTTTAAACTCACCACCAAAATGCAAACACAAGACCATAGCCTTATTTCTATATTTAACTCCATTTGGGTGGCTACATGTGGCAACATGCCTAGGATCCATCTCACCATCCTTATTTACTCGTGGGCAAGGTGGTGGGCATATCCCCCTAGAACCCTCCTTGGATATTACACTCACCCCCATCAAAGATTCTCGATATTCTTCTATAATGACTTGGAGTGAATACGCCCAATATTCCTTCTCACCTGGTGGCCACCTTTCATTAACACAAAGATCACATCTTTGGCAACCAAGGTTCATAAGGTAATATGTAGCTTTATTCCTCGTTCTTCTAGAATGGAGGACAATCATGTAGTCCATGTGGGATAAAAGTTCTCTAATTCGGTCTATTAGTGAATCTAGTCACTAGCTCCTTGCCAACTTCTATGAGGTGGTCCCATGGATAAGTTTCTAAACCATTTTGATAACCAACTTTGAATCCCCATCGATCTGTGGTTTCTGATAACCCTTTATTATTGCAATATACAAATCTTTATTTAATTTGGAACTTAGCCACATCATTGTTGGTAGTCCCACAACTCTAAGAAAATACCGTTAAGGTATTCGTCTTTTCATCCCTAAAGACTCCATCAAACCCTGCGATACCTAGGTTTCCCTTGGAGGTTTCGTCAAAATTCAATTTGAAAAATCTAGAGGGGGAAGGGGTGAATATGCTGGGAAAGGAACCTCTTAAGTCCAAAATTTTGACCTTTATCACGGATGACATCTGTAAGGATAATTCTAATTTTCTTAGGATTTGTGCCTCCTCGGTATTTGTTTTCTAGTCTTTCAAACACCATGATTGTGCTAGTATGGTTTCTTTGATGTTCTTTTTTATTATCTCCCATGTTTTTTCGACGGATTTCCTATTATTCCTGAATATTCTTCCATTTCATTCTTTCCATATGGCTTAATAGACAAATCCTCCTGTAAGAGTCTGGGCTCTATTTACTATAGGGTTCTTAAATAAATTGTATCTCTGTAATTCAAACGTAGCTACTATATTCTTTGGATTGTGATCATCATACCCAAACACTGAGGATATGTATGACCAAATTAATTCAGCATAACTACAGGAATTTAATAAAGCCTCCATATTTTCCTCTTACTTTCCATATAAGTTCCAATACGATGGCCCCTGGTATCCTTTCTTTGGCATGTGGTCCCAAGTTAGTAATTTTCTCCATGCCACCAGCCATAGAAAGAAGGCTATTTTTGGCCAAAGTTTCTTCCTCTAGATATTTCTCCACATCACATCTCTTGACAATTATTTATGTCTGGCTAAAATGGAATAAGCTTCTTTAAGGTTAAACATCACTTTTGTTTGATAACCCTAGCATAATTTGTCTAGCCTCTGATCAATAGGAATTCTTCTTTCCTACAACTCCTCATTCAGGCTATTCTATGGATGCTCCTCTTAAGGCACAGTCCAATCTTATTTTGTCTTCCATAGTCTCCATTTGGAATCGTGTTGGGCCTCCTTCCAGTGGTCAACTACCTTGGTATTTCTTTGCTCAGTAGTGAAGTTTTTAAATTTGTTGGATTCTTCTTTCTCACTGAGTTTGGGAAGTTATTGCCAAGCCTCTTCCCAGAAAAGTGGCATATCTCCTCTCCTGATTTCGTAGGAGTGTTCTTGGATTAGACTCTTGTTAACTTGGACCAGGCTCTAGATAAAGGAGACTTGGGAGATTGTCGTCTCTCAGATTTTTTTCGCTTATGAGGAGGTTGTACAATATTTCTTGTTCTAGATACTCTTCCAAAGCTCATTCCCTCTATGAATCCATCGTCACTAGAGTCTTGCTTCTAGCGCTTGGTTCAAGACTTATGTATCCCTAAAACCTAGTTCCCCATCATCTTTAGCATACATAATTTCTCCCACATTAGCAACGACCATTTCTTGGTTTTCATAACCCCTATCCATAAAATGTTTCTGAATTTAAACATGATTTATTTGTAGATAACCTTTGGAGATTGCATCACAAGCATCTGGTAAATAGGATGTTCCTGGAGGATTGATTTAAGCAACACCAATCTACTAGCCACATTCAAAGAATGAAAGATCCAATTGTTTAACTTGGTAGAAATCTTCTGAAGGATCTCTTGTCAACAAGAGGCTTTCATAACATTGGTCACCAGTGGCACCTCTAGATATCTAGTTGGGAGATTTACAATTTGAAAATCCAAGACTAGCTGAATGATGTTGTATTGGGGCATTACATTTAAAGAATAAAATACAAGCTTTCACGTTGTTGATAATGATCTAAGACACCTCCATAAAATCGGAAAGGATTTTGCAAATTCCTCTTGACTCCATCCTGTGAGGTTATACCTTGAATCTATGGATTACCCAAAATTCATAAGGAGGGGGTCCCTCTTAGACCAATAGTCAACACCATTGGTTCCTCTACCTATGAATTAGCTAAGTATGTGGCTAAGATCCTGAAGCCTCTAGTTGGTAACACAGACTCTTTTATAAAAGACTCAAATGATTTTGTAAAACTTATTAAGAATGAAAGGGTGGATAAGGATGATATTCTAGTAAGTTTTGACGTGGTTTCTTTGTTTACAAAGATTCCTCTAGATGAAACTGTTCATTTTATAAAGATAGCCACCGATCCAGAAACAACAAAACTTGTAGAAATTTGTTTACGGTCCACCTTTTTCAGTTTTCAAGACCATTATTATGAACAAATATCAGGAGTTGCCATGGGTTCCCCGCTCTCACCTATTGTCGCCAACTTATACATGGAGTACTTTGAAAGAAAAGCCCTTGACTCATACCCTTTGAAACCAACTTGGTGGAAAAGATTTGTTGATGACACCAACTTAAAATGGACTCATGGCAAGGCTGAACTGGAGAAGTTTTTCAATCATCTTAACTCTATATCTTCCGAAATCAAGTTTACTATGGAGCTTGAAGAAAATGGTAAAATCCCCTTTCTAGATGTCCTGATCAGTAGAAAAGAGGATGGTACTTTGGGACACCAAGTCTATAGGAAGAAAACACATACGGAAAGCTATCTACATGCTGACTCATACCATCATCCATCGCAAAAATTTGGCGTCTTAAACACTCTGGCTATTAGGGCTCTCAGAATTTCTGACTCTGATCACCTAAATGAAGAAATTAAACACTTAACCTCTGTTTTCAAAAACATAGGATACAAGGAGTTTAGTATTAAGAAAGCTATAAAAAGAGCTCAGGATAAGGTCCTCTCTAGGGGTCCTTGGGAAAACAGGAAAGAAAATTGTGGGAAAGTATACCTCCCATTCATTCAGGGGATTACAGATAAGATTGCAAAAATTTAAGAAAGAAGGACATAAACACTCAGTTTACAACATGTGGAACAATTAGGCAAATGATGAGGTCAGTCAAGGATAACATAGATCATCAACAACTCAAGGGTGTGTACAAGATTGATTGCTCGTGTGGCAAGAGTTATATTGGGGAAACAGGATGATCTCTGAAAACAAGACTTAAAGAGCACAGAGCTGATATTAAGAATGGGAGATCCCGTACATCAGCCCTTGCGGAACACTCATCCAAAACCAAACATCATGTGTGTTTAGAAGACGCCAAAATCATTGCAAGAGAGGATCATTCTCAAAAGAGAAAAATTAGATTATCAAAAGAGAAAAATCAGAGAGGCTATCGAAATTATGAAATTTCCTCAGAACCTCAATAGGGACAATGGGAGTGAGATTAGTGGAAATTGGCTCCCCCTGATTAGACAGATAAATCCCTCCAAATCTTTCGAAGCGTAGTTTCACTGGTTTCTCCCCAAAATTAATTAATTAATTAAAATTAATTAATAATAACCAATATAACAAAATAAAATTTATTCTAGTGACTATAGATTATAGTAACAATAGTTTTATAAATTAAAATTGGAAGAAAAAAGAAAAATTATTAAAATTATTAAAACAAAAAATTATAAATTAATTAAATTAATTAATTAATCAAATAAATTAAACAATTATTAGATTCTTAGGGTTTAATTAATTAAAAATAAAATTAACATTTGAAAAAATAGAAATAGAAATAATAAATTATTAAAACAAAAATTATAAATTAATTAATTAATTAAATCAATTAAATAATTTACTTCTTTATTAATTAGATACTTAGGGTTTATAGCTTAATTGATTGATTAATTAATTAATTAATTTAGTAATAAATAAAAATAAAAATTGTTTTTAATTAAAATAAATAATAATAAAAGAAGAATTAAAAATAAAAATAAAAGGAAGAAAAATATATACTAATTAAAAGCTTATTATAAATAAAAAACTAGAAACTAATCATATTACATTATATAAATAAACTTATTACAATTAATATCTCATTGGTTTTAATCAGTTGTATTTATTAGGGATTAATAATTAATTTATTTAACATATAATTAAAATCAAAATAATTAAAATTAAAATAATTGAAATTAGAATAATTAAAATTAAAATAATTAAAACTAAAATAATTAAAACTAAAATAAATAAAATAATTAAAATTAAAAATTAAAGAATTCATATATGTAGGGGTCGACTTCTATAAAAATATATCATTATCTAGGTTTATATATACTTTGGTCGGAAGATTCTTCTCTCAAAACTATCATTCATATTCTATCATTGTTGGTCCTGATGATGGACCCCCTTTGGGGTTTGAAACGTCGACATAATGAACATAATACTGTGGATAATCTGAATCATACTACTCCAAAAACTAAATAAGATATCATCCATGAACTATTGATTACTTATAGTGAGATCATTTCCATATAGACACAATCCTTTGATAATGTTTCTCTCGCATGCACTTTTTAGTTATCTACCTAACCCTTTTGCTACCAAAATGAAGAAAAATGGACAGAGGGGGTCGCCTTGTCTCAAGACACACAAGGGGTTAAAAGTGTTAGTAGGAGACCCATTGAGCAAAATGGAGAAAAAAGGGGTTGATATTAGAGATCAAATCCAAGATATCCAATGCCACAAGAATCGAAAGGAATCTAATATCTAAAGCGGATAGTCCCAGTTCAACCTATCATATGCGTTAGACAAGTCTAGTTTAATCAACATGCCCTGCTTCTTTAATTTATTCAAAGAATGTACTACTTCATGAGCCACAATTATACTCTTACTAATATGTCTCCCTTCTACAAAGCGAGTTTGTTATGTTGAAATTAAATATTTAAACATTGATTTCAAATGAATGACTATAGCTGTAGAAATAGTATTGTAGATCTCATTACACAATACTATGGGTCTAAACCCACCTAGATCTTCCAACTTATTTGTCTTGGGAAATAAACATATGAATGTAGAATTTAGACTAGTCCCTACCTTCTGTTGGATCTTGGATTTTTCCACCGGTGCTCGGACTTCTTTTCCCACAAAGTGCCAACAAGCTTTAAATAATTCTATGTTAAAGCCATCAAGACCCAGTGCCTTATTATTTAGCATGGCTTTAACTAACTCCTCCACTTCCTCATACGATATCTCCCTCATCAATGCTTCATTATGCTCCTGACCTACCAACTTTAGAATATAGGTTGTGACCCTCTTTATTACCTATTGTATTGGTTGTTCATAATCCATCATCAAGTTTTAATAATATTCTATTAATTCATGTTCCATATCCTCATGTTGAAGCAGTCTCCTTTCATCCTTTGACATGAGGCAGAAGATCCTATTGTGATGTATGTGTTTAATCATCGACTCATTATTATTATTATTATTATTAATTGGTTATTATGTTGATAGGTAAGTTTATTTTGGAATGGTGTTTTGAATTTTAATTTCTATTTCAAATTTATGTCACTCATGATCTTGTTTTCTTCATTTTTTCCATTTTCTCATGAGATTCATCCTCTTTCTTCATTTTCAACTTTAAGTTAAAACAAGACATGATTAAATTTTGTTCAAAATGTATTTATATAACATGAAAGAAAACATTATATTTTCTGCACCATAAAGGAAACATTATTAAAGTAATCAATTGATCTGGATTTATGCAGGAATGAAATGAAATATAGAATTAAATAGAAACACATAGCTATAATAAAAAATAAACTTCACTTGATTAATAACAAATACTGAAAATTGTTGACATGCAGAATGGAAACCAACTAGCTCGAGCGATGGTAGCTTATTTCTTAGAAGAGGCGTGGCAGCTACATGCCTTTTGAATCGTGTTACAATGAGGCTCACAGACCTTTTTAGTATTGAGAAACAAAGGAAATTCTAAAAATCCAAAAACCTAACCCTAGGATATGAAGCGGCAAAAATTTGTTGGCCCTCCTGGGGTTGGTTCGTACACCAACTTCCTAGGGTCATAACTTTGGCATACAATCTTTGTTTGATGCGTATGATGCCTTGTTAGAAAGATATATTTGAGGATTATAAATTTCGACAGTAAACCCCTACTGAAAGCTATTATTTTCCCATCTTTCCAAAAAAAAAGTAGTTTAGGGCCTCAAAATGACTCTGGAAGTTCAGGACCCGTAAAACTACCAAAACTAGTAAATTGTGCTACAATTAAAGAATTTGAAAGAAATAGTGGTGAGGGTCCAAGTGGAATAGGTGGGTTTCTTAGTAGAAGGTAAACCATATAGAGAGTCCATGGAGATGGACTCTTAGGACTGGTTGGGATTTGGAAGAGGAGTGTACAGGCATTACTTCTTGATGGTTGGTTTGGCGATGACACAAGAAGTGCAGGATCTAATATATTCTCCAACATCATGTCAGAGTTTTGGTCAATAAAAATACTTATGTAGTATGACCACAATTTTATCCACACCAAAGTGTCCCATGACCAGACTATATTGCACCTCTTAAATCATCTTTTCACGCCCGCCTGAAGGTACACAAAGGTGGCTTAGGTAAAATTATAACACATCTTGGAAGTGGAAATCTGGAACTTGCTTGCCCTCCACTAGCATTTGGTATGTGGTGGCGAACTCTGGATCATTTTTGTATATTTGTGGTCATCCAAAGGTCTTGTGGCCATAAGAGTTGAGAAGTGTAGTCAATGCTACAACTAGGGGCCAACTGAGGAAATTTTCAACATGATTGGTGTTGCCCTTTTTTTATTTAATGTTCAAGTGCAAATGTTGCATATATGTTGACCACTTCTGATGGAAATCATTCTGCAACTTCTCTTATGTTTGTATAAACTGAAGAGGTAAATGATCTATGTGGATGACCATCTCCTTCCCCATAATGTAATGTTTCCATTGCCAACAATCTTACATGATATAATACATCTCCTTATCATAGGTGGGGTACTTCCGAATTGTATCAGAAAGTGTATCACTATGCTAGGCCACCAGATGCACTTGTTGGGTGAGAATAACACCAATATAATATTCAGAGGCATCTATCTCAATTTCAAATGGTTGTTGTAGTTCTGGAAATGTGAGTACATGTGTAGAGAAGAGGTGGTGCTTTAGCTCAACGATCGCATTTTGTTGGGACTCGTACCAGGAAAACTTTTATTTCACTCTTCCCTTGGTAACTTGACTCAAATGCCAAGTGATATGGGAGAATTCCAACATGACCCTATCATAAATATTGGCAAGGCCCAAAAATATGTGAAGTTCTGTTAGAGTGGTTGAGGCTGACCAATACTAAATGACTTGGATCTTAGCTGGATTCACATGCATGCCTTGCTTATCTATGATGTAACCTAGATATTGGACCTGGCTCATGTCAAAGGTTCATTTCTCCAAGTCGACACATAGTTTTTGTTGCCATAGGGTTTGAAGGACCTACCGAATGCATTGAAAGTGCTCTTCCTAACTGTTGTTGAAGATGAGGATGTCACCTACATATAAAACCACAAACGAGTTGGTGAAGGGACAAAACATGACATCCATCATCCTCATAAAAGTTGCAAGGGCATTTGTCAACTCAAAAGGCATGATCAACCATTCAAAAAGGCCCTCCTCGGATTTGAAGGTAGTATTCCATGCATTTTTGGCTTGTATTGGAACCTCGTGATAGCCAGGCTTTGAATCGATCTTGCTGAAATACTTTTCCCCCTTGAGTTGGTCCAGATGGTCATCAATATGAGGGATTGGATACTTGTTCTTAATAGGTATTTTGTTTAGTGCCCGATAATCAATGCAGAGCTTCTAGGTCCCATCCTTCTTCTATACAAGTACAATCTGGATCCCACAAGGTGAGGAACTTAGTAAAATGTGCCCTTTTTGTAGAAACTCCTGCATCTGCCACTTGATCTCTTCATTTTCCATAATGGAGCAGCAGTATATCAAACCATTGGGTCAGATCGATTGAATTCTTGACCTGATAGTGCAAGGGAACCGCTGTGGGTGAGGAGAAGATGTCCCTTTATTCTTCCATGACCTTATCCACCTACTTTTGCTGCATGGAGGAACCCTTCCTGGGGGCCATGGATGTGGCCACAATACTCCCCTTAATTTGAGAGCGAATGAGAAAGAAAATATTTTTTTTGGAATGGATGCAAGCTTGTGCATGTGACTTAGAGTTTTGTTAGTAAAAAAACAAGTTAACTCAGGGTTTGGGCACATGGAGTGGTTAGTTAGACCCTGGGGGTCTTATAGCTCCTCAGGGAGGTCAGTTTGGTCTTGTTTTTTTCGATTCCACTTCCTTAACTATACTTGGGGAGTTTAATCATATCATATTAACTCTTCATCACATATTTACCCCGGTGGACCAGTAATCTTGGGTAAGTGTGGGAGGAGGGTATTACACTTTGAGCTTTCAATATTACCTCCAAATGTTTTGATCCCTCTATATTCTTAATATTCATATTTAATTTAGTTTGTGCTTTCTCTAAATTCTTTTTGAGGGTGAGAACTTCTTCTTCCATCCTCTCACACTCTTTAACTTTCTCCTTTAATTGTAGTTGCATAATGTCCTCCACCTTTTTAGCCTCTTCTAGTTCAACTTTTAACTGGATAACCTCCTCTAATTAATCTCTTCTTTTGCATAATTTAACAATTTTTTTTTTTTATTCATCTTCTTGAGTCTATCAATTTCCTCTAGGGTAGTAATCAACTTCCCCTCAAGTTCTACCTCACCTTCTTCTTCTTCTTCAAATTCATTGTGTCCTTCCACCAGGGTTTCTAGGGCTAGCATTATAAATTCACTAAATCCATCTTCATTAAAGATTCATTTGAACCTTCAGATGCACTACTATCTTCTTGTGCATATAAGCTCTTCTTTTTAAACCTTTTCGCTTTTTGCATGTTATTGTGAAAAATTCTGAATGTACACATTAGAAACCCCTACTGCAATTACATGTTTAACATCTCCTACTTGTTCTTTGCATTAACAAGTTATTTAATTACATAAATATCAATGTAAAACACTATTGCAGCCTACACATACATACAGATCATGAACGGAAATACACTGAGACAATCACATAAGGGACAATGTTATTTTTGGACAATCGTCCCCAAAAAAACCCAATTCAGGAAAACCGGTGTAACATATAGAGGGTTTGTATTATTAAGAAGATTCTTGAATACAAATAGGGTGCCAGATATGGCTCACCCAACAGAGAAAAATCCTGGCAAATGTACCTATATACAAAGACAAATATTCCGGAAAATTTAGCAACTGGATGATCAAACCCCACAGATGACCTCATTGTTCCCAGTGCTGGGCAGCAACAACTACTCCAAGCTCTGTGCTGGAACTTCGTCACCTCCTCTAGGAGCTGCGTCACCCCCACAGTGAACCTCCCTTGATCAGAATGTCATTTTTTTGAACTTCTCCCTCTCTGCCCCACAGAATCTCCACAATGCTGCCTCTAAGGGACTGCATAAGCCCCTATGGCTTCTCCGTCACCCACGTTAGACCCTATGACCTCTGCGTTACCCCCTCTGGCATTGCGATGTCTCCCTTGGTGTTGCTCTACCTCTCTGCTATGTATTCTAGAGCCTCAAACATAAGTTCCCTTGCCGAATTGCCCCTCATTACAACTCAGATGACTAGTTCGATTTTCTCAGCAAACCTCGGCCTAGAAAAATCAAACTCTTTGATCAATTTGGTGTATCTCCAACTGAATCTCAAGCCTCCTCTTATACTTTTCCTGTTGATGAATCAACGACTAAGATTAAAACATACTTGATCCTCATCACTTAGAACCTTCTCACCCATATTTTTATTAATACACATTAATATTTTTATTTTTCTAAGTTTAGACTTAGGAACTCATTAAAAATATTAATTATTTTAATAAGTCCTCATCCGGGTGGTATATCTCCAAACAATTTCTGGGTTTTGGATATCACATGTCTTCTAGCCCCTCCACCAAATTTCATAGCTAGAGCACGTATGTTGCTACCCAAAGTCAACACTCCCTCTTAAAGAGGAATGTGCTCTAGCAATACTTCTCAACAGAAGTACTACACTGATCCACTACATCGGTCCTCTGTGCTACTGATTATTGACCTATTTCCCTTCATCCATTGCATCGTTGCTTCCTCTATTTCTACCCATGACTCTGCCACTACCACTGTTGCATCTGCACTACAACTCCCTCTCATAATGCTACATCATGCTGCCCATAGCACGATCACTACTAACTACTGCACTGCAACTGAGTTACTAGGAAGTAAGTAACTGATACTTCACCAAAAAGCTGACATCCTGGTTAATATGGATGCCTCATGATCCTAGAGCTATCTCTGGTGCTAATCTGTACTGACCCTCTGTTGCCATTACACTGCTGCAAACTGCTTTGTGCCTCTCACACTGCTACAACATCCATTGTGCTACCTTAGACTTTAGCACTCTAGCTCTGCCATTATTGCTCCATCACACCTCGAACCAACAGACACTCATCATTTTGCTACTCTCGTTAAGGGCTCCCATAGCCTTATGTGATCCAAGAGTTTGGGCACCTCAAGGATCCTGCCCATACATGTAGTCCTCTCGACTACAACTCTATATCACCCCACCTCTTCTCCATAGGTGCATGCGCACTCATGGCATAATCATCATCCTCAACATCCTTGTCGACTTTTGCTAGAGTAGCCTTTGAGTCAAAAGCCTCTCCCTTGCCTTTCTTCCTGGGGCACTGAGTGGCATAATGTCCCAGCTCCCCACAGTTGAAGTATCTGACCTTGGTGATGTCCTTATTCTTCCTCTTCTGCTGACCCTGTTGTCCCGCTGATGTGAGAGCTGCATCCTCCTCCTCCTCCTTTTTGACTCTAACTCCCTTGCCACTACTTCCTGCCTTGGTTAACCTCCTGAGCTCTTCTTGTTGAAGAGTTTCCCACATCTCCTTCCAACTGGGGAGAGTCACTTTGCCAAGATACTTTGGACAAATGTCTCCCAGTCCTTGGTGACTGCATTTAGGGCAGTCCTGACCATGAACTCTCAATCTGGAGTAGACCCCAGAGAAGTTTGTTGGTCGCAAATCCCTTGCAGCCTGAGAAGGAAGGCATCTATCTCCTCTCCTTTCTACATTTGGTATTGTCTCAACTGATTTTCTAATAGAATCTTCTATTGCACAGAAGAGCCTTGGTACAAGGTGGTTAGGGTCTCCCACATCTCTCTTGTTGTGTCCTTCTTATAAATGTGTGGTAATACATGATCTTTGACTTCGTCTAGGATCATGCACTTGGCCTTCGCCTGGGCCTCCTCATACTTCTGTGCCAAATCAACATCAACTGGAACAACAACCACCTTCAAGGCATAGTCCTTGATGCGATGTTTATCTATGATTTCCAAGATCTTGGCCCTCCAAATGACAAAATTGGAAGCTCTGTCCAATATGTATTGATCCCTCAACCCATTCATTGCCATCTCTACTAAAAAATAGAACTGGTTCTCTTCTCCCTCTCCTGCTGTTAATCTAATAAGACTTCGATTTGGATTCCTTGGGTGCAAGAAACCCTGTAAGGAAACCCTCCAGCCAACTGTCGAATCGCTTCTATCCAATCCTCCTTTGTTGCTACAACCTAGATCTAGATTTCTTGGCTAGAAATCTATCAAGGCAGTGATTCCCTCTACCTTGGTTCATTCTCCTTAGACACGGTTCTGCATCAACAAAAACAATGTCCCACCATCTCCTCAAACCGAAAATCTACTTTGCTTCTTTAGACCTGACAACTTGAATAATTTGAGCCCTTCAGGCCATGTGCAACCATTGCATGGGTTGGATCAACTCCTCTTGGCCAACTACATCAATCCTTCATGGCTGAAAAAGATGATGTGGCTCTACATGAGCCTGGTCTTCCCACCTCTACCTTTGTGTTGGCCTTGACGGCTGACACAGCTACTGCGTGGGCTCCTCCCAACTATTGCATCACCTCCACTGGCTCAGAGTGCTGACACAGGCATTGCGTGAGCCTCTTTGTCACTTTCTCTGCATTGCATCACTCCTCCTTTTGTGTCTATGGCTCTGGAACAACGTTGTCACTCGGGACAACTACTTTTCTACTGCAAATTCTCTCAATTTTTTGGCTGGTGTCCTCAATCGCCTATGATGTGCAATCGCTCTGATACCATGTGAGAATTTTTGAAACTGCACATCAGAAACCCCTACTGCAATTATTGGTTTAACATCTCCTACTTGTTCTTTGCATTAACAAGATATTTAATTACATAAATATCGATGTAAAACACTATTGCAGCCTACACATACATACATATCATGAACTGAAATACAGTGAGACAATCACACAAGGGACACTATTATTTTTGGATAATCATACCCAGAAAAACCCAATTCAGGAAAACGTTGCAGCATATAGAGGGTTTGTATTATTAAGAATATTCTTGAATACAACTAGGGTGCCAAATATGGCTCACCCAACAGAGAAAAATCCTACCAGAACTACCTCTATCTGGAGACAGATATTCTGGCAAATTCAGAAACTCGATTATCAAACCCCACAAATGACTCGATTGTTCCCAGTGCTGGGTAGCGATAGCTACTCCAAGCTCTGCTTTGGAATTGCTTCACCTCCTCTAGGAGCTGTGTCACCCCCACAGTGAGCCTCCCTTGCTCAGAAAGTCTATTTGTTGAACTTCTCCCTCTTTGCCCCACAAAATCATCCCAACACTGCCTCTAAGGGCCTGCATCAGCCCCTATGGCTTTTGCATCACCTGTGTCAGCCCCTACGACCTCTGTGTCACCCTCTTTGGGACTGCACTATCTCTCCCAGTGCTACTCTGCCTCTCTGCTATGTATTCTTCATCCTCAGACTAAAGTTCCCTTGTCGAACTACCCCTCACTACAACTCAGATCACTAGTTTGATTTTCTTAGCAAACCTCTTACCAGAAAAATCGAACTCTTTGATCAATTCGATGTATCTCCAACTGACCCACAAGACTCCTCTTATATTTTTCTTGTTTATGAATCAACGGTCGTGATATAATCTCTAATCAATGGATAATATTAAAACAGACTTGATCCTTGTCACTTAGAACCTTCTCACCCATATTTTTATTAATACACATTAATATATTTATATTCCTAAGTTTAGACTTAGGAACTCATTAAAAATATTAATTATTTTAATAACTCCTCATCCAGGTGGAATTTCTCTAAACGACTTCTGGGTTCTAGAGATCTCATTAGTTCTATCCCCTCCACCAAATTTCGGAGCTAGAAAACATCTGATGCTACCGAAAATCAACAGTTATTTTCTTTCCCTTTAAATTTATTCTCTTCCTTCCTATATGGGAATTTCAAGGAATAATGACCTATTATTCCATAATTAAAACATTTAAATGGAAGTTTTCTTTTGTACCTACTTGTACCTTTCTTCCATATTTTGACAAATTTTGCTTCGTCTTTGTTAAATTTTGACCATGAACATTCATGATCTCTTTTAGACTCTTCTACCCTGAATGTTGCATCTCGAGTTGTTGATGTTACTTTAGTAATCCTCATTTAGTATGGTGTAAGGGAGCCAAGTAACTAATCCATTTTTAGTTCTTCAATATTGGAAATTTCTTCTATTATTGATACCTTGTTAAATTTAACAGGTAGAGATCTCTGAACTTTTTGAACTACTACATACTCCTTGAATTTCTAACCTAAGCCCTTCATTACATTAACAATTTTATCTACTCTAAGAAAAAACTTAGCCACATCTTCATCTTCATTCATTCTTAAAGATTCAAATTTCATTTTGTAAACTTGTAGCTTAGCCAATTTTACTTTACTATCACCTTCATGAATATTTTTCAGTTTGTCCCACATGTCTTTGGCAGTAGTATAGTGCATTACTTTAATAAATTCATATTCAATTAGTCCACTAAGAATGACATTCATGGCTTTTTCATTGAATGTAAATTCAAGCTTATCATCTTTGTTACCTATTATAGGTGGCTCCTCATAGCCATTCTCCACTGCAGCTCAGACATCTACACCAAGAGATATTATATATGTCTTCATTCAATTTTTCTAGAAGGTATAGTTTGTTTCGTTGAAAAAAGGTTCTTTATTTTTTGAACATCCTTCATGACTGACCATTTTTATGCACTATAACTTTCCTTCCAGTTGTAAGGTTGATACAAAAGGAAACTGCTCTAATACCAATTAATGAATACTTGGCAATTACTAAGAGGGGGGTGAATTAGTAATTGTGTCTTTTCAAACAATCAATTCAGGTTAACTTTTCACTTTCAAGTATTCCATTTTGTAGCAAATGACTTATGTATATGTTTAGAACTTATTGTTTCCTTTTCAATTACCAGAGAGACATTTTCACTCATCATATGATAATGAATTCAAAAGAATTCACACAAGTGATACATTCAACATGCAACACATGAAGACACTAGTTATAAGTGGAAACACATAAAGGGGAAAACCACAAAATTTTTTTGAAGTCATGTGAAAGCAAGATCCTACTCCCTTATTACATAAGATTTTATGTAGGCTACAATCTATAGCAGGCTGCTACCTCAATTTCTTTTGTAAGCTACAACTTGCTTGGAAGCTCCTACTTCCACTTAGAGGATCGAACCTCTTCTTTTTCATGCCATCACTTGAAGGGAGATTACAATCCCTTACTCAAATTACAAATTAATGCTACTTGTTACCTGGTAACATTTCTCTACTCTAAACTTTGATTGTGCCATCTATTATACTTCTTCTCTTCTTTGGTACTCTCCCTATTCTGCTCTGCTTATGTTCCTTCTTTTATATGCTTCTTTCCAGGCTCACTTATGAACTCTCTTTCTCTCAGAAATCAATTCACTAACTTGTTTTTCATTCAAAATGGAACCAACAATGTAAACTATCAAATGAAAAATGTAAACTCAAAACAAGAAATCTAGCCAAAAAACATGAAAAACAACCTGAAAACGAAAAATGTTGATGCTGGAATAACTTTTTTTTGGGGTTAAATTTTCAACATCTTATAAAATTGGCAGTAGAAGCCAATAAAAGCAAATTTTTTTTGTCTAAAAAACACTTTGAAAAAAAAAGTGTTGATGTTGAATAACGTCTTTTTTTGTCAAGGTAAATCTTCAACATTATTTCACAATGTCGTTAAAGATAAAATATCATGACTCTGAGAAACCTTACAATTCGAATGATTTTCAAGCATGACATTAAAGATAAAATATCACGTCTCTGAAAAGCCTTAAAATTATAACAACTTTCAGCCATGATGTTAAATATAAAATACGTATAATTGTTTTCAACCATAACATTAAAGATAAAATATCATGACTAAGAAAAAAAAAAAAACCTTAAAATTTTGATGATTTTAAACTATGGAATTAAAACTAAAGATCATGACTATGGAAAACCTTAATATCATGACATATTTAAACCATGACATTGTGGAAAAATTTTATGACTAAAAAAAACTTAAAAAATGAACACCTGAATGAAAGAGTCATTATACCAAGGGTAATTTATTTTTTAAATGATAAAAATATAACAAAATTAAAATCTTAGCCTAAGACAACTTGACACATTGCAACAAAGATTTAAAATTCAACCATCAAATTGACACACAATGTAGGCAAACTCGACTCATTGTAATGAAAACTTAAAGACGAACCATGAAATTGACACATTATGAGGGCAGACTTGATCCATTGCAAAAAAAAAACTTTAAAATCAACTATCAAATTAACACATAATAGAATTGGTTGCTAGTCGAGGATCGACAAGGACCCTACAGAAGCAATATATATATATATATATATATATATATATATATATATATATATATATATATATATAAAATAAAAAATAAAAAAATTGATAAATAAAAATATAAATAAATAAACCCGATCGGGATGTGGGCCGCCAGTTAGGACAACCTGGGTGTAGTCATGTATTGTACCAAGGCACTTAATACCGTCGTCCCCCACATGCTCAAGGCAGGGAGTGCGGTGACCCTTGGCATGAATGCATGTTGGGTGAGTGGGTGAGGTGGCGAGACAGGAGATAAGGCTGGGTATATGGGCAGGAGAGGGTATTTGACGTGCAACATTAGAAAGAAAGCTTGTGGCGAAGGGTGGCGATACAGTGCAGTGGGAGGACATCGGAATGGGAAGAACGAAGGCTGACAATGGACAACTGCAGACTACGGGTATGTAATTTGGCTTCGATTCACCATTGCAATTATGTTCTCGTTGGGGTTTTGCTGGGGCAAAAGGAGGGGAATTAGGTAGAAAATTTGGGGCATAGAAAACTGCTGGTGGCAATGGGGGAGGCAATTGCTTGCCATGGCCTGGTTTTGTGTCTATACCTTCTACCAAATGGGTAAAACCCATGACCACTGGGGGGCCAAACGCTTATTGTGGGGTTCGGAAGCTCGACACGCTATAAATAAGGTCAGGGGGAATCTTGGTAGTGGAACCAAAATGCATCAGGGGCAGAGGTTTGTAGAGAGGGGCTAGGGATGTAGCCACGCCCTTGGCTCACAAAGAAACCACTAGGGTAGCTGGAAACCTTACGGGAACAATGGAAAATGCTAGAAATCCTGAGTGGAAACCCAGTCGGGGGGACCTGAGAGGCAAAGCCACTCCTCCTTGGGCCGAGGGGGCAAGGGACTGGAATTATCGCAGGCATGCTCCTAGAATCAAGGAGGGGCTACTGGCTTGGCTTGGGCTGGGAAGGGATGAACTATATATAAACATTAGTAAGGGGGATGGGAACAAAGGAAAACCAAGGGGTAAGGGACAAGGACCTTCCCTTTGGGCGTTGTAGGCTTTGACCCACCCCATCATGAAAATGGTAAGAAATGACGGAGAGAAGAATCATGAACTAGTGAGGTGGTGTATAACTAAAATTCTTTGTTTTATTCTAACTTATTTTGGCTGTCATCAGCGTTATGGAAAACAGGTTATGGATCGTGCTACGAGAGGTCATGGGCATGGCAGGAGAGGCCCAACACCTAGGAAAGATAAGGGGCCGAGCACGTCGGAAACACGCAAGGGTCAAAAATTAGTAGAAAACCTCATCACCGAAGCAACGGAGGCTTACCGATAGGGGACGGATGCTGGCATTCCAAAACTGCTAGAAGAATGGGAAGAGGAGGTAAAACAAGGAAGCGAGACGAAGGAAGATATGGATAATTGGAGGACTCCGTTCCGGATCTGGGTAACACCCGTGGGAGAATCACACAATTCAAGCAAACATTGTATTTGTATTGGTTAATGAAGAGTTTACTAGGCAAGGCGATGGAGCAGATATTCGTGGGTATGGTGATGACTCTATAGGGAATGCCAAACTATAAGAAGGATATGGAGAAAATACTTTTCCAGTTGCATAAATAGGATATTAAGCTCGACAAAATTGACCACCACATCCCTTGCATTCTGGAGTTGTATGGTATGCTAGGGGCATCCGCTAAGAATCCAACACCTGTCGCATATGCCTCAGAGGATCAGAAGGATTAG
Source organism: Pinus tabuliformis (assembly GCA_031772625.1). Lineage (NCBI taxonomy): Eukaryota > Viridiplantae > Streptophyta > Pinopsida > Pinales > Pinaceae > Pinus > Pinus tabuliformis. The sequence continues at coordinate 592,436,229 of CM062813.1, forward strand.
ACTCCTACCCATGCATAATTTTGTTTCATGCGGTTAGCTTTTACTTTTCATGTTGAAAATGTTAGTTTTTTTCATTATGTAGTATACGGACATGAGATAGGGACATATCTAGTTTGGGTGGAAAGGTTAAGACAATATTGTTTTTGGATGACTTATAACACTGACCAGTGGCCAACAAACTTGGTTTCCTTCGGGGCAAGTTGAGGCCACCTGGTTAATCTGTGTGGTGTAAACTTGCTTATTATCTAATAGAAAATGGAATGGACCTGCCAAACTTAACCAAAAAAATATATAAATAAATAGAAATGAAAAATTCAAAAGAAAACAAAAATTAAAACATTGAAAAAAAACAACTAAAACAAAAACATAAAAATTTAAAAAAATAATAACAGATAAATAAAAATATATATTAAACATAAAAATTAAAAAACATGACCCAAAAATAATAAACAAAAATTTAAACATTGAGAAAAATAAGAACTAAAAAAACACAAAAAGTTAAAGAAAATAATAACTAATAAATAAAATATATATTATAACATAAAAGAAAAATTGAAAAACATGACAAAAATAAAATAAAACAAAAATTTAAACACCGAGAGACATAAAAACAAAAACAAAAACAATTTTTTTTTAAATAATAACAAGTAAATAAAAATATATATTAAAAAAAAAAAAAAACATGACAAAAAAATAAATATAGAAAATATATTAAAAAAAATCATTTTAAAAATAATAACGAGTAAATAAAAAATATATTAAAATATAAAAAATTAGAAACATGACCCAAAAAAAATCAAACCTAAAAAAATGAAAAAGTAAAAAATAAATTAACTCATAAAAGATAAATACATAAATTAATTAAAAATATAAATAAAAAATAAAAATATTTCTAAAACAACATAATTTAAGAAATAAATAAACAAAACAGAAAAATAAAATATAATATTAGATTTTTTGAAGAATCTTCGACGAAAATCACATAGAAAAATTTATGTCGACGCGTTTCGAACCATCCAGTGTGGTTCATTGTTAGGACAAGTTGAATGAGCAGATCTCATTTAGCACTTAAATAGACAGGGCAGAGAATCCATGACTCAACGACTAAAAATAACAGCTAGAAATAATTAAAACAAAACAAAATAAAATAGACATTAAAATAAAAATTGAAAAGAAAAAAAACAATTGAGTAAAGAACATTATTATTTTTTTAATTAATTTAAGAAAAAAAAATAAAAAAATAAATAAAAAATCATTTTAAAAAATAATTAAAAGTCTCGCCCTAAAATTGGATTGCCCCACCTAGGGTTTGTGGGGTGTGGGCCAGGGTAGGGGGAGTTCCATTCCCCCCCTCGTCCAAGCCCGTAACCACATAGGCCTTGGGCGGGGCAAGGCCAATGGTCAAGCCCCGCCCAAGGTTGTGGGGCTGTGAATTTTTTTTTTTTTTTTTTAATTATTTATTTTAATGTTGGTTTTTTTTTTAATTTTTTTTTTTAAATGTTTGTTTGTTTGTTTTTTTTTTTTTTTTTAAGGATTTTGTTTTTATTTCTGAATATTATTGTTTTTTTTTTTAATTGTATGTTTTATTTTTTTAACATATTTTTTTCTTATTGAATTAAGGCTTCTGTAATCCATATCAAGATTTTGAGAAAAGATTTCAGCGATAATCACATCAAAATTCATTTGTCGACGCGTTTCGAACCAGCAAGTGTGGTTCATCGCCAGGACAAGATGAAGAACCAGATCATGGCAACAAGTTAAATAGAGAGATTGATCATATAACAACTAGAAAGAAACAACTTTTTTTTAGCAAAGGAAACGACTACAATTGACTGGGTAACAATTATAATTGATTGGTCCAAAGGGATAGGGGAAAGTTTGTTAAATAGTTAATTAATTAACTAATTAGTTAATTTATTAGATCTATTCATTTTTATATTAAATCTATATATAACTAAATGTGTCAACTTGTAATTAAATTTTTATGTGAATAATTTTTTTGGTTTAAAAAGAAACATGAAGTGTCATCATCTTTGGATATAAAATTCATAAAACTTCATAGAATTTGTTATTTTCCAACTTTTTTTATTCAACTTAAAAATAAATAAATTATTTAACATGTAATTTTAGTGAAAATTTCTTGAAATATGTATTTTTTTACTTATATCTATATGCAAAATGTGTATTTTTTGTCTAGTGTAAAAAATTATTATTTTTTAGTGACAATTATTTTATTTGTATTGAAATATTAATTAAGGATATATAATTGTATAAAAAACCATAACCTTAGGATATTAATGTTATTATTTTTTTTAAACTTTGCAAAAAGATTAAAATTTTCATCATAGGAAAATATTGCAAAGAAAAACAAAAAACACATGTTGGGAAAACTCTTAAAAAACAAACATCTTAGGATGAAAAACAAGAAGAGGAATAAGACAACTTGAAAAATAGTTAAATAATTAACATTTAAAAAAAATTGTGCATAAGTGGAATATAAGAAAATTTAAAGTGTCAAATATATGTATTAAATAAAATGTTGTTGTTTTTCAAAATCTGCATGAAAATCACCAACATTTAAAAAAAATTATCCACACTTAATACATTAGAAAATTTAAAGCGTCAAAAATAAGCCTTCTTTAAAAAAGGGGTTGATGTTGCATCAACACTTTTCAAAATCAACATGAAAATGACTAACATTTTTAAGAAAATGTTCATACTTGATACATAAGGAAATTTAAAATGTCAAAAAAATGATCCAAAAAAAGGTGTATTCTAAATTAGCACTTTTCAAAATTGGATGAGTTTTTGCTACCTCAAAAAAATGGGTACTTGATACAGTTCTCGTTTGATAGTTTGCATTATTAACCTTTTATGAATTATGCTTTCTAATCGTTTTCATTCCATGCAGGAATCTGAATTGGAGAGTTATCACTTGTTCTTCTAGGGTTGTTCACAAACTTTCTCTTCATTTATAAATCTGAAACTCAATTAAGGACAAATACTCCATGAATTTCTTTGAAAATTAAGAATTTGAAGTCCAACATCAATTTCAAAAGACAAATCTTGATTCTTTTTTTTTGGATTTGTACTAGCTATATTTTTAATGGATTCAAACATTGTTCTATAATTTCTTCTGCATCAACAACATGATAATTCATGGGTTTCATGGACTATGATATACCATATTGTACAAATGAGTATTTTCAATTCAAGCATCAATTCTTTAGCTTATGTCTGAAGGTCCCATGTGTCATATTTTCATTTTGATTGTAAGCCAAACATCATTATAATAAACATAATAATTATCGGTTAGCTTTCAACAATGATCAACCTTTGCACATCACACCACTTTGATCAACCTTTGCACATCATCGTACTTTAATTAACCTTTAACAAATAGCAATCAACAATAATGATCCTTTGAGTCTTCAAGTCAACCTCGAGTCTTTGGTTACTCATCCCTAACATCAAGCAACCCTTGCAACATCAAACATCAACAATTTCTACAATATACTCATGCAATTAGCCTCTAACAAGAAACATCACAACATATGCAATAACAACACCTCGTCACAATCATATGGTGACAAGCAAACATAACAACCATAGTATCACAACATAGCAATATATGTAAGCAGTTCAACAACAAGCAACATCCCAACATATGCAAGAATCCTCTAATATACTAAACTCCTTCACCTCCTAACCAACAACACCTCAACACCCATTGTACCACATCTTGCTGCTCATTTTCCATCACCCTTTGTCATCAATGGCAATTTTTCCAAAACAAAATTATTCCACCCATCAATGGTAATACTTCCCAACATCTTGTATATAGTTTCATTCTAAACTTCCCTCATTGGCACCATAACTCATTGAACCATTTTATAAGTTACCTTTTTAGAAATAATATATACACCTATATCACTCATTTTATTCATGGATATCAAGTGTCTAGCCAATCATGGAATGTGTAAAACCCTTGGGAGTGTTCTTATCCTTTCATCCATGAGAATTAACTTAACTCTTCCATGTCATATTATTCTAGTTGTCATTTCATCTCCAAGGGAAAAATCACCTTTATTATTCTCTTCACGCTAACAAAACCACGCCTTATGATGAATGATTTAAAAAGAAGTAGTTCAGTAAATCAAGAATACATCGTCATCTAAATGTGTGCTTGAAGGAGTCAAGTACACATGACTTCCTTCCTTTGATAATTTCTTCCCTTCTGTTTGTGGAAAACCATGATATCCCTTCCCTTTACCAATATTCCATATATATAGTCCTTCTTAGAATTTCCATATTTACCATATTTCCAATGTTTTCTTACAAATTTTCTTAGAGATTTAGAACTACCTTTTGATTTAGATACTTTTCATGAGGATTTATTTTATTCCTATCCTAGGGTGACCTATTGCAAATAATGCATCCATGCTTTGACTATCCACATCATTCATCCTCATCTACTGCAAACTTTAACATGGTGGCATTACTCCAAAAATATACAAGAAAACTATCCAAAGAATGTGGTAAAGAACATAGTAAAGTAAACCATCCCATGAATGTGGTAAAGAACATTGTAAATTTTTGCACTTATCTCCATTAGAAATTTTAATATTAATAAAAAATAAAATGGCCTAATTAAAGGGAGTTAGATGATTTTCCAAAGTCTCTGTCCTTAATTCTTTTGAGGCACAACCTATATAAAAGGAAATGTTTATTTACTAGGGGCTTCAATTGAGAGAGAGTCCCTCATTTATCTGTTAATTCCTTCTTTGTAGCTTCTCTTCATACATTTCATAGCATTGAATTCAAAAGATAAAATATTATTTCTTTCCTATCAAAATTCATATAGTCTTCCATTGATATACTTGTATGTAGTCTACCATTGATATACTTGTATGTAGTACTGGGATCCACAATCACCCACTATTCTTTGTATAAAAGAAGATCCTGCATCTTGAGCTTCCATAGCTCATTGCTTCGCACATTAAAATTTTCAACCTCAATTTATAAATCAGTGATCATTTTATTTCAGCATAAGAGTCACCACTACAAATATCTCACTAAAATTAGGTTTATCACATACCAAGAATGAAATTTCTTTATCATCAATGGGTCAAACCCTTAATAGAAAATGCATTCCCTTTAAGAAAATAATATGTCCTAATACAAAATATAAGTTCTAAATATATAAAGTGAAATAATGCATATATATGTTTAAGAAATATATAAACATCAGTGGCATACACATACTACATAGATATTTACCCTAAAATTCATTAATTGGGAAAACTACCAACCTTATAGTGACCCCACTTTTCCTATTCTATTGATTACACTATTCATAGTACAATATAACCAATTTCACAACATTCAAAACCTTAATTCATTAACCAAAATTATATTACAATAGATTAAAACCATTAGCTAAATTATACCAAAAAAGCTTTATTTATTTTTTTTCTTTTGGGATTTGACTTCTAGCCACCGATCATTGTAATTCCCTTAGAGCAACAAATTGTTTATAGTGATAGCCATGAAAAAGATATCAAAAATGTAAAAAATATAACCATATAAGGACATGCAAAGCATATAGTCATTCAAAAATAGGCCAGATATTCCCAACAATAGTTAGGTGTTTAAGGGGGATGAGTAAAAGAATGGAAGAATCATGTTGCCAATATCATGGGTATGTAAAAAGATTAAACTATAAATAAGATGACATTATGTTGTTAGAAGACAAAGCAATTGGGATGACATTATGTTGTTAGAAAACAAAGCAATTGGATATCAGGGGTAGAGAATAATATAGAAAATGAAACTAAAGAGTTATGGGTCACAATAATTTGAGAACTAAATAGCCTTTAAAATATTTTTTCTTATAAATATTTGTATACAAAAAATTTCTACCATTGAATAAATAAAATGTTTGAAGAGGCCTCCTTCCATCATATATGCATACATATCTCGACCAGAAATAAAGGCTTGTTTCTGTTGTTTCGGAGGACTGTGAAATTCCCTCTTGTTTGGTCTTGTCACTCGGATTACTAATGAGGTTTGAAATATTGAATGGAAAGAATCTTGTAAATTGGTTTATTGTAGTGGTGTTCTGTTTGTTAGCTTATGAATGATTTATGTTGAGGATAATTTTATATCTTTTTTATTATTAAAATTAGTAAATAGTAAAGTATTTTGTTAATAAATTGTTAACTAATAAAATTTAATTTTTTTAATATTTTAAATTTAATTAAAAATTTTAAAATAATAAATAATTATAAATATTATATTAAAATTATAATTTTTTTTTTAAATACAAATATTAACTCAAATATGACTATATTAATTTTATATTATCTTTTATATCTCAATTTTTTATGAGTATAAATTAATAATAATAATGAGTAAATAATCACTATAACATAAATGAAAGTTATTTTTTGTTTCATAAAACTGATAAGATTAGAGTAAAATTAAAAATTTAATAATATATTAATATATTTTAAATTTAATGAATATATATATATATATCATATTATGTTTAAAAAAATATATTTGATTTTTCTGTTGACTAAAATAGTCTTTTTACAAATTTACTATTTACTAATTTGATTATCATTAAAATTTAGTTTATTAAGCAATAATTTAAGAAAAAAGCCTAACTTTAAAAGAAATATTTATAAATAATATGTCGCAAAAGATAATAATAACTAAATCATGACTTTAACTAGAAAGAAATTAAAGTTACTATGCTACTTCTTTCTTCTTTTTCATTTTCTATTCTTTCTTTTTCCCTTGGCTTCTATGGAGTTGAAGTTTTGTACTTCCTCTAAAAAATATTAGTTTGGATAGGGTGTCATTTTCTTGTTGATTTCCTATGCTATGAGAGTAATTTAGAAACCAACACCAAATACTATCTCGAACTTACTTTAAAACATGTGTAAATAGTATGTAGATATACTCATGGGAAATACTCAGGATCCAACAAATTTCAATGGTTTTACGAAATTATGAATCTTCATTATTTCCACTCATTGGTTGATGGCATAGCCTAGAGACCCATAGATGGATCTCTTGAACTTACCTAAAATACTTGAATAGTATGTAGGGTATATTTATGAGATGTTTGTGTCATCTCCAATCGTTGAACTACTATAGTCTTCACAATCCAACCAATTTCAATAGCTTTAAAGAATGGTGACTCTTTGCTACTTCCATTCTTTGGTTTTGTACAAATGAACCTCTTCAAGATTGATAGGGTGTTATGCCTTTCTTCCAATTCTCCATTAACTTCTTGAACTCCTCCATTTCTTTTTCTACCTCTGAATACCTATTGTAGTAATATTTTTCCACTCTCAAACACCCACTGTAATAATGTTTTCTCACCTCCAACATTGGATCTAATAATGTTTTTCCACCTCAGAACATCTCCAATAACTTTAAGTAAATGGTTGGAATGAATATAAGTAACTCTCAAATAGATTTTCAGCCTCAATGAACCTACAACCCATAACAAACACTTCACAACAAACCTGCCTCCGAATACTTATTGTAGTAATATTTTTCCACTCTCAAACACCCATTGTGATAATGTTTTTTCACCTCCAAACATTGGATTTAATAATGTTTTTCCACCTCGAAACATCTCCAATAACTTTAAGTAAATGGTTGGAATGAATATAAGTAACTCTCAAATAGATTTTCAGCCTCAGTGAACCTACAACCCATAATAAACACTTCACAACAAACCTCTCCAATCGCTTAAAATTCATTAAGTTAAACATTACATTTTGAATAAAATGGCGGACAAGCAACATGATTCCTAAATGTTCATAATATTTTATTTATGTTATTATGGAGAAGATGAAAATTTTTATTTTTTAAATAGAATTTATTTTAAGATTTAATAAAACAAATTATTATATTATTATTTAAAATTAGTTTTAATATTATAATAAAATTAGTTTTATATTTCATTAATTTATTCACCAACAAAATATTTGTATCTTTATTCTATATCTTATATGTTTTGGTTTTATTATATTGATTTTTTGTTTTCTTATAAGAAATATGGTTGATACATGTAGTAGGCATATAAATAAATCTTTCGGATATAAACTAAGTACTTATACTAATCATATCTATTAAACAATCTACATTAAAATATTACAAAAATTATCTGTAAAGCTAGGGAATATGGTAAATGCTACACTTACACTTTAACCCATGACCTACTTTGCTATAAAATAGTGACCTCAATTCATAAGTATCTGCGACCCGCATTTGTATTAACTTTAGTTTATCCAACTAATACCAAATTTTAGCTTCTAAAAAATTAAAGATGGCTATAAATATTGACCTCAGTCGGTTTTCTGTTTTCTTGTAATATGATTAATCATTCTCTCTATCTTGGTTAAAACAAAAGATGTTAAGATGTTTCCAAAGAGTGTATTGCTTATTGTTTTCTCTTTATTTATAATGAACGACCATGTTTCAAAAGAGCATTTTGCTTATTGTTTTCTCTTTGGCATATAGGAGAAGGCATAGGCTTGCTACTTCTACTAGTACATATAGCCATGACTTGAAAATTTATAGTTTAGATGAGTGTGGTGTTTCTTTTTTGACCTAAACTATCATGAAATTATTTTTTGTTATAATACTAATATTCTTGTTTTATAAAAAGTTCGTAATGCATATGAATATCTATTTCTACTTGACCTCTTTTCTTGTAAATTATGTTTGCTTGTAATTAAATAAGCTTTTTCTTAAAACCCACGTTTCTGGTGGATGTTTGCTTTAGCATTTGTGAAGGGACTTTTGGATCTTGAAGGGAAGTTAAGGCCAATTTTGGTAATACAAAAGATACGTAACCCGTCCATATACATTTATCTGTGTACTCTTGAACATTTGCTGTAATTATGGGAACCCTTTTCTCTTATCATATCTATGTAATCCATAGATGTTTGTTTTTGAAGGTTTCTCTTGTGAACAAAGATTCATTCATGTTGAATGGCTTTGATAATGCCACCATAGAAATGGAAGAAGCAAAGGTGACACATTTCATTTTGTAGGAACCATAAGTCACTCAACAACTTTTGATGAAGAATCATTATAGGTAAGTGATGAGGTAAGTGATGATTCATTCATGTTAAATGGCTTTGATAACACTAGCATAGAAATGGAAGAAGCGAAGGTGACACATTTCATTTTGTAGGAACCATAAGTCACTCAACAACTTTTGATGAAGAATTATTCTAGGTAAGTGATGAGGTAAGTGATGATTTATATAGTTCATGTCTATTTAACCTTTTTGTCTAGATTTTCTCTTATGATCCATCTATCTTTTCTTTAAGAAAGTGAGTCAACCTCTTTAGTCTCTTCTCAACTATTCCCCTAACAAATTATTGGTCCTAGTTGATTCATTCTGGTCATTATGCTTCTAGTTAGGTGAAACTGATCGACATGGTTATTATTTTTCTATGGCTACCTCCCATATGGGTGAGTAAGGCCACCTCCTCGATCTCCTCTATTTAGCATTACCTAGAGGCTAACTATATAACTATTCTAGTTAGCCTCACTTGCTCACCTCTACCTATCCTATGACAAGTTTACACTCCTCTTTTTAGCATTACCTAGAGGACAATTATTATTGTTCTTATGTCTTTCTCACCTCTACCTATCATATGTCAAAGTTTGCATCCCTTTTGAATTCCCCCCATCTTATCATTCCTTTCCTGCACCACCTCCTTTCCATCATGGTGTGTAAACCACCTACTGTGCCTCCCATTAATGCTACTCAAAATCGAAGGGGTCAGCTTTGAACTTAAGAAAAAATATAATGCTAAGGACTCTATAGTGACATATTGGGAACAGACTCCTTGGGATGTTCAACATTGCGGAAATTGAAGCTAGGGTGGAAAGGAAATTTATTCAAGATGTAGAAATCGAAGAAAAAAAATGTAAGACAATAGATCCTAATACAATGATTGTTACAATAGGTATCTCCAAACAATTGATATCTACTAGAAAGTGAAAACTAATACAATGATTGCAACAATAGGTGTTTCCAAACAATTAATATCTACTAGAAAGTAAAAACTATCATAGAGAAAATATTATGGAAAAAATTGAAAGTGTAACCCAAAAAAAATATCCTCCTCTATATTGATACTCTCTGGTTACAAATGACACAAAAAGAGGCTCTAACTTGGAAAAAAAAAATAGCCAGCAATGAATTCCCAGAGTCTAAATAAGAAGAAGAAAATCCAAAAGCTATCCCAACCGACTCACCCTCAGCATTGCAGGTTTATAATTCTGTGTTTTGTGTTTAAAATTCATTTCTTTTTGTTTCACTTTCAGTTAGCGGTGAATCTGATAATCAATTTGATTACAGATATAAACAATATTGACAGTCTTAGATTTATGGTTTTGTTGTTTAGGGTTATTTTTGGAGATCTATGTCTCTGGACAGGGGCTATTTACCTGGTGTATAGTTTTACAAATACAAACTAATAGACGATAAAACATTTTGTTTAGTCGAAATCTAACGCCATACCAAATTAATTTCAATTAACGATAACAATAAGAATATTTCATCACCAATCTTTTATATATAAAAAGAATTCGTTATCTCACAGCTAAGGTGATTTACACAATATTTTCAAATTTTGGTTCTAATTTGATAGTGTTTTTTTATTTTGTTTATCTATTTGTTTTTAGTAAAACTTTTTGGAAGTTCTTTCGGTGGATTTTTTTGTCAAATTTCTCTAAAATCCGGCAGCAATTTATTGAAATCGCAAGTTTGATAGCTAATTTCTGCACAATCAAAGCGCCTTAGGGGTTTTTCAGGGCGCTGAATCCAAATATGCAGTTAAAAAACCATTTTAAATAATACAAATCAAGATTTAACCTCAATTATTTCCGTCGGATTCCGTCACCGGAATCTCCAAAAAGTCGCATTAAAAACAACTCCATTGTAAAATTAGTTGATGTGAATTTGAAAATTCAAATCACAATGTGCGTATGCAAATTTAAACGATAAAATGGTAAATATTGGAAAAGGTGTTTTTTTTTTTTTTTTAACAGTTTTCTAGTTCAATTTTTATAATATATTATTTTTATGTTGGTTTAATTTTTATCCATAAATAGAATTTAGTAATTATGGCATTTTATTATAGTGTTTTATGTAATGAAATATATTTAATGTTTTGAGATATTTAATTAGAAAATGATTATGGTATATTTTTAATGCTTTGGTTTGTAGATGTTTATAAGTTTTATAGGCTAATTTAGTTTTGGAGTGCACACTGTGAAGCTAATTTGATGAAATAGCTTAAAGGTGATGGATTTCAATGGAAATTTCTGGTTAAGAAAAAACTCTAAAAGCCTATTATATGTACTTTTCATAACTAGAAAATACATTAAACTTACTTTTGGGAAAGATTTTCTTCTAAAAGAGTTCACTCGATATTAACTTCTTGTTTAATGGTTAGTGTTTAATTTGTTTGTAATTCTTTCATTCCAAGTGATTGCATGTTCTTCTCTTATAGGTTAAAGTAAAGGGTTGGTTCCCTAAATCATTATGACTTAGGAACTATTAAGGCCTTAATAGTATTCAAAAAAGCTTTTGATTTAATTTTTGTTTATCACATCACTTTTCACAAATTGTTTCACTATAGAATGGAAATGTGAATCCTTAATAATTTTGAATCGTTTCTAAAATATCACATAATATTGACAAATAACCTAAAACATTATACAAATACAAGTTTATATGGAATAATTAAATACAATGAAAATAACTCAAATAATGGAAACCATGGAACACAGATGCATATTGTATGATTAACATGTATTTTTCATGCACATTTATGCATATTATACATGAAGATATCAACAAATAAAATTAAATTTGCATATTTATAAGAATAAATGATATACCTTTTCTAAACAAAAGGGTACAAGAACTAGATGGGTATGAGCAATTCCACTCAGTTGTAGGGATTTAGTGCAAATGTCACCCCTAAACCATGCCATGAAGAAATTACCATGAATGAATCTAGTTAAATAGTTAGATAATTGAAACGCTCTCAACTTAATTCGATTACACTCAAGCTTCAATAACTTATATAATTGTTAATCGGATGGAGAATTCTCATCCACTTCTCTATACAAGAAAGATATTTCTTTACCTACTTAAAAGCAATTCCATAATATTTTTTTTAATAATAATCACTGTAATAATACTCATTATATTAATAATGAAAATCACAAAAAATAAAAAACAAAATAAAAGAATTATATTTCTAAACTAAACTCAATCAAAAACATTTTTTTTCCATTATAATTAATCATTGTTATATGTCCATGCATTGTGTGGCTAGGGATGTGCCTATGTGTTGAGAAATGGCAACAATAAATTTAAGTTTAATTTGTCATTGAATTAAACTGAGAATTAAAATCAAATTCTATTCTCATAGCAACTTGTAAATAAGTTTAATTAACTTAATTATCTTAGGAATTTCGAGTTGGAAGTCTTTCAGTAGTCATCTATATGTTATCCTTAAGTTTTAGGGGTCTAGTATGATGTTAAATTAAGTTGGAAATTAAATTACTCTGTTTACTGAGTTAAGTTCAGTTAAATTAGTTCCAAATTGTTTGAGGAACTAATAGAGAGGACTAGCAGTCAGTTGGTGCACTAGTGCATCCACTAGTGCTACTCTAGTTAGCTGAAGATTCCCTCATCAAAAACTCATGCATGTTAGTTCAGAAAAAAGACACAATTGAAACTAGAGTGCAAGGATAGTGTACTATCAGTTGTATTATTTACTAGAGTGTAAATATCATGCATGCATCAGAGATTGATCCTATGTTTGGATTGCATAGTTTTTGAAGCATGAATTCCCTTTAAATATTGGTTATTCATCTTGGGAACTATGCAAGATATTAGGGGCTTGGAGAGCTACAGAATTGGCTAAGTGTTGGCCAAGAGCTAGCTTGTGAGCTGAGAGAGTTAAGCATACTTGTGCGGAATTGTTCTAGTGAAAACAAGCTTTGTATACACTCATATTTCTGATATATGCAACACAGATAGCGGGGTTTTGAGCAGTGAATTTCCTCGTATACATCTTGTGTTATGTGTCATTGATTTATTCTCTTCTTGTTCAGATTGTTTTCATCGATCTATTGGCTTCCGTTGGTTGAAAGTAGAAGTAGATTATTGTTCTGTGCTTGATTACATTGCATGATCTTGTGAATCTACAAGATTTTCTACATGGTATCAGAGCTAAGAACATTATAGTAGAGGAGATTTCAAAGTTTTAATTTTTGGGTTACAGGTGAAATTCAAATTTTCAATACATGCTTCAAGATCGGTAGATGGCATTCCACGGTTTGTGGCTCGAGTATTCCTTGGAAGGCAGATCGAATTTTATATCTTGGAGGGACAAAATGGAGGCTATGATAGAGGATAATATATTGAAGGAATTCATTGATCAAGGAATTCCTAATCCAACAACATTGGATGCACAGAATTTGGCCGAATGGAAGAAGTGTGTGGTGAAGGTGAGGTGGATAATCCTTGAGGGAGTTCAAGACCACATTGTCTCGAGTCTCCATGGCAAGGAAACTCCATATGATATGTGGAAAACATTAGCGAACTTGTATCAGAACAACAATGACCAAAAGAAATTGGAAATGAAGGGCAAACATCGAAAAATCAAAATGGAGAAAGGCGATACTATTCCTAAATACTTGACCAAGTTCACTCAATGTCGTGATGAACTTGGAATTGTTGGAATCACAGTTACCAAGGATGATATGGTCAGTCTTGCTCTTCTAGGACTCCCAAAGAGTTGGCATAGTTATTAGGACTCTGTCAATGGTCAGGAGAAGCTACCGAATTGTGAATGACTGTGGTGGGATTTGATGCAGAAGGAGATTAGGAGGAACACTGGGGATGGCTCTTCATCAAAGACTGACGATGAAGAGAACTGTGCCTTAGTGATTAAGTCGAAGAAGGGGAAAGGGAAAGCTTCCCATTCCAAATCGGATTCTTATCATGGAGGTAAGAAGAAATACATGACGAAAGTTAAGTGCTTTCATTGTCATGAGCTGGGCCATTTTGCTACAAATTGTCCACTCAAGAAGTCCAAGAAGAAGTCCTTAGGAGGAGCAGCAGGTGAGGCTTTGGCCTCTCAATTCGAATTGGACTTTTCCTTCATTGCATGCATGGTGTCATTAATGATGGGACGTGTGTGGTACTTAGACAGTGGAGCTTCATTCCACATCACTAGCAACAAAGAGTTATTCTGTGACCTGGAGGAGAAAGATCTCCAGATGCATATTGAGATGGGTGATGATGGGAAGTATGGGGCTCCACTCACATTAAAGAATGTTATGTATGTGCTTGAGCTGAATAAGAACTTGGCATCCATTTCCATGCTTGAGGATAGAGGTTATGATGTGATCTTCTTAAAAGGAAAGGCGTTCCTTTGACACATAGCCACAGGTAAAGTAAAGAAGATATGGATTCAGGTGAAGAATCTCTATAAGATGGAGGTAGAGGAGTGTGTTTCTTTGAGCACAAAAGCAGAAAGGGTGCAGAGCCAAGACATTGGCGAGTTGTGGCACAGGCGATTGGGCCACTTGCATCATGGGGCTTTGAAGATATTGCAACAAATCTCTACTGGTCTTCCCAAAGGTACGCTTGAGCAAGTTGATACATGCAAGGGGTGTACTTTGGGAAAATACACCAAGTCTTCCTTTCACAACAGAGACAGTCGAGCAAAGGCTATTCTAGAGCGAGTCCATTTAGATGTGTGTGGACCATTCTCGATAGAATCCATGGCCAAACATAGGTATTATGTTATATTTTTTGATGACTATTCTCGTAAATGATGGATATTTTTCATGCAAAAAAAGGATCAAACTTTCACAAAGTTTTGTGAGTTTAAAGAATTGGTGGAGAAAGATTCAGGCAAGAAGGTTAAATCTCTACATAGTGATAATGGTGGTGAGTATGTCTTAAATGAGTTTAAGAACTTTTGTGCAATGGAAGGGATTAAACGAGATTTGATGGCACCCCATAACCCTCAACAGAATGGGATGGCTGAGAGAAGAACAGAAACATAGAAAGGGCAGTGAGGGCGATTTTTCATGATCAGGACCTACCACTACACTTGTGGGATGAGGCATGCATCACAACGGTTTATGTTTAGAACCGTAGCCCACATAGGATACTTGAGATGAAGACACCAGAGGAGACTTATTCTGGTAAGAGGCCAAATGTTAGTCACTTCAAGATTTTGGGATCATCAGTATATTTCCATGTGACCAAAGATGCACGGAAGAAGCTTGAGCCTACATTAGAGTTGGGGATATTTGTGGGGTACACTGATAAACCTCACAATTATCGAGTGTACTTGCCGACCAGCAGGATGCCATTGGTTTGTAGGGATGTCAAATTCGATGAGGAGAAGGCCATCCGAGTTTCCCTTGAGAGGGAGCTTGAGCTACATGCAAATGAGGATCTTTTAGCTCCTAAGGTTAAGGAGCCTCAGATTGATGTGGAGTAGCCACATGCAAAGGATCCAGAAGTGGAGACATACACTCAGGCATAGTCTTCTAGAGAGGCAAGAAAGCGCACTAGAGAGGCTGACAGATTTTTGGATTGTGCATGTGAGAATGTGGGAGCACCCACTTCTTAGCGCAGGTAGAGGAGGTCACTTGAGAGATACACTGTATACATGACTCTTATGGGCGAATGTGCTGTGACAAAGCCATCTTCCTTTAAGGAAGTTGTGCATCAACTGGTTTGGGTTGATGCCATGGTGGAGGATTATGACTCCATAGTTCATAACAGTGTTTCGGATGTGGTCCCAAGACCGGAGGACAAGTCAATGGCGAGCTCATGTTGCTTTACAAGGTAAAGAAAGTTGCAGATGGTAGTGTGGAGAAGCATAAGGCTAGATTTATGGCTCATGGCTTTTCACAGGTAGAGGGGATTGACTATGATGATACCTTTGCCTCTGTTGCAATGTACTCATCGATTAGATATATATTGGCACTATCAGCACAAATGTGTTAGAAGATACATCAGGTGGATGCAAAGACAACCTTCCCTAATGGCATGATTGAGGAAGAGGTGTACATAGAGTAGCTTGAAGGTTTTGAGACTTTTGACCATGAGTCACATGTGTGACGGCTCAAGAGAGTGTCGTATGCGCTAAAGTAAGCACCCCGTGCTTGGTAGACTAGGATAGATAGCTACTTCACTGGGTTTTCACAAAGAGTGAAGTGAATGCGAACCTGTACCACATAGTGGTGGAAGGTATATTGTTGATAATTTTACTTTATGTTGATGATCTCATACTGACAGGTGATGATCAATTGATCAAATATTGCAAGGAGGACCTTACAAGAGAGTTTGAGATGAAGGACATGGGGCTCATGCATTACTTTCTTGGCATGGAGGTATAGCAGGGAGATGGGGAGTTGTTTGTGTCTCATGGAAAGTATGCCAACGAGATACTCTAGAGATTCTGCATGGAGAGAAACAAACCCATGGAGACTCCTCTAGCAGCTAAGTGGAGGAAGGAGGATACTACTTCAGGGGAAGTAGTGGAAGCTATTGTTTACAGGAATTCTGTGGGTTCACTCATGTACTTGGTGAACGCACAACCAGTTATGTGCTATGTAGTTAACCAGCTTAGTCAAGCGATCGTTAGGCCTACGGAGTTGTATTGGAAGGTAGAAAAACATGTGTTGAGATACCCGAGGGGCACTTCTAAGTATGGATTATGGTACAGATAGACAAAGGGAGTGAAGGTCCAAGGCTTCACCGATGCAGATTGGGTAGGGAGTCCATCCGACAAGAAGAGCACATCAAGAGGGATCTTCAGTATTGGGTCAACGACAGTTTCTTGGTACAACAGGAAACAAAGATCAGTTGCACTTAGTTCAACAGAGGCAAAGTATATGGCTACGAGTCAGGCATCATGTGAGGCCATCTAGATGAGGAAGATCCTCGTTGGGCTTTTTGGTCAGTAGATGGATCTAACTGTGATTTACTGCGATAATCAGAGTTGTATCAAACTCTCTAAAAATCCAGTTTTTCATGATTGGTCCAAGCATATTGATATCTAATATCATCATCTCGGAGATTCTGTATTGAGGTGGATTATGTTTTTAGAGTACATTCCCATGGAGGAGCAAGATATTGACATTTTGACAAAGGCATTGTCAAGAGGTAAATTCGAGTTTCATAGAGACAAGATCGGGGTAGCTAATAATCCCTTTCTTGTCGAGAGGGAGTGTTGAGAAATGGCAACAAGAAATTACAATTTAATTTTTCCTTGAATTAAACTAAAAATTAAAATCGAATTCTATTCTCATAGCAACTTGTAAATACTTTTAATTAGCTTAGTAATTTCGAGTTGGAAGTCTTTCTGTAGTCATCTATATGTTCTCCCTAAGTTTTAGGGGTCCAGTATGAGTTTAAATTTAGTTGGAAATTAGATCACTCAGTTTACTAAGTTAAGTTTAGTTAAATTAGTTCCAAACTGTTTGAGGAACTAATATGGAGGACTAACAGTCAGTTGGTGCGCTAGTTCATCCACACTAGTCCATCCACTAGTGCTACTCCAGTTAACTGAAGATTCCCTCATCAAAAACTCATGCATGTCAGTTCAGAGAAAGACCCAGTTGAAACTAGAGTATAGGGATAATGTACTATCAGTTGTATTATTTACTAGAGTGTAAATATCATGCATGCATCAAAGATTGATCTTATGTTTGGATTGCGCAATTTTGGAAGCATGAATTCCCTTTACATATAGGCTATTCATCCTAGGAATTACGTAAGAGATTAGGAGCTTGGAGAGATGTAGAATTGGTTGAGTGTTAACAAGAGCTAGCTTGTGAGCTGAGAGAGTTGAGCATGCTTGTGCGGAATTGCTCTAGTGAGAACAAGCTTTGTTTATTCACTCATATTTATGATATATGCAATACAGATAATGGGGTTTTGAGCAGTGGCTTCTCCCAGATACATCTTTTGTTATGTGCCATTAATTTATCTTCTTCTTGTTCATATTGTTTTGATCGATCTATTGGCTTCCGCTAGTTGGAAGTAGAAGTACATTCTTGTCAT
Source organism: Pinus tabuliformis (assembly GCA_031772625.1). NCBI lineage: Eukaryota > Viridiplantae > Streptophyta > Pinopsida > Pinales > Pinaceae > Pinus > Pinus tabuliformis. The sequence goes on from CM062813.1 coordinate 592,454,386, forward strand.
GTGCTTTAGTACATTGCATGAGCTTCTGAATCTACAGGATTTTCTACACTATGGTGGAGAGTGTCTAGTAAATTTAACGTCTCAAATTGCTCTACATAAATTATCAATCCGTGTATTGTAAACTGATGAAGTGTGGTGCACCATATGTGCTTAATTAACATTTTTCTTACTTCGTTGTTTTATAGTTTATGTTGTTTTGGGGTTTTGTTCTTGTTGGTTTCCTAAAGTGTTTAATGCAAATGGAAATCCTATTCTAAGGTCTTAAGAATACTTTTAAATGTCAAGTATGGATGTAGATTTCAAGACAAGGTTACGTCCCTTATGGTAACTTCCAAAACTTATCACTTCAAAAGATCTCAAAACATGCTATTGATAAAATTAATACTTGAACAAAAATGTAAATATGCAACTACTTAAATAAAACAAAATATGAAATATTGATCATGAAACCACTGTCTCTGCTGCCGATCTAATTACAGAAATAAAATCTAAACTATTGCACTCAAACAAACCAAAAATTGCAGATTAACGAAAGCAAGATCAATTTACTTCACTTATAATCTGATAGCTCTCCAAGTAGCTTTTCGGGGTTAAGCCATGGCTCTGGAGATAACGTCAATAACATGAAGAACCTGATATCTAATTGCAGAGATGAAAGTAGAATCAAATCACTTCACTCATAATTTGATAGCTCGCCAAGTAGCTTTTCGGGGTTAAGCCATGGCTCTGGAGATAACGTCAAATGATATGAAGAATTTGATATCTAAACTAACTAACAACAGCAAATAAATAAGACTGAAATCAAAACATAACTGAAATTGAAAATCTTAAGAAAAATTTCAGCAGAGAGGCAAATCTCATGTCACTATTTGATGAAAAACCATGTAAAGAAAAACTAATTTACAATCAACCGGTTGAACACACTTGCATGAATTAAAATTGCATGAATGGAAACTCTAATCTATTAAACTTGAAAGAAATCAAATGACATAATGAAATCAAAGCAAAATTACAAAATAAAATCTACTCTACCTTACATTCTAATGTGCTCCATGACATCTACTTCACATCTCCTTCCATGTTGAGAACATCAAAGCTTTATTCAAATTCTTCAAAATTACAAAGTACAACAAAGCTCTCTAAAGCTTTCCAAAGCCATCAAGGAAGAACTATAAACTCCAAGCTAAGCTAAGACTAGCAAGCGAACAAGCTCTAAACTCCCAAATGAAGGAGAGAGATCTCCTATTTATACAAAAAGATGAGAAACCATTTTATTAATGAGAGTCCATGAATCTCTCCCTCTACCTCTAGAGTCCTAATCAAAATAAGAACTGATAAGACACATGTCTTCTTAGAGTTTCAATACAATTAGGAGATGTGACACATATCCTCATGATACCATGATCCTTTCCACTCAAATTCGAATTTGGCCTTAGAGTGCCACATAAGGGTTTTCTAGAAGCCTCCTTTTGACCTACACATGTCAACAATCTCAACCCACTTGTTTGGTATAAGCATATGCACATTATTTTCTAATTTTTAATTACAAATTCACTTAAAAAGGCTAAGAATTAATAAAGTTTGGAAAAAAATAAATGTGGCCCAATGATAATGAAAGTGGAATGAATGTAGTGACATAATAGTGAAATGGAGGTGATATAATGGACATAATATTGAAAGTGTAACGGAGATGAATGACATTTTCAAGACCCAACATACCCCCCAACTGAAGTTATTGCATGTCCTCATGCAATATATATTACATTAACATTTCTTTTTATCCTTGAACTTTGGCTTAAGTTTGCATGATATCATTTGATAACTTCATATTTTTGCAAAGTGTTTTACTTGAATTGCAACATGGTTGGTTCTTATGTTACAACCAATTTTTTTTTTTGTTGCATTCTATTTTGATCTTTGAACTTTGCATAATGATATTTTGATTATTGTTTTCAAAGTATATCTTTATTGGATTGCATGATGGTTGGTTCTTGCGTGACAACCATGATTTTGTTTGTATCCAATTCATCCTTTAAGCACTTTTTGAAAAACCATTGTATGCTCATAATAACAATGTAATAGTTAATATATGTTGGAAGTATGTGGGCTCCTAAATATGATATGGACATGGCAAGATATGAATATGAATGTATTCCCCCCCCCCCCCCCCCCCCAACTGATGGTATTGACAATTTTATGAAATGAGGAAGAGAAATGTTTTTCCAACAATTATCATTCTAGCTTTTTATGGAATTCTATGGTCAAAAGTTAGAAAATGATGTACCTTAACTTACCCTTTGGAATGGATGAGTTGTATGTGTGGTGGCTGCAAAATTCTGATCATATTCTTCTTCAAGTGGCTGAACAAGAGGAGTCATGGATAAAGAGTTAAGATGACTTTTTATTGCTTCTACTAAAACTTGTTGAATCTGCTCCAAAATGCTGAAAATAATAGTCTTCATGTCTTCAAAACTCATTGGCACAATTCCTACTATGTGAAAAGATGTTCTGATGTCGAACATAGTAGGAAATTGTTGACTTAGTGGCCATTGATGGATGCCACTAGTCAACACAAGAACTCTCACCATTGATGACAATGAGAGTCAAGATGCCCAAACACATCTTGCTAGGTACGAATGAATTTTCCAATGTCGAGTCACCTAGAAGATCTGGTGAACAAGGGATATTAATGTATTCCCATTGTTTGTCAGCATGAGGACTTGCCATTAAGGCATGCAAGCCTCAAGGTGTTTTTATAAAGAATCTTAGACTCAAAGGACTATAGACTCAATAATTTGCATTGAAGCAAGGCTTATTTGGGAAATGAAAATGACAGGAAATGAAAGATGAAAATGGAAGATGGAAATGGAGAGTAGAAATGGAAATGGGCAATAAGCATGTGAATGATCCTCTTGCTTTTATTTGTGGATTATGAACGGAAAAAAAGAGATGGAAAATGTATGTGAATGTAAACGGAAAGTATGAAGTGAAATGAGGTGAATGGTTTATTATGAGGCATGGATGTGATGGAGAAAATAGTATCTGAATGTTTTTCAAGTGTTTAGATCTGATTTTGCATCAGCGTATTTCCTCTTTGTTGTTGATCATCTTCTTATGAAACAAATTGGTCTCTTAGAGAGACACCATTCTCTTGTAGTCATTTGTCCTTCCTCTTGGAACCTGCAAAAAAAACTAATACTTCTTCTGCAATGGAATGTAAGATTATCAAAAGAGAGAAATGATCAATCTCTCTAGTTATGATATTTACACACAAAACTAAGAATTTGTATTAATGAAACAAGTTCTTAAAGGAAAAATCAAAAGAATTTATACCTGCTTTGGAATTGGTGCCCTAAGTTGAATGTTGCTTCTTTTCAGCAATTTATTTCATTATTTACCATTTCAAACTCTAATGATGGATTTTTCATTGTGTAGATCTTGTTGAGATCTTTCCAATGATACTTAAATCATCAAAATCTGATTTCATATGAGAAAGTTAGGCTGATTTGAACAATGAGGTTTTTTTAGCTGGAGAATAGCTGCGAAATGTGCACAGTTTCTGTAGCTAAAAATCTTGAATAAAAAGTTAGCCATTCATCTTTCATCATCAGTTTAAAATTAATCAATACTTTCAGAAAAGTGATCAAATAACCTATTCATTTCATTAATTCAAAATTATATTTTTTTTCTTGACATGCGGCGACTTAGTGATAACACACACCTTGAATTCCCTTCGATTGGGGTCTTTTTCATCGACTTGGATCAAATGAATAGGACACCATCCATGTACTGATATTTCCCTAGCTACCCATGTGGTTTATTTCGTCTCTTGACACCTATAACCTATAGAAGTATGAAAATGGTTGCGGAATTGCTAGTTAGCTGCAGAATCAGGTTGCATTCTATAGCTAAAAGACAACCAACCAATTTTATTTTTTATTTTTTTTGTATGTACAGAGGATTATTCTGCAGACCAACTACTGCAACACTCGAACTTGTTTTGGATTTGACAATTCTCAAGAAACCATTTCCCAAAATTCCATAGTTGTTGAATGAGATAGCCATGGTCTTTTACATTTCCTTTGATAGAGTTTAGCTATTTTTGGTTCAGGCATGCATATACTGAGCCATAACTCATGTTTTAAGACAACTCCCAGGAATATCCAAGCTATGATTCTAAAAACAAACAACACAACTACCCACATGGAATTCATTCCACTTTGATACTTCTTCTTCCTCTCTGGCAGTTCCAGGCAACCAATTTAATTAGAGGCAATTTTGGGTTTAACTCACGGGAAATAGACATGAACAGAATGTGAGTGGGTTTTCGAATGGCCTTTGCATCGAATGCCAAGAAGCTCCATGCCACGTCTATCGGTTGGCTGTGAAGAGCCGTATCCAATTAGGATTGCTGTTAACAGGTGTTACGTCTATCAGTTGGCTGTGAAGAGCCGTATCCAATTAGGATTGCTGTTTACAGACGGGTGGCATTTAAAAGGTGGGAGACGTGTAATCATGTTAAATTTTCAGCACATACTAGGTCTCCAAATTGGAATTCCCTTCCCCAGACAATCGAATTAAATCAAACAACCAGTTTATTAATTCAAATTCCGTTTTTCTTCACGCGGCAAGCAAAAAGAGGCTTCAGAGAACCGAGAAATTCTCTCAAACCGCCACGAATTTCTTAAAACGATTTCTGGGTTATCTAATTGACCCTATTTCCGAAAAAACCCATGTTTTATTTTTCCCAAATTCGTCTCCGTTTGGTCGGATCGTGCAATTGAAGTTTGACGTTTTTTCTTATTTTGCGTTTTCCTGAATCACTGTTTTTACTGTTCTGCATCTTTACGAATTGTTGCATTCGGCCTTCTGGTTTGATTTGCTGTGTAATTTCCTTAGTTGTGCTTGTCACTAATGGTGGTCCACCTTCACGGAGCGAGAGTGAACGGTCCACAAATTGATTATGCTGACGGTAAAAAAAAACGAATGCACAGAGATAAAAGAACAGTACACAAATCTTATTGCGTATTGAGGAGAAGACGGATGGTAAGCGCTGCTGCTTCTCTATCTCATTTCAGAGCATGTGATGTTCAACTATCGTTGATTATGATGCGCATGAGGCTGTTGGATTTGTTTTGCAATTTTCAGCACAGAGAAATAGCCTCTGCTGCTTCATCGATGACTGGATTAAGATCAGAATAAACAACAGAAACAACTGCTGCAGCATAAAGGTCCTGCATCTTCCCTAATGTCAGTAGCAACTCCCCGCCTGGGCTGTTGCTACTGAGAGTCAGGCAAACATCTAGAGTAGGCTATTGCAGGTTTTTATTTTTTATTTTTTAAATGTTTTTGCAGGTTTGCTTAAAGGCCAAAGCTTGAACATGAATGTAGATTTTCTACTGAGGCCACAGTGAAAGCTAGGATTGAAGATAGCCTTTTTTTTTTTTTTTTAAATTCTGAAATTGTGAAATTTTATAAGAAGGATTAATTATTTTCAATTTCAGGCAGCAAAGTCTTCAAGGTAAACATGCTAAAAACAGGACTTTGATTGAGGTCTTAAGTTGATTTTTTTTATCAATCTGTGTTGGGTGACTAGGATAGGATCCACGTCGGGACAATTCCGGAGATGCCCATGTGGTCAGTTTCTTCATTGGATGCCTGTAACTTGCTAAACCTTGAAATTAGCTGCGGAATTCAAAATTAGCTGCGAAATCAGGCTACATTCCGCAGCTAAGTTGCAAAATCTTATTAAAACAGGATATAGTGTTTTGAGGACTACTACAGACCATAACCAGTCAATCTTGGACAGCTGAACCTATCAAAGCAGTTGGGTTTCATTATTAATTTTTTTATTTATTCTTTTTTTTTTTTGGTTTTTTTGATTTGTTTTTTTCTTTTTTCTATTGAATCAAATTAAATGATGAAGTTTATTTTGTCTCCTTTTTCTCTTTTTTTTTTTTTACATAACAATCATTTTTCTGATCCTCCAGATCACACAAAGTGCAGGAGGAGAGCATACTCAAGAATTATTAAATTTTTTAGATGTAAGAAATAAGGTCTCCTAATTACACTTCCCCGGCAACGGCGCCAAAATTTCTGGTCAATTTAACATCTTAAATTGCTCTACATAAATTATCAATCCGGGTATCGTAAACTGAAGAAGTGTGGTGAACCATATGCGCTTAGTTAATCTTTTTCTTACTTCGTTGTTTTATAGTTTATGTTGTTTTTTGGGTTTTGTTCTTGTTGGTTTCCTAAAGTGTTTAACACAAATGGAAATCCTATTCTAAGGTCTTAAGAATACTTTTAAAGGTCAAGTATGGATGTAGATTTCAAGACAAAGTTATGTCCCTTATGGTAACTTCCAAAACTTAGCACTTCAAAAGATCTCAAAACATGCTATTGATAAAATTAATACTTGAACATGAATGTAAATATGTAGCTATTTAAATCAAACAAAAGATGAAATACTTATCATGAAATCACTGTCTCTGCTGCCCATCTAATTATAGAAATAAAATCTAAACTATTACACTCAAACAAACCAAAAATTGCAGACTAACAAAAGCAAGATCAATTTACTTCACTTATAATTTGATAGCTCGCCATGGCTCTAAGAGATAATGTCAATAACATGAAGAACCTGATATCTAAATTCCCTACTTGCAAATGAAAGTAAAATCAAGTCACTTCACTTATAATCCGATAGCTCGCCAAGTAGTTTTTCGGGGTTAAGCCATGGCTCTGGAGATAACGTCAATAACACGAAGAACCTGATATCTAATTGTAGAGATGAAAGTAAAATCAAATCACTTCACTCATAATCCAATAGCTAGCCAAGTAGCTTTTCGGGGTTAAGCCATGGCTCTAGAGATAACATCAAATGACATGAAGAATTTGATATCTAAACTAACTAACAACAACAAATAAATAAGACTGAAATCAAAGCATAACCGAAATTGAAAAGCTTAAGCCATGGCTCTTTTCGGGGTTAAGCCATGGCTCTAGAGATAATGTCAATAACATGAAGAACCTGATATCTAAATTACCTACTTGCAAATGAAAGTAAAATCAAGTCACTTCACTTATAATCCGATAGCTCGCCAAGTAGTTTTTCGAGGTTAAGCCATGGCTCTGGAGATAACGTCAATAACACGAAGAACCTGATATCTAATTGTAGAGATGAAAGTAAAATCAAATCACTTCACTCATAATCCAATAGCTAGCCAAGTAGCTTTTCAGGGTTAAGCCATGGCTCTAGAGATAACATCAAATGACATGAAGAATTTGATATCTAAACTAACTAACAACAACAAATAAATAAGACTGAAATTAAAGCATAACTGAAATTGAAAAGCTTAAGAAAAAGTTCAGCAGAGAGGCAAATCTCATGTCACTATTTGATGCAAAAGCATGTAAAGAAAAACTAATTTACAATCAACCGGTTGAACACCCTTGCATGAATTAAAATTGCATGAATGGAAACTCTAATCTATTAAACTTGAAAGCAATCAAATGATATAATGAAACCAAAGCAAAATTACAAAATAAAATCTACTCTATTTTACATTCTAATGTGCTCCATGACATCTACTTCACATCTCTTTCCATGTTAAGAACATCAAAGCTTTATTCAAATTCTTCAAAATTACAAAGTACAACAAATCTCTCTAAAGCTTTCCAAAGCCATCAAGGAAGAACTATAAACTCCAAGCCAAGCTAAGACTAATAAGCTAACAAGCTCTAAACTCCCAAATGAAGGAGAGAGCTCTCCTATTTATACAAAAAGATGAGAAGCCATCTTATTAATGAGAGTCCAAGAATCTCTCCCTCTACCTCTAGAGTCCTAATCAAAATAGGAACTGATAAAACACATGTCTTCTTAGAGTTTCAATACAATTAGGAGATGTAACACATATCCTCATGATCCCATGATTCTTTCCACTCGAATTCGAATTTGGCCTTAGAGTGCCATATAAGGGTCTTCTAAAAGCCTCCTTTTGACCTACACATGTCAACAATCTCAACTCGCTTGGTAGGTATAAGCATATGCACATTATTTTTTAATTTTTAACCACAAATTCACTTAAAAAGGCTAAGAATTAATAAAGTTTGGAAAAACATAAATGTGGCCCAATGATAATGAAAGTGGAATGAATGTAGTGACATAGTAGTGAAATGGAGGTGAAATGAAGGTGATATAATGGACATAATAGTGAAAGTGTAATGGAAATGAATGACATTTTCAAGACCCAACAGAGAGGACAAGGAAATTTCCACCTCCCCCATGAACAAAAGCTAACATGCCTCCCTCTCCTACCATGCAATGCAATGTCAATAAAACAAGTGTATTAGCAATTCATTGTTACATATTGGTTCTAATTGTTAAGGAGATGGTCATAATCCTATTGTGATCCACCCATGCCGCTTGGGCCCTCGAGTACAATGACGTGCGGTTTAATTTTTCTGGATTATTGTTGGGATTCAAAGGAAATCACCTTATCACATACTATTCACTCGTTCTATTTATTCTCATTATTTATGCGTTGGAGTTTCAGTAGTATGTCCAATTTGATCCCAAGTTTCCTTCCTTCTCCTTTTCTTTTGCATTCCTATATATATTATTGGTTTCCCTCCATCCTCAGTTTTTGCATTAGATTTTCTTTTCTCTACTTTGCTACTCCCTTGGATTTTCTAGCCTTGCTACATTTTTTTGACCCAACTATTACAACTCGTTAGCATGCTTGTTCCCAGTAAGGTGATGGTGGTCATGGCTCACTGGTAGGTTCTCAAGCTCACTTGCAAGTGGAATCCTTAGCATGCATTGACAGGGAGAAAATCCATAAGATAATTTAAGAGAATAGTAAGTGAGGTGGGAATGGATTTAATTGTTGAGTGAAATTATTTATTTAACTCCGAGGTTGTGGATGTAGCTGCAACATGGATGTTGAATAGAGGGCATAGTTGTGGTTGATAAAATCAATGTATGTACACTATTGGCCTCTACTAGCATATAAAGTTTCTCCTTGCCAAGTTCCTACTTGAAATGAACAATGTCAAAGATAAAATATGTGTGGTTATAGATAATGTCAAGCTGCAGTTTAAAGAAATAAATTATAGGTTGAAGCATACTGAGGAATTGGCAACTCCTACCCCATAACCAAGCTCCCCCATCCTTAAGGATTTTATGTTAATCGAGGCTGATGCCTCCAATTATAGCTAGTTTTATGATGATTTTCTCTTTGATGACATTTTTTGTTCCTAAAATATAGACCTGATGATGCTGGTAGAATTTATGTATATGGTATTCATGAATCCAATAAGCATTAACAATTTATTTTGTCTAACATTGTTAAAATTTTGGACAATCTTCACAAATTGATAATATTCTATTATGCCAACGGTTTAGTTTTCAAGTGACAAGTTACTCAGAGATAAAAATCAATAACATATATCACCTTTTGTTATTAATATGAATTTTCATCTTAGAAAATTAAAAACCCATTAATATATGAATTGTTTCATTTCATAGATATATAAAAAGTATACTCTATTGTTCTTAAAAAATTCATTATTTTTATGTTGATGTGTGTTTCTTTTGAATCAATGCATCTCACTCTTTCATCTACAATTTTTGTATGACCGTGACATTTTCCTAGCTATATTTATGCAGATATTTCATAATATTCTGACATTTGTCTAACTACAGTTCCACATATATTTCGCCCTATTACTGTTACGCTTGTCGCGCTTGTTGGAGGGATGTCTCCATTCTGTAGGTGAATACTCGCATGATTCAAAGCTCTCCCAGGAAAACACATAGTAACCCAATGTAATTCACTAGATAAGCCACATTTAGTGACAAGAAATAGCGACGACTCATTCGAGCTCTCATTGGAAAACCACATAGTCATCTATGGGATTCAAATTCTCACAGAGAAACACCATGTAAGTCGTTGGATCTCACTTATTTATACATACAAAATTTACAAAAACTTCACAATTCATAGGTTTATGTTCTCACATGATAAATGAATATTTGGATGTTAAGCCTGACATGTTGAAGAAACTATGTTGAACACGAAATATGGGCAAAGGTGCTCCAATCCAAAAGCCCACTACATCGCTAACATCTTCCCCATAGAACACATGGGATAAGAATCCATAGTTGGAGGATAGTGTAGGGCCATAGTACGACTATGGAAAGTATGGGCACCGTTTCAAACTCCAAACAAACTAAATTTATATCCCCATCCTTTGTGATAGAAAAGCTAAGGGTTTGTATTAAGAGTTACCACATATAATGAGGAAAAGTTAATTCTAACACAGAGCCTCTAGATTTTCAGCTCCACATAAGGTGAATTTGTGTCTTTAGAATGTACCTTGCTAAATTCCCTAACCGCCAGTGATTCTCTAAGATGGTCATTCTCTATTTTGGTGTGGACTTTGGAATGGTCCTCTTCATCTTTTTGGTCGCCTATGTGTTATCCTATGTCTATGTGGATTTTCAATGTTGTTTTTATTTGCAATTTTGTGGGTATCATTATTTGAGAGAAACAAAAAAAACTTTGGCCAAAGAACCTAGGGCACCAAAAGTGATAACTAAAGCTCAACTTCCTAGCCTAGTTCAAAAGGTATTGTGGTTCAAATTGCTAGAAGGAATATTGTACTGTAATATTTTCAACTAGACTTTCTTTTTACAAGATGTGATTTATGGATCATTAAGACACTTTTATATCCTTTTCTTTTTACATTATCATCTCATTATGTGATTTATGGATTAGTAAGACATTTTTATATCTTGCAGGATAAGGATGTGACTAATCAAATTGTCAAAGTTCTTGCAAAGTATGGTAACTTTGTTGAAACATAGTGGAAAAGATTGATGGTAGGAGACATAGTGATGGTGGAGAAGAATTGTTTCTTCCCATATAACCTTTTATTATTGTCATCAAGATATGAGGATGGATTTTTCTATCTTGAGATAATGAACCTTGACAAAGAGATATATTTAAAGTTAAAACAAACATTGAAGGCGACAACAAAATTGCATAACAATGAAAGTATCTAGTCCTTTAAGGATTTCATCAAATGTGAGGATCAAAACCAAAGCTTGTACAAATTTCTTAGCAGTATGGTAAATTAAGCTCAAACCTATTATTTGTCATCTCAACATATTCTTCTTAGAGACTCAAAACTCTGCAACACATAATATGTCTATGGTGTGATATTTTTTAGTGGATGTGATACAAAAGTGATGCAAAACATGATTGACCCACCATAAAAGAGAGTGGGATTGAGAGAAATTACGATAAAGTTATTTATTTCCTCTTCAATATGTTGGTTTTGATTGCATTGGTTTGTTCAACAACCTTTGGTGTCAAAAATAGGGATGGCATGCCATTTTGGTGGGACTTAAGACCAAATGATGTAAATGCTTATTTTAATCATGATAAACTAGCTTTAGCATCAATTTTGCACTTTTTGACAACACTTATCATGTATGGTTACCCCATCCCAATTTGTCTCTATGTATCAATACAAAATTGTGAAGGTCGCATAGAGCATGTTTATTAATAAGTACCAACAAATGTATTGTGCTGCAACAATAGGCCTACGCAAGCCGAAAAATCCATTTTGAAAGAAGAACTTGTGCAGGTTGACACTATCGTATTTGATAAAACCTGTAGATTTACCCACAATTTGATGGAGTTCCTAAATTGCTCTATTGTGAGTATGGTCAAGGTATGACGGAGATGGAAAAGGAAATGGTAGAAATGATACGAAAAGATGTTGTAGACTTGCAAAACTTGTCCTCTGAAGACAATCATATAAACATTCAAGTCAACGTGGTATAAATGATTGTCGTATTCTTTTCATACACATAGTTGAATTCTCTTGTGGTTGTTTTAAAGTACTTTTCTAACAAGGTTATATGAACTCACTGAATGGATCATTTTCATATAGTCATTGAAATCAAGCTACTCAAAATTTTTACCAATGCATCTTGGATTTGTCTTAAATGAATCCTAGATTTGTTCAGACTCCTACGCGTGTTCAAAGCCATATAAGATGCATTAGTACCTCTTTTCAATTATGTTGTGATGCAGGTGTCATAAACTACTCTATTTGTCATATATATATATATATATATATATATATATATATATATATATATATATATCTTAAAGTTGCATAGGTAACAAAAACTATTATGTATGGTTTAGGGTGTACGCCATCAGAATGATATTATACATGACATAATATGACAATGTATCTAATTCATCGAAATATAATTATCAGTGCAGGGAGAGGAGGCATTACAATGGTTCTTTATTAGGTTTTTTGGATTGCCATTTTGTGTTTTCCAATAGAATATGTTCTAATTAAATGGTTTTCTAGATAGTAGGGTTCGAACACACTTCTTAGTTTATTCAATGTTAAAGTTGTAATATGACAGTTTCATTACTGAGAAAGAGAAATGAAGAAAATGAGTTAGTAGGAGTGAAGTTTGACTTGCGAGCCTTCCTGAGTCTTAGCTGGGTGGGGTAATCGTCTCAAACAAGGCCATGAATTTCCACTCGCCAAGATTCACCCTTACTCGCCAGACTTTCAAAGACATGCCTAATGCTCTACCAAGAGACTCCCTCACTTGTTAGGACTTGCCCTTAATATTTTGGTATTTTATGAGTTTTCTTGAGTTTGATTAGTACTTTGTTACTTTAGTTTCAAATAATGTTTATGCAATAGTCAAAGGGTTAGATCAAAATAACTCTTCTTTTAAGTAAATTACAAGCAGTTTGAAATTCAGTATTTGTATGCAAGTTCAAAATTCCTATTAATGGTGGCATGATACAAATATCCTCAAGTGAGGTGTTGCTTACATTATTTTCAATTAAATTCTGTATTATTTGATAGATGGGTCATATTTAGTATATTTTTTAATGTTACTTTTTTGGTTCTGTGACTAGGTTGGTGCTTGATGCTGAGAGGATTCCTTTGGTGGTTCCATTTGTGCACTCTGGCATGCAGGAAGTGATGCCTATAGGAAGTTAGTTTCCACATGTTAGCAAAAAGGTAAATAATATTAGGAACAATGTTTATATAGGTGATACATATCTCTGCATGTTGGAGTTACAAATCAGGTTGTACATTATTTTAATGTTGATCGTCACTGGTATATGTTCTGGGTAAATTTCAATTCATAAATTGTGACCATGGGATGACTACAAACTAAGATCCCTTTTGTAGGTTGTGGTGTTGGTGGGGGATCCAATCAAAGGATGATTTATTTATGGTGAGCAAGAAGCAAGGGTTTTCTGAAGGAAAGCTTTACAATGCTATATCATTGCATGTTGGGGAAATGCTAAAGGATCTTAAAGTATAATTAGATGATTTGGTTTATCAGCAATCCCTGCAAAAAAAAAAATGCAAACAATTTACATGCAATTGAAATTGTGAATGGCAGTTCTCAGTTTATTGATTGGGAAACAAACAATTTGCTAAGTCAAAAACCATTGGCAGAAGATGGAGAATTTGTTTCTAATTTGAAAGAGAAAATCATGTTGGAGCCTATATGTAACAACCTACAATTTAAATATAAAACTAATTATATCAATTTTGTGATTTATAATGAACACACATATATTCTTTTAATTAGCATAGAATTTTGAAAAATACGAGCTGAGACAACTTACCTATAGTGATGATATTCCTTACTTGTGATTTTGGAGTTGAATGCAATTTAAATCCCGCTAACAGCAACAAAGTTTGGGGATGACTCTCCACCTAAAAATAGGCTCAATTGAACATAATCTTTCTACAAATGGCCACCCCCGAGCTTTCAATCAACGTACTACTACTAGGGAATCATTTGTCTCACAACAATTTTCTCCCAAGAGAATAGATGAAGGAATGGATGAATCTCATCCTCCCCGTCGTTCATTAAATATACCAAAAAATGGAAAGGGATTTGCATGCACAATCCATGTGTCAACATACAACTTTCATTTCTTTATTTTAAGTTTTGCTTAATTTTATATTTCTCTTCATTTAACTCTTTCTTATTTGATTCATTTTTACTTTTTGTTAACTTTATTTATTCTTACTATTTTTATAGTTTACTTTTGTATATTGTTATTTAGAATTCTAGTTTATTATTATTATTAATTTTGTTATTATTAGGGACATTACATACTCCCCCCCTTTAAGAAACTTCATCCCGAAGTTAAGTTGAATCATTTAACATTTTATTTTAATTATTTATTTATTACTTCACATTTTCCATACACCCTCTGTTAAACTAGTATAACTAGCGGACATCGAAAGTTTCCACAACACCCCGAAAATCCTAAGGAATCTTGTCCTTTTTTCCAACTTTCGGAACTAGGCATAAAGCCTCATTGTTCTGTACCATAACCCAACGTTGGCCCCAAGGCTCGCACCTGGCTAAGACCTCATCTTCCCCAAGGCACATGCTTGACTCATTACTCCATGTAGTAGTACTCCAAACATCTCGAAAGGCTGCCCCACATCCTCCACACTCACTAAGGTTCACATCCTCAAGCATCAAAGTCCTTACACCCCCACTAAACTTCGACATCCCAATCCAATATTAGGCACTTGGCCTCCTCTAGATAGTCCCATAGCCCATCAAGAGCTATCCATCAAGAGCTATAAAATACAAAGGAACCACTGGCATATGTAGTGTTGATTGAGTATGTCCCCAATCCATATGGTGTTTCATATTCTCCCTCATAGGTATGGGCTCCCACGAGATCATCAAATAGACTAGCTCACTCGACCCATTAGTGGATTTCCTGCCAATCACCACATCTCAACATGTAATCAATGCATTAGTTATAACACCATAATATCATATAAAATAATCCACATCCTAACTATTACATGGCATCATGAGAACATAACATCATTTTTATCACAACATTTTGAATAGTAAAAATTGTATTCTCACGCATGTCATAAAATATGCATACCATTATCACATAATAAATGGAACCATATGTCAATATATCCTCATATCATAACATCATAAAACATCATCCCAACATTATTTTTCAACATTTCCATGTTGACATAACAAATAACTGAAACCATTCTTATTTTGGGTTAGGCATACCTACTAAGAGCATAAACACATGCATATTACAATCATTCATGTATATTAATTGTCCTGTAACTAAAAATAAAGATCCATAAATGAAATAAATGTCTTTAGAACAACAACTGAATCACATTATATAAACATAAGTACATATATAAAAAAATCTAGGTTAAAATGACACTGTTTGTTTTAAGTTTATTAAGGCATTTTCCTTGTCATTCTTCTCCTTTTTAAGAGGCAAGAACTTTGAAGCAAGGTTGACGAAATAATCTCTTTAAAAGAAATCATCATTTACTTACATAACCTTAATGACCTATAATCTAAGAAGTCAACTTTTATTCTTACTTCCTCTATTGATTTATTGGAAAACCTTGGTGGATTAGTCTTTCATATATATTTTCATCCTGAAGATGAACCACAGTTGTTGGTTCGAAACATCAATTATAAAATAGTGAATGCAATATGGATCTGGAAATTTATTTTCAACAGATATTACTTACTTGTAATTTCGGAGTTGAATGTTATTTGAATCCTGCTAACCGCAACAAATTTTTGGGAACGACTCTCCACTCAACCATAGGCTCAGCTGCACATAATCTTTCTACAGTTGGCCACCCCCAAACCCTCAATCAATGTACTATTGCCAGAGAATACTTTGTCTCACAACACTTTTCTCCCAAGAGAATAGATGAATCTCATCCTCCTCATCGTCCATTAAATAGACCAAAAAATGGAAAGGGGTTTGCATGCACACATTCCATGTGTCAACATGCAACTTTTATTTCTTTATTTTAAGTTTTACTTAATTTGATATTTCTCTTAATTTAACTCTTTTTTATTTTATTCCTTTTTATTTTTTGTTAACTTTACTTATTTTTACTATTTTTATAGTTTACTTTTATATATAGTTATTTAGAACTCTAGTTTATTATTTACTATTTTATTTATTTATTATTATTATATTCTCTTCATTATTTATTATTTATTTACTATTATTATGTTTTCTTTATTTTTTACTCTTTATTTACTATTATTATCTTTTATTTATTATTTTTATTTATTTACTTATATTTTAATATTATATTATATTATTTATTATTATTATTTGTATTATTATTAGGGGCATTACACTATAAGCCAAGCTTCAAAAAGTGATGTCATTCATCAAAATTTAGGAGACCTTGGAAATGACATTGAAAAGGGTTATACATGTGCAAATGAGAATAATATCCATCATGGAAATGTTTCCAGACTTCAAGGTTTCATGGACCCAAGCTTGCTGATGGGGTTTGTTGCTAGAGGTCTGCTTATGAATGGTAAGCATGAACCAGATGAGCCAATAACTTTTCATAATTGGAGACACCAAATTCTAATGCAGGTCGATCAATGCATTGGCTGAAATGGTTATATACAGTTGTTTAGTGAGTAAATAAAATTGGTTATGTTGATCTCAAAAATGGCTTGGTCAATTTTCTCAAGTTGAAATTTTGAGCTCAGTAATGGAGTTTTTGTACTCTAGTTATTGCCATTAGATAAGATAAACACAAGGTTATCCATATTGAGGAAGTAAACATTCTTAGCAATGATGAGACATTTCGAGAAAATTGATAAAGGTTTGAAGGGGAATTAATATTTTTTATTTTCAGTGGTTAGCATTAATGACTTTCCATTGGGAAATTTCTTAATAATATGTTTTGCACACATTGATTGCCAATAGAAAACCATTCAATGTGAGTGAATCTTGTATATGGAGGGGTGCGTTACGTGCTTGCAACTAGAAATTTTAACTTTTATCTTTTGGGTCTGCCAATGATCTTAAACGTTATATTGACCTTGTAGTGAAGAGAACATTTTTACTGCAATTTTTTTTCTTTAGTATGCATGCCCTCCATTCTAATGATCATTTGACTTAAAAGATTGTATGTTATTTTTTGTGCATGTAAATCCATTTGTCTCGTTGTGTTAGCTGCCTACTAAATTACAAAAGTTGGTGCTAAATAATCCTTTGAATTGAATGCAAATTGTCATGAAGAGTTTTTCTTTTGCTCAAAGGAACTTACAATTATTGTAGAAGGATTCCCCAGCCATGTTGAATTATTCTTGTGAGAAATTATGCATAGTAAAAAATTCCAAATTGATAGCACTGTGACATATAAAAATAATATGTTAAAAATACTTTAAATGTTTAGTTATGAGAAGATTTTTTGGCGTAAATCACATTATGATATATTTGTCGACGCATTTTGAACCAACGAGTGTAGCCCCATCACTCCTAGGATCTATGGGCTTCCAAAGATTCACAAGGAGGGGGCTCCCCTTAGGCCCATTGTCAATACTATCGGAGGTCCTACCTACCTTCTTGCTAAATACCTGGCCTTGAAGCTTAGACCCTTGGTTGGCCTTATGGAGTCCTTCGTCAAAGACTCTGCATCCTTTGTTGAAGAGCTTAAGGGTATTAAACTTGACCCTAGGGACATTCTTGTGAGTTTCGATGTGGTCTCCCTTTACACTTGTATTCCTATAAAGGAGGCTATGGAGGTTATCAACTGGCTCACGGACCCTGATACCACCAGGTTGGTTGAGATCTGTCTCACTTCCACTTTTTTCAACTTCGAGGGCGAGTTCTTTGAACAAACCTGTGGTGTTGCCATGGGCTCCCCCCTGTCCCCCGTTGTTGCTAATCTTTTTATGGAAGATTTCAAATCCAAGGCTTTGGCCTCAGCCCGGCTCTTGCCTAAGCTGTGGAAGAGATTTGTGGATGACACGAATGTCATTTGGTCTCATGGCCAAGATGAGTTGGATCTTTTCTTCAAACATCTTAACAGTCAATCCTCCGCCATTAAGTTCACTATGGAACAAGAAGTCGATGGATGCCTTCCTTTCCTCGATGTTCTTATTTCGAAGAATAATGATGATCCCTCTCCCACCAAGTGTTTCGGAAGAAAACTCATACTGAGCAATATCTTCATGCTAGCTCCCATCATTTCCCTGCTCAAAAGTTGGGCGTTCTCAACACGCTTGCTACTCGTGCGCTGAGAATCTCTGATGAAAAGAGCCTCGATAAAGAGAAAGCCCATCTCCTTAATGTCTTTGTTAATAACGGTTATAGTAGGCACCTTGGTCAGAGGGCTTTCCTTAAAGCCAACAAGAATTCGTTGGTCAAGAAAGACCCTAAAGATCGAGCCTCAGGGGTCCATCTACCTTTTATCCAAGGGACCACTGATAAGATTGCAAGGATTCTTAAGAAGCATAATGTTCCCTCGACCTTTAGACCTCTTAACACCCTTCGTAATTCCCTCCAATTGGTGAAGGATCTAATCAACCCTAAGGACATGAAAGGTGTCTATATTATTCCCTGTTCTTGTGGGACCCCCTACGTTGGAGAGATTGGTCACTCTATTAATCAGAGGATTAATGAGCACTCAACAGACCTAAAACATGGGAGGACCCGGTCTTCTGCTCTTGCAGAGCATGCTGAGAAGACCAAGCATCATGTTTGTATTGAGGAGGCCCGAGTTATTGCTAAGGTTCCACAGTTTCACCACCGGAAATTTAGAGAAGCAATTGAGATTGAAAAAATGCCAAGCAATCTCAATAGAGATGATGGCTGGAAGATCAGCAGTTGTTGGATCCCTGCCCTCTCTTCCTAGTCGGTTTTTTCCCCTTGTCTTCTGACTCGTCTTCTAAATTTATTAGAATGATTATGTATGCATTAGATAGCTTTAAGTTTATATTTAATTAATAAGCTCTATTAATAGGTTATACGATCCATTAATATTAATATCAATAAGAATAATACTATTATTAATGATTAAATAAGAATATTATAATAATTAAATTTATAATATCAATATTAGAGTTATAGGAATATTAAGAGTAATAAGTCCATACTTTTTGGTTTTTGTCTTTTTAGTCTTTTTAGGAATTTTCCATCATATTCTTTCCCTTAAATTTATTAGATGATCCCTTATATAACTATCATAATGGGTTATAAATGATCATTAATCTAAAATTTATTAGATAGATTAAGTATACATATTTAATTATTGGGCTCTACTAATAGGTTATACAATCCATTAGTAACATTAGGATAATACTATTATTAATTATTAGGTAATAATAATATAATTTTAAAGTAATAATTAAATCTATAATATTAGTATTATAGTTATAGGGATATTAAGGGTAATAAATACATACTATTATTAATATTAATCACTATTAAACATTTTAACATA
The DNA here is from genome assembly GCA_031772625.1 of Pinus tabuliformis. Lineage (NCBI taxonomy): Eukaryota > Viridiplantae > Streptophyta > Pinopsida > Pinales > Pinaceae > Pinus > Pinus tabuliformis. The sequence continues at coordinate 592,473,748 of CM062813.1, forward strand.
AATATAGTAACTTTTTTTCTTAATTATTAATATTACCTATAACTATTCTTACTATAAGTTTATTTAAGCATTATAATATTAAAAGGAAATTTTCATAAAATTATTATTTTAATTCATTGAATAAATTTATCTAATAAAATTATTATAATTAAATAATAGTATTAAATAGAATTTTGGTCCATGTCCTTATCCCTTAATCTAGTCCAGTCCAATTGGCTAGTCAAAGTTAGCCATTACATGGTCAAATATAGCCGTTAGTCCAATCCCATATAGTCGTTTCCTAGTCAAACTTAGCTGTTGGAAGATCTGCTCTCCCTATTTAACATGCAACCATGATTTGATTCTTCAACTTGTCCTGACGATGAACCACACTCGTTGGTTCGAAACGTGTCGACAAATATATCATAATGTGATTTACACCGAAAAATATTCTCATAACTTGATATGGATCACAGAAGCCTCAATTCAACAACTTTAAATATTATTGAAGTTGAAATATATTTCGTAGAAGTTTAAATAATATTGAAGTTGAAATATATATCTTAGAAACTTAATGAATGTGAGATTAAAATGAATATAGATTACTTCATTTGTTTTTTAAATAAATTCACATTTCTATTATTATTGCGGATAATTTCATAATCAATTAAATATGGGAATTTTTTTATTTTTTAAATTATATAAATTAAAATCATTCAATTCATAATGAATAAATAAGTAAAAATATATTTTAAAATGAAATAGTTAACAATTTCATTGGGATAGCTTATCTTGTTATTCATCTATTTTTATGGTTATCCATTATTCCACTTAAGTAATTGAGTTAAGATTTTTATATTTTTGAGGAAATTACGTTATATTCTCAATTTGACTGTGTTATTTTAATATTGACACTGCAAAATTAATCAATTAATGGGTTGAGATTGCACTTATCATTTTTTTTATTAAATAGTGTTACATTACCCTTTGAAAGGCTAATAATATTGGGATGTTGAATTCAAATGTACACGTGTCTTTGAAATTATCACAATTTAAACATTATATCGGCATCTCTTTGCACCTTTTGGGGAAATTTCTCGTTAATGTGTTATTAAGATTTATCTAAATTTATTGTCTTCTAAATATAACAAGAGCCATGTGGTGGCACATCACAACTTTTTCTTTTAGACTTGGCTCTTGTTATATATTGTCCAAATTCACAAAACTTTCCACTTTTTCAAAGCACGAAGGGGAATGTTCTCTCCCATTACGCTGTGATGAATGAGGGGATTTTTTGTCATACCTGGTTGCACTGGAAAATATTATTTTCCTTAATAATGAGAAAATGTAGTTTCACAATTGTAATCATATAAGCATTGACTAAACATGATTTCACTCAGCTTGAGCTCACAGAACTTAAAAGCTATAATCCCGTGACAATATTTTAAATTGTATTTTTAAATATAAAACTAAATTTATTGAAAAAAATTAAAATTCATTTAATTAATTGAATATTAAGAAAAAATTCAAACAAACTAAATAACGTAACATTCAATTCTTTTTCAAATTTTCAACTTTGTTAAATAGGAAAAAGTTGTTAGTTTTTCAACTTTCTAAACTGCTCACAATGCAATAATTGGATTGAAATTTCAATTCAAACAACACTTTTAAAATAATCTAGTTGTAACATACATGCTTAAATATTTATAGGCGACTATTTATCCTTGGATGCAGCCTCAAAACTGAGCTAATTCAGATTGCAACCTCAAATGCATAACCTACAACGTTTAGACTAAATTAATTGTCAGTTCATCTTATATTGGATCCTTTCAAATAAAAGCCTATAAATTTAAAGCCTCCTCCAAAAAAATATCAACGAACTGCTTATAAACCAATGATTACAAATAGTTAAATTCTTCATGAGGTATAAGGGTTGTCCTGGATCTCCAAAACATCAAACACGATGTAATTATGATCTAAAGTCAAATGAATAGAAACACCCCCAAGTTGAAACACGTGATTCAATGATTAAAGCAAGGGACTATCAAATATTTAGCAAAGTTCAACTTGGGAAATATCATTGAATAAAGACAATGATAAACTAGGAATTCACCTTATGTTGCATCCCTTTTATAATCTTAGAACAAATTGGTCTCCTCAAATAGAAAATATTGATTATGATATGTTGTTCTAACAACAAAGGGATTGAGTTTTTTTCAAAAGGCATCAAAAGTAGGAAACAAATAACAGAGGAGAAATAAATCATTTGTTTTGAGTACATGATCTTGTAAATAAATAAAAAGACTTTTTTAGCTCACAAGCACTGAGATATGACTCAGTTTCATAACTTTACCAGATCTTTAGGATTTAAAATGAAACCAAATAAAAAGTACTTGGGCTTTTTATGCTTGATACAATGAACATCACTAAAAATATATCCTAGTTTACCAATATTTACACAAGTATCCAAATTCTGTGGTGAGACTTTTGCTTAGAAAGTAAGTGGATCATTTATGCAGATATTACTATCATTCTCTGTATTCGCAACTTTGTGGTCTCTAGCAATATTTTAACCCTAGGGTCCTGCTGGAAGTAATCACGACAATTCAAGTACATTTAGATTGTCGATGACAGTCGGTAGAAAGTCAGTAGGAGTTCGTAAATATAGGTAAGAAATAAATGGCAGTTAGTGGAGGCCACTGTAGAATCTCTGACTATCTTGTGTATAAATTACAATCATTGGAATGAAATCTACAAGCTTTTTGTTTGAGTTTTCAACTCGATAGAGGCTCTCAAGTTCACTTGAGGAGGTCAAGCTACAAGAGAAGGAGAAGCTTGTTATGACAAGGAACTTATTATAAATGTAGAGAAGGCGTTGTGATAGTTGTTCAAAGTCATAAGGAGTTGTGAGAGTTTTTTAATACAAGTTGTTTAAATAGTTGTTTGAAGCTAAGGGTGCGAGACTGTGCCTGAGCATGGAACTGGCCAGCCATTAAAATTCACTTGGAAGTCGAGAGTGTATGATTAAGGAGTGGCAGGTGTGTGGCGAGCACTCGAACATGGAGGAGAGAAGTCTCTAAGTTACTATTAGTGACCATGGTAGAAAATACATCTATGGTGTTATCCTGTGTGGATACCTATTGTTCATGGAGTTGTGGAGAAAGGGCATGAAGCTAGAGCCTGACCTGTGAAAATTTTTGCAACAAAGAACCAGGTTTTGTGGTGGTGTAACGAAAGTTGAGTTCTATCATGGAAATCAGTGCTATGTGTTGAGCCTGGTAAGTCAGTCAAGTGTAGAATTGTGCCACTTTCAATTGGAGAATTTTTGGTGACCATAGTCACTCGGGATGGTTGAGTCTATACTCCTTCATAGTTTTGTACATCGTCACAGTCCCCGGTTGTGAAAATATGTAGCTGCTTCGATAGGAACACCCAATGCACCCCCAAAATCTTTTAGTTGTCAAATTTCCAACGAGTTGAACCATCAACGTCTGGAAATGAAATCTGCAAGTTGTTCTATTAAGTGTTTTCTCTAATATGGTATTGTTAAGTAGAAGAGGTGTTATATCGATGTTGTGGCGTATCAATGTTATTGGAAGATACACAGAGTTGTGTTGAGGGTCAAGTAAGGAGTCATCTTTATCATCAAGGTGCTTAAGTAGTCAGGAGTGGGAGCTTAGGTGCTACATACATGAATTTAGAAGTTGGATCAAAATGATTCTATTTTGAACTTGTGACCAAACGCGTTATGGCAACTACCTTGTAATGTGAATAATCTGTAATCGAGAAATTTGAGAAGCCTTGCATTATTGTGTTATCGTGAGGTTTTCAGGTAATAAAAGAGTTGTTTCTATGAACTCCAATCATGGGCAAGGCTTCTTGAAGGTGAGATTGTTGTTCAAAAACACTATTTAGAAGGATGGAAGAGGTGTTATAGTGCAGCGAAAGCATGGTGCACATTCAAGGAAGTGAGAGGTAGAGTCGAGCTTGGTGCTATTCTGAATTCAAAGATGGCTAGAGTGTAAGGAAAAGTTGAGCCTAGCTAAGTGTTGGGTGGATCAAGATGTCTGAAGAGTCACCAGAATAAATTATAGAGAAAGTTACATAAAAGGAGAGTGAAGGAATTAAAGAACTTAAAGTGAAATATGATAATGAACAACTTTCAATAGAAATTTGGTTCCAAATGTTGCAAGAAACGAAACTCATAGATAAACTTCTCAATGGAGTGACAGCCCAGGTTCACTAGTATAAAATGGCTAACTAGTTACTAAAAAAATGACTAAATTTTGCATATAAATGACCATTTTTCAATCGGTGACCAGTAGTAGCTAATTTATAATATCTTATAAGGTGACCAAATTTTAGTCATTTTTAGATTAGTCATTAATTGGTTGTCTCAATTTTATCATCTAGTAGTATATTTAGCCATTAATTTGTTCATTAATTTAGTTATTGATTTAGTCATTAATTGCCACAATTGATGACCAAATATACAAAAAATATATTATTATATGATCACCCGAGAAAACCAATTAATGACCAAAAAAATATGACCAAAATGTTGGTCGTATTATAAGATACTGTAAATTAGCTACTAATATTTATATATATGCAAATTTTGGCCGTTGTTTGAAACCAATTAATGACCAAAGAAATATGACTAAAATTTGGTTGTGTTATAAGATACTATAAATTAGATCCTAATAGTCGTCTATATGAAAAATTTAGTCATCATTTGTAATCACATATTTATCATTTGTAGTAGTCATTTATCTTTTTTTGGTAGTTTCACATTCATTATTTAAAAGAATAATTTAGTAGTTTATATTCATTTCATTTTCTTACATTAATAATAATTATAAACGATTAATTTAGTCGTATATTCATTTTATTTGTGTTCATCATTAATCAATATAAACTACTAATTTAGTAATTTTAGATTTATTTATGTGTTCATTATTAATCAACGTAAATTAATTAGTATGATTTTGCGACTAAATTTAAAAAAAAAAATGTCATACAATGTGCATGTTTATCTAATATGAAAACACAAAGTTACATACGTTAATTACAATACTAGATAATATCAAGTCTAACTATAAATAAATTCAACCACATAAATTATATTATATGAAATGTCAAGTATTACAATACCAGTTTCTAATTTAAAATTGGTTGGACTACAATTTACACATGAAATATTGTTTCATCACTTCAAAACATTATCATTGTGTTGCCAAGGAATTGTAGGTGAATTCATCAACTTTGAAGACTTGATCATCAGTCTATATGTGTGTGTCTCATCCAGGATATTGTCTTTAAGTGTATCACTAGACCGATTATATTCTCTCTCTCTCTCTCTCTCTCTTTCTCTCTCTCTCTCTCTCTCTCTCTCTGTGCATTTGTCGGTCCAGTGTTATTGTTCTTCTCTTTCTTCAATACCCGCTTTTGACCATCAATACTAAGTTCCTCTTTTGAAATGAAAGAAGATATAATGTAGAGTATAAGACATGAAATACGATGAACATTGGAATATAAACTAAAGTATAATATAAAGGATTTACATGACATATACCTCAACATCAACTATTTCAATGCCATTTTTCCCCAGAAAAGCAAGAAAATAGAACAAGTTTTCTTCAGTTGGGCGATAGTGGTCACTATGTGGCAAAATTCCCTGTATAAAAAATAAAAATAAAAGTGTCACCATAGAAAAAGAACACCTTGGTAACTTAATAACAATCATGTCAACTAAGTTACAATCTAAAAAGATCAAGTTGTAGATATCTTGTGAAAACAAATGGAAATAAAAAGACAACATATAATAAATAATGTATGACAGCTAGCTAGAAAATTGCATCATAGAAGAAAAAAATTCTCCTATGGTTACCCATACATGTGGGTGGGTAACATGCCCCAATATTCCATGATCCTTAGGGTCTAGAGGAAGTAAACCTCCTACTAACATAATGATTGATTGGTTGCATCTTGGCCTTGCCTCTCCTTTGTGAGTCCAAAAAATAAAAATAAGTCCATCATTAACTAGTTGTACTCCATAGTATCATTTTCACATGTTATCTCCACATACCTACCAAAAATGTCATATATGCCAAACAAATGGAATTTTGGAATTGTTTCTAAAACTATGTCATTTATACCCCCTTCCAATATATCTAACCAAATGTACCCACTTGATTTTATTTTTTCATATTCATTTACATCCTAAAAAATATTTGTTTAAAAAACAAAGACAACCCCAATATCTCTAGATCCTAATGCTCATCCATATTTGCCATAAACCATAAGAATTAATACTCTCTTATGATCAACATTGTACAACAATGAAGCTACACAAAACTAACTATTCGTATAAAACAAAAATGAAGCTATTGGTATAAAACAAACAATGAAGCTACACAATGAAGCTTAATTTCTATTGGCATAATGAAGCTTAGTTTCTATTGGTAACTACACAAAATCAAGTTACACGTATAAAAAAACAACAACAATGAAGCTACACAAAATACTAAGTCAATCATTATAAATTCCAAACATAATGAGAAAAGGAGTAGTGCATCATTCTATACCATGTATTCTACTAAATAAAATGGTAAAAATACTAAGAGGAAAATTGTCTTCTTTACAATAAATTTTAAGAAGAATAAATGGATATTTAGTTCCTTATATTACATTTGAAATCCATTTGCATTCTAATGTAGAAGTACCTCCACATAAAGAGATATAACATTTCAAGTTTCCACATACATCATAGAAATTCAGGATGATACTTCCATAAACAAGAAAATAAATTAGAACCAAACATCACATACTTGTGACAAGAAAAGGTATGAAAAGCATTGGTTATCTTTCACAGGTAAAAAAAATTCACTGTTCTGTTTGCGAATCCTGTAGCCAATACCCACTCATTGAAATAATTGAATGCAAGACAGTCAAACTGAATAAATAGGAATACACTTTATCAGAGAAACCAAAATAATACCTCAACCCAAAAAAAAAACTCATACTACAATAGAAACAATAAAATAAACCTTACTGATATTTGCATGAATTCAAAGAGCAATGAGAACAATCACACAAGAAGGAAAGTGTGAGATAAAATCAAACTGTACACTCTATATTATATTAGGTATATACAAGATTATAAAATTAGTGGATAGAAATATTTTATGAGTTAGGAGAGTGATAATATTTCACCCACCTCATTGTAATAAACTTACATCATGCCAAGAAAACCTCGAACCTCATGCTAACAGAAGTTTTCAGGTGTTGTAGACATAGGTGTTAACATGGACACTAACTTGGGTCATCAAATCTATGTTGATCTATGGTTTAAAACTAGTCAAGAATCATGTTTGGCTAAGTGTCAGCTGACTCACTGACATTTGGGTTGTGAGTTGGATAATTTAATAAATTAATAGGATAATAGTTTGATTAAGAGTGTACTCCCATCATGGTTTATCTCTCGTTACAGATATAAGAGGTGAAAGATGCAAATCAAGTTACAATCTCTAGTATCAGGATAACGGAAGGTACATGTCTAGTAGTTAGTTAATCTACATTGTAGGGGTTCATTGCTTGTTTGTAGCTATATTCTAAATAAATGTAATTGATCTAAGAGATGGATTTCCATCCGCATTACTGAATTGGGAACTACTTTGAGGTTTTTTTTTCTTGTTTAATACATTTTATTTTAAATCTAAGAGAAAGTGCTTAAGTGCACCAATGCTTTGCTAACAAAAAAAGCCATGATTGGTGGTGCAAACTATCTATCCTTTTTAAGATTGGATCTTTTTCAAGATTTAACTGTGATAAGCTATCCATAAATAAATGAGAAAGTCTCACACCATAAAACCTCCCACATTTTAGCAAAGATTTTATAAAATGCCCTTCTTGGTATTTATACTAAATCAACATAGGTTTGTCTTAACCATGGAACTATTAAGCAATGCGAGGGATTAAAAAACCCAGATGCAAACTTCTTGGTGCTTTGAAAATCCCATAATTAAGATGAATATATGCTACTTATTTTTTTATTTTGTTGTCAGATTACTTTTGCCATTAGGCATTGGACGTCAAATTTTTTCCATGTTAATTATTAGTATAATGCGCATATATATATATATATATATATATATATATATATATATATATATATATATATATATATATATATATATATATATATATATATATATATATATATATATATATATATATATATATATATATATATATATATATATATATAGATATATATATATATATATATAATCTCCCATACCATGGGCTATAAAAGAACCTCCCTTCGATTGGTGAAACTTAAAGGTACATTTTTAAGATGACAAAGTACTCTTTTTCCAAGGTCGCTAATGTTCAAGGGTGTCAGTGTGGGCTTTGGTAAGGGAACACAATTTATAAAAACTGGCTTCATTATGTGGGGATGAGACTAACATGTTAAAAAAATGTTGTTGAGCCTAAGAATGAAATATGGGAACATTTTGTGAAGTCTAGGCAGAATTACATTTTCTTGTTTTTCAGAACTTAAACACAGACATGTAACAATCACCCACATTTTTCAAAAGCATGGTATATAGGATGGATGTTATTTTCTTGGTAAGAAAAGGTAGTTTTTATATTAACTGAGCCCAGGTTGGGTAAAAATACACACAGAAAATCTGAGGGGAAGTTTGCTACATGATTTTTGGAATAGATTTCCCCACTAGCCACTCCATACATTCCAATATAAACAATACCATTCACACAAACTAGATTATCGATAGAATAACATTTTCTCAGAAAAAGAGGTGTAAATTCTAACTATAAAACAAGAGAGATATACATTATTTTTATGTGCATGTGCATTTTGTACTATCCAATGGATATATCCTCAAGATCTGTAATTGTCTTGACTCTCAAAGACCATAAATGATCTCTACTCCAACCACCTAGCAAGACAAAAATTGATCCTATGCCTCCAAGCTTCAGAAGTCCTCCTAGAGTGGAATCAAAATACATTTATACATAGTGAGGCTACTACCCCTTCTTCGAATCTCCTATGCTTGTAAAAAAAAAAACTCAGAAAACCATTTAAGTATGTCGAGTCTTTATGGCTCAGTTCTCTGCTTTTACAGTTTTAAAATATCATAAGTGTAACTGACAATTGTACTACAATTGTAATCCCAACAGTGAAGGTTGGCATTAAAAAACTGATTTGAAGGATTCCTGAATAGAGCCATCTCTAGATTGCAACAATATCCATTTCCCAATTTCCCTTTGGGGTCCTTTGGATAAGGACTCAGGAGTCAATCTCCATGTTTAGTTCTCTGAATACATGGATAAAAAAAAATGGTGTTAAGAATTGATTTCATTCTTTGAATCTCCTTGAATAGTGAACTTGAGAACAACTTTTCCATCCTATATTTTCCACACATCCAATTCATGACAACAAGAGAATCACCAAAATTTTGCAACTTTTGAATCATTTTTTTTTTAAGCCAAGGATATCAACAATTTCAGTTCTAGAAGCTCAACAAGTATATGGAATATTTATCTAAGTGGTTATTTACTTCTCTTATACTATCCAAAGGAGATTCCAAACCATTGAAGATAACATTCTCCATATATAAGGAATTTCATTATATAGACATTTGTATAAATGTGGATAATAGTTAACAACTCTCTCCACTTTTATACCAGATAAGAACCTAAAATGTAACTTGTTTCTCTAATATCCTTTTTTCTAGTGCCATCTATCCTATCTCACCACCTTACCACAATCTGCTCTATTTTAACCAAGCGATTTTTTTGGACTCTGAATTATGTAATTTTAAGAAGTTGTTGAGATTGTCTAGTCCCTACCGTTAACTTGCAAAGAGAAATCATATGCACCATAGTTGAAGAGAAAAGTAGAAATGGAATACTACTTCTTGTCAACATTGTTAACATTAGCCCTTTGTTTTTTTCCTTATAGATGTGGCTCACACTATGCATTGGTGCAAATAGTACAACATGGTGCAAATACCAATACATGAAATTTCCCACAGGCACAGTTGCAGGTATCCTCAAGGTCTTTGTTGGAATTAGTGCTGCAATATACATGGAAGTTTTCACTGGGTTCCTTAGCCAGAGATCCGTAAATCTGTTCTTTTTCCTGGTAGTGGGTCCTCTTGTAGTCTTCTTCCTTATCATGTATTTGAGTAGACCTTGCACACCAATTTCTGTGGAAGATATAGAAGAGAAAGGGTACTTTGTTTTCATCCAAGTGATTAGCATTATTTTAGCTCTATATCTTCTTTCAATTTCTATAGAAAATGATCTTTTTTCTTTAGAAAACCATCCTATCTCCAAGCTATTTGTAGTGGTAATGCTTTTGTTTCTCTTGTCACCCACTTTGATTCCTCTGGAATTGACATTACGTGCAATCAAGGAAGACCGTGTAGATGTGCAGAACTCTCTTCACTTGCAGATGAACCCTTGTAGAAAACCACTTCTTGGTATGGAACAAAAAGGCCCAAACATGAAGCCTAGTGCATATAAGAACATTGTTGAATCTCTATATTTTAATAACCCTGTGTCAAGCATGTCAAAGGACAATATCAATGAATTGTAGAGACAATTAGAGGGTTCACCCTTGTTTCATGACTTTAAGGACATGAACCTAGATATTCTATTAGTTGAAGGAGAAGGAGCTGTCTGGAAAAAGAGAAGACCAAGACGATGAGAAGATTTCAATTTTCACCAAGTTGTGGTGAAAGTTGACTTTTGGCTACTTTTTGTAGTCTTCTTCTGTGGGGTTGGTTCTAGGGGTACATTTCTCAATAATTTGGCACAAATAGGACTAGATGAAGGCCTATCAAAATATCACAATCCTATTAGCGATAATTGGTGTTTGCAACTTTGTTGGGCATCTTGGCGGTGGGGTTGTCTCAGAATATTATGCTAGGTTTGTTGTTTTGGGATTCTCATTTTGTTTTGTTTATGAAAATATGTTAATCAGTGAGATGGGTATACTATTTTTCTGATAAGTAAAAAAGAGTTATTTCATGTGATTAGTTTTACTTCTTATTAGAACAGTGGATGTTAAACATGTAGGAAAAAGGCCATTCCTCGGACAGTTTGGATGGAAAGTTCACAAGTTCTTATGATAGGGGCTTTTCTATTCTTTTTCTCAGATTTTCCAAGATATGTTTATATGCCTAGGATGAATTTTAGGGACCTAAAAAGCCTACCATGTGCCCTCGGATTGCTCCCTGTAGGTTTTTCGGGCCACTGTAATTCCTACAGGATCATCCTGTAGGTTTTTAGGGGATCCTGTAGAAAACACAATCTTCACATAAATCGAAGCAATGGAGTGGGAAAAACGATAGAAATGATGGAGGTATGCATGGTAAGGAGTGGAGGAGATGAATATGTGTGAGGCAGGGTTCCCTTTGGATCCTCTTTTTGCTCCTTGACTGTCTTTCTTGCCCACCTACAAATAACAATTATATATTTTTCTCTCTCTTTTTTTTTTGAAAAACACCTAGGCTGCCTCAGAGAGGTTTTCACCCTAGCTGTTTTCCCTGGGTGCCTCAAGGAAGGTTTTCATCTAGGGATCTTCTTATTCTTCTTTCTTTTTTCTTTTCATCATTGGGCCACCTCACGAGGTTTTCAACCCAAAGATGGGACTCAAGCGCCTCATGGAGGTTTTCACCTGAGTCCTTATTCTTTTTTCTCTTTTTTTTTTTCAGTGACTTAATGAGGGAGGAGATGAAACTTGCTCCACCATCATCATTGTTTTATTGATATTGTCAATGAACTCTTGTTTTGATAAAGGTCTCTTGTATATTTTCAATCAATGCCCATTAACAAGCAACGAAATGGCTTCTTCATCTATAGTTCATATTTTCACTGAACCATTATCATGGCATCTTTTCACAACATAAGGTCCAAGCCATCTTGTCCTTAGCTTTCCCTTGAAGTCTTTATACCTAGAATCATATAACAATGCCCAATCGCCCTCCTGAAATTGCTTCTCCTTAATATGTTTATCATGCCATATCTTCCTCTGAAGCTGAACTATCTCTATATGTAGGAGGGCTTGCATTCTGAATTCATCCAAGCCATTCAATTAGATCAATCTCTTTTTATGTGCATGACTGAGATCCGAATCTAGTTGGGTTTCCATCCTCAATGTGCTATATTCAAACTCAACGGATAGCAAGGCCTTTTTCCCATAGACTAGCTCATAGGGTGTAAATCCAGTGGTGGTCTTCCATGTGGTATTATAGGCCCAGGTGGCCTCAACTAGTCTCTCTGCCCAATCCTTCCTACTGCTGCTCACTACCTTGGTTAAGATGCTCTCTATTGCCCTATTGGTCGCCTCCACTTGCCCATTAGCTTGTGGATGATATGGAGTGGAGGTCCTATGCTTGCTTTTGTGATGGCTAAGTAGTTCTTCAATCATGTTGGAGGTAAAATGGTTGCCTTGGTCTGTGACTAGCTCTCTAGGGTGCCCAAATTTGTAGAATACATTTTCCCTTAGGAACTCAGCCACCTTCTCTTCTGTTGCTACCTTAATTGCCTTAGTTTCAGCCCACTTAGTAAAATAATCAGTGCACACAATAATGTACTATTTTTTCTTTGAAGGAGGGTTGATAGGCCCAATGAAGTCCATGCCCCAATTGTCAAATGGCTCAAAAGTCACTTGAGGTTGTAGGAGAATTTCATCTCTTGGAGTAGGCTTTCCCATCCTCTGGCACCGATGACACTGACTAGTGTACTTTTCCACATCCTGATGAAGAGTGGGCCAATAATAGCCTGCTTGTAACACTTTGAATGTTGTACTCTTTGCTACAAAGTGACCTCCACACGGCCCATCATGACAGGTCAGAAGGATATCAAAGACTTCCTCTTCCCTTACACACCTTCTCAAGATTTGATCTGGGCCAAGTTTGAAAAGATTGCCCCCAATCCAGGTGAAGGAGGAGCTTTTCCTTACTATCTTTCTCTTTTTTTTGAAGGCAAGTTTGGTGGGAACTATGTTGATACCAAAAAGTCCGCTATATCAACAAACCATGGAGAGAGAACTGAAATAGCAAACAAGTGCTCATCTGGTAACTGGTCATCCACCATTCCTTCTTCACCTGCAGGTAGATTCACCCTAGATAAAAAGTCTGCAACAACATTTTCCTTACCAAGTTTATCAACAATGGTTAGATCAAACTATTGTAATAAAAGCAACCATCTTATAATTCGAGCATTCACATCTGGTTTGTTCATTAAATATTTGATTGCAGCATGGTCAGTATGCACAAATGTTTGATAGCCTGTAATGTAATGCCTAAATTTGTTTAATGAATGCACAACAGCCAGGAGTTCCTTTTCGGTCACAGTATAATTTATCTCAGCCTTTGACAGGTTCTTACTGATAAAATAAATGGCATAAGGCAGTGCCTCCTCTACCTATCCTAAGGCTACTCCGATGGCTTTGTGTGAGGCATCAACATGAATATGAAAGGGGAGGGCCCAATTTGGGCCTTGGAGAATTGGTGCAGCGGTTAACTTACCCTTTAGAATTTCTAAGGCCTCTTGACAGCTTTTTGACCATATAAACTCAGAATCTTTGGCCAACAACCCAAACAAAGGAGAGGCCAACTTGTTGAAGTCCTTTATGAGCCTTTGGTAGTATCCAACTAACCCTAAGAAACTCCTAACATCTCTCTGTTTTTGTGGAGGTGGGACCCTTTTGATGATTTCTATTTTGTTCGGGTTCACCTACAGTCCTTACTGAGATATTCAATGACCTAGCACGGTCCCTTCAGTCATTAAGAATTCACATTTTTCAGGACTGAGAGACAAGTTCATTTCAATGCATTTGTGCAATACTTTTCCTAGGTTAGTCAGGGCTTCTTGAAAATCATAGCCATAAGGTGTAAAATCATCCATATAAATTTCCACCTCATCATGTACTAATTTGGTGAAAATACTCAAGACTACTCTCTAGAAAGTGGTAGGAGCATTGCATAGGCCAAAAGGAAGGACCCTATAGGAAAAGGTACCCTAAGGATAGGTGAATGTGGTCTTATCCTAGTCTTCTGGGCAGATTTGGATTTGGTTGTACCCATTGAATCCATCTAGGAAAGAAAAAAACTTCTTCCCTGCCAGGCCCTCTAGCACTTGTTCAATGAAGGGTAGGAAAAAATGATCCTTCTTTGTGGCTTTGTTCAAATCCCTGTAATCGACACAAATCCTACACTTGCCATTTTTCTTGGGAACTAACACTAAAGGGGATACCCACTCACTGTCGGAGATAGGGTAAATGAATCCTGCATCTAGCAGTTTTTGCAGTTCTTCTTTGACTATATGTTTAAGAGCTGGATTCATCCTCCTTTGTGGTTTCTAGACCAACTTGTAACCTTCTTTGATGTATATGTGGTGAGTACACACTGAGGGGTGTACTCCCTTCATTTCCTTGTAACTACAAGTGAAGGCTTCTAGGGTTTATTTTAACATGTTGCATAAATTTCCATCTTCGAGAGCGGAAAGGGATGGATTAATTTTCAAGGTTTTCTCTAGGTCGAATTCTATGGTTTTGACATGAAGTGGGTTGGAATCAGCCAAGCATAAGTCAATTGGATGATTGTTCTGGGTTTCCCTTACTTCTTCTTCTAATGGTAACAAACCAGGAGTTGGACTTTGGAGCAAGTGTTCAATCAAGTCATCCTCATCTTGCTGTCCTGCTCCTATGGTTGCTTCTAAAGCATAAATTTGGGGGAATAAACCTCATCTTCTCCCTCCTCCTCCAACCATAAAGGTAAATCATGCTATAGAGAAGGTTGAGTAGGAGGGTATAGGACTAACTATTTGGACATATGCCCGTTCTTGATGGTCATATTCCTAGCTCTACAACTAATGTAAGCATCGACTGTGGCCAACCATGGCCTCCCAAGGATGAGAGGATAACCAGTAAGCTTAGCATTACGATGGAGAACTAGAAAATATGTAGGGTACTCCCATGAGTCAATGGAGGCCATCACATCCTCCACAATTCCCTCAGGGGTGACTATGGAGTCGTCTGCAAGTTGCAGAAATGTTGTGGTCTTCCGTAATGACCCTTGAAGGTTGAGCTGGAGCATGGTGTCCTTGCTCATCACATTAATGGCAGCCCCAAGATTGATCAGAGTGTGTGGGACAATGGTGCCATTGATGTGCACATCTACTACAAGGCTTTTAGGGTCCAAATATTTCGGACATATTACCTACCCCAAAATTAAGTCAGACAACTACCCAATAACATTAATGGTAGGGGCACCCTTTTTCTTCTTCCTGGATGCTTGAAGCATTTCTCCTTAATCAACTTATTGTAAATGGGAACATATTTTATTTCCTGGAGAAGGGTGATCTTTACACATATATTTTTCAATTCTCCTAGAAGTTCAGTTTCTTCTAGGGTAGGCTGGAGTGGTTGGGCTAATCTCTCAGGAAAGGGTGGATTTACCTTAAGGTTGCTTTCTTCTCTTTCTTCCTCAACCTCCGTATATGGAGGGGGAGGTTGGTTATACAGGAGGACTCTCCCAGATCTTAGGTTGATCTCCTAGATTTCTATAGCATAAACTGGATATGATGCCTCTCCACTGTATACTTATTGAGCTTGCCTATTGTTCGGGTTCAGATTTGGCTGGGCAGGAATCTGGGGTTGATTTTATGGAGTAGAGTGTAGGAGTTGTGGTTGGGTAGGTAGTGGAGGCAATAGAGCTGGAGAATTGTTGTACTGAGGCCTCCACCCCTGGAGTGGTGTATTACACTGAGGTTGTGGCGGAGCGCAAGGTTGAAATGGCTGGTTGGCTGGCTGGGAATGACACTGAGATGCATAGGAACAAGGAGGGGGTGTAGACCAGGAAGGATGAGCAAGGGGTCCCCAAGAAGGTATAGTTGTGGTTTGGTTAGGGTTGTAATATGCATGGGATGACCCTTGCATGCCTGCTAGTATGGTCTAGGCCCAGGAGGTCTCCTTTGGTTGATGTAGCAAAGCTTCTCAGTGACCCCTTCAGCTCCTTGATATACAAATTTGAGTCCGAGTAAAGAAGGGCACTTGTCCGTTGAGTGCTTTTCTTCACATATTGAGCAAATTTCAATATAGTTCAATGGACATTCGTTCCCAGGATGCCTCCTGATGCATCTAGGACAAAAGATGGCCAAGGCTCTCTATGCTTCCTCTTGCTTACTTTTGATGTTCATGGTGTCCAATTGCAAGGCAAGGGTTTGTATCATCTCACTTTTGAAATCTTCCAGCATATTTCCAATTTCACCCTTGATGGATGAGTTGGAAGATAATGTATTGGCCATAGGTTGACTACCCCTACCCTTTTTCATGGCTACCCTATAATGGTTTCTAAAGATAGTCTTGATATCCTCATAGGGTAATTGGTAGATATATCCTCCTGCTAACAAATGTAAGGTATCTAGAAGATCTTCCCTTACTCCTCTGAGCAGGACCAGCTTTAGTGACTCGGGGTCAAGTGTGCACCTGGCCCTTTTGTAACTGAGCTGGAATCTTTCTTCGTAGTCTTCTAAGGATTCATCCTGGCCCATGGTCATCCTAAAAATTTCTTCTTTAGTATCCTTTGACCTACAGTAGTCTCGATATTTGTTGTTAAAATCCTGCTGCATCTGAGCCCAAGTTGTGATGCTATCTCCAGGTAAACCCATGAACCAACGCAATGCTGCATCCTTGAGGGTAGATGGAAACAATTTTAACTTTTTCTCATCATCTATATAGTCATAGGTTCGACATATAACAACAAACTCAAATAGGAAAGTGTCGGGGTCCTCTATGGTCAGGCCATGGAAATGAGGTAGGGCAGAGGGGCTTATATTATTCATCTTAGTGTCCCCATTGGTTTCCCTGATGGGGAAGGCACCCTTAACTCTCTCTCTATTCCCTCTATCATTTCAGTTTTTAGCCATTGGTTCAGTAGGAATGGGTTCCTCTTCTTCTTCTTCCCTTATAGGTTCTTCAAATATGTCAGGTTGCTCACCTAAAGGTTCCTCCAATTCACAACCACTGAAGAAGAGAGAAGGTTGGTTGTTGGATGCAGTGGGGGTATTTGGCAAAAATTTCCCTAAATTGTCCCTATTCCTACGAGGCATGAAAGGAAATGTTTTTGGGTTGGTTTTTGTTAAAAAAAAAAATTAAGCTGGAAATTACTTTGCAGAAATGAAATTGCTAATTGAATGAAAATCACTGACAGAATGAAAAAGCTACTTGCTGAATTGAAATTCTACTTGTAGAATGGAAAGGAAAGCAGATAATGAAAAATGAAAGAAAGGAAGCTACTAGATTACTTTTGCAGAAATAAACTAATGGCAGAAAATTGAAGACAAGAAGTAGAAGAAAAGAAAGCAGTAATCACATTCTACTCAGACACCTCCCCAGCAACGGCACCAAAAAGTGATGAGTGCCAGTATTGCAACAAGGATGTTGCAACTCTTGGGCTGCCAGCTTTACTTATTAACCCGGGGTTCGTACAAACTTGGAGGTGATAGTGTTATATGCACAAGTAAATGCGAAGGTCCTGCCTGTTGTCACTGTTCATCCAATGAGAGACCCCAAGGGTTCCAAGCCAGAATTTTATAGAGTCATAAGAATCTTGATTCTTTGATGGAAGAAGAGAAAATCTACTCTAAGAGAGCTACTCTACTGTAGTAATGAGGAAAACAACATGTAATGCTAAATCATACCATATCCTAATTAATATTTTAAACAACTATGCTAAGAAGAATTGTTAAATCAACATTAACCCAATGTTGCTATCTAAGATATAGAAGTAAAGAGCATCAAACCATACTAATGTGTAAGAAAGAAAACTAAACTAAATCTGTTTTCACTTTTTTGGTTTTTTTAGGTAAAATCAAGCATGCAATTTAATTGTTCTTGTGGATGTGACAGGTGGATGGAAGGTGGTTGAGGATGGCTAGAAGGTTTATGGAGTGGTTGGATGGTGTGGAAGGGTCCTAGGAGGCTTTTTGTGACTTCCTAGAGGTTCCCCATCAATTTGGCCTCAAAACAGGTCATTTCAGGAAAACCTACAGGATGTACTAGAAACCTACAGGATGATCCTATAGGAATTATAGGAAACCTATAGGATACAACCGAGAGCTAATTGTGAGGTGTTGGAGGTGTTGGGAAGCTTGGAAAAGGTGTGTGATGAGTGGGATGGGGTGTTAGAAGGTCTAGGAACACTCAGGAGTCAATATCCAAGAGAAGAGATGGCTAGATTCGCTCAATGTATCTAGGGGAATTTTAACGAAAAATGAAAAAAAAACTAGTGAGGGTGATCGTAGAACAAGATATGGCTAAGGTGGATGAGGTGGAAGGTGGTTGCTAGTGATGAAGTCTAGGTCTCCTCCTGAAGTACCTACTATGCTTAAAACATGTGTGTCTTCCAAGAACTATGCAACAAGATACATCTTCATAAACTAGAAAAGCATGAATTAATTGCCTATATTATGCATGAAGAAAGTGCTGAAGGAAATGAAAGAATGAGTGAGATATTATTGCAAAAATAGAGTAATGGAAAAATATGACAATGAAATGAACCAAATACTAAATCAAGACAACAAACTCCAAAGCTCATGCAAGAACTAGAAATATGTGTTTTTGGGGTTGCTAAAGGGTCTCTTCCTCAAGTCATGGTCCCAGAGGGAGGAAGTGAGGCCGAGACACCTGCTGACAACCTTATGGTGATCCTTTTTCTCCTTGCTAACTTGCTAATTGAAATAAGGCACAAATGGAAGCAAACTAACATACAACCAATCTAATCTACACTGTTGTAATGGAAATGCAGCTACTTAAGCAAATGAACAATTAAACTATGAATCTATGCTAGCATACATGTACAATAAAGAGGAGCCTTGGCTACTAGGGTTGGGCCCTAACCCAAGAGCTTCAGCCCTCTAATTTAACTCAGTGCTAGCTCAAAACAAAACTCATTCTTATTATCAAAACAATGGGTTACATCAAAAACTGTCACAAGTCTTGCAGCTCGAAAATAGAGTAGATTTTTACAATCAAAAATCTAAATCCTACTGAGGTCCTAGGCCTCTCTACTTATACATCTGAAGTCTCCAATGACTTCCTTAAAATTAGGGAGGCTCGGCTCCCAAACTTGAGATAAACTGGTGCTTTGTCTTTCACTTGCTCAACTGCCTTCTAGTCCTCATGATTTGGCTATTTGCACTCCGAGCTGATGGAGGAATATTTGAATGGAGGGGTAGTAAATGAGGAGTATTTACCTCCTATAATTCCTCTCCCTTGTCCCATTCAATTTTTGACAAAGGTATTTGCCAAAATTCCTTGCTTTTAACCTTTAATCTTGCATTAAATGCACATTAGACCACAAAGCAAAATATCCAACTCTAACTCATCTCATAAACAAAATATAATCAAAAGTATGCAATAAGTTGTGATAATAGTTCGTTTGACTAAGCTAGAAGGTGAATTAAGGCCCATATAATTACCCAATGATGAGTCTCATCAACGGATATTTTTTTGAAATGAGGTTATGTCTGCTTAGCTAGTTGTTTAAATTCTAATTATTTTTCAAAAACCTTATTGTTGTTACTCTTGTTCTGTATTTGAATGTACCAGTCATAGTAAATATATTTTTGGGTGGGGTGGAGAGTGAGGTTTGTATAGTTATCAAATATTATGGTCACAAGAGGGGCTTTCTATCAGTCCAAGAGATTCAATATCTTGAATGTGTGCAAAATTACAACTGCCAATTTCTGCTTGTTAAACTATGGGCTCCTGTTTACTTTTATGGCATAGTTTCAAGTCAAAGAATTGATTTTCCCCCATTCACTTGATTTTTATGAATTGATTCTTGAATTTTTGTTGTTCAAAACACAACCAATTCTTATCCAATTTTTATAAGTTTCCCTCCCAATAATGCCACTTCATAGAGAGATAATGGTGTCTAATGGTGTATTTTCTTTAAAGTAAACTACAAGCAGACTTCAAAATACTATAAGAATGTAAAGAGGGGAATCACAATGAACTGGAACAAGACCTAGATGACTTGCAACCAATCCCTTGTGCTCTGATTATCTTGTTCCAACTCTATTATAGTGCCTTTGCAGCTCTGCTTCACCTTTCTGACTACCCTCCACCAAATCTTCCTTACACAAACAGAGTAATACAAAAAAAGCTAGAAGAAATTTGAATGAATATTGTCTAGGAGTTGGTTTCACTCTCTGAAAGGGGCTTAACACATCCAATAAACCAAATTGGTTTAAGCAAGATGTTAATAAATCCTTAGTAGGGTAAAGAACCCTCTTTGAAATCAATACCCAAACCAAGGTTATTATCCTCAATCAAAACTCGACCTTTAGGCAACACAACTATCTATCCTTGTTATAATTTTTTAAGATAATGGTCAAACATTGATTTTGTAGCTTACTCCAAATACAAATGAATAGAGGTCAAATATATTATATTTTCCTACCTAGAAACTTAATTTATTTAAAAATAGGGCTTCCAAGACAATATTTTACCATTGTAAGTTCCAAACACTGAAACATCTCATTCCGCCCAATGATATCATTGCGAACAATATTGATAACCAATTGTAAGAAGTCATGATTCTCATTTAATAAGCATGAAGTCACAATGTATCCAACCTATAAAAATGCATATCCATTAAAGTCATGAATAGCTTGTAGAGTACGTGGATGTTAGTTAATCATATATAAATGAACATATTGGCAATATATGAAATTATAGAAGTTCAATAGTTGTAATGCTATCTTCAGTTGCATTTGAAGACATAGCCTACAAAATATCATTGTCACCGAGAAGACAAAAAATCTCATTATTGTGGGTATGCCACATTATCCTTTGTAATGTTGAAATGACTAAAGGAGAAAGAAATTATTAATATTTTTTACAATAGCTTGAAGTGAATAGCTTCTAGGTAGAGGGTACATGAATGGTGTGCCATGAATTAATCCCAAAAAAAATTATAGAAATCAATTATCAAGAATTATCAAGCTGGACACTTAGAAAGAAACTGCCAATAATCTCACAGATTACTTTGGTCTGTTCTGTTATACTGAACTATAAAGTAAGCAAGATACTATGAAGTTTAAATTAAATTTGACATAAATGCCAAGATGACAGATCACTTGTTTCTCAACTCCGTGGACATTTATGAGATGAGCATTAGATTCTTTTCAATGTCAGAATTCATTCTAGGTGACTAGACATGCATAGACCTTTGTCACCAGATATTAAAATGAAGATGCAGTATGCATTCTGCATATGTCCAATATGAAAAATGAATTTTGCACCTTTTGTGGACATTTTTTGGTCTATTGATTTGCCAAAGCCTTTCACATTAAGACTATAACTTCCTTTACACAAGGAAACCAAATTCAAACCACCAATTCTTTCTTCTCTGCTTTTGAGGTCTTTCCCTTTAATGAAAGCATATTTCTATGTTTGGTCTCAAATTAAGAAATATTTCTAGCAACTTTATAGCTTCCATATTTGTATTTCCTATCCACAAAAATCTATTATTTTCAAGCCTAGAATATTTGCATTTTGCATGCACTTCTCATTTCCAGTAATATGGATTTAAGTGCAAGCAGTGAAAAGAAAAAAGAAAAAAATCCAAAACACAACGATATCAGTATATAAAATAAGATAAGAGAAGTTGACTGAAACCAACTTGTAGGAGGCCACAGAGGACAAAAAATTCATTAAGAAAAGGGATAGCAATAAGTGTTTCTCTAGATATTTAGGAGCAAATATAAGTGAAACATTACCCATATGACCAAAGTCTACATCATAGCCAAGCATATAAATGTAAAGCATCTTCTAGACATATTTCTTCTTGTCATATGGCGTCAAACCCTACCAGAAAGCATACACATTAAGATTAATAACATGCATTTAATGACTATTGCAAATTTACAAACAAATTGAATTGTAACAAGATCTACTTTTCACCTTGTAATCCACATCAACAATATGTTTGTCACAGGATACCATCACTTCTTGAATGATCCATGCAATACCAATGCTTCATGTATGATCCATGCAATTTAGAATAACGAGTTAATTGCAAAAAACAACATGCCTTGACTTCATGTCTAATGTTGCAACTTGCCACCCAGTTGAGGAAAGAAGAACAAAAAAGGGCAACAAAAGTGTATAAAGTTGTACATAAGATTAAAAGGAAAAGTTAAAGGTTTTGTGAAACCACACCTTTTGCAATGTCCTTAGGAGAACAAAAATATGAAAGAAAAATTGGTTGGCATTTAGGAAAGTATAATGAGGTAAGAAACTACACAGGACCTTTGAAGAGGAGAAAGTCGTTTTTTTCTAGCATAGATCAAGTCTTCACTAGAGAGGAAATATATTGGAGACAAAAATCCAAGGTTTACTGACTAAAGCAACATCAAAACACCATTTTTTTCTCATAAGATAGCAGTTTAGGAAAAAAACATAGAATAATAAACTTATAGGGATAGACAAGAAACATGAAAATAAAGATGGGAAAAGAAAAGAGTAATTTGAAAATTTCCTAATGGAGCTAATTCCATAAACAAGGTTAGAATCAACTAGACATTGCACAAAAATTACCAAATTATTTCAGACAGTCATAACAAGAGACTGATGAGAGAAGTGACGATTTAGGCAGTTAGGCAGGTAGTATTGAATAGGGAAGAAAAAAAATTCTTCGGGGCTAAATTGATTTTCTACATCCTAATTAGAAGTTGCACAAGTGCAGCATCTAGTAGAAAAGCACAAGATAGTTAATGATGTGCCCCTTCTAGCAAGTTCAAATGCTTGAAATAAATTTTATAGTCAAAATGATGGGAAACCCCTCAGATCGAGTACTTGTGGAGCATCCAGTAGAAAATCACAAGTGCAACATCCAATAGAAAAGCAAAAACTGGTTAATGATGTGCCCCTTTTAGCAAGTTCAAATATATAGTGGTGATCATACCATTTTGGATTCACCCCTTCATACCTCGGAAGAGGAAGGACATTACTATTTACAAAAAAAAACAAGAAAACTAGTGAACAAAGAAACAAACAAACACAAATCACCATTCTCCACATACTAAATTCCACCAATATGTTCATCAGTACTTTTAAAATTCATAAAATTCACCTCAACAGTAACACCAACTACCTGCATTGGTTCACCATCCTTATCACTAAATTTTGGACCCTTTCCAAAGCACATGACTCCATTAGCAGATACAAATGTATTACCATCATCACCAGATAATGTTTCAACTATACTTGTATTATGTGTTTCTTTTTTTCCTTTCGTTTTAGCCCTTGCTGATGTTGACAAAATGGTTTTTGGTAACTTTGTAGTTGAGGTGGTTGTTGGAGGTGCCATTGGGCGAGGATACTTGAACAATGAAGATTTTTCATCAAATATAAATTCAAACTTTGGGGTCTTCAAGTCATAGTTAAGCCCAATAAAAGTAGTTGGTGCAAAAGACATGTTCAAAAAGTAGATGAGTCGATACCAATACCAAAACTATGTGAATAATGTCATTCCAATAACAACAACCACTATATCATGCTTATACATGGAAATCACTTTAATAGTTACATTCCTACCACCTGCATCTAAAATACCAGAAGCCAAAATTGCACCCATCTTACTCATGGTATCCTCATGCTTATCGAGAATTATTTTCTCTAGTTGACACCTGAAACAATATCAAGAAATCATTTTAGTTTGGTGAAAATTGAAATAAATGTATATACCAACATTTTGAAAACAATTTGGTAAGCGATGGAAATATTTTCTTTTAAAATTTGAACTTCCATGAAGTACTCCTAAGCCATTGTAAAGTCCAAGGGACAACATACCTAAAGTTACCTACACGTGATTCACGTGATTCATTTGTCTGAACAAGAACCATAGCCATTGCTATTAGAGCTCCTTGATAAACAAAATCAACTACATCTAATGTCAGAGGCTTTAATAGTGAAATGGCTTCACTCAATCCTGTACCAGCACAAGAAACACCCACTACTATAGTTGCTCCATACCTAACATTTGGATTGTAAGACTCAGAAAGCAAAGCTACAACCTGTGGTGTCTGTAACAATGTGTAATAGGGGTCATCTTCAACAAGGATGTTCTTTGATGGTTGCTTATCTTCCTTACAATAGTGATAGTGGAGGTGGAAGTCCCTTTTCTAAGGGTGGAGCCCCATATGCCTTGGGAATTGTACATGCAAATCATGGAGAAGGGATCAAGAAGTTTCTTTGTGAAAGCTTATGCAATGACTTGAAGTAAGTATTTCATTCCTTTGTAAGAAATGAAATAGGGTCAGGTCTGGAGCTTTTGAATTAAGGACACACCACCTTTCAGGTAGGTATTTCACACCACTTTCACCAATCAATGCTATATTCTATTGACCTAGACCTGAAATATCGAGTGGATATTTGGGTTGTCCATCATACTAGAAAATGCCCCAATGTCTTTCAAATTTACCGGGTTCTATGCTCTTAGCACCTTCATCAAGAAGGCTAAACAAATATACTTTGATAGCTCCACTCTGCATTAGAGCTCCTTTTCCACTCATCACTTGTTTTAGAAGGATCTGATTGAACCTCTGTGCATACATGAGATTCACATTTTTATCACCATCAATGGACCAACCCACTTCTCCCACAATAATGGGCATATTAGGGAAGCTTGCTTTCTTCAAGGCCCAAATCAAAGTATCAAGATTTGCATCAAACACATTGCAATATTGTGTTGTCCCATCAATTACTGGTTGGTTGGTACCATCAAAGAAGGAAAATTCTAAAGGGAAATATTGGTTATCATATAAACTCATCAATGACTAGATATTGACACTAAAAGGTGCTTCATTTCCATTTAAAAACTGAATAATATGTATCATGAGATCACGGACTTTTGTCCTAAAATCCCTAGTTGATGACACTGAGTTGGTTTCTAAGGATTTGTACACATCTGCATTGAGGGGCACAATCAATTTGATCTGGTATCCTAAACCTACCTTGTTGAGAGCTTGCAAAATATTTCGAAGCACGAGAAGAGTAAAATTTAGATGTGCCATTACATGTCTTTAGGAAAGGCTCATTTCCAACTGCAACATACCTGCAGAGTGCAAGAATTTTTGCAACCAATCTTAGTACTCTGGCAATATTAAAGCAAATAAATGTTATCTTCTAAACCAATTAGATTCTCCTACCCGGTAAGAGTACCTCTAAGGATCTTATTTTTCCAATTTCCCAAATCTACATTACAATATTATTGTAATCTTATGACAACGAAAGAAACATAATTGACCATTAAAGTAATTTCACAGGAAGCAATGTGCATCAATGAAGAGAGCAAATTGTATATTTTAAATACTCTTTAAAATTATTAAGTTGTTTGGTGCAGTTCTAAGATCCAAGATAGCATTTTTCATAGCTATGAGTCTTGTGTTGAGGATATATGTGAAAATATACAGCTCTGTTATAAGTTTAGATTTAGTGAAGGTACAAATACTCTCTTTGGAGTGTTTTTTGATAGAATATAATGAAGATTGTTTGTAATCCATGGATCTATGATAAAGCATATAGGAAGCATTGGATTTATGCCTTAGGGTTGTTTTGTTTTTATCTTTTGAAATGTTGAAACATGCATTTGTAGAATGTGCTCTTCACTTCTATATCTAGTAAAAGGTTACGACTTTTTCCCATAGAAAAGAGCTCCATGGATACAATACTTAGTGTTCCCTGTTACTGTGGAAAATTGAGAAACATGTGCAAAATATTCATAGATGTAACCTAAAATAACTAATTTGAAAAAACCCTAGTCATTAGGGTTTAGAGACAATTCATTCCACCTTATTAAGTAGGTTGTATTTCCTTAAGGTTGTAGATGTTCAACATACTCTTTATGTTTTTGACAAATACTGGCAATATCTTCTATGAGGGGGATATCCCAATGGTAAATGTTTAAACGTACAACAGGTAGATAATGGTGTAAATCTTGTTGGGAATTATTTATTTGGACTAGAAAAGAACCTCGCTAATTTAAGAGATACAAAATTTTGAGAGACAATGTGCACCTCTAGCCCGTATGTCATGAAACTCATGCATCCTCCAACAAACATATGCTATAAGGGTATCAACATGTAAACTGGTCACAAGGGATCATGTTTGTGGCAATGGAAAAAAGTTTTATTCACATTGGAAGA
Organism: Pinus tabuliformis; assembly: GCA_031772625.1. Lineage (NCBI taxonomy): Eukaryota > Viridiplantae > Streptophyta > Pinopsida > Pinales > Pinaceae > Pinus > Pinus tabuliformis. Next base: position 592,499,983 of record CM062813.1, read on the forward strand.
ATAATACACACACAAGGATACATGTCAATAATATCCTGTTTGAAGGATCTTCCACTCCAATGAGGGCTCCTCCTAGCAAAATCTAAGATCTTCTAGCTGCAATCACTCTCTGGAAACCAAAGCTAGACACATTGATACCAAAGAGGAGGATTAAAAATTCTCCCCACTTATCAACCTGTAATTACAACATGGCTCCTAGTCCTACTAAAGGCCTATCAAGAAGTGTGTTTTGATACTAAGTTCATAGCTTAAAAATAAGAGATATCTTACAAGAGACAAAAGGATCCAGTCTCAGAAATGTGAGGCCTATTTATGCCTCTTCATCATTTTGACATAAAGAACTCCATTCAGAGGTCTTCAGCAATGGCTAAATATGTCTTATGCAGAAACACCATCTGCATTACCTCAAGGATTATAAGATATTCCTCACTTACCTAAACTCTACATATGGCCAGTTCCTAGATTGGCGTGATCTATTTTTTCTCATATAAAGTCTTGGTCAACCTTTTCACACCTCACAAAAGTTATTCATTAACGTCTTACCTAACCCTGCAATATTTTCCATCAGCTTCATCTTGCAATGGGATTGTGGAGAGTTTCATCCATGGGTTTTCCCCTTGACTAAAATAATATGTCTATGTCTTGTATGACCTCATTCTGACATGTATAAGCTAATTTTTTATCTACTCTAGCATGTGTTGTTTTGATCAACCTCCCAACTACCTTTGTCTAGTGTAACGTTCGACTCAGGTTTGACATTAAAGACAGATGCATAGGCCTCTTGAGGCACATTCATGAATGTTAACATAATTAATATTTTTGTAATCATATTTTATTCCCCTGCTTAAAATGTGAAACAGTCGTCTACTTCCACGTGCTGTAGTAATACACTATGTGTTGGGGTAACACATTATTGGACTACAACAGGTGTCTATGGAAACCACTTTAACATAGAAATTGGTATACCACCATTAACCTGCGTTCCAATAGAACTCTTTTTTTTACTACCAGCAAGTTTTTATGTGTAGTGAGGACATACATCAACTCTGGTACAAGAAACGCTAGAACAATTATACAAAAAATGACATAGAAATCAATTAAGTGGCTCACAAACCATGCCAAACCGATGATGCTCCAACTCTATGCCAAATCAGAAATGCTCTAACACAATGATAATTCTTTCACAGAACTAAGTTACGTCACCACAATGTCATAATTCACATGCATCATTAAACATATAATAGTTGCTCAAATGTATAGGATGTGAACCATTAATATTTCAGGAGCAGCGAGCACCATGTTATCCGATTTGAAGTAGGGAGATCATGTAAAGACTATACATGAAGCCTTTTGAGACATCAATTCAATTTCTTAATAATAAATACCTAGTGGCCCAAATTTATACATCTTGTTCCATGTCGATGTCAAGGAGGTCTAGTTTTTTCTACACTTATTTTCTTTCAATCAATAATAAACACTAAAGGAAATAAGAAACCAAAGTTGATTGTTCATAGAACTTACTTGAGATCTGTTTCAGAGTAGTTTGAATGGATTTTAAGTACATTACTCGAAAGGGGATTCTTTTCCAAAGTGCATCAAGCAGAGTAGACTGTAGCAACAACAAACATTGATGGGGGGGCTTTATCATCACGTATTGCATCAAGCTCAGTTTGATGAGGAAGTATACAAAATTTTCCATCTGACTATTAGACCAAACATGGAAGCATGCAAAAAAAAATTAATAATCTGAATTTAAAGACAAAAATAATGGTCAGAATCTAGATAAGGTCTTGCCTCTTCATCAGAGCTTGTAGTTTTGAGGATCCAGAAAAGAAATGCATGCTATCGCATTGTGCTACGAATCTGCATACTTATGATCTCTAAAGCAAGATTGGCATCCTATAAATCAATTAATTTTTATCAAACTTATAGAAATAGAAATTCATTTTCATTTTTGAAAGTCAATTTTAAAATCATTTAAGCCCACAGGTGTGAGGTCTACCCACAAATAGGAAGGTGAATAGGCTTGTATTAATACAAAGAACCATGTTCAAAACCCCCAAAGTGGGTGTAGATGTAGGCTAGATACTCCTGAGTGATTTGATGGCCTAAAAACACCCTGATAGCATAGTCACTTAGTCAAAGTGTAGTTGTAAGTTACTATAAGTAGCATTTATCAAAAGATATTCAATTCACTATACACACAGAGAATAGTTTGGTTTGATCCTATATAAATATATCATAGAGCTTAACAAGGAATTATGCATTCGAAATTTCTCCTCTGATAGCCTAGGAGAAAACCCAAAACTTCTCTCTTATATAATTCTCAAGGAATACTTCCATACCTTGACCAAGACAACTCACCAAGTGAGGGCCAGACACTCAATCAATACTCCTTTTTGTAACTCGCAATGCTTCTCTTCCCAGGGCTAAAAATTTGAACATAAGATAATATCCCTTTACATGTGTGATCTTGCTAGCACAAAGAAAAGATGCCAAAGATAAACCAAAAGGTTCTTCTTTACTTCCTTGCCGAGCTTACCACAATATCATACCTTTAGAGCTAGTACTATCATTTAGAGTTGTGTCTTCTCTTGAAATGTCAAATCAAAAGGGGCACTTAGTACCTCTCATGAAGTACGAGTCAGACTTGAATGTGCAGATATAGGACAAAAAATAAAGAAGCAGTAGATGAAACAGGAAGCAACCCCATCCTGAGTTAGTTCTTTATGTTTTTTAGGAAAGTAAGGATTTTAGGGATTTTTTGTAGAATTTACACCATTGAGTTCTTCCTTGAAATTTTGTATGTAAATTTTCTTGAATTGGACACTTTTTGGTAGGGTTCAAGCCCTATTTTATCTACAGCTATAGGCAATCAGACCTCCTTATGCAACTCTGCTGCGAGTAGTTGTTGCAACATTTTTTCTTAATATAAAGTTTAAATTTTAAACATATCTACCAGTTCTTGTTAGAGAAAAAAAATGCCAACTTAGATGTTGTCTTATGAGTTGTTCCCTTTGTAGGAAACAATGCTAGGGCATCTAGTGGAAGTATGAAGAATCCTCTAGCCAAAGGGGATATGTGACCACAATAACAACTCTTTTCTATACCAAATTTGGAATTGAAGCACATACACACTAATTCTTTAATGAGCTCATTGAAAAATAAAATGGTTGATGGCTGAATAATGAGAGGATATGGGAGAGAAAATATGGAGGACTAAACTCAATGGATTGGTGGGAAAACCATTGGGTTATGGAGTCAAGTTACTCATGATCATGGGTCTAGGAAGGAGTTGAAATAATCAATAGGGAAATGGAATTTTTTGAAGGAATCTACCGATTAAATCAGAGACAGTAAGTAGAGAGCATAAACACACAAAATCCCCTACACATCAAGCACCTTTCTCCCAAACTAAAAGACATGAAATATCAAGTATGAAGGTATAAAATATGTTGAAGAAGATACACTGACATAGAAAATTATGAGAGGGTGGAAGTCCCATTCACTTATAGGTTACAGAAATGAAAATTTTTTGGCATTGCAAGAATAGAATCCAACAATTTAATCATATTACACAGAGGAAAAACCACACATGAAACTGGGTAAGGAATAATATCTTCATTATATTGACAGTAGCATGAATTTATCAAAATCTTGTACACAATAAAATCCATTACTCTCCAACCTATATTTTTAAATAACACAAATATGAAATGGCAAGGGGGCAAAGCCATAAAATGCCAAGCATGTGCATGTGCATAAGGCATACTGTAATTATAGCTGACTAGAATCTAAAGAAGAAAAATAGTTTAGAAGATGAATAATAGGAGTACCAAAAGGACTAAGAAAAATAGACAAATAGCTTTAGTGGTGAATCTTCATCTCAAGTCTTATGTGAATGTTTCTCTGTATCTCTCCTCCTAAAGTATTTCCCTCTAGGAAACAGAAGCAGCATGCCATACGAGTCTTGAATACCCCCTGTAATCCAACATGTGTTTCCTCTATGACTATTGCATAAGTAGTTCTCTATTGGAGGCAATTCCCATTTGAATCTAGTATCTATCCCTTTCATTTGTTGGCCTCACTTCAATTCCAGCCAAAATTTCTTGTATTGATTGCTCAAAATTTTCTTCAACTACTCTTCCTTTCTCTGAAACAAATTTGGCCTCTAGATGGTCCCTCCAAACATTTTTAGAAATATGCCTCTACCTAGTTGTTGGTTCACTCAACCATGATTTCTAAAAGTGGGAGACTATTAGATTTTCTAGATGATGGTAAACAGACTCTACATTAAAATAATTCCTAAAAAAGACTAGATAGCTGAAAATTGAAAGCCACTCAAAATTGCATCTCTAATGATGCTATAATCTATAAACACATATTGTAGAAAATATATAACAAAAACTTAGTAGATGGACTATAAAAACCTATTATTGCTTTCTCATTAATTATGAACTCAAATATGCTACAGAAAGAAGTGACAAACTAATTCACTGCTCACTGTTGAATTGAATGAATTATAAAATCAATATGCATGCCTCCTTATATAACAGAAAGGTGGTCTTGCTAGGGTTTACAAGGCTATATCTAAATCCTAGATCTGCTACAGTCTTGAGATTTGTACTCTTGTCTCTGCATGAGTGATAGTATTTAATTAGTGTGTTCTAGCAAGAGAAAGATATCCTCGGTATTTGTGCCCTATCACTGGACTGCATATGCCTTACCTAACTAAACTTAGACTTAAGTAAAAAATAGAAAACTGCTAGAATAAAATTGAACTAAGATATGAAAATTATCTAGCACATGCAAGTTGTTGAGGATAGATTGTTGGAAATAAAACAATAGTTACTTCTACATATTCTAATGTACCATACTATTGAATCTAGAAGAGAAGAACTCCTCTCTCAATGTACAGTTTGAATTTTTGTAACTGAAGTGTCTTGATGTGTTCACAAGTGTGCCTAAGAATGCTACACATGTGCCTACGCTATAGAATACTATTCAAGATACACTCTAACACTATCTCTTTCCAAGGAAAGTGTTCTTCACCAATTGAAGTCTCTCCCTAAATGATTTGAACTTTCCCTTTGCCAAGGGTCTAGTTAAGAAATTTGCAACTTGTTGATCTGTCCAAATATACTCTAGAGAAATTTCTCCCTTCTGAACCCAGTCATTGAGAAAATGGTATCTGATGTCAATATGCTTGGAGCAGTCATGGAATACTAGATTCTTAGAGTTTGATGCTACTCTAGTTGACATAGTAGACCACAATAGGCTCCAACATCTTGCATGTTAATTATGCAATCAACTTGCAAAGTTAGATGGCTTCACAACTAGTAGTGCTAGCTGCGATGAATGTGTGTTGTACACAATGCCACTAAATCATACTTCCTGCTAAACTAGGAAATCACTCTTAAACCCAAAATGAAGCAACACCTTGAAGAACTCTTCTTGTCACATGCATCTCTTGCCCTATCATAATTAATGAATCCATGCAGCATTAACTCACTATCTCTTACATATCTTAGACTACAATGTATTGTGCCTTTCAAATATTGGAGCACATGTTTTGTAGCTATTTGGTAAATCTATCTCGGCCCAACCATTAACTATCTCAAGGTATTCACTACAAAACATATATAAAGTCTGGTCTTGACTAGATACGTCAAGGATCCAATGAATTGTCTATACACTAAAAACTCTGCAAAATTTGAATCCAAGTCAACATGAAACTTCAAATTCAGTATGATAGTAGTGGTCATGGGTTTACAATCTATCATTTGGAAACTTTTAAGGGTCTCAACTGTGTATTTTCCCAACCCAAGGAAAACCTCACCAATACTCTACCACACATCTAGACTTGAGAAATGTTACATCAACTCAATATCCATTTCAAATTCTTGTGTCACCTTAGCTTTGCACCTTGCAATTATCTTCTCTAAATAACTTATAAGTATTGGGTCATCTACATAAACAACCAAAATAAGTAGATCAAATCTACCAAATAAACCATTTTGCATGAGGACGTGTCTTTATAATGTCCCCTATGGATTAATTTCCCAAGGGACAAAGTAGCCTATCAATCCCCGTAGACTATAGTATTTGATAAAGGGGAAAACCTCAATTACCCAATGTTTGGGAAGCATGGGGTAAAGTATTGGAGCAGCTGAGAAGGAAGCCCAAAATTGGGGTTGACATGAACCCCTCTCAAATAATTAAGGAGGAGAAAACCCCCACAAGGAAATTTATAAATACAAAAGAGTAAAATCATTTTTATCATTGATTTGGATTATTTTGGCTCTTTTTTTCTTTGAGCCTGAGCTCTAAGGGTTTTAAGACCCCTTTCTCTTCTTTGACTAGTTTTGGTGGAGGTGATCCCACCCCACCTAGTCACCATTTCTCTTATTCTGGCACAAATCATTCGAGTAGTCTAGTTTGGCTTAAGAATTAAAGATCTTACTTTATTCTGGCACAACAACTCTTGGAGAATACTGATTTATTTGGCTCATTGAGATGCTTCCTATTCAACTAAGGGAATCTGACCTAGATCTTGTTGAAGGACATCCTTAGGCAATTTAGTGGAAATCCTAAGCAATCTCACTCGAATTTCTGAGGAAAATTCAGAGGAATTCCTGAGCAAAATTCAATGGTCTCTAAGACAATGATTTGGATTTGGCATTATTAGGAGATTCAGCCTCCTAGGACTACAACTTATCTCAAAAGAACATCGTTCCAGGCAGCTAAGGAAAAAAGTGAAAATCAGACTGTTACAAGAATGGGAACACTAGCTATAGATAGAGGGAATGCATTCTAAGGCTATGGAATGGAGGGTCGTTGAGTTGTAGAAGCCATAGGGTTTAGGGTCTCACGGTTAAGGGTCACAAGGCTATAGGGCCTTAGGGCTGAAATTATACTCTAGATAGTGAGTTGACTATCCTCTTTTCCCAACAAGTTAATAGATATAGTCCAAGTTTTGTAGGAAAGTAGGGTAAATTAATTGTTACAACACTTAGTTAAATTGCACAAGTAGTCAGATCTGGTTTGATTGAGCGATAATATTATTGGACTATGTATAATTTGGTTATTGGATAGTCAGTCCAACTAATGTGGATTTGTGGAAGCTCCTACTATTGATTGCTATCTTAATGGTACCTTTCTACTATGGTTAATTTATATGAAGAAAATAATTGTTAATGTATGAAGGAATAAATTTTGTGGTATTTCTATTAGAAACCATAGTCTAAAAAGGAAACCCTGCGATGGAAAAATTACCCTAGGTCACTACAGTGGTATTAGAGTTGGTTCTCCTACCATCCTGGAGGGTGTTTAAAGATGGAACAACTGGAAGTAGTTTTTGGCAAGAACAAATTATTTGCATAAGTTGGAAGAGCAGCAAGCGAGAACTATTAAAATATTGCAAGAATGGAATAGAAGTGATCTTACAGAATTAGATTTGGATAGAAGAGTTGCAACATCTAAGGAAAATGAAGAGGCTTAAAAACACAACCAATCTGAGAAAAGTATAGGCAGTGTTCCAAGGGGAAATAGAAACAAACAAGGTAATCATAATCTAACAACACAATATTCACCAGAGTTTTGTAAAGTGGTGTCTGATGCTAAAGAGGAATTGTATACTCAAAAGGATCAAACATTTATTGGTAAGGGTAAAGATATTGAAAATCGAATGCAAGGGATAAAAGAATTACAAAAATTTTCCAAAGTTGGCACAGATAGAACAACTAGTAATGATTGAACTATGAAATATCTTCTGTAGATAATTTTGTAAAGAAACAAGGAGGGTCACTAAGAGAGAATCATGATCTCCCAAGGAGAATGCCTAAGCCTTATATGTTTCACAATAGAAAGCATAATGTTATTTGTACGTAGACAACAAAAGTTAAGTAGGATATTGAGGAAAAAAGAGTTGTCAAAAAGTCGACCGATGATAAGAACCTTTTTTGAAGTGATGAAGATGAGGGTGTTATCATCTCTCTAGGGCAAGACAAGAAGGCTTTCAGACTTCCAGTTAAAACTTCTGATATAGATATAAATAAGAGTAAAGTGGAGGTTCAAGATAAGATTCCTAGTGAAGGGGGTGTCCAGCAACTAAGGAAACTATTGAAAGCAAATGATCCATTTGAAGCATCAAAGTCTTTAGGTGATTGGTGAGATGGAAACTATAAGAATCTCTACCAACCAGAATGTAACCTTAGAAAATGAAGGTGTTGAACATAGATATGTCCACAATAAATACACTAGTGCAAACTACTTGAGTGCCTCACAAAAACCTTAAAGATGAAATCCAGACATCCATGGTATCCATGAACATTGAGACTAGTCAAAGTTCCATATGCAGGGAGATCATGTATTGGTTGGGGTGATTAGTGCTTTCCCACCACAACCCCGTAGAGAAACACATATCAGCATAATTACAACTAATGTTAGGAATCCTGAATCTTCTAACAGAATTGGGTGTCGACACTGAAATCCCCTACTTGTACCTTGAATGAACTTCTCTGCTACGGGGCTTTCGTTAGATCCCATTATTATTATTTTCACACAATACATGTTGGGGAACCCTTAGGTTTTCCTCTAAATCATTATGCTCTTATAGTTCAATTAATTAGGGAACTTGTTTTTGTTGCACCATGATATCACTCTTATTGGACATTGGCTTAGCCTAGAAACATCACAAAATTTGCAAACCTTCCAGGTTTATAATAAATAAATGTTTCTTCAAAAAAGAATTTTTTTTTATAAAATCATTTACAGTTGCTGGTGTATAAAATAGAGACTACAAAGGCGAAGCCAATTGCATCACATTTTGTCCAATTTCTGATCTAGATCTGCCAGATGCAAATAAAGATCCAGCATCGCCTTTCAATGAGAATGAAGCTTTCAACAAACCTTCTACAAACTCAGCCAAAAAATTCCCTTGTAGTGTAGGCCTCTTCCATCAATTAACGCAAACCCTTGCCTTCCCCGCATTACACTATTTTTAAAAAGTTATGAAAAGGATGTGTGATATCTTTGATTTTCTTTTCTAGATAAACGAGGAAAAAACTTTGTATATAGAAGAAAATAAAATCCCAAAAAAACACCTAGTCCTGCCATTGTGAAGAACTTGGCTTAAAATCCTTGTAAACATGAATCGCAGGAAAACAAAAATAAAGCTTTATAGACATGACTTTCTGACCAAGATAGAAAGTTCAAAGTTGCAAGGTGTTTATGGATGAACAAGAGAATGAGTTTCAAATTTACAAGGTGTTTATGGATAATATATATATATATATATATATATATATATATATATATATATATATATATATATATATATATATATATATATATATATATATATATATATATATATGTACATATATATTTTTTATTTATACATATATACACATATATGTCCTCCACATTTCATTGAATTTGGGTAATTAAGATAAGTGAAGAGTATTGGATTTGAATTTGTTCTACTATTTGGTATTTTGATCTTGTGATAAAGTATTTTAATATTATTTATGGCTACTTCTTCATTTAAGGTTAGATTTGTTGATCTATTTGTTGTTAAAGGTGAGTGAAATCTCAATGTATGGTTATAGTTTTTATAATTCTTTAGAATTTTCTCATTACTAAAGTAAATGTGTCCTCTACTAATTAACCAACACTTCTCCTTCTAGTTATTTTTCATAATGTATTTTACCCAGCTATAAGCTCACTCCCATTTTGGATAATCTATCAGCCTTTAAATATAATTCCCTGTGAATGCGATAAAAGGATATAACTCTGAAGATTATAATAAACTCCATAAATCTAATTATCCACTAATCCAATAAAGAAGTGTTTAAGCAAGTATAACCTTTCAGCCAATCTATAATAACCTTTGAATCCCCTATCATTTGTAAGTTTAGATTGTTGAAGTGACATAATTAAAATGACTAACATAAATGATTGATTTATATTATTGTAGTTCTTATTAGGTAGTCATATTTTTTTCCTAGACTAAATTAGTCATTCACATTAGTCATTTTTAGTTGTATTACTTATTATCTAGTCATATATTTTAACCTGGGACTAAATTAGTCATTTATGTTAGTCGTTTTTAGTTGGGTCACTTAAGATTTCTCATTTTTGGTAGTATTTCACTTGGAAAAGCTATAGTGACTTACGTTTTTAGTCACCTAGTCATTAATTTCATCATTTTTTACTACTAGTGGTTGAAGATCAATTTGATGAGCCAGATGAAATTGAATACGAAGCTTTGGCAGAAGAAGACAAATATGAAAAGCACTCAAATTATGATTTTGTAAATCTCACTAATGTTTATGAGTGTGTAGGTAATGGTAGCATCTAGGAAGAAGCAACATAAAAAGAAGAATATATCTCAATTGTAATGTCTATCTACAATCAAGACTTGGACTCTGTTGAAAACAACATGAATGAGTTAATTGAACAATACTAAAATTCTCTCAGTGATGGAAGTGAACATGTTGAAAAGGAGTTGAAATGAATTGGCATCATCCTAATTTTAATAAGGAGAAGTATCTGATGTTCATGATCTAGAGTAAGAAGAAGAAGAAATAAGTTTGGAGAAACAAGTTCAAGAAAATGTTTCATCAATATATTGTAGCAAACAAAGTCAAATTGCAATATTTGAGTCATGTTTGTAAGCCTAGCTGAGACATAGACCAACAAGCAAGTTAACATGTAGGTGGTGATTAAGGGGAGGTGTTAGAAATAATCATGACAATGCAAGCACATTATAGATTGTTGGTGATAGTAGGTAGAAAGTCAATAGGAGTTGGTGAATGTAGGTAAGAAATAAATGGCAGTCGACAGAGGTCACTATAGAATATACGACTACCTTGTGTTTAAATTACAATCATTAGAATGCAATCTACAATATTTCTACGTAAGCTTTTAACTCTGATAGGTCATATGATGTGTTGCAAAGATCTTGTCCAATGAACACAGGTGTCATGGGGTAACATCTAGGTTGAAGTGTTATTCTAGGAAATCGGAGGATTAAGCATTTTCCTATAACCTACCTGTCCATAGTACTCTTCTATTTTGGGATGGTTAATAACAGGGTTCAAAAATATTCTATGCTCATTACGGATGGGCATTTCCTGTGAGTTTTGCACCAATACCATAGAATCACAATGTAACCCAATCAATTTTACATAGAGAGGAAGCATTTTGGGGATGGGATTCTTCAAAACATGAAGGCTTAAATCCCAATAGCTCAAATAGAATATATTTATGCTTGGAACTCAAAGCCCTCAATTTCCTAAAGTCGAAAATGAAGGTTTCCCGACACTTTGTAATCCATAATTCTCTACATACACAAAACCTGGTATCATAATGTAGTTTGCGATATCAACTGGAACATTTTGGAAGTTCAAAAGATTCCCCAAAAGAATCCAATTTACATGAATGAAAACAACACCCCAAAATCCAATTTACTCGAATGAGAATAGCCGTAAATGACCAGCGATGGCTTGCAAGGTCAATGAATACAGGAAAGTAATATGACAATGGTGGAGGTGAGTAGCTAATAAAGTACCACCACATTTTAGTCGACCAAATGGCATTCTATTACTTATGATGTGTGCCAGTCTAAGCAATATTGATTGGGGTCATGGGAAAATCTTGGACAACATTAACATCATAGATATTTATGTTCCCACTAGCGACTAATTAGTAAAAGACATTCAAATTAAATAGTAATAATGGTTATAGGTAATGTTAAACCCCGACGTGTTAGCTTTATCTTGATAAAAGAAAACCATTTCAGAAAAAACTAACATAATTTCTTGAATTAGGGGAGAATGTCAATCGAAGCTAGAAACCTAAAGAGAATGTCAATTTCCCCAGCTCCGTTAAACCATAAAACAATGTCAATTAAAGCATCCTTCAACATGAGAATGAAGATAATGAGAAAAATCCTAAATGTCAATCCCAAGACCTTCATAGTAGCAGGGAGAGACATAATCCCTACTCCCACCACTGTAGTCGACAAATTGAACATGACGCCAGAGAAGGAGGCACCTTTGAATATTTCATGCACACCATGTTTTCCATCCCAGTGCTTCTTGGGCAGCAAGATACTGGTTTCACTCACCAAAGGCTTCTTCTTTCAGGATCTCCTCTCTGGTGAGGCGATAATCGTCATTGTTAAGACAAACTAGGGCCCAAAAAATTATAGTTTCAAGGACTCGAGCTGAGCATTAAATTGTTCCATAAATGAGAATAAATTGCACCAGACATTGTTAGTCCAAAAAATATGTCGTTCATCACGCCACAAATAGTTTCAGAAATGATAAAACACCATGAACAGTCCAAACAAAATCACAATGGACTCATTATATATCTAAAAACAACAAAATTAGAAAATTATTTCATTAATAATTTAATTTCTAGAATTAATGTCAAGTGTAGGAATTTGATGAAGATTCAAAATATTTCCCAATTTGGAGAGCACTTTGGAGACCCTGTCGCGACACTGTAAGAAGCATGTATTAGCATTCAGAATAATCGCCTGAAAATGTGATGTAATGTATTGTTTATTATAACATTAACATGATCAGAGTTCTGCATGAGAATGACACAAAGGAAATCAACAATATGCAATAAATATATTAATGAAAGAAATGGGCTTACTCCAAGCATTGTTAAGGATTCCACAGAGCGAAGGAGATGAATATTTGGAACCATTTGTGAGCATTAATGACAAAATATCAAGAACATTGAGCAACTGCAAAGATGAGGTTGTGAGGAATAAGTGGGTACAATCCGCTTTTAATTGTTTCATAAATGAGAATAAATCACACCAACTACCAATGTAGAGCTTAGTGGGAATGTGTGGGCGAAAATTCTGTATCGGCTGAACTAATACTAATGCATAGATCATATATGTCACTACTATGCAGTGACATAACAATGAAAAAGTTTTAGATGGAAAATTCACAAATGTGAAATTATGTATTCAATGTATTCACACATTCTACAATTTTTAAATGTAAATGGAATTTGAGGTTGTCAACCAACATAATAAAGAGTTTTTGAAGGCTATTTTGAGAATATTGTTTAAGGGAACTTTAATGGACACCAAACTCCCCTAAGACACTAAATTAAAAATTTCATTGCTAGGAACCTTGTATGTTCACAAGTTTACAAATATGAAGCTCACTCATTTATAAGCTTGCACACTTTATTATTATGTCACTGTCATGCAAGTGACATATATATAGTGATCATGATGGAGCAATATTTTCAATGTACAACAAAATTCAGAAGAAAAATAAATGAATAAATAAATAAAATAAAATAATATGAAAAAATGTTCACTTTATGTTTAAATGCGTTCATACCAAATTTTTTGGCTAACATATTTTCATCGCCACTATCAGGGCTACATAGCTCGAGGCAATGTGCCAACTATCCTTGTGTGCCTATTTTTCCCTTAGTGATTGGTGTTACTCAAGGTTGCCATGTCATGTTTCATCCTGTAAATTCTAGTGCCTTGCAGTTCCACATGTCTAATCAATCCATCTGAGCTAGTCATATCATAACAAATTTTATTGTTGCATTATATTGTCACTTTTTCACATATTGGGTGTCAATGTTGATATCTTTCCATATCTCCGTGGATAAGGAAATACGAAATAACCACTCACAAATTTGGATACCTTGCAATTAGTAATCATATACACAAGTAAGAAAATTATGAACCTGTACTTATACATTTAAAAATTTAATTGGAAGCATTTATCTTGTTATACCTATCAAAAGTAGAGTATATTCTAATCAGTTTGGGTCAAAATGCTTTGACTCTTCATTAATTTGCAAATTTTTAGAAACTATTTCCAAAGTTTATTAAAGTTTCGGTAAAATTAAATATTAAACCTTTTTTCTTTTTTCTTTTTTCTTCTTTTTTTCTCTTCTTTTGTTTCTTCTTCTTCTTCTTCTTCTTTTTTTTTTTTTCTCAGAAATTGAAAATTATTTTTTTAATTTTTAAAATTTGAATTTCTAATTTTTTATTGGTGGATAACTAATTTTATGTGGTTTAAAATCAATTTTCATAATTAAAAATTGTTTAAAAAAAACCTCTAATGACCAAGTGTCCTCATAAATTAATTATCTAAAAAAAATTCAAATATATGGAATTTTCCATAATTAATATTTTCTTTTGCAAAAAGTTTTTTTTTGTAAGCTTGGTAGGACTACATCTTCATCATGTCCAATATATCACCCTGATCGGAAAGTAATTAAACTTGTGACTTCACATCAAAAAGTGTCTTTACAGAGCACCCGACACCGTGTATCCAAGACCCTGTCGACTTTCCAAAAAGAAAAATTAAATATATGGATTTTTCCATAATTAATATTTTCTTTCTATTCATTATCATACTTTTTTTTAACAATAAATATGTATTAACCAATAATCATTCCTTGCTTGCTTTCTATTAATTGTTTATTCTTTCTAATAATAATACTTTTTTTCACTTTTTCTATTAACATATTTTATTAATCATAATATTATTTTATTGTTAATTCTTTCCAACCCTTTTTTCATAAAACTATATTATCATGTACCAATATATTTTTAACAAGTTGATTCTCCATCACCAAAGTTGTGGTGCTTAAATCATGCATTTAATATAACTAAGTTATATGATTACATTCACCCCATAAAAGTTCTCTACCTTTTGCATAAAAGACAGACACTAAAGGGCTGCTAAGAAGAAACACTTCATATTACACTTGTTTATATAAAACACATGCAAATCCGGATAAGTATCGTTGTCTTTGACCTAACATTTGTTTGATTTATTGACATCAAAAATTGTGTTGTAGTGATTCCTCATTCATCTTGTGAATGTCATATTGCTTTTATGATTGGAAAAAACAAATTCATGAATTCTTTACAAAATAAAGATAAAAGTCCTCCCAAATTGCATTTTTCAAAAAAATATTTATGTAAATCTGCAAAATCAAGTATGATTTAGAAATAAAGAGAAGTGCCTCACACTAACACAAACGAACAAGTTTAGAGAGCTCTTAATAATTAATAATAAGCAATTTTACAAATAAAAAGTTATACATTTTATTCAAACATGCTTTAAGCTTTAAAAATAAAGATTAGTGCCTTAACAAGCATAAGGTTTAATAAAACAGGCAAGGACTAATAATTTTACTAAGAAATTGAGCAACATCATTACTCTTCGGACCTAACACTATTATCGGCTTTCCACCTGAAACCAATTTGACAATATTGTACCAACATCTTACGTGGAGAAGTTATTATGTCTAATCCATATTAGACAACGAGATTAATAAATCCCTAGGTAGAGTGCATATGTTAATAGTTGAATCGAATCAACATTACATGTCACTGATAGTGACATATAAGAACCATGTTGGGGAATTAATTTCATCGTACAAAAAAAGTTTAGAAAAAATTTATGCAGTTTATAATGTTTTACTTTAGTTTTAAATGGTTCGTACCAAAAATTTGGGCTGATATATTGTTGCCGCCACCACTATCGCTACATAGCCCAATGCAATACATCAACCTTTGTCATTGTAAGTCTAGTGTTCGGTGCACATATTAAAATTAATATTGCAAAAGTTCGAATGTCAACGGTTATTTAGCTGGAGTGGTAGAGATGGCAGTTTGCCCTCTCATTTTTTATATTATTTTAATTAAAAATAGTGTAGTCATATAAAATAAATAATTAGTAAATGTTGATAGGTATCAATTTATGATAAACATTGAAAAACTTATTTTATTATACATTTCATGTTGCTAAAATTTAAAAAAAAAAATTAATTTATAATTTTATTTTAAATTATGAGATGATTTTGGGGAGATTGTTTTCACTATACTTGTGTTTCTGGTGGGTCATCAATTGTTCTTCTTATGGTGAATGCTAGTAGAGAGAGCATATCTCCTTCCTATAATATGATTGTAGAAGGATTCAAAAGTTTGGGGAAAGCTTTGCTACCAACCTCAATTTGGTCAAAACTCTAATGGGGATAAGCATAATCCCCAATATCTCATCACCTAATATCGGAAACAAAGGTTAGGAAGTTGTCTTCTTAAAGCTACAATAGACCCTAAAATTGAAGTTCAATACAAATGCATTGGGAAATGTATCCAATATATGCAGGATCACAAACTAATCATGAAAATTCTCAACATATGGCCTTAAAAAAAAAACCTCTCTCACTAGATTCAGCTGAAATGGAAACCCAAGGAAAAAAATAAGCTAGAATTGGGGGCCAAAGTTTTCTTTAGCATAGTATTTTCCAACATTGAAGGCAAAACTTGATTATTTGAAAATGGTTCATATTTTTTTAACTCAACGGGATTGTATCTCCTCTTTTGGATAGAGAGCTTTGTGCTTGATAAGGAATATTTTACTGCAACATTAGTCTGGATCAGGATGTATACACTACTACGAGAATTATAGGATGAGGAAACTCTAGTTGGCATCAATAATTTCGTTTGCGATTTCACCAAAGCTACAGAAGAAACAAAGCAAGATAAGTACATTTCTTATGCCCATATTTATGTATACATGAATATTTCCATGTCGCTTCTAGAATGCATTGATATTTATTATTAGTATGAGATATAGAAGCAAACCCTGGATTATGAGCACATCCCTTTCTAATGCCAATGATACCATGAATATGGTCATCTCTACCATAATTTCCCTATGTTGGTTATAAATTACAACCCTGAGTGTTCTCCTAATGATAAGGGTTTCCAAAAATTGGAAAAAAAAATGTAAAAACTGTGAAAAATGATAATATACCCTTAATATATATATATATATATATATATATATATATATATATATATATATATATAGTCAGTCACTTCGTACCCCCCACTTAGTGATTATAGCGGTTAATTTCATGTCTTGGTTTCACCCATGCACACATTATGTCTTCAAAATTTTTCTATAATAGGTTTTTCCTTTCTCTTTTTGTTATAGGTTGTATATCTTCTCTTATTAGGACAAGGTGATTCTTCAGTTCAACCCGTGATGTTTAACCAACTCTCTATAATATATGTATGTGAGACATTGCAGATTTGATAATTGATTCATACTATATGACTTTATCCATCACATATAATTTATTTGATATAATTCATGTAGATATATTCCCGTTACCATCGACTAAATATAAATAATTGTAATGTTCGTCCACCCATCTATCATAAGACTTGGGCTCTTACACACCCAATATAACAAAGGCTATGGTTAACAACCTCATGTCATTGATTAAGTCACATTTTATGTATATATTATATTACTCTTGTTTGGTTTATTTATGTCGATGTCCACGAATTTGTTACATTTTATAAGTGTCTTTCTTCCATTGTCTTCATTCCACATTACACTCTCACCTAGCACCACATGCCCCCATCACATGTTTGTCAGGTGTAACTGATAGGATTGTTTTATGAGATCCAACATAGGTGTGCATTCGAGGGTTTTTTACTATGCTTTCTTTGTCTTTTTTCCTCCCATTTGTTATAATTTCTTCCTTCCACTAAGCTTTGCTTATGTGGAAAGTGAGCGGATTCAATCCTATTCTCATTGAGTTTCAATGAACATATAATTGTTTCCTTTGTGTTCTTACACACCAGGGATCTCTTTCATCAGGGGATTTAGTTTTCTTGTGGCTGGTTTTGGTGAGTATAGGTTTTCATATCATTTATTCTTTCTATATCATTTTCATTTCCATTTATGGATTCCAATACTTTGGTTGGTTAACTAGTTACTATGGATTTGTTTGTTTATAGGCTACAAGTATGGTTAAGATTAGCATTATAGAGCTGAGACCCCTTTTGCATCTTTGCTTCCTTATCATTTTCTAAAATTTATGACAAAGTTACATTGGTTTGATTTTGGGCTTTCACAAAGTTATATGTGTACTTATGTAACATAAAAACTTTTTTTCCTTACACCCCCTTTTATTCCTATATTTGATATTAATAATTGAGATGTAATCTAAATATATCCTCTGCATTTAGGTTCTCTGCAAGAGCAATAAAGGGATTAAAGGAAATATTAGTTATGCATAGGGATTAAAGGAAATATTAGTTATGCATATTGGTTGTTACAAGTAATTCATAGTCTCTATTCACACCCTTACTAAAGGCTCCATTTTAGCCATTATGGCATTGGTTTATGGATCTAGATTGTGCCTTCAATTTTGTACCACGTTCCCATTCAGTTTTATTGTGGATTACACTATCAATCTGGTTAAGGGTTTATTAATTTATGGCTTCAACCTATGTGTCTAGCCAAGAGTGAAATTTGTTTTGATGACCATAATGACAGGGTGTAACATTTATCATAGTTTTCAAGGCATTACCCTAATCATATTTTTTATTTATGGTTTAATCATTTTTGTCACAGTTCCATATATTGTGGTGTCTCATATGTTACATTTCAATTTAACTTCTAAATGAAATGATGTTTTTCCCTACTCCTTAGGGAATCCAATTGAATTCTGTGGCACCCCTTTTTCAGGTGACCACCTTATTGTACTTTTGTTTCTACTAATATCTATTATTTAGGTATTAAATGCAATCATTCATATGTAAATCAAACCTCGTGATGTTGACTGTGTTGCAGGTGTAGAGTGACCAATGTCATCCACAGACCCCTAAAAGGTATTTACTTTTCCTTTTCTATATTTTAATATGTAATCAATGTATTAACACCTTACTTATATCCAATAAGGTTTATTTTATTCATTTTTTATAGGTCCTATACGAGATCTCTTAGACTCCTCATGTGACCTACCTTTCAAATTTTTCCAGCATGAAATCATGGCTACATCCTAGATTTTCTTCTTGTTATAGGCGATATATCCCATAAATGTTTGTGGTTTGATAGATGGCCTAAATGTTCATCCTAGGTATCTTTGAATTTATGGGTAAACTGAGGAATGTGTTGGAATTATGGCACAAGTGTGGCATTATGGTACAGGTGTTGTCCTTGATGGCAACTCACTTTGGTGACAGATCTCAGTTCAGGCTCTCAGGATGAAGGAAATCTTGTATACGCAGGTTCACCTTGCCGAAGACGCATATACACGCGGGTTAGACATTCAAAAGTCACGTATGCGTATACATGCACTTTCACTCACATAAAAGCGCGTACATGTATTTTTTGGTCCGTGGTTGTTAGTCCTTGGAATTTGAATCTATGGTTTTGGACCATGGTATCTCGTCAGAAGTGTTGACCCCAGGTATTGGGCCCTTGGTATTGTTTATTATGGTTTTGGACCGTGGTATTGTGGAAGGCCTAAAACTATAAAAGAGGAAGGAGATCATGTGGCAACAAACCATCTGATTTATTGAATATCTGATATTGTTCTAGATCTGGAATACTGTTGATTAGGTTATGGTGCAGATCTAGATCTGAATGAAGGAGGAACCTGAGCACAAGAAGGATAAGGACTATTGATGGATCAAAATCTCAAGGCTTGAACATTGGTATCTCTGTACGATTTTGATATGTTATATGTGGCACTCTCTTGATCTATAAATCTGATAATCTGGGTTAAATAATGACTGAATGTTTTAAAAGAATGAATTATCCTTTATAGATCTGTACGCAGGTTCAATTAAGTGCAGGTGCGTATACACGCTTTTTTTGTGAATGAAAGAAGAATATACGCAGGTTGGTTGTGGTACAAAAGCGTATACACACAGATTGATGAATAGTGAAGTAGCGTACATATCTTGATTTATATTCTTGCTGCTTCTGTTTATTGCTGCAGTGTTCTGGGTTCAGATTTGGTGTGTGGTACTATAACTGTGATCTGGGTACAGTAGTCAGAGAAGTGTTTATGTTGATTCATTTTTTATTGATGAAAAGGTGATTGGTTGATGCAGAAATTCTTGATTGATGTTATTTGTGGATCCAGTCTGAAAATTTATGAAACGTGGTCCCTGAAAGATAGAGAAGGTTGTAGCCTTCTGTAGGCCAAAACCTACGTACTAGTATCTTGGCTAGTGCAAGAGCTAAGGGGGTGGTAGCTCCCTTCCAGGAGAAGCTGGAAAAAGAGAGAGGGTTGTAGCTCTATGTAGGTTGCAGCTTGCGTACTGGTAAAGGACTGCACCAGTACAATTGTAAAAAGAATATAGAGACGAATTGCAGCAGGTGGTTTTCACCCACATTGGGTTTCCACCTTACATCTTGTGTTCTTGTGTGCGATTGTCTTTTTTCTCTATTTTATTGGTTCTAGTTACTGGTTATTTGCTTCTGAATCACATATTAACAATCAACATCAAAAAGATAAAGTAAATTAAAAAGTTTGCATTATATACGTGGGTTTTCTTCTGCATAGTTGCGTATATACGTGGGTTCAATTAACTGAAGTAGCATATATCATTTTGAAAAAGGAACATTTGTCTTAATAATACTGATTCACCCCCCCCTCTCAGTATTATTTCCAACAAATACCCATTTGTAATTATATTTTTAAACAATTATATACTTTTGACTTAGTTGAGAAATATCTCACCATAGTCTCTATTTTTGTTATAACAACATTTACACACACACATATATAAATTTCTTGTAAGTATTGTTTTCTATCCCTAAATTGTTAAGCGTATTTTTCAAAGATTCTCTTGATTAATGAATTGAATACAACCCTTTAAGTTGTTGTCCTGCCACTTGTTTGCCTAGTACTTTTCTTCCTCAAGTATGATGATAAAGAATATAGATATACTGGAACTTTTGTGAATGATGTACATGCTACCTGTTACTTCCATCCGCTCAGTACAACTATGTTCATATGTATAAAAATGATTTATATTCTGTTATATAATCATATTTATCTTGATATGATTGTATGCACATCTCCTCCTTTAGGAGTATTATATTTTATTTTACATATTAGCTAAAATGAGTCCTTTGAACCGACATCACTAATCCTTCCACTTAACAAAAGGTAATATTAAGGTTTTACCCTATAATATTTATTATAAATTTTCGTCCCTTGTATGGCTTTGTTGAGCAAGTTCAAACCTTGAACAAGATTTATATTTTTCCTATAGGATTTCATTTACATTGAGACGGGTCACTACCAAATCCATGGAGATTATCCTTTGACCTGGTTTTTTTTTGGCATACAAATTTCCCTATAATTGGTTCTTATATATATGGATCATTCTCTTTATGGCTTTATAGCTTTGGTATAACCAGTTCCCACCTATAGAACCTATTACTCCTTAGTTTTCTTTCATCTTCAAACTATATCTATACTTGGTCTAATGCACCAAGTCCTTTGTGACCTTAAACTGTCTGGTAAAACATAACCATTTACACTTCAATTAAAATATTCTAGCACTCATATGCTTCCTACTTTTGGATTCGTAAAGTGTTTGTTTCGATAATCGAAGTGAGTTACAGGAAACAAGGATTAGAACACTTATCCCAAATTTCAATTACTATAATTCCAACCATAATTATTAGGATTTCATTATAATGTTTCCTGATATAACTCTAGCTTAAACTCTTTATAATTTTGAATAGATTCCTATTCTATTTAGTTGTTGATCATGGTATACTAGTTCCTTCCATGGGTATTCTATTTATCTAACTATTCTATTATTACAGTTTACAATCTGGCCAATCATAGTAGAAAGGTTGTATCCTCATCCATTCCCATTATCCCACTAAATAGTATATGCACATTAAGAGACGAACAAAAAACACTACTTAGTTATATTTGTTGTGCATAACAAGGAAACATACATGGTAATGAAATTCAACAAAATGCATTAGCACTCCTAAACTATCAACATGAATCAACATTTATTAGTTTATCCATACATTCCTCAATTCATATATTACCATGCATTAGATTTTAGTAATCTCCTATCTAACTCATTTATGCATACTTTTCCATCCATGTTGCAACCATTCAGTTGTTAGTACGGGAAATTAATCTTGCTAAATTATATTAAATATATATAGAGAACAATCATCCATACTTCAATAGATTTGATATTATTCTTAAGGACTTTTGGAAATATTATAAAACAACTCACTAGTAAGCACATGCATACTTTCGTAAATATTAAAATATTTGCAGAAGTCAAATAATCCTCTACTAAATAAAAGATTCAACAATTATCAACTTATTTGACCAATAACTATTCCATTGGGAATGATATGGGGAAAGGCACGTTCCTCCCAATCAATGAGTTGCGCTACCGGCAACTCCCCCTAAGCTTAGGCTCCCTGCTTCCCTCTTGGTTTCTCCACAACCAAAGTTGTCTCAAGTGTTTTCACTTAGTCTTTTTTATTAATTCTCTTTCCAACATATTTTTAACAGCATCTTGCTTTTAATTTTTTCTCTCCTTTTTCCCTAGGTTTTTCTTTTTGCAAGATAGGAAAAATATTTTTCTTTTTTTCAATTTAGAATTTCTCTCCAACTAAACATATCTTAATATTTTTCTTTCATAAGAACACATTTCTCTCCCTTTGTGCTTATGCTTATATTTTACCCAACTTAGCATTTCTCTCCAGCTAAGATTATCTTTCTACACAACAAAATCTCTCTCTCCCATTATGATGTTTCGCCTATGGCCATCTTTGTTTAGGAATTTTGGGAGAATTTGAGAAGTTCTACCACTTGGAATTAAAAAATTAACAAAATCTTGGGAAAACAAGGAAGATCACATCACTCACATGTCATTTACCATAATATTCCCAAAAGGGATAAACTATTTATTCATCACAAAATTATTTACATAAATCAGTCCACTCAATTCATGGCACCATGACCAAACAGTGAAACAATATATAAAATAATCATGTTTGTAAAAGTAATTGCACCAAGAGTATCACAAGACCCATACCCTACATCCCAATCCCTCAAGGGAGAAACCCTCTACCAAAAATGATTTTGACCTACTCTCTTGTCCTTGACCTCTTTGTAATAGTCTCTTCGACCCCTTTGTACTAACACAAGATATGGGAGGTTTTACTATATAATTTAACCTGACATAAAAACATCTATTATGAATATGGAGTTACAAAAATCCTCTTCTTCTAACTTCATTGAAAGTAAAAATAATTTTTACCATCGCATTCAACTCATAAATAGATTGTTGGTGACATAAATGTTGTCGGAATCCTGGAATGAATGGTATGCCCCTTTGAAGTTTAACCAATTAAATAATTTCACATCAATAGGGAATTCCCATGTGGAATCCACATGGATTTTCCACATCATTCAAGGCATATCCATGCCATCTTAGCTCCCTGTATGGTATCCATGTGAGCACTACTAGGTCCTCATGACACTTGTCATGTTAATATTGGTACACATGTTCCAACAATCAAAGGTGGTTTCATGAGGGAAAGGGGGTACATACCTGGTTTTCAAACTAGATAACTGACCTTTATGATATATCTCCATTATCCACATACTTTGGCATCCTTGCTCAGGTGAAGGCTCGGGGCGATGGTGCAGGACGAGTTCAGTGCAGGTGGGTATGCAGGGTACTGGAACCTGCAAGCACGCTAGCCGTGGGATTCAAGAGAGAATTGGAATAGTTGTCGTGATGAGAATTACAGTCCTGGGGTTGGAGAGTGTGGGTGGTGGGATTTTTCTTTCCCTACCTCACTCTGGCCTACTTCAGGAACGAGACTGATCCTTTGGAGAGGCAATGTGGTGGAGAATTTGGGTCATGGATTTTCCCCTAGAGCGGCTTGTCCACTTTAGAGACTGGTAGCTCACCCCCCAACTCACCGACAGACAATGGGGAGGGTTACGGGAATTGCACTAGGCATATAGTGAACCATGACGCCAAGGAGTTAAGTAGTGTATTTTTGTGTTTGGTCCATATTAGGCTTGTGTGGTGGGTTGCAAATGGCAGCTAGGTTCGTCCTCGCAGTGGCGCAACTGGCAGAGGAGGAGTCGGATGTATACTGAGACAGAGAGGTCATGCTTGCAAAGGGGGAGCTGATCACCATAGTGCCCAGTTCAGGCTCGGAGTCAACCGAGAGTCGCCACTCTAATGCTATGGCAACCATGTCCCTAGGTCGCTCCTCGAGCTGCATAGAGGCCTCAACCACCTTGCACTCCATTGCGACACAATTAAACAATCTCCATCTAAGCATGGAGACTTTGAGGGAACAACGTTATGATGACCAGAATGAACTAGTGGCCTACATCAATGACCTCCAACACATACATAATGAACTCCTGGATTCCATAGATGGCCTTCGACGACAACTCCGATGATCAAATGACCACCTTCGTGCATTGGAGATGCAAGTGGATCATATTAATTACCACACACATGATCAGGTAGTGTTCTTTGCAGCCTTGCCACCATTTTCCCCCAACCCATCCCCATAATGTGTAATTTTGGAAAATTATCTTCTTGTTCTACTTTTGGTTAAGAAATAACTCATGTCACGAGTTGTCTTGGCTTCTTCACAGGCTCAATATTGTCCAGAGTGGAACTCTTGTTAGCTCTCAAGCCTGTTATTTTTCCTAATGTGGCAGCAATGATGTACTCATATTATCTGTTGATGTATTTTGTTTTTGAAATTATGATAATATAATGCATCCTTTTTTACCGACAGAAAATGTTATATTTATTTTAATTAGTTAAAATGATCAATGTAAAGCAGTTCCATAGTAGTCATTGTTAGTAGAAAAATCCATTAATGGTGGAATTGAACGCTATGCAACGGTTATTTTCCATTTTGCCAGAAATTGGGCAACACACTTTCATATTGGATATAGTGTCAGATATCTAATGCTAAAATAACTCCAGTCAGATATTCGATGACAGGAGGGGTTATAGGAAACCTTCAGATAATCAACGAGATAAGATGATCTGTCGAATATTCAATCATTATATAACTCCCATCAAATATTCGATAGATGTCAGGATTTTAGAAAATAAAAATAAAAAATTCATTTAACTTCCGACACTTTTTTCTAATTTTATTCATTCCGTTGGACTCTGCCATCAGAATTTCCACCCAAATGTATTAGTGATTTGACCCAACATATCACCCTAGGGAGCCCTAATATTATTTGTAAAAAGGAAGGATGTAACATTGTAGTTGTGCATTGATTACTAGTAGTTGAATAAATCTATAGTGAATAACAAGTACCTACTATCTAGAATCGATGAGTTTTTTAATTAGATGAGATGATTTGTGGTGCTCTCTAAACTAGGTTTAAGATTTGGTTAGCATCAGGTCTAAATTAAGGATGAAGACATTGACAAGAAAATATTCTGAATGAGAGATGGACACTATGAGTCCGTGGTGGTGCCATTTGGGCTCACAAATACACCAACCACATTTATGTGCTTGATGGGAAATGTCCTCAACCTGTATTTGGAAACATTTGTATTAGTTTTTGTGGATGGAATCCTAGTTTACTCGAAAACCATATAAGATCATGAAGAGCATCTAAAATTAGTGTTGCAATTACTGAGGGAGAATACGTTGTATGCCAAACTCATCAAATTTGAATTCTTCAAAACATAAGTTTGATACATGAGGAACTTAATTTGAAAAGAAGGAATGGTTATAGATCTCAAAAAGATAAAGGCCATATAGAGTGGCCCACTCCCTGAAATGTCAGAGAGTTAAGATCCTTCATGGGATTGGTTGGATATTATCAGTGATTCATTTAGAATTTTTCAAAGAGCGAGAATCCAATCAAAGCCTTACAAAGGAAAGGATTCAAATTTTAATGGACATCAGAATGTGCAACTAGTTTTTAATTGCTTAAGAAATTACTCACATGTACAACTATTTTGAGAATAATAGATCTAAAAAAGGATTTTCTGATTTGTACAAATGCTTACAAGGAAGTACTAGGTGGAGTCCTAACGCAATAAGGACGTGTGATTTTTTATGAGTCAAGGAAATTTAATGAACATGAGAATAACTACATCACTCGTGACTTGGAGCTTGTAGCAATAGTGAATGCATTAAAAATGTGAAGGAACTTAGGATAAATTTTATGCTGATGTTATACCATGGAGGGTTGAGATACTTGTTTTTCCAATCCAAGCAAAATTCTAGACAAGATAGATGGTTGGATTTAATCAGGAAGTTCAACTTTGAGATAAAGTACTTTAAAGGCAAGGAAAACAAGTTAGTAGATGGACTTAGTCGAAGTTTTCAAGTGGCCCACTTGGAGGCCATGAGAACTCGTGAGATTGATGTGAAGGAAAGGATCAAAGAGGCAATGCTACATGATGATCATTACCAACATGTGAAGGAATGTTTGTAAAAGGAGCCAAAGGGGTAAATGAGAAAGAGCTACCAACTCACATATGATAGTATGTTGTTGTTCAAATACAAATGGTATGTACCTTGTGAAGTTGACTTAAGGAAACTAATCATGGATGAGTTTCTTAAAATGTCTTACTCAAGTCATTTTGGCTATGAGGAAAGCACACTAATCATAAAGAAATTGTATTATTAGCTAGGCTTGAAAAACGAAGTTGAATACATTGCTAGGTGGCTATAATGCCAAAAATTTAAAGTAGAATGTAGGCACCCAACAGAATTGGTATATCCAATCGCAATTCCTAAGTGGAAGTGGGAATTCATTACGAGATGACCAAAAAAAACCAAACAACATGATGGCATTATAGTGGTAGTGGAAAAGTTGAGTAAGAAACCTCACTTCATAGCTGTTCAATCCACCCATAACACAAAACAATTGATGTAACTCAGATATTCATTAAGAAATATTCATATTACATGGTGTACCTAAGAAAATAATCTCATATCAGGATGCAAAGTTCACTTTGAAATTTTGGAAGGAATTTTTTGTTGCTTTTGGAACCCATCTAGTTTTTAGTATCACATATCATCTTCAGACATATGGTAAACTAGAAAGAGTGAACATAATTTTATATAACATGTTGAGAATGTATGTCATGCATCAACCAAAGAAGTGCGAATAATTCCTACCATTAGTGGAGTTTGCATACAATAATGGGTATTATGAGTCATTGAAGATGAGTCCTTTTAAGGCATTTTATGGATGAAAATCTAACACTCCTACTAGCTGGGATGACCCAATGAACAAAGTGATTCCCAAACTTGACATGATAAAATAAATTGAGAAAAAAGTAATCAATATCAGGTAGAAACTAAAAGTAGTGGAGGACAGAAAAAAGAATTATGAAATCATCAAATAATGCACAAATAATTCCAAGTGAGAGAGCATGTATATATTTGTCTTAGACCAAGGAAGAGCTCATTGAATGTGGGGTCATGTGCTAAGTTGGCACCCAAATTTTGCAGACCATTTCATATTCGGGAAATATTAGGGCTAGAGGTTTATAGATTGGCCCTACCACCCACAATGAATGAACATGACCCTTTTCACATTTATTTTCTCAAGAATTATGTATATGACATTAATGATATTTTTGATTGGTTTTTGATATAGGCGGAACCTGAGGGAGAGTTCCAACCATAATTAGTGTGTATCCTGAACTTAACGTAGACAACACTCTGGAATCAAGTAATAGAGAAACTCAAGGTGCAATGGAAGCACTTTGGACTTGATGAAGCAACCTAGGAGATGAAAAAATAAATAAGGGTAATATACCCATTTTTGTTTAATGATAAAGAGAATGTGAGAGATATGATTATAAAGCTCAGTTTTGTTCTTTTTTATTTACTATTACAGAAACACCAAGGATATTGTTCCTTTATAAGGGTGGGTTTGTAACAATCCCACCTTTATACCCCCTTATCTATGTAGATGTGATCATAATTGTAAAGGTCAACATGGAAACCATGACTATATGATACATCCTATAAAGAATTCAAGTATTAAACTATTTTCTTGAAAATAAGAAAATCATGAAATGTTTTCCTGAAGAGAGGGACACAAAGATCCAAGTCGTAGGGATAGAAGAGAAGTGGGAGAGTAGTATGTGGTGGCATACCAAATCGAACCACCACCTAAAAGATGGAAAATAAGTGCTTATACATGGGAAAAGTTCCCAGGTTTCTTGAATTTGCAACATGAGGGAAGGAAAAGTTATACAATATCATAGGATATGAAAGAACTTAAGGAAAATAAAGAGGTGAGAAGGAAAAAGATAGAAAGGAAAAAAAGAGAGGAGGAAACAACATAGAAATAATGGTGGACATTGGACATGAGTGCAAGATAAATGTTGGAGTTGCAACTGAAGCCTATAATATCAAATTGGGGTGTTTTTCCCTTGTATTTATGTGTTGAGACTGTTGGACTCTATGCGTACAACTCTAAATGGCTAGTGGGAGGCTTAGAGGAGGATTGAACCGTGAGTGCTTTCTGAGTAAGATGATAAACCACCAAGTGATTGATGAAAATGTTGATAAACCACTTAGTTCTTGTTGAATGGATTGACACACCACTTGGGTGATATTTGTAAAGATGATAAACCATTCAACAAGGTAAATTGGGAAACTATGGTGCTTTCTATGAGGATGATAAACCACCTATATAGTGGGCTACAGGTTCCTATTGTGCTTGGTTTGAAAATATATTTGAGTGGATTCAAATTCCTGGAACTAAGCAATACCTCAATTAGGCCTTGAGTGAATTCCCTGAGCAAGCATTCCCTCATATTGGATCTAGCTTGGGGGTTGTTAGTTACAAGAAATATTGTAGTGTAGTTGTCGTATGGTTGGTTGGAGTGTTGAAGTGATACCTCCTTTAGTTTCCATCCATTTCAATTCATTCTCATAAGGTTGTGATAGCCTTACTTTGATGATGAATGCTATTATATTCATGCACATTCATGTGTGGATGTTTGAATGATGTTGATTACCCTTATTGTCTGTTATTTTTTATATTATGTTTTCAATGACTCGTACCACCTTGGAGTTGCTACTTTGCTTATGAGTTATCACTTATTTGTATTCTTGTAGGTGAATGCCTAAATGGCTATAATGGTAGGTTCATATCTTCTAAAAATGGCTGAAAACTATAAATTTCTACAATATTACCTTGTTACTAAAGCCTGGATGATAAATTTAAATTATTTATTCACAATTCACCATCTTGAGAAAATGCATGATAAAATCCTAAGGCTTGAGTTGCATGCTTGATTCACCTATTCAAGGCCAATTTTAGGCCTTGGGCATCTCTTTTAGGAGATTTGGAGTTCTAGGTAGATTCCTTGGAGTTAAGAAATTTTCATAAAATTTCTTGATTCTCCCTCTCTTCCCTCGCCTTAGTGTTCTATAGAAAATCTAGTGACTCTAGGAATTTGGGAAGAGAAAGAAAAGTTCATTTGTGTATGGGCCATATTTCGTCACTATTAGATTTCGTGAGTAAGTGTAATTCATGATTGGTGATCTGAGATGATTTGATACACCATCCCATTAAGCATCAATATTAATCTCAATATTGAGACATGTGCCATGGTGAGTGAGGCCACTCACACACCATGAAGGGGAAAACTAGGGCTTGTGAGTGAACATAGGTTGATTGATTATTTGAGCACTAAGAAGAGGGAAACTGTGACACAAATGAATAAATATATAAGTAATATAATTGATGATTTATAGATTTTGTGTACATTAATAGACATTTTTTCACAATCATCTTCTATTGCACATATTTCCATCGATAAATAAATTGTTAATCTCAATTTTCATGTCTTATATAGGAATTTGTGTCAAATTGATACATCAAAATCCTTTTTGCAATGAGGTCACTGTCATAAGGATAAGTTCATTTCATTATCATCATGTAGAGACATAGGTGTGCCAAGTCACTAATGTACATATGCATTACTGAATTAAAGACCACAATGCATGCATAAGATTGATTGTTTATGTCACTGCCATGATGACAGTGCATAGACTACTTACTCACTCTCTTGATGATCACTATAATATGTCAAGAACATCATCAACTTCCAACCCTAAGATTAGGGATATAGGTTTTCTCAGGGTCACTGTTCATATGTCCTTTAGAGCTTCCATCATTTCATATGAGTCATAGAAGAGACTTTTCAAGAGATCTATGTCATTTCAATGTTTGAATTAATATTCCAAGCCTCCTTAGGGTTTCAATTTAGGGTTGATGGTAACA
Source organism: Pinus tabuliformis (assembly GCA_031772625.1). NCBI lineage: Eukaryota > Viridiplantae > Streptophyta > Pinopsida > Pinales > Pinaceae > Pinus > Pinus tabuliformis. Next base: position 592,530,133 of record CM062813.1, read on the forward strand.
AGATCTAAACAAACGTGTATATATATATATATATATATATATATATATATATATATATATATATATATATATATATATATATATATATAAATAATTTGATATTAAGGAAATACAAGGTTTCGATGTCATCAACCAAATCATAAATTAAATACTTCCATACTGTAAGTCGATGCCATGTAAAAAAAAAATCATATTGAGGTCATATGTATTTGGTATACCCTAAGATTAGGGATATAGGTTTTCTCAAGGTCACTGTTCATATGTCCTTTAGAGCTTCTATCATTTCATATGAGTCATAGAAGAGACTTTTCAAGGAGATCTATGTCATTTCAATGTTTGAATTAATATTCCAAGCCTCCTTAGGGTTTCAATTTAGGGTTGATGGTAACAAGATCTAAACAAACGTATATATATATATATATATATATATATATATATAGAAAGAAAGTGTGATATTGAGAAAATACAAGGTTTCGATGTCATCAACCAGATCGTAAATTAAAGACTTCCATACTGTAAGTCGATGGCATGTAAAAAAAAAAATATATTGAGGTCATATGTATTTGGTATATAAGCCATATTTATCAAAGAATACATACCATATTAACTATGTAAATAATCGATGCCAATAATGTATGAAAAAATCCATAACAAAGTTAAAACGAACTTTATATTGAGGTCATATGTATTTGGTATAGAAGCCATAATTCTCAAAAAAGACATACCATACAAACTATATAAATAATTGATGCCAAGTTTATGTACAAACTTCCATCACAAAGCCAAAACAAACTTTATATGAAAGAATAACTTCGGCAAAAATCACATGTAGTCAGACATTTGTCGACGCGTTTCAAACCAACTCTAGTGTGGTTCATCGTCAGAACAAGTTGAAGAAACAGATCGAGCTTAGCATGATAAATAGTCTGAGCAGAGTCTCCAACGGCTAAATTGACTAACGGCTAGTTTTGACCTTAGGACCCAGGTCAACTTATTATTTATTAATTTAATATTATTATTATTTTTTTATGGAAATAAGTTAAATTAGGTAAAAATGGTTGGTTTTTAAAAAAGGAATTTATTTATTTATTTAAATTAAGATTTATATATATATATATATATATATATATATATATATATATATATAATATAATTATAATATTAGGTTATTAAGATAAAAATTAGGATTAATAATTTCAATGGTTAGTTTGAAAAGATAATCTATTTATTTATTCAAATTATTTAATAATTATTATTGATATATTTTAATTGAAATCATAATATTAGGTTGCTAAGTGACGAGTATTTTATTCAATAATAATTTAATGGTTAGTTTATTTTTATTATTATTATTTATGGAAAAAGAGGACAATGGTTGCCTCCCTTTCCTGGATATTCTTATATCTCGGAATAAGGATGGCTTTCTCTCCCACTCTGTGTTCCGTAAGAAAACGCATACTGAGCAGTATCTTCATGTCGATTCCCATCATTTCCCTGCTCAAAAGTTGGGTGTTCTTAACACCCTCGCTACTCGTGCCCTTAGGATCTCCGATTGTGAGAACTTTGATAAGGAGAGATCCCATCTCCTTAATGTCTTTGTGGAGAATGGTTATAGTAGACGCCTGGGTCAGAAGGCTTTCCAGAAAGCCTCAAAAAACGCGTTAATTAAGAAAGAGCCAAAAGAGCCTCGTCCAGGGGTCCATCTTCCCTATGTTCAAGGAACCACGGACAAGATTGCTCGGATCCTTAAAAGGCATGATATTCCCTCAACCTTTAGGCCCCTCAACACCATTCGCAATTCCCTCCGATCAGTGAAAGATCCTGTTAACCCTAAGGACATGAAGGGTGTCTAATTGATCCCTTGTTCTTGTGGGACCCCCTATATTGGGGAAACATGACGCTCCATCCATCAAAGGATCTGCGAACATGCGGCTGACCTAAGACATGGGAGATCCAAGTCTTCAGCATTAGCTGAGCATATGGAAAAGACCAAGCATCAGGTGTGCATTGAGGAGGCCAAGGTTGTTGCCAAAGTTTCTCAGTTCCACCATCATAAATTGAGGGAAGCTATTGAGATTGAGAAGAGGCTGAGCAATCTCAATAGAGATGATGGTTGGAAAATCAGTAGGTGTTGGATTCCAACACTCTCTTCTTAGTCGGTTTTTCTGCCCCCTCCTTGTTTTTTGTGCTCTTTTTATATATATAGAATTTTTATTATTATTATTATTCTCTTTTTTTTTTTTTACATCCTAATATTATAATATATATAATATTAACAATATTTAATAAATAATTTAATTAAATAAATAAATTACCTTTTTAAACTAACCATAGATTAATTTATTTATTTTGTCCTAACCTTAATATATATATATATGATTATTAATAAATAAATTATGAAATTACTTTTTTAAAACTAACCATTAACAATTATTATTCTCAACCTAATATTATAATATATATATATATATATATATATATATATATATTAATAATAATTTAAAAATAATTTAAATAAATAAATAAATGATCTTTTTAATCTAACCATTATACTTATTAATCCTAACTTTTATCTTAATAACCTAATATTATAACTTTAATTTTATATATATATATATATATATATATATATATATATATATATATATATATATATATATATATATATATATATATATAATTTAAATAAATAAATAAATTACTTCTTTAACCTACCACTAAAATTATTTTATTTTTTCCATAAATAATAATAATAAAAATAAACTAACCATTAAATTATTATTGAATAAAATACTCGTCACTTAACAACCTAATATTATGATTTTAATTAAAATATATTAATAATAATTATTAAATAATTTGAATAAATAAATAGATTATCTTTTCAAATTAACCATTGAAATTATTAATCCTAACTTTTATCTTAATAACCTAATATTATAATTATATATCTAGATATATATATATATATATTAATTTTAATTTAAATAAATAAATAAATTCCTTTTTTGAAAACCAACCATTTTTACCTAATTTAACTTATTTCCATAAAAAAAAAATAATAATAAAATTAATAATAATAATAATAATATTAATTAATAAATAATAAGTTGACCTGGGTCCTAAGGTCAAAACTAGCCGTTAGTCAATTTGGCCGTTGGAGACTCTGCTCAGACTATTTATCATGCTAAGCTAGATCTGTTTCTTCAACTTGTCTTGATGATGAACCACACTAGTTGGTTCGAAACACGTCGACAAATGTCTGTCTACATGTGATTTTCGCCGAAGTTATTCTTTCAAATATTATGGATCACAAAAGCCTCAATTCAACAAACTTTATATTGAGGTCATATGTATTTGGTATAGAAGCCATAATTCCCAGAGAAGACATATCATACAAACTATAGAAATAATCGATCCCAACTCTGTATGCAAACTTCCATAACAGATCCAAAAAAAACTTTATATTGAGATCATATGTATTTGGTATTGAAGCCATAATTCTCATAGAATAAATAACATACGAACTGTATAAATAATCGATGCCAAGGCTATATGCAAACTTCCATCGCAAAGTCAAAGCAAACTTTATATTGAGGTCATATGTATTAGGTATAGAAGCCATAATTCTCATAGAAAACATACGATTCAAGCTGTATAAATAATCGATGCCAAGATTGTATGTAGTCCTCCTATTCCCACGGTACTGGGGGGTGATCCTCTCGTTACAATAATGCAAGGGGGTAGTTCTCCCATTCCCATGGCACCCCCTCCAAGTAGTGTGGTCACTTCCTTTGATTAGAATTGACTAGCAGGATATCGTCTTCCTTCTTACGTGCCCTTTCAGATCATAGTATAGGCTTATAATATACCCCTACCTAGCACAATCATAGATGAAGGTGTGTCAGTTAGTATTTTGTCCTCAACTACTTGGAAATATTTAGGTTCTCCATAGGTTGGGCTTGTTACCTAGAATATCTTGGGTTTTAAGAGAGGAACTAGTCAACTATTAGGGATCCTTCCTAAGTTTCCTATTACTTTGGGAGGGAATATCATCTATATCGATGTGATGGTTGTCCAAGGAACTTTGGATTTTAATATTTTCCTCAGTGGTGACTATGTTTATGTCATGGGAGCTCTCGTTTCTTCTCCCTTTCATTCCATATGTTTCCTACATGAAGGAATAATTGTGGCCATTGATCAGCTTTCGTTCATTGGTCCTAATTTGATTCCCAATCAACCATCTTCCATAAATGGTCCTTGTATGCAAGTGGTATCACCCCCACCACAAGTCAATTATGTGGCCACCTGTTCCATGCCTGCGTCTACTGATGATCCAATTAGTGATATAGTGCATCATGTACTAGGGGTATTGGAGCCTAATCTTTCCATTAGATCCCCTGACATGTATACCTTCTAGAGCATTGTTCTCCCATCTGATGAGAACCTCTTGGAATCCATGGCCTCTTATGGTCCATAATCAAGTTTCTTGGAGCACAATTCCTTTCCTTAGGTCAAGCTCCTTAAAAATGAATCAAGGTTCTTGGAGCATAGTTCCTTTTCTTGTGTCAAGCTCCTTTAAAAATGAATCAAGGTTCTTGGAGCACAATTCCTTTTCTTGTGTCAAGATCATTAAAAAATGAATCAATGTTATTGGAGCATAGTTCCTTTTCTTGTGTCAAGCTCCTTAAAAAATTAATCAAGTTTCTTGGAGCGCAGTTCCTTTTTTTGTGTCAAGATCCTTAAAAAATGAATCAAGGTTCTCGGAGCAAAGTTCCTTCTCTGGTGTCAAGGTCCTTAAAAAATGAAACAAGGTGTCGAAGTAGAGTTCCTTGTCTTGTGTCAACCTCCTTAAAAAATGAAGCAAGGTGTCATGATCATAGTTCTTTTCCTGTGTCAAGCTTGTTAAAAAATGAAACAAATCCCCTTGCAATTAGAGTATTTGATTAGATCTCGTAAAATCCCAATCGAGTCTTTCACTTGATCTCATAAATGAACCTTCATTCTATCCACCTATTAGTAACCAGTAGTCTACTTAGGTGAATGAAATGAATCTTGGGGGGTATGTAACTCGAATTGAGTCATTATGTTGGGGGCATGCAAACTTATTTCAAGCATAGTTTTTCTTTGTTTCAAGCTTGTGTAAAAATGAAACCAATCTCAAGCATATATTTTCTTTGTTTCAAGCTTGTGTAAAAATGAAACCAATCTCAAGCATAGTTTTTCATTGTTCAAGCTTGTGTAAAAATGAAACCAATCCAAACATAGTTTTGTCTCTGTTTCAAGCTTGTGTAAAAATGAAACCAATGCGAAGCATAGTTTTTTATCATGTTTCAAGTTTGTGAAAAAATGAAACCACCTTCAAGTATCCTCGAGCATAGTTTCCCATGTTTCAATCTTGAGTAAAAATGAAACCATTCCCACTTTACCTCTCGTGATTGCCATTTTTTTCAACCTATTTTGCCAAATGAGGCTTGGCTTTTTCATTCCATCATCACCATCTCTTTGGCCGATCATACGCTTTCACTTCATTGTTTTACCCTTGCCTAAAGAAAATATGTGATGGGTGGTCTTATTAGCCAGCCTCTTAACCTTTACATGTTTTGAGGAGTTCCATCATCCCCGGAACTAGTTTGTATCTCTTTATACCACTCGTTCCTGTAGGTGGAGTCCTCTTTCAACTCTTTTCAAACTCCTAAAACATGAAAAGATTGTCAAGCACTTGTCTTTTAAAACTCGAAAAACTAAATGAAAATACGTCTACTCAGTATAAGTTTAACCCTTTTCTAGAATGAGATAGACTAGCTAAGAAAAAGGAATACCTTAGTCAAATATGGCTAAGAGGTTATCTTAAGTATTGTTTTCTACCTTTTCAGATTCAAGAGACTATTTACAAAAAGGGACATCTGGATTTTTCTTTTCCACCTCTTTTTCAAACTCTCTAAACATGAAAAATATATCGAATTACCCCTCCATCAAACTCGTAATACTAAAACAACGAAGTGACTTGTCACCATGACAATACCAAGCTACTCTTTCCTAGGGCTCATTAAAAAAACTATGATGGATTCATCCGAAGGATGAACTTAGATGACAAGCATATGGTATCCTATTCAACCTTGAGATTAAAACTAATGAGGTACTTGGTAGAAATAGTGGGGGGGAATGGAAGTAAACATATATCCTATATTTTGTATAAAGGTAGCATGTCGCTCTTGAATATGACACTTGTCTATATCTTGTGTCAGGTTTGGGTTATCCTCACTTCGTCACTTGCCTTATTGGGTTTTGGGAATCGATTTGCCTCCTATCTGATTATATCCTATTGTCATCATGAACTATAATCCTATGTTGAGTCAAATGTTGTCAAATTTCAGAGTCATGTCACTGATATGTTCAAGAAAAGTCCCATCTACAATTAAAACTACTTATACCCTATTTGAATTTTCTGCAACAATCCTGAATCACTCTTGACAACTCTGCAAAATCTTATGTTTTGTGGCGATGATGTGAGAAACATTATGGCCCTCCTTCGATGGATCACTTCCTATTGACTATAACTCATTATCCAAGAAAATTTTCTAAAAACTCCCTTTCAGTACCTTGGATCTTGCATGCCTCAATGGCATTTTCTTCACATTCGACAGTAGGTTCACATCATTAGCCTTTGATCAAATGATTCTGCGAGTGTTCGACTTCAGCATCATTTTTCACACTCATGGATTGTGTTGTTGTACCTTCAAAACCATCATCATTATTGGTGGTTTCTCTCATGCCTGTTAATGGTTCACATCATTGACTGTTAATCAGGTGTTTTCTACCATGTTCGAATTTGACACATCTATTCACATGATGGGATTCGTACTTTGGTTGGATTGAGACAGAGATGAAGAGCCTGGGTTTCATCTGATAAATCTAGGTTGTGTGGAGTTATTAGATTTTCATGATTATACACATGATCCCTTCTATTCGGATGGTTACATCCATTCCGTGGATCCATACACATGATCCTTTCCATTTGGATGGTTGTCTCCATGTCGTGGATCCATATACATGATCCTTTCTATTCGGATGGTTGCATCCATGTCGTGGATTCATATATTGTTAGATTCCTACTTAGATATGTATTATTAGGCATACTTGCATCAGATATGTCAAATATCTTGTATCGTGTTTGATTTGCAGGTCTCCTTAAGGTGTTTATTCGGGTCCTTTCCTTGACTTGTAAAGCATTTCAACAGTCACTTCTTGTTTTGGCTTCATGATTTAGGGGGCATATGTTATATATTATTTTGTCAAACTCCCTGTATCGTATCCTAAAGTGTCAAAATGATAAATTGTCATTGTATTCACCATGAAACACGTTCAGAAGTATCCATGAAAAAAAAAAAAAACTTGCCTTGAAATAATTCTAAAGAAACTTGTCAAAAAACCTTGTTTTCAGGATCAATGCTTTTTTCATCACTAGTGACCCGTGTTGGCATGTTGTTTCACTATACTGTCATAGCACTTGCAGCATGGATTTTATCAGGAAAACCTATGATAAACCTCTTAAGGAAGTTTTTCCTAAAGTGGAGAAGAAGCTTCTCTTACTAGAATTCTCAAGAACGATGAGCTGGTTACAGGTGAATAAGGATTGGAATGAGATCTCCCATTCTTGGTCCTTGATCATACTTTCATGGATATTTTCCTTAAGATGTGGAACCTCTCCTTCTTGTTATGGATCCTTAACTCCCTCTCCTTCCCTATAAATGATATCCCTACTATCCACAATTGGTTGGCTATTGCTTGGTTGCCTTCCTAGTGTTGAACTATGCCCAAATGTTGCCCATTTTGCTAAGGAGAAAGGAGTGCTTGAAGGTTAAGGCTAGGACTTGGAAACTCACCTAAAGGAGGCTTCCAACATCAAGGATTAAGTGGTTGTAATGCTCCCTTTATCATCTATTAATAATACATTATGTGTTTTCTTTCCATAAATGTGTTAATCATTGTTCATTTAGTATAATACTCCTTGATCTTTTATATGGTTTATATCGGAATGGTTTTTTCTACATATGCATTTGTTGTATCCACGTGATTTTCCTTGCAAGTATTCATCATATTGACGAAGAGGAAATTGATCTTGGAAGTGGAAGAATCAAGGACGACATCAAGGGATGTTAGCATCAAAGTGAGGTAGATCATCTATCCTCCTCTGTGTTTTCTGGTACAAACTAAGAAAGTTTGAACATATTTATATTTGTTTGCTACTAGATCCTACCATAGGACTAGAGGGATCATTTCTTTCCAAAGAAAGCATTTCCTGCACAACAAGGCCATGAGGGAATTTAAGCTAAGGGCATGAGGGCATTCAAGTAGGGTAGCATTCTTCAATATGGTGGTAAAAGGATCCTTTACTTGCTATTTTTTTAAAGAACCACCTCTCAGACCTTAGTTTAGGCTCTACTGTGCTCTTAGGCTTTTTACATTCTTCCTAAAGGTGCTCAGTTTCATGAATTCTTGTATTCCCCTTCCATAATTTTTGTATTCCCGAAGCTCCAAATGAAGCCCAAGAAAGAGTACCCAAATTTGTTGCAAATACATTGGTGCCTTCCTCTGTAAGCTCAAACCCATCTCTTCTCATGAAGTTGCCCATCTATTTCCACCCAGGGAATTTATTCGTGGGTCGAGCACTCAATTGCTTAAGAGTGTTTGGTTTATGTGTCTAGCCTATTGATTGAAAGAGGGTTCTCGAATGCAAGGGTTGATCGGCCTAACTTTACAGCTACGTCTCTGGCCTCACCAACAGGTTAGAGGGTGGGTAGATAACAATTTGGTTAGATTTATATATGATGCAAGGTGTTATATCTGTGTCGATGGGTTTCAAATAGCAGGGAATTGGAGACTAATATGTTCTTAAGATCCCAAGCATGTGATGTTGTTCGAAATGTGTCAAGGTCTTTCCAAAGGCCTTAAGTTTGATAATGGTCATTGTATGCTCAATCTCACTTTATTCTCTAAGATACAATATTTCCATAATATGTAACATATATGAGACTACTCTCTTTGTTTTACCTTATATGACTCATTCATACACTGAACCCATGTAATAGCTCGGATCAATCATACTGGTTTGAAACTAGCTTATAACATGCATTGATCATACTTAACTTAACAAGATGTACATTAATGAGGCCATAGGTATAGGTCTCTGGTGCTATCTAAGCATTGATTCCAATCTCTTGATGCTTAAATCATAGTGCCATATTTAGCTATTTGATGTAACTTGTGCTTCCATATGTCTCCACTTTCTGCTACCTGTTTTGTCTAGTCATTTAAATAATCAGTCAAAAACCTACTAACATACCATTTTGCAAGTTTATGATAAAAGTATTTTTTCTTTAAAGTTTGCATACAATGTTGGAATCAATTATTTCTACAGTTCATATGGTATGTCTTCTCTTAGAATTATGGCTTCTATACCAAATACATATGACCTCAATATAAATTTTGTTTTAGCCCTGTGATGGAAGTTTGCATACAGTCTTGGCATTGATTATTTATACAGTTTGTATGGCATGTCTTTTCTAGGAATTATGGCTTCTATACCAAATACATATGACATCAATATAAAGTTTGTTTTGGCTCTATCGTGGAAGTTTGCATGCAATCTTGGCATCAATTATTTATACAGCTTGAATTGTATGTCTTCTATGAGAATTATGGCTTCTATACCAAATACATATGACCTTAATATAAAGTTTGTTTTGGTTCTGTGATGTAATTTTGCATATAGTATGGCATCGATTATTTATATAGTTTGTATGGTACTTCTTCTATGAGAATTATGGCTTATATACCAAATACATATGATCTCAATATAAAGTTTTTTTTGGATCTATTATGGAAGTTTGCATAAAGACTTGGCATTGATTATTTATACAGTTCGTATGATATGTCTTCTCTGAGAATTATGGCTTCTATACCAAATACATATGACCTCAATATAAAGTTTGTTTTGGCTCTGTTATGGAATTTTTCATACATTCTTGGCATCGATTATTTACAAAGTTCATATGGTATGTATTCTCTGAGAAATATGGCTTATATACCAAATACATATGACCTCAAAATAAATTTTGTTTGGCATGGCATTGAAACCTTGTATTTTCTCAATATCAAATTCTCTCTCTCTCTCTCTCTCTCTATATATATATATATCTATATATATATATATATATATGTTTGTTTAGATCTTGTTACCATCAGCCCTAAATTGAAACCCTAAGGAGGCTTGGAATATTAATTCAAATATTGAACTGACATAAATCTCCTTGAAAAGTCTCTTCTATGACTCATATGAAATGATTGAAGCTCTAAAGGACATATGAAAATTGACCCTAAGAAAACCTATATCCCTAATCTTAGGGTTGGAAGTTGATGATATTCTTGACATATTATAGTGATCATCAAGAGAGTGAGAAAGTAGTGTATGTCACTGTCATCATGGCAGGGACATAAGCAGTCAATCTTATGCATGCATTGTGGTCTTTAATTCATTAATCCATATGTACATCAGTGACTTGGCACACCTATGTCTCTACATGATGATAATAGAAATGAAATTATCCTAATGACAACGACCTCATTGCAACAAGGATTTTGATGTATCAATTTCACACAAATTCCTATATAATACATGAAAGTCAAGATTAACAATTTATTTATTGATAGAAATATGTGCAATAGAAGATGATTCTGAAACAATGTCTATTAATGTACACAAAATCTATAAATCATTGATTTTATTACTTATATATTTATTCATTTGTTTCACAGTTTCCCTCTTCTTGGTGCTCAAATAATCAATCAACCTATGCTCACTCACAAGCCCTAGCTTTCCCCTTCATGGTGTGTGAGTGGCCTCACTCACCATGGCACAAGTCCTGATATTGAGACTAATATTGATGCTTAATGGGATGGTGTATCAACTCATCTCATGATTTATCCCAATAATCATTGAATGCAATAATATTGCTCCGAGGTTAGACTATTCAAATTCTGGCAATTTATAAGATAGGTAGCCTTCCACCATTTGCACGGCTCTATATGTTCAAGTGATACACTAAATCTAGGTCAATTATTATAGGTTTAATGAAGGTATTTTATTGTCCTCAATCCATATTTAGAAGATCTTGCAAACATTTCGTCATAGGTAAGGGCCCCTCTAGGTTATTCATATTCTCTATTTTCTTAACTTGCTCGATATTAGAAGTCTCGTGATCATAACACACACATATACACATATGCCAATATTTATCTAATATTAATCATTAAGATATGTGCATCAAACATAGCTCTCATTCAATACAATTTTATCATTACGTGTTTTATTCATGAGTTAGAATATCGCATTTCACTTTTTAGTGATGTTTTCATTCATGACTCATTGATATGCATACTAATTTATTCCACATTTTATTATTAATTCCATATTAATAATGAATATGTAACCAATATCCATTCTATATTCGGGTGGACGCTGTCACCAAATCTCCTCCTTGCTTGGCCGTCTATAGCTCCTTAGCCATTCGCTCATTCTCAGCTATCAGAAAGTGAAAACTTAAGCTAGTGGCTTCGCCGTATGCTCTAGTGGCATTGGCTAAGGCTACTATATGTTTGTGCACATCAGACACAAACACTCGTTCCTCATACTGTGTAGGAGATGGATGATCTTCTAGAGTTAACACTTTGCGGGATTGCACAACTCTATGTTGAGACTCATTGAATGAGATGTTGTGCATCTATCCTTCGGGCTGATCTCCAAGGATCTCAGTGTCTACTTTGTCACTTGGGACTTTCTCATCGTCTGGATGTGGTGAAGCTGGCAGGTCGACCTCTTGGTGGTGAGGCATGAGGTTGATGTCCTCCTCTAACACCTGCTTCGCCATGTCGATGTCCATCTGTTCAAGCGCTCACTCTATTTCCTCATCAAAGTCCTGCTCCTGCGATGGTTCCATGTTTGCCTGATTCCAATTGTTCTAATGAGTTCACTACTTGTACAGGCATTGTCATATGTCTACACATGTTGCACCCCCTATCGTACTTGTTGTCGCTACACTTCCCTCTCATGTTTATGCAGCTCCTATTCCTTTTGGAGTTGCTCCTTCAACTCATGCACCTCCTTCTCTGTTTCCTCCATTCTCCATTTCTCTCTCTGCCTTTGCATGTTCCACTTGTTGCATTGTTGCCTCTTTACCTCTATGGCCATAACTGCTTTCTCCACAAGTGGATATGCTCGGAACTTGTAGCTTTTCTCTTCCTCCATGTGATCAACAATCTTCCTCTTTCCCTTGTCACGCGCTAGTATGTTCACCTCTACTGCTTCTGGTACTCTCTGGGATGTTTCTTCATGTTGCTTTGCTAACCATTCCACAACAAAGCCGACAAGTTCATTGAGTCTAGAGGAGTTGTAACAATATCTCCATGGGTCCTCCTTCGCCCAATGACATGCCCCATGGATCCAATTGAATTGTACTCTCGTGCATTGATCTTTCACAAGACAATGCAGGTCATACATATTGTAACTTTGAAGGTTGAATGGATACTTCTTCATCTACTCTGCATCGACATCTACATGCTTGAAACTTCGTATCTCATATAACCCGATATGCAATGGAAGAGTGGGCCAAGCTGCCTTCTTCTTCCGGTGCATCCTAGCTGTTAATCCTGTCGAGATGTGATATGCTACTTCCTGCATCACAAGTATGTCCAAGGAAAACTTTGGTAGAACATGTGGAGGCTTCTCTGTGTTGTACATCAGTATGAAGGTGTCGAACAGTGAGGCATACCAATTAGTTATGTCTATCAGTGCCTCCATTGTTGCCTTTGACGTGCAGGGTGGCTCTTGTTTGAATATCATCTTGTAAATCGGGGTGACAAAATGATCAGATAGTCATGTGATAAATCCTTTGAAGCTACATTCAAACAACATCTTACAATAAGTGTTCACAACAGTCTCCACCAGTGACCATGCCCAATTCAAGCCTGGAAACTCCTATCGAGCATAAACTGCATCCAAGATGTAGGTGGACATGTAGATTTTTTCCTGCATACCTTTGGGCGGTTGTCGAGCCCTCGTTACCTATTCCTTCAGCTAATGAGCCAACATGCCAAACTAGTTGCATACTTTGTCTTCTTTGGCCCGTTGGTCCAGCGCAACCACCCAACTCTGTGGGAAGGTTTCTGTGCTTTCTTATCCATACAGTTGACATACAAATATGACCAATTATTCATACGCCTTCCATAGTATCTTTGTCTTGTAGATCTGGTTGGGATTCATCCTGAATCTAGTGGCTTCTTTACGCAATTCTTCAGAATGTATCTAGAGTTGGCATTGCTGCTAGTTAGGATGAAGGGAGTCTCCATGATAGTCATAGGCTCCAACATCTGATACATCTCATCATAATCCTATGCCCTGAATGTTATGAAACCAGCTCAAGAAAAGATAGAAAAGATAGATCAACGCCTTAGAATTCAGCCTCTTCAAGGGGGCAACCTCCTTTACATTACATAAATGAACAATTCTTGGATGATTCAAATGACAAAACCTCCTTTCTATATATAGGAGTCTAAGGAGTCACAATATAATCTAGCCGACTTAACAATAATAATATAAAGCCACAAAAATAACAATAAAGGGATTCTATGGGGCACAGTAATAACAATATGGGGGCAATAGGGGCACAACAATATTAATAAGGGGTATAACTACAATAGTAATGGGGTAATCACTAGTATTATAGGGACCCAACATGCCCATCTCCTTCAAAAAAGTGTTGTCCTCAACGCTTGAGTAGTTCTGGATACTTCTGCATAAAATTTTCATCCTCCCATGTGGAATCTTCAGCGAATAAGTTCTTCCACTTGATAAGATACTCTGAAATTGATCGATAGCTGTCGAGTTCTTGTTTCTGTGAATGCTTCCGGTTCCAATATAATTTTTCCTTCCTCGTCAAGTTCTGGCAATATTGTTTGAACTGGGAGCTTGTCACCTATAACCTTCTTTAAACATAAAACATGGAAAACTAGGTGCAATCGAGAAGCTGCAGGAAGCTCCAATTTGTATGCCATAGTACCAATCTTTTGCAACACCTTGTACGGACCATAATACTTTGGTGATAATTTATTATCCTTCTTAGCTTGCTTGAGGGACATTTATTTATATGGTTGTAGCCGTAGGAATACCCAATCACCTACATCAAAACTTCTTTCACTGCGATGTTGATCTGCCTATTGTTTCATTCTATTCTGTGCCAACACGAGGTTATCCTTTAAGAGTTGGAGGACTTGTTGTTGATGTTCAATGTGATGTTCCACTGCCTGAACCTTAGAATTTTCTCTTAAATATGATGTGATGGATGGTGGTTGATACCCATAAAGTGCCATAAATGGGGTCATTTTTGTTGCTGTATGGAAGGAAGTGTTATACCACCATTCAGCTAGAGGCAACCATTTGACCCATTGTGTCTGTTTATCAGATACAAAGCAACGAAGATATCCTTCCAAACATTTGTTTACTATCTCATTTTGCCCATCAGATTCAGGATGATAAGATGAGCTATGAGCTAACTGAGTACCAAGACAAGAAAATAATTCTGTCCAAAAATTTCCAGTGAAAATGGGATCTCTGTCACTTACAATAATCTTTGGGTTTCCATGTAGCTTTTGAATTGTTTCCATAAATGCAGTAGAAACTGTACTGTCTTTAAATGGATGTGATAATGCACAAAAGTGTGCATACTTGGTAAGTCTGTCAACTACCACCATGATGACACTCTTTCCCTCAGACTTGGGTAAACCTGTGATAAAATCCATTGAAACCTCCTCCCAACGTTGGCTTGGAATGGATAAAGGTTGTAATAGACCTGGTGTCTTAATTGTTTCAACTTTATTTTGTTGGCAAACCAAACATTCCGCCACAAACTTTTGAATATCTGATTTAAGGCCATCCCAAAAAAATTCCTTCTTAACCCTGTGGTAAGTTTTTAGAAATCCTGAGTGCCCTCCTAAGGGAGAAGTGTGCAATTCCATAAGAATCTTTTGTTTTAGCTGGGAATTCTTACAGAGGTATAAGTGATCTTTGTACCATAACGAATCATTTTGCCAGCTAAATGTATCAGACGTACTGGAATCTTGTTGTAACTTTAGAATAAGTGCCCACACTTCTTCGTCATTCTTCCATTCCTCCCTTGCTTCATTTATCCAATCTGGTTGGATAATAGAAATGGCGCACAACAATGCTTCCACATCCTCATCCTTTCTTGAGAGTGCATCTGCCACCACATTTTGCTTCCCTTTTTTGTAGATGATTTCAAAGTCATAACCCAACATCTTTGTGACCCACTTTTTTTGCTCTTCAGAGGATAATCTTTGTTCTAAAAAGTATTTAAGGCTATCATGATCCTTTTTTACCTTGAAGTGTCTTCCCATTAGGTAGGGTCGCCATTTCTTAAGTGCATGGAGTATTGCGAACATTTCCTTCTCATAAATAGCTTTGCCTAAAAACTTTCCCTTGATTGGACGACTTTCAAAAGCAATGGGTCTTTCATCTTGCATTAGAACAACACCAATTCCATTTCCTGAAGCATCACATTCCACAATAAAGGTTTTTGTGAAGTCCGTGTAGCTAAGACCGGTGCTTGGCACATTGCCTCTTTAAGATGTTCAAAGGCCTTTGTTGCTTCCGGAGTCCATGAAAATGCATCTTTCTTCAATAATGTTGTTAGAGGTGCTGCTATTCTCCCATAATTCTTAACAAACTTGCGATAATACCCTGTCAACCTGAGAAATCCTCATAGATGCTTTATGGATGTGGGGATTTTCCATTCCTTAATGGCTTTAATTTTGCTAGGGTCTACCTTAACTCCTTCATGAGATACAATATGACCCAGATATTCCACCTCCTGGACTCCAAAGAAACATTTGGATCTTTTTGCATATAATTGTTTCTCCTCCAATAGTTGTAACACCCTGTCAACATGTTCAACATGATCCTTCCAAGACTTGCTGTAGATTAGTATATCATCAAAAAATACTAACACAAATTTTCTAAGGAATGGTTTGAAAATTGAATTCATCAAACCTTGAAATGTTGAAGGTGCATTGGTAAGGCCAAAAGGCATGACCAAAAATTCATAATGACCCTCATGAGTTCTAAATGTTGTTTTCGGAATGTCTTCAGTCTTCATTCTGATTTGATGATATCCTGAACGAAGATCCAACTTGGTGAAGTAAATTGATCCATGCAATTCATCCAGTAATTCATCAATGACAGGAATGGGGAACTTATCTTTAATAGTGAGCTTGTTGAGCTCCCTATAATCCGGACACATGCGCCATGATCCATCCTTCTTGTGCACCAATACTACTGGAGCAGAGAAAGAACTTTGACTCGGTTGAATTATACCAGCCTCTAGCATTTCTGCAACCATACGTTCAATTTCACTCTTTTGGACATAGGGATATCTGTACGACCTGATGTTTGGAGGAACACTTCCTGGAATCAGATGAATAGAATGATCATGATCACGCATAGGTGGGAGACCTTTGGGAGTCTCAAATACCTTGGAATGATTGTCCAAGACTTTTTGGAGATCTGGAGACATAGATGATTCCGATGTGGAAACATCTAGCGAACATAATTTTGCTTTCCATTTTTCTTGCTAACCTGAATGCCTTCTCTAATGAATCAAGTTCCCAAAGGCGAACATCATGTTGGATATTATCCTTTAAAGACCTTATGAACACATCAATCCTATGCTCCTCTGGAATATCTTTTACCCTTATGTTCAATTTTTGGAACTCCTCAATGTGCTCCATTATTGAACCCTTTTGTTTGAGACTTATCAGTTGGCTAAAAAAAGTGTTGCTTTTTGTATCCTCATAATGTGCTATCAATTCTTCTGTAAAAATTGCCCAAGTGATAAATTGTTTACGAGAGTAAAGCCATTGATACCATACAAACTGATTTCGCTCCAAATATAAAGTTGCCATACGTACCTTTTGTGTGTTTTGCACATTATTGAGATTGAAGAATTGCTCCATCTGTAATATCCATGTTGCGGGATCCTTGCCATCAAACTTCCTCATATCGATTTTTGGAATAGGGTGGACCTTCGATCCAACATTAGAGTCTATGGAATCATGATTAACATTTCTTTTGTTCTCATCATGAGTTTCCTTTACTACCCTTTCACCATTAGTGACCCTTTCTTGTAGCAACTTCTTCAATTCTTCCATGTCTGTCTTCAAATCTATCTTCAAATCGTCCATCTTAGCTTCTACGCCTTTCTTTAAACAATCCATAATAGCTTCTATGCCTTTCTTTAAACCATCCATCTTAGCTTCTACATCTTTCTTTAAACCATCCATCTTAGATTCTGTTCCTTTTTGTGCAAGTGACACTTGTTGCACTTGGTCTCGTAACTTTGCTATATCATGTTGCATTTCTTCCTCTTCTTCATAAGTCATGCTAGAGCTTTCAGGTTGCTTACTAGGTGTTTGCATTTTCTTTCCTCGAGGCATCAATTACTGATAATAATGCTTTACTATGCCCTTTGAATTCCTTCAAACCAAGCTTACGCAAAAATTAAAAAGAAAAAAACTACACACCTTTTTTCACTTTGTAGAAGCCTGATATTGAATCTGATGTATCTCTATAATTTCGAATCATCCATTTTTGAAATTGTGACTTGTAGTAGCCTTCTGTGTCCTCTTTCCAATTCCACTAGTTTGATCCAAATTGGATTCTCCAAGAAAGAGTTATGCACAATCTCCCGCAGTGACCTGATTATAGACTAGTTCAGTAGAGCGAACTTGTATGAAGTGCCACGTGTCACTGTTTCAACCTTTGACTCTGAAAAATATATAAAAGAAAACTACAGTCTGTCCTATTTCTGTACCTTCTTACGGAATTTCAATCTGATGCTCAGAAAGAAAGTTATGACAATTTTCCCCAGGTCACCTGTTTGGAATGTAATTCAGGAGTCTGCAAAAAGACCAACCTCCTCAGATCATATCTCCGCAAATATAGCGCGAAAAGCTCTGAAATTTGGACCCGAGGTTCAGCGCGATTTCTTATCAAATGGGTTTTTTTTTCAACTTCTGAAACATCGTAGAAAAAAAGTTATAGCAAAAATTCCACGATGACCTGTTTGGAGCAGCGAAACCCTAGAATCCAAAGCTCTGATACCAAATGTTATGAAACCAGCTCAAGAAAAGATAGAAAAGATAGATCAATGCCTTAAAATTCAGCCTCTTCGAGGGGAAACCTCCTTTACATTACATAAATGAACAATTCTTTGATGATTCAAATGACAAAACCTCCTTTCTATATATATGAGTCTAAGGAGTCACAATATAATCCAGCCGACCTAACAATAATAATATAAAGCCACAAAAATAACAATAGAGGGATTCGATGGGGCACAGTAATAACAATATGGGGGCAATAGAGGCACAACAATATTAATAAGGGGTATAACTACAATAGTAATGGGGTAATCACTAGTATTATGGGGACCCAACACTGAAGGTTGAAATCTTCATCCCGCTGATATTGGTCAAGGTCATCATCTCGGGTTCAGTGTGTGAGATGATCTAGTGTATCATGCTCGCGCATGGGAATGTGGGGTATATGCATGCAATCCGATACAAGATGGACTTGTGGATGTTCACGTATACCTGGAGGTCTTTGAGTTCTTCCCCAAATGTGCATCTAAAAGCATCATTGACCTCTTTCCATTTTAACTTGATGTCCTTGTCCAGAATCAACTTGGTATCTTCATAGATCGGTAGACTTGCAGACACTCGCTCAACTGCTGCTCCACTTGCACTTCCATCAATGTCCTTTGATCCCGCTCTCTTGGAGGCCAATGATCCTGAACTGTTAAGAGGTGGACAAACACCTGCTAGATATGGAGACAAAGCGATGTGCATGGCAAGAAATCTGTCAGCGAAAACCAAAGCAAATTTGGGAGTGACATAACACATACCTCGAGATTGACTAGCAAGGATTATGCAATTTCTTTTGGGAGGCTGGGAGACTGGCTACCAGACTTGCGCAAAAGAAGTCTAGGCTATCTGGGAGGCATGGATGGCTATTGGAATTGTGCAATGCGCAATATAGGCTAACTACTGGAATTGCGCAATGCGCAATTTTAGTTGACAATGGTTATAGGCTCAATGACTGCATTGTGCAATTTTCTGCACCAGCATTCACTGTCCCTCAGAATTGCACAAATCAGGCTTGGAGGATAGTTACTGGGTAGAAATGTGCATTTCCTGAGGGGAAGATAGAACCTTCCTCTCAGGATTGTGCAATGTTGTCTTGGTGAGGCAGAGTCCGGGCCAAGGCTACCTAGACCCACCGATGGGCAACTGAAACCAAATGTGAAAGTGAATGCATGGCAATACTAAGTGTAAGAAGAAGCAAATGATATTGCATGGAAACAGTGGATGAAATATTCATAAAATAGAATAGCCTGCATGTGGGTGAAGCGAGCCGCTGAATCAGCGACCATTCGAGCAAAAAAATTTCATGCATGCGACAACAGTGAGATACTAATGAAAAATGAAATGTTGCTAATACAATCTAATATGCATGTAAACAACAGCGAGTGTTCAAAGAAATCAAGAAAACAACACTCACACAAGCGAAAACACAAAAAGTGACAAAAATGTTGCAAAAGACAAGTTGAGACCACTTACCCATGAATAGTTGAGCTGGATGTGTCGAAGAGTCCTAGATGTGCTGTGGGATGTCAGAGCTCCAAGATCAATGTGAAGAAATGAGCTCTAAAGCGTAGAATAAATAAGTTTAAAGCTCATGATGTGCATGCCACCAATCTAGGAAAGAGCGACACTTGGAGGGAAGATTCTAAAATGATCTTTGCATGTAACTTTCAGCTGCTAAAAATAGCTCCCTGAATCAAGGGATGATTTTTGCATGTTACTTTTTCTATTCCGGGAAAAAGCAGCCCATGCATGTAAGTCAAGTTTCCTTGGTCCCTGGTGGAACTGGTCAACCCAACTACACATGCAAGAGCCTGCTCACCTGCTGGGAAGATATGCGCATTTCTGGAAGGGAGCTAGGTTGGCTTCCCAGGATATTTACGCAATTTTTGGGTAGAGCAGTAGACTACTGCTGGGGATTGTGTAATTCCTAGGCTGAGCAGCCCTACCGGGAGGACTTGTGCAATCTTCTGGATGAAGCTTAACTGGCAAATTTGCACAATTCTGGAGCCCAGCAGGCTACTAAACAAAATTGCGCAATTTCTGGAGGGAAGGTTGGTTGCCCTCTAGAATTTTGCAATTTCTTGAGGGATCTGCCTAGCTTGCAACTTGACCAAGTCCGAAGAAACATCCTATGAAGGGAATGCAAGAAGCTTTGATAGACAGGCTGTCTTTCTGCAAGAAAATCACTGAATCTTGTGTACTTGACGAAGCAAGAGATACTGTTGTGAAAGGTTAGTAGGGAGGCTCCAAAATGAAGCTAAGGAAAAATTTTGGAGGGTGGTTGTAGTCACTACAACACTTGGCAACACATTGGTAGAACTCCAGTTCTCTGAATGGACCTTTTTCATGAAAAACAAGTTTAACACCTCTGAAATTATTGTTCAGTTCTTAGTTCATCTTGGTTTCACACTAGCCTGATTGTAAGATGTAGCATCTTCCAAGCTCTTGGTCGATTAACACACATTCCAAGACAAGGAAACACAGTTGTTTTGATTAGGGTTGAGGGTTATATTGGTGCACAAGAAGTATAATCGTCAAAGTCTTAGTTTCATCTCTGGTGTTGCTCCACTGCTAGTAGGCCTGGACAGTACCCCGACGGAGTCACGCAGGAACACAAGCATTGCTCCACTGCCAGCGAGCCTAGTTAGTACCCTAGCGGAGTTACTTGCTACACCTCTCTGCGTAGGAAGCCTTTCTCTTCTTTCACCTTATTCATTTTTCATTTTTCAATTTTTCACTTTTCATTTTTTTCATAACTATTCATAACACTTATTCATTACAGAGGCAGAAGAGGGATCCTGACTTATTGAGAGTAGAAGAGGCTGTTCCTTCAGAGAAGTAGTTTATTATATACCATTGATGTGCTTGTTAAGGTATTCCCCCTCACCTTACTCTACTTGACTGAGATGACAAGGGTTAACCCAAAAACAACTAAATAGAGTAGGTGACATTAGTTAGTGTGCAAGCATTGTGTTTTCACCAAAGTTCACTTCGAATAGCACATATTTTCCTTCGGCGTATCATGGACTAAGAGTAGCAAGTTTTTCACACAGAGGCAAGATGATAGATAACCAAGTAGTGATAGCAATACAAGATCTCTCGTACTTTACCCAACTTGTTTCAAGAGTCATACATGGTTTCATGCGAAACTAACCTATGAGAAAAACAAGCAAACAAACAACAAAGCAAAGTAGAAGCAAAAGCAAATGTGAAAGCAAAGTAAGAAAACAAGAAAGCAATCAAACAAGCGAAGCAGGTAAGCAAACAAGCAAGCTGGAAGCAAAAAATACTCCTAATCCTAAGCTAATGGTGCATGGGCTTGATCACATGAAGTGATATTTCTAATGCAACCACCGGCGCGTTGGTTGACCCATGTTGGTGAAGGCTTGGTCCGCGAGAAACCTAGTTGTGTGAACCAGCAAACAAGAAAGATATAACAATGAAAACAAACACACTTCATGTTTAAAAGTGTCCACTAGACATAAGTGAATGTAAGTACATGACAAGCAGTCTGTGGACTTATCATGGTGTTGTACGACACTACGTATAGCTTTGAAGCATACACATACTCTTGACTGTGACATGCAAGCAAACGAAAGAAACAAAGACAACGTATGTCGTGCACGTGTGCTTGCAATGTAAGATTCCTCCAATGCATGAGTGACGAGATCATGAAGTTTGAGTGGAGGAAGCATGATCTATGTGTGAGATTGATCTTCAATGCATACAAATGAGTGATGAGGTGCCTCAGGTGATTGAACAATTTCCTAATCGGAAGTGAAACCAACCTCAGGACAGCGAGGGCCTGACATAACCATCAGCTCGGGTTGAAGTGCCTCGACAGTCTAGGGGGTTTCAACTTCATCATCAGATAGATCATCATAAACCAGTGGCTTCGAAAAATCAACTGCAATAGAATCATGACTGTGATCGAATATGGGAGTAAATGGATCACAACAACCATGATCAGAAAAATCAATGATTTCATCGGCATCCTCATGATATGATGAATCAAATAGAGGGGTGAGAAGTGAACAAATTCATCATCTGTGTTTTCGAAAAAGGCATATGAAAGGTTGAGTGGATATTCAATGAATAAATTATCCTCTCCGTTGTCAAATGATGGACTGACATCCAGTGTTTCTTGCGAGTGATAAATAATGGGTGCATCTGTAGATGAAGATACACATACGAAATCATGAATGGCAGGTTCACTAAAGATGTCAAGAAAGAACAAGGAGGCTAAGACGGAAGGGAATCATCCTTCGTCGAGTGTTGATGCTCAAGCTCCCAGTCATACTCTTCATGAATGATAGTGCATGTTGGTTGTGCAACATCAAGTACGTCGATGGCTTGATCCTCGTTCACAACAAGTGTAGAGTTTAGAATGGGAGAACACAAGATAGTATCATCTGGAGGAATAGCTGAGTGTGAAGATGGAGGTTGTGATACAAAATTCATATGAAAACACGATGGAATCACAACCAAATATGCGCGAAATTTGGGTGGAGTGATGTTCGGAGGATGTGACAATTGAACAGATGTGTGAGCATGGTCTCCTGCATCACTCTGTAGTGGTGGAACTGTTTGATGAAGGGACAACGAACAGTCACTTGTGATAGTGACCGCATCCGTCTATGATTGCGTAGCTCCATCACTGAAGAATACTGAGCGAGGCTTGATTTCAAACTTCTTCTTGGGATGAGTAGATTTCTTAATGCAATACTCGAATCGGTCCCAAAGATAGAAAATTTTCATCTGGCTCTTCAGAGCTTGAAATTGCAAATCACGGAAGCGCTGCCAAAACTCCATGGTGATTCATGCAAAGCCTTTCATTGTTGTAATAGTTTTTGGTCAAGATAGTTTGGATCAAAATGATAGAAAGTGTCTTTGATGAGATCACAGAAGTTCTCAAGTGAGTGCATGCTATCAGCCGGCAGGCTGCACAACCATCGATGTGGATATTCACGAAGTGTGTATGCAAGCAGCAAACTAGCATGTTAGTCATAACATTCATCTTCCTCATGAAGCATGGAAATAAAGTCATGTAAGGACTTAGGCCAGGTCACTTCACCTTCACCATCATACGTGTATGTGGATAAGAGATCGAAAAACTCCCTCATGATGGTAACAGATTCAGCATGTGAAAAACATCATGGAGGGAGCAGAGTGCAAGACTCCATGACAGAGATGCAAAGGTTCAAAATAGGATGAGAGGACACAGCTTGTCATCTGGCCCTTCTTCTATCGTCAGAAATATTGATGATGCTGAACCTGCCAACATGTCAGGGATCACCCCTGTAAGAAGTCCCAATTAGACCTCAGACCGTTTGGTGTAGGAGTCCCAGTAGTGGGTCGTACGATAATGCCTTGACCGTGATTTCACACAGAGGCAAGTAAGATAACTTTGTTGGTATCAAGGGTGTGACATATGCAGTAAGCCAAGGAAGGTGCGTGAGAGGTTCTAACACATGGGGGTTGAGATGAGTGTGCCCCTTGGAAACCTGTGATAGCGTGGAGTTAAGAAAGGAACACGCGAGCAAGGATGCATCACAACATGGAAGGAAAGTTAGCTAGCAATTCAAAGTGATGGTTAAACCAATAGCACATTTCAGAAAGATTCATATATGCATACACAGAAATAGCTATACATGCATCCGTAAGAAAACAAATACATATATCATTTAGAGTAAATAGATAGCTAAAATACAATACAACATATGCATGAAACGTGTTGGCTCTTATTATATTAAGAAATGTAAGTTCCTATCATACAATACATCCATGTCCAACCATTAGTTCCAACAGTGGAACGTTACAGCCACAACTACTTTCTCCTCCAAAGAGATGTACTAGCTCTGTGTAGTGGAGAAGCCAAGGCTCGTTACAATACTGTCCAAGCTCTCTCTAAGATAGTCCTATTGGAAGCTTAGCTAAAAAAAAGCCTTTAAAATGAGTTATGAGGGACTATTTATAGCAAAGGGTGGGGTGACCCTTGACATTCCCCTTCGTGACAGTTCATCTACACTCATGACTCTTCATCTACTCTATGACTGTTACATCCAACTATCGACACTTGAACTTACACTTGACAAGATGTTACATTCCAATGCACATGTACCCATGTGAGAGAAAAATGGCTTCAGAAAGCCATGCAAGACATCACTATGACTTGGAAAACCATGGGAAGTCAAACTCTTCAACATCCTAGTGATGATCAACAGTAGCGTACTGATGCCAAGATTAGTAGTCTGCGATGGTGTCCATGTACTCCAAGGTGACATCTTTCTTGAACCTGAATCTTACCTCCATAGCATCCAGGTACACTACTTAGGCTCCGCTGCCCAACTCGTCTGAAAGTATGCATATCATTCTCTTCAATGCGAACGGACTAGCAACATACTTGTGCGTGGTGTCTGCATTGATCGGCAAGTCTGGGTTGGTGGATTTTTGCATCAACTCGTCAAAGTACGATTCAAGCTCTAGTCGGACCTATGCCTTTGTCCTCCCCTAGGTGAGAGTCCTAATAGATGGGATTTCATGTGCGTGCACCAAAACATCCATACCCTTGAATACATGTGCCTGGGAAGCATGTAGACTAGTGATGAGCTGCGGGAGCTCTTCATAGTTCTGGATCTGACTCCAGATGCGTTCTTTCAGCTCGACTGCTCTGGGACTCATCATCTTAGGAAAGTGAAGTGAGGCTCCCCTATATCTCATCATCCACATTTGCATGTAATCAACAACAACATGCACGTTTGATAGGATACATGCTCTTCTAGCACATCATTGCTGCCATCCATTGAGATGGACGACTGCCTTATGCACGGTACCAAACTTGGAATATAACACCCGCATAACTGTGTCAAGGGACAATACTTCATCTAGTATTACCTTCTTCAGTTCTTCTCGGGTGGACATTTTCACCAACTCTCCTCCTTGCTTGGCTGTCTGTAGCTCCTTATCCATTCGCTCATTCTCAGCTATCCGAAAGTGAACACTTGAGCTAGTGGCTTCGACATATGCTCTAGTGGCATCATCCAAGGCTGTTGGATGTTTGTGCATGTCAAACACGATCACTCATTCCTCATACTGTGTAGGAGATGTATGATCTTTCGGAGTTGGCTCTCTGAGGGATTGCACAACTTTATGTTGAGACTCGTCGAATGACATGTTGTGCATCTCTCCTTCTGGTTCATCTCCAAGGATCACAATCTCTACTTGGTAAGTTGGGACTTTCTCATATTCTGGATGCGGTGAAGTTGGTGGGTCGACCTCTTGGTGGTGAGGCATGAGGTCGATGTCCTACTCTAACTCCTGTTGCTCCATGTCGGTATCCATCTATTCAAGCACTCACTCTATTTCCTGAGCAAAGTCCTACTCCTGCGATGGTTCACCCTGTTTGCCTGATGCCAGCTGTTCTGATGAGTAAACTACCTGTAATGGTGTTATTTCATCCATCTTCACATGTTTCACCCCCTGTTGTACCTGTTATTGATGTTCTTCCCTCTCTTGTTTTCACAACTCCTTTTCCTTTCGGAGTTTCTCCTTCAACTCATGCAACTCCTTCTTATTTCCTCCATTCTCCATTTCTCTCTCTGCCTTTGTGCGCTCCACTTGTTGTGTTGTTGCCTCTATGCCTCTATGGCCATAGTTTCTTTCTCCACAAGTGGATCTGCTCGGAACTTGCAGCTTTTCTCTTCCTCCATGCGATTGACAACCTTCCTCTTTACCTTGTCACGCACTGGTATTTTCACCTCTACTACTACTGCTGCTTCTTGTGCTCTCTAGGATGTTGCTTCATATTGCTTCATTAACCATTCCACAACGAAGCTGACTGGTTCATTGAGTCTGGAGGAGTTGTAAAAATATCTCCATGGGTCCTCCTCTACCCAATGACATGCCCCGTGGATCTAGTTGAACTGCACTCTCGTGCAGTGATCTTTCACAAGAAAATGTAGGTCATATGGATTGTAACTTTGGAGGTCGAATGGACACTTCTTCATCTGCTCTACTTCGGTATCTGCATGCTTAAAACTTTGGATCTCATATAACTCGATGCGTAGCGGAAGAGCAAGCCAAGGTGCCTTCTTCTTTTGGTGCATCCTGGCTGTCAATCCTGGAGAGATGTGATATGCTACTTCTTGCACGATAAGTATTTCCAAGGAAAACTTCTATAGAACATGCAGAGGCTTCTCCACTTTGTACATCCGTATGAAGGTGTCGAATGATGAGGCATACCAATTAGCTATGTTTATCAGTGCCTCGATTATTACCTTTGACATGCAGGGTGGATCCTGTTCAAATAACATCTTGTAAACCAGGGTGACAAAATGATCAGACAACCATGTGATAACTCCTCTGAAGCTGCATCCGGAAAACATCTTACAATAAGTGTCCCCAGCAGTCTCTATCGGCGAACATGCCCACTTCAAGCCCGAAAAATCCTGTCGGGCACAGACTGCATCCAAGATGTAGGTGAACATGTAGATTTATGCTTGCATACCTTTGGGCGGCTGTCGAGCCCTTGTTACCTATTCCTTCAGCTGATGAGCCAACATGTCAGACCAGTTGCATATTTTGCCTTCTCTAGCCAGTTGGTCTAACGTGACCACCCAGCTCTATGGGAAGTTTTTCGTGCTTTCTTGGCCATATAGTCAACATGCAAAGATGACCAAGTATTGATAAACCTTCCGCAGTATCTTCGTTTTGTAGATCTAGTTGGGTGTCATCCTGAATCTAGTCGGCTCCTTTACCGAGTTCTTCAGAATGTCTCTAGACTTGGCATTACTGATGGGTAAGCCATAGGGAGTCTCCATGATAGTCACGGGCTTCGACATCTGATACATCTCATCATAATCGTGTGCCCTAAAGGTTTCAATTTTCGTCCCGCTGACACTGCTCAAGGTCATCGTCTCGAGGTCAGTGTGTGATACAATCCAATGTATCATGTCTATGCATGGGAACACTAGGTATCTGCATGCAATCCGGTACAAGTCGGACTTATGGATGTTCACGTATACCTAGTTGTCTTCGAGGTCTTCCCCAAATGTCCCTGCAAATGCATCATTGACTCTTGCCATTTCATCTTGATGTCCTTGTCTAAAATCGGCTTGGTATCTTCATAGATCGGTAGACTTGCGGACACTAGCTCAAATGTTGCTCTAATTGCACTTCTGTCAGTGTTCTTTGATCTTGCTCTCTTGGAGGCCATTAATCCTGAATTTTTAAGAGGAAAACGAACACCTGCTAGATCTAGAGACAAAGTGACATGCACGGCAAGAAATCCATCGAAAACCAAAGAAAATTTGGGAGCGACTTAACACTTACCGGGGGATTGACTGGCAAGGATTACGCAATTTCTTCTGTGAGACTGGGAGACTAGCTGCCAGACTTGCACAAAAGCAGTCTGTGTTGTTTGGGAGGCATAACTGGCTACTATAATTGTGTAATATGCAATCCAGGCTGACTGCAAACTGATGGAATTGCACAATGCGCAATTTCAGCTAGTAATGGTTGCAGGTTCAGTGACTACATTACGCAATTTTCTAGTCCAGCAGTCACTATCCCTCAGAATTGCGCAAAGTAGACCTGGAGGATAGTTACTGGGCAAAAATGTGCATATCCTGAGGGGAAGACAGAGCCTTCCCTCTCAGGATTGTGTTTAGTCAATTTAGTGTCCTAAATTTCTTACATAAATTATCAACCGAGGTTTGTAAACTGATGAAGTGTGGTGCACTATATGTTCTTAGTTAATATTTTTATTACTTCGTTGTTTTGTGTTTTATGTTGTTTTTGGGGGGTTTCTATTCTTTGATGTCTAAGAATGTACAACCTGAAACTATGAGAAAAATTAAGTGAATCTAATTAATTTTAAAGGAACGGAAATGTTCCTAAATTAATCTAATTTCTTGAAAATGGACCAAGCACTGTTGGCTAGTTAGAACCCAATAAAAATAGAGCATCTATCTCATTTTACCATTAGTTCTAATTTATGGATCTAATTCTTAAAACCAAGAATGAAACTTAGTAATTGCATTCATAAACATTCAACCATTCAATTTTAGGAATATGATTAAATCAATCTCTTTGAAATGATTATCGGAATATCAATGATGAAACTAAGTGAGGATCTGAAAGCAAAAAGGTAAAAGCATGTAAAACTAACTATAAACAACTAATGTATCTTTTACGTTCTCCAACATTCAAATGTGAAGCATTACCCTCTTGAAGTGTTGTGCAAGAAATCAATTATACCTTAGTTCCTAAGTTCCTAGGAAAATAACAATTTACTAAGTAAATTCAATCACTGTATGAATTATACATTTAACCATTTAGTTTAAAATCATCATCATCTTGAAATGGCTTTTGAAAACATCCATTAACACAGTTAATTGACAATTCTATTCTAAGAAAATGAATGACAAAATAGTAAGAAAACTAAACAACTGTGTATTCTTATTACTTCAATCTTAATTCAGTTTGGAAACAGAGCCGTTTTTCTCCACAAGATATCTTAGAAGAACAAGGCTGCACAGTTGTAATCTACCATTATGCTACTGATTAAAAACTGAAATGAAATATCAACCTAATTTTAAAAAACAGATTTGCTGAAAAACAGAGTAATAGAAACTGAACTAAAAACAACAATGAAAAACCTCCTTCAGTGTAGGGACCCTCTTCAACTGACGTGGCTGGAATGCTAGTTAGTTAAGGATGCACTTTAAACGATCATTGTCAACACGAAGTTTGTATTATGAAAAAAAAAGTCTGAATACAGAGTATCAACAAAAGCCTGAACTAAACGTAATTCCTTCTAACTTCTAACTACTTCTCGGTTCCATGCAACCAATATTTATAGGAAAATAACATAACTGTTTATGAGATAAACTTGCTACAGGTGGCTAATTCGAATTAAATTTAACATGACTGTTTATGAGAAAAACTTGCTACAGGTGGCTAATTTGAATTAAGTTTAACATGACTGTTTATGAGAAAAACTTGCTACAGATGGCTAATTCGAATTGCAACAAGACTGTTTAAGCTACAAGTGGCTAATTCGAATTAAACTTGCAACATAACTATTAGACTCTTGATTAGCTACGAAAGAGAAAATTAAGAGTCCTACTACTTCCGGATAACGTACTTTGACTCCATCTTTGACCATGACTGTAGGCTTGCTTTTCCATCGATCCGGATCGAGTGAATAGGATAGAATCCATGTAGAGATGATTCTGGAAGTGCCCATGTGGCCCAATTCTTCATTTGACACCTGAAACCTGCCAAACCATGAGAGTAGCTATAGAATCCACAGTTAGCTACAGAATAGGCTGCATTCTGTAGCTGATTTTCAAAAATCTATTCAAATAGCAAGAACATGAAAATATAATATGGTTATCATTTTAATGTTTTCCTTAAGATAAAACCTAGCATTTATCATTGATTGGGTCTGTAAACTTATGAGAAAGTGAGGGAAAATGTGAGAAAAAAATGTCAAGGAGAGGGTAATTCTGAGGTTCAACATACCCCCACTGCAAAATCATTGCATGTCCTCATGCAATTTTCCAAAAATGTGAGTTCTTCCTCCTTAATGCATTTGCTCAGACACCTCTGCTAGTACATCCAATTTCCTTATTTTGTTCTTCTTTGAAGTGACTGTCATTCTGGGCTTTCTCATAAGAATCTTGTACTTAAGGTTAATGACTTCTCTATTCAAAATCTTATTCTTTCTTTTCAATTTCCTATTTTTCTTATACCACAGTCCTAGATGCAGAATGTTATTATCGTGAATTGCCTTGTCCAATTTGTTTTGTTCCTTCAAGGTCTCATTCTCATGTTTGATATGTCTATTCAATATCTCTAATTCATAAATTTCCTGTTTGAGAGCATCAATTAAAGTTTCTTGTGGATTGACAGAAGGTTCTGGGTTCACTGGGGCACTTCTCTTCTCCAGTGATTCTATGTAGTCATATACTTGTTGCTACATTGGGTCTATGCTTGGAGATCTTCTGCTTGGGCTACCTTCAAAATGATGAACAGGAGAATTTTAAGGACTGTGTGCAGAAGAGATGTTAACAGGAGGTGGTTCTGGGGTTTCCTTGTCTAAATTTATGAACTTTGTCCCTTTTGATGATGTTTTCTTTACCAAACCTCGGAGTCTAGAGCTTCTTCTAAATTGTGGAGGACTTACATTCTCCTCATTTGTGACCTTTTTCTCCTTTCTTATCTTCCCTCTTACCTTGATTTTCTTCCTGATTTCTATCAGTTCTTCAGAGATTAACTTTTCATCATATTTCTGCATTGAAGACTCAAGTTTGTTTTCAATATCCATAATAGTTTTCTTTCTTCTACTTTTTCTGACATTATCTTCTTTAGGTGAATCTGGTGCTTCTTGGAAATGGTTTCTAATAAGGAAATTCTCCCAGGTTTCTCCTATGCTTTTTAAGTGAAACTCAACCAATATTTTTATCATCCCATGATGATACATGGTTGTATCTATGAACTGTATTTTCTTTTGCACATTTGAGGCCATCCTTCTTAAACTATTTAGCAGGAAGAAAGGAAGATTGATTTCTCCATTTTCTAGGAAATTCATCAATAAATGAATATGGTAGATGTACATGCAACCAAACCTCCCCTCACAAGTGATAAATTTCTGTAATACCAAGAGCATGTTCCTCCACTTACTTTTAAGAGATGAAATGAGAATACCTTTCCTAAAAACAGAGACATCCATGCCTGGGTTTTTTAGTATTACTTTCCATGATTCATTGTGGAACTCCCTGTTCTTGAACCATATTTCACCAAGCCTTGAAAGTTTTGTAGCCTCAGTCATGAATGACTTAGTTATTGGAAACTTGATATCTCCAATTTCTACCTCTGTGCCATCAAAAGATCGAGCAAAGGATTTTGTAATCTCCTTATGAAAACCATCAAATTTCTCAATGAATTTAAGCCATCCAGCTTTCTGCAACATTTCTTTGAGCTGTGGATATCCTTCCATGTACTTTGCTCCTACCGGTTTTGTTCTGACAATTAACCCCATGCCTTCTACTACATAGAGTTCTTCAACCTTCATAATTACCCTTCCCGATTTTACAAAATGAATTGGCTGCGAATATGGTGAAAGGAACTGCGGGTTTGTATGAAATAAGTAGATGGTAGGGGTTTTGGAGAAACATGGAAAAGTGTGTCACATCATAGTCATGACCATTAATAACAATGAGGGAGTTAATTATGGACTATTATGTGACAAAATATGGAGGATGTGGAGGATATGTAGTATGATGGAGATTGCAATCAAATCAAATGATGATTCATCAAGGAAACATATGAATATCCATATTATATATACTTTATGTTTTAACCTTGTTATTTAAAATAAACTTTTGCATTTTACCTTTTAGAACTTAACCTTTTCGTTTGTTTTTTTCCTTGATGTTGATCCGTAGGTACCCTTTTAAGATATTGGTCTTCGGAACAAGTTTCTTCAATTTCATGCAATCATCATTTGTTTGGAAGCTGTACAATTATACCAAAGTCGCTGAATGAGATATGGTTGTAGGATCAAATTAGCTGCAAAATGGAATCAGCTGCGAAACATGATAAAAATGAAGTATGGCTATGGAACATGAATATGAAATGAAATGGAAATGGAATATGACAGTGAAATGGAATGAAAGTGGAGTGAGATGGAATGAGACTATAAAATGAAATGAATTTGTAGATTATGAACTGCAAATGAATGTAGCTTTATGTTACTACTTATTACAGAAAGGAAATGGAAAATATAGGATGTCAGAAATCTCTGATATTCACCCTATATTTTCTATATAAGTATGCCAATTAATGATTGGTTTTCATACTTATACATTTTATTTTTATTTTTTTATGATTATATATATATATATATAGGAAAAATAGAAATAAAAGTTAAGTTAGTGGAGAAAAATAATTCTTCACCAACTTCAGTTCAATGTTATCTTGGAAAATCTTGATAAAATCCTCTCTTGAAATTGGCTTATGATATATCTTCAACTGATGACCATTCACAAGAAGAGGTACCTTTCTTTCATCTATTATCCTTATTCTAAATGCTCCATTATTAAAGACTTCTTCAATTTCATATGGCCCAAGCCAATGAGTCTGAAACTTTCCTTGAAAATATTTGAATTTTGAATCAAACAAAAGTACCCAATCCCCTGCATGAAACTTCTTCTCCTTGATATACTTATCATGCCATTTATCCCTTTGTTGCTGGACTAAACTGGTTCTTTGAGCTGCATCTTGCTTGATTTCATCAAGCTCATTGAGTTGCTCCAATCTATGTTTCTGTGCTTCTGATAAATACAGTCCCAACTGGACTGCCATCTTGAAGGTTCTGATTTGAAACTCTATAAGGAACAGGACTTGCTTCCCATAAACAAGCTCATAAGGAGTATGTCTTGTTGTGTTCCTCCATGTAGTTCTGTAGGCCCATAAAGCTTCAAGAAGCCTTTCTGCCCAATATCTTCTATGTAGATGTATAGTATTAGTGAGAATTCCTTCAATCACCTTATTGGTAGAATCAACTTGACCATTTGCTTGTGGATTATAAGGAGTAGACTTTCTGTGTTTGATCTTGTAATCTTCCACAAGCCTTTCCACCATTTTAGATGTAAATTGAGATCCTTGATCTGTCACAATTTCTCTTGGAACACCAAAGCGAGTGAAGATATCCTCAAAAAGAAAATTAACTACAGATTTTTCATTAGAAAAAGGTAATGTTTTAGCCTCTACCCATTTAGTGACATAATCGGTGCATACCAAAATATACTTCTTTTGTTTAGATGGAGGATTAATTGTTCCAACAAAATCCAAGGCCCATTTTTCAAAAGGTTCAATGAGTACCTGAGTTTGTAGTGGCATTTCATCTGAAGGAGCAGGTTTTCCTACCCTTGGTAGCTATCACACCTTTTGACATATTCTTTGGCATCTCTGAAGATGGAGGCCAATAATATCCTAAATGAAGGATTTTATAGGTTGTCCTCTTATCATCAAAGTGTCCACCACAAGGTTCATCATGACATACCTTAATAATTTCAAGCATTTCATCTTCTCGAACACATCTTTTGATCATGAGACATGGACCTGTTTTATACAATTCATTAGTAATCCATGAGTAACTTGCACTTGTTTGAATGATTTTTCTTTTCTCCTTAGGAAACAAATGTGAAGGTAATTTTCCCGTGACTAGGTAATTAGCAATATCTGCAAACCAAGTGGTCTGAGTAGTTACTCCAAAAAGATATTCATCAAGAAATTTGTCTTCCACTAGAGTGTCATCTTTGATATTTTGAATTCTAGACAAGAAATCAGCATCTGTGTTTTGTTTTCCAGGTCTATCTAGAATAGCGATGTTGAATTCTTGCAGGGGTAATAACCATCTTGTAACTCTACCATTAGTAATAGGTTTATTCATTAAGTACCTAATTGCAGAGTGATATGTATGAACAAAGGTTTCATAGCATGTTATATAATGTCTGAACTTGTTGATAGCATGAACAACAACTAAGAATTCTTTTTCAGTTACAGTGTAATTTAACTCAGTGGGAGTCAAATTCTTGCTTGTGTAATAGATGGCATAGGTGATCAAATATTTTTGTCCTAATACAGCTCCTAGAGCTGTATTTGAAGCATCTGTTGAAATATGAAAAGGTAGTTTCCAATTTGGACATCTTAAGATGGGTGCTTCAGAAATTTTTGCTTTTAAAGTCTTAAATGCCAATTGACAATCAAGATTCCAATTGAATTCATGATCTTTGTTGAGTAATTTGAAGAGTGGGGATGCTAGTTTAGTGAAATTTTCTATAAACCTTCTATAGTATCCTGTGAATCCTAGAAAACTTCTAACATCCTTTTGACAACTTGGAATTGATAGTTTAGAGATGACTTCAACTTTAGATTTATCAACTTTAATTCCATCTCCTGAAATGTGATGTCCTAAAACAATCCCTTCTGTAAACATCATAAAACATTTTTCATGGCTTAGTGAAAGGTTTGCTTCCTTACATCTTTTAAGAACTTTTTCCAAATTTTCTAAAGCTTCTTCAAATGTATTCCCATAAATTGTAAAGTCATCCATATACACCTCTAGACAATCATGTATTAGATCAGAAAAAATTCCTAGTACTGCTCTTTGGAATGTTGCAGGTGCATTGCACAATCCAAAAGGAAGTACTCAGCAGGCATAAGTTCCCCATGGACAGGTGAATGTGGTTTTATCTTTATCTTTAGGTGCTACTTTAATTTGATTGTAACCACTAAAACCATCCAAAAATGAGAAATATTTCTTATCTACTAATGTATCTAACACTTGATCTATAAATGGAAAAGGAAAATGATCTCTTAGGGTAGCTTTGTTCAATTCTCGATAATCAATACATACCCTCCATTTAACATTCTTTTTAGACACAATCACTATAGGAGAAACCCACTGGATGTCTGAAATAGGGTAAATGAAGTTTACATTCAGAAATTTTTGCAACTCCTCTTTCACAATTTCCCTAAGATTTGGATTCATCCTTCTTTGAGGTTAGCTGATAGGTTTACAATTTCCTCAATGTAGATGTGATGTATACAAGTCTTAGGACTAATTCCTTTCATGTCAATGTATTCCCATGCATATGAAGAAGAATATTTTTGTAATGTTTTGATTAGCTTTTCTTATTGTAATTTTTCCAAGTTATTGTTTATGTTCAATGTTTTCCCTGGAAAGATTTCAACTGTAGAGCTACCAAATTCTTCCATAGAATAAAGAGACATCTGCCTAGATGACAAATATTCAATGTTGGATTTTTCTTAAAATTGATCATGTTCATATTCTAGAGATGATTCAAAGTTTTCCATTGTATTTAAGATTTGACTATCTTCAGTAATGATTGAAATAGTAAAGAGAGGTTGAATATCATTTTCATCATTAATCCATTCTTTGTCATCTATCTTTGTGATTGTTCTAGCTAGAGGATATAGAGTGAATTTATTAGTTGAAATACCATCAGAGATATACATATCACCAGATCTACAGCTAATGAAAGCATCAGTTGTAGCCAGCCAAGGTCTTCCAAATATAAGTGGATGTCCTCCTAGATTGTTCTTAGTGGTGAAGGTTATAAAATCAACAGCGTACTCCCAAGAGTCTAAGGACACTGAAATATCTTCTAACACACCATCTGGTTTGATTACAGATCTATCTACCAATTGCAGTAATGTAGGTGTATAAAGAGGATTAGGAAGCTTGAGCTATTCCATGGTTTTTTTGCTCGTGATGTTTATTGATGCTCCTAAATCAATCAATGTATTCGGAATTTCAACTCCATTGATGTGTGTTTTTACAACTGGACTTCCTGGATCTACATATTTTTGTATGGCAATTTGTCCCATCATTGTGTCTGCTATTTTTCCTACTAGCTGAATTCTTTTTATTTCTTTTGTTTTTCTTCCTGGTTTCTTCATGCTCAACTCCTTTAATGTTTTAGCTAGAATTGGAATCTCCTTAATAGCTTGAAACAAAGGGATTTTGATACAGACATTTTTCAATTCATCTAGAAAATCATAATTAGGCAACATAATATGCTTTTCTACCCCTCTATCAACTTGTAATCTTTCAGGAAAAGGAGGTGTAGAAGTAGTTACTGGTGGTTGCTCTATGATAGGAGTTGAGTTTATTGGTTCTTTCAATTTTTCATTTTTAGTATTCTGGTTTTGAAGAGATGTTCCTTCAAAACTTTTATTTGGCTGTAGAGAATCTTCCTCAGAATTGTCTTGCTCTTGAATAACTACAGAAGGCTTTTTCCTTTCTAATATCCTACCGGATCTTAGTTGGACATCATTGAGATCTAGAGGAGTGATCATATAAGTTGGAAATTTTTGTCCTTCCACCATATAAGTATTCTGAGGATTTTTATTGTTGGGGTTTGGTAATGCTTTAGCAGGTAACTGATTTGGTATCTATGGGAATGGCAGTGAAAGTTGAGGATTTTGGTTTTGAAGTTGGGGTTGTTGATTTTGTTGAGGAATTTGTTGGGGAGGATAGTTTGGATGTGATGGAGGATATTGATAGTATTGAGATAATATTCCATATGGATTTTGCACTCCTTGAGCCCAAGTTTGAGATTGAGATTGAGGCCAAGGTTGTTGCCAAGAATTCCAATTTGGTGGGGGCTGAATATACATTTGGTTATTAAAACCCTGGTTTTGTGGCCCCTACCAAGGTCTTCTAGAGACAAAGTAAAGAGATTCTGTTGGATTTGAAATTGTTTCCTCTTGAAAAACAACCTTAAGACTAAGAATTGAAGGACAACTCTTGGTCTCATGGTTTTCTGAACAAAACACATAAGTCTCTATGATTTTGGCATCCAAAGGGCATTCTCTTAAAGCATGTTTCTTTCTACATTTGGGACAGAAAATAGCTAAAGCATCAGTCTCGACTTTCTGCTTGTTTTGTAGTTTAAGGGTGTCTATCTGTTCACTAAGGCTCCCTAGAATATTTGTTTTAAATTCATCAAGCATGTTTCCAATTTTTGCCCTACTCATTGATCCAGTTGCAGATTTATTCACTCTAACAAGAGAAGGATCTCTTGGACCTTTCCCAGTTTTGGATTTTCCTATTGAGAGATGAACACATAATTATCCAATGTCATGTAATGGGAGTTGAGAGATATCTCCCTTCCCCATCATGTTGAGAATGTCTATCCACTCATCTCTAATGGCTTTTAATAAAAGATCTTCTAAAGTATCTTGATCTAAGTTTTCCATTATAGTTGAATCTTTCAATTATATCCTCCAAATTTTCATCCTCTCTTTTCATCATTTTAAACACTTCATCTTTGTGATTGATAGGCATGAAATAATCCAAATCCCCGTCCAAAAATGCTTTCTTCACGTCATTCCATGTTCTAATAGACTGAGTGACCAATCCCATGAACCATTTTAAAGTAGCTCCTTTCAATGTTGAAGGAAACAATTTGAGTTTTTGAGAGTCTTGTAAATAATCATAATTTCTGCACAAGACTTCAAATTCAAATAAAAAGGTTGCAGGGTCTTCACTTTTTAATCCATGAAAATTTGGGAGGACAGAAGGTGAGATATTTTTCATTGTGGCGTCTATTTCTTCATCAAATATAGGGAATCCAAAATAATTATCAACTTCCCTATTTCCTCTACCTGCTCCATTATTTCTTTTGCCTTCTCCATTATTTCCTCCACCTCTTCCTCCTCCAAATAGTGTAAATTCTCCATTCAGAACTCCTTCTTCTTCTCTTCCTGCCGTTATAGTTTCTTCAGAGTTAATATAAGATTCAACCTGTAAGTTTAATTTCTCTTCCTCTGGTTCCTCTATCAATGGTATGTGGAAGAAAGGTTCTACTTCTCCCTCTCCACTAGGAATTTCTAAATCTTCAACTAAGAGATGTTCCCCTGTAGAGGTGAAAAAGGCTACTCCTTCTATTGGAGATCCAAGATTTTCTTCCTCTAGGATTGCCTCAGTAGATGAAGTAGGAGATCCTCTTGATTGGATTTCCGACCTTAGAAGTTCAGGAAGTCTATGGCTAAGAATATGAGTTTGAGATGGAGGTGTATCTCTTCTTGGTCTTCGTGGAGTAAGTGGTGTTGTAGGAATTGAACTCTTGCCTCTAGCTATGAATCTACCCCGAGAGTCTCTTTCTCTACGCATATCATTTTTTAGATGTAAGAAATGAGGTTACCTAATTACACTTCCTCGGCAATGGCGCCAAAATATTTAGTCAATTTAGTGTCCTAAATTGCTTACATAAATTATCAACCGAGTTTTGTAAACTGAAGAAGTGTGGTGCACTATATGTGCTTAGTTATCCTTTTTCTTACTTTGTTGTTTTGTGTTTTATGTTGTTTTAGGGGGGTTTCTGTTCTTTGATGTCTAGGAATGTACAACCTGAAACTATGATAAAATTTAAGTGAATCTAATGAATTTTGAAGGAAACGAAATGTTCCTAAATTAATCTAATTTCCTGAAAATGGACCAAGAACTGTTGGCTAGTTAGAACCCAATAAAAACAAAGCATCTATCTCATTTTACCATTATCCTAATCTATGGATCTAATTCTTTAAACCAAGAATGAAGCTTAGTAATTGCATTCATAAACATTCAACCATTCAATTTTAGGAATATGATTAAATCAATCTCTTTTGAAATGATTATCGGAATATCAGTGATGCAACTAAGTGACGATATGAAAGCAAAAAGGTAAAAGCATGTAAAACTAACTATAAACAACTAATGTATTTTTTACTTTCTCCAACATTCAAATGTGAAGCATTACCCTCTTGAAGTGTTGTGCAAGAAATCAATTATACCTTAGTTCCTAAGTTCCTAGGAAAATAACAATGTACTGAGTAAATTCAATCACTGTATGAATTAAACATTTAACCATTTAGTTTAGGATCATCATCATCTTGAAATGGATTTTGAAAACATCCATTAACACAGTTAATTGACAATTTTGTTCCAAGAAAATGAATGACAAATTAGTAAGAAAACTAAACAACTATGTATTCTTATTACTTCAATCTTAACTTAGTTTGGAAACAGAGCCATTTTTCTCCACAAGTTATCCTAGAAGAACAAGGCTACACAGTTGTAATCTACCAGTATCCTACTAATTAAAAACTGAAACGAAATATCATCCTAATTTAAAAAAAAAAAAAACAGATTTGCTAAAAAACAGAGTAATAGACACTGAACTAAAAACGACAAATGAAAAACCTCCTACAGTGCAGGGATTCTCTGCAATGACGTGGCTGGAATGCTAGTTAGTTAAGGATGCACTTTAAACGATCATTGGCAACACGAAGTTTGTATTATGAAAAACAAAGTCTAAATACAAAGTATCAGCAAATGCTTGAACTGGACGCAATTCCTTCTAACTTCTAACTACTTCTCGGTTCCATGCAACCGATATTTACAGGAAAATAACATAATTGTTTATGAGATAAACTTGCTACAGGTGGCTAATTCAAATTAAATTTAACATGACTATTTATGAGAAAAACTTGCTACAGGTGGCTAATTCGAATTGCAATAGGACTGTTTAAGCTACAGGTGGCTAATTCGAATTAAACTTGCATCAGAACTGCTAGACTCTTGATTAGCTATGAAAGAGAAAATCAAGAGTCCTACTGCTTCCGGATAACGTACTTTGACTCCATCTTTGACCATGACCGTAGGCTTGCTTTTCCATCGATCTAGACTAAGTGAATAGGATAGA
Source organism: Pinus tabuliformis (assembly GCA_031772625.1). Classification (NCBI taxonomy): domain Eukaryota; kingdom Viridiplantae; phylum Streptophyta; class Pinopsida; order Pinales; family Pinaceae; genus Pinus; species Pinus tabuliformis. The sequence continues at coordinate 592,569,690 of CM062813.1, forward strand.
ATCCAAGTAGAGATGATTCTAGAAGTGCCCATGTGGCCCAATTCTTTATTTGACACCTGGAACCTGCCAAACCATGAGAGTAGATATGGAATCCACAGTTAGCTGCAGAATAGGCCGCGTTTTGTAGCTGATTTGCAAAAATCTATTCAAATAGCAAGAAAATGAAAATATAATATGGTTATCATTTTAATGTTCTCTTTAAGACAAAACCTAGCATTTATCATTGGTTGAGCCTATAAACTTATGAGAAAATGAGGGAAAAGGTGAGAAAAAAATGTCAAGGAGAGGGTAATTATGAGGTTCAACAGATTGCACAATGTTGTCTTGGTGAGGCAGATTCCGGGCCAAGGTTACCCAAACCCGTCGATGGGAAACTGAAAGAAAATGTGAAAGTGAATGCATGGTGATACTGAGTGTAAGTAGAAGCAAAAGATCATGCATGCAAAAAGTGGATGAAAGATTCAAAAAACGGAACAACATGCATGTGGTTGAAGTGAGTCACTTAATTGATGACCGTTCGTGTGAGCTTCCACCTTCATGTGGTTGGACCAGAACACCCTCAATCCAACAGAGCAACAAAAATGTCAATGTTGAGTTCGTTGTTGCTTCATCAAGTGGAGGGAGGCTTGCTCCAAGATTAAACTGCTCCAACAATTTATTCTCGAAACCGAGATGAGCTCATTTAGGTATTCATGCAAACAATTCTTTCTAATTATTATTTATTCATGTAATTGAATTTAATATTTGATCAAATTTAATCTAAGTTTTCCTCATTGGTCTCATGAATATGTGTAGGACAACTAGTTTCAATTCAGATGTTGAAATGGAACAACTATCTGAAGCAAATAGCTCAAAATGGTAAGGATTTAGGTGAGACAACAAAATTTGTGTTATATTTTTGTTGTGCGTCTTGCCTAAGTATGAGTTACATAAAGTTTTATAAGAAATAAAAAACTTTTCCATGAAAAAAATCCATGTATTATTTTTCTTTCTTTGACAATTGTGTTTGTATTTTACTAAAAGACCATAAACTATCACTTTTCATGCAGGGCAGTGGAAGAAACTCTTACTCTATTAATTGTGAATAAGGCACTGGTATGATTTTTCTTCTATTTTATTAATTATTTATCGCATATAACTTCTTCTCCTTCCTTTGTTTTGCATGTAATTTCATTCACATATATGGATTTGAAAGATTAACTAAGGTTGGAGTCCTATAAGAAAAAAAATTCATCAAAGTACTGCTCAAATTTATCCCACCAAGTGCTTGGCTACCAAGTGCGTGATTTAGTTTTGTGTTGCATTCTATTTCAACTATTTTTTTTATTTTTGCATTGAAAATCTTCCAAGACCATAGATGTTCACAAAAACTAGGGCAAACAAAATTAGTGATTTAGTTTTGGCATTGCATTTTATTTCAAGTAGTTTTTTATTTCTACATTGAAAATCTTCTAAGACCATAGTGTTGAGAAAAACTAGGGAAAAAAATTTAGCGTTTATTTTATAATGATTTCTCTTGTTATATTGACAATTCTTGTGATATAATGTTAGTTCATCATTATCATTATTATTTTGTGTTCATCATCAAGACAATTCCAATATATAATATCACAATGCAAACAAGAACACCGGAAATAGGCTCCAGGCCAGGGAAAAACCCCTCCACATGGGAAAAACCTTCTCTTCTTATAGAAATTCAAGGAATACTTCCAAGACATTTGATCAATACAACTCACCAAGTGACAGGCCATCCACCCAAACAAAAGTGCTTATCTCTATAACTTGGTCTAATGCTCCTCTCTAGCTCAAAATCTAAACATAGATAACTTTCTTCCCATACATGTGAGCTTTCCATACAAAGAATTGATGCATAAGCCAAACAAATAGACCTTCTTTCTTTCCTCACTATTATTCGCCGATTTATTGCTTTGAATTTTCCTCAAAATTCTTGTAGATATTGAATTACTTGAGTGATTCAAACGAGGTCCAATAGCCCTCCTTTGTTGAGAAATCTAGGGAATTATGTGAGTTAGATTCTTCAATTTGATTTCTCTTATATAGAAATTTACTTGTGAAATTATATTTTGATTATGTTAGTGTTCATTTCATCACATAAATGCAAACATGAAGATCACAAAGACAATAACACAAAATGTAGGCGCAAAGCCAGGGAAAAACCCCTATGAAGGTGAAAACCCAGTCAACTCTTTCTCTAGTGGATTAAATCAAGTTCAGACACACTTGACTTTTTGACTACATTTTCTCCAACCACGAGACTAGTTCCTCCTTAAATTATGTCTGCAATCATGGTTCTTGGATCCTTTCGTTTAAACTTCAAAATTTTGACCCTCCTTCTGTAATATTCTCAGCCCTCCTACTTTAGAAATCTCGGCCTTCATGCATCATAAATCTCAACCTTCCTTTTGCAATAGTCTCAAACATTTCTATAATCATCTCTCCAACAAGGAACTTTGGCCTCGCTATAATTATTTCTGCAATTCACATTTTCAACTTCCTCTTTATAATAGTATTATAATATTATCAACTTCCTCTCCATTTCTTGGTCCTATAATAGTTTCTCTTATTGTTAGAAAATTATATATAACAGGTCAATGGTACACATAAAATATTGCGGAAACACAAACAAAGAAAATACATAAAACAAGAGAGACACAGATAAATGTGGTTCACCGAATTTGGGTTACGTCCATGAAGAAATAGTTAGTCCTTCCTTTTATATTATCCAACAAAATGAAGAGATACAACCTACAACAGATTCGTTGTAGTTTCCTCTTCACTCTCACACAGTCTCCTCTCTCTTTCTTTCTCAGAATACACATATACACAGCCGCAATACAATTCCCTCATATATAACTAGGGGTTGCCTTCTAGGAAGAAAAACCCTAAATTAAACATAACTTCTACCGTCATATCATCCACCTAATGAACGACCCAGATTGACTACGAAATTACAATATTTTACAAGGAAATTTTACATCTATTTTTAGCTTCAGGGGTGCTGCCCTTGAATCCCTACCGAGGACCTGCAAGTCCCCGAACCCCCGTAGGGGAGACAAGTCCCTCTCACATGGAGGTGTGTACAGTCTTCCTAGGGTATACCTCCGACTGAAACAAAGACCTCTGAATCAGGAAGAGAATTAGGCTTCACATCCAACAATTACTTGTTGAACGAATGTTTCCCTTATCTCCTTGAAATGGTGAAATAGTAGGTTATTTATACTTAGTGGTCACTGTGCATTTGAGCCAATGTGAACAATTTTACTTGAAGATGACTTGTAGAATTGCGATGAAGGCCAACTTGACTATCTTCTATTTGGAAGCCAGCTTTGAAGGATGAATGGTAATCCCTTTTGGAGAAGGAACTGATTTGGTGGAGGAGATATTTATACACAAAAATATTTTTCCTTTCTTGATCGTAAGGATCCCAAGAAGGGTCTCTTATAAAAATGAATTTAACTTTGGCTCAAAAAAAATATTAGAAGCACACAATAGAGGCTTAACCTATTAACTATTGACCCAAGCATGAAACCCATGCTTTAATAATTCAATAGAAATAATTGTATTTTATTTCTTATGGCTCAAATACAATTATGATGGTTGAAACTAGTTACATTCTTCAACACTCCCCCTTAACTAGGGAGGTATTCATAACTTTTACATATAGGTACAAGGATGAACTCAAAATGAAATGATCTAAAAATATAAAGAGTCATACAACATCGCAGAACTTTCAAATTAGATACTTTACCAGGGTATCTAACTGGGTGGGACTAAGGTGTGTTCCAAGCTTATGTTAACTAAATTATTATGCTAACTAAATTATTTAGATGTCAACAATTTACATATTACATATGGTTTAAAATAATAATAATAATAATAAACAAAAAAATGTCTATATATTATATAAAGCAATTAAAAAAACTAAATTCTTATTGTTATAACATTCCAAGTATCATTATTTTACATTTTTACTCTTTTATTAAAGGTTAATTTTCTATGTATTCAAGGGATTTTCAAGGGGTTGAATCCATTTATGCATTCGAAAATACAATATGTGTGTGTGTGTGTGTGTGTGTGTGTGGGGACTTTGTTTTGTCTAGTTTTATACAACTTTTTTCTTTGAAATCCCTCATGGTTTTACTTGTCCTTTATGGTCACTAACAACATTTTGCGTGTTTGATCTGAACTTAAACAGGAATGCAACAACTTACAAATATAATCATAAAACACAGAGATGCAGCAGAAAAAAGTTGCATTTCATTAATAGAAAAATATTGAACTATGCTTACAAATAGAATGGAAATAAGATAGCTCAGGCGATGGTAGCTTATCCCTGAGAAGATATGTGGCAGCTACATGCCTCTAAACTATGTTACAATGAGGCTCAAGGGCCTATTTATTATTATAAAATGTAATAAAACCCTAAACAACCAAAACCCTAACCCCAAGAGATGTAACACGAAGAGTTTGTGGGCCCTGTTGGGGTTATTTGGGCAGCCAACTTCCCAGGGTAGTAACTTGGTCATATTATCTTTGTTTGGCGTGTACGATACCTTGTTGGAAAGGTCTCTCTAAGTGCTACAGTTCTCGCCATAGGCCCTTGCAGTGGACCTCAAAAAAAATTTGTTTAGGGGGTCAAAACTATTCCGGATGTTAAGGACCTGAAAAACTGCTAAAAATAGTAAATGCTAAATTGAACAAGGAAATAGATGAAACTGGCTGGGGGGTCTAGGTGGAATAGGCAGGTGGCCACCAATATCCACCTGTATCATTCCTCCACCCTTAGGAAGCAATGGTCCCCATTGCGTGCAAAGCCTCCATGAGGTGAGGACATTTTTGTTGAACCTGGTCACTGGTGAACCACTTGCCCTGGTGAAGGAGTTGGCCTACTTTGACAAATCGATATAGTTGTATCCTCTATTGGCGAGTGTTCTTGATCTCTGTGTCCATGATCTGATCAGTGTTTTCCTATTCCATGCAGTCTGGGTTTAGATCTGTTGTTGTGAGTTGTTCTGCAATGTTAGATGTGGAAAGTATGGTTGAAGTTGATCTACATTGAACATTAGGTACAAACCAAGGAACGATGGGATGTTGAGCTCGAAGGCATTGTCACCGACGGCCTTGGCGATGGTGTATGGCCCATACCGAAGCGAGAAAATCTTGCAATGGGGTCCAGCAAGGTGCTCCTTCTGCAAATGTAGCCAAACTTTATCGCCCACCTGGAACTGTACAGTACTCGATGTTGATCATGTCGCTGCTTGTACTTAGCATTGGCTATGTCCAATATATCATTGACCTGTTGGCAGATGTGTTGAATGTACTCAATGAAGTTGTTATCCCTTTCAACTTCAAACTAAACGTGAGATGAATCTACCTGAGTGGCTGCGAATGGCATGGCCACATCAATGGGGCATAATGGCTGAAATCCCAACCCTACCTGAAAGGGGTTGTGGCCTGTTGAGATGTGGATAGCTCTATTGTAGTTGTGTTGGACATAGGGGAGACTTTCATCCCACGTGCTTGGATGCTTCGAGTTGTACATGTGCAGAATGTGTATGATCATCCTATTAACAACCTTTGTTTGGCCATCAATTTCAGGATGGAAAGTCATGGACTTAGTAAGATTTGTATCCAGCATCGACCAGAGACTTGACCAAAATGCACTCAGGAATCTACTATCTTGATCTGAGGTAATGGAATGTGGGATCCCAAAGTGTATTCATACTCGCTCAAAGAAGAGCTTAACAGTGGCCTCTGTTGTGATGCTCTTCTTGCAGGCCATCATGATGGCCATCTTAAATAATTTGTCAACGACCACGAAAATGCAATCGTTGTCGTTCTTAGTAGAAGGAAGGCTCGACATGTAGTCCATGGACACATATTCCCAAGGTAAGAGTAGGTAGAGGAGTATACAGGACTTGCTTCTTGATGGTTGGTTTGGCAATGGCGCAAGCAGTGCAGGATCTAATGTACTTCCCAACATCTTGACGAATTTTCTGCCAATAAAAATACTTCTACAATACCGCCATTGTTTTCTCTACTCTGAAATGTACAATGACCCGATTGTAGTGCGCCTCCCAAATCATCTTGGAATTCTCACTTGAAGGAACACATATATGTCCCAGGTGGCATAACAGTGCATCCTGAAGGTGAAAATTTGGAGCTTGCTTCCCTTCCAGGAGTGTTTGGTATATGCTGTCGAATTCTAGATTACTCTTGTAAAGATGCAGCCACCCCAATGTCTCGTGACCACAGAAGTCGAGAACAGTGATCAGTGCCATGACTGGTGGTTGGCTAAGGTAATCAACAACATTATTAGTGTTTCCCTTCTTATACTTAATTTTGAAATGGAACTGTTGCAAACAGGTCGACCATTTCTAATGGCGATCGTTCTACAACTTCCCTTGTGTTTGTATGAATTGTAGAGGTCGATGGTCTGTGTGGATGACCATTTCCTTCCATGGAATGTAATGCTTCCATTAATGGCAAGCCTGCATAATGAAATACATTTCTTTTTTGTAAGTGGGGAACTTTCATATTGTGTCTGAAAGTGTCTCACTGTGGTAAGCTAGTGGATTCCCATGCTGATTAAGAACTGCACCAATAGCATAGTCAGAGGCATCTGTCTCAATCTCAAATGGTTATTGCAGGTCTAGTGATGTGAGCACTGGTAGAGAACAGAGGTGATTCTTCAACTCAGAGAACGCTTGTTGTTGGGTTTCCGACCAAAAAGCCTTTTCTTTCACTCCACCCTTGGTGACTTGACTTAAAGCCTAAGTGATATAAGAGAACCCCAACATGAACCTACAGTAGAAATTGGCAAGACCCAAAAATTTGTAGAGGTCTGTTAGAGTGTTTGGGGTTGGCCAGTCCTGAATGACTTATATCTTGGATGGGTCCACATGTACACCCTGCTCATCAATGATGTACCCCGTATATTGAACCTTGGTCATGCCAAAGATGCATTTCTCCAAGTTAGCACACAACTTGTGTTGGCGCAAGGTTTGAAGGGCCTGTCAAATATGGTGGAGGTGATCTTCCCAACTCTCGTTGAAGATCAATATGTCATCTAAATACACAACCACAAATGCATTGGTGAAGGGTCGCAATATGTCATCTATCAGTCTCGTGAAGGTTGCAGGGGCGTTTCTTAATCTGAATGGCATGACCAACCATTTGAAAAGGCCCTCCTTGGATTTGAAGGCAGTCTTCCACACATCAGAGGGTTCAATAAGCACCTGGTGATAACCTGACTTCAATTCAATCTTGCTTAAATATTTGGTCCCCTTGAGTTGGTCCAAAAGGTCATCAATCCACACAATTGGGTACCTATTCCGAACAATGATCTTGTTCAATGCTCGATAGTCAATAGAGAATCTCCAGGTCCCATCCTTCTTCTATACCAATACAATTAAGCTCCCACAAGGTGATGAGCTTGGCCTGATGTGCCCTTTCTGCAATAGTTCCTGAATTTTCCTCTTGATCTCATCATTCTCTAGAACATAGCATTGATAGATTGGTCCATTGGGTAGCGGCATGCCGAGGGTCAGATCGATGGAGTGCTTGACCTGACAGTGCAAAGGTACCCTTGTGGGTGAGGAAAAAATATCCCTGTATTCCTCCATGACCTTGTCCATTTGTTGTTGCTGTGTGGAGGATCCTTGCCTAGAAGTCGTGGCCACAACCTTCTTCTTGCCCTAGGGGCGAATCATAGGGAAAACAAAATTTCCTAGTCTGGGAAATGATCTTATTGCATTGATCAAAGATATGGCAGTAGGCGAGGCTGCCTTTGTTATCCTGTACAACTTATTAGCCAAAGTAATAACACAAAGTGAGGTCTAGACTCATATACAACATGTCGCTTCCACAAGTATGGTTGTCCTAATAATACATCACAAACTTCAAGAGGAGAAATGTCACACAATACCTCATCTATGAAGGGCTTGATGTTGTAGTGAAGGCGGCACTATTGGCTGACCCGAAGATCTCGTCCTTGGTGAAGCCACCTGATGGTGTACGGTAGTGGATGTGTCATAGTCTTTAGGCCCAACCACTTCATGACCTCTGCTGAAATGAGGTTCTTTTGGCTCCCACCTTCGACAATGAATTGCAGCGGACAACCCTTCACCCACACTTGTGAGTAGAAGAGGCGTTCCCCCTCCTTTGGATCTTCAGGCTCAATCTTCTGGATCTTAGTGGTGGCCATGGTGGTACTGGGATCTGCATCAATGATCTGCTTCCATTTTTCAGTTCCCTTATCAGGTTCTGATTCAAATTCGAAACCTGCGTCTAATTCGGAAGCTTTCATCTCGGCCACCAGTGACTACTTGCCCTGACACTCATTTGTATTGTGAGTGGATCTCTTATGGAACTCACACCATTTTTCCGTGTCCTTCTTCATCTTCAGGATGTTGTTCTTTTCTTGTAGGTTCGGCAGGCTATCCTGGGTAGTGCTGCCTTGGTTTGGTCCTTTGTTCTATGGTTTGGAGCACCTTTTCCTTGCTTTGGATTCCCAGATCCAATGTCTTGCTTCTTCTGTTTAAAATTTTGCTCAATCTTGACAATGTACCGATACGTCATTCCGAGCGAGGAAATGTCCAAGAACTCCATCTCGTCTTAGATGTACTTGTGTAGAAAGTTGCAGTACCTGAGCACCAATTGTCACTCAGTATCCTTGATACCCAGCTTTGTGCAAAGGGTATGGAAAGTATTTGTGAACTCTGGCACATCTTGTTCCCTTCCCTGCCGTAGCGTGGTCCACTTTATGTATTTGTCTTCATAGCTCTTGACAGGGTAATATTTTTCCTTGATGGCATCTCAAAAATAATTCCAAGTGGGTGTGTCTGAAAATAGTGAGGGTTCCCACCAATCCTTGACATGTGGGGCGGCTTTAAGAAGTGAAAAAGTAATCTTTTCCTGATTGGAAAAGTCATGAACTGAAAAATATCCTTCCAATAGATTTAACCATTTATCTACAATGTCTGCATCTATCAGGCTTCCATATGGGAATATCAAAGTTAACTTGTACCTTAAAAGGAGTGGTGCCTCCAGAGTGGTTGCTAGTGAAGATGCATCGCTTGTGGGTAGTCGTTGAAGGATTTGAACAAATTTATCCATCATCACGTCCCTCTGTCGCTCGAGGGCTTCCTCAAGCAACATTCTGAAAGGATCTCATGCCCCCTCATCTTTCTTTTCTTCTGCCATGGGAGGTCATCAGGTTTTGTGAGGTTGATCTTGCAATGGTTCAACCAAATCAAGCCTTAACTCCTTATACCCTGACCTCATTGGGGGCATGCAAAGAAAAATAGAGAAAGAGCAGACTTCTCTGATACCATTGATCCAAACTTAAACAAGAATGCAACAACTTACAGATATAATCATAAACATATAGATGCAGCAGAAAAACGCTTCATTTTATTAATAGAAAAATATTGAACTATGCTTACAAAAAAAATGGAAATAAGATATCTCGAGTTATGGTAGCTTATCTCTGAGAAGAGATGTGGCAGATACATGCCTCTAAACTATGTTACAATGAGGTTCAAGGGCCTATTTATTATTGGAAAACATGAGAAAACCCTAAACAACCAAAACCCTAACTCCATGAGATGTAACACCAAGATTTTGTGGGCCCCATTCGGGTTAGTTGGGCAACCAACTTCCCAGGGTTGTAACTTGGTCATATTATCTCCGTTTGATGTGTACGATATGTTGTTGGAAATGTCTCTCTGAGTACTACAGGTTTTTCCATAGCCCCATTCCCATGATCACGAGTCTGCCACGGAGCCAAAAAAAAGTGTTGTTTAGGGGGTCAAAACTACTCCAAAAGTTCACGACCCGAAAAATTGCTAAAAATAGTAAATTTTGAATGAACAAGGAAATATATTAAACTAACTAGGGGGTCTAGGTGGAATAAGCAGGTGGCCACCAATATCCACCCGGATCAGTGTTCTTGGTTTAATTGTTTTAAATTCGGGTATGATAAGTTAAATTTTTATTATTTATCATATTTCCTTTGTTTCAATAAGAATTACATCAAATTCTTGTTAATGAAGGCTTAATTGTGTCTAGGTATCAAAGATTTTGCACCACGTCATGCAATCAAAAGAGGAGGTCATACACGTGATTGATGGGTATAAAAATCACCATGTGGACCTACTTAATGAATGACTTGTACATGATCATGTTACATAAATTGCACTCAACAAAGATTGCAACTAGTTCAATTCTTGCACCAACTTCTATTTATGGTTTGTGCCTGCACCAGTATTGTGTGTCTGCACCAATTTGGGGCTTCAATATATTAGAACATTTTCGGTGAAAAACAAAGATTTTTTTGTCTAAAATAATGTTGGACACCTCCACATGAGTTAGAATGCACCCAGGTCACACGTATGGGTTTCTAGAAGCAAATTAACAAATCAGCCCCAAAATGTGCATAGTTTTCAAACTGCCAACTTTCTCCTTTATTTTCATGTATACTAAGAAGAATATAAAAAATCCAAAACACGAGTTTTGTTGACAATATGGAAAATTAGGCTCCCTCTAAATTGTTTTCCAAAATTCATCACGATTTGAGAGTTACATGGGCTTCTTTGAGGAACTTTTATAAATAAATGCAATTTAAAATTATGCCCAATATTACAAAAAATTGGAAATTACGTATCAAATGTGTGTTTCCTTGATCATATATTGGTTGTACTATACCTCATTTTGATGGGAAGTTGTTATGATTCCCTCTTATTCAGTTTGTGCTTGATTTAGCATGTTCAAAGCCTTTCATGTAATTGTAAATTTTATAAAATCCAAATCATGGCTCTATAATGGGGGACAACAAGCCATTTCACACCCTGATCTTGTTGGATTAATTTTTGGGGATTAATCACCTCTCATCAACTGGATATGATCATTGTCTCCTGATGTAATTGACTTCTTTGAATTAATATAAAGGTTTTGGATGCTAGGTTCTTCTCTTTTTTAATTATGTTTCTAATGCTCATATTAGCTTTGTAATTTAAGTAGATTGCAGAGGGTGTGAGATGGTTAGTTGGCCCCGCCAACTAGCTCAATATTGTTGGGTTGTGTTATATTCTTTCCACGAGTAGCCTACATAGTTTATGGGGGGGCAAAGCCCCCCATTCGTTGCGTTAACTGCACAACAAGGGGTTTGAGGGGGGCAGTTAGCCCCCCTCTACAGGGTGTGGGGTAGCACCCTGGGGAAAAAAAATTTGGATCCTATATTAGGTTGGGAAAACCTACCTATGGTTTTGTGCATGGTTTTTGAACATGGTTTTGGATGCAATGGTTTTTGGTCCATGGTATTGGATGCTTCAGCATGTATAAATATGTATTGTAACATTGAAAGGAACATAATGAAAAATAAAGCTGGTAGTCCCGGTTTTGGGATCCCAGGGAAAATCTCTGTGTATATGTGTTTTATATGTTATGCTCTTGCATTGTTTATTTTATGTATTTTAGAATTCGTATGCAGGTAATTTCTGCACGAGGTTAAAACCTACATTTGCTATCAGAGCAGTTTTGGCTTCAAGGGGACACCTTTGTTGCTGAGAGGTTTCGCTCGAGCCTGTGGTAGACCCTGTTCAGTGGGAGATTTGCGGGATCGATTCTGGTGCTGAAAGAAGATGGCGAGTAGTGGAAATATAGAGATCGAGAAATTTAATGGTCAGATTTTTGAGTTATGGATGCTCAAGATGGAGGATATGTTGGTAGATAAAGATTAATGGATCGCGGTAGATCCAGGTACTATACCAACATGAGTTTCTGATGAAGAATGGAAGAAGTTGGATCAGAAGACAAAGAGCACAACATGATTGTGTGTCTCAGATTCATTATTGTTGAATGTATCGAGGAAGCTACGGCTAAGGCTTTATGGGACAAGTTAGGGACTTTGTACCAATCTAAGTCTCTAGTGAATAAACTATTCCTACGGAAAAAGTTGTATAACCTAAGGATGAAAGACGAGGACCCAGTGATAGAGCATATGAACACATTTAATACTGTGGTAAGTCAGTTATTATCTGTTTATATTAAAATTTCATATGAAGATAATTGCATCAGTTTGTTGTGTTCTCTACCAGATTCATGGGATAGTCTGGTTATTGCAATAGGTAGCAATGCAACTGCCTTGCAGTTTGATGAAATAATCTCATCCTTGCTAATGGAGGAGATGAGATGGAAAAATATGGAGAGCCAGAATGGTGATGCCTTGTCTGTATGAGGATGGTCCCAGAACAGAAACAAAAATAAGTCATCAAGTGGGAGATCTAAATCTCCAGGAAAAACTGTAAAGGTGGTGTGCTGGAAATGCAGAAAGGAAGGGCACTAAAAAAGGGACTATAAATCTAAAGCTCCTGACAAAGGAAAGGGATCTGATGATGCTTCTTCTGCAGAGGCAAAAGCCACCTTAGATGAAGGTGGGGATGTGTACTTGGCTTCTTCAAGTACACATGTAGATCATGAGGCATGGTTGATTGACTCAGGTGCATCCTTTCACTTCAGTCCCCAGAGAGAGTGGTTCTATGAGTATGAGAAATACGATGGTGGTGATGTCTTCTTAGGAAATGATAGGAAGGTTAGAACTGTTGGTCGTGGAAAAGTAAAGTTGAAGTTGCAAGGTGGAAGGGTTAGAAAACTTCTAGGTTTTTTGCATATTCCTGCATTGGCCAGAAATCTTATTTTTGTAAGCAAGATGGATGATGCAGGTGTAAAAACAGTGTTCGAGAAGGACACCTGCAAGATGGTTCAGGGAGCACTGGTAATGATGTGGGGAGCTCGGATTGGAACTCTGTACAAGCTGCAAGGTAGCACCATTGTTGATGGGTACAACAGTTATGTGGTTCCTGAAAGTGGAGCAGAAAATCTAGTGGTCTCTGGAGAGAAGACAAAGTTGTGGCATCAAAGGCTTGAACATATTGGATAGAAGGGCCTTCGAATACTTCATGGTAAAGGTATGGTAGAAGGTATGAGTAATAGCTCTCTGGATTTTGATTTATGTGAAAATTGTGTATATGGGAAGTAGAATCGAGTGAGTTTCCCCTATGGTTGTAGGAGGGCGAAACATATATTAGAGCTTGTGCACAGTGATGTGTTTGGACCTGTGAAGGTTCCATCACTAGGTAATTCTGTGTACTATGTATCATTTATAGATGAATTCTCAAGGAATACATGGATATATTTCCTTAAGAAGAAATATGAAGTCTTTGACAGGTTTAAAGAATTTAAGGCTCTGGTGGAAAACCAGACAGAGAAGAAGATAAAGGTGTTGAGGTCAGATAACAGTGGAGAGTTTTGCAGCAAAGAATTTCAAGAATTCTGTAAGAAGTGTGGTATAGCACGACATAAGACTACTCCATACACACCTGAGCAAAATGGAGTTGTAGAAAGAATGAACAAGACATTGATGGAAAGGGCAAGAAGCATGCTCAATGGTGTCAGGTTAGAACAAGAATTCTGGGCAGAGATGGTAGATACAGCATGTTACCTGGTCAATAGATCACCTTCATCAGTGTTGCAAGATAAGACTCCACAAGAGGTATGGACTAGTAAGAAACCCTCTCTTTCACATCTGACGGTATTTGGATGTGATGCATATGTACATGCTCCAAAGGAGAAAAGAACCAAGTTAGATAGTAAATCTGAAAAGTGCATCTTTATTGGGTATAAGGATGGTTTAAAGGGTTATAAGCTTTGGAACCCAGTAACAAGGAAGGTTGTGTACAACCAAGATATGGTGTTCAAAGAGGTGAAATATGTTATTAAACATGAAGTCCAACCAAAGGAACCTGAGAAGATAGAGTTTAAGCTTAAGGAGGAAGAATCAGACTCTATAGTAGAGGAGGAATCAGAAGATGAAGAGCCACAAACTCTGAGTGTGAGAAGATCAATTCAAGAAAGAAGGCAGTCGGAAAGGTATAGTCCATCTGCTTTCTGTTCAAATTTTTCTTTATCTGTTACTAATGATGATCCCAGAACTGTGAAGGAAGCAATAGATTCAGAGGATGGAAAACTCTGGAAAGAGGCCATGCTTGATGAAATGGCATCTTTGCACAAAAATGAGGCTTGGGATCTGGTGGAATTGTCAGCTAGAAGGAAACCCATTGGCAGCAAATGGGTGTTCAAGAAGAAGACAAATGCAAAAGGAAAGGTGGACAAATACAAAGCTCAGTTGGTAGCAAAAGGTTATTCCCAGGTGTCGGGAATTGATTTTGGTGACATTTTTTCTCCTATTGATAAGGTAGCTTCTATTAGATTACTTTTATCTGTTGTTGTTGCTTTTTATTTTGAGGTATAACAGATGGATGTGAAGACAACATTTATTCATGGGGATCTAGAAGAGCAGATCTACATGAAGCAACCTGAAGGCTTTGCGGTGAAGGGTAAGAAAGAACTGGTATGCAAGTTAAAGAAGTCTTGGTATGGGTTAAAACAGTCACCAAGGATGTGGTATCAGAAATTTGATACATTTATACAGGGACTTGGCTTCAGCAGAAGCAAAGTAGATCACTGTTTGTATTTTAAATTAATTGGTGATCGTGTTATATATCTGGTCTTGTATGTGCATGATATGTGGCTGGTTGGAAATGAAAAAGAAATTATCCAAGATTTGAAGACCCAATTGTCCTCCAAATTGACATGAAAGATCTTGGTGCTGAAAACTATATTTTGGGCATGGAAATTAAAATAGATCGGGCAAAGAGGAAGCTCTGGTTAAACCAGAGGAAGTGTGTCGAGACAATACTGCAAAGGTTTAATATGTAGGATAGTAAACCGGTGAAGGTTCCTATTCCTGTAGATGTGAAGTTATCTGCTGAACAGTATCCCAAGACACAGAAGAGGAAGAGGACATGTCCCGTGTTCCATATGTAAGTGCAGTCGGTAGCCTGATGTATGAAATGGTCTGTACTAGACCAGACATTGCACATGCAATGGGAGTATTGAGCAGGTTTATGTCAAAACCATGAAAGGAGCATTGGACAGCAGCAAAGTGAGTTTTCAGGTATTTGTGTGGCACTAGTGATTATGGTTTGTGCTACCAAGGAAGACCAGGATTAGATAAAGTTTTAGATATCCGTGGCTTTGTTGATGCAGACTGGGTTGGAGATCTGGATCAGAGAATATCTACAAGTGGGTATGTGTTTAACCTATTTGGAGGTGCAGTCCACTGAATGAGTAAGAAATAATCTGTAGTTGCATTATCAACTACAGAGGCAAAATACATGGCAGCCACTCCTGCAAGCAAGGAAGCAGTTTGGTTGCAAAGATTGTGTTCAAGTATGGGGTTAGTATAGGGAGCTGTAAGGATAGATTGTGACAGCCAAAGTGCGATTTTCTTGGAAAAGAACCCTCCTTATCATTCAAAGACAAAGCACATTGATGCTCAATATCACTTTGTGAGGGATATGATAGAAGACAAAAAGGTGTTGTTGGTAAAGGTGGACACTTTGAAGAATACTACAGATGCATTGACAAAATCTGTGAGCTCTTAGAAGTTCCCTTGGTGTAGAGAAACAATGGGTGTTTCAGAGCTGGATAAATGACTAAACTCTCTTGTGGCCCCCTATGGAAAGAAAACAACAAGTGGGAGAATGTTGGGTTGTGTTATATTCTTTCCACGACTAGCCTACATAGTTTATGGGGGGCAGAGCCCCCCCTTGCACCAACTGTGCAGCGAGGGCGGAAACCCCCCCTATACAGGGGGGTTTGAGGAGGGTGGTTAGCCCCCCTCTACGGGGTCCGGGGCAACACCTCGAGGAAATTTTTTTTGGAACCTGTATTAAGTTGGGTGGACCTACCTATGGTTTTGTGCATGGTTTTCACACATGGTTTTGGACACGATGGTTTTGGACACAATGGTTTTTAGCCCATGGTTTTGGACGTGATGGTTTTCAGTCCATGGTATTGGATGCTTCGGCATGTATAAACATGTATTGTAACATTGAAAGCAACATAATGAAAAATCAAGCTGGTAGTCCCAGTTTTGGTATCCAGGGCAAAATCTTTGTGTATATGTGTTTTATATGTTATGCGCTCGCATTGTTTATTTTCGGTGTTTTAGAATTCGTATGCAGGTAATTTCTGTACAGAGTTAAAAACTACAAATACTCCTCATGTTAGGTCATTTAGGTGTGTGGTTTGTTAATCTACTAAGTAGACTGAATATTTCATATATTGGTGTGTCAACTATTGTGATTTATTGTGAAGATTTAATAACCTTGTGTCTTTGAAGTTTACACTATGTTTTCTCTGCCATTTTATAGCTCTTTGATTGGTGTTTATTTTAATACTCAGATCTAGAAATATTTAAGTCATAAGTGATAGATCCAAGTAAGAGAGAGTGTATATTTGTTTGTGTGATAAGGATCTTGATTATAACACATTGTTTGTATATTTTGAAAAGGAATTTATCTTGTTGATTTGCTTTGGGTTTCGATTTCCTTTATGATCAATGGTGTTTTGACAAGGGAATGATATAGATATATTACTAGAAAAGATTTGCAGACCATTAAATCATAATAGTCCTTTGTCCCACATACTTTTTATAAGCCTTTTCTATTCAAAACCTTTTGATATATGGTGTGACTTAGGTTTGAAAGCATTTCACATGACTCTTGTTTAACATTGAATGAGTTAACAAGCCTCAAAGAGTATTGGATTTTTATTTGCATTTATTGGACTGAGACTTGTTGAAAAATAAAAACCCTAATGCAGATTTAACGTGTGAGATGGAAGCTAACATTTGAGATTGGGTTCTGAATGCAAACTATGTGGTAACACTACTTGATCCCTTTTGCCCTCGACGTAGAAACAAATCATTTATGACTTATTTCTATTGTTGTTGATATGCTTTACAGAACCTGCATTGGTAATCATTTAAAAAGTGATTTTGGATTTATGCACTTATACATTCGATGAGAAATGACTATAGAAGAGACCATTGAACGAAGGAAGCTTTGATCATTTATACCCTTTGTAATTTTGCTTTGATATTTATTTATAGAATATTGTGTTATGTCTTTAAGATTGAAAACTCGATTTGTTCTAGGTGTCTTTCATGCACTAGCATTAGCAATCTTGTGTTCCTAGCTTCAAGATTTGATTATTAGGTTAGAGAGTGGTTATTTTATGTTTATGCACATATGGTTAATGCATCTAGTTGGGTTGATTGCACTACAGGTAGATCCAAACTATACTTTTGATTTTTTTTTATTGCTTATAGAGTTGAGTACAAATAGAACCAGAGTGTAGGATTCTTAGCTAGAGTTTATTATTTGCTTTGGCTTGAGTATTTTGCATGGTTTGAGAAGTATAAGATTTTTTTGGAGTTTTCATCTTTTGAGTTACATTAAGACAGTCTTTTTGTTTACTTTTCTCAGCGAGTTAATGATCATATTCATAGTTGATATTATTTAAGGTTTGCTTCCCAATTTAACAGTGGTTAGGGTTTGTCTTTAAATTATTAGTTAGGGTTTACTTTTTGCTAATAATTAGGGTTTTCTTTCTAGTTCTTAGTAGTTAAGGTTTGCTTTCAGTTGTTGGAAAATTATAGGATTGGAGTGGATAACGACTATTGTTTGCAAGACAAATTAGAGTTTTGTTTTGTAGGTTGTTGAAGTCCTTCTTTGGAATTTCTAGTGTTGCACCTTGAAGTCCACGAACCTTGGATTGACAATTAAATGTTGGTCCATTAATCCACCATATACTACAATATATATATAGCGAGCGAGAGAGAGAGAGAGAGAGATTCATTTTAACCATCATCTATCAAGTCCCTAGAGAGATGCAATCTTTGAAGGTGAATTATTTTTAAATTTTGCATTATAAAAAGGGTTCGCCCTAAACCCATTATTAAAATAGATATACATTGGTAACATAAGCTTAAACAAATATTTAAATTAATGTACCTTGTAATTAAAAAAAATTAAATGGATTAGGTGGAGATTTTGTTGTCTAATATTATTAAAATGCTCCAACGTATGTTGATATAGCGTGACTTAGGTACATAAAAAAAGAAATAAGCTTAAACAAATATTTAAATTAATATACCTTGTAATTAAAAAAAATTAAATGGATTAGGTGGAGATTTTGTTGTCTAATATTATTAAAATGCTCCAACGTATGTTGATATAGCGTGACTTAGGTACATAAAAAAAGAAATAAAAAAATAGTGCTCATATAACTAATAATAACCTATTCTATTTTGTCTATTATATTACAAATGAGTGCTTGTATAAATATTATACACCATGCACGTGGTCGTGTATCCCGCGTAGTTAGAGACGGCTGTTTATAGCCTCTCCACCCGGGTTCGACTCCTATTGCATGATCGTTGCTCCGCAACAAATTGTTATTCTATGCCACTTCACTGCTTTGCAGCATGTTGTATCATCAAAAAGCTTCTGTAATATGTGTAAAAATTACGCAATCGAGTTAATAAAGCTTCTTTAAGAAGGACTCACCCACTCATTATTTAAATAAACATTATACACCATCGCATTTTTTAATGGTACGGTAGTGCTAATAAAATAATTTAAATTGTATTCTACATATAAATGATATATGTATCAATGCATATATTACCATCTGCACTCGAAAGACATGAAATTTTAAACATTTAAGGTGAGATGTCAGTGTCATTCCTAGTTAATAATCATTGTTCAATATACTACATTGAGAGCATTAATACATATATTATATCCAGAGAATGGGTGCACGTTGTAATCATGTGCATTTTAGCATTTTGGAAAGATAAATATACTTATGTTTCTTAAAGTAGGGAACATTTTCACAATTTTTTTGCACCAATGAAATAATGTAATGTATATACAATGTTCATATAAAGCAACATTATATAATTTTATGGCACACGTCATATATTGAGTTCAAAGTAATACGATTAATTAATATGTATATCTTTTAATTAATTTCTTTATTTTGGACAATTTTAGATAGTCATCGAGAAACTATTTTTTTTTTTTTGAAAATTTTGATTTTTATAATTTAATTATTATATTTTGATATAAGAATTGTATTGATATATTATCCAATGAATTACACCATGATTATTTGTAATAATGTATATAACTCATATATTAATTAATTATAATTATCAATATAATTTATTGTAATATTGGAAAATGAAATAGAATATTCTATTACATATAAATAAGGCACCTGTTTTCATATAAAATGAGACAATGTGAAATCAAAATGTGGCTCATATGTGATTGTTATATGTATTTAATTGATACAATATGTTAATACATTAAAATAATATCAATATATATTTGTTGCATTTTTTGGTAACATGTTCACATCATACAAATGTAACAATATGTTGACTACATTAAATTAAAAAATATGATTTTCATAGAAAAATATTCCTAAATGTATAATTTGCAATAATATTTAATTATATTCATTATCACTCATTATAGGAATTGTTGTCATTTCAACATTTCTTGAGCTACATGCATGCCTCATTTCTTCATCACTAGTAGATGATACTGTAATTGGTTTATTGAAGTTAATGTATTCATTATCAATATAATTTTGGTGATTTACCTCTTCTTGGTCCATCTACAAACATAATAATACAACACAGTAAGTATAACAACATCTATATATAGAATATATATATGATTGCATAAATTAAGAAACAGATTGTAGTAGTGAGTGCTTCATAAAAAATACATTCTTTTGAAACCATGCTCCATACCCTATCTCAAAATATCGTTCATTGGATCCACTGCATGTTAGATATGTGTTATATTCTTTACATGAATACCGCCATACGTTGCACATTGTGTTGGGCGTAGCAGAGGGACAAGGAGGAAACATCCCACCCTATTTGGGAGGATCACAAGTGTGTGGAATCCCTCTTTGACGCAGGGCTACCCCCGCATATACCCATAGTATGCATATAGAATGCATAAACTAATTTCCCCAGGAATTTCAAACTCTCTGCCGAGTCTGAATCTTCAAATCCTTAATGGTTAAGGCTCCCCTTTATCAGTCTCTGTGGAATGATTCATTACAATAGCCCAGTCTTCCTTTAAATAATCCTTTCCTTTCTATCAGAACTCATTCTCCTTTCTATCGGGACTTAATCCTCCTCATAAACTTTGTTGAACAATACCCGCACATATATAACCAAACCTCCACACTTTATACTTTGATTATACCTGACTTAAACCACATAACCCTTATCAACGCTATTTCTATTATAATGTTTATATAATAGAAATCACACAAACTATGCGAAACCATGCCTCTTTCCACGTATTTCTATAGCCTTGGCACATTTCCCGATATATGCCTTTAATGCTATCGCAATCCTCCGCGGTCCATCAACATTCCTTTATTGCATCTGATATGAGATAACGCAATCAGATTCCAAATAACATGAACTGTGATTCATTTCTCTCTCGGGTCCACTCTCATCGCCCCTTCGCATATCGAATGTCGCATGTATTAAAATCCAAGGTCCATTAACATGCCTTCCTCCTCCGCATCCAATACACGATTAACACTCTGGGCTTCAAATAACATCAACCCATGTTCATTACCTTGTCGGGTCCGCTCCCATATCGCAAGTCGCAATTTCAAATGGCCCAACGTTAATTCATCAATGAAACGTCGCGATGCGATATTTGTTCAAAGCTCCTCCACCATTGATATGAGCTTCCAATCCAACGGTTCATGTTCAGTCATAGGATCGCAATTGCTAATCACTTGAGGTCAGATTCATTTCTCCTAGGTTTTCCTTCAATGCGATTTAATAACTCCGTTCCACTCTTTTCCAA
Source organism: Pinus tabuliformis (assembly GCA_031772625.1). Lineage (NCBI taxonomy): Eukaryota > Viridiplantae > Streptophyta > Pinopsida > Pinales > Pinaceae > Pinus > Pinus tabuliformis. The sequence goes on from CM062813.1 coordinate 592,590,533, forward strand.
CTTATTCTTGGTGGTTGATCATAAAGATCCAATAGATCCTATGCACTAATGCTTCGCTTCTTGGTTTTACGCCATTCTCCAATGTTCTTTTGTGGTCTTCGGGTTTCTTTAGGGTTCTTGTCATTCCGCTCTCCTACAGCGTGACTCCCTCCTAAGCTTACCTCTGCAGGTTTCTTTAACCACTATCCTTCCAAGACTCTACTTTGGTCCTTCGAATGGATTCAAAGATCCATTACGATCCTCTGTCTTATTCTTCTCCATTGTGTATTCTGCCGAACTCTGCCTCCATACATATATGTTATACAGGACCTCTAATACACACATAACTCATTATTCAATACTCAAAATGCACATTTACATAGTTTTTGGAATTAAATCTTTGTTTATGCATATACAACAAATAATTACATAATAAGACTCTCTGTCTCTCTCTGGCCTGATATTCTAATTAGTGGCCTCCGTTCCTCTCTTGCCCGTAGGCTTACAGTCACACTCTAACTGGCTGGTTGGCTAACCTATCCAAACTCTCTATTTTTTATTTTCAATACATTATTAGCAGTTTCTTTGCAGTTGAGGAACTGTTCCTCAATTACTTTTTAGTTGCTCAACAATTTCTTCAAACTAGTTCCTAACTAATCCTAATCCTCTCATGTTCTCCTACATTCGAGAACATTTACAAATATGTCTCACAATATCTAATTAATTCCTATTCTCATTGAAAATCACTCAAAGGCCTAAATATTTACATTAATTCAATACTTAGGAAACCAACTTCCCTAAAACACAAGACCCCTTATGTCTACTAAAATACAATGATATTGTTGGGTTGAATGCTCCTGCATCAGACTCCCAAGGTAGAAAATATTCATGATCTCCTCATCATGTGTCTTCATATGTTGTTAGAAAACCTCCAGGGTCCCAAACTTTAGTTTGCAACCGCCCAAATGCTTTGCTCCTTTGTTGCTATTGCATGTCTGTTGTCTTTTGCTTTATCTTTCTCTCCTTGTCAATCAAGTTCATACTCTGATTGATCATCCTTCCTATTGCTATCAACCTCCTCCATATGGATTGCTTCATCATTAACTGCCATAACTCTTCAATCTCCATCTCTAGCATATCTTTGGGCTGGTCCATATTCTGCCATTCACTGTTACCTCTTTCTCTCTGCTTCAGGTTGTTGCTGTTGTCCACTAACTCTTCAAATTGTTGTTGGTTACTTCCACCATGTAGTTGTTGGTTCCTTACTGCCGCCCTTACATCCTTACCCTCTTTCATGATTATCTCTTTCTGCATTGAATCATGACTTTCCAACATTCTCTCCAGCAATTGAACATCTTTGTTCCATGGATTAAATTCTTCCATAGAATCTTCTTCTTTCATTTTTATTTGGCTGCTCATCTGTGCCAAATTTCCTCCAGCATCTGCAACTAAACCTGCACTCATAAAACAATTGTTAAAATAAAAAACATAAGGCCTCAGTGCCTCTTCTTCCTTTGGCAACAACTTAGTTTGCTGCTCTAATTCTTCCTCCTCTGTCAGCACATCAGTGTGTTGTTTTGAATTCTCAAAAGAATTCATGAGACTGTCAGCTAATCTCTCCTCCACATCATCTGCTCCAATGATGTCTTCCTGTCTTTGTTCACTGTAGTGAACTCCTTCCTCTGCAATCACACTGTCATACTCTGAATTTCCCAGTAAATACTCCAACAACTCAATTTCTCTGTGACACTTCATAAGTACTTCATCATTACTTATGATTCCTCCTTCTTTCACAAGAAATTCTTCCTGTGTTGTCACAGCTTCAAACATCAATGCATTACTAAATTCTTTCTGCTGTAATAATTCACTGCTCTTCTCATTTAAGAGACATTCTCCATCCTTCTTTGCTTCAGAGTTTTCATCTTCTGAAAGATGCTCTTCCATACTTTTGACAGCTTCAAAAGATTGCTCATCCTCCTCTGTAAAACCTGTAATCACATCAAAATTATTAGATTCAACAATACAAGGTTTTACATCCTCCTGTTGGTCTGTCCAACAGTTCAGAAAATCATCAATGATTCCTACTTTTTCACCCAGAACTTCACCCTGTTCTGGTTCACAAATGGATTCTTCCATTTCCAACTCAGCCTCCCTGAGTTCTTCCACCAGGCTCTTCACTTGCCTTTGTTGTAGTCTCCTCTGCAACTTATGCCACTTCACTGGCTTCTTCTTCAAGACCCAACCTAGTCTTTGGTTTTCCTCAAGTATCATCCTCAATATATTGAGTTGTTCTTTTAACTCAACAATTTCCTTGTCAATTTCCTCTTGACTCATCCTCTTTCCATTTGCCTTGGAAACCTCTTTCTTCATCTTTCTTCTACTGTGGTCTTCCTCAGAAGCTCTGCCATGACTATCAATAGCCATCTTCTTCTCCATTTCTATGAGTTCGTCATTCATTCACTATGAGCTGCAATAAAGCCTCTGCAACAACAAGTCCTCCTTGTTGCAACTTACCTCACCAATCTTTCCTCTGTACTTGATCTTTTGGAAAGTACTTGGTCCTCTATCTCTGGAACCTCCTTTGAGCACTTCTCTCTACTCCTCCTATGCTTCAACTCATCTGCACCTCTTAAGAACAAAACTGTCCTCTTGTATTTCAATCACCATGAAATACTTGGTTCTGACCACCTCTTCTTTCACTTAGAAACTTTTACCATCTTCCTTCATTCCCTTAGCAATTCTATCACATCCTATGTGGAATTACCTTTGTGAGCTGCAACAATACCCCTGCAGTAACAAGTCTCCTCCTTGCTTTCTATGCCTTACTAAGCTTCTCTCCTTTGAGCTCAGTCTGTTGGCATTTCTCTGGTTCTTCCTCGAACCTCTTGCTGACTAACAATTCTACCCAACACTTCTTTTGCTGGAATTGTTATCTCTAAGACAACTCTACCCACAATCGCAACTGTGGAGCTGCCTCACAACTTCTACCCAACCGCAGTTGGAAGTTGTTCTCAGCTTCTCTTGAGCACTCCTTGCTCTTAGGCTATTGCAATCGTCTCACCTTCCTTTGTTGCTACCTGTGCATCAATATAAAGACCACAACTCTCCAATCTTCAAATCAAATTAAAATAAGAACATATCATCTCACCTTTAAGATCTCTGTCTGATCTTGTCCTCCCATTCACCTGCACTTTTGAATGGACTGTTCTTTTCACTAGCCTTCAGCTGTATCTTCAAGCTTTGTTACTTCAAGAACTTACAAAGTCCCTCTTACAGTTTAACTATTGTAATCCTGCTCTAAAATTTCACTCATTCAATATCTGCTAATCATTAGACAAATTTGCATACCTTCACCTACCTTCAGGATCTCACCACTCCTGCAAATCGGGTTCAGCAGATCTTCATGCTTCCAATGCACAAATTTTCAACATTCAACTACTATTAATCAGATTTAGAATCTGATTCTTTCTTCCAATCTTCCGGCTTTATCTTGGCAAAGCTTAACTATCGGCAACAATTTCTCCTTTGCTGAGTTTTCTTCCACTCAGAAATCCTTACCAGTTTCTTCCATTACTGCTTCTTAAGACTTGATCTTCTTGTGTTGAGATACTTCATTAGCTGCAACTATCAATCTTCAATCTATTTCTTTATCTAGCAAAACTCAAATCAGAGTTAAATAAAACAATACCTGCATGATTTCACAAGCAGTCTCCATTCACTCTTCACATTCGAGTGAATCTCCATTCTCCTCAAGGAACAAACATCACTATGTTTTCCTTATGCTTCTGCAATCTCTTCTTAAGAGTATCACTTACTCTCATCTTATCCCATGCCTTTTACTTATCAAATTCAAATAACTTGATCTCCGCCTGCTTGTATACACATCTTTAAAGTATAACACAAAATTTCCTTATTCTGCTTTGATACCAAAATGACGCAGGGCTACCCCTACGTATACCCACAATATGCATATAGAATGCATAAACTAATTTCCCCAGGAATTTCAAACTCTCTGCCGAGTCTGAATCTTCAAATCCTTAATGGTTAAGGCTCCCCTTTATCAGTCTCTGCAGAATAATTAATTACAATAGCCTAGTCTTCCTTTAAATAATCCTTTCCTTTCTATCGGAACTCATTCTCCTTTCTATCGGGACTTAATGCTCCTCAAAAACTTTGTTGAACAATACCCGTACATATATAACCAAACCTCCACACTTTATACTTTGATTATACCTGACTTAAACCACATAACCCTTATCAACGCTATTTCTATTATAATGTTTATATAATAGAAATCACACAAACTATGCGAAACTATACCTCTTTCCACGTATTTCTATAGCCTTGGCACATTTCCCGATATATGCCTTTAACGCTATCGCATTCCTCCATGGTCCATCAACATTCCTTTATCGCATCCGATATGCGATAACGCAATCAAATTCCAAATAACATGAATTGTGATTCATTTCTCTGTCAGGTCTGCTCTCATCGCCCCTTCGCATATCGCATGTCACATGTATTAAAAGCCAAGGTCCATTAACATGCCTTCCTCCTCTGCATTCGATACGTGATTAACACTCCGGACTTCAAATAACATCAACCCACATTCATTACCTTGTCGGGTCTGCTCCCATATCGCAAGTCGCAATTTCAAATGGCCCAAGGTTAAGTCATCAATGAAACGTTGCGATGCGATATTTTTTTAAAGATCCTCCATCGTTGATCCGAGCTTCCAATCTAACGGTTCACGTTTAGTCATAAGATCGCAATTGCCAATCACTTGAGGCTGAGTTCATTTCTCTTAGGCTTTCCTCCGATGCAATTTCATAACTCCGTTCCACTCTTTTCCGACTTAATCTTGGCCATTGATCATAAAGATCCAACGGATCCTGTGCACTAATGCTTCGCTTCTTCACTCTTCCTTTTTACTTGGTTTTATGCCATTCTCCAATGTTCCTCTATGGTCTTCGAGTTTCTTCAGGGTTCTTGTCCTTCCGCTCTCCTGCTGCGTGACTCCCTCCTAAGCTTACCTCTGCAGGTTTCCTTAACCACTATCCTTCCAATACTCTACTTTGGTCCTTCAAATGGATTCAAAGATCCATTACAATCCTCTATCTTATTCTTCTCCACTGTGTATTCTGCCAAACTCTGCCTCAATACATATATGTTATACAAAACCTCTAATACACACATAACTCATTATTCAATACTCAAAATGCACATTCACATAGTTTTTGGAATTAAATCTTTGTTTATGCATATACAACAAATAATTACATAATAAGACTCTCTGTCTCTCTCTGGCCTGATATTCTAATTAGTGGCCTCTGTTCCTCTCTTGCCTGTAGGCTTATAGTCACACTCTAACTGGTTGGCTAGTTAACCTATCCAACCTCTCTCTTTTTTTCTTTTCAATACATTATTTGCAGTTTCTTTACAGTTGAGGAACTATTCCTCAGTTACTTTTTAGTTGCTCAATAGTTTCTTCAAACTAGTTCCTAACTAATCCTAATCCTCCCATGTTCTCCTACATTCAAGAACATTTACAAATATGTCTCACAATATCTAATTAATTCCTATTTTCATTGAAAATCACTCAAAGGCCTAAATATTTACATTAATTCAATACTTAGGAAACAACTCCCCTAAAACACAAGACCTCGTATGTCTACTAAAATACAATGATATTGTTGGGCTGAATTCTCCTGCATCACTCTTGCATAGATATTTGAGGGAAACCCTCTTAAAATTATTTATTGGGTATTTTTTACATTTTTATTTGGTAGTTTTCAACCCATATTTTTAAGTTTTAGTGGTTTTGTGGTACATGGTGGTTCAATCCATGATTTTATAATTTTGGCCAAGGGACTGTGATTTTACTCTTGTTCAAGGTAAATGTATTGGTGGTTTATGGATGTCATAGGATATACATATTGTATTTGAATACTATACAAAATAAATATACTAAAACATATTTATGGTTTCTTTAGTTTGGGTTTCCAAATTAAATATATATGTTAATGTGTATGTGTTTCATTGCATCTTATGAGTTTAATTAATTATTTGTTTGCAACAATTAAATTTACATGTTTAAAACCTATATTTCATACCTATTCCTTGCATGTTTAATATACCATGAAGAATAGATATAATTAATATAAAGGTTTTTTATTGTTCCATTCATTATAAAAATGATATAAATTAACTTTTAATACTTCAAAATATAGTCACAACCTACACCTAACTCAATGTTTCTCAATTTTTTGGCTACCCCTTGTTTGTACATTAACACCCATTAAAAGACATCTATGGATTAGTATAAAATAATTATCTAAATATAAAATAACAATCAATATGAAGTCTTAAGGAAAAAAATATAGGTAATCACATGTTGAGAATAGCAACAAGAAATGCTAAAAATAGCATTCAGAATATTCTAATTTTAATTTATCCTTGAATTAAAATTGAGAATTAAAATTCGAATTTAGTCTCACCAGCTGCTTGAAAAATAATTAATTAATTCATCATGGATTAATTTGTTGGAGAAATTCAAGCTAGAAGTCTTTGTGAAGTCATGCAATAGTTATCCCCTTAAGTTAAGGAGATTATCCCTTAATTAAGGAGATAAGGATGAGTTATAATTGAGTTGTAATTAGTTAGCTCAGTTAACTGAGTTAAGTTCAGTTAAATTAGTTCCAAATAGTTTGAGGAACTAATTGTGAGTTCAGTCAGTTAATGCATGTATGCATGCAACTAGTGTACTCCAAATAATTGAAGATTCTCTCATAAATAACTCATGCATGTCAGTTCAGACAAAGACCTAGCTGAGATTAAAGACAGGGACAGTGTACTATCAGTTGAAGGAATTTTCCTATAAATGAAACTCATCCATGTAGTCAAGGGAAGGTTCCTTGAGGATTGCGCAGTTTTACAAGGTGTAAGATCAGTGTTACACTTGGTAACAGTAGGATCAACCAGGAGAAACTGCGCAAGGAAATAGGAGGCTTAGAGGGTGTTAGCATTAGTCTTGGCAACCTTTCACCAGTGATCAAAATATGCTCTTATAAAGTGGTCTTGGGGTGTCAAAGTCAAACTTTTGTCATTTCAGTGAGTCTTCAAGTAAAATTTGGTCACTAGGTATTAGGTCTAGGATTGTTTTCACTCCTTCCAAAGTTTTCTAAGTGTTGGTCCATGTCACTATTCGGCTAAGTGTACCATCATTCAAAAATTTGTCATCATCATGTTAGGTTCCAATGGGTCATTTTACACTTTGTTTGTGCTCCAGTTGTGGTTGGTAAGGCTCATTTATCTCTCCTAGGGTTTTGAAGGTAATTTTTCTTGAATGGTCAAATCATCAACAAAACTTGTATCCTAATGCTCATACACCTTCCTCTATCCTTAATATACCTTCTTAAACACTTCCCAACACTGATATCCCTCAAATTCATCATTTTCCCACAAACCCTAGCCTATTGCTACAATTTGACACTTTGTTAGGTTAGGCCTATGTTTTTCCCTTTTGGACCCCTTCCCCTCACTCAATCCTTGAAATTACACTTTCCCCCGCTTCCTAACATCCCTCCCTACTTCCTAAAAGTTTCTCAAGAATTCAGAAGCCCCTCATCCCCTTCATTTCCCTTCATTTTTACAAATCCCTTGTTCCACACATCGGGATAAGTTTTATTCAAATGATTTTTCTGAGAAAGAAAAGATGAATTTGAAAAAAGTAAGGGAGATTTTTGTTCATCATAAACCCAAAAAGAAAAACCTCTTTCAATTTTTACACAAGCCTCATGGTTTGGGAGAAATTTCCAAACAATCATTTGCCACATGAGAGTTGCTGCACTTCTGGAGTGACTTTGGGAAATTCAATATTTATTCTAACTGGAGTGATCAAATGACTTTCTTGATGAGTCAAAAGATAACTAGACGCAGAGAGCTTTCAAATGAGATATCATGAGCTCAATTTGGAGTTGAGGAAGACCTCCAAATGTTGACTGCAACATCACTCTACATTTTGGCTGCCTCATTCTGCACATTTGGACCAGTCTTAGGAGATTAAGCTTTTGACAGAGCAAATGAACTCCAAATTAAAAAACTCAAGATGTTATGGAACGTAGACTCGACAAAATTTCCAACGAGCTATCCCTCGCCAAGTTTGGACACCTAAAAGGCCTCCAAAAGTGGCCTGAAAAAAGCGATGTGCATTCAGCAAGTGGCGATGCACGTTGAGGATGGCGTTGCGCGTCTGGCAAAATTTCCCAGTGTAATTTTACACTAGCGCTGCACGTTGAGGGTGGTACCGCATGTCTGGGCGGCAAGGGCACTGCACTTTTCCCTGAAGTGGTCAAAACCTCTCAAATCTTCTGGCAAACATCAAATTTGCTTGGCTCTTCATGATTGCAAGTAAGTACATGTTCTTAGCTTTGGTTTTGGGTTGCTAAATTTGGTTTATAAACATCATTGGTCATGTAACCTTGAAACCCTAATTTATCCCTAATTCTACCTAAACCCTAGCTCCTTCCTACTCCTCTTAAAACCCAGCCCTAAGTCATAAAATCACCCTATTCCTTTTCCCTTTTTCTCATTTCTCTCACATTTTCTCCCCAAGAGCTAAAGACACAAAACCTCATTCCTCACTTCCATTCATTTCCTAGTTGTAAGCCCATTTTCCCCATTCCCTCATTCCTCGGTTCCATACACTTTAATATTGCCAACATGGATCGGGAAGACCAAGATTATGAGGAGGAGAACTCAAGTAGTGAGACCTCAGCTGATAGAGTCATGCAATCAAGAAAACCTCACAAGGGAGGCCAAGGAGATAGGAACTACTGAGCTACCCATTTACATGACATATCAAAGGGGCATAAGGAGGCTATTTGCAGCTGATAGGAAAAAAGTTCTCCACGGGATGTGGAAGGGGCTTTGCCTTCTTCATCGACACAGTAGGTATAGGTTCAGCAGCTGCATAAAGGAAAGGAGAAGATGTCGGATGATGATGAGGAGGAAAGGGATTTTGATTTGGCAGAACATGATGAGCCTGAGCAGCATGACCTTGAGACCATTGACTTAGAGGCCAAAGAGAGGGAGACAATCAAAGACATCATCATCAAGGAAAATGAGGGCCAAGTACAGGCTCTGATGGACAACTTAGAGAGGGCCAAGTATGTCATCACATACTTAGAGCAAGAAAACAAACAGTTGAGTGACAAACAAGTCCCCATGGAACTGGAAGTGCTCAAGGCCAAACGACGAAGTGGCAAAGAAACATAAGTCACTTTGACCTCTATTGAGCAAGAGATAGAAGAGGACAGAGAAACTTGGCTTGAAAGAGTCAACCTACACCTTGAGAAGCTGCTACAAAAGGCCAACAGAGATAATCAGATGCTTAGACACATGGTCTATCATTACAGGACTAGCAATAGGATTTGCAACATAAGAATCAAGAAAATGAAATCTAGGCTAAGGCAGGCCCTAAAAGGGAAAAAAAGAGGAGGATAGGCTTAGGTTGCTTGCTGAAGCTTCCTTGGCTCATCAAGATGCTTGATGGTGGTGCTGCTCACCAATTTTGGACAAGTTTGGAGAAATTTTTGTCATTTGCAAATTTTGGAAATTGCACACACAGGAAAATGAAGAAGAGGTTTGAATTTTTGGATTCAGAGTGATGAGGACATGCACCCTAGCAAGTTTCAAAGTTTTTGGGCAGAACTGGTCTGTCAAAAGGTCAAAAAACACCCTAAAAATGACCTTTCTGTCACTTTTTGGATACATAGAAGCAGTCTTGGGAGGATCACGTTTTGAGGGGTCAAATGAGCTCTAAATGTAGAAATTATAGGTGTTCTGGAGAGTAGACTTGAATACCTTTCCTATGAGCTATCGTGGGCTCAATTTGGATGTCGGGAAGTTCTCCAAAAGTGACCTAAAAGTGGCGCTACGCGTTGAGCCAGTGGCACTACGCGTAGGACAAAGTTTGCTCAGGATGCCTATTTTTCCAGTTTTTCACTATGATTGTGGATTTTCTCTCATGATGGATAATTTACCAATGTAATGATGAATTGGCATGTAATTGTGGTAGGTAAATGGTGATAGAGGGTAGATTCATTAGATTAAAGGTTGTTTTGAGGGCAATGAATCAGTTTCCCCTCTTTTAGAGGCAAGTTGTTAGGTGGCCTAGATTCCAGTTCCTTGTTTAGGATTTGTTGAAACAACTCCTCTTCTCATGGATTCGACCCCTGAGGCTAGGATGAGTGGTTTTGATGCCTATATCATGTGTTTTCTTAGTCATTTGTTGTGGTTGGACTCACTTGGATGCTCAAAGCTTGATTGTACATCATTGTAAGCAATTTGGCAAGGAGATTAATAGGATTTGCAACTATTTTTATGGGATCCTTGTGGTATGGAGTTTCAGCACAGTTTCTTCCTTTTTAATCAATTATTTACATGTTTTATGTATGCCATCATCCATTTCATTGCTTCTTATTGAATGTTATCAAGTTTGAAAGGTAGAATCCATTGTATCAGTGCTCCTTGGGAAATCATTCAATATTTCATGTTTTCTACTATTTGAGAAGGATCCATGATTGTCACATGCCCTCCTCAGCTCCTCATCAGTCTTAAATACCTCACACCATTAATCTTGAAGTGCTAAAGCCTATGCCTACCTTGCCCCATAGAAAACCCTGCATTTCTGACCTAATTTCCCAGACCTAAACTACCCAGCTCCATCTGATCCAGCAAAACCCCAACAAATTCAATCAAAACCTTTTGAGCTACTATACCTAGCCTAAAATCCTTTACCTGATCCAGTCATCTTGACTGAGATCCTTACAGAGAGAGCCCTCTCATGACCTGGTAGGGCTAGCTACCAAGCTAAGCTTGGTTTGTGGTTACCCTAGAATTGCCTCCCTTCAGCCTGAGGTCAATCTAGGTGATAACAGAGGGCAGAGGAGAAGGCCTATGAGAAGCTTTGTTTGCCTGTGAGCATCCAGGAGGATTGTACTAAGAGCTGGCTAGCTGTGAGAGCTAAGGCTTTGTGTAATCCTAAGATATTTCCACCTTGTATGATAATACAAATAGTGGGGTTTTAGCTGAGGCTTTCCCCAGAGTATTCTTTTGTGTTTCATGTGCATTGATTCTTCTTCTAGTTATATGTGTTCAACTTGATCTTGCTCAAATCTTTTAAGCTTCCGCAAGTTTGATAGTAGAAGTAGATTAGTGTATTTTTCTTTGGTATATTGCATTATCAAGTTAATCTACAGTCAGATTTTCTACATAGATCTCAGAGGTAGATTTGTAGAGAATTTGCAGGAAATTCTACATGGTATCAGAACTAGCTGATCTATAGAGAAATTTCTCTATTATATGTGTTCTGTTTGATCTTTCTCAAATCGATTAAGCTTCCGCAAGTTTGATTGTAGAAGTAGATTAAGTATTTTGCTTTTGTATATTGCATTATCAAGTTAATTTACAGTCAGATTTTCTACATAGATCTCAGAGGTAGATTTGTAGAGAATTTGCAGGAAATTCTACATGGTATCATAGTTGATTTTATTGGAGTTGTGAACAGTATACACAGAAGAGAATTCGAAGTAAAAAAAAAAAAAAAATTCGGTTGAATCAGAGTTCGGATGAGGGAGATATCACTGAATTAAAATTAGCTCTTTTTCTAGAAAATTCCATGACGGCGGGAAAGATGAAACATATTGGTGTGTTAGCCAAGAACCTGTATGCTCTTGAGGTTCAAGATTCATGCACAACTTTGAGGAGAAAGGAAAATGTTAGATTGGTGGTTGAGAGGGAGAGTAAATTACCTCTCAACATGCAGCCACAGAAGAAGTCTCAGACAATTGTGGAGGAGCCACAATTGGAGATGCTGAGAGGAGACTGAGTGGAGGCATCCACTCATATAGAGACCTCTAGTAGGGGGAATTTCGAGCCAAGTGGCCAAAAGAATCACATGCAGCCATACCTCCAGGTGTGAGGTGGGGCGATGTGAAGTGATAGTCTCAAGAAGGCTGAAATTTGGCAGGGTCCATCGAGAGGTTTTCTCTCATGGATCGTACCATGCTATGGGAACCCAAAGTACATAGTAGCAGGAGGAATCAGTGGGATTGATGTAGTCAGAGATCAAAGTGACAGAGGCTAGAGCAGTCAGATATTGAAGAGATAGGAGAAGGATTGACAACAGTGCAGAAAGGCTAAGTCAGCAGAAGCGCAGGGTTTTTAGCTGACAGAGGCACTAGCAGTCAGAGACTTTGATGACAGAGGCATCATTCTGATTCAGGTTGGATGCTTTTTTTGTTTCTAGAGTTGTTGGAGCAACAACACTTGAGAGAATTGTTGCATGCAAAACATTCCAAAGGTTCAGGATCGGGATAGAGTTGAATTCCTTTCTTGTTGAGAGGGAGTGTTGAGAATAGCAACAAGAAATGCTAAAAATAGCATTCTAAATATTGCAATTTTAATTTGTCCTTGAATTAAAATTCGAATTTAGTCTCACCAGTTGCTTGAAAATAATTAATTAATTCATCATGGATTAATTAGTTGGAGAAATTCAAGCTAGAAGTCTTTTTGAAGTCATGCAACAATTATCCCCTTAAGTTAAGGAGATTATCCCTTAATTAAGGAGATAAGGATGAGTTGTAATTGATTTGTAATTAGTTAGCTCAGTTAATTGAGTTAAGTCCAGTTAAATTAGTCCCAAACAGTTTGAGGAACTAATTGTGATTTCAGTTAGTTAATGCATGCATGCATGCAACTAGTTTACTCTAAATAACTGAAGATTCTCTCATAAATAACTCATGCATGTTAGTTCAGACAAAGACCCAGTTGAGATTAAAGACAGAGACAGTGTACTATCAGTTGGAGGAATTTTCATATAAAGGAAACTCATCCATGTAGTCAATGGAAGGTTCCTTGAGGATTGCATAGTTTTACAGCATGTTAATAACAGTGTGAGTGATTAGTGTTACACTTGGTAATAGTAGGATCACCCAGGAGAAACTGTGCAAGGAAATAGGAGGCTTGGAGGGCAGAGGAGAAGGCTTGTGAGAAGCTTTGTTCACCTGTAAGCATCCAGGAGGATTGTACTGAGAGCTAGCTAGATGTGAGAGCTAAGGCTTTGCATAATACTGAGATATTTCCACCTTGTATGATAATACAGATAGTGGGGTTTTTAGCTGAGGCTTTCCCTAGAGTATTCTTCTGTGTTTCATGTGCATTGATTCTTCTTCTAGTTATATGTGTTCAACTTGATCTTGCTCAAATCCTTTAAGTTTCCACAAGTTTGATAGTAGAAGTAGATTATTGTATCTTGCTTTGGTATATTGCATTATCGAGTTAATCTACAGTCAAATTTTCTGCATAGATCTCAGAGGTAGATTTGTAGAGAATTTGTAGGAAATTCTACATCACAAACTTTGCAATCAATACTTCTCTTCCTTGTTGTCCTATCTTATGTACTCAATGGGTTCCATTTTATTATATATTGTACAAAAAAATAATTGAAAATTAGTATTTGATGGGACAATTAAATTCAATGTACATAAAATAATAAATCAATCATGCATTCCTTCCCACACAAGATGGGAGGAGGACAAAGATGTGATTTTGCAACTAGCAGTAGCCTCTCCATTCTAATTTATGTGTGTCAGTGATACAACCACTTGAACTTTATTTCCATCTCCTTACAAGACACTCACTGCAACACAACCCATTTTCACGAGTATTATATGGTTTCTTCATTGTGCGACAACAATGTACTTCGATATTCAAGGTGGTATTACACTTAGGAATCTAACTCAACAAGTAGAAATGATGGTGAGGACTAGAAAATAATGGTGGCATGAGGCAGTTCAATATGATATCCCACCCACACTTTTTGATAGTTATATCCATTAATGTCTAGTATATGGGATTTATGGAGATTATTAGCAACAATCTCCTTAATTTGGCTCCTAATCTCCCTTCCACTCAATGGATTCTATTGTTGAGATTTTAGAATTTGTCTTTGGTTCTAGTTTACATCTAGATCACAAGTTCCACGTCACAGAGTTTTAGATACCAAGGAAAATCCCTCTGCAATCCTACCCTTTGTTGCACTAATTCAAAAGTAGATGCTTTTGATATAGCATAAACATTCCTCTATTCTACCTCATTGAGTTAGTGCAGTTATGCGTTGTCGATAAAAGAAAATGTTCATGGTTGATGTACTCTCTTAAAGAGGGAAAAGATGAAGGATGAGGTGATGTCCTTCTTTGCAAACTCTAGTTCTAATCGATCTAAGGAAACCATATGTTAGTAGTTGTTGGAGTCATACTAGTGCAAAAACACCTTAATGGCCCAAGATTTACTATATAGAGAATAGGAATGATAAGAAACTCATGAACATCTAGAGTTGATCAAGAAGAATAACCACTTCAGGACAACCATGGTTTCATTGCTACCTAAGAGGCATGATAGAAAAATAGTAATGGATACACCATGCTCCTCCAAGAACACCCCCACAATTATTTAGTCTTCTTTAAAGGAGGCATATCATACTACACTAGTTTAATGTCTAAATTTTATGCTATTTTATTTTAAATGTAGTTTGATACTCTAAATTATAATAATCCAAAAACCTATGGACCTTTTAGGCCTAGTTTCCCTCATGAAATTCCCTCAGAAGTTATGTCAATCTGTTTTTTGTGTTTTCTATCCTAGATTTCCTTCATGGGTAGGTCTCACCTTTGTTTTTCCCAAACCTAGTTTTCCTCCTTGGGTAAGCTTGTAGGGTACTTTCATTACATTTTCATGTACGAACCATGATTTCTATGGTTTCTTTTTAGTCTCTCTTATTAGGCATGTCAAACCATTTTCAAAAAATTGAGATATGGGAAAATACAATGACTATCGTGCACTATATATTAATATTGTAAAGCAATAGAAAAACATACAAAAATAAAGGTTCAATGATTACATACCTATGATGTATATTGTTATTAGGATGGCTCTTCCTATGATGAAATATTTTCATCTATTTTAGCATTTCCATGTGCAATTTTCTTCACATTCTTAATAGAATGTATTAGTTTTCCCTTGGATTTTCCTTTGGAATTTGCATAATCTTCTCAAAAAATGAAAATAATATTTCTTTTAATTGATATGAAAGTAAATATAGCTAAAAAAAATCAATTCATCTAGATGGAGATAGGATACAACATTTTCTTCATCTTCCATTTTCAAACTCACAAACTTCCTTATATGATTATGGCCCAAGATTTACTATAAAAATAAT
Organism: Pinus tabuliformis; assembly: GCA_031772625.1. Classification (NCBI taxonomy): domain Eukaryota; kingdom Viridiplantae; phylum Streptophyta; class Pinopsida; order Pinales; family Pinaceae; genus Pinus; species Pinus tabuliformis. The sequence continues at coordinate 592,605,792 of CM062813.1, forward strand.
AGGAACGATAAAAAACTCATGAACATCTAGAGTTGATAGAGAAGCATAACCACTTCATGACAACCATGTTTTCATTGTTACCTAAGAGGCATGATAGAAAAATAGTAATGGATACACCATGCTCCTCCAAGAACACCCCCATAATTATGTAGTCTTCTTTAAAGGAGGCATGTCATACTACTCTAGTTTAATGTCTAAATTTTATGCTATTTTATTTTAAATGTAGTCTGCTACTCTAAATTATAATAATCCAAAAACCTATGGATCTTTTAGGCCTAGTTTCCCTCGTGAAAGGCCCTTAGGAGTTATATCAATCTATTTTTTTTGTGTTTTCTATCCTAGCTTCCCTTCATGGGTAGGTCTCACCTTTGTTTTTTCTAGACCTAGTTTTCCCTCCTTGGATAGTATTGTAGGGTATTTTCATTACATTTTCATGTATGAACTATGATTTCTATGGTTTCTTTTTAGTCTCTCTTATCAAGCATGTGAAACCATTTTCAAAAAATTGAGATATAGGAAAATGCAATGACTATCATGCACTATATGTTGATATATTAAAGCAATAGAAAAACATACAAAAATAAAGGTTCAACGATTACATACCTATGATGTATATTTTTATTAGGATGGATCCTCCTATGATGAAATTATTTTCGTCTATTTTAGCATTTCCATGTGCAATTTTATTCACTTTCTTAATAGAATGTATTTGTTTTCCCTTGGATTTTCCTTTGGAATTTGCATAATCTTCTAAAAAAAATGAAAATAATATTTTTTTTTAATTGATATGAAGTTAAGTATAGCTAAAAAAAGTCAATTTAATCTAGATGGAGATAGGATACAACATTTTCTTCATCTTCCATTTTCAAACTCCCAAACTTCCTTATATGATTATGTATCCTTCTTGACATTGTCATCTCCTTCATAGATGTTTTGAAGCTTGTTGCAAAATTCATTATTTTTATTCAAAATGCATCACCTTGAAAATATTGGATTTTGATGGACTGCACAGGATGGACTTGATGACTTTTGCATTATGTTGACTAGCCTTCTTTCCAATCTAATCCATTAGTAGAGGTGTTGGTGCTTTATAAAAATTCACAATAATTTTTCAAATATCGAATCCAAGAGCCATTAGATAAATTTCCATCATCCTTATACTCCAAAATGCATATTCTATTCCTTCACTAATGGAGCTTTGTTTGTGGAAAAGTCTTATTGACTAAGCATGTGTGCTTCTAAGATGTACCTTCAAGTGGTTAGACTATTTCCAAAGGTACCCTCTATACCAATTGTTGAGATTATTATACTGAGTGGGGGTGGTGTGAATTAGTATATTAAATTAGTTATTTATTTAAATATTTATCAACTGTAGGAAAACAATTATATATGATATCTATCAACTACATAATATGAAACATAAGATTTAAATGGAAACCCTTTGAGGAGAAACCCACAAAACATTTATTTATAGTTCAATGTAGGGACCAACCTATTGTTACATGTCATAGGAACTAACCTACTAGAGACACCAAGCCCAACTAGTACAAACCTTGGGAGGCAGCAACCTGCTCTTCCAAATCTTTGTTGGCATCAATACCCACCACCAAACACCAACTTAGCAAAAGGCCCCAATCTCTTTGTTTATATATGGCACCAAGATATACATAACTTCTTCTAAAATGATCTTCTCAACAGAATATCATTTATAACATACATTTTTAGCAATTTGATAACTTATTTTCTTTCATCTAGACTCAGAACAATGTATTTTAACAACATGATCACTTTATCTTTAACTTCACTTTAATTTAAAATCACTCCTTGATATTCAACATTAAATATAGCTTTAATACCAATTTTCATGAACTAAATTTACAAAGAATACTTTGACTTTCATGTGAATGTGTCCACTAATACATTAATCCCCATCACAAAAAAACATTTTGACTCACTCCCCTTTCGTTTGTCGACTATATTAAGTCCAAACATGAGGCCACCATATATGTGAATTATGGATAACTATGAATTAAAAATTTCATAATATTAAACAGTATAAAACTTTAATTTGTAATTCATTTCTCCATAAATCCCATCTTCGACTTGTTCTTACAAATCACACAATTGCAAGCCATTTTATTGTAGGTTGGTAAGCATCTATTCTTCTTCAATCTTGGACCACATGCATCTCTTTCCTTCTGTTTAGCTAGATACAATGCCTCTGGAATATTCAGAATGTTATCATTAATCTGCACCCCCGGAGCCCTCGTGAGGAACTATCTAATATTTGGCACCGACGGACACCACGACCCTCCAATGTAGAATCATGCAGGTAAAAATTGTAGAATATCAACGCAAAGGCTAAGAATCCATCTCTTCCCACACGTATAATGCCACTAATTGATGGGAAAACAACCACTACCTTCATCGATAAGGAATCTAAAGATTTTTCAGTTTCTTCGTGACACTATAGAACCCGAGAAAACCAAAAAAAAGAAGTGTCAGGTGTGAAACATGATACAGGAGGCTCTTTTGTACTGAGATGAGCGATGAACTCCTCAATGTGTAGTATCATATTAAGCTGCAAGGATTCAACGATCTGCCAAATTCCACGGGCAATCTATCACCAACCTGAGCAGAGCGGATGTCGAGGCGCGAGCTCGTGGCATGGGAGATCAAAGGGTCCTCACTGTTATGGGTTTCGATGATGTTGGCATGGCATTATTATGTAATAACAAATGTGGCATGGGAGATCAAAGGGTCCTCACTGTTATGGGTTTCGATGATGTTGGCATGGCATTATTATGTAATAACAAATGTGACAATAACTCCCTTGGTCGCAAGCTTTTTTGCGAAATTGGGAATTAAATTTTAAAAATAGAAAAAAATTTGGTAAAAATCACATTATCAGAGTTTTGTTGACGCATTTTGAACCATCTAGTGTGGTTCATTGTCAAGACAAGACGAATGTGAACTTCGGAATTGAGCCATGAGAAGAAAAATTAGAATTAGCCATAGGAAGCGTATGTTCCTTATAAATTCATAGCGTCAACTCTTTGTTAGAGGTGAATGTGAACTTGGGGATTGAGCTATGAGAAGAGAAATTAAAACTAGCCATAGGAAGAGTGTGTCCCTTATGAATTTATAGTCTCTACTCAACTCAGACATGACTACTATTGCAAAGAGAAATGGTGTGGAATGGAGTCTATGGTTTGAACATTCTTCATATGAGGCACTTTGTGAACAACTCAAGACATATAGTGTTACTAATTGTATATATGATGAATTGTGTTGAATTAACACTAAATTGTTATGGTTATGTCATGGCTAAATTAATTTCTAGTTTGTTCTTCTAACTTCTCATATTAGTTTACATTTATTGTTTATAGCTTTATGAATAATTGAATTGCTACATTTAGTTTGTAGAAATCTCTAATACCATTAATGCGAATAGTAATAGTTAGCAATAAAACAATTAGCCTAGTTCCTTAGTAAATTGGTATGAATTTGAGTGGTTAAAAGAAATACCCCATGTTCTCAAATTGCACATCTGGTATTAGGTATGTTACATTTTACATCATTGATTTCAAGTTATTTGAGTTCTTTTCTTATAAAAATCATAATTTGTTATTTGTAGTAGGCATTCATTGTGTAGGTATTTGATGTAAGTGGTTAATATATATAGTACACAAAGATATGCCTCCATTTTCCTTGTGTTGGTAATTGACAACAAATTAATGTAAATGTAAATTTGGGTAAATTATATTAGTTATTGACAATTCAATTTTATACCGAATTAGCAGTTATGTAACTGAGGAGGCTCATATAAAACTCATGAATGCCCGAACTATTGTAATGGAGAATCATTTCATTGGTTGAATATAAATTCAAATCCCTTGCCCTGTGGATGTTTCCTTGACACCCTGTCAGGGTTTTTACCACATTAATTCTGTGTTTTACTTGTGTGGTTGTTGTTGGTTTCATTTCTTTCTTGTTTTATAACCTCCTCTAACTACAAATGGTATCAGAGCCAGTTGAGTTGAGTTTTGGAGGCGAATGCATGTGAAAGAAAAAAGGCTACATAAAATCCTACGTGATCATCTTTGGAGGCGATTGCAGATTATATTTTTTGAAGGTTGTCAAGGAGGGCACCACTGCTACATTGTAGCTGGAAGAGCTTGCCACCAGAGGGAGCTGTTGAGGACCCGTCAAGGAGCTGCGTGTTGGTAGAGGAAGCCAGAGCCGTGGAGCTGTTGCTGGCTTGCAAAACCGAGGGTTGTGTGTGGCGCTGTTGCTGGCCCAGAGACCCATCAATAACTCTGCGTGCCCGTTTGCTGGCCTGTCCAAATCCGTCAAGGAAGGAAACACTGCATGTCGTTGCTAGCCCGGTCCAACTGTCTGCTGGTTTGCATCGAGTGTCAAGGAGAGCCCTATCCAGAGTTACTTGCGTGGACCAAAACCAGAGGAAGAGTGTTTTGTGTCGAGTGTTGAGGAGAGCCCTGTCCAGAGCCTCCGTGGACCACTGCTAATGTTACCTGCGTGGACCAGAACTAGAGGAAGAACCGTCGAGCCTGCTGCCAGAGGAATTCAAGAGTTGCGTGCGTGTCCTGTCCAGTTTCGGTGCGCCCCTGTCTAGAGCCTGGCTTGCTTGTCGCTAGAGGAATTCAATCAGCAGAAATAAGTTCGGGTATTTTTTTTAGAATTTGTTGCTAAGATGCTGGTGAAGTTGAGAATTGTTTCATGAAGTAATCAATGTCTGTAAAACAAAATTAAGTTTTTTAAAAACCCTAGTTGAAGACAGAAATCAGGGTAATCAATATCTGTAAAAGAAATTCTAGGAATGGAAGTTGAATTGTTTCATGAAGTAATCAATATCTGTAAAACAAAATTAAGGTTTTTAAAACCCTAGTTGAAGACAGAAATCAGGGTTTAAAAAGGGGCAACAAAATTAGTTTTTTTTTAAGAAAGAAACCCTAGTTGCTAGCAGATTGTGGAGAAATTCAACCCTAGAAGTACAGTTTAGAAGCAAATTAGAAAGAAATGGCCAAGATGTCAAATGCAAAGTTCGAGGTGGAGAAATTCACCAGCAAGAGCAACTTTGCTCTATGGAAACTAAAAGTTAGGGATTTGCTAGTGCAACAAGGGTTGCACAAAGCTTTGGACGGGGCAAATAAGAAACCTGCAAGCATGGAAGATTCGGACTGGGAGGACTTGGATGTCCAAGCTCTCAGTACCATTAGGTTATGCCTGGATGATGAAGTTCTTTTCAACATTGTTGAAGAGAGTATAGTGTCAGGTTTATGGGAAAAACTGGAAAAACTATATATGACAAAGTCGTTAACCAATAGAATTTATTTGAAAAGACAACTGTATAGTCTTCGAATGAAGGAGGGTTCAAAAGTTGCAGAACATTTGAATATTTTTAATACACTTATATGCAAATTAGCAGATATGAAAGTTAAAATTTAGGAAGAAGACAAAGCTATAACCTTATTTTGTTCTCTGCCTGAGTCATCGGATCACTACGTAACTTCAATCAGTTTGAGCACCGCTGATTCTTTGAAATTTGTATCAATTGTGGGAGCTCTCTTGTTTGAAGAAGTATGAAGGAAATCCAATACTGAAATAGCAACATTAGAAGCCATGATAGCTAGAGGGTAGTCAAAGAAAAGAGGAGAAAAAACAAGGGGGTCTTCCAGATCTAAATCAAAGGGAAAGAGGTGTAAGGCAAAATGTTGGCACTGCAATAAAATTGGACACCTGAAGAAAGACTGTTGAATATGAAAAGAGTCTGGTAACCCGAAGAAGGAAGCAAATCAAGTTGATTCAAGTATGATAGAAGAAGTTTTATCTACCGAAGAATTATGTATGATAGATGAAAGTTCACCTGTATGTAATGTTTCTCAGGGTTTTGAAAGCTGGCTGTTAGACTCTAGTGCTTCTCATCACATGTGTCCACACAAAAATTGGTTTACTTCATATGAATATGTAAATGGTATTTCTGTGTTTATGGGTAACAATGTATCATGTCAGACTATTGGGATGGAAAATATCAGGATTAAAATATATGATAACATAGTTAGAACATTAACTAGTGTTAGACATGTACCTGAATTGAAGAAAAATTTGATTTCTTTGGGAGTGTTGGATTTGGATGGTTATAAGTTTACAGGTCAGAATGGAGTGCTGAAAGTCTCTAAAGGCGCCCTAGTTGTTATGAAAGCAGAAAAGGTCAGAAATCTTTACAAACTCAAAGGAAGTACTCAGGTTAGTGAAGCAACGATTGTGTCAGAAAAAGAAGAAGAAGGTACTCGCCTATGGCATCAGCGATTGGGTCACATGAGTGAGAAAGGTCTTTAGATACTGATGAAACGTATATCTCTTCCTGATCTGAAATCTTTGAAGTTGGATTTCTATAAACATTGTGTGTATGGAAAACAGTGTAAACAGAGATTTAAAATTGGAAATCATAATAGTAAAGATATTTTAGACTATATTCATTCTAATCTGTGGGGACCATCTCTTGTTATATCATATGGAGGTGCTCTATATTTTTTAACGTTTATTGATGATTTCTCCCGTAAAGTTTGGGTCTTTATGCTGAAAAAGAAAGCTGATGTATTTAATGTCTTTAAACAATTTAAAGCAATGGTAGAGAAAAGAATAGGCAAATCAATTAAATGTTTAAGAACTCACAATGGTGGTGAATTCACTTCAATAGAATTTGAACAATACTATAAGGATGAAGGAATTGTTAGACACAAAACTGCTGTTTATACTCCTCAGCAAAATGGTGTTGCTGAACGTATGAATCGGACTCTTATGGAAAGAGCCAGAAGCATGATCAGCAATGCTAACTTGCAAAAGGAGTTGTGGGTAGAAGCAGTATCCACTGCTTGTTATTTAGTTAACAGATCACCTTCAGTAGCAATTAATTGTAAAATTCCTGAAGAAGTTTGGTCAGGTCAGTCTTGTGATTATTCACATTTAAGGATATTTGGCTATGATGCTTATGCTCTTATTCCTAAAAATCAGCGTTCAAAATTAGATCCAAAATCGAAATGTTATGTCTTTGTTGGGTATGACTATGCAGTGAAAGGATACAGGTTGTGGGATCCTACATCGCAGAAGATAGTCATTAGTAGAGATGTAACATTTGATGAATCTTCTCTTTTAAAATCAAATGTTGAAAGAATTGAATAGGAACAAGTATCGCCAAATCAACAAATTCAGTTGGAGGCTAGACCTTTCGGTGACAGTCAAAAGGAAGAAGAGACTTCTGGAGAAAAATGTGTTGAAGATACAATGGAAACCATTGAAGTTTTTGAACCAGTTTAGCAACCAATCACTCTAATAAGGTCTATAAGGGAAAGAAAAACTCCTAAAAGGTATGAAGATTCTGCTTCATCTTTTGCTTTGATTACTGAAAATGGGGAACCTTCTTGTTATCAGGAAGCAGTAGATGATACAGATAGCGAAAAATGGAAAACAGTTATGGAAGAAGAAATGGATTCCTTAGCCAAGAACAATACCTAGGATCTTGTAGAACTTCCTGAAGGGAGAAGTGTTGTTGGATGCAAATGGGTCTTCAAACTGAAACAGAAAGTTGATGGAAGTATCGAAAGGTATAAGGCAAGACTGGTAGCAAAAGGGTATTCTCAGGTTGAAGGTATCAACTTTCATGAAATTTTTTCACTAATTGTAAAACTTGTTTCTATTCGTACTGTGTTGGAACTAACTGCATTACTTAACCTTGAGTTAGAATAGTTAGATGTTAAAACAAATTTTCTACATGGTGATTTGAATGAAGAGTTATATGGAACAACCAGAAGGTTTTGTACAAGGTTGCAACAAAAGATTTTTTTGCAAGCTCAGGAAATCATTGTATGGTCTGAGGCAATCGCCTAGACAATGGTACAAGAAGTTTGACTCCTTCATGGGGAGCCAGAACTTTATTAGAAGTAAATATGATCATTGTGTATACTTCAAAAGTTTCAATGGCATATTCATCATCTTAGCTTTGTATGTTGACTATATGCTTATTGCAAGCAAAAGCATGGAAGAGATCAACAGGTTAAAGGCTCAGCTCTCTAGGACGTTTGATATGAAGGATCTTGGAGAAGCAAAACATATCTTGGGCATGGAGATACACAAAGACAGGAAAAATGGTAAGCTTTGGTTATCACAACAGAAGTATGTGGAGAAAATACTTGAAAAGTTTTGTATGAACAATGTGAAACCTGTTAATGTTCCATTAGCTTCCCATTTTAAGCTTTCTTCAATTTTGAGTCCTAGAACTGATGAAGAAAAGTAGTATATGTCTCATGTACCATATGCAAATGTTGTAGGCAACTTAATGTATGCGATGGTATCTACAAGACCTGAAATTTCACATGCAGTTGGAGTTGTCAGCAGGTTCATGGAAAATCTAGGTGAAGAACATTGGCGAGCAGTGAAATGGGTGCTTCGATATCTAAGAGGCACAAGTGGCCATTGCATCATCTTTAATGGTAGTGAAGGATCAGTCTGCGGATATGTAGATGTTGATTATGCAGGTGACTTGGACAAAAGAAGATCTACTACAGGTTATGTCTCTACTCTTGCAGGTGGAGCAATTAGTTGGATGTCAAAGCTTCAAGAAATAGTTGTGTTGTCCACTACCGAAGCAGAATATATTGCTGCTTCAAATGCTAGTAAATAAACAATCTGGTTAAAGGGTCTACTTGATGAGATTGGAAGGACACAGGAGAAAGTGAATGTATTTTTTGACAGTCAGAGTGCTATTCACTTGGCTACAAATCCTGCTTATCACAGCAGAACCAAGCACATTGATGTAAGGTATAATTTTCTCAGACATGTGATCGATGGCGGAAAAGTAGCTCTTCAAAAGGTCCATACACAAGAGAACTGTACAGACATATTCACAAAGCCAGTTACAATAGAGAAGTTGCGATGGTGTTTAGCTTCTCTTGGCTTGCAAAAGATATGATGAATGGGCATGGGCAAGGGATTCAGAAAATTATTGTCAAGGTGGAGTTTGTTGGTAATTGAAAACAAATTAATGTAAATGTAAATTTGGGTAAATTATATTAGTTATTGACAAGTTAGATTCATATCGAATCAACAATTATGTAACTGAGGAGGCTCATATAAAACTAATGAATGCCCGAACTATTATAATGGAGAATCATTTCATTGGTTGAATATAAATTCCAATCCCTTGCCCTGTGGATGTTTCCTTGACACCTTGTCAGGGTTTTTACCATGTAAATCCTGTGTTTTACTTGTGTAGTTGTTGTCGGTTTCATTTCTTTCTTGTTTTATAACCTCCTCTAACTACACCTTGTTTGTTCAATTGATTTTGATGAAAACTTCCTTCTTATATCTTGAAATATTTTGCAAACAAATATTTTAATATATCTTAATCTCTTGCTAATGCCTATGATTTATAAGTTTTGCCAAAAAGAACCAATCATAATCCTATGATTTATAAGTTTTGTAAAAAAAAAACCAATCATAATCCTATCTCTCTGAATGCATCAATGCAAGTTAATTTTCTCTTCCTCACCATATCTAACATATATCAAAATAACATTCCATTTTATTAGTATATATTGTACCCTCTTAATCATCCTTGCCATCAAATTTTGGCATATCATTTTTAATCTTATGTCTGAAACTTCCAAAGGTTCTCATGCTAGATGAATGTGTGGTGGAAAAACACTAGAGTGAAAGTTTATGATATTTTCTCATCTATTCCTTCATTTTATTACTTCAAGCCCATGCTTGAGCTGGTCACGGTTCCTTCGACATTCATTTTTTTTTCTCTCCACATTGTTGACTTTTCTAGAAAACATTATATGCATGTTGTCAACTTTTTTTGGAGAACATTGTATTCATATCATTGAATCTCTTGGAGATATTTTCAGTCATCTCTTCCAAAAAAATTGCGTTGATATCATCACTCCACTTTTTAGTGGAAGGGTTGCTGCTCATATGATCTAAGGCCTTTCTTGATTCTTTCGAGGTCCTCTTGATGCCAAAAAATGATAAACAATTTGTGTGAGAGCTCAGACATAGGGTTATTGGTCATCATAGCTACTTGTATAGTTTCATGAAATATTAAAGCATAATATTCAGTGGATGGTCATTGGTTGAGTTAATTGTTGATAGGGATTCCATACCTTCAAATCATAGACCTGTACAAGAACAACTTATGGTTGTAATAAAAATTGAAAGATAATTTAATGAAGATTTTGTGGATGAGCAACATGTCCCTTGAATATCGTGAAGGTTCTCTCACTAACCAACCAAACATGTATGACTTGAATTGGTTCTACACAATAAATGTGAATAGTCATGCCCCTAGACGAAGTGTAAGTGCAACAGATATATCCAGAAAATTATCAACTCTAACAGGGAAAAACTTAAAACAATGGAATAGTTGGCTCTAAAACCACTTGGAGGTAATTGTGTATAAATATATATGATTATGTATTTTCAATTTATGGTTTACATAATATCTAGTCAAACTTCTTATACATATAATTAGTATAGTCATGACTCTTTTGGATAGAAACAATAATTTTAGGATTTAATTAATTAATTGTGTTCACTTTCTTATTATTAATATATGGTCAATTTTGATATTTAATAACATCCACATAACCATTATCGAAAAAACATGATTGCAATCATGGTTTTTCATGTATTTAACATTTTTCGTGTAGAAAGGTCCATCAAAAGTATGCAACAAGGGTACTCCTTGGATGAAAAATTATTTTTTGCATCCAAAGAGTGCTCCCACTCAAAATTTGAGTAAAATCATAGGGAGATTAGTTTAAAATATAAGTTGAAAAAATTAGTTTTTTTTTTCTACTTTTTACTCCAAAAATGGTGAGTCGTCCTCCATGGTTGACATCATCATATTGAATCCTAATGGTTCTTATAAATCTGATTTTTGTTGTACATTTTTGTTTTGAAGCTCATTTTGACCTCAAAATTTCTCTAGCGATGGACCTTTCTTATAGATGGTGGATTTAGACCCTATCAAATATCTCAGAGTTTCCCTACAAATTTGCTAATAAACTATGATTTTGACCACGACTCCCTCAACTATTTAGAGGAGATTAGGTGGGTGGCTAGAAAACTCTTATAAGGTTCAATCAATAAGAGGTCACTCTCACGCCCGGTAGTTAGTCTCATGAACTTCAACTATAGTTTATGGGATGGCCTAAGTTCCTTAACTTAACTTAACCTTACTTAATCAAGACTCTCAACAAAAATAACATACTTTGATGGTCTTGGTGATAATTTCCTTTAATTTTGTGCTTTTATGGATCTTGGGAAGCTCTAACTCATAAATGTCTCATGATAAATAATAAGCAATGGCTGCAATGACACTCAAATGCCATGTTCCTATAGTTTATGAAGCAAACATGGTATTTTCATTGCTTTTATAGTATTCATCACCTCCAAGATTTACAACAATTTCTTATATTTATAATGAGTTCTTTTTTTTTTAATCAAGTAAGAGTAGGACCTTCTATTAATCTAGCCAATAATACATAATTTACAAGAAGCCACACTAGCTCTGTGAGAGTTCAACAGGCAGTTGGGCAAGCAAATTTCTAAACCACACATCCAAAACCATGAGAAGCCCGAACAAGAAAATCGGGGAGTTATCTCCAGACACTATAGACAAAATCAAGCAATAGACCCTCTAGTCGTACTGTCGAGCACCAAAAGAAACCCTGAACGCCTTGGAGAATCGGGGCCCACAAAAATGCCACAAGTGACCCGTCGAGGGTTCATAAGACTACCACCAAAGACCAGTTAGAAACAATAGTAAGCTTGTAGAGCCGCAGACCGTACAATCCGACCTGCCAAGTTCAACGTATACACTCTTAGAATGGACCCACTATAAACCCACACATAAACCTGTCTTATGGACCTGACAAAAACTTTAGGCCAGCTCTCTAAACTCTTTCGGGTCTGAAACGCAAAACCAACATGCACGATCAAACCTACACCATTGATCACTCGACGAGGATTCAACGGTCTACGCAGATATCGGGTGGAAAAGTAGCGCAAGGGATAACCACCTGATGAAAGCGGTATTCTCTCACCTCTCACTACTACATGTCACACGAAGAGTGGAATTGGGGCCCTGCTCAAAAAAACCAGATACCACTTGGACCCCACCCGATAAACCACTTGTGGTTATAGAATCATACACCTCGTGAAATAGCATGTGCGCTCTTTCACCAAGCGATGGCCTTTAATCAAGAACATCAGATGGTTCTTGTGCCTTCCTCCCAGATTCTCTGCCAAACCCCAAACACCATCAAAATTTCCACATAAAGTTTTGGTCAATGGACGACCAAAGCTGTGGTACTTCCAGAGTCGATCCTCTCACCACACATCTGATGGAATACTAAGCTTTGGATTGCGGCCAATACCCAGAAAGGGCAGATAGTTTAGGGTTCCTTGTCCTCCCACCTATCTCCTAAACGACTTCGATCCTTCCTGTGAAACCATAGCTCCATATCTTTGTCCGCCTGACAGAGACAATCCTCCAACAGTTTTCCTGGTGGTAACAAATCCCAAGCATACCAAGAATCCCGATCCCTATTGGTGACTCCTTCTTTCGCCAAATGGTCCACTAACATGTTAGCATTCCTTTTCACATGGACAAAGCTAATAGTTTTTAAGGTTTGCAGGTGGGAGTGGATACGGTGAAAGACCTGCAAAAGCCTCCAATGCTTCGAAACTTTATCTGGAGAAGTGCCATTACATATTTTCTTGGTCGCTCTAATAATCAATTCCGAGTCTACTTCAATGATAACATTATGCAAATTTGAATCCAACAGGATTTCCAAGCATTGCTCTAGTGCAATGAGCTCCGCCATGTTATTAGTGGCCTTACCCAAGTGGCCATGGAAGATCTTCTTTATTTGACCTTGTTCATCTCTTATAGCACCCCCAAATCCAGCTAACCCTGGATTGCCCTTGGATGCTCTGTCTATATTGACCTTTAGGAAACCATAAGGAGAAGGCTGCCAAATGTCACTATCTGCATTTATTTGGCTTGCTCCCTTGATTATGCCCTGTGGGCTTATGGACTGAAGACCCAAATGAAGTATAATGCTTGCCTCTTGGGGTAGAGGAGGATCCTTAGGAAGTGTCCTCAACAGGCTTCTTACTGTGTCTTTGAGCTGCCTTAAAATTTGGTCAATTATGTGTTGTGGCTTGCTTGCTTTGTTTTTGAAGATCCGACTGTTGCGTTCTTTCCAAACATTCCAGATAACAAAGCCTGGAACCAGAATCCAGGCTTTATTAATAATTTCATTCCTTGAGAAGTTGCTCCTCCAATTCTTCAAAGTATTGGATATGTTGAGACTATCCCTATCTGATTGTCTAAAGATTGAGGCTACCCAGTCCCACACACTAGATGTGAAAGGACAAAGGTTGAGAAGGTGATACATCATCTCCTCTTGTGAGCCACAGAGGTAACATTTGGAAGGGTCAATAAAGCCTTTTTTTAGGAGATTCTCCCAAGTTAATATTTTCCTTTGATGCACTAACCATATGAATAACTTTATTTTCATCCAGTGGGGGATCTGCCATAGTTTCTTCCAAACTTGATCAGGATTCAGATAGTTAAATTATGTTACTTCCTGTTTAGCTTCTTTGAGGTTAAAGTTACCTTCGGTGTTCTTTCCCCATCTTAATTGGTCAGGTGAGGAGGATACTAGAATCCTTCTATGCTCTAGCTCCTGGGTGAGAGCTTTTTCCTGGGCCTTTAGAGGACTCTCATCACTATGGCCTAGATCCTTCCAATTTCTCCATTTTCCATTATTCCTTTCCTGGTCCCAGAAGTCTTTGACCATAAGAAGACCTTTGTTATTTGTGTCACTCTTGAGAGCTGCTAATTCATCCTTATATAGGTTGGGTTCCTGTTTCCAGTTATCCTCCCAAAATCGTGCTAGGTTCCCTGCTCGAATTTCCCAGAAGCTATGTTTCTAAACAATACTTTTATTTTCTTAGGCAAGGTTCCAAATATGGGAACCCCTGATTTTCCTTGACATTCTAATGTGATCCTTCTCCTGCCAATACTTGGCATACTTTTGTTTCCAAAGCTTAGGCCAGGGAGTTGTCGACTCCTCAATTCATCTCCACCAAAGTTTGGCTCCCGAAACTCTATTGAGGGTTTCAAGGTCATGCAACCCCAAGCCACCATGGCTTTTGGGCTTGCATATCTTATCCCAGGAAACCAAATCCCACTTCTTTTTCTCTTCTCCTCTAGCCCACAGAAAATCCCTTTGAATGCTCTTGATCTGCTGCTTAATACCTTGAGGAGCAAGAAGAGCAGAGAACATGAAAATGGGAATTTCCTGCAGGACCACCTGTGTGAGCACAAGGTGCCCTGCCAAATTTAGTGACTTGCAAGTCCATTTTCGGACCTTGTCCTAAAGTTTGTTTATTATTGGCTCCCACACTTTCTTGCTTAGAGGTTTATCAGTAAGTGGTATGCCTAGATACTTGGAAGGTATTTGTTCCCTTTGAAACCCAAGACTTCTGGTAATATTTCTCTGAATAGCAATGTTAGTGTTAAAGAAAAAAAATTTTGATTTGTTGAGGCTTACCTTTGTGCCTGTCGCCATAGCAAAGTCATTTAAGATGTGTTTGATCTCTCTGGCTTCCCTAACTGTGGGTATGCCCTACAGCATAGTATCATCCACAAATTGTTGATGAGTGTTTTCCGCTCCATCCAAGGTGAGTTTGATACCCTAGATTCGTCCTTCAGCATTTTCCATTTTGATCACTCTGCCTAGCCCTTCCATCATGAGAACAAAGAGGAAAGGTGAGAGCGGATCTCCCTGTCTGAGACCTCTGGAGGGTGTGAAGGTTCTTGATGGAGCTCCATTAAGCAGTATGGAAAAACTGGTCATGGTTACAAGTGCCATAACCCATCTTATCCAATTTTGGTCGAAGCCATAGGCTCTTAGAACTGCTCTTATATAAGACCAACTTAGCTTGTCATAGGCTTTTGCTAGGTCCAACTAAATGATCATACCAGCTTGTTTGTTTCTTTTGAGAGAGTGTACCACCTCATGAGCTTGGATGATGTTGTTGAGGATTTGTCTTCCTTCCACATAGCCTGTTTTCTCCTCCGAGATGAGAGATGGTAGAAGGGGCTTGAGTCTATTGGCTATCACTTTGGAAATAATTTTGTACACCACATTACATAAGGCTATGGATCTGAAGCCATCAGGAGTCATGGCATTTTCCTTTTTTTGGATCAAAGCTATGAAGGAAGAATTAAGATCCTTCAAAACCTTTTTGGATTTTCTTGAGTCTTCCACAACCTCAAGGATATCTTGTTTAACTATTTCCCAGCAAACTTTGAAGAAGTCTGCACTGAACCCATCCAGACCTGGTGCTTTTCCATTTTGAATTTCATTAATCACTCCACTGACCTCCTCTTCTGACACTGGCCTGTTAAGATTGTGGTTGTCTTCTCTGGTGACCAGCTGAAGGATATACTGAGTGAAATGGTCAATGAACCTAGATTTATCCTCTGGAGGTTCCTCTGCTGTACTAAGGAATTTTTGTACAAGGACCGATTCCATATCGTTGTGAGAGACAAGCTCTATCCCTTGAGAATATTTGAGCTTTGTGATTCTGTTGTGTGCCTTGTGAGCCATGGTGGATTTGTGAAAGAATTTTGTATTCCGTTCTCCGTCTCTAATCCACTATATCTGATTTCTGTCTCCAGAAAATTTCCTCTTGCAGGCATCGCTCTTCCCATACTTCCTGCAAAGGGTCAGTTAGATTTTGCCTCTCCTCGGTAAAGCCATCTGTGATGTTGATCTGATTGATCTCCTGGAGTTTTTGCTCATCTTCTCTTTTGTATTTGAAGATATCACCAAATTCCTTTTTGTTCCAATCTTTAAGTTTGGATTTGATCTGCTTGAGTTTCTATTGGAGCATGAACATTTTAGTGCCTTGGATGTTCAAATCCTCTCTCCACCATTTGTCAGTATTATTAGTGAATTTAAGGTGAGAGAGCTAGGCATTTTCAAACCTGAAAGGTCTGTTTCTTGGTGTGTCCATAAAGGTGGCTTCCAGCTGTACAGGCCAGTGATCCGATCCTCCAAAGGGCAGAATAAACACTGACATGGCAAGGCCTGTGAGAAGGAGGTCCTCTGAAATAATAAATCTATCAAGTTTGGAGGAAACTTGAGAAGCCCCTCCCCTCTTGTTGTTCCAGGTGTAGGTTCCATTTATTGTTTCAATGTCCACTAGCCCCATGTTCATTATGAAGTTCTGGAAGGCCATGGAGTCTCTTCCTAGCTGTCTAATACCACATTTTTTCTCTAAGAGAGATCTATTGAAATCTCCTGCAATGATCTAGGGCATATTGGGGTGTCTTGCTCTTACATACTCAAGGGAGATGAGAAGCTTGAGTTTTTCTGCTAGCTTTTAAAGGCCATAAACATTTGTGATCATGTATATTTCCTTCTCTCCTATAGGTTGACATACCAAAGAAAGAAAGAACCTGGATGCTTCAACATCCAGGATTCCAAATTTTTGTGGATCCCACAGAGTGAAAATCCCCTCCGCTGAGTTGCTTGCTTTAACCTCTAGATACTCATACTTGATTAGCCAGTTATTATGAATTTCTCTAATCTTATCCATCAAACATTTTGTCTCCTGAATAAAAACCATATCTGGTTTTTCTTCTTTAATTTTATCACTGAGATTCCTTTGTTTCCTTCTATTTCCTATGCCTCTAATATTCCATGTTGTGAGCTTCATTAAGAAAGGTTAATAAAGGAATAACTAGTAATATCTTTCATCTTACCTGAATCAATCAATAGTTTTCCACATTCGTTCAACAACTCATTCTGTCTTTTTCTTCCTCTTTTCCTACCTGAGTTCTTTGGAGAATATGCCTGTACATTCTCTGTCATTTTGACCCCAATGTTCTCCTGGCTTTCGTGATTTCTTTTCACTCCAGTTCCCTTCTATTGTGATCTCCATAGAAAGAGCCATTGCACCCTGTCATAATCCTCTTTTGGTAGGGAGTCCACTCCTGTGATCATCCCTTGTTCCAAAAATTTTTCTAGATCTAGATTTTCCCTATCTAGAATCTCATGTAGTTCATGGTCCTCCGTTCCTGCTTCACTTGGAGTCATCTCATGGTCCCTACTTTTCTCCATACAGCTTGTTAGGTCGTCCTTTTGTTGGTTGTTTACTGTGATATCCTACATGTCAGCTTCCTTTTCCTTCTCATTGATTATGTTCTCTATATCTTGGATTGTTTCCTTGTTCCCCTTTTCTTCCTCTAGGATCTTGAAACGATTGTGTCTTGAATGTCTATCCTCATTCATCTTCTTTTGTGGATGTTTACCACCTTTCCCTTTGCTCCCAACCTTGGTGAAACCCTCGTGATTTTTATCCTCAATAGTTTTCGCATTTCCTTCCATATTGTTTGTTGGGCAGTCTCTGAATAAATGCCCATGTTCATGGCATTTGTGGCACCTAAATGGGATGTGCTCATAGTCCATAGTCTGCACCCATTCTTCATCATACACTTCTAAAATTATCGCTTCTGGAAGGGCTCCAGATAAGTCCATTTCCACACATATTCAGGCGAAGGAGGTATATTTTCCTTTCAGAGTCGCCTCTGAGATCTTTAGAAAATGCCCTAGCTTGTTGCCTATTATTTTCAGAGATTCTGGTAGCCAATAATCCAAAGGAAGGGAGTATATTCTAATCCATACCGGTACCGATGTGAATGTTTCACCTTCCGGGACAAAGTTCATCATCCATGGCCGCATATAGAGCCCTGCAACAACATAGAAATAAGGTCCTCCCTTGAACACTCTATCTTTATCCTCTAGGCTCGTGAACACCACTGTGAAGAAGCCCTTAGAACCCAGATGTAGGTGTATTTCCCCCTTTGGCTTCCAATGGCTCCTTATCCAAACGTGTAACGCCCTCTCTGTCAGCCATAATCCCATAAATTTGCATATGATCGCATGTTCTGTCATATGATCCCTATGTTCTTGCAGCACTGGATCGCTCAATATGACCTGAGGAATAATGCTCGACTTGGGTTTGCAGACCCCAGTTGTCCTTATGGAATGAGGTTTTCCACTGCTGCCTCCATTCTCCTTCTCCCTATTTGTTTCCGGCTGATCCCCTTCGTGTTCCTGAAGTCCATTTCTTCCCAATGTTCCTTTGCTTCTTGCCTCTGATACCTTCTCCAGAGGTTTTTTAAAATGTTGCTTTCCCGTGTCCTTACTTCTATCTGTAACTACCTGACTGTAGGAGGGAGCAACACTCCCCCCTGTGCATCCCTCCATGGTACCCAAAGTCAAAACCCTAGCGCCAACTTCAACCCTAGCTCAAGTTGCAGAGCCCCTTCGTTCTAGATCTTGTATTTCCAATTTCGCCAGCAACTTCCAACATTGTTACATTATCACTTTTCCATATTTATAATGAGTTCTAAAATGATTCTATTTTAGAATTATATGAATATACGATGCGATGTTTAAACATCATATAGATACCTAAATTACATAATTTCTCATAGAGTTCAATGTTTATAAATTATTATTATTATTATAAAACACATCAAAAAATAATAATTTTGAAATTATAAACTGGAATTTCAACTTAATTATTTTAGTAGGTTAATATTTTAAATAATTGAAAAAGTAATATAATATATATTTTTAAATGTACATTTAATATACTCTTGATACGAATGATAATATATGTCTATAGAGAGAGACTAAATTTTTTTTTTTAATTTTAGTTGCCTCAAGAGATACTCTATGACCCAATATGAGTGAGATGTTCTCAATTAAAGTTACATTTAAAAATAATGAAATAATACTTACATTAACAAATTAAAACAATAGTAATAACAAAAAAATCAATTTGTACCATAAATAAAATATTTCCACTTTAATATATATATATATATATATATATATATAGATATATAGATATATATATATATATATATATATATATATATATATATATATATATATATATATATATATATATACTTTACTTTTTAATATTGGAGAAATATATAATTCCTTCACTACTTAATACAAAGTTAGACAAATGTTATGTAAAAATATTATTTTTGATATTACATGATGCGTAATTCCTTCCATGATCAATTGATATGTAATATTTAAAACAAAATATATCAATAACAAAAAAATATTTTACTATTACCCATAACTAAAATATTTTAATATCCATATTAAATAACATAATATTATAGGAACTTTATATAAATAAAAACAAATTAGAGTATATAGAGGAACTTAATTGTGAAATGTCTGATAGGAAAAAATGCGAAGCGCTAGGTTTCTCATCTATGCAGAGTTGCAAACAACATAATTGAGTAAGGGATCAATCATGGTGTTGTTGGGGAGCCAAGGCTAAAGGATATTTAGTTCAAACTCTTATATGGTGACATATGTGCATGGTTGGGGGTTCAAACATTGGTGAAATGGTCACAAATTTGCAGTTATGCGACTTTGGTCAATGAAGAAAAGCATGGATTCAGCTCTGTGGATTCCCCCCATCTTAGGGCCTATTATAATAAATTAATCTCACGTCAAAGTTATAAAGATAGATCTAATGATGGTTGTGCATGGAAGTAGAAGATGTGGAGGGGAGGTCCAAAAAATTTCATTAGAGGTGGTGATCCTTAGATCAGTGGTAGAGTGGTATTTACAAGATGGATATGCGAAGTGTGCCCTACGGGGATGGTCATAGAGGGAATTCTCTCCTATGTGCATATATCCAATGTATTAATAATTCTGTAGGATCTACATTCATAAAAGGAGCAACCCCTTATGGTTGATTTGGATCATATAGGGGATTTTCCCTCCCATGGGGTACCCTTCTATCTTTTCCCCCTAGATCTGGCCAAAAGACAAACATATATTGAAAAATTTTGGATCTTCATTCAATATTTTAATGGGAATGCCTCCATCTTCTCAATATGGGTCTATAATCTAGTGGAGAAAATGAAGAAAAGAATTTGGAACAAACTGGGTAATACTAGCAATTTTTCAATATTTATTATATGAGAGGAAATTGCTAAAAGATTCCTTTCAGCTAAAAGATTATGGCATTGTAAGGAATTTTACCATAATATTAAATATGACGTTGTGGG
This sequence comes from Pinus tabuliformis, assembly GCA_031772625.1. Classification (NCBI taxonomy): domain Eukaryota; kingdom Viridiplantae; phylum Streptophyta; class Pinopsida; order Pinales; family Pinaceae; genus Pinus; species Pinus tabuliformis. The sequence goes on from CM062813.1 coordinate 592,626,013, forward strand.
GCGGAGCTACAGGATTTAAAAACCATAATGGATCTATCTCTTTCAAGGATGTAATGAAAAGGAAGGTTGGCATTCCTGCGAATCGGATCAAAAATATGCCAGGACCCCACATTGTTGAAAAAATGGGATAAACACCAACCATGGAAGTTAAACACCCAGTGGTAAAATCACTTTTTTCTAACCTTCAATCCAAGGTGTTAATATGCAGGTTTAATGGAATTTTTCCGAGATCCAAAGATTTACACTCATTGGTTTTTCCTTCATGGACACCTAAATGTGATATCTATTTATGTTCTAAATAAGTCTTCATAGTTCAATTTGATACATTGAAAGACCTAGAGAAAGTCCTAAATGATGGGCCATGGTTTTGGGGTAGAACTGGGCTTTTCATTACCCCATGGCTCTCATATTTTGATGCCACATGCATGGTGGTCACAACAACGTCGCTATGGGTGAAACTACCAAATCCCTCTCTTCATTTTTGGCACCATTATGTCTTAGAAAATATTGGAACACTCTCGGAAAATTAGAAAAGATGGACTTTGATATAACAGAGAAATATATTTTTACTTTTGCTAGAATTTATGAGGAGGTAGACCTCATTAAAAATATACCTGATTGTATCCAATTGAAAATAAAAAATAAAAAATAAAATCAACAAACCCATGTCTTAGATTATGAGAAACTAACATTTAGATGTCAAATTTATTTTCAAATAGGACACTTACAAAATTCATGTCCACGGGGGAAAAAAACCCAAAAAATAAAAAGAGTCTGCTTCATAAGAAAAAGGGATGGTAGGTATATTACTCTCACTTTTCTGAATAAGAAGAAGATGAAACTATTGAGAACAATCTAAACATGGATGCACATGCACAACATGGTAACCATGTTGAGGGAGATGCTATGGATTAGTCATGAACCATGAACCACACCTTTAAGGGCTCTGAACTAGTAGAGATCAAAGCATCAAAACAATAGAAAGAGGAAATACTCAATGAAAAGAGAATGGGAGGCACAAAGAGAATCCATGTATCTAAGAGCTCTAACTCACACAAAGAAGTCCCTTTGTAGATAACTGGAAATGAAATGGCAGTGTTGACAGTTGATCACAACTAGGGGGTTTGGAATAAGGTTCAGAAAAAGAAGGGAAGAAAGGGGAAGTTAAGTGATTTTTATCACACTGAACCCAACAAATTTATGTATTTTTTTACAATTTTATTTTTATTTCTCATTAGCCAAAAGGCTGATATGATCGAATGCTTAACATCATCTACAAATGTAATTTTTTCCTTTTTTCAGGTTGAATAAAATTACAATTTATTCTTTACAGGGGAAAAAAGAGAAAAAAAAAAACAAAGTAATTTCAATTTTTGGAAAAAATATAATTCCACTTTCCTTCATAGGGAATATGTGTAATTTATTACATTCTTATTATGGAGTCTATATAATAACATCTAAAAAATATTAATAACAAAAAAAATTATATAACTCCATATTAAACATTGAAGAAATTCCCTTATATCTTGAATTAGAAGGAACCCATTAATAGAATAAAATCTCTCTCTCTCTCTCTCTCTCTCTCTCTCTCTCTCTCTCTCTCTATATATATATATATATATATATATATATAGAGAGAGAGAGAGAGAGAGAGAGAGAGAGAGAGAGAGAGAGAGAGAGAGAGAGAGTATATATATATACTCTCTCTCTCTCTCTCTATATATATATATATAGAGAGAGAGAGAGAGAGAGAGAGAGAGATTTCCTACACACAATGTGAGTGTCAGACATTAACATTTTAATATGGGAATTGTTAATGGCTAAGAATGATAAAAATCAACAATTGAGAGATCACCTGGCCAGGGCCCCAACTAGACCCTTATCCATTTTCGATGCTGATTTTGACTGGTTCAAATGGGTCCAGTTACCCCTCACTCTCCCTGCTGACTTGTGATATTTTTTATTACTTATCAACAAGAGGAGACAATCAAACTTACTCTCTAGCATTGCACTTGCAAGAAAGCAGTCCTTAAGGTGACATAGGGGCTTAGCCAAGCCATGGGTGTAGTCACTCTTACAAAATGAGAGTTATAAAAATGCAATAAATTAATTTAATGTAGTGCAGAAAAAAAGCAAGAAAACTACTATAACCCAGTATATAAGAAATAATTCTTAAATAATAAGTGCAAAGATTAAAATATGTTGGGGATTTAATGCGTGCTTTATGGTAAAAATTAGTATGCTAAAATAGTTCTAATAGTTGATATTGTTAATGTAGGCCATGCTTTCTTAGAGATTTAAAAAGATAAAAGACAAGTCATTAAATCGTAAAAATAGTTCACACAATTCAATGAAAATTAAATCAATTTACAATGACAAATTTTTAGTAAATAATTACTCAAAAATTTGATTAAATGCAAGAGCAAACCAATAAGTAAATACAAAATCTATGTGAAGATGATATAGCATATCAAATTGACCACAATTCACATATTTAATAGTAATGCTACAACATAACATAAATATGCCATAGAAGAATATAATTATATTACCAAACAACAATATTTAAAATAAAATGATAACCCTAGATCTCGTGCTCTATCTTTACAACAAATATCTTTAACATTCCTCCCTGTATTTTCAACTATGTCAATAGAGAATAGAACCACACTAGTACAAGATCTCCCTCTACCATAGAGATCTAATCTTAAAAGAAAAATCCCCAAGCTGAAATCTGAGAATTCCCACTAATCCTACGGCAAAAAACCCTCTTGCAATAGCGTAAAGAGTATCCTATTTTCAGAAAAGAGGAATCCCTTGCTCTTTTACAAAGCTTCTATTTATAAAATTATAAAAGAAATCACCAAAAGGAAGTTTGTTCCAAGGAAGATTACATCCAAGTTTTTAGAGCTATAAAAATATTGTATTGATTTGTTGCTCCAAATCCTTGGGCTTGATCTCTTGCAATAAATTCCCTGCAAAAAAATATCCAAAATCAAAATTAAAACCAATTAAAATTGCATACCAAAATCCAAAATACCAAATCGTAAAAAACAAATAAACTAATTAAATTTAAGTTTAAACCAACTAGATTTAAAATTAAGTTTAATCAATTAAATAAAAGAAAATCCCTCCTTTTAATTAATCTCTGTTGAGATTTCCTTGGACAATGAGTAATATGAAATGAATTACGAACAACAATAAAATCTAGGAAAATCAAAATTCTCCAAAACAAACTTAGAAAAATATGTTTTAGTTGCAAATTCATAGCTTCTATCTTTTTTGAAACAGTAAATAATCATACTTGTTTGTGAAATACTAAATAATCATACTTGTTTAAATTAATGTTGCTAAATTGTTCTCTATGGAAATAGCTTTCTAACAAACTTTCATTTCATCAAAATATTACTTTCTAAATTCTGGATTCCAAAATTAGTTGAGTTCTAATTAATTTTAATTTTAATAAATAAAAATATTAAAAAGAAAGAATTAAATAAAACCAAACCAAACCAAAAGAAAATAATATAAAATTTTATAAGAAAATGAGAAGTTATATGTATGTATAGTTGTCCTATGAGATTTTAGGAGGGAGTATAGGGAGGATGACAGAAAGGGGGCTTGCGTGGGTGGAGAGTGAGACCCTTACCAACTATTTTATATTGTAAACCGATCATTTTATATTATATGTTTTTGGGAAGTTATGAGTGATCTCTCTCAGATTCTCGAGAGATATGATTTCCACAATTATTAGTGGTCTCTCAAGATCATTTCTTCTAAGATGATGTATGGGGTTTTTTCAATCTACCTATTTTAAATGTAATATATATATTTTATACTGAGGTTTTGTAATATTTTATTAAATTTATTAATTAAATTAAATATATATATAATGAATTTAAGCTCTGCCCGTGAAGAAAACTCTGCGAGTAACCGGGCTAGGGCTTCCGATCTATCGCGCGCCCCTTGGGCCGCCGCGTCTTTGTCTCTGTTCTGTTGCTGCTGCGCGCAGCCATGGAGCCCTCTGAGGGCTCGGATCTGCCTCCTCCCCCGGAGGTTTTTGCCTTCAAAGAAATGATCGCACAATGCAATAAGCGCCATCCCTCTGTGAGCCAGCAGAAATTTGTGAAGAAGATGGACACCATCCCCTCTGTCGCCCTCCCCGAGGAAGAAACTTGTAAAGCTGCTCTAAACCTGGCTGAGCGCGGCCTCGTTGGCCAGTTCACGGGCCTCTGGCCCTCTCCCAAATCGGTGGAGGAGTGGACTCAAAGGAACTGGAAGCCGCTTATCAAAGAGGGAGTTAAAAGCTATTTCGTTGGCAAAGGTTTCTTCGTCTTTGTCTTCGAAAGTGCAGAGGACAGAAGCTTGATTTTCAGGAATGGCCCTTACTTCATGGGGCTGCAAGGTCTATACCTCAATAAATGGTCGCCTGATTTTGATCCAGCTCAGGACGTTCCTACGACCGTTCCGGTCTGGGTACGCCTCCCCCATCTTCCTCTTCATTGCTGGAATCCTAAGTCCCTCCAGATCATAGGCAACGCCTTCGACAATTATATCGATCAAGCCCCAAGGAAAGATCAATACTCTTGTGCCCACATTTGCGTCAAAGTAGACCTAGAGGAGGGCTTACCGGAATCCATCAATCTCACAGTCGTAGGATGGACCCATGTCCAAGAGCTAGACTACGAACAGATCCCATTCAAATGCAGACACTGCCATGGCTACGGGCATTTTGCCAAACACTGCAAGAAAAAGGCAGAAGATCTTCCAGAGAACCAAAAAGGAGAGCAGTGGACTCTAGCCCAAAAACCCAATAGGAAGGGCACCGGGAAAGGCCCCCTGAAAGAGGCTCCAAGCAGTTCCAATCACACCCAAGGCAAAAATCCAAATGGCAAAGAAAACAGTCAGAAAACGGCAGCTACAACAAACCAGGAAACCCTGGAACAGCCTGGATCTCCCACCAATATTCAATATGGAGGGGAAAAGACACTTCCTGAGGCCACCCAAGGAAGCCCTTCAAACCCCTCATATGCAGACGTCACAAGGAAAAAGCCTATTGACAGTTCAGGGTCATCGGAGGATGAGACCTTCGAGCAACCCATCAAAAAAGTTGGCAGGAAATCTCGCAGAGAAGAAAGGGAAGAGGAGGCCGAAAGGCTAAAAACTCAAGGAAGCCAGCCTACTATTGAGATGTCTATCGGAAGAAATACAAGGACCAGGCCTCCTAAGGGAGGCTCCCTCCACTTCCCAGGTAAATAATGCGTCTCGTCTCTTGGAACTGCAGAGGACTGGGTAATCTCTCGAAAGCTAAAGCGATTAAAGATCTTCTCAAGATGGAGCCCTCAGACATCCTCTTGCTCCAAGAGACAAAGATAGAGGGGAAAGCCCTCTTGGATATCAGTCAAAAGAAATGGAAGAAAAATGTAGGAAAAGCAGTCAGCTCAAGAGGCTCTTCCAGAGGTCTCGCAACTCTTTGGTTAGAGGATCTCTTCCAGCTGAAAAATTCTCAAGAAACTCAACACTGGATCTTCACGGAGTTAATGCACAATCCAAGTAAGTTATCCTTCTCCCTTTTCAATCTTTATATCCCTATTTTATACTCACAAAAAAGAGATTGCTGGACCTCCCTCATAGCCTTCCTTGAGCAACACTCCCCCAAAAATATCATTTTGGCCGGGGACTTAAATATTGTTTTAAAATACAAGGAAAAAAGGGGAGGCACACACAGCAGAGATCCCTTCCTTCATATGGTCGAAGGACTCATTCAGGATTGGGATCTCACTGATTTCGTACCAGCGAAAGGGCTCTTCACTTGGACCAATAACAGGGTGGGAGGGGAACATATCTCTGCTCGACTGGATCGATTCTTGGTTCAGGGTGCTCTAATGACAACCAAGAAGATCATTACCACCAAAATCCTTCCCAAACTCACTTCAGATCATAAGCCCATCCAGCTCTCTCTAGAAGACAAAGAAGATTTGGGCCCCATCCCTTTTCGCTTCAGCCCTCTATGGACAGAAAGAGAAGGTTTTTTTGACACAGTAAAAGCAGCTTGGAGCAAATCCTTCTCAGGGTCCCCCAGCTATGTGTGGGAGCAAAAACTCAAAGCCACAAAGCACGCTCTGAAGGAGTGGATCAAAAAACCTGCTCCAAATCCAACTAGTCTCCGAAAAGAAATTGTGCAGACCCTTGAGGAGCTGCAAACAGATATGGAAAACAAAGATGTCACTCCAGCACTGCTAGATAAAGAAGTCAAAATCCAATGTTCGACCTTTCAATCCTTTCGGTTAGAGGAGGAGTACTGGAGAATCAAATCTAGAAGTCTGTGGTTGAAGGCGGGTGATAGGAATACCACCTTCTTCCATCGTCAATATCGGGCAAGACTCTGCAGAAATCACATCTCTGAAATAACAACAGCAGAAGGGCAGACCTGCAAAGGGTTCAGTCAGATCAAAGAGGCAGCTGTAAATCACTATAGTCAGCTTTTCACTGCTGGAATCCAAGGTAATGAGGAGGACATGGCAGACTTCCTTTCCAATATTCCCCCTCTGGTCAGACCTGAAGACAACTTCGAACTCAACAGACCCTTCACGGAAGAAGAAGTCATAAAAGTGATCTGGTCTATGGACTCAGATAAGGCTCCTGGGCCCGATGGTTTTACCATCCATTTCTACAAAATGTGTTGGGACATTATTAAAACAGATCTCCTAAAGATGATCAAAGGATTGAGGAAATAAGCCATATAGGGGGAGGAACCAACTCCACATGCCTGGCCCTCATTCCAAAAGATTCAAATCCTGAAACCTTTGCCAGATTCAGGCCAATATCGTTGTGCAACGCCTCTTACAAAATCCTAGCAAAGCTCCTTGCAAACAGGATCAAGCCTCTCCTAAACAGACTTATCTCCAGCAATCAAGGCAGTTTCATTGAAGGCAGGCACATCCTGGACAATGTCATTTAAGTTCAGGAGATCATTCATTCAAGCCAGAAACGAAAAGAAAAAGGGATGTTGATCAAACTTGACATGGCCAATGCCTTTGACCGAGTCAACCGGGCCTTCCTTTACAAAGTTCTCCTCGCCTTTGGTTTCTCCCCTCACTTTGTTGCTCTTATCAAAGCCTGCACTGACACCCCTTGGATTGCCCCCCTCGTCAATGGCCGCCCCACCTCCTTTTTCCATGCCCAGAGAGGTCTTAGGTAGGGATGCCCCCTCTCTCCCTTACTTTACATTTTGATGGCAGACACTCTCAGCAGAAAAAGTGGCAGGCACTCTTCTAGGCCTTAAACCTTCCATTCACTCTCCTACCCAGAATCATGCTCTTTTTGCAGATGACTCTCTCCTACTCGGAGGAGCTTCTCCTAGAACTGCCAAAGCTTTTGATGAAGTCCTAAAAAGTTACTGCAGGGCCACGGGAGCCTCCATAAATGAAAGGAAAAGTGAAGTCTATGGATGGAATATCGATCAACAGGAGCTCACAAACATCTCTGCTCTCCTAGGTTTCAATAGCCAAGCCCAATGGGAGACGATAAAATACCTTGGACTCCCTATCATTAATGGCTGTAATAAGAGAGCTCTGTGGTCTGAAGTCATCAGCAAAATCAAGACAAAGATCACAAGCTGGGGAGGGTATTGGCTCACTTCCGGTGGTAAGGTCATCTTGATCAAGTCTGTTCTCTCAGCATTACCAATTTACCAAGCTGCCTTCCTACTAGCACCAAAGCAGGTGACAGACCACATCTCCAAACTGATTCGTGACTTCCTCTGGCAAGGTGGGAAAGGGAACACCCATAAAATGCATCTTGTGAAATGGGAACAGGTGAAACGCCCTTTTGCAGAAGGAGGTCTGCAAATCAGGGATCCAGCCATGGTTAATCTGGCGTTGGGGGGAAAAATACTCTGGAATTTATATGAGAATCCAAAGCACCCTGTCAGCGAAACTTTGAAAGCAAAGTATGCCCATAAGGTATCGCTTCGAAATCTACAGGCTTCCCAAACAATTAACGCCTCCCAGGTATGGAAACTCTGTAATAAAAGTTTGAATTTCTTCAAAGACAGAGTTTATAAAATCCCCGGCAACGGTAAACATACAAAATTGTGGCATGATCGTATTATGGACAGCGCCCCTCTTTCAGAAAACGAGGAAATCGACGAAATAAGACAATGGTTGGAGCGCGCTGGAATCAACAGTGTTTATGATCTTTCCAAGTGGGACAGTCGTGGCGCATGGATCGGTTGGGATTTCCATGGCATCCCAGGCCGCCTAAACCATCAGATGATTGTACTCGATGAGTTGCTGGAGGAAGCAGCTCCAGTGAGCAGATGGTCGAAGGACAGATGGGGTTGGGGGCGCTCCGGGACTCATACATCAGCGATAGCCTTCAACACTCTCCAACCCACAAAGAATAGCAGCAGAAACCCGGAATTCTGGAAGAAAGTATGGGAGCCCCTCGCTCTACCAAAAGTCAACTTCTTTTTTTGGACACTGGCTCATAATAAATTGCTAACCGGAGACAATCTGATGAAAAGAGGCATTACTGGGCCTCACAGATGCGAGTTGTGCAGAAAAAGTGAAGAAACAGCTAAGCACCTCTTCATGGACTGCAAGTTTGTCAAAGAGGTGTGGCGCCTTATCCTTTATGAGTTCCAAATCACTGTTCCCTCGTACAACTCTGTAGCTGATCTCTTCGACGCCTGGAATCATTGCTACCCCCACAAAATCCCCAGCAAATCTTTTTGGAGAAAAATCTGGATTGCCATCCCCAAATTCACTTGCTGGTAGACTTGGCTGGCCTGGAACGACCTGATCTTCAACGGAAAAGAACAAACTCCTCTAGCTGTAGCTGCAAAAGCGAAATCCCTCCTCCTGGAAGCTGCCCAACAGCAGTACTTTTCTGCAGACCCATTGCTGCTTCCCGAAGAAGAAAGGTGGCTGAATTCTCTCTCCCCCTACCCCCGGAGGTTGCTTTCTGCCCCTCAATCAATGAATCCAATCTGGAGAATAAGAGAAACTGAAGAGAACTTTCAAGAATGGTGGAAAAAACAAAAAATATCCACGATCTTCTTTGATGGCGCCTCCAAAGGCAACCCCGGGGCTGCTGGGGCAGGTGGGGTCATCTATGACCCGGCTGGAGTCAAAAGGGACATCTTCTCCTGGGGCATTGGGCAGAAATCTAACAATCAAGCCGAGATATTAAGCCTTCTTAAAGCCTGCCAAATTGCTAGAGACAGAGGGGACAAAGAAATCCAAGTTTTCGGAGATTCCGAGCTCATAATTAAAAAGTTAAATTTGGAGAACTTGTTCATCAATGTAAGCCTTAACAAAACTCTGAGCAGATTGAAGGAAGTCCTACTCAATTTTGAATCCTACAAATGCTTCCACATACTTAGAAATCTGAATAGCGAAGCTGATCTGTTGGCAAATAAGGGTTGTACACTTGGGAAAGGTCAAATCCTCATAAACGGGGATAGTTCTATCCACCTATGTAATCCATGAGGATTCTGCAGCATGCATTATGGAACAGAATTAGATGCAATGTAATGATGGCAGCATTGGCGTAAGTCCAAATTTCTTCCAATTCAAATAAAGATACACCCGTTTCAGTTATATATATATATATATATATATATATATATATATATATATATAATATATATATATACATATATATCTATATATATATATATATATATATATATATATATATATATATATACATATACATATACATATACATATATAGATTTATTATTAAAGATTAATTAAATAATAAAATAAAATGGATTAGTAGATAATGAGATTAATTGAATAATTAAAAATTATATATACAAATAATTAATTTTAATTAACTTAATTAATTAAAGTTAAGTAAGCAAATTAATCAAATTATAATCACATATTAAAATTAATTTTATTTGTCAGTTATAAAAATATAATAAAATATATATCTTGAAAAATAATTAAAATTTGACCAAGTATATTTTTCAAAGTATATGTTAGAATCAAGCGAAATTCGAATCATTGGAAAGTTAATAGTGAAACGAAAGGAATGAAGGTATTCAAAAGAGAAAAGTAAAAATCACCCAAAATTAACAAAATTGAAGCATTATAAAAGCAATTTTAACAAAAAATTACATGGAAAGCTAATAATTTTTCGAAAAAAAAAGATGATGTAAAATTAGCAAAATTGAAGTATTATAAAAGCGATTTTAACCCAGAAAAAATTACATGGAGGACCTCATAAAAATTATGGGAAGTAGTTAAGGCCTCAGCATGAATGTAAATCATATATAAAATAAAATATTTTAAAAGAAGAGAAAATAAAAATAAATAAATTATATTTAAAACATTTTATTAGTCTACTGTTAAAGTTTAGCATAGATTTATCTTAACTCTAGATTGATTAAAAGTAAAGAATCAAATCTTTCCAGGTGTAAACATTTCTTTAAGTTTTACACTCAAAAAAAGATTTGTATATTGAGATACTTGATCATTAACACTTAATAGATTTGGAATGAAAATGAATCAATATTAATTGTAATAAATTGAAATATAATTTTTTCGATTTTTAATTATAAAAATAAATATTAAACATATATTTGTTAACTTCAAATTTTATGAAAAAATTAAACAAAAACTACTTTTAAAAATAAATATTATATTTTAAAATATTAAACTTGTTATACTTTAATTAAATCTTAATCATGGTATTCCATTACTAATGATACTTCCATTCTTCAACTTAATACTTAGTAGATTTGGAATGAAAATAAACCTATATTGAATATAAATTTTTCATTTTTAATTATAAGAATAAATAATAAACATATATTTTTTCTTTATCAAAAAATTAAAAAAAAAAATCTATTTTTAAAAATAAATAAATTATATTTTAAAATATTAAACTTATTAAAATTTGATTAAATCTTGTGAAAAAAATTATGCAACCACTGCTTTTAAAAATAAATAATTACATTTTAAAAATATTTGATTAAAGTATTCCATTACAAATGATACTTCCATTCCTCAACGTAACCTCAACATCATTATAAGCAAAATAATAATAATTAATATGCATGTGAACATTATAGTTTAATAAAAATTTAATTAGGGAGGTTTTGTAATATTTTATTATATTGAAAAATGTAAATTATAAATAAAATATTAAAAAAAACAAAAAAAAATTATAATTAAAATATTTTACTAGTATTAATATTTGAATTGAGGCTTCTGTGATCTATAACAATTATAAGAAGAAATTTTGGCGTAAATCACATTCAGAAAATCATTCTCGACGGGTTTCGAACCAACCACTGTAACTCATCGTTAAGACAAGTTGAAAAATCAGATCTATCTTTACCAGCTAAATACTTTGAGCAGAGCCCCCAACAGCTAACTAGGACAACACCTAAATTTGACTAGAGACCAGGGTCAAACAAATTAGTAATAAATTAAAAATAAACAAGAGACCTTACCTATATATATATTATATGTATAAAGTAAATTTAATTAAATTGGTAGTTTAATAAATCGTTAAAAGTATTACCTATTTAGTAGAAAATATAAATATTAGTATATAACTATTAAAACTATAAAATTTTTTATTTTTTATTTTATTTTATTTATTTATTTATTTATTTTTATTTTTTTCAATTAACTTTAAACTTAATCTCCTATTTATAAAAAAAATTAAATAAATAAATAAAAATAAAAAATAAAAAATAAAATAAAATAATAAATAATAAATAATAAATATATATGAGAATAAAATAATATTCAGTTAAAAAAATAAATAAACAAATAAATAAATTAATAATAACAATAATGATAATAGTAATAATAATTTATATATATATATATATATATATATATATATATATATATACTTGAAGGAAAAAAAAAGAAAAGGATAATGGGGTTATTTAATAAAACAAAGAATATTAGCTAAGATTTTATTTATTAATATCTATCAGGAAAAAATAAATAGAAAGAGTGACACAAAATAAAAAGAAGGAGAAGGTCAGGAATAGGACCATAAGAAAACCACATAGCAAGAAGGATAAACCCTAGGAGGAAGGAAAAGGCAAGGCTCCAAGGGGAACAACGAAAGCTCGAAAAGGATAAAAAAGGGGGAGAAGGAAAAGAAAGACTAGGAATAAAGGGGAGGGATCCAACAACTACTGATCTTCCAGCCATCATCTCTATTGAGATTGTTAGGCCTTCTTTCAATCTCAATAGCTTCTTTGAATTTACGATGATGGAACTGAGCAACTTTGGCAATAACCTTGGCCTCCTCTATACAAACCTGATGCTTGGTCTTTTCCACATGCTCTGCTAACGCTGAAGACTTGGTTCTCCCATGTCTTAGGTCAGCTGCATGTTCGTTGATCCTCTGATGGATGGAGCGCCCTGTTTCCCCGATATAGGGGGTCCCACAAGAACAAGGGATCAAGTAAACACTCTTCATGTCCTTAGGGTCAACGGGATCTTTCACTGATCGAAGGGATTTACAAATGGTGTTGAGGGGCCTAAAGGTTGAGGGAATATCATACCTCTTAAGGATCCGAGCAATCTTGTTCGTGGTTCCTTGGACATAGAGAAGATGGACACCTAGTCGACGCACTTTAGGTTCTTTTTTAATTAACGAATTTTTAGAGGCTTTAAGGAAAGCCTTTTGGCCTAGGTGCCTACTATAGCTATTCTCCACAAAGACATTAAGGAGATGGGATTTCTCCTTATCGAAGCTCTCATTATCAGAAATCCTAAGGGCATGAGTAGCAAGGGTGTTAAGAACACCCAACTTCTGAGCAGGGAAATGATGGGAATCAGAGGTTAAGTTTAAAGTTAGTAAATAATAAATAAAAAAATAATAAATTTTATAGTTTTAATAGTTGTATACTAATATTTCTATTTTCTATTTTCTATTAAATAGGTAATACTTTTAACGATTTATTAAACTACCAATTTAATTAACTTTACTTTATACATATAATTTATATATAGGTAAGGTCCCTTATTTACTTTTAATTTATTACTGGTTTGTTTGACCTTGGTCCCTAGTCAAATTTAGACGTTGTCCTAGTTAGTCGTTGGAGGCTCTGCTCAAAGTATTTAGCTGGCAAATATAGATCTGATTTTTCAACTTGTCCTGACGATGAGCCACACTGGTTGGTTCGAAATACGTCGACAACGATTTTCTGAATGTGATTTATGCCGAAATTTCTTCTTATAATAGTATTAATATTTTAATATAAAAAATATGAATTATAAATAAAATATTTCAAAAAAATAGAATTAAAACATTTTTTCTAATTTATTATTGAAAATTAACATAAATTTATTTTAATTCTAGATTAATTAAAAATAAAAATCAAATCAAATATTTTGAAATATAAAAATTTCTTTATATTTTAAATTCAAAAATATCTTAGATTTTGAATCAAAATAAACTTATACTGATGATAATAAATTGAAATATAATCTTAATCGTGGTTACTTCTTCATTTTCATCAAGTTTCTTGAAAAGCTCTAAAATCTGATCTAGGGTTTGGCACTGGTAACCATGGCGGATTGTGGAGTAGGGAGTTTTGCTCCCTCCTACAGTCAAATAGCCACGAACAGAAACAAGGAAACTGATCTGCATCGCTTCAAGAAACCAACAGAGGTGATCACTAAGGATATTAACACAGGAAATATCAAACCTCATGAACAGAGAGTAAATCATGAGGAAGATAGCAAGGAGAAGAGGAAAGAGGGCAGTAGTCAGAAAGCTACACCTCTGAGGGCGATAGGCGTCTGCAAACCCAAGTTGACCATCACTCCTCGGGTCGTTTTAAGTGACCCAGCGCTACAAGTGCACAGAGATCACATGACAGAACACGCGATCATATGCAAATTTATGGGGATTTTGCTAACAGAGAAGGCCTTACATGCATGGATAAGGAACCACTGGAAACCAAAAGGGGAAATAAACCTTCACCTTGGATCCAAGGGTTTCTTTACGGTGGTGTTCATGAGCTTAGAAGATAAAGGCAAATTGTTCGAGGGAGGACCCTATTTTTACGCTGCTACAGGCCTTTACATGCAACCATGGGTGATGAACTTTGTCCCAGAATGAGAAACGTTCACTTCAGTACTGGTATGGATAAGACTATACTCCCTTCCTTTATATTATTGGCTGTCAGGCTCTCTAAAGGCTATCGGCAATAAACTAGGGCATTTTATAAAGATATCAGATGCGACATTAAGAGGCAAATGCACTTCCTTTTCCCGGATCTGTGTGAAAATGGACCTATCTGGAGCACTCCCAGACAAGATCATTTTAGAAGTTTATGATGAAGAATGGGTGGAGGCGGTGGACTATGAGCATGTCCCATTTAGATTTCGTAAGTGCCATGAACATGGGCACCTATACAGAGATTGCCCATTAAACAAACTGGAAAGAAACAAAAAAACCACCACAAATAAAGATCCTAAGGGTTTTACCAAGGTGGGGTAAGAGGAAAGGAGAAAAGCGGAACGAAAAGAAAATCAACGAGGACGGACAACTAAGCCACAATAGTTTCAAAATCTTAGAAGAAGAAATTGGAAACAACGGGGAAAACTAGAAATCGGAGACTAAAACCAATGAGAAGGAAATAAATACTAGCATGGAGGACATACCAAAGAACAACCAGCAACAGGATGATCTACCGAGCATTGTGGAGCTCAGCAGGGACCATGAGATGACCCCAAGTGAGGCAGGAACGGAGGATCATGAACTATAGGAGATTCTTGAGAAGGAAAACTTGGATCTAGAAAAGTTTCTGGAGCAGGGTATTACCAAAGGAGTTGACTCCCTGCCAAAAGAGGAGTTTGACAGGGTTCAACAACTCTTCCTATGGAGATCACAATCGAAGAGTTCTGGAGTCAAAAGAAACCATGACAGCCAAGAAAATAGAGGGATGAAGACAATGGAGGAAACACCGGGGCACTCTTCCAAGAACCCGGGTAGGAAAAGAGGAAGGAAAAGATAGAATGAGCTACTGACAGAATGTGGAAAACTCATGATCAACTCAGGTAAGATGAAAGATCTCACCAGTTACTCTTTTACAAACCTTTCTTAATGAAGTTTACAACCTGGAATATTAGGGGCCTAGGAAGTAAAAGGAAACAAAGAAATCTTAGCAGTAGAATAAAAGAAGAAAAACCAGACATGGTTTTCATTCAGGAAACAAAGTGCTCGATGGATAAAATCAAAGAAATCCATAGCAAATGGTTAAGCAGGTATGAGTATTTAGAGGTTAAGGCAAAAAACTCGGCAGGAGGGATTCTTATGCTTTGGGATCCCCAAAAACTTGGAATCCTAGACGCGGAAGCGTCCAGGAACTATCTTTCGCTGGTAATACAACCTGTGGGTGATAAGGAGATTTACATGATTACAAATGTCTATGGTCCTCAAAAACTAGAAGACAAACTCAAGCTTCTCACTTCCCTTGAGGAGCTAAGAGAGAGATACCCTAATATACCCTGGATTCTGGCAGGGGATTTCAATATGATCAAATCTCTTACAGAGAAAAAAGGTGGCACCAGAACACTAGGTAGAGACTCCATTGCCTTCCAGAACTTCATAAATAACATGAGATTAGTGGATGCTGAAACAATAAATGGCACTTTCACCTGGAACAACAAGAGAGGAGGGGCTTCTCAAGTTGCCTCTAAACTGGATAGATTCATGATCTCAGAGGACCTATTTCTCACAGGCCCTGACATGTCAGCTTTAATCCTTCCATTTGGAGGCTCAGACCACTGGCTTGTCCAGCTTGAAGCCACTTTTATGGGTACACCGAGGAACAGACCTTTCAGGTTTGAAAATGTCTGGCTCTCTCACCCTGACTTCACCAGCAATATTGATAAATGGTGGATGGAAGAGTTTCCCTTTCAAGGCACTAAAATGTACATGCTACAACAAAGACTTAAACACATCAAAGTCAGACTCAAAGATTGGAACAAAAAATAGTTTGGTAACATTTTCAAAGCCAAAAAAGAAGTTGAACAAAAACTTCAGGGGATTAATCAGCTTATGATCACAGATGGCTTTACCGAGGACAAGAAAACTCAAGCTGATGCTCTTCAGAAGGAATGGGATGATAGGTGCAGGCAAGAGGAGATTTTCTGGAGATAGAAATCGAGAGTACAGTGGATTAGAGAAGGGGAAAGAAACAAAAAGTTTTTTCATAAGTCAACTTTGAGTCACAGGTCACATAACAAAATTTTAAAACTCAGAGATTCTCAAGGGAAAGAGCTTGTAACCCACAAAGAAATGGAATCTGTCCTAGTACAACACTTCCTTAGCATTGCAAAGGAGCCTCTCTTAGACAGGTCACAGTTTATTAACAAATTCACAAGGTACATTCCCAAGCTTGTAACAAGGGAAGACAATCATAATCTCAATAGGCCAGTATCTGAAGATGAGGTCAAGGAAGTTATCAACGAGATGCAAAATGGGAAAGCTCTTGGACCGAATGGTTTCAATGTGGACTTTTTCAAAGCATGTTGGAAAACAGTCAAACAAGACATCCTTGATGTAGTGGAAGACTCAAGAAGATCCAGATCAGTCTTGAAGGCTCTCAATGCCTCTTTCATAGCTTTGATTCTGAAGCAGGAAAAATCCATCACACCAGACAGATTCAAACCCATAGCTTTATGTAATGTGGTGTACAAAATTATTTCCAAAGTGATCGCTAACAGACTCAAGCCACTTCTTCCAGCGCTTATCTCAAAGGAGTAAGCTGGTTATGTGGAAGGAAGACAAATTCTCAACAATATCATACAAGCTCATGAGATGGTACACTCTTTGAAGAGCAACAAGCAAGTTGGTATGATCATACAACTTGACCTAGCGAAAGCTTATGATAAGCTAAGCTAGTCTTACATCAGGGCAATGCTGAAATCTTATGGTTTTGACCACAATTGGATCAGATGGGTCATGGCCCTTGCTTCCACGGCGAATTTTTCAATCCTGCTTAATGGCTTGGCCTCAAGAACCTTCATGCCTTCTAGGGGGCTAAGACAAGGAGATCCACTCTCCCCCTTCCTCTTTGTGATCATGATGGAAGGGCTAGGCAAAACGATAAAAATAGCAAGTGATGAGGGAAGAATCCCGGGTTTGAAACTCACCACAGATGGAGTGGCTTCAACTCACCAACAATTTGTGGATGACACTATGCTGCAAGGCATTCCCATGATAAAGAAAGCCAAAGCTTTTAAACAACTCCTGAATTACTTTGCTATGGCCGCTGGTACAGAGGTAAGCCTTAACAAATCAAAAGTTTTCTTTTTTAACACAGACATTGTTATTCAGAGAAACCTTACCAGAATTTTAGGGTTCAAAAGGGATCAGTTACCCTCTAAGTACCTTGGAATACCCCTTACAGAAAAACCTCTAAGCAGGGGAGTGTGGGAGCAGGTCATTAACAAACTTCAGGATAGGATCCAGAAATGAACATGCAGATCTTTAAATTTAGTAGGACGCCTTGTGCTCACAAAAGCTATCCTACAGGCCATACCCATTTTCATAATGTCAGCTCTTCCTGTTTGTAAAGGAGTTTTGCAACAGATCAGGAACATTCAAAGAGATTTTCTTTGGGGCAAAGGGGAAGAGAAAATTAAATGGGCTTTGGTAGCTTGGGATAAGCTATGCATACCTAAGGCCCGTGGAAGTTTCGGGCTTAATGACCTTGAAACCCTCATCAGAGTTTCGGGTGCAAAGCTTTGGTGGAGGTGGCTCAAGGAATCGGCAACCCCATGGGCCAAGCTTTGGAAACAAAATTATGCAAATAATTGGTAGGGGAGGGATCATATTCAAATTTCTGGGCTTATCAAGGGCTCCCACATTTGGAATTTTGCTTGGGAAAATAGAGGCATTGTCCAATAGCACAGCTTCTAGGAGATCCGAGATGGGAACTTGACAAGATTCTGGGAGGATAACTGGCATCAAGAACCAAACCTGTTTAGGGAAGAACTAACCAATATCAAGAATGACACTAACAACAAAGGTTTATGCATGGTAAGTGACTTCTGGGATCAAGTAAGGAACAATAGCAAATGGGAGACTTGGAAGGATCTGGACTACAGGGAAGAGAGCCCTTTGAAAGCTCAGGCAAACTCTCTTGCTATGGACTCGGAATAAAGGAAGATTTTGGTTTCATCCTCGTCTGACCAATTAAGATGGGGAAGAAACACAAAAGGTAACTTTAACTTCAAAGAAGCCAAGCAGATAGCCATAGGGTGTGATTATTAAAATCCTGATAAGGCATGGAAGGACCTTTGGCAGAACCCGCATTAGATAAAAGACATGAAAAACCTCCATACTTTGAGCACTGAACAAGAAGGAAGATTAGTGGACGTAGGAGAAAGTGGAAGTGGGAGAGGCATTGGGTAAACAATAGGCCTATTAGTAGGTCGTTGGCCACGGATCCTGACAGTGTTTGTAATTGAATGGCCATCAGGTGGATCCTACATGTCAGCTTCCTTTTCCTTCTCATTGATTATGTTCTCTATATCCTGGACTGTTTCCTTGTTCCCCTTTTCTTCCTCTAGGATCTTGAAACGATTGTGTCTTGAATGTCTATCCTCATTCATCTTATTTTGTGGACGTTTACCACCTTTCCCTTTACTCCCAGCCTTGGTGAAACCCTCGTGATTTTTATCCTCAATAGTTTTCACATTTCCTTCCATATTGTTTGTTTGGGAGTCTCTGAATAAATGCCCATGTTCATGGCATTTGCGGCACCTAAATGGGATGTACTCATAGTCCACAGTCTACATCCATTCTTCATCATACACTTCTAAAATTATCGCTTTTGGAAGGGCTCCAGATAAGTCCATTTCCACACATATTCGTGCGAAGGAGGTATATTTTCCTTTCAGAGTCGCCTCTGAGATCTTTAGAAAATGCCCCAGCTTGTTGCTTATTATTTTCAGAGATTCTGGTAGCCAATAATCCAAAGGAAGGGAGTATATTCTAATCCATACCGGTATTGATGTGAATGTTTCACCTTCTGGGACAAAGTTCATCATCCATGGCCACATATAGAGCCCTGCAACAGCATAGAAATAAGGTCCTCCCTCGAACACTCTATCTTTATCCTCTAGGCTCGTGAACACCACTGTGAAGATTTTGGTTTCATCCTCGTCTGACCAATTAAGATGGGGAAGAAACACAAAAGGTAACTTTAACTTCAAAGAAGCCAAGCAGATAGCCATAGGGTGTGATTATTAAAATCCTGATAAGGCATGGAAGGACCTTTGGCAGAACCCGCATTGGACAAAGACATGAAAAACCTCCATACTTTGAGCACTGAACAAGAAGGAAGATTAGTGGACGCAGGAGAAAGTGGAAGTGGGAGAGGCACTGGGTAAACAACAGGCCTATTAATAGGTCGTTGGCCACGGATCCTGACAGTGTTTGTAATTGAATGGCCATCAGGTGGAAAAGTAATCAAAGGTTAACCACCAAAGCGGACCTGATGCTTTTTAGATAAATGGTTTACAATCTTCATCGGGTCCAAAAAGGAGAGTAAAGACCGTGCAGGTTTCCGCTCCGATATCTCGAGGAGTGTCAAATCAATAAGGGCGTTTTTGCATGGTTTTCGGGTTCTAAAAGTGATCAAAGCTTAAGTTTCAAACCGGACCCGAACATTCATAAAAATTGGCTCACATCCCTTATTGGGCCCATGAATCAGGGAAAAGGGGCGCATGTTGCCAAAACGATAGTTTTGTGACCGTCGGATCTCACGGAATCATGGATGGAGACTTATTTTGTAAGCCTCAAGTTGAGGGTTTCAAGTTTATTTCGGGTTGTGTAGTTGGCTACCCTTCATAAAGACAACCCTTGTTGGACCTTACTTTGTAAAGCCATGTAGCATATGTATTTTTTCATGATGCGAATAAAAAACTCCACTCTTATTTAACCCAACAATATATATATATAATCTTCATCATAATATTCGATTGCAAATGATACTTCCATTCCTCAACCTAAAGTCACCCTCATGTATTCATAAATAATAATAAATATTCACACTAATCATGTATGCTACTTTCCAAAAAAATTTAGTCTCCATTCCACTTTGACTGAACAACTGCACGAAATGGTTGCTTTGAACGACATTGGAAGTAATGGAAGTGTAGAGTCTCACTTCTGGACGGCAGGTTAGATCGCAGAATGGCCGCCTTTGCGCACGAGGTCAATAGTTTGGAGCCGTGACGTAATCTACGTGAGGCCAACGAAATGGTTGCTTTGAACGACAGTGGGAGTAATGGAAGTGTAGAGTTTGACATCTGGACGGCAGCTTAGAGCGCAGAATCGCCGCCTTTGCGCGCGGTTAATAGTTTGGGGTCGTGACGTAATCTACGTGAGCCCAATTGCCAGCCATTGTCCACAAACTTGTTCTCCACGTATACATTTGATATGGGTGGCCGTTTAGAAGTGCAGAGTAAATTCCGCCCCGAGTTGCTATAAATTCATGTGTCGATGCAACGCATAAAACACATACCCACTTCACTAATAGAATGAAGGGTTTTCAAAAGCCCCACGTCGTAGCGGTTCCATTCCCGGCGTTGGGTCACTCCATCCCCTTCCTTGACCTTGCGAAGCTGCTGGCTTTGCACGGCGCCACAGTCAGCTATGTCACGACGCCTGCAAATGTCAGGCGGCTAGAAGGAGCAATGGCCGAAGCTCAATCTGCCGGTTTGGATATTCGAGCTGTTGTCCTCCCGATGCCGGCCGTGGAAGGGCTGCAGGAGGGACGCGAGAGCGCCGATGTCATTCCCTCGGTTGATGTCGTTTTCAATCTTGCCAAGAAGCTTGCAGAGCCTTTCGAGCGTTGGTTCCATCAACAGTTCCACGAAGACGAAGAAGAAACGGCCGGATCTCGGCCGGTTTGTATTATCAGCGACATTTTCATGCTGTGGACTCTGCACACCGGGGAAAAGTATGGTGTCCCCCGAGTTCTCTTCAATCCATGCGGGGCCTTCGCCATGACCCTTCTCGACTCTGTCTTGGCATCTATATCTCACAATGCGTTGCAGAAAGAGGGAGATAGCGTTGTTCTGAGCGTTAATCTGTCCAGTCCTGTCAGACTCAATAAGAAAGAGATAGCGACAAACTACTTCCAGCCCGACAAGTCGAACGCCAGACTGCAATTCCTCATGCAGTGCATTCTATCTCTGAGTCGTGGCTGGGGAATGCTCATCAATACGTTCGAGGAGCTGGAGGCTCCATATCTAAGGCACTTACGAAGCCTGACCGGGAAGCCCATCTGGTCTATAGGCCCAGTACTTCCAGCAAGATTTGCAGGGAAGGCGGGCAGAGGGAAAATGGCGGACATCAGCGAGGATGAGCTGGTTCAGTGGCTGGATACTCAGAGGCCGCGTTCGGTTGTGTACGTTTCGTTCGGAAGCCAGACCTTCTTATCAGAACAACAGACTTCTGCGTTGGCGAGGGGACTGGAAGCCAGCGAGCAGCCATTCGTTTGGGCCATCAAATTTGCCCCCAAACTCGAAACCACGGCGGCAGACACAACAGCAGCTGATGTAAATATTGAAGACTATCTTCCTGATGGTTTTGAAGAAAGAATGAAAAAGAAAGGGCTAGGATTAATGATATGGGGATGGGCGCCTCAGCTTCTTATTCTTTCCCACCCCTCGACAGGCGCCTTCATGACCCACTGCGGTTGGAACTCCACACTGGAGAGTATAAATCTGGGCATCCCTATGATCACATGGCCGATGTTTGGAGATCAGCACTTCAATTCCAAGCAAGTCGCCGAGCAGTTTGGAGCAGGACTCCAGTTTTGCGAGCACAGAGAAGGGATTCCTGAGGAGGAAAGAGTGAAGGAAGCCGTGAGGCTTGTATTAACAAAAGACGAAGGCAAGGAGATGAGGAGACGCGCAGAGAAATTGAAGGAGACTGCTTCACAAGCTGTTGGAGACGGAGGATCTTCGAAAGGGAATTTGCAAGCTTTCGTTAGTGAGATGCAGAAATTGTTTAAAACTCAAAAATACTAAAAGCGAAACTGCTGATACAGAATTCATACCAACGAGGGGATGTGTTGATTATGGAAATTATATATTCAATGAAATAGAGTGGATAAAAACGGGAAGAATTTGCGATTACATACGATTAGTTTTCCGAGAGTTTTCTCAGCGTTCGGTAGCCCACTGTGTTGTTTCTTCAGAAAAAAGCAAAAACAACAAAGATTTCGGATATATCTGAACCCACAGAAAAAGTTTTGCACAGCGAAATAAATAATCTGCGAGTAATAATTTTTTGCAAATGTAACATTTATTTTAATAATATTATTGGAGTTAATAATATTATTCGTGTGCTGTTAATTGGTTTTTTTATGGGGTTGGAAAATTTATCATAATTTAGTTGTCAAATCATTAGTGAGTAAAGACAATCATTAGTGGCTGTTATTACTGAATGCATGTTGACTCATCACTGTTATTCAAGAAAAATCGCACTACCTTAAATAACTTGTTGATGGTCTTTAAAAAGTATACTTTCACACCTGCTAGATGCCTCTGGGTCTTAGGCAGTTAACCTATTTCCTTAAATCTCAAGAAAAAAACTCTTAACCAAACAAAAACAATTTTTCATAATCATTATTCTCCTCAAATTTTCAAAAATAATATAATAATTTTTATTTTAAATATATATATACATATATATATAATAATTTATATTTTAAATATATATATATATATATAATTAATATTGAAAATCTCTCTAAGGGTAATCTCTCTAAATTAATATTATTGAAAATCATAGATTTCCTCAATTTGTTTTTCACATAGAGTGAGTTTACGCTGGGCTAGCTCTAATCGGATGGAAATTTGATTTGTTTATTTGTGCAAAGGAAATTTGATCGGTTTATCTGTGCCATATTGTTATTAGTCATAATCCTGTCACTCAAATTGTGTGAAACTCTCAAACTTACACATTGAAATTATTTTTTATCCCATAAAGAATTCAAACACTCAACCTGTCCCTCTTTTGTGAATAAATTAATGCTGTCACCACAATTGTGTGAAACTCTGAAACCTACAAATTGAAACTAATTTTATCCAACAAATAATTCAAACCCTCCCTCTATTGTGAATGAATTAGTAAAAATTTAATAAATGTAAATTCTTAAACTCCAAGATCATCTTGTGGAGCTTCATT
Source organism: Pinus tabuliformis (assembly GCA_031772625.1). Taxonomy (NCBI): domain Eukaryota; kingdom Viridiplantae; phylum Streptophyta; class Pinopsida; order Pinales; family Pinaceae; genus Pinus; species Pinus tabuliformis. The sequence continues at coordinate 592,649,221 of CM062813.1, forward strand.
TGGTATCCAGGCCCTACCTTCTTGGGGATAAAATTCAATTCATTTCATTTCCTTTCCATTCTCATTAAGATAACGACGAAGGCTTCTCTTCTTTCTAGATTACCAACTCATGGTTTCTTGAATCCTTCATTTACACAGGGGCGTCAAAGTATTACTAAAACATATCACTAAAACATTTTCCATGTAAATGTTTGCAAGTCTATTGATTATCCGGCTAGAATATGGTTTTTTCTTTTGCAAACCAAAGTCATTTCAAACTGTGCAAAAGTCTTTTCAAACTGGAGTACAATGCAGGAAATACTCCACCAAGATGTGTACTAAGTTTATAATAGAAGCCAAATACCATGTCAGCTGCAAAGTTTTAGCACTTTCGGGACTATGATAGCAGGGTTAACGATATATATATGTAGTTATTGGGTTATTAATGTGGCATTTTAGGGATTATGATAGCAAGGTTAACACTCTATATATATAGAGAGTTAGTTATTGGGTTATTAATGTGGTGTTTTAGGGATTATGATAGCAGAGTTAACAATATGTATAGTTATTGGGTTATTAATGTGGCAGTATATGTCACTTTTCTGATTTCACCACTGGTTTTTTTTATTTTACTAAAAGTAAATACATTATCCAATAGGTAACATATACTACTTTGTTGATTAATGATTTAATAATTGTTCGGATAATACTTGACATCTTATGACAATTAGATGATTGTTCCTTAGTTAGTGGGTTATTAACGGGACAATATATGCCACTTTTCTGATTTCAGTACTGTTTTTTCTTATTTTACCAAACACATTATCCAACAAGTGACATATCCTGGGCTGCCCATTAATGACCTAACAAGTGACATATATTGCCCTGGCCATTAATGACTCAATAATTACATATATATTGTTCAGATAATACTTGACATCTTATGATGATTAGATGATTGTTCCCACCCTTTTTCGAACTGTATGGTATTGCTTCATGGTTGTGATTGCAATTTGGCTTGCCATCCATGGCTAACGTGCATGTTGATTTTCTAGGCGTTTTTGTTTAAATTTTCTTCTGTCCAAACCATCAAACCCTAATCATTAACAATAACAATCATTATAGCAACAATGAAAGCTATCCGGAGAGGAAAATGGCTTCGAAGAGTGTCTGGTCTCAGGGGCTCTGGGAACACCATACGGAGAGTAAAGGAAAATGACAGTACTGATGTGTCTAATACGGAGATTGAAGAGAATATTGAATGGCTCACATTGCGTGTTCATCCCATCAAGGTGAGCCATGAGTTTCTGATGCTGTAGATCTAGATTAAAATATGTAAATAAGTACGGAGAGTTATCTCAACGCACATAATTCATAATTCATTACCAGTATTGTATGCATTTTTTAAATTTAATAATTATAATAATATAATTAATCCAAATTTTATTAACAAGTTAAATAAAAAAGTTGTAATATATAAAATAATAGGAACTAATAATAATAATGGTTAAGTTATATTAAAAAGGGGATGTGTTTGCTAGGTTTATTAAAATAAAAATATAAAACAGTGTAAATGAACTTTTAGAATTTAGTTTTTAAGAGGTAAAAACCCTAAATAAGGGATGAGGAGATTAAAAAAGGTTAAAATGGTTTCTTATCTTATTTTATAAAATAGTAGCATAAAGATTCTATGTTTTAGTTATTTTTGAGTCAAGGTTTTTGTCACAAATGGTTAAAATTATATTTAACTTTAGTGTGAGTTTTTAAGGCTTTATGTTTTAGTTATTTTTGAGTCAAAAAGTTTTTGTTACAAATTATTAAAATTGCATATTTAATTTTAGTGTTTTCCGGGTTTTTAAAGCTCTAATTTTATTTATGCATTTGAAATAATGTAAAATTGTGATGTCATTAAGATTTGTTTCATTAGATGTAATAAAAAAAGTCACATATAACATCTAGACTTTGTTATATAAAATTTTAACTCAATCGTATAAAATTCTAAGAGGAAAAAGCCAATCTTGGGGAATGAGGTGGAAAAAGTAATGAAGGCCCCTATATCAAGCCTCCATGCTTGAGCGCCCATGAGTGTCAGGAGTTAGATGAGTTGAATCACTAGACAAGACAAGCATCACATGATTTGTGACAATTGTGTGATATCTTGGTGGTGCTTCCAAATGACTCAAGAGCTCCCAACTGGACTGAGAGTGCCCAAATGGAATGAGGCACCTGAGTCAGCACAAGCGCCCCTGAGTTGGAGTGGAGCAAGGGTGCCTGAGTTAGAATGAACACACTTGAGGTGGAACAAGGTACCCAAGCTCGAATGAACACACTTGATATTGAATGAACTGCTTCGAACTAGAACAAGCATGTTGGAAACAAACGCGAATGAGATGGAATGAGTTAGCTTGAACGAATTTGGGATTTTTGGACTAAGTTTGTGATGGAACAAAAGTTGGCTTGATGATGGATCCCAGTTGGGATTTGAAACGTTGACAGAAAAATGGTTCATACTGTGGATTCTCTGGTAACTGAGTCAAAAGATGAAGCATTAGCTAGACAGGTCCAATGCAACCCTTCACTCATTGTGGTTGAGTATAAGTTAACATGTGGAATGAACGGAATGGAAGGTAAAATGTTGAATAGATCCAAAGGAATATGGAAAAAACAAGCGTGAAGTGATTCTATGAACTACAGGTTCGAATGGAGGGAGAAAGTTGCATGGGAATCGCTCTACCTTCAAAATAGAGAAGAGATAAACCGAGGAGAATTGATTGTGTGCATTGCTAGAGGAATGAACTGAAGGTTGAGTTCTGGTTTATTGCAACAAGCCAAGAGGAGTCTAGTTTGAGTTGAGAAATTGACACACCTACGCCAAGGAACTTTGTGCCCGATTGATGCAAGGAAATGTTGGAATGAGTTGGGGTGTTTTGCTTTTTCATTTAGGACATGGTTTTGGGAAAACTTAGGGGTGGTTCTTGTTGTTATTTTCGGATAAGGATGAGTGCTCAACCTTTGTATGTTTTTAGCATTGTATTGTAATTTGAAGATAGTTAGAAATATTATTTGAAGGACCAAGGGTTCCCTTCTTTATATGTGGTGTACATTTTAGCATTTTGGCATTGTATGAATGTAACATAATCTTGTAGTAGCGATGATATGATATTATGGACTCTTGTACATGGAGGGTGGACATTAATTGAAAACTTAGCCCACCTTCGAGTATTTTCCCCTAAAATTTTCCCTAGACGAGAACAAGAAAAGAGAAGTTTCGACTAAAGGAAGTGAACTTCAAAGCATTAAAGAAAAGATAAGGACACAAGAACCATGATCACTCTAGCCCTAAATTAGATGAAGAAGAAGCTCTATTCGTGACAAAGATAAAACGAGTTTCTGGAAAATATAAAAGTAAGTTACCATTCAAATATCTAAGTGTGGTAGAATAGGTCACTATTCTTTAAAATCTCTGTATGGGTAATCAGAAGATAGTGATGATGAAAAATTACATAGAAATGGAGGCATATTTCCTAGAAATAGGACGTTAAGATCTCTTAAGAAGAGAAGCTTTTATTCCAAGGATGATAGAAACTCATCAAAAGATAGTGATGAAGATGCATCTAATGATGATAAAGTAGAATTAATATATGTGGCACAATCTATATCAAAAGGAACTAGTAAAGGAAAAGGTAATCTTCCACTATGTTTCAGTTGTGATAATGAAGGTCATTTTACTTCTAGACGCTCATATGCAAAATATGAAGGAAGTCATGATGAAGATGATTTTCAAGTCATGAATGCTCAAATTATTTGTCAAAAAAATAAAGATAAAGGGGAAAAGAAGGCAAATGTAGAGGAGGAAATTCATGGTAAGAAATATTTTCAAGGTGAGTTCTTTGTTTCCTTAGAAGAGATAAAGAGACAATAATAATAATAATAATAATAATAATAAGTTAGAAGGAGCTATTACAAGAGTATGAAGATAAGGATCATGATATTTATGAAACAAATAAAATGGTTTTCATCCTTAAAACTCAATTAGAAGAAGCAAGGAGAATGAAAGAAATGGTGACAAGCCAATTGGAAGAAAAGGAAAGATATTGTGAGAAACTAGAAGCTGGGATTGTTTCCTTGAGAAATGATCTTGTAATACAAATGATTAGCTAAAGTTTGGAATAATTTCTGAGATATTGGATAATTTAGTTAGTAGCCAGATACCCCCTTTTACTAAAGTAGGCATCAGTTATCATGAAGTTGTCAAGGGATAATCAATTGAAAATGCATCAAAGATAGAAGAACCTAAGAGTTATGTCAATGTGCTTAAAAGAACCAGAAATCAATCAAATAGAGTGATAAAGAAAGCCAAATATTAATAGAATATTGATTAAGCTAGCCATAAAAAAGGTAGGAAAGAAAGTGAGGATTAGTTAAAGAAAAATCAGATCAACCCCACAAGTAACAATGGAAAGAAACAAAAGTCTGAACTTCGTCAAGCAAGCATCAAAAGCAAGCCAATTACTTCAAAATAATAAATTCCTCCAAGAGTACCATTCACATCAAGGCACTAGAATTTCTTTAATAGATAGTGTTTTATTTGTCTTAACTTTCACCGTAAAGAAAACTATTGTAGATCAAGAAGCAACAAATGTTTTTATTAGACCTTTGTAAGTAGCTCAATCAAATTTAGAAACCAACAACAATCAAATGAAGAACCTTAATTCATTTTCTCCCCTATTGGATCACATTGAATGTTTCAAGTGCAACAATTTCATACACAAAACTCATGATTGCAAAAGCAATATATTAAGGCCTGAAGATCAAAGAAGGAAAGAAGACATCATCATCAATAGAAATCAAGTATGAATGTATGGAGAAGAAAGCAAAAGAAACATGAAGAATGTAGTCTAACTCTATGTGTTTAAGATAAAGAAATTCAATGGTGTATAGACACTGGATGCTCAAATCATATGATAATTTATAAAATAAAATATCTCTCTCTCAATGAAGTTAAAGGAGGTAGTGTTATCCTTGGAAATAATGGTATGAGGAGGATTATTGGAAAGGTCACAATCAATCTTGATGATGGAAGGACAAAAACTCCAGATGTTCTACTTTTTAAAGGGTTTAAACAAAATCTATAAAGTGTAGGTCAAATGGTTGATCAAGGGTATGATCTCGCTTTCAATTCCAAACATTGTGAAATAAGAAAAGTAGGTTTAGGAATATTAGTAGAAAATGCAATCACGTCTCCAAATAATGTACATGTCCTTAATGAAATTAAAAGAAAGAAAAATTCCTCTATGGAAGTAATATTTGTAATACGTCATCAGTAAAAGAGAACGTAACTTCAAGTGAAGCAAGAGGTGGCAGGTATCATAAAAAATATTGAGATGTTAGAACATAAGTTGCAAGGGAGGAATGTTGAGTCTGCGGGATCTAGGAAATAGAGGATGTGTAAAGAAAGTGAAGTAAATGATGTATTAATTCAATTAACAACAATGCGTAAGTTTAAGGGTAGAGGCATCTTTCCCTTGATATCAGTAAAGGGGAAGAATTATAAATAACAAGAAACATCAGTTTAATAAGAACATTTAGAAATAAGGATAGATAGCACGAAAGGGGAGAACTTATAGACACTAATAGAAGTTGAAAATAGGAAAAGAATTACAGATAAGGAAAATCGCAAGTTCGAGGAGAGAATCCCTTTGCCATTAATGTGAAAAGGGAAGAAGTTGCAAGAACAAGGAGAATTATAGATAGGGGAGTTCTATATTATTATTGGATAATTGAATAAGGATTGCAATCAATGATAGAGGGGAATATTTTTTAAAATATTATTGTCATTGATGTCAAAAATAGGGGAAGCCTACTTATGTTCAATATAAATATAATAAATATTGATGGAACTAATGTTTTTGGAATTTCGATGCCCTAATTGGATACCCTATCATTGAAAGTAATTTTACTCCAACTATACAGCTCAAATAGGAGCATAGGATATGTGGTTGGAAATCGTATTTGAAGACCTTTCTAATGATATATATCACTCCCTATAATTCTATAGGAATGATGGGATATGAAATATTGTATCAAGACAACTCAACCAAAGTACAATTATATAACTTAAAAGGGATAAAAGGATATATGGTTGGAAATTTTATTATGAGGCCATTCCAATGGTATATGACACTCACGGGGGATTCACTCGATGGACCTTTCACATGTCATGTGCATTTATGGCATATTAAACAATATCCCTAATTTGACTACATATTGGAAAATACTTCTAAAAATCACATTATTTAACCCCTTACCAATATGAACCCAATACACCTTCCCAATTAAAAAAAACCCCCACTTTCACTAAATATTGTTGGTATCCATTTTTCATTAACATTTTTTATACCCCTTTAATTTTTTCCATTAACTTTGAGCTCCATTATTTAAACCTATCAATATAAAAACCCTTTACTCCCTATATAACATAGTTACCAATCAAATGGGAACTATTACCTCAAAATGGGTACTCAAGCCCAAAAATCCCAAAAAAACATGAAAAAACACCATGAAATCGAAAATAGTTGATGCTGGAATAAAGTTTGTTTGTTTGTTTTTTTTTTTTTTTTAAGAGTAAATTTTCATTTTTTTTTTTTTTTTAATAACAGTAAAAAACAATAAAAGCTATTTTGTTTGGTGCAAAAAACACCTTGAAATCAATATGTGTTGATGCCGGAATAACAATTTTTTTCATGGTACATTTTCAACATTTTTTAGTAATGACATTAAAAACAAAATATCGCGACTTTGAAAAACTTTAAATTTCCAATGATTTTCAAGCTTGACATTAACGATAAAATATCACGTCTTTGAAAACCTTTAAAATTCCAACGATTTTTAAGTATGATATTAAATTTAAAATATCACTTCTTTGAAAAACCTTAAAATTCCATCAATTTTCAAGCATGGTGCTAAGAAAAAATATTTATAATTGTTTTCAGCCATAACATTAAAGATAAAATATCACTACTTAGAAAAACATTAAAAATCTTGATAATTTTTCAACCATGGAATTAAAACCAAAGATTATTACTACAAAACAATCTTAAATTTTCAAAATATTTTAAGCATGACATTATGGAAAAATTTATGACTAAAAAAACTTTAAAAATGAACACCTGAATGAAAGAGTTATTATATCAAGAGTAATCTTTTTTAAATGTTAAATGTATAGTGATTTTGAAATCTTAGTTTAAGGCAACTTGATACATTGCAAAAAATTTAAAAATCAACTATCAAATTGACACGCAGTGTAGGTGAGCTCAACCCATTGTAATGAAAACTTAAAGACCAACAATGAAATTAACACATTGTGGGGCAGACTCCATTCATTATAATGAAAAATTTAAAATCAACTATCAAATGGCACATAATGGGATCGGGTTGCTAGACAAACATCGACACATACCCTACAATATATGTGTGTGTGAAAGATACATAAGAAAACAAAAATTCAAATATTGAAAAAAAAACAATAAAAAAAACACAAAAAATCAAAAGAAAACAAAAATCAAATATTGAAAAAAAAATAAAAAACAAAAATAATAACAAGTTAAAAAAAAAATGACAAAAAAATCAAATATAAAAAATATATAGTAATGACATAAAAAAGACTAAAAAAAAAAAATTATTAACCATTCCATGTAAAAAAAAAAAGAGTAAAATAAAATAAAAACTAAATATTAAAAAAAATTTACAAAAATAAAATAAAACATTAAAAGAATTAGAAACTTATAAAAAAGATAAAATCCCCAATCCCAAGGCCCAACTGGCCAAGGGGACGATTCATGAAAAAATAAATAAATAAAATAAAATAAAATTCATTAAGAAAAAAAAAACCACGAAAATGTAAAAAAAAAAATAACTTGTAAAAAATGAAATATTTAAATAAATAAATAAAACAAAAAATAAATTAAAAAATAAAAACATCATTTAAAAAAATGTTAAAAAATTATCAGGAAAATAATAATAATAATCATAATAATAATAATAATAATAAATAAATAAATAAATAAATTTAAATATAAAATCAAAGAAAATTATATATATATATATATATATATATATATATATATATATTATAAAAATTAAAATACAAAATTAAAAAAATCAAAACAAATAAAAAAAACTTAATTAAAATTTAAAAAAATAAATTTAAAAATTAAAAGAAAAATAAATAATTTAAAAAAATTAAAAGAAAAATTAAAAAAAAAACGATTAAAAAAATAAATAAATAAAAAACATTTTAAAAATTCCACAATTCTACAACCCCGCCCCCTTCTCCTCTCCCTTCCCTCACCCGGCCCCGACCCTCCCCTTGGCCCGGCCGCTCCCTCCCCTCCACCACTCGGCCCGCACCCGACCCTCCTCCCTCACCCCCTCACCCCCCTTCCCTCCCCGCTCGGGCCCCTAGCCAGCGGCTAGCACCCAGGCAGGGAGGGGAGGGGGAGTGAAGGGGGTTGAGGGAAGGGGTAAGTGTGAGAGGGGGGGTGGGCTGAGAGTGGGTAAGGGAGAGGAGAGGGGAGGAGGAGGGGGTGGGTGAGGGAGGAGAGGGGTGAATCGAGGGTGGCTGAGGGAGGGGAGAGGGGAGGCCTGAGAGTGAAGGGAGGGGAGGAGGGTGAGGGAACGGAGGAGAGGTAGGGTGAGGCGCAGAATGTCTTTTGAATGTGTGTTTTTTTTTTTTTTTTAATTACTTTTTTTAATGGTTTATTTTTATTTTTTTATATTTTTTTACTTTTTTTTTCAATTGTTTTTTTATAATTTTATAATTGTTTTTTTTATTGTTTTTGTAATTTTCTTTTTTTTTAATTGTTTTGATTTTTTTTTTTTAATTTTTTTTTCTAAAATTTTATAATTTAAATTTTTTATTTTTTATTTATTTTATTTATTTATTTTTTAATTTTAATTTAAAAAAATAATTCTTATATTTTTATTTTATTTTAATATTATTTATTTAAATTATTTAATTTAAATATATTTTTTTAATTCATTTTTTTTCTTAAATTTTTTTTTGGGTAATTATTTTAAGTTTTTTTTTTTTTCCTTTTTGTAAAGAGTTTTATTATTATTATTATGTTAACTTAAAAAAAAATGTTTTTAGATTCTTTTTGTGTGGATCAATTTGTTTTTCTTTAAATTATATATATATTTTTGAAAAAACAACCATTTTTTTATTTATTTTTTGTTTCTTTTCATTATTTATTTTTTCAATTTTTATTTTTATTATTTTATTTTTACGAGTTATATATCTATATCTATATATATATATATATATATATATATATATATATTGTATTTGATTTTTTTTGTCATGTGTTTTTATTTTTATGTTTTTTTTGGTCATATTTTTTATTTTTGTTTTGTTTTTTAATTTATTTTTTATAATTTTTATGTTTTATTACTAACATGAAAATCACCAACATTTAAAGAAAATCATCCACACTTAAATAATTAGAAATTTAAAGTGTAAAAACTAAGCCCTCTAAACAAAAAGGGTTGATGCTCATCAACACTTTTGAAAATCAAGATGAAATTCACTAACAAAAAAAAATGTTCACACTTGATACATAAAAAATGTAAAGTGTCAAAAATAAGCTAGCTAAAAAAATGTGTTGATGTTGCATCAACATTTATCAAAATCAACATGGAAATCACTAACATTTTAAAAAATGTGTTGATGCTGCATCAACACTTTTCAAAATCAGCATGAAAATCACTAACATCGAAAAAAAATGTTCATACTTGATACATAAGAAAATCTAAAGTGCCAAAAATATGCTAAAAAAACTGTATTCTGGCATCACCACTTTTCAAAATCAGGTGATTTTTTGCTACTTCAAAAAAACGGGTACTAGTTCACTTTCTCGTTTCATCAATAACTATGTTATATATCCCCCAATATATTATGTTATTTTTTCCTCAATATATCCCCCAATATGAACCCACGTGGTATGGTATTACTCCCCCAGTGAAGCCCTTGTGATGACACTCCTTCTAATTCGATAAGAATGAGGAGATATGAAATGTTTCATTAGGATGGCCATCCAAAGTACAAGGAGGCCGGCCCAACCAGTTTTACAAGTTATTCAAATAAGTGATCATACAAAAATTATAAATAAAGGGAATATGAGTTCATTTTAACATCAATTTATTGAAGAAAAAAATGAGATCGTAGGAGTTGAGGAGTAACTTTTGGGGTGATACTTGGAATCTAAAGGTGGAAGTAAAAATGTGATTTATGGAGTGAATGAGCCATCTTGGAATTTCGTCTATGTATTTTCACCTAGGATGGTTCAAATCATGGAACTTGGGGGGAATATAAAGAATACATTGATGTACCTATGGTTAAAATATCATACCTTTATTCGTTATAATTTCATAGATATGGCCAAAGGAAATTAGACCTCATGAATGTCCTCGAAATCTTCTTCAAAATTCCCACTAGGAAATTTTTCTATAACTTTTGTTCTGGGATGTTTCATACCACGAAACTTGGAGGATATAGATAGAATATATTTATGTACCTGTGATTCAAGTGATAGACCTTAATTTTCTATAATTTTAGAGACATGGTCAAAGGAATTTACGCTTCTTGAAATCTTCTTCAAACAAGCCAATTTGGTATTTTCACTATATCTTTCATTCCATGATGTTCTAGAAGCTAAAATTTCAAGGAAACGGAGAAGATATCTCAAGGTACCTACGATAAAAAAATTCATACCCTTTTTTGCTACAATATTGTAGATATGAATTAAATTATTTAGTGTTCTTGAATGCTCATGAAACATGCTTCAAACAAGTCAGCTTGTTATTTTTTCTATAACTTTATTTTAGAAAAGTTTTAAACTTTGAAATTTGGATGAGACAGAGAAGATAGCTCCAAGTAATTGTGGTATAAATTTTAGAACCATATTTGTAAAATCGGATATGTAACATGTTGTGCAATTTCATTCTTGGGAAGAAGCCAAAAGAAACGAGTTTTGAGAGAAGTAGATTGGTGAAGGAAGAAGCATGTGGTAGTTTTGGTGATGGTAGAAGCAGATAACAAAGCTAGTGAAGATATAACCAACAAGTAGACTTAGTGAAAGCATAAAAATTAAACAAACATTATGAATAAGCAAGGAAGTAAGTTGGTTCCTATAAATATTTGCAGCAGTGGGGATTGGTGCCTCATGTGCATTGATGTCTACAACACAATAGAGGGTATTGGTGTCTCTTGTAGGTTGGTTCCTAAATAAATGAAGAGGATTGGTGTCTCCTATAGGTTGGTGCCTAAAAACTAGTAAAGGGGGTTGATGTCTCTTGTAGGTTGGTGCCTACAAATTGATGTAACAATAGGTTAATACCTATATTATATTTCTTATAAAAAAAGTTTTGTGATTTTCTCTTGCATGGGTTTCCATGTATATAGTTTATTACTTGTTTAGTTTATAAGATTGATGTTTTATGATGTTTGAATGGAATTAAATAAATAAAAATTGTCATTATACTAATTCACTCCCTCTCTTAGTGTAATTATGACTTCCACCACAATAGTCTTCAACAAAGCACACAATTTGAATTGCCACCTCCATTTCACCCTAGTGGGGATTTTGGAATTTCACTAAGTGACTCTTTGTAAATTTCCAAACCACCAACTACAAATGTTGCCCCACATACCACCAAAATAGCTACTCTAGCCTTCCCTCCTTATGATGTTCTTATCAATGTTGCAACTAGGTCTTACTGAATCACCTCACAATAGTGATCACTATACTTTTATATATGGTTTTTAAAAACAATGGTTAATTTGAAAACACAAATATGAATAGATCAAATATAATATTAAAAAATATCACCCCATGACCCTATGCCTTACCGTGATAGTGAAGCAAGCATATATTTCTTTAACTGGAATGCCATAACCTAAGATTAGGTACATGGATTGTGTTGCATAGATGTGACGAAAATTCTCAATCTTCCTTTGAACATCATGCATCATATAAGAGCAAACCTCATAGTAGCAAGGGTTGTTTGGGTCCATGATGTCATTGAGGGTTGTCTCCTCAAGTTTCTACATGAATTTACCTTCACATTCTTCCCCAACATGGTTCTATCTCTAACAATGGTCAACTCCTCCATGATTCAAACAATTGTTTGTATTGCTAGAGAGTCGCAAATGCTCCTTCTCTCCACTATAATAGTTTTCCATTGGTAGCTCTATAATGTTTACATGCTAACTTTCAATCCAAAAACACAGAGAGCACATCAACAAACATACAACCCAGCTACACTTGGCACATGGCACCCATCTCCATTGCATAAGTCTACATGCAGGCATGGTTGAATTTATACCATAGGTCAATTCCTAGCTCCAACATTCAACACTTCTGCGATGTAGTGCTTCAAACAATGCTCCATGCTCCAACACCACTGTACCTTATCCCACTTTTGTGAAACTAGGTTTAAACCTTCAACATTGATTTCCATCCATGCTCACACTTCCACCTAGCTCAACTCCTTTGCTGGCTCAGTCTCCATAGCTTTACACATCTATAATTCCACACACAACGCTTCGCATAGATAGCTTTGAAACTTGACTTTCATAATTTTCCACAATTGAGGCTCTAGTTCCATTCCCTTTCTCAATGTTTTATCACCACGATAAATAGGTCTCTAATTGGGGATAAAACCACACGTAGGTCTTCACACACAACACACATTCAAACTACATGTCCTTCTTATGTTTTATTACAACATCTTCCACATAATGTGCTCCACACCTATGTTGCAATCAAATTTGTACAACTCCACATGCAGTAACAATAAGTGTGCAACTCCTCTTCTTCTTGCAACAACAACCAACATAATGACAGTTCCCTCTACAAAAGTGAAAAAAATATAGTCACAAATATATTAGTTACTCTCCCTATGTTCCTAGGCCTCCCATGAGGGAGTCAGACAGAGGCCTGGTTTGTAACAAGTTAAGTTGGGAGAGCACTCTATGTAATAACAAAAATGTAACGGTACAAATAAATGCACAAAGCATTGTTTCAATATAAGGAAATTATTTTAGATGTACAATTTATTGGTTGAGGGAATACCTCAATCATACACCAATCTTGGAGATTAACTAGTTAGAGAGAATTTGTAAACCAAATAAGCCTAAAAAACCTCTAACTGATAGAAACAAACTCCTTCTTGTAGAACGTAGAACTCTACCAATAACAACCAATAAACTTAACAATAATAAAATACACATTCTAAAAGCTTCCCTATTATTTATTTCTACAAAGTCTAACATTAAAAATTTACTATTAAAATCTAACCTTATATATATATATATATATATATATATATATATATATATATATATATATATATATATATATATATATATTCTTCAGAAAATTAATATGATGTATCTATTCGATGTCAAACAGTAAATAAAGTGGATGCTAGTAGTGTAAAATGTATAGTAAGTATGTGCTTGATAGTAGTGGTACAATGTATAGTAAGTATGTGCTGACACATTTTTTTTGTAAAATCCACCATTAATGTTTCATTTTCCAAAAAATTTAAGTTGAGAAATATGGGCCATATAATGATGATATTTTTATGTTTGTTATTTAATTCTATGGACCAACTAAATTGCAAATTATTTTAGCTTGAAATTCTTTATTTAGTTTGTGAAAGATATTTCATAACCTTGTGTATTTCATTATTTATTGATAGAAGATGGCAGGTTTCAAATAAATATAAAAATAAATAAAAATAAAAAAATTATAATACTCATAATAATGGAATCAAAACATGACAAGTTCTCTGGATTTATAATATAAATATAGCATATTTAAATTATTTGTATGTTTAAATGACATGCATTGGATAATGCATTTCATGTAGAGAAAAAAATCAAAAGGAATATTCACAATATAAGTTGGAAAGAAGATAACATATTTATGGAAATGTTCCAAAGAAATGAGTTGGATCAATGAAAAGATGACTAATATGAAGTTTTCCTTTCAATTTTTGCTAATCTTTCTAACTTTTCTTTTGATCCTCCAGTATATAGACTTTTGGAAAAAGTGTTAAACTTTTCCCTGCTTCGAGAAAAATCCCAGTGGAAGATATCATTTGTGATGTTGAATTTGGTATTAAGGACTTATTTTGTTATAAGAAATTTTCACTATTGCGGACAAAGGTGAATTCCCTAGATCTAGTGGTCTGATCTAGAACAACAAAAGACAAAAAGATTCAAGTTTCCCTTAGAGAAATTAGAAAATGGGAAAGAAGCCTACCTGGAATCTGTAGCAAGCCTTCCTTTCCTCCTTGCTTGTAAGCTCCAACTCTAGCTCCAAGTGCTATAATTAGAACTTGCACACATGACTAAAACAAGTGAAGGAACCACAATCCACGTAGCATAATATAAAATCTCTATTCAATGAGTGAGCATGGCATTTAAATACATGAGTGCAAACATAACACAACAAATATAGGATAACAAGTTGCTCTTTGTATTAACAAAGATAAGAGAGAGTTAGAACCATAAATAGAAGTTTGACTTTGTATATGTATGTTAGGTCCCTATAATACTAGTATATTCCCCTTATTGTTATTATTTGTGTAGACCCCTATTGTTATGGTTGTGCCTATGTATCCCCTATGTTGTTATTATTGTTCCCTTACATTATTATTGATATCTAGGATCTGATTATATTGTGACCCCTTAGACCCCTATATATACCAAGGACGTCTTATCATTTGTATCATCCAATAATTGTTCATTTATGTAAGTCAAATGAGGTTTACCCCTCGAAGAGAATAATTTCTAAGTTGTTGATCTATATTTTCTTTTATTTTGTGAGATGGTTGCATAACATTTGGTATCAGAGCTTTGGATTTTAGGGTTTCACTTCTTCAAATAGGTCATCTTTGAATTTTCGCTATAACGCTTTTTATACGAGGCTTAAGAAGCTGTAATTTCAACCACATGGAGTTGAAATATTGGTAAACTTCGTGTACGAATTTCATATCTTGGTTCACTATATTTTCGGAGATATGATTTGCGGAAGTTAGGGTTTTTGCAAGCTCCAGAATCTAATATCAAACAAGTGACCTATGGAAAACCATCATAACTTTCTCTCTGAGCATCAGATTAGTATTTCGTAAAAAATGACTAAAAAATGCACAAAATTTGGTTTTTTTTGTATCATTTTCATAGATGAAGGTTGAAACAGTGACAGGTGGAACTTTGTACAAGTTCACTCTATTGAACAAGTCAATAATCAGATCATCGTGCGAGATTGGGCATAAATATTTATTGAAGAATCCAATTTTGGTCTGACTTGTGGGGTTGGAAATAAGACTCAGGGGGCTACCAAAGAACAAAATTTCATAACTTGAAGACCCAAAATTACAGATATACAACGGTTTCAATATTGAGCTCCTAAAAACCAAGAAAAGGTTGTGTATTTTTTAATTTTACATAAATTTTGTTTGAAAAAACATTTTGAAGTGATTCAAAGAACATATTGAAGAATAGATATCAATATTTAGTTTTAAAATTTCTCCCAAACAAAATAATTCTACACCCATTAAGCCCTCAGAAATATCTACTATGACGCATAAAGAGCAACCAAAGATGACATGGATGGACTAAAAGGGGAAATGGATCGCTTAAAAGGGGACATGGATGGTATAAAAGGAAACATCAAGGTTTCTAAAGTAGACATGGATGCGATGAATGTCAAGTTGGAAGGGTTGCCAAAGTTGTTGCAAGAAAGGCTTCCCAGTGGTGACAAGGTAATCAATGAAAAACATTATGAGGACAAAAGGAATATGAATTATGATTTTAAAGACTCTAATGTGGGGTTTAAGAACCACCACATTCCAAAGATAGATATGAGGAATTTCTATGGCAAGGATCCAGTAACATGGATACTACAAATGGAGTGATATTTTGATTTACAAGATGTGCAACCCTCACCAAAGGTATGTATTGCATCTTTATATTTAAAACCCAATCAGTGTGTATGGTATAAATGGATTTTTTCTCGTAAACCAATTGTCACCTAGTCAATTTTTATAGAGGAAATGATAGAACATTATGAAGATACAAAGAGCAAGACCTTCTTTATCCAATTGATAAATCTCAAACAAAAGGGTTCAATGGCGAAGCACATTGAAGACTTCCAAAAATTGAATATTAGGGTAATCGATATTCTAGAGGAGCATAGGATTGATGTCTTAAAAGGGACTTTAAAATATAACATCCAACATGAGGTTCACCTTTGGGAACCTGATTCATTGGAGAAGGCATTCAGGGTGGCAATAAAACTTGAAAGTAAAATTGTGGCAACAAGGAAGTCTACTACTCGCACCTACAAAGATGGAAGTGTTGCTATTCATAGTCTTCCACAACCTAGAAGGTTGACACCAAAAAGATTGGAGGAAAAAAAGAGCAAAAGGGATTTGTTACAATTGTGATAGAAAATACATTAAAGGTCATAAATGTGTTGAGAATAAATTATTCTACATCGATTGTGAAGAGGAGGAATAAAAGGAACAAGAAACATCAAAAGAGGAGGATATACAACAAGAACCAAAACCAAAGAAAGAATAAATGAATCCAACCATATATTTTAATGCATTGGTAGGAATTACCACTCGTCAAACTTTCAAGTTAAAAGGATATATCAAGAAGAAAAAGGTAATAGTTATGATTGATTCGGGTAGTAGGCATGATTTTATTCATTGTAAGATAGCCAAGGAATTGAATTGCTTCCTATATCCAACATCAGAGTGTCAAGTGATGGTTGCAAATGGAGGAACTATAAATTTCTCTAGAAATTTCCATAATATCAAGCTAACCATGGGGGAATATGCATTGAATAGTCGAATTCTTTCCATTATAATGGGTGGTTTTGATGTTGTACTAGGAGTCCAATGGTTACAGTATTTGGGAATGACAGCTTTTAATTTTCAAGAACTTTTCTTGAAATTTTTTTGGGAAGGAAAGGAAGTTGAATTAAGGGGTATTGTAGGGAAAGAAGGAAAGATAATTAGCTCTAATGGCATGAAAAAGCTTCTGAAGAAATAACAGCGGGGCATCATTTGCACAATTATGCTCACTAGAGGTTCAAACATCGAAATCATCTATTTCTCTAGATCTCCAAAAAGCCTTGGACAATCATTCCAAGGTATTTGAGACTCCCAAATTCCCCCCACCTATTCGTGATCATGATAATGCTATTCATTTGATTTCAGGAAGTGTTCCTAAAAACATCATACCTTACATATATCCATACGCCAAAAAGAGTGAAATTGAATGTATGGTTGCAGAAATCCTAGAGGTTGGTATAATTCAACCTAGTCAAAGTTCTTTCTTTACTCCAGTAGTATTAGTGCACAAGAAGGATGGATCATGGCGTATGTGTTCAGATTATAGGGAGCTCAACAAGCTCACTATTAAAGATAAGTTTCCCATTCCTATTATTGATGAATTGTTGGATCAATTACATGGAGAAATTTACTCCACCAAGTTGGATCTTTGTTCAGGATATCATCAAATTAGAATGAAGGCTGAAGAAATTTTGAAAACAACATTCATAACTCATGAGGGTCATTATGAATTTTTTGTCATGCCTTTTGGCCTTAGTAATGCACATTCCACATTTCAAGGTTTGATGAATTCCATTTTCAAACTCTTAGGCTTAGAAAATTTGTGTTAGTATTTTTTGATGATATACTCATCTATAGCAAGACTTGGAAGGATCATGTTCAACATGTTGACAGGGTGCTCAAACTATTGGAGGAGAAAAATTATATGAAAAAACCTCCAAATGTTTCTTTAGAGTACAGGAGGTGGAATATTTGGGTCATATTGTATCTCATGAGGGTGTTAAGGTAGATTCTAACAAAGTTAAAAATGGAAAATCCCCACAACCATAAAGCATCTTCGAGGATTTCTCAGGTTGATAGGGTATTATTGCAAGTTTGTTAATAATTGTGGGAGAAGAGCAGCACCTCTAACAACATTACTGAATAAAGATGCATTTTATTGGACTCCAGAAGAAACTAAGGCCTTTGAACATATTAAATATGAAATGTGTCAAGCATCGGTCTTAGTTGCACCATACATCACAAAAACCTTTGTTGTGGAATGTGATGCCTCAGGAAATGGAATTGGTGTTGTTTTAATGCAAGAAGGAAGTCTCATTTCTTTTGAAAGTTATCTAATAAAAGGAAAGTATTACATAAACCTATTTATGAGAATGAAATGTTGGAAATACTACATGCACTAAAGCAATGGAGAACTTACCTAATGGGAAGACACTTCAAGGTAAAAACAGATCACGATACTATTAAATACTTTTTGGAACAAATATTATATTTAGAGGAGTAGCAAAAATGGGTCATGACTTTGAAATCATCTACAAAAAAGGAAAGAAAAATGTCGTTGCAGATGCACTCTCAAGAAAGGATGAGGATGTGGAAGCATTGTTTTGTGCCATTTCTATTATCCAACCTGATTGGATAACCTGTGGAAACTCAATCAAATTTTGTAGAAATATCCCAGTACATCTGATACATTTAGCCAGAAAAATGATTCATTATGGTGCACAAATCTCTTATATCTTTATAAGAATTCCCAACTCAAGCAAACAATTTTATTGGAATTGCACACCTCCCCCTTAGGAGGGCACTCAGGATTTTTAAAAACTTACCACAAATTCAAGAAGGAATTTTTTTGGGATGGACTTAAATCTAATATTCAGAAGTTTTTGGAAAATGTTTGGTTTGCCAACAAAACAAAGTTGAGACAATTAAGACCCCAAGTCTGTTATAACTTTTAGTCATTCCAAGTCAGTGTTGGGAGGAGGTCTCAATGGATTTTATCACATGTTTACCCAAGTTTGAAGGAAAGAGTGTCATCATGGTGGTAGTTGACAGAATTACCAAGTATGCACACTTTTGTGCATTGTCTCATCCTTTTGAGGCTAGTATAGTGGCTATTTCATTTATGGAAATAATTTGAAAGCTACATGGAAGCCCAAAGATTATTGTAAGTGACAAAGATCCTATTTTCAGTCAAAAATTTTGGATGCAATTATTTTCTTGTCTTGGTACTGAATTAGCTCATTTATCATCTTATCATCCTCAATCTTACATGTAAACTTAAATAGTGAATAAATGTTTGGAAGTATATCTTCGTTTCTTTGTATCTGAAAAAAAACACAATGGGTCAAGTGGTTACCTCTAGCTAAATGGTGGTATAACACTTCCTTCCATACTGCAGCAAAAATGGCCCCATTTATGCCACTTTATGGATATCATCCACCATCCATCAAATCATCTTTAAGAGAAAATTATAAGGTTCAGGTCATGGAATATCACATCGAGCATTAACAACAAGTCTTACAACTCTTAAAGTATAACCTCACTTTGACACATAATCGAATGAAACAACACGAAGATAAAAAAATGTAGTGAAAGAAGTTTTGATGTAGGCGAATGGGTATTTTTATGGCTACAACCATACAAGCAAATGTCCCTCATGCAAGCTAAGAAGGATAATAAATTATCACCCGAGTACTAGGGTCCTTACAAGGCCTTGCAAAATATTGGTACTATGGCATACAAATTGGAGCTACCTACATTTATACCATGCAATGTAAACATCAAGAAAAATAAGTTTTTCCAGAACATTGTCATAAATTTTCTTCCTTTGATGTGTATCATAGACCAAACAGAGATAATCTTCCATAACTTAATGGTTTTTGATATGTGCAAGCCATCTAAAATCAATTACATGAATTTTTACAAGTCTCATGATCAACTCACAAATAGACGTGGCTTTATTGAGAAGAATGGGTGTCATGTTATATTGGCTTGGAAGTGGAAAAGAGATTGTCAACCTTTTAAAAGGTCTAGGTGGAAGATGTCTTCAATGCACTGAGGAAAGAAGTGAATGCCCACTGCAAAAATAAAATGAAGGTCCAGATCACAAAGCTTGTGCAAAATTATTTCTCATCAACGTGGATTTTTTTAGCTTTGGTGGTAGAAATTGTTATAATGTTTTTCACCGTGATGCAAAGGATCTACTCAATTATATTCGTATATAAGTAGTCCCTTCATTTATTTTTAATTCCAAATAGATAAGACAAGTGTAAGTGATTTGCAATATAATTTGGATGATAACGTATAACTAGCTTTATAGTTGGAGAGTGTTTGGACCCTCGTGTGGTAAAAAAATTTATAACGGCGTTTTGGGCTAAGTATTACAACCCATCATCAGGAGATGTACGTAATAATCTTAATTATAAATTTAGTTGATCAATGTATGCAGGTAAATAAATAATAATCAAATCATAAAAGCTAAAATTGTAATGTTGGCATTTTTTTAATAATAGAGATAAAAATAATCATTTAATGATTAATAATAGGATTAATTGATATAATAATAATTAATAATAAGGATTAATTAATTAAATAGGTTAATAATTTAATTAAAAAGAATTTATAATGTATTTCGTTAACCATGAATAATAATAATAAGTTTTATTTAATGTAATAAGGTAAATAAGATTTTAAAATCTAATTTACAATATTACATTATTATTATTAAAATAGACATGAAGTGATGTAATAATTAGTTTTTAAAATTAATGTAATAAAATTTAAATTAAATTAGATGTTAATGCAATAATAATTAAATTTTAAATTAATGTAATAATAATATAATGATTAGATTTTATAAGAATTTTAAATCAATGTAATAAAAATGTAATAATTAGATTTTAAATAAAGTTTGATTTAATGTAATAATGTAATAATAATTAATTAAAAATGATAATAATGTAGTTCATTAATAATGATCGATAATAAAATTAAATAATGTAATTAAAAAACTATAATCAATGTAGTAATTATTAATCTAATGTAATTAACTTAGATTAGTAATAATGAAGATAATGTAAAAAAAATGTTAGTAATTTAGTTAATAATGGGGGACCAAGGCTTGCTAAGTTTCCAATCATCATTACAATTAAAGTTATTAGGATGTTTTTCTATTTCTAAGGCTTCTCCAATTTTGCTTTTAGAATAATGATTAATAGAGGCAATGACTTTGGGATTTTCTAGGCATATGTGGTGTTTGGTTACTTTTCAGTCTTCAGATAATGGAAATTCCTTAAATATATCATGATTGATATCAGCACAATGCTCCTTACATGAATTGAGCAGCCAATTTCTCCAATGTAAACTTTTCCACATCCACAAGGGATTGAATATACACCCTTTTTTCTTTTAGGATCAGCTTGGTCTTTAGAATGATCCAACATATTTTGTAAGGTATTAGGAGGAGAGAAGGCAACTTTAATATGATTTTTGTTGAGGATTTTGGATATCGTGTCATTAGTTCCTTTGATATATGGAATTTTGGTAGTTTTTAAGAAGTCCCTTTTATTTCTATTATGTCTATTGTTATTTAGCGAGGTTTTGATAGTATTCCTAATTAGATTTTCATTGTACCCATGACTTTTGAATGCTTGGGTGATATGCTCAAGTTCATTATTTAAGTTATCATTGTCACAAATTCTCTAAGCTCTAATGGCAAGGGTGTTTGTTATGGCTATTTTTTGTGAGGGGTGATGGTGAGAGTCCTCTTGAATATATTTATCAGCGTGGGTTTTCTTACGATAAACTTTATGAGCTATCTTATAGTCTCCCCCTTTGGAGAGAAGGATGTCAAGGAATGATAATTCTCCATTTTATTCCAATTCCATGGTGAATTTAATATTGTTCATTTAGTTACTCATATGGTCAAAGAACTCTTTAATATTTTCTCTACCATGATGCCAAATGAAATGTGTATCATCCACAAATATTTTCGAGTGTACAAGCTTATGAGAGAAAGAGTTGATGCCTTTTTCTTCAAAAGGTTCCATGAAAATATTTGCAACCACAGGAAAAAGCAAAGATCCCATAGCAATTCCATCATTTATTCCAAAATTTGCAGAAATTAAGCACCATCTCAATAAAGGAAGATATGAAAATATTTTTGCAGATGCGAGCAGATCAATAATTCGACATGCAATCCAATCAACTAGGAAAAAACTTAACCGAATCTTTGTTGAATGTAAACAATTTCATATTGATTTGGAAAATAGACTTAGGTTTTACATTTGGATGAACATTCTATGCATCATGTTGAACATTGCCAAAAGATTTGATAATACCTGTAAAAAAAAAAAAAACCTAAGAAATTTGAATCCTTAAAAAATAAATACACTCCATCCCAAAATAATGAATATACTCCTCCATACATGATTAAATCAAATCCATCCCATAATAATGGATACACTCATTTAAATCCTTCCCATATTAATGGATACACTCATCTAAATCCATCCCATAATAATGTATATCCTCAACCTCCATACAAGAACAATTCAAATGTCATTAATCTTTCAAATATCGAACTAGGTAACACGACCCTTAAGGTATTAAATCGAGGTTTAAATTTTGTGGTTGCTCCTACAAAAATACTGCTTGAAAACATTATCTCCTCGGTGGAAGATGCAGTCTCCTCTCTCCTGGAATTAAAATATGAAGAGGTTAGATATGATTGCACTATGGTTTTACGAAAAACTAAACCACCAAGAAAAAAATTTAAATAAGGATGAATTAAAATCTCTCAAAGAACTCAAAATAAATAAGGATATTATGATATTAAGGGTAGACAAAGGAAATTCCACCGTGATCATGAACATTGATGTAACAGCCGTGGTCAAAAATCCATGTAATAAATTTAATAAAGGAAAAATAATAACCATGATCATGGGACATGGGACATGTATTCCAAGATAAATTTTGGGAAAAAACATAGTGATGGGGATCACTTATGATTAATTAATGGCTGAGGAAATGGGCAAAGGAAATGGAAAAGGCTTTGGAAAGGCAAAGTGGCATTAATTGGCATTTTATTTATGAAAATAATGGAAATTGGGAGAAAAGGGAGGTGAAAGGTCCAAAGTTGCATGTGAGGAGGAGAATGAAGGAAAATAATGGAAAATGAAGAAAATAGAGGCCTCATTAATAAAAAGGATTTTGAGGACTAGTTTGTAGTTTTTTGTTAGTTTAGCATTTCGTCAATACAATTTTGGAGCTCTCATTTTCTACACTCTCTCTCTCATACTCTTTGAAACTTAGAGTTTTCTTGGAGCACTATTGGATGAGTGTGTCCTACTTGGTATTTGGAGCAAGAAGGAAAAGGAAGAGTAGGAAAGCATGAGATGACATCGATATGAGTAGCTATAATAGGTTCTTCTTGCAGGTACCAAGTTGCATGTATGATTTCCTTGCTAGTTTTGGCATGCATGGCACACACATGTGGTTTCTTGGTTATGACATGTCACTAGCATGGAGAATTTCCTGGATTGACAATGGATTTTCTTAGCTTTTAATTTTCCTAGATATCCATGGTGTTGTGGGTGTATTATCTTTTGTTTTCTGGTTTGTTCTCATGTTCCTTATGGTTGTGGGTTGAGTTACTAGTTCCTGGAAGCCCTGTAATAGCTTGGGTTGAGTTACTAGTCCTGGAAGCATTGGTTGGAAAAATGCTCTAGAAGCCCTTAGTGGGTTGAACTACTAGTCCTGGAAACCCTAGTTTGGCAAAAGCTCTGGAAACCTGAAAATATCTATGGGTTGAGTTACTAGTTCTGGAAACCCTGGTTGGAACAAACACTCTAAAACCTGGGACAACTTGGGTAGAGACAAATTTGGTTATGGTTAGTGATGTCTGACCATGAGGTGGAATAATTGGTTGAGGGTTGATGTGTTTTGGCTTCTAGAAGCCCTGTTTTGGTTTTGATTGAATTGCTTTATGAGATCCCACATTCAGGCTTGGAATATGGAATGAGGATGATTGGTTGAAAGAGACATTTGGTTCAACCAATCTATGGTAGTACATGGAAGTCCTAGAACTAGTTGCATGTTGCATATGTTAATAAGAAATCCTTTCCTCTTGTATTGTTGGGTAAATATACCTGTTCATATGTGGTTTTTATGGTTTTTATATCCTTGTTATTTCTATTGGTTACATGTTGGTTATAAGTATGTTTTATGACAGGCTTGATGTATGGATCTCATCATGTTTTGATTAGTAACTGAAATTAAAATGAATACATAACCTAATAAATGATAATGCAACCATTGTGATAGAGAAACAATGCTTCTTTATGAATCTCAGATAAGTATGAGACCCCTATGCTCAGATCTGTTGTTATGACCTGTAGATTACATATTTGTGACATGTTTTATGAAATGCATGTCATGGCTAGTAGGGGTCCTGTCAATTCATTTATCAAATGTTTACATTAGTAATATTGTTTCACTGCCATTTACCTTTTTTGGAAGTTTCATGAATTTTTGGGTAGTGGCCTGAGTCCTGGCCCTGAAAAACTGGCACAAAATCTGAGGTCACTGCCTCAGAACAAACTAAAATAGTCCACGGTCGCATGGATGCCTTGTTGTGGGGGATAATGGAGGGTCCCAATCGCATGAATGCCTTGTCATGGGATCGAATGAGGCTTTAGGGATGTGAAAAGGCAAGTTGTCTCAGGGGTTGTTCACTTGGAAGGGTTGGTTGGCTCCTGAAGGTTCAGTAGCATGTGTGGAAGATCAGATTGGTTTTGTTTTGTCGATTCCACCTCCTTAACTGTACATGGGGATTTGAATCACATCATAGTAGCCTCTTGTCACATGTTCACCCTAGAAGATCGATAAACTTGGGTAAATGTGGGAAGAAGGTGTTACAGAGTGGTATTAGAGCATGGTTCACCCCTTGGACTGGATGGGCAATGTGTGCTGGTCGTGCATACATGTTGATTACATATGTGTTCCTTATTCTTGTGGTCAATTTGTTTATTGCATATGCATGGCGTTGGTCATAGTTGTAGTGGTGTCGTCATGTGAAAAGTTGATGATGTTGTTGTTGGATGTGGTCATCATGAGTGCATGTTAGTTGTGCATTGGTCATGCATGTTAATGTGTATATGTTGTTATGAATACACCGAAATGGTGATAGTTATCATGCATGAGGTCATGGTATGTGGTTGGTATGGTCAAGCATCGATGACTGGATAATGGTTGAGATGATGATTAACTATTGATATGATTATGTTTATATATGTATAACGCTAATATGGTTGGTCAAGCATACGAGATATCCTCCCCTGAACTAAATTGAGGTACATTGGTTTGTTTATGATTTGGTTTAGCTGACATGATATACCTTGCAGGAAGAGAATATCAAAGATGACTAGCAATATGGTATACTACAATGCACGAGATTCTCCTTATAGATAAGAGGAGCAACATGGTGAGGCATATTCTCTTGACATAGCAGACACTTTGAGAAGCTTGAAGTTAGAAATAAGGAGTTGCAAAGAAGACAATGACTGAATCATTCAATCACAAGAGAGACTTGCTAGAACACAGGAGAAACAAGCAGAGGTCAATGTCGTGATTCTTCAGAGGTTGTCAGATTTTTAGAGACAAGCATTTCTTAGAATCAGTCATGGGAAAGAGGATAGGACTAATGGAGCATATGGTAGGAGGTTACATGGCGGGAACAGGTTGGATAGATATGACGCAGTTAGGGATGGAAGATTCCTGGATACACCGGATAGACGAGGCATTGGGCATGGAATCAACACTAGTTCTAGTTCAGACAGGTATCATGGTCATCATTGTTACCATCCTTACAAGAGGAGTGATAGGGGATATTTTTCGGATGAGTTCAAGAAAGAAAAGACACCTACGTTTGATGGGGAAATGAAGAAGTCACAAAATGTTGAAGCATGGTTGCTTGGGATGATTAAATTCTTTAGGTTGCATGATTACTCAGCAAACATGAAGGTCATGATACTGACATTTAGTCTTAAAGGTAAAGCATATATCTGGTGCGAAGATGTAAAGAATGTTAGAGGCATTCATGAAGAGGAGTTGACTTGGAGTGAGTTGAGGAGACTATTTAGGAAGAAGTATCTATCAGAGAGATAGATCACCAGGCATCTATTATCGAGATGGTTGGTAATCTTTGTGATAAATTTATTTCTATTTTGATTCACCCTAGATATAATTATAATTATGTTAATCCTGACCTAGTGGATAAGTGTGGTTTGAATAAAGAATTTCATGCAGAATCTTGGCTAGTGCAGTTGTATACAAGTACAAAGAAAGGAGTTCATCATTGGGTAAGATCTTTTACATTTGAGTTGAATGGTATGCCTACTTCAACACATTTGAATGTACTTCCATTGGGATAATATAGTATGTTGTTGGGTATGGAATGGTTGTAGCTTCATAGGACCAAGGTGGATTGTTATAACAAGGCTATTAAGTGCCTGGATCACAAAGGGGAACAAAGAGTCTTACAGGGTAAGAGGAAGGAAACATTAGTTAGAATGGTGAAGCTATGCAAGCAAAGCATAGTCATAGGAAAGGGTGTGGGTTATTCATGGTGCATATTTCTAGTGACAAAGGTAAGGAAGTTGAGGATGCAGATTTATTGAGCAGGTACCTAGTTCTATAACAGTTTTAGGATGTGTTTCCTACAGAGATTTTAGAGTTGTCATCTCCCAAGGAAGTGGAATTTTATATTGAGTTGGCACTAGGGATAACACCAGCATCAAAGGCACCTTATAGGATGAGCACTCCAGAGTTGGTGGAGTTGAAGAAGATGCTTGACAAGGGATACATTAGGCCAAGTGTATCACCTTGGGGTGCACCTGTGTTGTTTGTGAAGAATAAGGATGGTACTCTCAGGTTATGCATTGATTACAGACAGTTGAACAAAGTGACCATCAAGAATAGGTATCCATTCCTAAGGATTGATGACTTGTTTGGTCAGTTGAAGGGAGCAACAATGTTCTTGAAGATTGATCTGAGATCAAGATACCATCAGGTAAGAAGAGGACATCTACAACACTGCTTTTCGGACTAGGTATGGGCATTATGAGTTTGTTGTAGTTCCACTTGGTTTGACTAATGCTCCATTTACTTTTATGTGCTTGATGAATGGTGTGGTGTGTCCTTATTTGGACAAGTTTATAATTATATCCATTGATGATATAATGTTATATTCTAAAAATGAGGAAGAGCATGCCAAACATTGAGCAGTAGTATTGAGATTGCTAAGAGAGCATCAGTTGTATGCCAATCTTAGAAAATGTAGTTTCTTTCAGATAGAGGTACACTACTTGGAGTATGTGGTTTCCAAGGAAGGCATAGAAGTTGCTCCAGAAAATATAAGGGCTATCATGGAGTGGTCAGCTCCTAGGAATGTGGATGAGGTAAGATCATTCATGGGTTTAGCAAGTTATTGCAGGAGGTTCATGAGGAACTTCTCATAGATTTTTTATCCTATTACATCATTGCAAAGGAAAGGTAAGAAATTTGAATGGATATAGGAATGTGCAGCTAGTTTTGAGCAGTTGAAGTAATTGTTGATAAATACTCCAGTGTTAAAGATTAAAGATTCGGACAAAGATTTTGTGGTATGTAAAGATGCTTGCAAGAGAGGGCTTGGTGGAGTCCTGATGGAGGAAGGACAAGTAGTATGCTATGAATCAAGGAAACTTAATGACCACGAGTAGAATTATCTGACACATGATATTGAGTTGGAAACAGTCATCCATGCATTGAATATGTGGAGGCATAATCTTCTTAGCAAGAGATTCATATTGATGAGTGATCACAGTGGATTTTTGTATCTATTTGACCAACTGAATCTGAATGCTAGACAAGCTAGATGGTTGGCCATGATCAATTAGTTTGACTTTGAGATCAGGTACATTAAAGGTAAAGAGAACAGGGTTGTAGATGCTCTTAACAGGCAGATACAAGTACATAACAGCTATGAGTTCTTATGGGATCGATTTACACATTCAAATATTGCTAGAAAGACAACTGGATGACAAGTATATGGAGCTTATGCACAAGTTATAGGAAGGTACATGTGATTAAGATGTGGACTATCGTCTAACAACAAATGGCTTGGCCAGATTTAGGGATGGGATATATGTGCTAGACGACATTGAGCTCAAGAAGCTTATCTTGAGGGAATTTCATGCTAAGCATATTTAGGCCACACAAGATATCAGAAGACATTGATAGTGGTGAAGAAGTTCTACTATTGGACAAACTTGAAGAAAGAAGTGGTAGAGTTTGTGGCTAGGTGCTTAGATTGTCAACAGATAAAAGTAAAGTGTAGATATTCAATTGGATTACTACAACTGATTACAATTCCAGAGTGGAAATGGGAGGTCATTTCCATGGACTTCATTACAAGTTTGTCGAGGACATCTAGACAACATGATTCTATCATAGTTATGGTGGACATGTTAGCAAAGGTAGCACACTTCATTCTAGTGAAGTCTACATATTCATCTAATGATGTAGCACAGGTCTTCAACAAAGATGTAGTGAAGTTGTATGGTGGATCGAAGAAAATTGATTAGTAGATGATTAAATTAATAAAATGACTTAAATATTAAAAATTATATTTACAAAAAAATAATTTTAATTAACTTAATTAAATTAAATTAACTTAATTGACTAAACTTAAGTAAGAAAATTAACTAAATCAATCAAATTATAATTACATATTAAAATTAATTTTATTTACACTTTATGAAAGTACAATAAAATATCTATTTACATATATTATGTCTAGGCTTGAAAAATAACCAAAAGGATATTTTTCAAACTATATGTCAAAATCAAGCAAATCATTGGAAAGCTAGTAGCGAAACAAAAGGAATGAAGGTGTCGAAAATCAAAATTGAGAAAAGTAAAAATCACCCAAAATTAACAAAATTGAAGCATTATAAAAGCAATTTTAACAAAAATTTACATGGAAATCCCCATAATTTTTCGAAAAAAAATAATGATACATCTAAAATTAGCAAAATTGAAGTATTATAAAAGCGATTTTAACCCCAAAAAAATACATGGAGAACCTCATAAAATTTATGGGAAGTGGTTGAAAATTACATGGAGGACTTCATAAAAATTATGGGAAGTGGTTAAGGCCTCAACAGGAATGTGAATCATAAATAAAATATTAAAAAAAACTGATAAAAAAATGAAAAAAATTATAATTAAAACAAATTATTAGTATTAAGATTTTAATGTTGAGAATGTGAATCATAATTAATTTTTTTTAAAAGAAATGAAAAAAAAAAATTATATTTAAAACATTTTATTAGTCTATTGTTAAAATTTAGCATAGATTTATCTTAACTCTAGATTGATCAAAAGTAAAAGTAAACAATCAAAGTTTTCGAGGTGTAAACATTTCTTTAAGTTTTACACTAAAAAAAGAACACTTAGTAGATTTAGAATGAAAATGAACCTATATTAATTGTAGTAAATTGAAATATAATTTTTTATTTTATTTTTAATTATAAAAATAAATAATAAACATATACTTTTTTAACTTCAGATTTTATGAAAAAGATTATGTAAAAGCTACTTTTAAAAATAAATAAATTATATTTTAAAATATTAAACCGATTATAGTTTAATTAAATCTTAATCATAGTATTCCATTACAAATGATACTTCCATTACTCAACTTAACACTTAGTAGATTTGGAATGAAAATGAACCTATATTGATAGTAATAAATTGAAATATATATATATATATATTAAAAATAAATAATAAAAATATATTTTTTAACTTCATATTTTATGAAAAATTTACAGAAAAAATATTTTTTAAATATTAAACTTATTAGAATTTGATTAAATCTTATGAAAAAAATTACGCAATAGCTATTTTTAAAAATAAATAAATTATATTTTAAAATATTAAACTTTAATGTTAGTATTCTATTATAAATGATACTTCCATTCCTCAACCTAAGTTCAGCCTTATTAAAAACAAAATAATAATAATTAATAACCATGTTTTTTATAATAAAATATTAATTATAAAAGTTTTGTAATATTTTATTATATTGAAAAATGTGAATTATAAATAAAATATTTTTAAAAAATGAAAAAAAATATAATTAAAACATTTTAAAGACACCCTCGTTGAACAAAGGATGATAATAATAAATATTCATACTAATCATCTATTTTGCTTTCCAAAAAATTTATTCTCAATTCCACTTTGACTAAACAACTGGAACGACACTGGAAGTAATTGAGGTGTAGACTTTCACATGTGGACGGCAGCTTAGATCGCAGAATCGCCGCCTTTGCGCACGAGGTAAATAGTTTTCAAATCTATCATTTCTTTTTACAAGGACATTCTCCAAAGAGGAAGAAATAATGAAAAGAAATGGTCATTGGTTGCCAGGGAAAAATTTTGTATTCTAAAATTAGCTAGGGTTTAGGTTTGAGAAATCTGGAGATCTTGAACAGAGCGTGGGAGCTAATTTAAAGTGAAGATGGGTTTGGTGAGGAAATGAACTATGGAAAAAAAAAATATTACCATACTTTTTCATAGGTAAAAAAGTGGAGTATCTTCTAGGATCTTAAATTTGGAATTTGGCACTCACCTACTAGAGTCTAATCTAAAATATCACTTTTTTAGAGATTAGGGATGGGTGGACAACACTCTTTTAACAAGATGCTTGGAAACAAATGCCAAAGCTAGGGAATCATGAGGAACTTCGTGAGATAGAATATATACTTCAATCTAACAATGCACTACAGTTGAATACTTTTGGAAATCAACGCATGAACCGATGCTATGGAGGTGATGAAAAACAATTGCGGATTGGCTGGTGCACCCAACTTTAAATGATTGGCCCATTCTAGCTCATGAACTTCAAATTTGAAAAATTTACATTGCTATGGACCCGGATAAACTATGTTGGGGCTATCAAGCTAAAGGGATGTTCATTCTTAAGGAAGCTTACTCTTTGCTCGCTGGTCACCACAACATCCATCACGCACTGCTATGGAGGAAAATTTGGATGAATGGACATTGGCCTAAGGTTGCACAATTCCTATGGTTGATAGGCACAAAAAAAGATCCTTTCATGGGATTAAATTAGAAAAAAGGGGATTTTAAGGTCCATTTTTGTGTCCTCTTTATCGGAATCAAGAAGAGATGATGAAGATCTCTTGAATACTTTCCCTCTCGCATACAACCTTTGGATGCAAGTTCTACTACTCTTTGGATATACACACTGTAACTATATTACAATCTGGTAGAAACCTTGGAGAAATGTAGAACAAACATTTTCAACAACCATATATTGAATTGGGCATGGAATCTCATTCTTGGTTTTGTCATGTGGGTTACTTGGAATTAGAGAAACAAGAGGATATTTAAGCAAAAGAAAAAAAGAAGAATGTGTGCTTTGGAAAACTATCAAGAAAAATATATGTGAGGCCTTACTCTTTGAAGTTTGGTCTTGAGAGGATTGAAAAAGGAATCAACATGAATTTGAGATCTTATCAAAATTGGAGCTTTCTCCTCGAATGATATCTTCTCTGCCTCCTAAAATCCCCACTCCCAAAAATTCTTCCTTGACAATTTACACTCCCCCTCCATTGGGATTTGTGATGCTAAATTTTTATGGTACTTCTGAAGGAAATCTTGGTCTAGCTGGTTATGGAGGGATTTTTCACAACTAGGAAAACCAAACCTTGAAGTTGTATGTTGAAAATTGTGGCTTCACAGGTAGTAATGTAGTGGAGCTCCTAGCCTTAAAAAGAGGTCTAGTGTTGGCAATCAATAAAGGCTACTCAAAATTGTAGGTGGATGGTGACTCTTAGTCAGTCATCTCAACTATCAAATGAATTATCAACATGACTCCTATTGATAAAAAATCGAAAAGTTGGCACCTAGAGAATATTAGTTCTTTCATCCCCAAGCTGCTTCATTCAATTCATTATGTGACAACTACACATACTCGTGGAACGAGAAACGAAGTGGACATTCATATAACAAAAAATTGGTTCGATTCGGTGACATCTAGTTGGAAGGAACCTTTGCAACTTATTCTTGATGTTGACAATAGTACCCTGATTGAGGTGATGATCGATGGGACGTTGAAGATTGGGGGCAGATCACCACCTCATTGCCTCCCACAACATATCAGAGGGGGGTGCCATGGCCAACCTTCCTCATGAAACACACATGCAAACAATATATATTATCCTCATTCCAATGTCAAGCCTTCCTTCATATGTCTATGTCACAAGGGGAGAGCTTACTCCCTAGTTTTTCTGGTACCACTGGACTTCTCCCTCACTATAGGTGCAACAATTCCCTTCAGGGAAGGTCCATGGGTGGAGATAAATTCTCATAATTATAACATAAATCATGGGCTAGTCACCAAGCACAAATGTTAGCCTTCTACAATGGATGAGAGTTAACATGCACCTGCATGAATGACATATCAGTCTCTAGGTCTAGAGGTCTATGATGCAACTTGTGGTAGTCGAACAATGTATAGGAATACGAATTTTGGTTAGAGAGAGAATGCAAACTTTGGGCCTTCGTTGTGTTGTTTGGATTTGGTACTATAGAAGTCTATGATTTCCACCATCCTTTAGAATGCACATCTTTTCTGATTCAGGCTTAGTGGGCTAGAAAACTCAAGATAGGGCCTTAACCCTTTGGGTCATTGCTTTTATTGGTTTGGTATCAGATTGATGGCTATTAATTGGGTTGGTTTTGATACTAGTTGGGTCTAGCTATGACTAGAACTATTGTTTATCCTCGCATGCTCCAAGCCCTGTTATAAAAATTTTATTTGTCTATAGTAGTCACTTGTTCTTCTCTATTCACTAACATTACCCACCCTGGCTTCATAGACTACCTTGTTTTTTGTGTCTTGTGGTTTTTATAAGTCATCTCTTCGGAGTTCTAGGCTGCTGGGGTTTAGTTATCTAACCTAGGTAATTTATTCTTAGGCATTATGCCTTGGCAAAGAATGCACATCTATTAGGGGATGGTGGACAGTGGCTAACATGGTAGGCCTCAAGCTCAAGCCCATGCCCAAAAAACCACAATCATCTTCCACTTTGCTACACCCCCTGAAATTCGTGAAGAAATTCATCAACCTGAAACCTTCACAACCAATGATCATTAGGATTATTCATATTCAGAAATCGTTGAAGAGGTTTCTAGTAGGGTTCCTAGCGCTGGTCACACCAGGGGAATATGGAGATAGTATTTGAAATCCATCACATTAACAAAAATGGTTTTCACATAGGTGCTCTGAAACATATAAACATTAGTTTAATTAATGTTTGATATGGACCCAACTAGGAGTTAAAAGAGAGAAAATGTGTCAAGATCTAAAAGGAGAAAGAATATCCCTACTTCCAATGTGCATGAACTAAGAAGACATTCTTTGTTAAACATATATAACAACATGTTGTGCTATACAACAACCCGCCCCCCTCCCCCCCACAACCCCCCCATTTCACAAATTTTAAATCTTAGTCTTATAATGCCAATTATGAAATGGGTGCCCTTTAGAATATGAATAAAAGCAATAAAACTTTTGAGTAAAATAAATTTTCCATAAAAGTCATATAAAAAAATTTCTTTATGAGTATTCTAGGACCGCTCATCGCTAATCTCAATTCTTTATAACCTGCGAACATCCATTTAGAGAGGTGCAATGCGATTAGAGTCATAATAAAACCCTCATCACAAAGTTTTATCAAAGTAAGCCATTTATAAATACGATGTGATAAAACTATCGCATCGCGCACATCATATATCCCAAGGAATGACTTATAGCGTTTCGTTGAAATCTTGGAATACGATAAGGCTATCGCAATTTCATATCGTTGATTCATAGGGAAGCATCAGAAAAACTCCATTGAAATCTTCCGATGCAATTTAATTATCGCATATCGCACTCTCGATAAAAGCGAGTTATAAAATACTATGAATACATGTGGTATAGGGATAAATCGATTATAAAGAAATAGTGTAATTTGCCAAGTTTGAAAGTCGTCGTCTCCACATACCAGCTCAGCACT
Source organism: Pinus tabuliformis (assembly GCA_031772625.1). Classification (NCBI taxonomy): domain Eukaryota; kingdom Viridiplantae; phylum Streptophyta; class Pinopsida; order Pinales; family Pinaceae; genus Pinus; species Pinus tabuliformis. The sequence goes on from CM062813.1 coordinate 592,683,264, forward strand.
CATCGCAATCGCAACTATGCAAACAAACCTTTTGAGCATGGCGCTTGTAACTCCCGATTTGTGATAAACGATTATTACACTTATATTAAAATAATACAATCGTTAATTGCAAATTGCAGAGTCACGACACCTATTCTAAAAAGGACCGTTACAAAACTTGCGATGCGACATATGGCTTCAACATTAAAGTTTCATGTTGGAAGTTACGGTAAAACATTAAGGAGTAGTTATGGTTAAGTCCTTTAAGGATTTCATCCGTGGTAGCTATGTACAATATAAGATCTTTTGCATCTAATGCGCATAACTGCTTGTAGTCTGTAATTTGTGTATTATCTCCTCTCAAGTTTTTCACCTATTACGCTCTTCTTTCTCATTTTGCAGAGCTGATCTAGAATCGCACAGTTGGGAAAGATGTCTAAGAAATCTCGAAAGGAAAAGGCCCCCATTACAGTGGAAGAAGGACCAGCAAAATTGGTGTTAATTGCAGATACTGCTTGTCAAGGCCTTGGTAAAATCTTGTGGGAAGGCATATATGCTTTACCTGAAGCAGAAAATCCAATGAAGATAAAAGAAGAAGCAACAGCTGATGGAATTGATCGAATGAAAAGCACGCTCAATGATTTGGCCAGCTCCTTCCTCCATAGAATAGTAGCCCGACCAAAAGTTTTACCATATAATGACTAGTGATATGGGTAATCGAAAGTATTAATATCACAGACAGATATTTCTTCACAGCCGATGGGAGGATGTTTAGGAAATTCAAACCTGAAGATGTCAAGAGAATGTATCACTTGTTGGATCCCCAACAACACTACAACAAATCATTCCTTTAAGCTTTCACTAAGGAGAATGACATAGAGTCAGACCCTATCAAACAGTGGAGACATTTTCCAAACAAGCATAAACATGAATCCTCTAGTATGTACTCTGTGGACTCCTTAGCATCTCCATATTGTTATGCTGCTGCAATGGTATGTAGGCTCTTTTGAAGCCCCAATTCTGTTAGATTTTCTATAGAAATGGTTCCATTAATAGAAGCAAAAATCAACTCCTTTATTATGGATTGGGCAACCATTCTATCAGATAAAATGTCTAGTCAAATACTAGATTATAGAAGGAATAGATTTGTCTCCACTAGAATTGTGCCCCCATTCTATATGAGCGCCTACATAATGGACACAATCTGTTTTAATTCTGACTTTCCCATCCTAGGCTGGAAATGGACTGTTCAAGATCCAACCCCCATTCATATTTATCATAAATATTTATGGAAGTCTGACTACAAGAATCATTTATATAGGATTTGCCATGGTTTCACTTTACCTGTCCATCAAGCCATCTTTGATAAACCTGCTCCTCAGTTGTCTGACGAGGCTAGCATTGACTTAACTTCAATCGGCAGTTGGTTTGAGGAGGAGAAGTTCACTTATATTAGGGTTTTTGGCATTATTACAGACCCTCATGTCCTTCCACTCTACATCCCTGATAAGCTATTAGCTAGGGAAATAGGTTACCAGATAGTGGAAAAAGGGATGTGTACAAACCTTAAAGATTCTAAGAAACAAGTATGGCCTCCATTTCCCCTCTGCTGTGGCACTTACACATTGCAAGATTTTAAATATGTTGAGAAAGAAGCAAAAAAAACAAAGAATATGGGTCTAACGGTTATTCCTAAAAGACAATATGATCCAAACAAGGTCGCTTTCAATTTCACCAGTCAGGTGAAAATTAGTAAATTTATACATGAGAAGGATGACTTTGATGACTTATTCGCTTCAGCGGAGTTGTTCTCACAAGTAAGTCATTTGGCAAGATTCAAATTGGGAGCCGAGAAGATGGACAAATTCATGGAATACAAGACACAGAGGTTATCGATAGTACCTCTCGATTTATTAAGTACTACCCCTATTGTTCAACAAGCAGATCACGCAGGGAGAAGAGTATTGAAGATATTTTTGGGGAAGGGGAAATAGGTGGAAAGAAAAGTGAACCCCTTAGCATAGATTTTCATATTGACCCCATCTTCATAAAAGAATGGGAGAAATTTGATCAGTAGATCAAAAGCCAAAGTGACCCCAAAAACATTACCACTTCATCATTGCCCATGACACAATGGCCCATCGTTCCTAATAGTGCAATTGAAGTAACACCCAGTAAAGACATAGCTCAGAAAGAGATTGAAATAATCCCTGAAAATCATTCAGGAGAAATTACATTGAATATTGAGGAAATACCACCCTTGGATGTATTTTACAACCAAAAACACACGGTTGTAGTCAAGAGGCAGAGGAAGAAGAGAAAAATAGACTAGACATCATCTACAGCTCCTCAGTATGAATTTATGAATTATGGAAGGATTTAGAGGTCAATCCTTCTGAGGATTTGACTAATTTATATCAATTTGCAGGGGCATACATAGCCGCCACAATTGATAAGGCAACTGAGGTTAACCAATTGTTCAAAGAAAAGGATCAAAAGATTAATTAGCTTGAAGAACAAGCAGCAGTAGAATGGAAGAAAATTAATCGGCTTGAAGAACAGTTGGCAGAAGGAAAACAAAAGAACGAGCAGCTTGAGGAACAATTAAATATGGAGAAACAGAATATCGACCAAAATGCCATCTAAAAACAACAATAGTTGTCTCAAGAACTTGAATAGCTTCAATTGACACATCAACAAGAAATCAAGACTAAAGAGAAGCAAATCACATAGCTGCAACTCTGTATAGAACAGTTCAGAGATTATCCCAAGGTTGAGGAATTTAAGAAGGAAGCCCTAGAAGCAAATAAAGCCTTATCTCAATAGCTCAATCTACTTTGCCATAAAATATCTCTTATCGACCCATTATGCATCATAACTACATCACCGATCGATCAAGAAATCAATACCAGGTTAGAATTTGAGGATGCAAATGAGAAGGTCACAAATTACCTATCCTAGCAAAGCACAGTAGAAGGAATAGCCGCTAACCTACCGAAAATTCAAGAGTCGCATAAAGAAATATTGTTTACAGAGTGGGAAACACAGCTAATAAAGGAAAAAAGGGCTACCTCCAGGGCTAGGTCTATAATGAATAATGTGATTGAAATGATAAATGATGGTTTATATGGAGCCAATTTAATTTCCGATTATTCCCCAGGTAATCTTCCAAAGGAGAAAATGTTAGAAAATCAATGGAAGCAAGATTCAGCCACCAAATATGAACAAATCAATAGAATACAACGCATCATATGGGATTCGTATTGGTCCTTTTTGGTCAAGCCGCACAACTAACAGATGACCGTCAAATGCCTTGCCGATGATGTTGATCGTATGATCCCCGAGCTTTCGGACAACTACACTCTAGGAGGAGTCATCCTCCGGAAATTCAAAATATGCTTTCAATTTGTCAGTTGCAAATATAGGAGAAGAAATAGATATGATGAGCCCTTTTAGACACAATTGCATTATTATTTTTGCAATTTAAATCCTAGATTTTAATGTTGGCGGTTCCAACAACTCTCAGCGATTTTTGTAGACAATTTGTTTTAATTCTATTATATAAACCCTTTCATGTTATTGGAGAGGGGGTCCTCTATTTGTACAAAAACAAGACTAGAGAAGTTGCACTTCTGCACTTCTTAATTTATTTTTTATAAGTAGTGGATCAAGGTTTCAGATTTTTGTGAAGGAACTTTTTCAAGACCTGCATTTCTGTATCTCTTGGAAGTTTCTGGAATAAAAAGGTGGAATCAGAATGTTACTTACATATCAAGACTCAAATGCATGCGGTATTTCTATCACTATTCCTTTTGTCTTGTTCTTTATGTAATTAGAATTTCATTTAATTTGCTATTATTGACGTATTAACATGCTTCAAGCAATTCTATATTGAGTCACTTATGAATGATTTAGAATTGTTATATTAGAGATATATGTCAGCAATAAATACTAGTATGTCATGCAATATGTTTTTATAATTACTTTGTTTAATTTCTTAAACAAAGTAATCATTATTTAAATGCATCTTTCTCTGGATAAGTAAACCATCTATATGATTATTTGTCTGCTAGGAATTATCAAAAATCACATTGTTATAAGATTACCCGGGTTATATAGATATATGTGTATATTTTCAGAGTTATAGATTAAATCACCTATCATCTTTGTTATATATTTAAAAACTCATTCATCAAACCATACATTATTGGGAAACTGGTCCCATAATATCCAGTCGGAGCCACCACTCCAAACAGAAATGGAGTTGTACTAAGGTTCGGATCGGGTGGTTATCCCCAATGTTGATGCTATGATTTTAGAGGCATCAACATTTTTGGCACTAGAAGGAGGGCCTAACTATGAATGGCGAGTAAATCTAAATCCACAAGCCATTCTAAGAGTAAAACTCCCTCACCATCTCCTCCAACTTCTTCTTCGCATTTTAAACCTCTTATTCCTAAGCAAGAAGTTGAAAGTGTTGGGAATAATACTTGGGGGGGGGGGGGGGGGGGGGGGGGGGGGTGAATCAGTATTATCAGGTCAATTATTTTTCATTTCACAATCAGATTTGTATACGCTACTTTAGTTAGTAAATACCGCATATGTACACAACTTCAGTTAAGGAAACAAGCGTATATAAGCAGAATTGTAATTTAAATTATTCTTCAGATGTTGATCATTAATCTGTGCATTAAACCATATGAACAGTAACCAGGAATAGTAAAAAGAAAAGGCAATCACACATAAGAACACAAGATATAAGGTGGAAACGCAATGTGGGTGAAAACCACCTGCTACAATTCGTCTCTATCTTCTTTCAATTAGAAAATCTTATATCAGTACGCAAGCTGCTACCTACAGAAGGCTACAACCTTCTCTTGTTCTCCAGCTTCTCCTGGAAGGGAGCTACAACCCCCTTAGCTCTTGTACTAGCTGAGGTACTACTACGTAAGCGCTGACCTACAGAAGGCTACAACCTTCTCTTTTCTTCCAGGGACCACGTTTCATAAATTTTCATACTGGATCCATGAATATCAATCAATCATCAAGTATATCTACATTAACCAAACTCCTTTGTACAAACAAATACTGAATCAACCAATAACTTCTCAGAATGTTGTAACCAGAAAACAGTACCAGTAACGAAACACCAATCCTGAACCCAGAACACTGCAACAATAAACAGAAGCAGCTAAAACATATTTCATGAGATATACACTACTTCAATATGTGGAAACTGCGTGCATACGCTTCTGTATTAAGGGCATCCTGCGTATACGTTGTTTTAAGTTAGTGAACCAACGTGTATACGCACCTTTGCTGCGTTGAACCTGCGTACAAATCTATAAAAGATAATTTATCCGTTTTACTTATTCAGACATTAGTTATACCCAGATTATCATATTTATAGATCACATCATGTGCCAAATATAACAGATCAAAAATTACACAAAGATACTTCTCTTCAAAACGCCTTAAGATCTTGACCCATCAATAGAACTTATCCTTCTCCTTGCGCTCAGGTTCCTCCTTGATTCAGATCTAGTTATGCACCATAACCCAATGACAGTATTCTAGATCTTGCTCTTCATAAGATATTCAATGCTACAGTTGATCCTTGCCAAATGATCTCCTTCCCTTTTTATAGACTTAGGCCTTTCTCAAACAATGGTCGAAAACCATTGAGAACCAATACTAGGGACCCAATACCTAGGTTCAACACTTTGGATGCAATACCAAGGACCAAAACCATAGGTTCAAATATGTCGGACTAAATACCATGGACCAAACATAAGATTTCCCACATGTACGCGCTTTTCTTTGCATGAAAGTGCGTGCATACGTATACACGCCTTTTGATCAGTACACCCGCGTGTATACACGATTTTGTTCAGAGGAACTTGCGTATACCTCATTTTCTTTCATTCTGAGAGCCTGAACTGTGATCTGCCCTTTGAGTGAGTTTCCATCAAGGACAACACCTGTGCCATAGTGCCAAACCTGAGTCACAATGCCAACAATCTCCCCCTTTGGACTTGATGGCAACCCCAAGTCACTCAAAATCATTCTCCCCCTTTGACATCAAGGGCAAAGGGTTATGCTCCCCTTGAATACATGCTGAAATCTCTGTTCTGTTGTGTTGTCCAAGCTCCCCCTAACTGTAGGCAAGGTCTGCAAGAAGATGTTTTACAAAAGAAAACATGACTTTATACATTATAAATGACCTTCCTATCACCAAAGACTCATACATACATCCATCTCCCAACCAAGTGGGGACTGACTCATCTACCCAGGCATAGTGGGGAAACCAAGATAGGCCGTTACATGGCCTTGATAAGAATAGAAATACATGACATAGAGATGAAATATCTACAACAAGACTAGCATCTGTCAATCATCAATCATCATAACCATCAATCAGCAACCATGCTCTTCCTCATGCACCTGTTCCACCTGAAATTAAAACAACTGTGAATGTAAATCAAGATCTTCTAAGATAATGCCAACAATGCATTATTAGAAGAGTATATGCTCCCCCTGAGCCTGTTCCAGATGGTCTCCGCCATACCTATACTAGAATATTTTCATCCTGAAGTTGGCCCACTATTTTTCTTTAAACCAACATATACGCGACTGTATCTTCATAAACCTGTGTATGTATGTGGATCCTCCTCATGAAACTCGCGTACAACCACTTTTCTCTAAAACAGACAAGATTCAGCAGCAAGATGATGCATCAACTACCCCCAACTTCTGTTTGAGGTATTCAAATGTCTCCCTGGGCAGTGGTTTGGTGAGTATCTCAGCAACTTGTTCCTTACTCCAATTAACCTTTTGTTCAAGCACCTGTTCTCGGAGAAAATGATACTTGATAGGTGTGTGCTTAGTCTTTGAATGCATGACATGATTCTTTGAAATACTGATTGCACTTGTATTATCACAAAAAATGGAGATAGGTGGAGTACAAGTGATTTGTAGGTCTTGCAATGTTTGCATCATCCAAAGGAGTTGTGTGCAGCAAGATGCAGTGGCTACATATTCTGCTTTAGTTGTAGAGAATTCAATTGAACTCCGTTTCTTGTTGAACGAAGATACTAATCTAGAACCCTTAAAGAATGCACCACCAAGTGCTTTTTCTATCATCCACGCTTCCTGCCCAATCTGCATCTATATATGCATGAAGTGTGAGATCTGTATCTCTAGGATACCATAAGACATAGTCTTGAGTTCCTTGAAGATACTTGAAATTCTCTTAACTGCCTGAAGATGAGTTTCCTTTGCATTTGCCTGAAACCTTCCAACTATTCCCACTGCATGCATAATGTCTGGTCGAGTACCTGTTAGATAGAGCAGACTACCAATCATGGATCTATAGGTTGGTTGATGTACTGCTGCTGATTCATCATTTGTGCTGAGGTTGCATCCTGTTACCATAGGGGTACACATTGGTTTCGAGTCCTCCATCCCAAATTTCTTTAAGATCTGCTTGAGATACTTGGTTTGTGATAGAAAAATGTCGTCTTTGTTTTGTTGGACTTGTAAACCAAGAAAATATGTGAGCTCACCAAGCATGGACATTTCAAACTCTTTCTGCATCACCAAGGCAAAATTTTGACTCATGTCTTCTTCATTGCTACCAAAGATGATATCATCAACATACACAACAAGTATTAGCAACTTATCATTGTCAATTTTTATATATAGATTGCTATCTGTTGATCCTTTTATAAAACCTTGTTGATGGAGGTACTTATCCAACCGATAATACCAAGCCCTTGGAGCCTATTTAAGGCCATAGAGAGCCTTTTTGAGTCTGCATACAAGTTTTGGATCATTTCCAAGAATAAACCCATCTGGTTGTTCAATATATACTTCTTCATCCAAGTCTCCATTCAGGAAGGTAGACTTCACGTCCATTTGAAATACTTTGAACTTCTGAAAGCTAGAAAGAGCAAGGAACATTCTTATGGCCTCAAGTCTAGCAACTGGTGCAAAATTTTCTTCAAAGTCTATACCTTCTTGTTGAGCATACCCTTTACAAACAAGTCTGGCCTTGTTTCTAATCACATCTCCATTTTCATTCATCTTATTTTTGAATATCCATTTTGTTCCTATGACATTCTTATCTTTTGGTCTAGGAACCAACTCCCAAGTGTTATTCTTTTCAATCTGCTCAAGTTCTTCCTCCATGGCCTTTACCCAGCATTCATCCTTGCATGCCTCTCTTACATTTTGTGGTTCAGTGGAGGAGAGTAATGCTAGATAACTTGAAGCTTCTGAAATGGTTCTTCTTGTTTGTACACCTGCCTCCTTTTGCCCAAAAATTTGGGTTTCTGGATGATTCTTCTGAACGTACCTGGATGGAGTCTTTTCTTCTATTTTTATCTGTTCTTCTAGTTCCTATGGGTTTCTTCTTCATCATGAATATGATTTGATGTTGAAGGATAGTCTTCATCATCTTCGAAATCTTCAGTTTTTACTTGCCTAGGAGTGTTCCCTTCTTCATCAACCACTACATCAATACTTTCGACAAATTTTCCAAGTCTTTTATTGTAACACTTATATGCTTTGCTTTGAGGAGAGTAACCAAGGAGAATGCCTTCATCTGGTCTAGGTTCAAACTTGCCAAGGTTTTCATCAGTCTTTTTGATGTAGAACTTGCTTCCAAAAATTTTGAAGTATTTAACTGTGGGAGTCTTACCATACCAAAGTTCATGAGGAGTCTCAGTGCCGTTTACCTGGACGTTTGTCTTATTGAGAATAGTAACTGCAGCAAGTGCGGCTTCACCCCAGAAGGTTGCAGGAGTTCCAGACTCATCAAGCATAGCATGAGCCATTTGTTGAACCATTCTGTTCATGCTTTCCACTACTCCATTTTGCTGAGGGGTCCTTGCAGCAGAGAATCCCATTCTTATTCCATGTTCTTCATAAAAATCAAAGAATTCATCTGAGGTAAATTCCCCTCCTCGATCAGACCTAAGGCATTTGATTCTGCGATCTGATTCATTTTCAACCAAGGCTTTCAATGCTTTTAAATTTTCGAAGGCTTCATCTTTATGCTTCATAAGTCCTAACCAACACATCCTGGAAAAGTTGTCAATGAACAATATAAAGTATTCTTCTCCTCTAGGAGACCTTTTCCTAGATGGACCACATACATCAGTATGGACAAGTTCAAGTGGCCTACTAGCTGATCCTTCCTTCTCAAGGAAATTAGTTCTGGTTTGCTTACCAAACTGACATGATTTGCATAATGTATTGTCTGGAATTGATCACGAACCGCCTGATATTTGCATGCTTTCCTTATCTGAGAGAAGCTTAGATGCCCCAATCTTCTGTGCCATAGACAATATTCATCATTCTTGCTTAGATAGCATTGTTGTTGTCCTCCCTTGAGTATGTATAAATTATTTGGAGTTCTTATGCCTTTGATCACTGTTTCTCCTGTATCAAGCTCACGAACAATGCATCCATTTGATCGAAATATTACTTCATTTCCTTGATCACACATTTGACTGACACTCAATAGATTATGCTTTAAGCCATCAACATACATAACATTTCCAGCCTTGACCTTTTCTTTGAAAAACATAGAACCTTTACCTTTTATGAGTGCAGGGGTGTCATTTCCAAATGAGACCTTCTTTTCCCTTTCTAAGGAACTATATGACTGAAGTTTTTCTTTATCACCTGTCATATGTTTCGAGCATCCACTGTCAATGTACCACTAATTTTCCTGTCCTTCCGCATATAAGGTTTTCCCACAGCTTTCTGGTTGTGATTCTTTCTTTCTCCATGTTTTAGAATTCAATGAAACTTGCTCCTTCTGATTTGTTTACTGAAACCTACTCTTTCATTCAAAATCTTCATGACCGAAGTTGTTACAAATAGAACATTCTACTTCATTCTCAAGAGCAAAAAAGTTATTGTAGGTCCTTTTCATGATCCCAGTCACACTCCTTGGTTTTTGAGCTTCTCTAGTCATGATGTTCTTGTAGGCAGCACATTGAGCAGCTTTGTGACCAAAGTCATGACAAGAGAAACATTGGCCATTGAAGAAATTTCTGCAATTATCAAACCTACCAACCAAATGATTGTACTTTCTATTGACATCTATTCTTGAGGCAAATTGAGAATGATTTACCTGTGGTTGGTTGAAGTTTTTGTTCATCCTTGAACTAGATTGCCCCTGATTTACTTGGTAATATTTGTTCATTCTTGAAGCAAATCGTCCCTGATTTACTTGGGGATCTGCATTGTGCTTTTGCTGTCAATTCTCAATCTGTTCACTTTTTCTTACTGCATTAAGATAACTTTTGGAGGTGGATGGCTTCTGTGCTTGAGACGCTTCTTCAGTATATCAAGACTTGTCTTGATTAGAGGAGAACGTTGCACTTTGATAATCTCGTCTAAAGATTCAGATCCCTTAGCAAATCTAAGATTAAGAGCTTTTGATTTCATCTTTTCTAAGTCCCACAATTTCACATTCTAACTTTTCATTGTGTTTTTCTCTTTCAGCAAGTTGTAATATCAGAGTATCTATAATCATATTCCTTTCCTCTAAACAAATTTTGAGTTTAGAAATTTCTTCATAGAGACCTTCTTCATCTATAGCATCCAAGAAATGATCATCTTCAAAAGCCATCAAAAGTCTATAATCATTACGTTGTTCATCTTCATTACTATTTGAATATCCATCACTGTCTTCATGTGTATAATAGCTCTTCTTACTTACATTCTGTTTTCTATTCCATCTAACTAGTTCCTTTCCTTTGTCAAGTTTATCCTTATGAGGACACTTGACAGCATAATGACCAACTCTTCCACAAGCAAAGCATTTGAAAGGCAGCTTACCTTTGAATCTTCCAGTTCCCCGTTGAAGGTTCTTGACAAAATTTGATTCTTCCTCTTCTTCTGACATATGTCCTGACTCATTGTAATCTCCTTTTCTTGAGGCTTTGAATGCAGCTTCTCTCTTTTCTGATGGTCCCCCTTTTCTCATTTCGTAAGCAGTTAGAATTTCGTGCAGCTGTGACATGATAATGCTCTGTAGATTCTGTTTTTCTTCTATGGCAGAAACTTTTGAATCAAACTTAGGAGACAAAGATATTGGAACCTTTTCAACGAACACAACTTCTTTTATTTCTTCACCCAAGTTTTTCATACAATTAACAATCTCATCTATACGTAGGAAGTAGTTAGCCATGCTTTCATCATTGTGCATTTTGAGATTTTCATATTGAATTCTGAGAGTTTGTAGTTTTGCTTGTTTTACCTATTCATCTCCTTCATAGCTCAGAGATCTTGTGCCATATTTCTTTTGTTGTTTTGAGCTGCATAACCTTGACGAATTTTGATTGAGATAGGCTCCCTAATAGAGTATTGACAGCCTTTGAATTTGTTTCATACTGCTTCTTACCAGTTGTATCTGTAAGAGTTGCGGATGGAAAAGTGTATCCTGTTTCCAAAATATCCCAAAATTCTATATCAAGAGATTGAAGATAGGCAGTGATTCTTACCTTCCAATAGATGAAGTTGCTCCCATCAAAAATTGGTGGCCTGATTGATGCTTCTTTTTCGTAGTTGCTCATGATGATAGATCTTCCTTCAAGCGATCAAGCTTCTTCTAAAGGACCTGCTCTAATACCAATTGTTGGGAATAATACTGAGGGGGGGGGGGGGTGAATCAGTATTATCAAGTCAATTATTTTTCATTTCACAATCAGATTTATATACGCTACTTCAGTTAGTAAATACTGCGTATGTACGCAACTTCAGTTAAGGAAACAAGCGTATATAAGCAGACTTGTAATTTAAATTATTCTTCAGATGTTGATCATTAATCTATGCATCAAACCATATGAACAGTAACTAGGAACAGTAAAACAGAACAGGAAATCACACATAAGAACACAAGATATAAGGTGGAAACCCAATGTGGGTGAAAACCACCTATTGCAATTTGTCTCTATCTTCCTTCAATTAGAAACTTCTTTTTACAATGTTTTTGTACTGGTGCAGTCTTATACCAGTACGCAGGCTGCTACCTGCAAAAGGCTACAACCTTCTCTCGTTCTCTAGCTTCTCCTGGAAGGGAGCTACAACCCCCTTAGCTCTTGTACCAGCTGAGGTACTAGTACGTAGGTGCTGACCTACAGAAGGCTACAACCTTCCCTTTTCTTCCAGGGACCACGTTTCATAAATTTTCAGACTGGATCCATGAATATCAATTAATCATCAAGCATATTTTCATTAACCAAATTCCTTTATACAAACAAATACTGAATCAACCAATAACTTCTCAGAATGTTGTAACCAGAAAACAATACCAGTAACCAAACACCAGTCCTGAACCTAGAACACTGTATCAATAAACAGAAGAAGCTAAAACATATTTCATGAGATATATGCTACTTCAATATGTGGAACCTACATGCATACGCTTCTGTATCAAGGGCATCCTGCATATACGCTGTTTTAAGTTAGTGAACCAGCGTGTATATGCACATCTATTGCACTGAACCTACGTACAGATCTATAAAAGATAATTTATCCGTTTTGCTTATTCAGACATTAGTTATACCCAAATTATCATATTTATAGATCTCGTCATGCGCCAAATATAACAGATCAAAAATTACACAAAGATACTTCTCTTCAAAACGCCTTAATATCTTGACCCATCAATAGAACTTATCCTTCTCCTTGCGCTCAGGTTACTCCTTGATTCAAATCTAGTTATGCACCATAACCCAATGACAATATTCTAGATCTTGCTCTTCATAAGATATTCAATGCTACAGTTGATCCTTGCCAAATGATCTCCTTCCCTTTTTATAGACTTAGGCATTTCTCAAACCATGGTCCAAAATCATTGAGAACCAATACTAGGGACCCAATACCTAGGTTCAACACTTTGGATGCAATACCAAGGACCAAAACCATAGGTTCAAATATGTCAGACTAAATACCATGGACCAAACATAAGATTTCCCACATGTACGCGCTTTTATTTGCATGAAAGTGCATGCATATGTATACGTGCCTTTTGATCGGTACACCCGCGTGTATACATGATTTTGTTCAGAGGAACTTGCATATACCTCATTTTCTTTCATTCTAAGATCATGAACTATGATCTTCCCTTTGAGTGAGTTGCCATCAAGGACAACACCTATGCCATAGTGCCAAACCTGAGTCACAATTTCAACAATCTCCCCCTTTGGACTTGCTGGCAACCCCAAGTCACTCAAAATCATTCTCCCCCTTTGACATCAAGGGCAAAGGGTTATGCTCCCCCTGAATACATGCTGAAATCTCTGTTCTACTGTGCTGTCCAAGCTCCCCCTGACTGTAGGCAAGGTCTGCAAGAAGATGTTTTACAAAAGAAAACATGACTTTATACATTATAAATGACCTTCCTATCACCAAAGACTCATACATACATCCATCTCCCAACCAAGTGGGGACTGACTCATCTACCCAACCAAGTGGGGATACACCAAGAATTTACACATGATAACAACAAGAACATTACTTCATCCATCCCAGGCATAGTGGGGAAACCAAGATAGGCCATTACATGGCCTTGATAAGAAAAGAAATACATGACATAGAGACGAAATATCTACAACAAGACTAGCATCTGTCAATCATCAATCATCATAACCATCAATCAGCAACGATGCTCTTCCTCATGCACCTGTTCCACTTGAAAGTGAATGTAAACCAAGATCTTCTAAGATAATGCCAACAATGCGTTATTAGAAGAGTATATGCTCCCCCTGAGCCTGTGCCAAATGGTCTCTGCCAGACCTATAATAGACTCTTTTCATCCTGAAGCTGGCCCACTGTTTTTCTTTAAACCAACATATACGCGACTGTATCTTCATAAACCTGCGTATGTACGTGGATCCTCCTCATGAAACTCGCGTACAACCACTTTTCTCTGAAACAGACAAGATTCAGCAGCAAGATGATGCATCAACTACCCCCAACTTTTGTCTGAGGTAATCAAATGTCTCCCTGGGCAGTGGTTTGGTGAGTATGTCAACGACTTGTTCCTTAGAGGGAACATACTCCAATTTAACCTTTTGTTCAAGCACTTGTTCTCGGAGAAAATGATACTTGATAGGTATGTGCTTAGTCTTTGAATGCATGACGGGATTATTTGAAATACTGATTGCACTTGTATTATCACAAAAAATGGAAATAGGTGGAGTACAAGTGATTTATAGGTCTTGCAATGTTTGCATCATCCAAAGGAGTTGTGTGCAACAAGATGCAGCAACTACATATTCAGCTTCAGCTGTAGATAATGCAATTGAATTATGTTTCTTGCTAAACCAAGATACTAATCTAGGACCCATAAAGAATGCACCACCACAAGTTCTTTTTCTATCATCCATGCTTCCTGCCCAATCTGCATCTGTATATGCATGAAGTGTGAGATCTGTATCTCTAGGATACCATAAGCCATAGTTTTGAGTTCCTTGAAGATACTTGAAAATTCTCTTAACTACCTGAAGATGAGTTTCCTTTGCATTTTCTTGAAACCTTTTCAACTATTCCCACTGCATGCATAATGTCTGGTCGGATACCTGTTAGATAGAGCAAACTACCAATCATGGATCTATAGGTTGGTTGATGTACTGTTGTTGATTCATCATTTTTGTTGAGGCTGCATCCTGTTACCATAGGGGTACACACTGGTTTTGAATCCTCCATCCCATATTTCTTCAAGATCTGCTTGAGATACTTGGTTTGTGATAGAAAAATGTTGTCTTTGTTTTGTTGGACTTGTAAACTAAGAAAATATGTGAGCTCACCAAGCATGGACATTTCAAACTCTTTCTGCATCACCAAGGAAAAATTTTGACTCATGTCTTCTTCATTGCTACCAAAGATGATATCATCAACATACACAACAAGTATTAGCAACTTATCATTGTCAATTTTTATATATAGATTGCTATCTGTTGATCCTTTTATAAAACCTTGTTGATGGAGGTACTTATCCAACCGATAATACCAAGCCCTTGGAGCCTATTTAAGGCCATAGAGAGCCTTTTTGAGTCTCCATACAAGTTTTGGATCATTTCCAAGAATAAACCCATCTGGTTGTTCAATATATACTTCTTCATCCAAGTCTCCATTCAGGAAGGCAGACTTCACGTCCATTTGACATACTTTGAACTTCTGAAAGCTAGAAAGAGCAAGGAACATTCTTATGGCCTCAATTCTAACAACTGGTGCAAAATTTTCTTCAAAGTCTATACCTTCTTGTTGAGCATACCCTTTACAAACAAGTCTAGCCTTGTTTCTAATCACATCTCCATTTTCATTCAGCTTATTTTTGAATATCCATTTTGTTCCTATGACATTCTTATCTTTTGGTCTAGGAACCAACTCCCAAGTGTTATTCTTTTCAGTCTACTCAAGTTCTTCCTCCATGGCCTTTACCCATCATTCATCCTTGCATGCCTCTCTTACATTTTGTGGTTCAGTGGAGGAGAGTAATTCTAGATAACTTGAAGCTTCTGAAATGGTTCTTCTTGTTTGTACACCTGCTTCCTTTTGCCCCAAAATTTGGGTTTCTGGATGATTCTTCTGAACGTACCTGGATGGAGTCTTTTCTTCTATTCTTATCTATTCTTCTGGTGCCTCATGGGTTTCTTCTTCATCATGAATCTGATTTGATGTTGAAGGATAGTCTTCATCATCTTCAAAATCTTCAGATTTTACTTGCCTAGGAGTGTTCCCTTCTTCATCAACCACTACATCAATACTTTCGACAATTTTTCCAAGTCTTTTATTGTAACACTTATATGCTTTGCTGTGAGGAGAGTAACCAAGGAGAATGCCTTCATCTGCTCTAGGTTCAAACTTGCCAAGGTTTTCATCAGTCTTTTTGATGTAGCATTTGCTTCCAAAATTTTTGAAGTATTTAACTGTGGGAGTCTTACCATACCAAAGTTCATGAGGAGTCTGAGTGTTGTTTACCCAGATGTTTGTCTTATTGAGAATAGTAACTGCAGCAAATGCGGCTTCACCCCAGAAGGTTGCGGGAGTTCCAGACTCATCAAGCATAGCACGAGCCATTTGTTGAACCGTTTTGTTCATCCTTTCCACTACTCCATTTTGCTAAGGGGTCCTTACAGTAGAGAATTCCCTTCTTATTCCATGTTCTTCACAAAAATCGAAGAATTCATCTGAGGTAAATTCCCCTCCTTGATCGGACCTGAGGCATTTGATTCTACGATCTAATTCGTTTTCAACCAAGGCTTTGAATGCTTTGAACTTTTCAAAGGCTTCATCTTTATGCTTCATAAGTCCTAACCAACACATCCTAGAAAAGTCGTCAATGAACAATATAAAGTATTCTTCTCCTCTAGGAGACATTTTCCTAGATGGACCACATCCATTAGTATGGACAAGTTCAAGTGGCCTGCTAGTTGATCCTTCCTTCTCAGGGCAATTAGTTCTGGTTTGCTTACCAAACTGATATGATTTGCATATTGTATTGTCTGGAATTCTAATGTCGGGGAGATCACGAACAACCTGATATTTGCATGCTTTCCTTATCTGAGAGAAGCTTAGATGCCCCAATCTTCTGTGCCATAGCCAGTGTTCATCATTCTTGCGTAGATAGCATTGTTGTTGTCCTCCCTTGAGTATGTATAAATTATTTGGAGTTCTTATGCCTTTGATCATTGTTTCTCCTGTATCAAGCTCATGAAAAATGCATCCATTTGATCGAAATATTACTTCATTTCCTTGATCACACATTTCACTGACACTCAATAGATTATGCTTTAAGCCATCAACATACATAACATTTCCAGCCTTGACCTTTTATTTCAAAAACACGGAACCTTTACCTTTTATGAGTGCAAGGGTGTCATTTCCAAATGAGACCTTCTTTTCCTTTTCTAAGGCACTATATGACGGAAGTTTTTCTTTATCACCTGTCATATGTTTCGAGCATCAACTGTCGATGTACCATTGATTTTCCTGTCCTTCCACATATAAGGCTATCCCACATCTTTCTGGTTGCGATTCTTTCTTTCTCCATGTTTTAGAATTCAATGAAACTTCCTCCTTCTGAGTTGTTTGCCGAAACCTACTCCTGCATTCAGAATCTTCATGACCGAAGTTGTTACAAATAGAACATTCTACTTCATTCTCAAGAGCAGAAAAGTTATTGTAGGTCCTTTTCATGATCCCAGTCATACTCCTTTGTTTTTGAGCTTCTCTAGTCATGATGGTCTTGTAGGCAACACATTGAGCAGCTTTGTGACCAAAGTTATGACAAGAGAAACATTGGCCATTGAAGAAATTTTTTCGATTATCAAACCTACCAACCAAATGATTGTAGTTTCTATTGACATCCATTCTTGAGGCAAATTGAGAATGATTTACCTATGGTTGGTTGAAGTTTCTGTTCATCCTTGAAGTAGATTTCCCCCGATTTACTTATTAATATTTGTTCATTCTTGAAGCAAATCGTCCCTGATTTACTTGGGGATCTACATTATGCTTTTGCTGTCGATTGTCAATCTGTTCACTTTTTCTTGCTGCATCAAGAAAACTTTTGGAGGTCGATGGCTTCTGTGCTTGAGATGCTTATTCATTATATCCAAGACCTGTCTTGATTAGAGGAGAATGATGCACTTTGATAATCTCATCTAAAGTTTCAGATCCCTTAGAAAATCTAAGATTAAGAGCTTTTGATTTCTCAATACCTTTTCTAAGTCCCACAATTTCACATTCTAACTTTTCATTGTGTTTTTTTCTTTCAGCAAGTTGGAATGTCAGAGTATTTATAATCATATTCTTTTCCTCTAAACAAATTTTGAGTTTAGAAATTTCTTCATAGAGACTTTCTTCATGTATAGCATCCAAGAAATCATCATCTTCAAAATCCATCAAAAGTCTATAATCATTACGTTGTTCATCTTCATCACTATTTGAATATCCATCACTGTCTTCATGTGTATAATAGCTCTTCTTACTTACATTCTGTTTTCTATTCCATCTAACTGGTTCCTTTCCTTTGTCAAGTTTATCTTTATGAGGACACTTGGCAGCATAATGACCAACTCTTCCACAAGCAAAGCATTTGAAAGGCAGCTTACCTCTGAATCTTCCAGTTCCCTGTTGAAGGTTCTTGACAAAATTTGATTCTTCCTCTTCTTCTGACATATGTCCTGACTCATTGTAATCTCCTTTTCCTGAGGCTTTGAATGCAACTTCTCTCCTGTCTGATGGTCCCCCTTTTCTCATTTCGTAAGCAGTTAGAATTCTGTGCAGCTGTGACATGGTAATGCTCTGTAGATTTTGTTTTTCTTCTATGGCAGAAATTTTTGAATCAAACTTAGGAGACAAAGATCTTAGAACCTTTTCAACCAAAACAACTTCTTTTATTTCTTCACCCAAGTTTTTCATACAATTAACAATCTCATCTATACGTAGGAAGTAGTTAGCCACGCTTTCATCATTGTGCATTCTAAGATTTTCATATTGAATTCTGAGAGTTTGTAGTTTTGCTCATTTTACCTGTTCATCTCCTTCATAGCTCAGAATGATCTTGTCCCATATTTCTTTTGCGGTTTTGAGCTGCATAACCTTGACGAATTCTGATTGAGATAGGCTCCCTAATAGAGTATTGATAACCTTTGCATTTGTTTCATACTGCTTCTTACCAATTGTATCTGTAGGAGTTGTTGATGGAAGTATCCTGTTTCCACAATATCCCATACTTCTGTACCAAGAGATTGAAGATAGGCAGTGATTCTTACCTTCCAATAGACGAAGTTGCTCCCATCAAAAATTGGTGGCCTGATTGATGCTTCTTTTTCGTAGTTGCTCATGATGATAGATCTTCTTTCAAGCAATCAAGCTTCTTTTGAAGGACCTGCTCTGATACCAATTGTTGGGAATAATACTGAGAGGGGGGTTGGGGGGGCGAATCAGTATTATCAGGTCAATTATTTTTCATTTCACAATCAGATTTGTATACCCTACTTCAGTTAGTAAATACCGCGTATGTATGCAACTTTAGTTAAGGAAACAAGGGTATATAAGCAAACATGTAATTTAAATTATTCTTTAGATGTTGATCATTAACCTGTGCATCAAACCATATGAACAGTAACCAGAAACAGTAAAACAGAATAGGCAATCACACATAAGAACAAAAGATATAAGGTGGAAACCCAATGTGGTTGAAAACCACCTACTGCAATTCGTCTCTATCTTCTTTCAATTAGAAACTTCTTTTTACAATGTTTCTATACTGGTGCAGTCTTATACCAGTACGCAGGCTGCTACCTATAGAAGGCTACAACGTTCTCTCATTCTCCAGCTTCTCGTGGAAGGGAGCTACAACCCCTTAGCTCTTGTACTAGCTGAGGTACTAGTACGTAGGTGCTGACCTACAGAAGGCTACAACCTTCTCTCTTCTTCCAGGGACCACGTTTCATAAATTTT
Organism: Pinus tabuliformis; assembly: GCA_031772625.1. Taxonomy (NCBI): domain Eukaryota; kingdom Viridiplantae; phylum Streptophyta; class Pinopsida; order Pinales; family Pinaceae; genus Pinus; species Pinus tabuliformis. Next base: position 592,702,734 of record CM062813.1, read on the forward strand.
TAGACTGGATCCTGTTGAGGCCCTGAAAATCGGGTTGACAACAAGGGGGATACCCACCCGGTCTAGACCTTGGTTGGCAGCTCCTTATCCGTTTGGTACAGCGGGTCTGACTGGGGATAATGGGACCAGTTTCCCAATCTAAGGGTGTGTGTGTGCAGAGTTGGATTATGCTGATCTAAGAGTTCTGATCTAAGCTATTTTAATCTAATTCTATGCTATTATAATCTAATGAAAACAACATATCTAATCTATGCTAACCCGGGGTGTATTTATTCTATTATGCGATCTAAAGAGATTTCAAACAATAACTGGTAATAAAGATCATTCAACTATCATAAGAATGGAAATCAATTAAGATGAACCACTTTGCATAAAAAGTTAGGCAAAACAGTTGTGAACATCATATCGCATAATAAGTTATTCATATATCAAACATAAATAAATGACTCCACCGTACAAAAGTGCCAAATGGTAACTCACACATTCATGCAATAACATATAAACAACTAAAAAATGTATATCACTTTAAGAATATAAGCAGAAATGGTCAAGAGATAAAAGTACCATTTATGACTGGTTCTACTCATAAGCTTCAAGTAATAATGATTTATCTCTCCTTGTTCTGATATCTACTAAGAGTACAGAAGTGCAACATCAGTAGCAGACATCAAATGCAAAAAATTAATAAACCTTGATCCATTCATTCATCAAAACCTCCTCTGAGGGTGCAGAAGTGCATGTTCTGAGGAAAAGAATTTGACAAATTTCCGGACCCTTCTCCAAATGCATAAGAAGGGCTTAAATACTGCTAACTAAATAACTTAATTACATGAATTTCGGATACGGTTCAAAATGACCGCCCTTTATCTAACTAAACTTATTTCTAAAAATTGAATCTAATTTCTAACTCTTTCTGCATTCGCTCCTTAGTGATGTGAGTATGCAACATTTGCCTGGGAAGAGTCGGCTGGTCGTCCTCTGCTTTTGTTTGAGCTACGAAAATAGAAATTACAAGCATTGGCACCTCTTTTTAGTAAACTGGAAGATATTTTTGAGAATTATCTCCTGGCTGAGCGAATTTACTGCGTGTATGCTTGGTAACAAACCAGATTCCTCTTAGCTGCCTTTGCTTTTGCTATTTAGGCTTTCTAAACTCGTGGATGACTAAGCAAGTTAGGGACTTTGCTTTCTGAAAAATTTTCTTAGCGATGCGCGATTAGCGCTAGGCGCTAATTGTGCATCAAAAACTGTCTTCGTTCTTTGATCTAGGCCTTTCTGGTGCGTTTTCCGTCTTTAGCGCTTTTTCCTTTACCGGGCATGAGCTTCAAAATTTTGTAAACATGCTGCTTGTGTGAGTTTCTTGACCTTGAGTGTCGAGTCAACTATTGATATCAGTATCTATTCAGTAACACTCTGAAATCTGCGTTTCTATTGTATGCGGCATCCGTGTATGAGAGCATCTCTTCTCTGTTCTCCGAGCATTGGCGCTTTCCCCTTTTTCCTTAGATGTTTCCTGCAGTTCACGCAAAGGAAAAAGTAATGATAATAAATTTTGACATGAAAGCTTCAAGTTCTACGAATGTGTAAAATTATGACACCCACAGTGAACTGACTCTTTGAAAAACACAAAACTGTCCTCCATGAATACCTTGGCGTACATTCATTAATTTTCTTTAAGCCGTGCACTCAATTTTTGGTTTAGGGACAGCTTTTCTTGGGTGCTGAGCCGAGGAAATTTGCGATGGGTGATTTCTGCGACTCGCAGATCGCAGATCGCATTGATCACAGTTATCGCAGTTATCGCAGTGTCGCGGCATCGCAGATCGCAGATTGCTGCAATTTGTCAAGTTATTCGTGTGCTGCTTATGCGACGCTGCGATATGCGATATCGCATATCGGCCATCGGAGATTTTCTTAAGATTAGTCATTTATGGGCGCTTCTCAATGTATGCGATGTGATGAATTTCGCGTCGCTTCTTCGCAGTTGCTTTAATGTGCTCATCAAGGAATGCTTGACTCTTCTCCGTGCGATGTATCTTTGAGGAGTATAATACAAAAAAAAAATTATAAAATCTTTTTTGGATTTTTTATTACTAAGGGTCCCCACTTCTTTAGCGTTATTGCTAATACTGAAAAGAAGTAGGGGGGTTGTTGGTGGCCACAACAATGGCGATTCACTTGGAAGAACCAGTTATCTCTGCTTTTCTATTGAATTCTTTAAACTTCCAAAACAGAAAAATTTTCATAAACCTAAACTTTGTTATGGACAGACAGAGTACATTATGCCTTATTCTATCAATGATATTTCGTTTCAACTTCTTTCTTTTCTAATTGTTTGCTTCCTCAGTCTTGTCCTTGTATCTGCATCAGCCATTACTTGGTCATGTAAAGAAAAAAAATAAAAATAAAGTTTTCTTTGTGTGTTAGCCTTAAAATATGCTCGTTTGCCGTAGGTAGAGCCTCTGCTGCCAGCAGGCATCCATAGCCTCGACAGGGTTACCTGTTACCCAGCAATGATCCTTTATCCTGTTTAAGGTTACCTACAACCTTCAAAGGAAAATCCATTTTGACACTTTTTCCTTTTTTATTCTTAAAGAACAATGTCTTGGTTTGATAGCCAAATTATGACACAGTGATTCACTTGATTTACACTTTTGCTGAACAAGCTGGCTTGTGATGAGATCCCTTGTCTTTTGATTTTCAATAATCTTGAGTCATTGCCCTGTTTTGATGGATAGTGTTTGGCAAAGTCAGCAAAGTTATAATATCTGTGATCATGATAAGCCGGCTCGTGATGAGACCTCTTATTCTTTGAGATATAGTGTTTCTTAGATTGTCCCTATGAATGCTGCATTTTTCTTTAACAGGGAGGATATCATTGTTTTCCTTAAGAAAGCTCCGGATGACAACAATAGAGTTTGCAAATAGCAGTTTTACAGAGAATCTTTATTTTGTTATTGATACCTTTCATTGTGCTGATATAAAACAATTCCTTCGCTAAAGGTTGCTTTCATCGAATTTTTTGAAGTTGAAACTAATATCATATCTAGGCTAAAGTTTTTAACTGTGTCTGTCAATAATAAAGATCAGATTTTCAAAAAAAATTCTGTTTATACAAGCGAAAAGCTCAAAATCTGAAAGAGAATTGGTGCCTTTTTCGCGAATACCGATAGTAACCATTAACAGTCAGTTTTATTATGAAAGAAAGAAAGAAAAACGAAACTATTCTACAAAATAGAAGAATAATCTTCTATGGAAAATATATTTTAAGGATTTGACCATTCACAGGGAAAGAATCCCTTCTACCTGCTAGATCCTGTAAGACAAAAGTTGATGGACCTATGACTTCAACAATCTGAAAAGGACCAAGCCACATCTTTTGAAATTTTGTATGTTTGCCCTTTTCTTCATGAGCTTTATCCCATTTTAAAACTAAATCTCCCATCTGAAAAAAATTTCTGGTCATTTTGTTTGAATCAAAAGAGGATTTTATTAGCGCTTGATGATGAGCATGGGTTCTTTTAGCTTGTTCTCGTTGTTCTTCTAATTTGATTATTTTCATTTGTCTTAGCTGTATGGAGGAAGTAGGTACTTCATCAATGTATTGTATTAAAGACAAAGAGGGAATAACTAAGTGAGTTGGAAGAACCGCTTCTTTCCCATAAACTAAATTAAAGGGGGAAGTACTGATCAAAGCTTTTTTTGTTATTCTATCTTCCCATAAAGCGTTTATCAAAGATTTATGCCAATTCTTTTGGTTCTGGTCAACTGTTCTTTTAATAATCCTGATTAGGTTTTTATTTGTTGACTCAGCTAACCCATTACCTTGCGGATAGTAATTGGCCGAATATTTTAGTTTGAATTCCCTTTTAAGTGCGAACTCAGTCATTGCATTTCCAGAAAAGTATGATGCATTATCAAATATTAAATCCGTTGGCAATCCAAACCTAGTGATTATAAATTGATCTATGAATTCGATAATATTTTTAGAATTAGCTGTCTTGAGAGGAACTGCCTCTACCCATTTAGTAAAATAATATGTTGCCGTGAGGATGTACCTATGCTGCTTAGAAGAGTGAGGAACAATCTCACCTATTATGTCCAAGCCCCACTGGCTGAATGGTTGCTCGATGTTTACCGGTTGTAGTGGCAGGGATGACTTCTTTTGTTTTCCAGCAGTAGTTTGGTAGACTTGACATTTCCTCACGTAACCATGTGAATCTTTGAACAGTGTAGGCCAGTAATATCCTGCACGTAAAATTTTATGTGCAGTAGCATCTCCAGCATAGTGTCCGCCTGCTGGTCCATCGTGGAGTTCCTGCAAAACTTTTTCGGCTTCAGTTTTTTCAAGACATCTAAGAAGAACATAATCATAATTCTTTCTAAAGAGAATATCATTTATGAGCTGATATTGTTTAGCTTTCAATCTCAGAGTTCTTTTCTTAGTGTGATCCAGGTGTGATGGAGCATACCCGTTCTTAAGATAATAAATGATATCAACATACAATGATTCTGCATCGTTCAGGCTTACCTCATACATTTGTACCTCTTCGGATGGCATTTCAGGGATTTTCGATGCTCCAACTAACATCTTGAAAAAGCCTTGACCTCTTACAATGTTTGTTGGTTTGATATCAAGATCATATTCCTGTAAAGAAGTGATCCAATTCGCTCTTTTCTCGCCCATATCCTTCTGTACTAGAAGATTTCTTACCGCTAGAAACGGTACTATGATCTTAATATGGGTTTTGAGTAAGAAAGGTCTGAAATATTTAAACTGCATAGGCATGTTTCTCTACGTCTGAATAATTGAGTTCAGCACCTTGTAGATTCGAGCTAAAAAACGCAATTGGAGCTTCCGTTTTTTCTTGATTGGCTTGGGTTAGAATCGCAGCATATGATTTTTTTGAGGCAAATGTGTATAAAACAAAAGATTCTAAAAAATTCGGGGTTGCTAAAGATGGAGCATTAATAATAGCTTGTTTGATCAGGTTGAATGCTTCATGTTCATCTTGACCCCATTTGAAAGTTGAATTCTTTTTAATCATGGTTTGCAAAGGAGACACAATTCGTGAAAAATCTGGGACAAATCTTTTTACAAAATTGATTTGACCAAGGAAAGATTGCATGGCTTTTTTATTATGAGGTAGGGATATTTCTGAGATTTCTTTGATTCTGTCAGGATCAATGTGAATACCAAACTTTGACACTATGAATCCTAGAAGTTTTCCTTCACTTAATGCGAAAAAAGATTTCTTTGGGTTAAGTGAAATCCCATACCTTAAACATCGTTGAAAAATTTGCTTTAAATCTCTGAGATGGTCGCTTCGCTTCTTGGAATACACTGTTATATCGTCCAAATAAATCACTACAGATTTGTTGACTAAACCCTTAAATGCGATGTCCATGGCTCTTTGAAATGTAGTGCCGGCATTAATCAAACCAAATGGCATTTTCCGATATGCGTATGTGCCCCATTTAGTTCTGAATGTGGTTTTCAACTGATCATTGGGATGCACCAGCACTTGATTATATCCTGAAAATCCATCCAAGAAAGACATTAGTTCTGAGCCTGCTACTGCCTGTAATATCTGTTCCATAGGTGGAAGAGGAAAATTTTCTTTTTGACAGGCTTTGTTAAGATTCCGAAAATCGATACAGATTCTGATATCTCCACTTTTCTTTCTAACAGGTACCATATTGGAGACCCATTTGGAATGTCTGACAGGGAAAATTATTCTGGCTTTTAATAACTTATTTAGCTCAGTCTTTATTTGATTTTCTAAATTGAGGTGGATCTTCCTCAGTTTCTGTTGGACAGGTTTTTCGTTGTCAATCATAGGAATAGTGTGTTGAATGATAGAAGTGTCGTATGTCTTCAGCTCATCGTAATTCCAGGAAAAAACATTTTTATATTGTCTCAAAAGATGAATATACGCTAGTTTTTCTTCAGGGGCCAGGCCTATGCCTAGATTAATGTTTTGTGGTTTATCATCGGTTCCTAGGTTTACTAATTCATAGTTCAGAGTTGAACTGTAGAGCTTTGAATTGGTAGACCTTTTAAACCGATTTTTCAAATCGTACAAGTCTTCTAACTTAACCACCGATTTAGGTATAGCATTATCAGTGCTATTTTGTTATGTTTGTCGATTGTGATGGTCTTCGTCAATTATCTGATTGGAGTAGGATCCTTCAGAAGTGAGGAAGTTTACAATATCAGGATCATCATTGAATACTCTCCAATTTGTAATGTTGTCAGGGATGGATGGTCTAAAGATTAATTCTATTGAAAATCTATCTGGACTAAAATCTTCGGAGGGAATAAGCCTAGAGGCTACGTTAGCCAAAAGGTCTACACTCGCGTTTTGGAGTCTCGGGATTGAAGAGATATTAAATGCTATGAAATGCTCAGTCAGATCTTGTACTAAAGATTGATAGTGTTTTAAATGACCTGATAGGCAATGTATAGTGTTATGTACCTGTTTGACGATAATCTCAGAGTCCCCAAAGACCTGAAGATACTTGACGTTTAACCCAATTGCTTTGTATAGGCCTTGCACCAAGGCCTCATATTCTGCTGTGTTGTTTGTGCAATTGAATTCGAGCCTGCATGTAAGCATGGTCTTGTTTCCTTCTGGACTAATCAGAACGCATCCTGCTCCTGCTCCTTCGTTAGATTTAGAGCCATCGAAATATAATTTCCAAAACAAAGATGTATTTACAGGTTCATCTACAAAATTAACACACTTTGAACTATCAGTTTGGGAAAAAATTTCGACTTGGGACAAAACTGAATTTTCTAAGTAAGGTGATGGGTGAGCATTGAAATTACCAAGAAAAGAATCTACCGAGTAATTGCCTATGATACTGTTGTTATATGATACTGCTTCATTTTCTCCCTCTAATTCCGTTACTATGTACTTCTGGTGTAATTCTCGTTCAACCTTTATCTGATTTGGTTTACCGTTATAGGGTAACCACATGTGCGACCAGTCGATTGCAAAGTATCCATGGAGTTTCTCGGACCAATCCCTGCTAAGAATTAATCCATAGAATTCTGGGATATCGGCCACTAGAATGTCAATAACCTGACATACCTTCGGGTTAGATGACAATCTTATGGTTACTTGATTAATTTCACCAATCACTTCGACTTGAGATCGATCAAGCTGAACTATACGCACTACGGATTTTTGTGGTTGAACATTTAGCTTAGCACATATTGATCTGGGTAAAATATTCGAAGAAGCACTGCAATCTACCAAACAATTGTGCACATTTTTGTTGAAAATCTCGTAAGTGAGAAGAAATGGGGGAGTGTGAGATCTTGATCTTCCTCCAATTAAGGCGATATCATTTGGATCAATCTTATTGATCGCATTAGTTGGAGGTCTTCCCATGTTATGGGAAGCTTGAGAGAGTACAGCGGCAGGCAAAGGTACAATAGGCACAGCATGTAATTATTTCATCATTATCTTCTGTTGATGCTTCAATTTTCTCAATTCATAAAGGGTAATATTAGCCCTAGTCTTTTTCATGTCATCAACAATATTGTACTCCATTTCATCCGACACTATCAGTGTTTTTGATGGAGTTGTTTGATCTGCTCGGACTGGGCTAGGCTGAGTCGCTTTAGTTGTTGCTTTCTTTGTTGCGACTTTATCTTTTGTTGTAGGGCTTGCGCCCTTCTGCTTAGGGGTAGTTTGGGGAGGATCAAGTTGATTTTTGCTTCGTGTGCTAACCGGAAATATTTCCTGATCCTCTTCTTGTGGGAGGATGAAATCCCACATTCCTTGTAATTCCACAACTTCTTCGTCATCAGTTTGCCCTTCAGTGGCACTTTCTTCTTCTTCCTCTTCCTCAGTTTCAGCATTGGAGATGGCATTGGGTGGTTTTGTATCCGTTGAAGGACCTCTTTTAAAAGTTCTGTAGGGCTTTTTTAAAGAAGTTTCTGCTACTTGTTTTTTTATGTCAATCATCTCATTAGACATGGTCTTTAATACTTTTTGCAATCCTTCCAAATCGAAAGGGTCTTTTGTTTGTTTCTTCTTGGGATCTTCCTTGAAGGTGACTTTTTTAGACTTTCGTTCCTCTATCGTGGATCTCTTTTCCAGGGCTATTACGCATTTCTCTACTGCTATCGCCTCTGTCATGTTTTCAACTAAAGTTGTTTTATTTGCTCTATCCACGAAGATTGCTATGTTTGATGGTAAAGCAGTAATATACCATTCACATCGTACTTCTTTGCTGGGTTGGGAAGCAGTAGGAATTTTGTTGAGAATTTTATTGAACCATAAATCGAAATCTTTGATAGGTTCTTTAGCTTGGGCCTTGAGATTGGATAGGTCATTGATTAATGTTGTTGTTGATCTGTCATCACCAAACTTGATAAGGAATTGATTGTGGAAGATATCCCAACTTGTGATAGACCCAGAAGGTAATGAAAAATACCATGACCCGGCTGTTCCTTGCAGTGTGTAGGGGAAAAGCCGAACGACAGCATCTTCATTAGTAACTCCGTTGAGATTGATAGAAAGCATGAAATTGTTTATGTGTTCTTCTGCTAGCATGCCTATTTCTGGATTGAATTTAGGCAGCCATTTCTCAGGATGGGCCGGTATTGGGCTCAAGGGTGCAGGCATCAAGACTGCCCCAGGGTTGTTCCATGGAGATTGGGCCATCGTTGAGCTGCTAGTAGAGAAAAGTGCAGGAGATGATCTCTGTGATTGGGAAGATGAGGATACTATGATCGTGGATGATTGAAGAGGGATTATGGTAGATGAATGAATGATGGTTGGGAATGGAGGTGTGGGTGGTTGACTTCGCAGTGGAGTAGTTGAAATGGGTGATGTAGACGAAAGAGTCTCACTGTCAGACTCTTGTGGTGATTTCCTCGCTCTTTTCCTGGTGGGAAGAGGCAACTCAGTTGGCTGGATGCCAAATTTTTCGCTTTTCAATCTGGTTAGGGGATGAGCAGGATTGTACTGCGAAGTCACACTGCTTTGAGATTTATCAGACCTCTGAGGAGAAATGGAAAATCCCTGAAGTTTGTGAATCAGAGATTCGACTTCGGGAGGTTTTATGGTAAATTGGTCTGAAATATCAAGGTGTGCAGCAGCGATTGATGCTCGAGTGACTTCCGACTCTGGATTTAAATATACTGGAGAAGTCGGGGGAGATGATAAGGGTGATTTACTCTCAGAATGGTATTTAGATTTTGATTTAAGTGCCATTCATAGTTCGGGCCCTCCTTTTAGTGCCAAATATGTTGAGGCCCCAAAAATCAGGTTGACAACAAGGGGGATACCCACCCGGTCCGGACCTTGGTTGGCAGCTCCTTATCCGTTTGGAATAGCGGGTCCGACTAGGGATAATGGGACCAGTTTCCCAATATAAGGGTGTGTGTGTGCAGAGTTGGATTATGCTGATCTAAGAGTTCTGATCTAAGCTATTTTAATCTAATTCTATGCTATTGTAATCTAATGAAAACAACACATCTAATCTATGCTAAACCGGGGTGTATTTCTTCTATTATGCGATCTAAAGAGATTTCAAACAATAACTGGTAATAAAGATCATTCAACTATCATAAGAATGGAAATCAATTAAGATGAACCACTTTGCATAAAAATTTAGGCAAAACAGTTGTGAACAACATATCGCATAATAAGTTATTCATATATCAAACATAAATAAATGACTCCACCGTACAAAAGTGCCAAATGGTAACTCACACATTCATGTAATAACATATAAACAACTAAAAATTGTATATCACTTTAAGAATATAAGCAGAAATGGTCAAGAGATAAAAGTACCATTTATGACTGGTTCTACTCATAAGCTTCAAGTAATAATGATTTATCTCTCCTTGTTCTGATATCTACTAAGAGTACAGAAGTGCAACATCAGTAGCAGACATCAAATGCAAAAAATTAATAAACCTTGATCCATTCATTCATCAAAACCTCCTCTGAGGGTGCAGAAGTGCATGTTCTGAGGACAAGTTTTTGACAAATTTCCGGACCCTTCTCCAAATGCATGAGAAGGGTTTAAATACTGCTAACTAAATAACTTAATTACATGAATTTCGGATACGGTTCAAAATGACCGCCCTTTATCTAAGTAAACTTATTTCTAAAAATTGAATCTAATTTCTAACTCTTTCTGCATTCGCTCCTTAGTGCTGTGAGTATGCAACATTTGCCTGGGAAGAGTCGGCTGGTCGTCTTCTGCTTTTGTTTGAGCTACGAAAATAGAAATGACAAGCGTTGGCACCTCTTTTTAGTAAACTGGAAGATATTTTTGAGAATTATCTCCTGGCTGAGCGAATTTACTGCGTGTATGCTTGGTAACAAACCAGATTCCTCTTAGCTGCCTCTGCTTTTGCTATTTAGGCTTTCTGGACTCGTGGATGACTAAGCAAGTTAGGGACTTTGCTTTCTAAACAATTTTCTTAGTGATGCGCGATTAGCGCTAGGCGCTAATCGCGCATCAAAAATTGCCTCTGTTCTTTGATCTGGGCCTTTCTGGTGCGTTTTCTGTCTTTAGCGCTTTTTCCTTTACCGGGCATGAGCTTCAGAATTTTGTAAACATGCTGCTTTTGTGAGTTTCTTGACCTTGAGTGTCGAGTCGCCTATTGATATCAGTATCTGTTCAGTAACACTCTGAAATCTGCGTTTCTGTTGTATGCGGCATCTGTGTATGAGAGCATCTCTTCTCTGTTCTCCGAGCATTGGCGCTTTCCCCTTTTTCCTTAGATGTTTCCTGCAGTTCACGCAAAGGAAAAAGTAATGATAATAAATTTTGACATGAAAGCTTCAAGTTCTACGAATGTGTAAAATTATGACACCCACAGTGAACTGACTCTTTGAAAAACACAAAACTGTCCTCCATGAATACCTTGGCGTACATTCATTAATTTTCTTTAAGCCGTGCGCTCAATTTTTGGTTTAGGGACAACTTTTCTTGGGTGCTGAGCCGAGGAAATTTGCGATGGGTGATTTCTGCGACTCGCAGATCGCAGATCGCATTGATCGCATTGATCGCAGATCGCAGTTATCACAGTTATCGCAGTGTCGCGGCATCGCAGATCGCAGATTGCTGCAATTTGTCAAGTTATTCGTGTGCTGCTTATGCGACGCTGCGATATGCGATATTGCATATCGACCATCGGAGATTTTCTTAAGATTAGTCATTTATGAGCTCTTCTCAAATGCATGCAATGTGATGAATTTCGCGCCGCTTCTTCGCAATTGCTTTAATGTGCTCATCAAGGAATGCTTGACTCTTCTCCGTGCGATGTATCTTTGAGGAGTATAATATAAAAAAAAAAATTATAAAATCTTTTTTGGATTTTTTATTACTAAGGGTCCCCACTTATTTAGCGTTATTGCTAATACTGAAAAGAAGTAGGGGGGTTGTTGGTGGCCAAAACAGATCCATAAATATCAATCAATCATCAAGTATATCTGCATTAACCAAACTCCTTTGTACAAACAAATACTGAATCAACCAATAACTTCTCAGAATGTTGTAACCAGAAAATAGTACCAGTAACCAAACACCAATCCTGAGCCCAGAACACTACAGCAATAAACAGAAGCAGCTAAAACATATTTCATGAGATATACGCTACTTCAATATGGGGAACCTGCGTGCATACGCTTCTGTATCAAGGGCATCCCGCGTATACACTGTTTTAAGTTAGTGAGCCAGCGTGTATACGCACCTCTGATGCACTGAACCTGAATACAGATCTATAAAAGATAATTTATCCGTTTTACTTATTCAGACATTAGTTATACCCAGATTATCATATTTATAGATCTCGTCATGCGCGAAATATAACAGATCAAAAATTACACAAAGATACTTCTCCTCAAAACACCTTGAGATCTTGACCCATCAATAGAACTTATCCTTCTCCTTGCGCTCAGGTTCCTCCTTGATTTAGATCTAGTTATGCACCATAACCCAATGATAGTATTCTAGATCTTACTCTTCATAAGATATTTAATGCTACAGTTGATCCTTGCCAAATGATCTCCTTCCCTTTTTATAGACTTAGGCCTTTCTCAAACCATGGTCCAAAACCATTGAGAACCAATACTAGGGACCCAATACCTAGGCTCAACACTTTGGATGCAATACCAAGGACCAAAACCAGAGGTTCAAATATGTCAGACTAAATACCATGGACCAAACATAAGATTTCCCACATGTACACGCTTTTCTTTGCATGAAAGTGCATGCATATGTATATGTGCCTTTTGATCGGTACACCCGCATGTATACGTGATTTTGTTCAGGGTAACTTGTGTATACCTCATTTTCTTTCATTCTGAGAGCCTGAACTATGATCTACCCTTTGAGTGAGTTGCCATCAAGGACAACACCTATGCCATAGTGCCAAACCTGAGTCACAATGCCAACAGAAAAGAATAATACAACACCCACTGCTGAAAACCTAAACACACCAGACAATTCTTCTCCTGAACCCCCTGAAGTATAGTCTTTGATTCATAAACTACAAGGGTTTTCAATATCCCAAGAAGAGTCTGATTTATTCCAAGGCAGTGTGACTTCGCATTATATCCCATCGCATCCGCTTACTAGAGCAAAGAGTGAAAAACTTGGTATTCCACTAGTTGAATTCCATCTACCAAATCGAAAAGGGGCTAGGAAGACACCATTAGAATCTAACATTGAGATTTTGTCCTCATCACATCTATTCCATCCATACCATTGCAAGGTCATCCATCTGTTTCCCAACTTTAGATCATAGTCCAAATAGGAACAAAAACTTCAACATCCTCTACCCAATCGTTTTCAACTACTTCTTCACCATCTTCTATTGTTAGCTCAATGATGGCACATAATCAACCTCAACCAAGGCCATGGACCAACCCAGGAGCTGTCAAAATCGTTGCATCTTTGAGCCAACTACCAGCACATCCTGAGAAATGGTTACCAAAATTTAATCCTGACATTCGCCTGTTAGCAGAAGAACATATAAATAATTTCATGTTATCAATCAACTTGAATGGAGTAACGGAAGAAGATGTTTTAGTTAGAATATTTCCATACACTCTACAAGGAGCAGCGGCATCATGGTACTTTTCGTTACCACCAGGGTCTATCAATAGCTGGGATGCTTTCCAGGGGCAATTTATAACTAATTTTGTAAACGATAGGTCTATAGCAACTCTTATTAATGATATCTCCAATCTGAAACCTGAATCAACCCATCAAAGACTTCAACTCATGCTTCAATAAACTGTTGAATAAAATTCCTGCGACATCCAAGCCTAGTGAGGAAGTCCAGAATGAATGGTATATTTCTGCCTTGCCTTCAAGCATAGCCATCTTCGTTGATAGGGATGCTAAACCAACATTAGCAAAAAATATGAAAGAAGCAATTGCTATGGAAAAACATATCCTTGCTTTGGAAAAGAAAAACACTATAGAAGAAAGGAAATCCAAAAAAGTTACCTTTAGAGATGATTCAAAGAAGAAAGCAATCAAGGATCCATATGACATGGAAGGTTTACAAAAATTTCTTAAAACTATGTCTAATGAAATGGTTGAAATAAAAAAGTAGGTAGTTGAGACTTCTACAAAAAAACCTTTTAGGAACTTTAAAAGAAATCAACCAACTAATCCTAAACCACCTAATGCTATATCTAATGCAAAATCTGATCTGGATGATGATGAAGATGAAGATAATGTTTTATCAGCTGAAGAAATGGATGAAGATGAAACAATTGAATGTCATGGAATGTGGGACTTTATCTTACCCAACTCTGATAATGAAAGTGAACAGGAAGCTCTCCCAGTAAATACCAGAAGCAAAAGTATAGTAGAGCCTAATCAAGCAAATTCTAAGAAGAAAACTCAAGTCCTATTACTAAAGACAAAGCTCCCACAAAGAAAACTCCAGTTGTGTCTCCCCACAATCAACCATCATCCTCCAATCCTCCCCCATCATCTAAAACACTAGTAGTTTCAGATTCCATGGATTATAAAATTGTGGAAGACATGAAGAAGACTCGAGCAAATATTTCTTTACATGAACTTAGCAAGCTCAAACATCAGCAAAAGTTGCTGCTTAAAGAATTAAATGTTGTACCTTCTTCTCCTCTTCCAACTAGTGTATTATCCAAGGCTGCTAGAGGATTAGGTAAGCCACCATCTGATAAGGTAGATGTTACTGATGCTATTTTAATTGGGGATAGGTTGAATTCTCATACACCTCCTTTTCTCTTAGCTTATGAGATATACAATAGAAATTTGCATAACTTCTTGATAGATTCAGGGGCTTCATCAAATATAATGCTAGCCTCGGTTTGCTCCAAGTTAAATATTGAGCGTGTGTTTAATCATGATGAGGATATCTTAAATTTCTTGACTTATGAAGGATCTTATGACAATTAGCTTATCGATGAAAGAGATCATGATCTTCAATTAAAACAAAGACTTAAAAAATCCTATTCCTAAATATGTGGTCAAGCTAGAAGATCTTTATGATATTAAAGATAGATTCAGAAAGGTCACTAATCCAAAAATTCAAAGTTCTACTTTAAGGTTTGAATTAGTAAATCTCGGCCCTCACGGAAAACCATAAAATGTCAATCTAGGACGTGGAATTTCATCAAATGAAAGATTTGATTTAATTAGATTATTAAAGAAATATGAAAATGTTTTCACTTGGAATTACGAAGATCTGAAAACTTATGATACTTCCATCATTCAACACACAATTCCAATGATTTATGATGAGAAACCTGTACAACAGAAGCTAAGGAAAATTCACCCAAATCTTGAAAGTCAAATTAAAGAAGAGTTGAATAAACTCCTTAAAGCCAAAATAATCTTTCCTATCAGACATTCTAAATGGGTCTCAAACTTAGTACCAGTAAGAAAAAAGAATGGTGATATTAGGATTTGCATAGATTTTAGAAATCTCAACAAAGCATGTCAAAAGGATAATTTCCCATTACCAACAATGAAGCAGATACTTCAATTAGTAGTTGGCTCAGATTTAATGTCTTTTCTTGATGGTTTTTCAGGATACAATCAAATACTAGTACATCCAGATGATAGATTAAAGACTACATTTAGGACTAAATGGGGAACCTATGCTTATCAAAAAATGCCTTTTGGTTTAATAAATGCTGGAGCTACTTTTCAAAGAGCCATGGATATAGCCTTCAAAGGTTTGATCAATAGGACAGTCGTTGTTTACTTAGATGACATAACTGTCTATTCTAAGAAAAGGAGCAATCATCTGCATGATTTAAAACAAATCTTTGAACGTTGCAAAAGATATGGGATTTCTTTAAATCCCAAGAAATCATTCTTTTCTCTTAATGAAGGTAAACTCTTAGGGTTCATTGTATCCAAAGATGGCATATACATTGATCCAGATAGGATAAAAGAGATTTCTGATATCCCTTTACCACATAATAAGAAATCTATGCAATCATTTTTGGGACAGATAAATTTCCTGAAGAGATTTGTTCCTGATTTTTCTCATATAGTTTTGCCCTTGCAATCCATGATTAAGAAAAATTCAGCCTTCAAATGGGAACATAACGAAAAAGAGGCTTTTGATTCAATCAAACAAGCAATCATTAATGCTCTTGCATTGAGTACTCTGAATTTTTCTAGTCATTTTATTTTGCATACTTTGGCCACTGAAACATGTTATGATGTTGTTTTAACACAGATCAATGACCAGCAAGTAGAAGCACCCATATCTTTCTTTAGTTCTAATTTGCAAGGTGCTGAGCTCAACTATTCCGAAGTTGAAAAACAAGCTTTCACTGTATTTAAGTCTATCAAACACTTTAGACCATTCCTCCTAAAAACACACACTAAAGTAATAGTCCCATTCTCTGCAGTGAGACAATTGTTAGTTCAAAGGGAAGTAGGAGAGAAGAGAGCTAACTAGGTAACAACTTTACAAGAGTATGATATTGATATTAAACCAGCGAAAATTGTTAGAGGACAAGGTTTTTGCAGGTTATTGGCAAGAGCTTCCAATATTCCAGACCATGAAGATTCAGATAATATTGCACAAGTAAACGAGATAAGTATCACTAATTCTGAATCTCAATATGCTGATCTGATCTTTTACTTGAAAAATGGATATGCTCCCCCTGAATTCAGTTACAAAAACAAACATGCCTTAAGATTAAAAGCCAAACACTTTGAAATCATTGATAATGTGTTATTCAGGAGAAATTATGATTCAATTTTATTAAGATTCCTTGAAAAAACTGAAGCGCAAACGGTTTTGCAAGAATTGCATGATGACCCAGCAGGTGGACATTTTGGAGGAGACACTACAGCTCACAAAATACTACATTCTGGATATTATTGGACGACTTTGTTTAAAGATTCCCATGACTATGTAAGGAAATGCAAGATATGCCAAATTGTTAGTGGAAGACAAAGGAAACCAACCTTTCCTCTACAACCAGTAAATATTGAGAAACCATTTGAACAGTAGGGGCTTGATATTATAGGAGAGATTATTCCACATTCTTCCAAGCAACACAGATACATCCTCACGACCATGGACTACTTCACAAAGTGGGTAGAATAAATTCCACTAAAGGTAGCCAATTCTAATGCAATTATTGAATTTATTGATCAGTTCATCATTACA
Source organism: Pinus tabuliformis (assembly GCA_031772625.1). Classification (NCBI taxonomy): domain Eukaryota; kingdom Viridiplantae; phylum Streptophyta; class Pinopsida; order Pinales; family Pinaceae; genus Pinus; species Pinus tabuliformis. The sequence continues at coordinate 592,719,409 of CM062813.1, forward strand.
AGGTTTGGTTTACCTAACGCGCTTATTTTTTATAATGCATCTTATTTTTCTGGAAATAGTATAGTTGAATTTGCTCTTAAGAGAGGTTTTAAGTTAAAATACTCTGCAAATTACTATCCTCAAGGAAATGGCTTAGCAGAGTCAACTAACAAGAATCTCATCAAGATTATTAAACAAACTATTGATCAAAACCAAAATAATTGGCATAAATCTTTCATATTTTCATTATGGCAAGATTACATAACTCAGAAGGCCTCAATAGTACTTCTCATTTTAACTTGGTGTATGGGAAAGAAGTTGTAATACCACTAAATTTAGCACTCCCATCCCTGGCCCTAGTACAATTCATTGAAGAAATTCCTTCTCCCTCTATTCAATTGAGGTTTGATCAAATCCTTAAATTGGATGAGGAAAGAGAAAAGGACAAAGTCACTTACGCTAAACACCAGCAGGTCATTAAATATTATTTTGATGCATGTTCTGTCAGCTCAAAAACATTACAGATCAATGATCTCATTTTGAAATGGGACAAAGCACACGAAGACAAAGGTAAGCATACCAAATTCAGAAGATGTGGCTTTGACCATTTCAAATCGTTGAAATATAGGCTCATCAACGTTTCTACTGCAAGATTTATCAGGAAAGAGAGATTCTCTTCCTGTGAATGGGCTTATCTTAAAGAAATTATTTTCCTAAGGAGGTAACCCCTTCTTACCTATACATATTTTTTATGCAAGTTAGTTTCTGTTAGGAAATAATGTTGTAAATAGTCTACCATTGGCTTTTCACTATTAAAAATCTCTTTGAAAGAATATTGTGAATACTTGCTTTCAAAGAGTAGAAACTTTCAAGGAAATGACTACAGTTTTGGAAAATAGATAAAACGTGAAACTCTGAGATTCTCTTTAAATTTGTGAAATCTTCCAAACCTTGAAAATACAGTAAATCATTTTGATTTTTGTCAATTGAGAAAGGTTATTTATAAAAAGGTAAAGACTTTTTCCAGCTAAGCATCCACAACTCTAGAATTGTCATCCATAAACTCTTAAGGAGTAAGTCATTCACCCCATCCACTAGGTTTATGATTTTTCAGAGTGTAATTCTAAAATATATCTAATTTAAAAAGATAAGAGGTCTCATGACGAGCCTGCTTACCATGATCATAGGGAACTAATTAAACTGACATTACCAATACTACATATCAAAATAGGGTAATGGCTTATAATCATAAGACAAGGGGTCTCATTACGAGCCAGCTTGTTCAGTTCAATTACAACTGGTGAATGGCATTGTCATCATCTGGCTCCCAAACCAGGACAATGGATTTTTATCCAAAAAAATAAAAAGACAAACAAAAAATAAAAATACATGTAGATATATCTTTCTAGATTTATCTTTCAAAAGTTATACTCTTAGATGGATGGGACAATGAATGATTGATGGTTAAAAGGTAACCCTGTCGAGACTATAGATGTTTGCTGGCAGCAGAGGCACTACCTGTGACAAAAGAGTAAATTTAAAAGCTAAGTTGGAAGAGCCCCCTACTTTATCTTTAACAACCAATCAAAGCTTGAAGAAACCAAAATGTTTTTATTTTATCATAAGGGTTTGTAAAAGAAATTGTAAAATTGATATTTTGTTTATTCATAGTAAAATTTTTATCTAATCAATTCTTAGATAGTTGTTTTTTTCCCTCAATTGATTCTACTTAAGAAAGTTTTAGAAATTTCATTATTTTTCAGAGATAACTGGTTCTCCCAGTGAATCGCCAATTGTTGTGCTATACAACAACACCCCCCCCCCCCCCCCCCCCCCCCCCATTTCACAAATTTTAAATCTTAGTCTTATAATTCGAATTAAGAAATGGGTCCCCTTTAGAATATGAATAAAAGCAATAAAACTTTTGAGTAAAATAAATTTTCCATAAAAGTCATATAAAAAAATTTCTTTATGAGTATTCTAGGACCGCTCATCGCAAATCACAATTCTTTAGAACCCGTGAACATCCATTTAGAAAGGTGCGATGCAATTAGAGTCAAAATAAAACCCTCATCACAAAGTTTTTATCAAAGTAATCCATTTATAAATATGATGTGATAAAACTATCGCGTCGCACACATCATATATCCCAAGGGATGACTTATAGCGTTTCATTGAAATCTTGCAATGTGATAAGGCTATCGTAATCGCATATCGCTGATCCATAGGGAAGCATCCGAAAAACTCCATTGAAATCTTCCGATGTGATTTAATTATCGCATATCATGCTCTTGATAAAATAGAGTTATAAAATACTATGAATACATGTGGTATAGGGATAAATTGATTATAAATAAATAGCGTGATTTGCCAAGTTTGAAACCCGTTGTCTCCACACATCAACTCAGCACTCATCGCAGTTGCAACTTTACAAACAAAACTTTTGAGCATGGCACTTGTAACTCCCAATTTGCGATACTACTATACAAATATTAAAATAATACAATCGCTAATCGCAAATCGCAGAGTCACGGCACCTATTCTAAAAAGGACCATTATAAAACTTGCGATGCGACATATGGCTTCAACATTAAAGTTTCACGTTGGAAGTTACGGTAAAACATGAAGGAGAAATTATGGTTAAGTCCTTTAAGGATTTCATCCATGGTAGCTATGTACAATATAAGATCTTTTGCATCTAATGCGCATAACTACTTGTAGTCTATAATTTGTGTATTATCTCCTCTCAATTTTTTTGCCTATTATGCTCTTCTTTCTCATTTTGTAGAGCTGATCCAGAATCGCACAGTTGGGCAAGATGTCTAAGAAATCTCGAAAGGCAAAGGCCCCCATTATAGTGGAAGAAGGACCAAAAAAATTGGTGTTAATTGCAGATACTACCTGTCAAGGCCTTGGTAAAATCTTGTGGGAAGGCATATATGCTTTACTTGAAGCAGAAAATCCAACAGAGATAGAAGAAGAAGCAACAGTTGATGGAACTGATCGAAAGGAAAGCATGCTCAATGATTTGGCCAGCTCCTTCCTCCATAGAATAGTAGCCCGAGCAAAAGTTTTACCATATAATGATCTAGTGAGATGGGTAATCGAAAGTATTAATATCACAGATAGAGCTTTCTTCACAGCCGATGGGAGGATGTTCGGGACATTCAAACTTGAAGATGTCAAGAGAATGTATCACTTGCCGAATCCCCAACGACACTACAACAAATCATTCCTGGAAGCTTTTGCTAAGGAGAATGACATAGAGTCAGACCCTATCAAACAGTGGAGACATTTTCCAAACAAGCATAAACATGAATCCTCTGGTATGTACTCTGTGGACTCCTTAGCATCTCCATATTGTTATGTTGCTGCTATGGTATGTAGGCTCTTTGGAAGCCCCGATTCTACTAGATTTTCTATAGAAATGGTTCCATTAATAGAAGCAACAATCAACTCCTTTATTATGGATTGGGCAACCATTCTATCAGATAAAATGGCCAGTCAAATACTAGATTATACAAGGAACAAATTTGTCTCCACCAAAATTGTGCCTCCATTCTATATGAGCGCCTACATAATGGACACAATCTGTTTTAATTCTGACTTTCCCATCCCAGGCTGAAAACGGACTATTCAAGATCTAGCCCCCTTTCATATTTATCATAAATATTTATGGAAGTCTGACTACAAGAATCATTTATACAAGATTTGCCATGGTTTCATTTTACCTATCCATCAAGCCATCTTTGATAAACCTTCTCCTCGAATGTCTGACAAGGCTATCATTGACTTAACTTCAATCAACAGTTGGTTCGAGGAGGAGAAGTTCACTTATATTAGGGTTTTTGGTAGTATTACAGACCCTCATGTCCTTCCACTCTACATCCCTGATAAGCTATTAGCTAGGGAAATAGCTTACCAGATAATGGAAAAAGGGATGTCTACAAACCTTAAAGATTCTAAGAAACAAGTATGGCCTCCATTTCCCCTCTATTGTGGCACTTACACATTGCATGATTTTAAACATGCTGAGAAAGAAGCAAAGAAAACAAAGGATCTGGGTCTAGCAGTTATTCCTAAAAGACAATATGATCCAAACAAGGTCGCTTTCAATTTCACCAGTCAGGTGAAAATTAGTAAATTTATACATGAGAAGGATGAGTTTGATGACTTATTCACTTCAGTGGAGTTGTTCTCACAAGTAAGTCATCTGGCAAGATTCAAATTGGGAGCCAAGAAGATGGACAAATTCATGGAATACAGGACACAAAGGTTATTGACAGTACCTCTCGATTTATTAAGTACTACCCCTATTGTTCAGCAAGTAGAGCACAACAGGCAGTAGACTATTTAAGAGATTTTTGGGGAAGGGGAAATAGGTGGAAAGACCAGTGAACCCCTTAGCACAGATGTTCATATTGACCCCATCTTGATAAAATAATGGGAGAAATTTGATCAGCAAATCAAAAGCCAAAGTGACCCCCAAAACATTACCACATCAGCATCGCCTGTGACACAATGACCCACCGTTCCTGATAGTGCAATTGAAGTAACACCCAGTAAAGACATAGCTGAGAAAGAGATTGAAATAATCCCTGAAAATCCTTCAGGAGAAATTACATTGAATATTGAGGAAATACCACCCTTGGATGTATTTTATAGCCCAAAACACACGGCTGTAGTCAAGAGGCAGAGGAAGAAGAGGAAAATAGACCAGACGTCATCCACAGCTCCTTAGTCTGAATTTATGAATGTTTTATGGAAGGATTCAGAGGTCAATCCTTCTGAGGATTTGACTAAGTTATCTCAATTTGCAGGGGCATACACAGCCGCCACAATTGATAAGGCAACTGAGGTTAACCAATTGTTCAAAGAAAAGGATCAAAGGATTAATCAGCTTGAAGAACAAGCAGCAATAGAACAGAAGAAAATTATTCGGTTTGAAGAAGAGTTGACAGAAGAAAAACAAAAGAACGATCAGCTTGAAGAACAAGTAAATCTGGAGAAAGAGAAGATCAACCAACATGCCATCCAAAAACAACAACAGTTGTCTCAAGAGCTCGAACAGCTTCAATTGACACATCAACAAGAAATCAAGACTAAAGAGGAGAAAATCACACAACTACAACTCTATATAGAACAGTTCAGAGATTATCCCAAGGTTGAGGAATTTAAGAAGGAAGCCCTAGAAGAAAATAAAGCCTTATCTCAACAGCTCAATCTACTTTGCCATAAAATATCTCTTATCGACCCATTATGCATCATAACTACATCACTGATCGATCAAGCAGTTAATACCATATTAGAATTTGAGGATGCAGATGAGAAGGTCACAAATTACCTCTCCTGGCAAAGCATAGTAGAAGGAATAGCCGCTAACCTACTGAAAATTCAAGAGTCACATAAATAAATATTGTTTACGGAGTGGGAAACACAACTGATAAACACAAAAAGGGCTACCTCCAGGGCTAGGTCTATAATGAATAATGTGATTGAAATGATAAATGATGGTTTATATGGAGCCAATTTAATTTCCAATTGTTCCCCAGGTAATCTTCCAAAGGCGAAAGTGTTAGAAAATCAATGGAAGCAATATTCGGCCACCAAAGATGAACAACTCAACAGAATACAAAGCCTCAATTGGGATGTGTATTGGTCCTTTTTGGTCAAGCCGCATAGCCAACAGATGACCATCAAATGCCTTGCCGATGTTGTTGATCACATGATCCCTGAGCTTTCAGATGCCACTTACACGAGACAACTACACTCTAGGATGAGTCATCCTCCGGAAATTCAAAATATGCTTTCAATTTGTCAGTTGCAAATACAGGAGAAGAAATAGATACGATGAACCTTTTCAGACGCAATCACATTACTATTTTTGCAATTCAAATCCCAGATTTTAATGTTGGTGGTTCCAACAACTCTCAGTGATTTTTGTAGACAATTTGTTTTAATTCTATTATATAAACCCTTTCATGTTATTGGAGAGGGGGTCCTCGATTTGTACAAAAACTAGACTTGAGAAGTTGCACTTCTGCACTTCTTAATTTATTTTTTATAGGCAGTGGATCAAGGTTTCAGATTTTTATGAAAGAACTTTTTCAAGACCTACATTTTTGTATCTCCTGGAAATTTCTGGAATAAAAAGGTGGAATCAAAATGTTACTTACATATCAAGACTCAAATGCATGCGGTATTTCTATCACTGTTCCTTTTGTCTTGTGCTTTATGTAATTATCATTTCATTTAATTTGCTATTGTTTATGTATTAACATGCTTCAAGCAATTCTATATTGAGTCACTTCTGAATGATTTAGAACTGTTATATTAGAGATATATGTCAGCAATATTTAAGAGTATGTCATGAGATATGTTTTTATAATTACTTTGTTTAATTTCTTAAACAAAGTAATCATTATTTAAATGCATCTTTCTATGGATAAGTAAACCATCTATATGATTATTTGTTTGCCAGGAATTATCAAAAATAGCATTGTTATAAGATTACCTGGGTTATATAGATATATGTGTATATTTTCAGAGTTATAGATTAAATCACCTATCATATTTGTTATATATTTAAAACACTCATTCATCAAACCATACATTATCAGGAAACTGGTCCCATAGTATCCAGTCGGAGCCACCACTCCAAATAGAAAAGGAGGTCCGGACCGGGTGGTTATCCCCAATGTTGATGTTATGATCTTAGAGGCATCAACACAACATTAAAATTTTATAACATTCACAATCATATATAACATTTAATGGTTCTTTGAATCCTAAATGATGATCCCTACCACTGAAAACTTCACATGTTTCTTATTTCAATTCTCACGTGAAGGTTATAAGATTTTTTTAAAAAGAACAAGTTTTCTAAAGATAGACAAAGTGTAGTGTAGATTTATGCTTGCACAAAAAGGAGTGTATTATTGCATATAACTATAATGCTCCATGGAAGACTCGTGCTATTAATTGAAATATTAAATTCATAAATAATAAATGTAAAAGAAATAAATTAGCATGCATGTATTGATGATATGCTAGAAATGATTACAATACTAATCTTCTTATACTGTGTAAATCTAATGTCGATTAAATTCATCTAGTTGTTTCTCAACATGTAATCATGAAATACATTTCAAAATATGGTTCAAAAGTAAAAAAGAGGAGTTCTTTATTTTAAGCTTTGTCAAGATTTGATGAAAATAATTGAAAACATAAAAGACATTGGATATCCATCTTTTCACATGCATAAAAAAGGTTCCTTGTAAAATCATATAGTTTTTAAAATCCTATTACCCATCCTTGTGCCCTATGTTGAAATATGGCAACAAGAATATTCCAATTTAATTTGTCTTTGAATTAAATTGTGAATTAAAATAGAATTTAGTCTTAACAGCTACTTGGAAATAATTAATTAATTTATTTTAAATTAATTAGTAGGAGAAATTCAAGTTAGAATTCTTTCTAAAGTCATGCAAGAGTTATCCCTTAAATTAAGGAGATAAGATTGAGTTGTAATTAGTTAACTCGGTTTACTGAGTTAAGTCCAGTTAAATTAGTTCCAAAGTGTTTGAGGAACTAATAGTGAGTTAACAGTCAATTGATGCATTAATGCACTCAACTAGTGCTACTCCAGTTAATTGAAGATTCCATCATCAGAAACTCATGCATGTCTATTCTGAGAAAGACCCAGTTGATATTAATGTTCAAGGACAATGTACTATCAGTGGCATGTGTTTTTTCATGGAGAAAACTCATGCATGCAATCAAGGATTCATCCTTGAGGATTGCGAAGTTTTGAAGGCTTGGTTTTCCACTTGGTAAGAGGCTAAGCATCCACAAGGAATAACACAAGGAAATAGGAGCTTGGAGGGTAGAGAGGAAGGCTGGAGAGAAGCCAAGATTGCCTATGAGCATACGTGAGGATTGCACTGAGAGCTAGTGATCCAGATTTAAACAGGAACACAAAAAATTACAGAGATAACCATATACACAAAGATGCAGCAGAAATAATACTTCATTTCATTAATGGAAAATACTGAAATATGCTTACAACCAGAAATGGAAATAAACTAGCTAGGGCGATGGTAGCTTATCTCTGAGAAGAGATGTGTGGCTACATGCCTCTAAACTATTTTGAACTGTGTTACAATGACTTGAAGGCCTATTTATTGTTGGGAAACAATGGAAAACCCTTCACATTCCAAAACCTAACCCTAGAAGATGAAACACCAAATTGTGGGCCCCGTTTTTGGGTAAGTTGGTACATCAACTTCCCGGGGTTGCGAATTGGTCGTATTATCTCCATTTGACGCGCATGACAGCCCGTTGGAAAGATCTCTCTGAGGAATACGACAGAAAAGGCGATTTTTAGATAGAAAGTTCGCTAGCGGTAGATTTCCCAAAAAACGTCATTTAGGGCCTCAAAATGGCTCCAGAAGTTTAGGACCCGAAAAAACTGCTAGAAATAGTAAACTGTGCTATAATTAAGGAAACTGAAAAAACTGAAAGGGACAATTGTGGGGGTCTAGATGGGATAGGTGGGTGGCCACCAACATCCACCTGGATCATTCCTGCCCCCTTAGGAAGCAATGGTCCCCATTGCATTGAGTTCCTCTCTGAGATGAGGAAGCTTCTGATGAGCTGGGTCTCTGGTGAGCTATTCTGCAATCTCTGATGTGTCCAGAAATGGTGGGAAGCATGGTCAATGACGGTCCACATTGAACACTTGGTGCAAGCGAAGGAATGGAGGAATGTTGTGCTTCCAAGCATTGTTTCCCGTAGCCTTGGTACTAGTGTAAGAACCATGTCGATGTCGGAGTGGTCTTAGTTTCTGATGGGTTCTGGTAAGGCGTTCTTTCTGCAGATGTAACCAAACTTTGTTGCCCACCTAAAACTTGTGTGGTACCCCTGTGGGTGAGGAGAATTTGTTCCTGTGTTCTGTCATGACCGTATCCCTTTGCTGCTACTGCTGTGTGGAGGAATCCTTTGCGGGGGTCATGGATATAGCAACGATCTTCCCCTTACTTTGGGAGAGAACCAGACAGAAAATGAATTTCCTAGTCTGGGAGATGAGCTTGCTTCCTTTCTTGGTAGTGATCAAAGAGGTGGCGGTAGGTGGGGCTACCTCCGATATCCTGTCTAATGAATTATCCAAAGAAATAATGACAGCGCGAGGCCTTGAATCATACACAGCATGTCACCTCCACAAGTATGGCTGGCCTAATAATACGTCACAAACATCTAGAGGTGTAACATCACATAATACCTCGTCTGTGAAGGGCTTGATGCTGTAGGGAAGGTGGCATTGCTGGCGAACTTTGAGATCTCATCCTTCATGAAGCCACCCGAAACTGTATTGCTGTGGGTGTGGTGTAGTTGGTAGGCCCAACCGCTTTACGACCTCTGCTGAAATGAGGTTCTTTTGGCTGCCACTGTCGACAATGAATTGCAGCGGCAAACCCTTCACCCACATCTGTGAGTGGAAAAGACGTTCCCCCTCCTCTGGATCTTCGGGCTCATTTTTCTGGATCTTGGCGGTGGCAACAGTGGCACTGGGATCCGCATCAATGATCTGCTTCCCTTTGCCATTCCCCTCATTGGGTTCTGGCTCAGGGTCAGAACCTGCATCTGATTCAAAAGCCTTCAACTCGGCCACCAGTGGCTGCTTGGTCCGACACTCACTTGTGTTATGAGTGGGACTATTGTGGAACTCACACCACTTCCCTGTGTCCTTCTTCGGCTTCATGGTGGTGTTTTGCGGCTTCGACGGGTTGTCTTGGGTCACCCTGCCTTGGCTTTGTCCTTTAGGCTTCGGATTTGCAGATCCAAAGTCTCACTTCTTCTGTTTAAACTTTTGCTCGATTTTGACAGCGTATTGGTACGCCGTGCCGAGCGAGGAGATGTTCAGGAACTCCATCTCTTCCTGGATGTATCTGTGTAGGCAGCCACGGTATTTGAGTACCAGATGCAGCTCAGAATCTTTGATACCCAACTGTATGCGAAGGGTATGAAAAATGTTTGTGAAATCCGGTACATCTTGGTCTCGTCCCTGCCGCAGTGTGGTCCATTTGATGTATTTGTCCTCATAGCTTTTGACAGGGTAGTACTACTCCTTGATGGCATCCCTAAAGTCATTCCAAGTGGGTGTGGCTGAAAAAAGTGAGCCTGTACTTTCATCCTTCTGCTCGCAGTATGTTTCCCACCAGTCCTTGACGTGGGGGGCTGCTTTGAGAAGAGCGAAAATAATCTTTTCCCGACTTGAAAATTCATGAACAGAAAAATAACCCTCTAGCAGATTTAACCATTTCTCTACGGCATCCGCGTCTATTTGACCCTCAAAGATGGGGATTTCAAAATTAACTTGTACCTTAAAGGGCGTGGCATTTCCAGAGTAGCTGTTGGAAGCCGATGCGTGGCCTCTGGGTAGCCGCTGAAGGATCTGCGCAAAGATGTCCATCATCGCGTTCCTTTGTCGCTCGAGGGATTCTTCGAGTAATATTTTGATAGGATCTCCTACCCTCTCGTCTTTCCTCTCATCCGCGATGGGAGGCCGTCGGGATTTGCGAGGCTGGTCTTGCAAAGGTTCAACCAATTCAAGCCCTAACTCCTTATATCCCGACCTCGTTGGGGACATGCAAAGAAAAACAGAGAAAAAGCAGATCGCTCTGATACCACTGATCCGGATTTAAACATGAACACAACAAATTACAGAGATAACCATATACACAAAGATGCAACAGAAATAATACTTCATTTCATTAATGGAAAATACTGAAATATGCTTACAACTAGAAATGGAAATAAACCAGCTGGGGCGATGGTAGCTTATCTCTGAGAAGAGATGTGTGGCTACATGCCTCCGAACTGTTTTGAACTGTGTTACAATGAGGCTTGAAGGCCTATTTATTGTTGGGAAACAATGGAAAACCCTTCACATTCCAAAACCTAACCCTAGAAGATGAACTGCCAAATTGTGGGCCCCGTTTTTGGGTAAGTTGGAACATCAACTTCTCGGGGTCGCGAATTGGTCATATTATCTCCGTTGGACGTGCATGATAGCCCGTTGGAAATATCTCTTCGAGGACTACGACGAAAAAGGTGATTTTTAGATAGAAAAATCGCTAGCGGTAGATTTCCCAAAAAACGTCGTTTAGGGCCTCAAAACGGCTCCGGAAGTTTAGGACCCGAAAAACAGCTAAAAATAGTAAACTGTGCTATAATTAAGGAAAGTAAAAAAACTAAAAGGGATAGTTGTGGGGGTCCAGATGGGATAGGTGGGTGGCCACCAACATCCACCTGGATCATTCCTCCCCCCTTAGGAAGCAATGGTCCCCATTGCGTTGAGTTCCTCCCTGAGATAAGGAAGCTTCTACTGAGCTGGGTCTCCGGTGAGCTGTTCTGCAATCTTTGATGTGTCAAGAAATGGTGGGAAGCATGGTCGACAATGGTCCACATTGAACACTTGGTGCAAGCGAAGGAATGGAGGAATGTTGTGCTTCCAAGCATTGTTTCCCGTAGTCTTGGTACTAGTGTAAGAACCATGTCAGAGTGGTCTCAGTTTCTGATGGGTTCTGGTAAGGCGTTCTTTCTGCAGATGTAACCAAACTTTGTTGCCCACCTAAAACTTGTGTGGTACCCCTGTGGGTGAGGAGAAGTTGTTCCTGTGTTCTGTCATGACCGTATCCCTTTGCTGCTACTGCTATGTGGAGGAATCCTTTGCGGGGGTCATGGATGTAGCAACGATCTTCCCCTTACTTTGGGAGAGAACCAGACAGAAAATGAATTTCCTAGTCTGGGAGATGAGCTTGCTTCCTTTCTTGGCAGTGATCAAAGAGGTGGCGGTAGGTGGGGCTACCTCCGGTATCCTGTATAATGAATTATCCAAAGAAATAATGACAGCACGAGGCCTTAACTCATACACAGCATGTCGCCTCCACAAGTATGGCTGGCCTAATAATACGTCACAAACATCTAGAGGTGTAACATCACATAATACCTTGTCTATGAAGGGCTTGATGCTGTAGGGAAGGTGGAATTGCTGGCGAACTTTGAGATCTCGTCCTTCGTGAAGCCACCTGATACTGTACGGTTATGGGTGTGGTGTAGTTGGTAGGCCCAAATGCTTCACGGCCTCTGCTGAAATGAGGTTCTTTTGGTTGCCACTGTCGACAATGAATTGCAGTGGCGAACCCTTCACCCACATCTGTGAGTGGAAAAGACGTTCCCCCTCCTCTGGATCTTCGGGCTCAATTTTTTGGATCTTGGAGGTGGCAACAATGGCGCTGGGATCTGCATCAATGATTTGCTTCCCTTTTCCATTCCCCTCATGGGGTTCTGGCTCAGGGTCAGAACCTGCATCTGATTCGGAAGCCTTCAACTCAGCCACCAACGACTGCTTGGTCCGACACTCACTTGTGTTATGAGTGGGACTCTTGTGGAACTCACACCACTTCCCTGTGTCCTTCTTCGGCTTCATGGTGGTGTTTTGTGGCTTCGACAGGTTGTCTTGGGTCACCCCACCTTGGCTTTGTCCTTTAGGCTTCCGATTTGCAGATCCAAAGTCTCGCTTCTTCTGTTTGAACTTTTGCTCGACTTTGACAGGGTATCAGTACATCGTGCCTCGCGTGGAGATGTTCAGGAACTCCATCTCTTCCTGGATGTATCTGTGTAGGCAGCCACAGTATTTGAGTACCAGATGCAGCTCAGAATCTTTGATACCCAACTGTGTGCTAAGGGTATGAAAAATGTTTGTGAACTCCGGCACATCTTGGTCTCGTCCCTGCCGCCGTGTGCTCCATTTGATGTATTTGTCCTCATAGCTTTTGACAGGGTAGTACTACTCCTTGATGGCATCCCGGAAGTCATTCCAAGTTGGTGTGGCTGAAAATAGTGAGCCTGTACTTTCATCCTTTTGCTCATAGTACGTTTCCCACCAGTCCTTGATGTGGGGGGCTGCTTTGAGAAGAGCGAAAACAATCTTTTCCCGACTTGAAAATTCATGAACAGAAAAATAACCCTCTAGCAGATTTAACCATTTATCTACGGCATCCGCGTCTATTTGACCCTCGAAGATGGGGATTTCAAAATTAACTTTTACCTTAAAGGGCGTGGCGTTTCCAGAGTAGCTGCTGGAAGCCGATGCATGGCCTCTGGGTAGCCGCTGAAGGATCTACGCAAAGTTGTCCATCATCGCGTTCCTTTGTCACTCGAGGGCTTCTTCAAGCAATATTTTGATAGGATCTCCTGCCCTCTCGTCTTTCTTCTCATCCGCCATGAGAGGCCGTCGGGATTTGCGAGGTTGGTCTTGCAAAGGTTCAACCAATTCAAGCCCTAACTCCTTATATCCCAACCTCGTTGGGGACATGCAAAGAAAAACAGAGAAAAAGCAGACCGCTCTGATACCACTGATCCGGATTTAAACAGGAACGCAACAAATTACAGAGATAACCATATACACAAAGATGCAACAGAAATAATACTTCATTTCATTAATGGAAAATACTGAAATATGCTTACAACCAGAAATGGAAATAAACCAGCTAGGGCGATGGTAGCTTATCTATGAGAAGGGATGTGTGGCTACATGCCTCTGAACTGTTTTGAACTGTGTTACAATGAGGCTTGAAGGCCTATTTATTGTTGGGAAACAATGGAAAACCCTTCACATTCCAAAACCTAACCCTAGAAGATGAAACACCAAATTGTGGGCCCTGTTTCTGGGTAAGTTGGTACATCAACTTCCCGGGGTCGCGAATTGGTCATATTATCTCCATTTGACGCGCATGATAGCCCGTTGGAAAGATATCTCCGAGGACTACGACGAAAAAGGTGATTTTTAGATAGAAAAATCGCTAGCGGTAGATTTCCCAAAAAACGTCATTTAGGGCCTCAAAACAGCTCCGGAAGTTTAGGACCCGAAAAACTGCTAAAATTAGTAAATTGTGCTATAATTAAGGAAACTGAAAAAACTGAAAGGGACAGTTGTGGGGGTCCAGATGGGATAGGTGGGTGGCCACCAACATCCACCTGGATCATTCCTCCCCCCTTAGGAAGCAATGGTCCCCATTGCGTTGAGTTCCTCCCTGAGATGAGGAAGCTTCTGCTGAGTTGGGTCTCTGGTGAGCTGTTCTGCAATCTCTGATGTGTCCAGAAATGGTGGGAAGCATGGTCGACGACGGTCCACATTGAACACTCAGTGCAAGCGAAGGAATGGAGGAATGTTGTGCTTCCAAGCATTGTTTCCCGTAGCCTTGGTACTAGTGTAAGAACCATGTCGGAGTGGTCTGAGTTTCTGATGGGTTCTGGTAAGGCGTTCTTTCTGCAGATGTAACCAAACTTTGTTGCCCACCTGAAACTTGTGTGGTACCCTTGTGGGTGAGGAGAAGTTGTTCCTGTGTTCTGTCATGACCGTATCCCTTTGTTGTTGCTGCTGTGTGGAGGAATCCTTTGCGGGGGTCATGGATATAGCAATGATCTTCCCCTTACTCTAGGAGAGAACCAGACAGAAAATGAATTTCCTAGTCTGGGAGATGAGCTTGCTTCCTTTCTTGGTAGTGATCAAAGAGGTGGCGGTAGGTGGGGCTACCTTCAGTATCCTGTATAATGAATTATCCAAAGAAATAATGATAGCACGAGGCCTTGACTCATACAGAGCATGTCGCCTCCATAAGTATGGCTGGCCTAATAATACGTCATAAACATCTAGAGGTGTAACATCACACAATACCTCGCCTGTGAAGGGCTTGATGCTGTAGGGAAGGTGGCATTGCTGGTGAACTTTGAGATCTCGTCCTTCGTGAAGCCACCCGATACTGTACGGCTGTGGGTGTGGTGTAGTTGGTAGGCCCAACCGCTTCACGACCTCTGCTGAAATGAGGTTCTTTTGGCTGCCATTGTCGACAATGAATTGCAGCGGCGAACCCTTCACCCACATCTGTGAGTGGAAAAGATGTTCCCCCTCCTATGGATCTTCAGGCTCATTTTTCTGGATCTTGGCAGTGGCAACAGTGGCGCTGGGATCTGCATCAATGATCTGCTTCCCTTTGCCATTCCCCTCATCGGGTTCTGGCTCACGGTCAGAACCTGCATCTGATTCAGAAGCCTTCAACTCGGCCACTAGCGACGGCTTGGTCCGACACTCACTTGTGTTATGAGTGGGACTATTATGGAACTCACACCACTTCCCTCTGTCCTTCTTCAGCTTCATGGTGGTGTTTTGCGGCTTCGACGGGTTGTCTTGAGTCACCCCGCCTTGGCTTTGTCCTTTAGACTTCGGATTTGCAGAATCAAAGTCTCGCTTCTTCTGTTTGAACTTTTGCTCGATTTTGACAACGTATCGGTACGCCGTGCTGAGCGAGGAGATGTTCAGGAACTCCATCTCTTCCTGGATGTATCTGTGTAGGCAGCCACAGTATTTGAGTACCAGATGCAACTCAGAATATTTGATACCCAATTGTGTGTGAAGGGTATGAAAAATGTTTGTGAACTCCGGCACATCTTGGTCTCATCCCTGCCGCAGTGTGGTCCATTTGATGTATTTGTCCTGATAGCTTTTGACAGGGTAGTACTACTCCTTGATGGCATCTCGGAAGTCATTCCAAGTGGGTGTGGCTGAAAACAGTGAACCTGTACTTTCATCCTTCTGCTCGTAGTATGTTTCCCACCAGTCCTTGACGTGGGGGGTTTCTTTGAGAAGAGCGAAAACAATCCTTTCCCGACTTGAAAATTCATGAACAGAAAAATAACCCTCTAGCAGATTTAACCATTTATCTACGGCATCCGCGTCTATTTGACCCTCGAAGATGGGGATTTCAAAATTAACTTGTACCTTAAAGGGCGTGGCGTTTCCAAAGTAGCTACTGGAAGCCGATGCGTGGTCTCTGGGTAGCCGCTGAAGGATCTGCGCAAAGCTGTCCAACATCGCGTTCCTTTGTCGCTCAACGGCTTCTTCGAGCAATATTTTGATAGGATCTCCTGCCCTCTCATCTTTCTCATCCACCATGGGAGGCTGTCGGGATTTGCGAGGCTGGTCTTGCAAAGGGTCAACCAATTCAAGCCCTAACTCCTTATATCCCGACCTCGTTGGGGACATGCAAAGAAAAACAGAGAAAAAGAAGACTGCTCTGATACCACTGAGCCGGATTTAAACAGGAACGCAACAAATTACAGAGATAACCATATACACAAAGATGCAGCAGAAATAATACTTCATTTCATTAATGGAAAATACTGAAATATGCTTACAACCAGAAATGGAAATAAACCAGCTAGGGCGATGGTAGCTTATCTCTGAGAAGAGATGTGTGGCTACATGCCTCTGAACTGTTTTGAACTTTGTTAAAAAGAGGCTTGAAGGCCTATTTATTGTTGGGAAATAATGGAAAACCCTTCACATTCCAAAACCTAACCCTAGAAGATGAAACGCCAAATTGTGGGCCCCGTTTTTGGGTAAGTTGGTACATCAACTTCCCGAGGTCGCGAATTGGTCGTATTATCTCCGTTTGACGGGCATGATAGCCCGTTGGAAAGATCTCTCCAAGGACTATGATGGGAAAGGTGATTTTTAGATAGAAAAATCGCTAGTGGTATATTTCCCAGAAAACATCGTTTAGGGCCTCAAAACGTCTCCGGAAGTTTAGGACCTGAAAAACTGCTAAAAATAGTAAACTGTGCTATAATTAAGGAAACTGAAAAAACTGAAAGGGACAGTTGTGGGGGTCCAGATGGGATAGGTGGGTGGCCACCAACATCCACCTGGATCATTCCTCCCCCCTTAGGAAGCAATGTTCCCCATTGCGTTGAGTTCCTCCCTGAGATGAGGAAGCTTCTGCTGAGCTGGGTCTCTGGTGAGCTATTCTGTAATCTCTGATGTGTCCAGAAATGGTGGGAAGCATGGTCGACGACGGTCCACATTGAACACTCGGTGCAAGCGAAGGAATGGAGGAATGTTGTGCTTCCAAGCATTGTTTCCCGTAGCCTTGGTACTAGTGTAAGAACCATGTCGGAGTGGTCTGAGTTTCTGATGGGTTCTGGTAAGGCATTCTTTCTGCAGATGTAACCAAACTTTGTTGCCCACCTAAAACTTGTGTGGTACCCTTGTGGGTGAGGAGAAGTTGTTCCTATGTTCTGTCATGACCGTATCCCTTTGCTGCTGCTGCTGTGTGGAGGAATCCTTTGCGGGGGTCATGGATGTAGCAACGATCTTCCCCTTACTTTGGGAGAGAACCAAACAGAAAATGAATTTCCTAGTCTGGGAGATGAGCTTGCTTCCTTTCTTGGCAGTGATCAAAGAGGTGGCGGTAGGTGGGGCTACCTCCAGTATCCTGTATAATGAATTATCCAAAGAAATAATGACAGCGCGAGGCCTTGACTCATACACAGCATGTCGCCTCCACAAGTATGGATGGCCTAATAATATGTCACAAACATCTAGAGGTGTAACATCACACAATACCTCGTCTGTGAAGGGCTTGATGCTATAGGGAAGGTGGCATTGCTGGCGAACTTTGAGATCTCGTCCTTCGTGAAGCCACCCGATACTGTACGGCTGTGGGTGTGGTGTAGTTGGTAGGCCCAACTGCTTCACACCTCTGCTGAAATGAGGTTCTTTTGGCTGCCACTGTCGACAATGAATTGTAGCGGTGAACCCTTCACCCACATCTGTGAGTGGAAAAGATGTTCCCCCTCCTCTGGATCTTCGGGCTCATTTTTCTGGATCTTGGCGGTGGCAATGGTAGTGCTGGGATCCGCATCAATGATCCGCTTCCCTTTGCCATTCCCCTCATCGGGTTCTGGCTTAGGGTCAGAACCTGCATCTGATTCGGAAGCCTTCAACTCGGCCACCAGCGACTGCTTGGTCCGACACTCACTTGTGTTATGAGTGGGACTCTTGTGGAACTCACACCACTTCCCTGTGTCCTTCTTCAGCTTCATGGTGCTGTTTTGCGGCTTCGACGAGTTTTCTTGGGTCACCCTACCTTGGCTTTGTCCTTTAGGCTTCGGATTTGCAGATCCAAAGTCTCGCTTCTTCTGTTTGAACTTTTGCTCGATTTTGACAGCGTATCGGTACGCCGTGCCGAGCTAGGAGATGTTTAGGAACTCCATCTCTTCTTGGATGTATCTGTGCAGGCAGCCATGTATTTGAGTACCAGATGCAACTCAGAATCTTTGATACCCAACTGTGCGAAGGGTATGAAAAATGTTTGTGAACTCCGACACATCTTGGTCTCGTCCCTGCCGCAGTGTGGTCCATTTGATGTATTTGTCCTCATATCTTTTGACAGGCTAGTACTGCTCCTTGATGGCATCTCGGAAGTCATTCCAAGTGGGTGTGGCTAAAAACAGTGAGCATGTACTTTCATCCTTCTGCTCGTAGTATGTTTCCCACCAGTCCTTGATGTGGGGGGCTGCTCTGAGAAGAGCGAAAACAATCTTTTCCCGACTTGAAAATTCATGAACAGAAAAATAACCCTCTAGCAGATTTAACCATTTATCTACGGCATCCGCGTCTATTTGACCCTCGAAAATGGGGATTTCAAAATTAACTTGTACCTTAAAGGGCGTGGCGTTTCCAGAGTAGCTGCTGGAAGCCGATGCGTGGCCTTTGGGTAGCCGCTGAAGGATCTGCGCAAAGCTGTCCATCATCGCATTCCTTTGTCGCTCGAGGGCTTCTTCGAGCAATATTTTGATAGGATCTTCTACCCTCTCGTCTTTCTTCTTATCCGCCATGGGAGGCCGTCGGGATTTGCGAGGCTGGTCTTGCAAAGGTTCAACCAATTCAAGCCCTAACTTTTTATATCCCGACCTCGTTGGGGACATGCAAAGAAAAACAGAGAAAAAGCAGACCGCTCTGATACCACTGATCCGGATTTAAACAGGAATGCAAAAAATTACAAAGATAACCATATACACAAAGATGCAGCATAAATAATACTTCATTTCATTAATGGAAAATACTGAAATATGCTTACAACCAGAAATGGAAATAAACCAGCTAGGGCGATGGTAGCTTATCTCTGAGAAGAGATGTGTGGCTACATGCCTCTGAACTGTTTTGAATTGTGTTAAAATGAGGCTTGAAGGCCTATTTATTGTTGGGAAACAATGGAAAACCCTTCACATTCCAAAACCTAACCCTATAAGATGAAACGCCAAATTGTGGGCCCCGTTTCTGGGTAAGTTGGTACATCGACTTCCCAGGGTCGCAAATTGGTTGTATTATCTCCGTTTGACGCGCACGATAGCCCGTTGTAAAGATCTCTCCGAGGACTACGACGGAAAAGGCGATTTTTAGATAGAAAAATGCTAGCGGTAGATTTCCCAAAAAACGTCGTTTAGGGCCTCAAAACGGCTCGAGAAGTTTAGGACCCGAAAACTACTAAAAATAGTAAACTGTGCTATAATTAAGGAAACTAAAAAAACTGAAAGGGACAATTGTGGGGGTCCAGATGGGATAGGTGGGTGGCCACCAACATCTACCTGGATCAGCTAGCTAGTTGTGAGAGCTAAGGCTTTGTATAATTCCTATGTATTTCCACCATGAATGATAATATAATAGTGTGGGGTTTTTAGCTGAGGCTTTCCCCAAAAGTATTTTCATGTGTATTGTGCCATTGATTCTTCTTCTTTTGGTTATATTGTT
The DNA here is from genome assembly GCA_031772625.1 of Pinus tabuliformis. Lineage (NCBI taxonomy): Eukaryota > Viridiplantae > Streptophyta > Pinopsida > Pinales > Pinaceae > Pinus > Pinus tabuliformis. The sequence goes on from CM062813.1 coordinate 592,739,042, forward strand.
GAGCTCTATTTTTAAGCTTCCGCAAATTGATAGTAGAAGTAGGTTATAGTATTCTTATTTGATTTATATTGCATTATCGGGTTAAGCTATCACAAATTTTCTACATGGTATCAGAGTTGTGAATAGTATACTGAGAAGAGAATTCGAAGTTTGAAGTTTGGGGTTGCAGGCGCAAACTGAATTCATATCATACTTCAAGGTTCGCCAATGGCGTTCTATGGCTTGAGACTCGAGTATGCCTTGGAAGATAGCTTGAATTACATAGCATGGAAAGATAGTATGGAGGTTGTATTAGAAGACAATGGCTTGAAGGAATTCATTGATCAAGAAATCCCAAAGCCAGCTTCAACTAATGCACAAGAGTTGGCTGAGTGGAAGAAGTGTGTGGCGAAGGCGAGACAGATCATCCTTGAGGGAGTTCAAGATCATATTGTCTCGAGTCTCCAAGGGAAGGATACTCCATTTTCAATGTGGAAGACATTGAAGGACCTCTACCAGAACAGTAGCGACCAGAGGAAATTGACGCTCCAGGATAAGCTTCGAAGAATCAAGATGGAGAAGGGCAATACTATTTCCACATATCTGAAAAAGCTCACCACCTGTAGAGATGAGCTTGGCAGTGTGGGAATAAATATTGTTGATTATGATATGGTGAGCCTCGTTCTCCTTAGCCTTCCAAAGAGTTGGAATAGCTACCATGACTCTGTGAATGGAAGGGAGAAACTGTCGGATTGGGAACGACTATAGTTGGATCTCATGCAAGAGGAGATCAGGAGGAGCACACAAGATGGTTCTTCATCCAAGAATGATGATGAAGAAAATATGGCCTTAGCAAGTAAGGCAAGGAAAGGGAAGGGGAAGGCTTCCCATTTCAAATCGAATTCTTCTCATGGAGGGAAGAAGGGTGACATGTCTAAAGTAAGATGCTTTAATTGTCACAAGATGGGAAATTATGCAACTAATTGCCCATCGAAGAAGTCCAAGAAGGGATACTCGGAAGGATTGGAAGGTGATGCATTAGCCTCTCAGTTCGAAATGGACTTTACCCTCATCGCATGCATGGTGTCATCAATGATGGGTTGTGTCTGGTATCTTGATAGTGGAGCCTCATTCCACATGACCGGTGATAAAAATTTATTCAGTGCCTTGGAGGAGAAAGACCTCAAGATGTGCATAGATATGGGTGATGATGGAAGGTATAGTGTTTCAGGAGTGGGAATGGTTGCTTTTCAGAGGGAGCATGGAGCTCCTCTCACCTTGACAGGTGTGATGTATGTGCCTGAACTGAAGAAGAACTTGGTATCGGTCGCAATGTTGGAGGACAAAGGCTATGATGTTGTCTTCATTAAAGGAAAGACATTCCTAAGACAGATAGACATGGGTTAGACCAAGAGGATAGGGATTCGGGTGAAGAATCTCTATGAACTAGAGGTAGATGATTATGAAGCATTGAGTACGAAATTAGAATTGGTGCAAAGCCAAGACATTGGCGAGTTGTGGCACAGGAGTTTGGGCCATTTGCATCATGGGGCTCTGAAGATAATGCAGCAGATATCTACAGGACTTCCCAAAGGTAAACTTGAGCAAGTTGACACATGCAAAGGTTGTACCTTAGGAAATCACACCAAGTCTTCCTTTCATCATCGAGATAGTCGAGTAGAGGCTATCTTAGAGCGAGTTCATACTGATTTGTGTGGACCATTCTCGACGGCATCCATAGCGAAGAAAAGGTATTATGTGATTGTCATTGATGACTGTTCTCATAAATGCTGGATTTATTTCATGTAGAAGAAGGACCAAACCTTCACAAAGTTTTGTGAGTGCAAAGCTTTAGTTGAGAAAGAGTCAGGGAAGAAGATCAAGGCCTTGAGAAGCGACAACGGTGGAGAATATGTCTCTCAAGAGTTTAAGGACTTCTGTGCAGTGGAAGGAATTAAACGAGAGTTGACGACACCTCATAACCCACAGCAGAATGGGGTGGCCAAGAGGAAGAACAGAACTATTGTAGGGGCAGCACAGGCAATGCTGCATGACCAAGGTCTACCACTTCACTTGTGGGCTAGGGCATGAAACACAGCGGTCTATTTGCAGAATACAAGCTCGCATCGCATACTTGGGATGAAGATACCAGAGGAAGCTTTCTCCGGTAAGATACCAGATGTGGGTCACTTCAGGATCTTTGGCTCATCGATATATTTCCATGTGACAAAGGATGCACGAAAGAAGCTTGAGACGACAATAGAGTTGGGGATATTTGTGGGGTACACTGATACACCTCACAATTATCATGTGCACTTGCCTACCAGTCGAACGATAGTGGTTCGCAGAGATCTCAAGTTTGATGAGCAGAAGGCCATGCGAGTTTCCCTTGAGAGGGAGCTCCAACTACAGGTTGTGGAGGAACTGTTGGTTCCTAAGGAGGAGGAGCCTCAGACTGATGTGGAGCAGCCACATGCAGAGGTTCTAGGAGTGGAGACATCCACTCAAGCAGAGTCTTCCAGAGATGGACGGAAGCGCACAAGAGAAGTTGACAGATTGTTGGAGGATGCGAGAGAGAATGTGGGAGCACCATCTTCTCAGCGCAGATAGAGGAGGTCACCTGAGAGGTACACTGGATACATGGCCCTTGCTGGGGAATGTGTTGAGACCGAGCCATATTCCTTTGAGGAAGCAATGCAACAGCCGATTTGGGTTGATGCTATGGTGGAGAAGTATGACTCCATAGTTCGTAACAGTGTTTGGGACGTGGTTCTAAGACCAGAGAACAAGTTAGTTGTGAGTTCCTGTTGGCTTTACAAGGTAAATCAAGCTATTGATGGTAGTGTGGAGAAGCATAAGGCAAGATTTGTTTCCCATGGATTTTCACAGGTCGAGAGCATCACGTTGCTGCAGTATATTTCGACAGAGCAGCAAGATGTTGACATTTTGACAAAGGCATTATGAAAGTGTAAATTCAAGTTCTATAGAGATAGGATCGGGGTGGAAGATAATCCCTTTCTTGTTGAGAGGGAGTGTTGAAATATGGCAACAAGAATATTCCAATTTAATTTTTCCTTGAATTAAATTGTGAATTAAAATCGAATTTAGTCTTAATAGTTACTTGGAAATAATTAATTAATTAATTTTAAATTAATTAGTTGGAGAAATTCATGTTAGAAGTCTTTCTGAACTCATGCAAGAATTATCCCTTAAATTAAGGAGATAATATTGATTTATATTTGAGTTGTAATTAGTTAACTCAGATTACTAAGTTAAGTCCAGTTAAATTAGTTCCAAACTGTTTGAGGAACTAACAGTGAGTTAACAGTTAGTTGATGCATTAATGCACTCAACTAGTGCTACTCTAGTTAATTGAATATTGCCTCATCATAAACTCATGCATGTCTGTTCTGAGAAAGACCCAGTTGAGATTAATGTTCAAGGACAATGTACTATTAGTTGCATGTGTTTTTTCATGGAGAAAACTCATGCATGCAGTCAAGGTTTCATCCTTGAGGATTGCGCAGATTTGAAGGCTTGGTTTTCCACTTGGTAAGAGGCTAATCATCCACAAGGAACAATGCAAGGAAATAGGAGCTTGGAGGGCAGAGAGGAAGGCTGGAGAGAAGCCAAGATTGCCTATGAGCATCTGTGAGGATTGTACTGAGAGCTAGCTAGTTGTGAGAGCTAAGGCTTTGTATAATTCCTATGTATTTCCACCATGTATGATAATACAATAGTGTGGGGTTTTTAGCTGAGGCTTTCCCCAAAAGTATTTTCATGTGTATTGTGCCATTGATTCTTCTTCTTCTGGTTATATTGTTAAGCTCGATATTTAAGCTTCAACAAATTGATAGTAGAAGTAGGTTATAGTATTCTTCTTTGATTTATATTGCATTATCGGGTTAACCTATCACAGATTTTCTACACCCTACTTGATTGTTGTGCTAAAATTTCCATCTATATTCTCCCAAAAAGACACTCAAATCATTTGTGTCCCTCTTCACCATGTACAGTCATTTTTGATAAGACCTTGAATCATCTTCCTTGTTATGTAAATCCAATAAAACCTCTATCTCTTGATTTCTTTTTATTTCCTTATCAACAATTTCATTGTCCTTCTCATCTCACATTTTTTCCACTTTTTATTTGGAATTGTGAAATTCTCTATAGTTATGATAAGTTTTTCCTTTAAGAAAGTTTTTCTTACTATTGTTTTATGGTAATTTTAGTTACATGTTTTAAAACGTTAAATGATATGGTGCTTCTAATGAAGAAAAATGTTTCCAACTAATTTGAATTTGTATAGTACGCTTTCAAATATTAACACACTTAAAATTTGTTTAATTAGTTTCTTATTGTATCATGGAGTGTGTATTTATGTAATATATGGTTTTTCAGTCCCAATTTATCTTATAGTTGATTAAATTTGTATGAATTTATAGATATATATTTTCATGTTTTATCTCATGAAATAAATTTGGCCCTTCAATTTGGTAATCACTAGCTTGAATTTTCAAGAATTTGTCATTCTCTCGAATTCAAAAGATTCACCACATCATTAAGTTATTTATGTAATAATTCCCTCCTAAATATGTATCTAGAATTTCCATATATAAGAATTTAAACTTAATTTATATTAGTCTATTGTTCAACAACCTTGCAAATTATTATGCACATGAGTAGATTTAAATAATTGATATTGGATTTAAATAATTGTAATGTTTGTTATATGATATATATATGAATAAAAATATAATACTTTTCTTGTTACAGTAGGGATCACTTTTAGCTTGGTATTTATATAGTCTTTTGAAGAAATAAAAAAATTGTTGCTAAGAATAAGTAAATTTGAATAAGGTCTTGAAATGCTTCAATTTGATGTAGAACTCACTTTTATTTAGGATTTATATAGTATTTTGAAGAAATGAAAAAATTTTGCTAAGAAATAATTTTAAAAAAGGTCAAATGCTTCACTAGTAAATGGAGACAATATTCCTATGATCCGTCAAATTATTTTTAAACAATTGACAAGATTGTATTTTATTAACCATTTATAGAAATATATTTAACCACACATTATAACTATATAATACATATTTCACACATACTTTCAGTTCAAATACTTTGTATGTGCACTAGATTCACCTTGCACACACCATCAATACTAACCAATTTGGTTTACTAGCCATTATAAGTAGAGTAATTGAGGTTTATATTTTACTTTGAAAATTTTCACTCAAAAATATGCTCACATAGTATAATTAGGAAAGAAGTAAGGGGTCCATCATCCACACATCATTTATTTTCTTGTAAGGAACAAACATCATATGGTGTACTTAGGGTAATTGTATTAAAGGATCACAAACCACATATCCACATACTTGAAATTCAAACACTTTATATGTGCACTAGATTCACCTTACACACAAACACTAATAACCATTTTGTTTTACTAACCATTACAAGCAGAGTTACTAATTGCTTATATTTAACTTTGAAATTTTGCACACAAACATATGATCACATAGTATAATTAGGAAAGAAGTAAGTGGCCCATCATCCACACATCATTTCTTTTCTTGTAAGGAACAAACATCACATATTGTCAGTAAGGGAATTGTAAAGAATCATCATATATCCACATCAACTCACACTTTGTATGCTCACAATTTCACTTGCCCACACTAAGCTCACTTGAACTTTGTATAAAGGCTATTCTCTTTCCAGAATCTTTGTACTTAATTTATTTAAGCTCATATTTTGTGGCACACCCTAAGTGAAACAAAGTATTTATAAAAATAACCTTAACCTGAACACACTAAATTCTGCATAGGGGCCATAAGAAAATTTATAGTCCAGGTTAGGACCATGGTGATAGGCAACACATAATCCGTCATGGTTGTTTTTCATAGTAAAACATAGAAAGTGGTATTTTAGGGAGCCTAAAATCCTGCATCATCCAGTGACAAATCCGGTACATGGAGAGAAACCCATGAAGGGGTTAAGGCCTAGTTGGAAAATTATCACGGACCTTCATGTTGTCTCCCGACATGTAGTAGGGGTTCTGGGTCCAAAACTGACAACCAGAAGCTAAAATTCATCCATTCCCACTAGACGTAAGTAACTTAGTGGCCAAATTTTAGGGTATATTTCCCTATAGGTTGAGGTGCGGGAGCACTTACATGTGAGGTGATCTTGGTCAAGCTACTGGAAGCATCACCAGCGCTTTCGAGACATAGCCCTAGTACGTTTGGCCACTATAACCCTATCCATATCTTGGATGGTTTTTTGGCTGCTGGAAGCATTGCTAGTGACATTTATGACGTGGCACCAATATCCTATTCTAAAATATTCACAAGGCCCAGTTACTACTTGAGCGAAAGGGTGTTAGGTATTTTTAGGAGTTTTTCTCATACATAAAACCTCAAAAAAAAATTGTTGAATTTTCACACATTAGAATTAAAGGGAAAATTAACCATTTATTTTTCACTTTGTCTTATGTATGTGATTCATTTGGTTTTCCTAAAGAAAATGTATGTCTTCAGGTGTGCTTACAAATGAAATTGTATTAGGTGTTGTTGATTTCTTTCCTTTCTTGCCAACTAATTTCTTCCTCATAATATAATGCTTGTCATTAGTTACATGTTTCAAATGGATTGTATCATCTTCAGGTGCCTCCTACATACAATTGACATTATCATGAAATTTATTTTACCTTTCATACATGTTGAATGCTTTTCTCCTTTCATCATATTCTAAATCACCCTTTTTTTAACACAAGAACCAATACTTTTACTGACTCACTCTCTTATTTAACCCATCTTTCCCTGAGGTCAAAACCCTTTTATTTTCATGTTTCAACTTAGAACCCTTGCTCCATGTGATTAGAACACCAAGGTTTCCAATTTGATTTTTATTGATTAAGGATGAGTTTTTTTTACCCTTCATCATAGTCTGAATCACCCTTTTTGTTGACACAGGGACTGATACCTTTACTGGTGCGCTCTTCTTCAACCCATTTTTCCCTAAGCTCGAAACCCTTTTCTTTTGATGTTTCAACTTAGAACCCTTGGTCCATGTCAACTTCTACTACCTTACTGTCAAGTCTTAACCTTTTTTTCATTTAACTTTTCCCCGGGGTTTGTGACTAGAACTCTACGGTTTCTAAATTGATTTTTGTTGAGCGAGGATGAATGCTTTTAAATTTCATCATATTCTAAATCACCCTTTTTTTTGACACAAGGATCGATACCTTTACTGGTGCACTCTTCTTCAACCCATTTTTATATGAGCTTGAAACCCTTTTCTTTTCATGTTTCAACTTAGAACCCTTGGTCCATGTTAAGTTCTGATACCTAACTACCAACTCTCAACTTGTTTTTCATTTAACTTTTCCTTAGGGTTTGTGACTATAACACTACATTTTCCAAATTAATTTTTGTTGAGGAGGAGGAATTCTTTTACTTTTCATCATATTCTGAATCACCCTTTTTGTTGACATTGGGATTGATACCTTTACTGGTGCACTCTTCTCCAACCTATCTATCCTTGAGATCGAAGCCCTTTTCTTTTCATGTTTCAACTTATAACCCCGAGTCCATGTCAACTTATGCTACCTAGTTTCCAAATTTCAAGTTGTTTTTCATTTAGCTTTTCTCTAGGGTTTGTGATTAGAACCTTAGGGTTTCCAAATTGATTTTTTTTTAGTGAGGAGGAATGCTTTTAACTTCCATCATATTTTGAATCACCCTTTTTGTGGACATAGGGACCGATACTTTTATTGACCTACACTCTTCTTCAGCCCATCTTTACATAAGTTGCAAACCCTTTTCTTTCCATGTTTCAACATAGAACCCTTGATCCATGTCAACTTCTGCTACCTAGCTACCTACTATCAAATCATATCATGACCTTCCACCTATGGTGAATTCTTAATAAACATGTGTAGGTTTACTATGCACTTGTCTTATCATGATGATTCACTTGAGTTACAATTATATTTTGTATTCCACTATGCAAGGATGGAAATTGAACAACCACATGAGGAAGAAGATGTGTCCCATCAAGTTGATCAACCAAATGATGATTAAGATGTTCCCTATGGACCTGATCAACCACTAGAGGAACATGTGCCCTATCAAACTGATCAATTGTCACTAGTGGAACAACATTTTCCATGTCAAGCTAATCAACCACTATAGGGAGAATATTTTCCCTATCAATCTTATCAGCCACTGGAAGAACAAATTGTTTCTTCTTAAGTTGATAGGATAACGGGGAGTTGTAGTGGCTTGGAAAGGGGTGGATTGTTTGCGAAAAAATTGGATGCAAGCACAACATAGGATTTTGGGGAGCCTATCCCTACTTGCATTATTAGAGACCATGTCAATAACATCATTCAACAACATTTTGAGAAACATTTAGTTGTTGCACAAGCTTAGATACTACATGGGTTGATCAAACATAAGAAACTAAAACATGCCACAAATATTTTGGGTGTCCAAGATGCTAAAAGCAAGAAGACACATATGAATGTCACTGAAAATATATCAAAGGCATTCACTATGTTTGGAAAATCAAGAAAACCCAATGTTCGAGCTGCGCACAAGTTAATTACAATTGTTATTATTGCACCAAGTACATCAAGACAACAAAAGTTGGCAACAACATCAAAATGGATCCATGTATTGAGAAAAATATTGCACAAGCATACCAAATTCAGGGTTCAAGTGAATGAAAAATGGCAAATCTTCTTGTTGGGTTCTTATCACTAGGTAACCCTACCAAGATAGGCTTACAACAAGAATCGAAGCATTTGTGATAGATTTTTGGTAGAGTTATTCATGTGTTATTCTAGATAGAAAGTATGTTGTATGACATCACATAGCTAAAGTTCAGTATGTGGAACATGTTAAGCATATTATGGAAATGAAAAAAGTTCCATTGTTCGAGGAATTTCGGGATGTAGAAATTATGTCTACAAATCCAGCTTTGTAGATCTCCTGCAGGTTAACTCAATAATGCAATATAACCAAAGAAAAATACTTTAACCTACTTCTACAATCAATTTGTGGAAGCTTAAAAGATTTGAGCAAGATCAAGCTGAACACATATAACCAGAAGAAGAATTAATGCACATGAAACATAGAAGAATACTCAGGGAAAAGCCTCAGCTAAAAAAACCCACTATCTGTATTATCATACAAGTTGGAAATATCTCAGAATTACAGAAAGCCTTAGCTCTCACAGCTAGCCAGCTCTTAGTACAATTGTCACAGATGCTCACAGGAAAAATAGACTTCTCATAAGCCTTCTCCTCTACCCTCCAAGCCCTTATTTCCTTACACAATTTCTCCTGGGTGATCCTTCTGTTACCAAGTGTAACACTGATCTCACACACTTCTCTAACACACTATCAGAGCCATGCAATCCTCAAGGAATGATTTCCTTATACATGCATGAGCTTTCTTTATAGGAAAACACATGCAACTGATAGTGCATTGTCCTTGACATTTAGTTCAACTAGGTCTTTCTCAGAATAGACATGCATGAGTTACTGATGAGGGAATCTTCAATTATCTAGAGTACACAGGTTGAGTGCATGCATGCATCAACTGACTGATAACTCACATTAGTTCCTCAAATAGTTTGGAACTAATTTAACTGGACTTAACTCAGGAAACTGAGCCAACTAATTACAACTCAAATATAACTCAATCTTATCTCCTTAATTTAAGGGATAACTGTTGCATGACTTCAGAAAGACTTCTAACTTGAATTTCTCCAACTAATTAACTCAAGATGAATTAATTAATTATTTTTCAAGCAGCTGGTGATAATAAATTCGAATTTTAATTCAAGGACAAATTAAAATTGGTATTTTCTTATTTCCACATTTCAACACTCCCTCTCAACAAGAAAGGGATTATCTGCCACCTCGATCCTATCTCTATGGAACTTGAATTTACACTTTGACAATGCCTTTGTCAAAATGTCAGCATCTTTCTCCTCAGTTGAAATATATTGCAGCAACATGATCCTCCTCGCTACACAGTCTCTGAGATGATGATACCGGATGTTGATGTGCTTGGACCTATCATGAAATACTAGATTCTCATAGAGTTTGATACAACTTTGATTATCACAATAGATCACAATTGGATCCATTCTCTGATCAAACAAACCAACTAGAATTTTCTACATCCATATGGCCTCACATGCTGCCTGAATTGCAGCCATGTATTCAGCCTCTTCCGAGCTGAGTGCAACCGACCTCTGTTTCCTACTGTACCAAGAAACTACAACTGACCCAAGGTTGAAAATCCCTCCTGATGTGCTCTTCCGATCTGGTGGACTCCCTGCCCAATCTGCATCAGTGAAGCCCTATAGCTTCACTCCTTTTGTCCATATGTACCATAATCCATATTGGGATGTGCCTATGAGGTATCTCAATACATGCTTTGCTGCCTTCCAAAACATCTTGGTAGGCTAAACCATCGCTTGACTTAGCTAGTTCACTGCATAGAAAAAATCTGGTCGTGTGTTCACTAATTACATTAGTGAACCCACAAGTCGCCTGTACACAGTAGCCTCTACTACTTCACCTAAAGTAGCATCCTCCTTCCTCCAGTTACTTGCTAGAGGAGTCTACATGGGCTTGCACTTCTCCATGTGGAATCTCTTGAGTATCTCATTGGCATACTTGCCATGAGACACAAACAACTCCCCATCCTTCTGCCACACTTCCATGCCAAGGAAGTAATGCATGAGACCCATGTCTTTCATCTCGAATTCTCTTGCAAGTCTTACTTGTAAAACATGATCAACTGATCATCACCTGTCAATATGAGATCATTAACATAAAGTACAATGATCAACGACTTACCTTTCACCATGATGTGGTATAGGTTCGCATCTGCTTCACTCTTTGTGAAGCCCAACCCAATGAAGTAGTTGTCTATCCTAGTGTACTAAGCACGAGATGCTTGCTTCAACTCGTACAAAGCTGTCTTGAGTCGGCACACATGCTACTCATGATCGAAGATCTCGAAACCTTCCGACTGCTCTATGTACACCTCTTCCTCAATCTTGCCATTGAGGAATGCAATCTTCACATCCATCTGATGGATCTTTCAACCCATCTGTGCATTATCTTCAAAGCCCTATATTCTTTTGTACTTAATGCTGCACAAACATCTACCTCTAGTTTATAGAGATTCTTCACCCGAATCCCAATCCTCTTGGTTTGACCCGTGGCTATGTGTCTTAGGAATGCCTTTCCTTTACTGAAGACAATATTGTAACCTTTGTCCTCCAATATTTGCGACCGATACCAAGTTCTTCTTCAGTCCAGGCACATACTTCACATCTGTCAAGGTGAAAGGAGTTCCATGCCACCTCTGAAAAGAAACCGCGCCCACTCCTGAAACACTGTACTTTCTGTCATCACCCATCTCTATGTGCATCTTGAGGCCTTTCTCCTCCAAGGTACTGAATAAACTTTTTATCGATGGTCATGTGGAATGAGGCTCCACTGTCAAGATACCAAACACAACCCACCATCAATGACACCATGCATGCGATGAGGGTAAAGTCCATTTCAAACTGAGAGGCTAATGCCTCACCTTCTGATCCTTTTGTGGATCCCTTCTTAGACTTCTTCGATGGGCAATTAGTCACATAATGTCCCATCTCGTGACAATTAAAGAATCTCACTTTAGACTTGTCACCCTTCTTCCCTCCATGAGAAGAATTTGATTTGGAATGGGAAGCCTTCCCCTTTCCTTTCCTTGCCTTACTTGCTAAGGCCATATTTTCTTCATCATCATTCTTTGATGAAGAACCATCTTGTGTGCTCCTCTTGATCTCCTCCTGCATCAGATCCGACCATAGTCATTCCCAATCCGGCAGTTTCTCCCTTCCATTCACAGAGTCCTGGTAGCTATTCCAACTCTTTGGAAGGCCGAGGAGAGCGAGGCTCACCATATCATCATCAGCAGTAGTTATTCCCACACTGCCAAGCTCATCTCTGCAGGTTGTGAGCTTGTTCAGATATGTGGAAATAGTATCGCCCTTCTCCATCTTGATTTTTTGAAGCTTATCCTTGAGCGCCAATTTCCTTTGGTCGCTACCATTCTGGTATAGGTCCTTCAATGTCTTACACATTGAAAATGGAGTATCCTTCCGATGGAGACTCGAGACAACATGGTCTCGAAATCCCTCAAGGATGATCTGTCTCGCCTTTGCTACACACTTCTTCCACTCAGCCAACTCTTGTGCATTAGTTGCAGCTGGCTTTGGGATTTCTTGATCAATGAAATCCTTCAAGCCATTGTCTTCTAATACATCCTCCATTCTATCTTTCCATTCAATGTAATTCAAGCTGCCTTCCAAGGCATACTTGAGTCTGAAGCCATAGAATGTCATTGACCAACCTGAAGTATGATATGAATTCGATTTTCACTTGCAACCCCGAACTTCAAACTTCAAATTCTCTTCTCAGTATATTATTCATAGCTCTGATAACCTTTGCTTCGATACCATGTAGAAATTTTGTCTACAAATCCAACTCTGTAGATCTGCTGCAGGTTAACCCAATAATGCAATATAACCAAAGAAAAATACTTTAACCTACTTCTACAATCAATTTGCAGAAGCTTAAAATATTTGAGCAAGATCAAGCTGAACACATATAACCAGAAGAAGAATCAATGCACATGAAACACAGAAGAATACTCAGGGGAAAGCCTCAGCTAAAAACCCCACTATCTGTATTATCATACAAGTTGGAAATATCTCAGAATTACACAAAGCCTTAGCTCTCACAGCTAGCCAGCTCTCAGTACAATCCTCACAGATGCTCACAGGAAAAATAGACTTCTCATAAGCCTTCTCCTCTGCCCTCCAAGCTCCTATTTCCTTGCGCAGTTTCTCCTGGGTGATCCTCCTGTTACCAAGTGTAACACTGATCTCACACACTGCTCTAACACACTGTCAGAACTACGCAATCCTCAAGGAATGATTTCCTTCTGCATGCATGAGTTTTCTTTATAGGAAAACACATGCAACTGATAGTACATTGTCCTTGACATTTAGTTCAACTGGGTCTTTCTCAGAATAGACATGCATGAGTTACTGATGAGGGAAGAGTTACTGATGAGGGAATCTTCAGTTATCTGGAGTACACTAGTTGAGTGCATGCATGCATCAACTAACTGATAACTCACAATTAGTTCCTCAAACAGTTTGGAACTAATTTAACTGGACTTAACTCAGTAAACTGAGCTAACTAATTACAACTCAAATATAACTCAATCTTATCTCCTTAATTAAGGGATAATCTCCCTAATTTAATGGATAACTGTTGCATGACTTCATAAAGACTTCTAACTTGAATTTCTCCAGCTAATTAACTCAGGATGAATTAATTAATTATTTTTCAAGCAGCTGGTGAGACTAAATTCGAATTTTAATTCACAATTTTAATTCAAGGACAAATTAAAATTGGAATATTCTTGTTGCCACATTTCAACATAGGAAAGAAATCACCATGTGAATATATAAGGATGTTTCATAAATTGAAACCATGGTTTATTAGGCCTAATATAATCTATGACATGTGTTTTTGCTGATATCATGTTGAATTTTAGCTTCAGTATAACAATTTCCAGGAATTTTACAAGAAGAACTATCACGACGACCCTCCTCTTCCTACAGTGCGTGATTTTATTTCATCAATATTGTGTAGAAGGGAGTGAGAAGATTTATATTACAAGAAAATATGTATACGTGGTAGAAGATGCATTGAATGTGGTGATTTAGCATTGTTCCATAGGAAATTTCTTATTGATCCCAACTAGTCTAGGATGTTAGATGTCACCGTCACATGGAATCATTATGAGTATGTCGTGGGAAATCAACCATCTTCTTCAACTCTAGCACTTAAGAGGATCAACTATGTTGAGGATGAGATTCCTATTTCACAATTCATGGGGGCATTTCAAAACCAGATCTATAAATATATCAAACACTCGCACAAGTCCAAGTGGCAAGCTTATGAATTTAAGCATTCTCACGAAGTATTTTAGCCAAGCACAATATTATCAGTGGTGGAATTTGTTGAGAATTACACATTTTCTCCTCAGACAGAGATACAAAGTGAGTATTATCACTCAGACCAAGTGTCCATATTCGTACATGTTCTGTACAGACATGCACAATTGAACCTTGATGGTAGGGATAGCACTGACAAGTCATGTGATGTGATTAAGGAGTACCACTTTTACATCAATGATGATCGTGATTATGATACATTGTTTATGTCACATTGCTTTGACCTAATTTATGAATCATTCAAAAAAATGGTATATCATTCAGGAAGCATTGGATATGGTCAGATGGTTGTGCAGGGAATTTCAAGTCAACACACACTTTTTATTGGTTGAGCGACTACACAAGAAGACAAAAATACAATATACTTGGAGCTACTTTGAAACATGACATTAGGGGAATTTTGAGGTCTAAAATGGGCCTCCTAAGAAAAAAATGTACAGCCAAAATAAATTTTTTAAGAACCAATAGAATTCAAGATGATGATGTCAACCATGGGGGATGATTCACCATTTTTGGAGTAAAAAAGTAAAAAGTTTGAAAATTAATAAAACTATTTTTTCAACTTATCTCCCTAAGGTTTTACTCAAATTTCAAGTGTAAGTACTTGTTGGATGAAAAATTTTATTCCTCATCCAAGGAGTACCCATGTTGCATACTTTCGATGGACCCTGCTACACGAAAAATGAGAAATACATGAAAAACGTGATTGCAATCACGTTTTTCATGTATTTCTCATTTTTCATGTCGTGGGGTTCATTAAAACTATGCAACATGGGTTATCCTTGGATCATGAATCAAATTTGTCATCCAGCAAGTGTTGCTACCTGAAAAGTGTGTAAACCCATAGGGAGATAAGTTGAAAAAATAGTTTTTTTATTTTTTTCCTCTAAAATTTGATGATGTAATCTAATATTATTTTATTATTTCCACTATTATTTTATAATTTCCTTTGGAGGCCCATTTTAAACCTCAAAATTCCCCTAATACATGGAAAGGGTGAGCATTATGGTGTAGGTGCTTGTGTGAAGCGAGCACTTCAGAGGTACCAAATGAGTCATGACGCAAATTAACTCAAATAATCACTAGAGGTCGTCAACTGGTCTAGATCCCATTTAGGACATGAAGTTCATGAATCTATAAGGCCCGTTCATAGGTTATTATGGAATATTGAACTTAGTGATGTGAATAGATCCATTCTTTAATTGTAATATTGTAGAAGGAACAATGTAATTACACTTAGTGCGGAGCAAAGACATGGGGGGAATATTTTCCATCGAGACAAGAAAACTCACATGTTTTTGTGAGTTTTGCATTAGTGTTGATGGATCTACAATTGATCGCTATGAAAAACATGGCTACATGAAAGGATGGAAATATGTCCCTCCTAATCAAAAGGGACCTCATCCAATTCTGACATGGCATTAAATGCATGATGAAGAGACCATCATTTCACTTTATCATGATCGAGTCTTTGGGAAGGTATGTGGCCCATCTATCATTAATAGATTCATCTATAAATTGAAACCTTGAATGTATTTAACTAACACATATTTTGTGTTTTGATTGTAGGGGATGTTTTTGTTATCACTGCGAGAGAATGTGGCCTACTATTTTATGCGATGCACATAGGTGAAAAGTAGGTTGGTGAGACCATATGAAGATGGACAATTCACATGCCAAATTGGTGACATGGTTGTGATCAACCATTTTTTGAAAAGGTTAAAAAACTGACCGATCACATCATTTATAGAGATTTTATGCTGAAATATATATCTTATCAATACAATGATCTAGTCATAGCATCTCGGATCAATATCATAGAAATAAAAACAAAGAAAGGTGAACCAAGGAGATGGAAGATGACAAAATCAAACCATGAATGTATTACAGAGACTTGCATTCATATAAGCCATTAGTCAAATGAGTAGATGATGAAAATGGAATGCCATAAATCGGAGTCTATAACACTCAAGTGTAATCTAATCTAGTATAAGAGATCTCAAATGTTTGATTTTTGTAATCTATAAATGTGACAGCTGAATACTCCTATAATTTTGTAATTCTGAATAGAGAAATGTTTCCCTCTTATATAGGATGGATTCATAATGGTGTACATATATGTTATATAAGTTTTAGTTTCCTTGAGGTGCTTAACTTTCCAAAGTACATCAAATTTCAAGGAGGTTTTATTATCAGGGATAAGATCCTTATGTGAACCCCATAGATCTAAAAGTCAATTAAGATTTAGAATCAATAAGAATTTAGATCTAGATTTAATTAAAAATTTTCATTTTAAATGTTTTAAATGTCATGTGTATAGTATTCATGTTGAGAATGAAAGAAATCTTATAGATCTATATACATGTCATACATATTTGGTTTCTAGAAAATTCGTTTCAGTACGTAACAACCAAGTTGATATATTATTTTACTTAAAATGGAAATTCAACAATCTAGGTTATGAATTCATACAATTGAAATATTTTTATGTTATTAGTAAATATGGCATGTGTCAGTTTGATATAAAACACGGAAAAAATTACACACATGCTTCATATTGGAATGTAAAAAGTGCAGATATATATATATATATATATATATATATATATATATATATATAGATATATATATATATATCATGTTATGGCTATTAAGCTCTTTTAGATAACCAAAAATTCATAATGACCCTCATGAGTTCTAAATGTTGTTTTTGTAATGTCTTCAGACTTCATTATGATTTGATGATATCCTGAAAGAAGATCCAACTTGGTGAAGTAAATTGATCCATGCAATTCATCCAATAATTCATCAATGACAAGAATGGGAAATTTATCTTTAATAGTGAGCTTGTTGAGCTCCCTATAATCTGGACACATGCGCCAAGATCCATCCTTCTTGTGCACCAATACTACTAGAGCAGAGAAATAACTTTGACTAGGTTGAATTATACCAGCCTCTAGAATTTCTGCAACCATGCGTTCAATTTCACTCTTTTGGGCATAGGGATATCTGTACGGCCTGATGTTTGTTGGAATACTTCTTGGAATCAAATGAATAGCATGATCATGATCACGAATAGGTGGGAGACCTTTGGGAGTCTCAAATACCTTGGAATGATTGTCCAAGGCTTTTTGGAGATCTAGAGAAATAGATGATTTCGATGTGGGAACCTCTAGCGAACATAATTGTGCAATTACACCTCATTGTTCCTTCTTTAGAAGCTTTGTCATACCGTTAGAGCTGATTATCTTTCCCGGTTTCCCTGCAATACCCCTTAATTCAACTTCCTTTCCTTCCGCAGAAAATTTCATGAAAAGTTATTGAAAATTAAAAGCTATTATACCCAAGGATTGTAGCCATTGGACTCCTAGTACAACATCAGCACCACCCATTGGAATGGAAATAATTAGGCTATTCAATACACATTCTCCCATGGATAGCTTGATATTATGGCACTTTCCAGAGAAATTTATGGTTCCTCCACTTGCAACCATCACTTGACACTCTGGTGCTGGATATAGGAAGAAATTCAATTCCTTTGTTATCTTACAATGAATAAAATTATGGGTACTTCCTGAATCAATCAACACTATTACCTTTTTCTTCTTGATATGTCCTTCTATCTTGATAGTTTGAGGAGTGGTAATTCCAGCCAATACATTACAAGATATGGTCAGATTCATTTCTTCTTTATCTAGGGTTTGTTCCTGGATTATATCCTCTTCTTTTGACATTTCCTGTTCCTTTTCTTCCTCCTCTTCATAATCTATGTAGAATAATTTCTTCTCAACACACTTATGACCTTTAGTGTATTTGTTATCACAACTGTAACAGAGCCCTTTTGCTATTTTTTCTTCCAATTGTTGTGGTGTCAACCTTTTAGGTTGTGGAAGGCTAGGGGCAACAACACTTTCATCTTTATAGTTGTGAGTGGTAGGCTTCTTGGTTGCCATAATTTTGTTTCCATTTTTCTTGCTAACATGAATGCCTTCTCCAATGAATCAGGTTCCCAAAGGAAAACCTCATGTTGGATATTATCCTTTAAAGTCCCTATGAACACATCAATCATATGCTCCTCTGGAATATCTTTTACCCTTATGTTCAATTTTTGGAAGTCCCCAATGTGCTCCATCATTGAACCCTTTTGTTTGAGATTTATCAATTGGTTAAAAAAGGTGTTGCTTTTTGTATCCTCATAATGTGCTATCATTTCTTCCGTAAAAATTGCCCAAGTGGCAATTTGTTTACGAGAGAAAAGCCATCGATACCATACAAACTGATTTGGTTCCAAATATAAAGTTGCAATACGTACCTTTTGTGTGTTTTGCACATTATGGAGATAGAAAAATTGCTCCATCTGTAGTATCCATGTTCTGGGATCCTTGCCATCAAACTTCCTCATATCGATTTTTGGAACATGGTGGGTCTTCAATCCAACATTAGAGTCTATGAAACCATGACTAACATTTATTTTGTTCTCATCATGAGTTTCCTTTACTACCCTTTCACCATTAGTGACCATTTCTTGTAGCAACTTATTCAAATTTATCTTCAATTCTTCCATCTTATTGTCCATGCCATTCATCTTAGCATCCATGCCATTCATCTTAGCTTCCATCTTAGCATCCATACCATTCATCTTAGCTTCCATGCCATCCATCTTAACTTGCATGCCATTCATATTAGCTTCCACACCATTCATCTTGGCTTCATTTGTAGAAATTTCACCTGTAGATCAAACTTATACGCAATGTACTAAAGCATAATACTTGATCTAGTTCTACAAAAAATTAAGCGGAAGCATAATCGATTTCATGAGCATCATCAAGCATAAACACATATAACTGATCGAGAGAAATGATCAACCATAACACAAGATATATCACTGGGGAAAGCACCAACATAAGACCCCCAACACTGTATTATCAATTAAGTGGAAATCCTCTTTTGTTTACAAAAAGAATCAGCTCAAGAGCTATCTTGTACTCTCTGCAATCAAAAGATGAAGATCATAGACTCCCTATGCCTCAATATATAGGCCACAAGTCCTCCAATCCCCTATTTCCTTGCGCAATTTTGATTGGGGTCCAATTACAAAACATATGTGAATTCGCCCCAGATCATACCTGCTGTCAACCTTAGGTCCAACTACAAAATCCTTGAGGACACTAGTTCCTCCTGCATGTAAGAAATACTTACTAGAAATATCCAAGCATTTGATAGTACACTATCCCTCATCTGATCTCAACTGGGTCTCTGTCTGAACTGCCATGCATCAGTTATCCATGAGAGAATACTCAGTTATTTGAAAATAATAGTTGTCACATGCATGCAAGCATCAACAAACTATATCTCATTATTTCAACAACTTGTTAAAATAATCTAACTGGACTTGACTAAGTGAAACTAAGTCAAGTGATTCTCTCATTATAGAACTCATACTTAATTCCTCAATCAGTGGAGAGAATCAAGGATAAATTCCTAAATCAGTGGGACAACTAATTGCATGTTCTCAGACTTCAAGTTTAATTTTCCATAACTAATTAACTCATGGAGATTAATTAATTAATATTTTAAACTGCTGGTAAGACCAAATTCGATTTTACTTCTTATAGTTAGACCAAGGACTGCTAAAAATAGGAAGGGACCCATAAATGCTATTTTTAGAAAATTCTATTTTTAGCAGTTTCACCTCTCACCCAAGGTGGCCAAAATGCTCATTGGCCAAACTGCTATATTTAGAAGTGCTATTTTTAGCAATTCTATTTTTAGCATTTCTTGTTGCACACTTTTCAACACTCCCTCTCAACAAGAAAGGGATTATCAGCAACCTTGATCCTGTCTCTGTGGAACTCAACCTTTCCCTTTGATAATGCCTTTGTCAAAATATCTGCATCCTGTTCCTCGGTTGAAATGTACAGCAACATCATGATCCTCTTGACCACACAATCCCGTAGATGATGATAGTGGATATCTATATGCTTGGACCTATCATGAAACACTGGATTCTCATAGAGTTTAATGCAACTCTGATTATCACAATATATCACGGTAGGATCCATCATCTGACTAAACAATCCCACTAGAATCTTCCACATCCAGATGGCCTCACATGTAGCCTAACTCGCAGCCATGTATTCAGCCTCTGCTGAGCTAAGTGCAACTGATCTCTGTTTCCTACTATACCAAGAAACTACAGCTGACCCAAGGTTGAAGATTCCTCCAGAAGTGCTCTTCCTGTCTGATGGACTACATACCCAATATGCATTCATGAAGCCTTGGAGATTCACTCCCTCTGTCTACCAGTACCATAATCCATACTGTGTAGTGCCTCTGAGATATCTCAGCACATGCTTTGCCGCCTTCCAAAATAACTTGGTTGGTTGAACCATAGCTTGACTCAGCTGGTTCACCGCAAAGCACAAATCCGGTCATGTGTTCACCAGATACATGAGTGAACCCACAAGCTACCGATAAACTATAGCAGCTACTACCTCACCTGAAGTAGCATCCTCCTTCCTCCAGTTACCTGCTAGAGGAGTCTCCATGGGCTTGCACATCTCCATGTGGAAGTGCCTGAGTATCTCATTGGCATACTTGCCTTGAGACACAAATACTTCCCCATCTCTCTACCACACCTCCATGCCTAGAAAGTAGTGCATGAGGCCCATGTCCTTCATCTCAAACTCTCTTGCAAGGTCCTCCTTGCAAGACTTGATCAACTGATCATCACCTATCAAAATTAGATCATCGACATAAAGTACAATAATCAATATCTTACCTTGTACCATGATGTGGTAGAGGTTCGTATCCACTTCACTCTTGGTGAAGCCCAATGCGGTGAAGTCGCTGCCAATCCTGGTATACCAAGCACAGGGTGCTTGCCCCAGCCCATATAATGCTCGCTTGAGCTGGTACACATGCATCTCATGATCGAAGGTCTCAAATTCCTTGGCTGCTCTATGTATACCTCTTCCTCAATCTCCCCATTGAGGAAAGTTGTCTTCATATCCATCTAATGGATCTTCGAACCCATCTGTGATGATAGTTCTAGAATCGATCTAATCGATGAGTACCTTGCAATGGGAGAAAAGGTCTCATCATAGTCAATCCCCTCAACCTGTGAGAAACCACGAGCAACAAACCTTGCCTTGTGTTTCTTAATACTGCCATCAGCTGCCTGCTTTACCTTGTAAAGCCATCGAGTAGTAACCATTGACTTGTCCCTTGGTCTAGGGATAACATCCCATACACTGTTCCACATGATAGAATCATACTCCTCTACCATCGCATCCATCCAAACTGGCTGCTACACTGCCTCCTCAACAGAAGAAGGCTCGGTCGCTACACACTCCCCAACTAGAGCCATGTAGCCAGTGTATCTATCTGGAGATCTCCTCTGTCTGAGCTGAGAGGATGGCTGCCCCACATTCTCTCTCGCATCATGCACCAACCTATCAACTTCCCATGATCATTTCCGCCCATCTCTGGAAGACTCTCTAGCAGTGGTGATCTCCACTACTGGAATCTCTGCATGCGGCTAATCCGCATCATCAGGAGGCTCCTCCTCCTTAGGAACTAATAGTTCCTCATCATCGCCATGCAATTTGAGCTCCCTCTCAAGTGACACTCACATGGCTCGCTACTCATCAAACTTCAGATCCCTGCGCACTACGATCCTTTGACTGATAGGCAGAAACACCCAATAGTTGTGAGTTGTATCCATGTACCCCACAAGTATTTCCAACTCAGCTGTTGGGTCTAGCTTCTTCGAAGCATCTTTGGTCACATGACAGAAGATTGGTGATCCAAAGATGTGGAAGTGACTCATATCTGGTCACTTCCCCGAAAAAGCCTCCATAGGTGTCTTCATCCCCAAAATATGATGAGGACTTCTGTTATGAAGATACATTATTGTATTGCATGCCTCAGCCCACAGATGAAGTGGTAGGCCTTGGTCATGCAACATCACTCGAGTTGCTCCCACAATAGATCTGTTCTTCCTTTCGGCCACCCCATTCTGTTGTGGGTTATGAGGTGCTGTGAGTTCCCGTTTAATTCCTTCTGAAGCACAGAAGTCCTTAAACTACTGGGAAACATACTCTCCACCATTATCACTCTGCAAGGCCTTTACTTTCTTCCCTGATTCTTTCTCTGCCAAAGCTTTGAACTCACAAAACTTCAAGAAGGTTTGATCCTTCTTTTGCATGAAGTAGATCCAACATCTACAAGAAAAATCATCAACAAAAATAACATAGTACCTATGCTTCGCGGTGGAGGCTGTAGAGAAGGGCCCACATACATCTGAATGAACTCGTTCCAGAATTGCTCCTGCTCTACTATCGCGATCATGAAAGGAAGCTTTTTCATACTTACCCAAAGTGCAACCTTTGCATGTGCTTGTTTGCTCTAGCTTGCACTTGGGTAATCTAGTAGAAATTTGTTGCATGATCTTCAAGGCCCCATGATGCAAGTGGCCCAGTCTCCTATGCCATAACTCGCCAATATCTTGGCCATGCACCACCTCTGCTTTGGAACTCAATGCAGCACAGTCTTCTACCTGTAACTTATAGATATTCTTAATTCGAATCCCTATCTGTTTGGTCTATCCAGTGCCGATATGCCCTAGTAAAACCTTTCCCAAACTAAAGACTACATCATAGCCTTTATCCTCAAGCATAGCAATAGACACAAGATTCTTTTTTAGCCCCGGTACATACATAACATTAGAAATAGTGAGGGGAGAACCATGCTCCCTCTGAAATACAACTGTAGCTTCACCTGAGACACGGTACTTTCTGTCATCGCCCATCTCGATCCGTATATGGAGATACTTCTCCTCCAAAGTGCTGAAAATATTCTTATCACCTGACATGTGGAAAGAGGCTCCACTGTCCAAGTACCAAACACATACCATGTTAGATGAAACCATGCATGCAATAAGTGAGAAATCCATCTCAAACTGTGAAGCTAGTGCATCACCATCAGATTCCTTGGAGGAACCTTTCTTGGACTTCTTCTTTGGGCAATTAGTAGCATAATGGCCCAACTCATGACAATGAAAGCATCTCACCTTCGACTTGTCAAACTTCTTCCCTCCTTGAGAAGACTTGGATTGGGATGCCTTCCCTTTCCCTTTCTTAGCTTTAGATGCTAAAGCCAAGTTCTCTTCATCATCATGTTTTGATGAAGAAGCTCCATCCCTAGTGCTCCATCTAATCTCCTCCTGCATCAAATCCGACCATAGTTGTTCCCAATATAGCAGTTTGTCCCTTCTATTCACTGAGTCCTGGTAGCTATGCCAGCTCTTAGGAAGGCTAAGGAGTGCTAGACTCACCATATCATCATCAGCTATAGTGACCCCTACACTTGCAAGCTCATCTCTGCAGGTGGTGAGCTTGTTCAGGAACGTAGAGATAGTGTCACCCTTTTCACACTTGATCTTGCGAAGTTTGTCCTTCAGTGCCAACTTCCTCTGATCACTGCTATTCTGATATAAATCTTTCAATGTTTTCCACATTGCATGCGGAGTCTCCTTCCCATGGAGGCTCGAAATTATGTGATCTCAAACTCCCTCCAGGATGATTCTCCTAGCTCTAGCCACACACTTCTTCCATTCCACCAGTTGAGTAGCATCAATAGGCTTAGGGACTTCTTGATCAATGAAGTCCTTAAGGCCGTTATCTTCCAATATTGCCTCCATGTGATCCTTCCAAGCTATGTAGTTTGAGCTGCCATCAAGGGCATACTCAAGCCTCAAACCATAGAAAGCCATCAGTGAAATGGATGTGATAAGAACTGAGATCTATATCCCGAATAATAAACTTTGAATTTCTCTTGCCTGTATATTGTTCTTCCTTGATCACCTGTGCTCTGATACCATGTAGAAATTTCACCTGTAGATCAAACTGATATATGCAATGTACTAAAGCATAATACTTGATCTAGTTCTACAAAACATTAAGCAGAAGCATAATCGATTTCATGAGCAACATCAAGCATAAACACATATAACTGATCAAGAGAAATAATCAACCATAACACAAGATATATCACTGGGGAAAGCACTAGCATAAAACGCCCAACACTGTATTATCAATCAAGTGGAAATCCTCTTCAGTTTACAAAAAGAATAAGCTCAAGAGCTATCCTGTACTCTCTAAAATCAAAAGATGAAGATCATAGACTCCCTATGCCTCAATATATAGGCCACAAGTCCTCCAATCCCCTATTTCCTTGCACAATTTTGATTGGGGTCCAATTACAAAACATATGTGAATTGGCCCTAGATCATACCTGCTGTCAACCTCAGGTCCAACTATGCAATCCTTGAGGACACTAGTTCCTCCTGCATGCAAGAAATACTTACTAGAAATATCCAAGCATATGATAGTAAATTGTCCCTCATCTGATCTCAACTGGGTCTCTGTCTGAATTGCCATGCATCAGTTATCCATGAGAGAATACTCAGTTATCTGAAAATAATAGTTGTCACATGCATGCAAGCATCAACAAACTATATCTCATTATTTTAACAACTTGTTAAAATAATCTAACTGGACTTGACTAAGTTAAACTAAGTCAACTAATTCTCTCATTATAGAACTCATACTTAATTCCTCAATCAGTGGAGAGAATCAAGGATAAATTCCTCAATCAGTGGGACAACTAATTGCATGTTCTCACAAAGACTTCAAGTTTAATTTTCCATAACTAATTAACTCATGGAGATTAATTAATTAATATTTTAAACTACTGGTAAGACCAAATTCAATTTTATTTCCTATAGTTAGACGAGGGACTGCTAAAAATAGGAAGGGACCCAGAAATGCTATTTTTAGAAGATTCTATTTTTAGCAGTTTCACCTCTCATCCAAGGTGGCCAAAATGCTCATTGGCCAAACTGCTATTTTTAGAAGTGCTATTTTTAGTAGTTCTATTTTTAGCACTTTCTAAATTTAGCATTTCTTGTTGCACACTTTTCAACATCATTTACCTTTAGTGAGAGTGAAATTCATTGTACTTGGTCTTGTAATTTTGATATATCATGATGCATTTCTTCCTCTTCTTTATGAGTCATGCTAGAGCTTTCAAGTTGCTTACTAGGTGTTTCCATTTTCTTTCTTCGGGGCATTAATTAATGCTAATAATTCTTCACTATTCCCTTTGAATTCCTTCAAACTAATTTTTCAAACCAAAAACTACACACCTTTTTTTTCACTTTGTAAGAACTCGATATTGAATCTGTTGTATCTTTGTAACTGCGGATCTCAAATATCTGAAATCTCGTCCTGCGGTAGCCCTTTGAGTCCTCTTTTTAACCCCACAATTCTGATCAAGATTGTATTCTCCAAGGAAGAGTTATGCCAAATCTCCCACGATGACCTGATTATAGACTAGTTCAATAGAGCAAACTTGTATGACGTGCCGCGTGTCACTGTTTCAACCTTAGTACCTGAAACTGCTACACAGAAAACTATAGGTCGTCATCTTTCTGAAACTTCTTACGAACTTTCAATCTGATTCTCAAAACAAAAGTTATGACGATTTTCCCCAGGTCAAATTTTTGGAATGTAATTCGAGAGCCTGTAAAAACCCTAACTTCCTCAGATCATATCTCTGTAAATATAGTGAGACAAGCTCTGAAATTCGGACCCGAAGTTCAGAACGATTTGGACTCAAATGGGATTCTTTTTTAGCTTCTAAAACATCACAAAAAAACATCGTAGCAAAAATTCCTTGATGCCCTGTTTGGAGCTGTGAAACCCTAGAATCCAAAGCTCTGATACCGAATGTTATGAAACCAGCTCACCGAAAAATAGGAAAGATAGATAAACGCCTTAGAAACAAGCCTCTTCGAGGGGGAAACCTCCTTTACATTACACAAATGAACAATTCTTAGATGATTCAAATGACAAAACCTCCTTTCTATATATAGGAGTCTAAGGGGTCACAATATAACCAAGCCGACCTAACAATAATAATATAAAGGCACAAAAATAACAATAGAGGGATTCTATGGGACACAATAACAACAATATGGGGACAATAGGGGCACAACACTAATAATAAGGGATACAACAACAATAGTAATGGGGGAATCACTAGTATTATAGGGACCTAACAGATGACCTCATAAGCTCATCTTTGTAGTTGGGTTGTGCATGCATGTTATCATAAAATTATTAATATAAATGCAATTTGATACAAACTTATTAATATAAGTAATGTATAATTTGACAATAAGAGTCAAAAGTTTCGTATATATATATACTTGGTTTGTGTCACATGAGACATGCACCCTCCAAGTGTCACAAATGGTATCACGACACGTACGTGCATATGACCAAGGTTGGTCATGCCCCAAACTCTCAAGATATGAATCATCAAGTAATGCAGTTGGTGGGCCACGAGGCAACGAAGGTGGTATGCTCATCTCTCCACACAATGAAACATGTGGAGTGAACAATGTCCTCTGCATCTTATCTGTAATGGTATACCTAGTATCAACGCTAAGTTGTGACGATTGCTCTAGCTTCGTTAGAAATACCACTCTCCAAGATGGTAATGGCAACAATCTCGGAGGTGGTGCTACATGTGCAGGGTCCCTACGAGCCCTAACATGTTCCTGCTATGTGCCAAGTTGGGTCCATAAAACTTAGATCTATTCTAGTGTAATCTGGCCTCATATCTATCACAAAATCTTCATATATTTGTTTTTTAAAGTGAATGGGGACCTATTCATGGTGGGGGAACTTGCCCCAAGCTCTAATGAATTGATCATAAACCAAAGGGGTCACATCCACATTCGTAAATTATTTTAACAGAATCGGATCAGCATTTCTAGCATGATAATCCGGAGGGATGTCAAACAACTCCCCACGAATATCAAAGTTCTTGGTGGCATCTTCCACCACCTTCTAAGTATGTGGGCCTCTAACCTCTAGCCTCCTAATCATACGTATGAATATAGGAGATGGATTTATGGGCCCGCCCTCTAGTATGTCTCGATTAACCTATTGATGTTATCCAGGTTCAGAAACAAACTATGCCTAGTAGGCGAACTAGCAAATATTTTATCTAGCTCTCGTGTGATCCATCTTTGTTAGGCCCTAATATCCTCAACTGTGATACTGGCTATAATGTCACTGCACGGAGGGATCAACACTACACTTCGATCCTTGTCTTCACCCTACTGAGGGTTTGCAAATCATAAATATATTTTATTATATATAACAAACTAGAAGCATAATAACATATACATTAAATTCAAACACATCAATTGAAAATGATTTAAAAACTAAAGATAATTTCCAGGCATAAACACATAAAGTTTAAAGAGAATTTAAAATGCAAGATGTATACCTACAATAGGTGAAGAAGGTCCACTATCTGTAGCAAGATCATCAATAGAGACAAAAACACTACCTTTGACGCTTCGGCTGATGTCAGAGGTAGGATCTATGAGTGGAACAGACACTCTAGTATGGCTACGTGATCTAGCTCGACCATGTATAACAGATCCCCCAACACTCTGATAGGTTGTGGTTGGGGAGTGTATGGGAGATGGCTTTGCAAATTACATATAATACATATAAACTAATCCAAGAAAAAATGTTGACAAGAAAATCATTTATAAACTCAAGTAGAATAATCTAGTCTAAAGTCCTAAACTAAATAGAGTGTCTACTTTGATAAATTATCAACCAAAGTATTGAGTTCCATGTAAACATAATCGAAAAATGTGATTGAAAATCTAACTTACACTTTTTCCCATTTATAAATAATGAATTTTATTCATAGAGCATAAATATGTAAATATATATAAAAAATTGAAATAAACCTATTTGAAAAACCAATAAAACTTCATGCCAACCAAATAATCCATAAGACAAGTTCTTATAATGTTTGATTTTGACACATGACATGTACTAGGTGCAAGCACATGAAGATAATTTCTCTAGTAAGACACACTACATGATGAAACAATATGACCTACAAATTGTAAAAGTGTCAAAATGCTTATATATTCACTTTAAATGCACTTTCATCATGGATTTAATGTATGTATCAATGATGCATTGTTGCATTATATATATGTTATAGTTATGCTATGTTGTGTTATATAGTTAAATAAAAATATAGGAAGTGTAAGTTACAAAATAATTACTCAACTAATAAATTTAATAAGGGTGGGAACTAAGAGATATATAGTTGTCATATCATTATATTAAATAATTCTACAAATACGAGTAATGGAAATTTTAAGGGAAATTGCAGTTTATAGATCAACTCAAGTCTTAAAAAGTTGTTGAGCATCACTCATCTTATGTTATTATGAAGAGCACATTATGTTAAATAGTTTAGAAAATATTATGTTAAATAGTTATAAAACTATATTAAATGTTATATATATACGTGTTTGTGTGAGAGACAGAGAGTTGTTACAAGTATAACTATGTTATATATAGTTATGTTACATGCTATGTTATGTTATATAATTATATATAGTTATGTTGTATATATATAAGAGTTATAGTTATATATTATGCTTTCAACTTTATATATAGGTGTGTGTGTGTTAAATGTTATATATATATAATAAAATTTAATTAAATAAAAAATGTTTCATTTTTTACTTTTAATTTAGCAAAATTTAGTTATATTTTATTTAAGTACAATTAATTTTATAAAACAAATTACTATATTTATTATTAAAAAATATTTAAAATATAAATTTATTTAAATTTAAAAAAATTGAAATAAAATTTCTTATTTGATTTAATATAGGTTTACCATGAACAACCATATTCATTATGTCAATTTAAAGCTCTTAATTTATTTATTCATTGGTTATAGTTTTATTGTTTTTTGTTTCGAAATTTTTTTGGGAATAGTTTTTGTCAAACTTGTTCAAAATTTAAAATGCTTTTTTAATAACAATTTTTTTTTTAATTTATTTCTCTAAATTCTTTAAAAAAAAACTTTAAAATGTAAAATAATAAAAAAATAAAGTTTTTACCATAGAAAATATTTATAATAAACATGTTACCATTGCAGATAACATATACAATGAAATTTTAAAAAATAATAAAAACCTAAATTAAAGTTTTTTTTTTGTGTTTTTCAAGAGTTTTCTTGGTGGTTTTCTATGTTGAAATTAGCAACAAGAAATGATAAAAAAATAGAATCCAGAATATTCCAATTTTAATTTGTCCTTGAGTTAAAATTGAGAATTAAATTCGAATTTAGTCTCACCAGCTGCTTGAAAAATAATTAAATCATTCATTATGGATTAATTAGTTGGAGAAATTCAAGTTAGAAGTCTTTTTGAAGTCATGCAACAGTTATCCCTTAAATTAAGGAGATTACCCCTTATTAAGGAGATAAGGTTGAGTTATATTTGAGTTGTAATTAGTTAGCTTAGTTTACTGAGTTAAGTCCAGTTAAATTTGTTCCAAACCGTTTGAGGAACTAATTGTGAGTTATCAGTCAGTTGATGCATGCATGCACTCAACAAGTGTACTCCACATAACTGAAGATTCTCTCATCAGAAACTCATGCATGTCTATTCTGAGAAAGACCCAGTTGAGCTAGATGTCAAGGATAGGTTACTATCAGTTGTATGTATTTTCCTATAAAGGAAACTCATCCATGCAGTCAAGGTAAGGTTCCTTGAGGATTGCACAGTTCTGACAATGTGTTAGAGCAGTGTGTGAGAGCAATGTTACATTGGGTGAAAGGGATCATACCAGAGGTAACTGCGCAAGGAAATAGGAGCTTAGAGGGCAGAGGAGAAGGCTTGTGAGAAGCTTTGCTTGCCTGTGAGCATCCAGGAGGATTGTACTGAGAGCTTGCTAGCTGCGAGAGCTAAGGCTTTGTATATTTCCTATGTATTTCCACCTTGTATGATAATACAGATAGTGGGGTTTTCAACTGAGGCTTTCCCCAAAGTATTTTCATGTGTATTGTGCATTGATTCTTCTTCTTCTGGTTATATGTATTCAACTTGATCTTGCTCAATATTTAAGCCTCCGCAAAGCAAATTGATAGTAGAAGTAGATTATAGTATTTTGCTTTGGTTATATTGCATTATTGAGTTAATCTACAGTTAGATTTTCTACATGGTCTTAGAGCGAGATTTGTAGAGAATTTGTAGAATTTCTACATGGTATCAGATCCAAGTTTATTGGAGCAGTGAAAAGTATACGGAGAAGAAATTCGAAGTTTGAAGTTCACGGTTGCATGTGCAAATCGAATTCATATCATACTCAAATTGAGATGGGACATTATGCAACTAATTTCCCATCGAAGAAGTCCAAGAAGGGATCCACAAAAGGATCGGAAGGTGAGGCATTAGCCTCTCAGTTCGAAATGGATTTTACTCTCATCACATGCATGGTGTCATCGATGATGGGTAGTGTTTGGTATATTGACAGTGGAGCCCCATTCCACATGACCGGCGATAAAAGTTTATTCAGTACCTTGGAGGAGAAAGACCTCAAGATGCGCATAGATATGGGTGACGATGAAAGGTATAGTGTTTCAGAGTGAGTATGGTTGCTTTTTAGAGGGAGCATGGAGCTCCTATCACCTTAACAGATGTGAAGTATGTGCCTAGACTAAAGAAGAACTTGGTATTGGTCGCGATGTTGGAGGACAAAGGCTGCGTTGTTGTCTTCAGTAAAGGAAAGGTGTTCCTTAGACACATCACCACGAGATAGGTGAAACAGATTGGTTCACGAGTCAAGAACCTGTATGCTCTTGAGGTTCAATATGCATGCAAAGCCAGAGCAAGGCAAATGTTAGAGACTTGGTGGTTGAGAGGGAGAGTAAATTACCTCTCAACATAAAGCCCCAGAAGAAGTCTCAGACAATTGTGGAGGAGCCACAATTGGAGAAGCAGAGAGGAGACTAAGTGAAGAGATCCACTCATGCAGATACCTCCATTAGGGGGGAATTTCGATCCAAGTGGGCAGAGGGATCACATGCAACCATACCTCCAGGTGTGAGGTGGGGCGATGTGAAGTGATAGTCCCAAGAAGGCTAAAATTGGGCAGGGTCCATTGAGAGGTTTTATCTCATGGATTGTACCTTGCTACGGGAGCCCAAAGTACATAGTAGTGGGAGGAATCAGTGGGATTGATGCAGTCAGAGATCAAAGTGACAGAGGCTAGAGTAGTCAGATACTGAAGAGCATAGAGAAGGATTGACAATAGTGCAGAAAGGCTGAGTCAGTAGAAGTGCAGAGTTTTAAGTCGACAGAGGCAATAGTAGTTAGAGACTTTGATGACAGATGCATCATACTGATTCAGGTTGGATGTTTTTTTTTTTGTTTCTGGAGTTGTTGGAGCAACAACACTAGAGAGAAGTGTTGCATGCATAACATTCCAAAGGTTCATGACCGGGATCGAGTTGAATTCCTTTCTTGTTGAGAGGGAGTGTTGAAATTAGCAACAAGAAATGATAAAAAATAGAATCCAGAATATTCCAATTTTAAATTGTCCTTGAATTAAACTTGAGAATTAAATTCGAATTTAGTCTCACCAGCTGCTTGAAAAATAATTAATTCATTCATTATGGGTTAATTAGTTGGAGAGATTCAAGTTAGAAGTCTTTATGAAGTCATGCAACAGTTATCCCTTAATTAAGGAGATAAGGTTGAGTTATATTTGAGTTGTAATTAGTTAGCTCAGTTTACTAAGTTAAGTCCAGTTAAATTAGTTCCAAACTGTTTGAGGAATTAATTGTGAGTTATTAGTCAGTTGATGCATGCATGCACTCAACAAGTGTACTCTAGATAACTGAAGATTCTCTCATCAGAAACTCATGCATGTCTATTCTTAGAAAGACCCAGTTGAGCTAGATGTCAAGGACAAGTTACTATCAGTTGCATGTGTTTTCCTATAAAGGAAAATCATCCATGCAGTCAAGGTAAGGTTCCTTAAGGATTGCGCAGTTCTGACATTGTGTTAGAGTAGTGTGTGAGAGCAGTGTTACACTAGGTGAAGGTGATCATCACAGAGGTAACTACACAAGGAAATAGGAGCTTAGAGGGTAGAGGAGAAGGCTTGTGAGAAGCTTTGTTTGCATGTGAGCATCTAGGAGGATTGTACTGAGAGCTGGCTAGCTATGAGAGCTAAGGCTTTATATAATTCCTATGTATTTCCATCTTGTATGATAATATAGATAGTGGGGTTTTTAGCTAAGGCTTTCCCCAAAGTATTTTCATGTGTATTGTGCATTGATTCTTCTTGTTCTGGTTATATGTGTTAAGCTCAATCTTGCTCAATCTTTAAGCTTCCGCAAAGAAAATTGATAGTAGAAGTAGATTATAGTATTTTTCTTTGGTTATATTGCATTATCGGGTCAATCTACAGTCAGATTTTCTACATGGTCTTGGAGCAAGATTTGTAGAGAATTTGCATAATTTCTACATTCTAAGTTGTTTTTGGTCTTTAAGGGTTTTCTTGGTTGTTTTCTAGGTTGTTTTGTGGTTTTCAAGGGTTTTCATGGTGGTTTTTTGTGATTTTCATGGTGGTTTTCGCGATTTTTTTTTGTATTTTTTGTATGTTAGTTTTTTTTTCAAATTAATTTATTTTATTTTGCAAAAAAAAATCAAATAAAAGAGAAAAAAATGGCAGGAAACCTACCTCGGCTTGAGCCCCTCAGTCATTGGTGGGGTTGATGGGTAGCTGGATTGAGTTCCTCCATCTTGGTTGAGCTTAAAAATATTTTTTCCAACTCCCTATCCTCTCATGGTTTGAGCAAAATGATTTACGCAGGTTGCGGTAGGGGTTTTTTTAATCATAAATAATGCTCAATCGAGTTGTTAACTCGAGTTAGAAAAAGGCTCGATGGAGCTATTTTTAAGTGCCTCAATAGCTCCATCGAGTGCTTAAAAATTGCTCGGTCGAGTGCTTAAAATTGCTCGATCAAGCGCTTAAAATTGCTCGACTGAGCATCTATTTTTCAAAAAAATACACCCTGATTTTGCCAAAATGTGTAACCCATCTTCATGATTTCACCCCTAATTGATGGTAATATCACAAGAAAATTCTACAAAAATCCCCATAAAGATACTCCAAGGAATTTGAGGGAGATGGGATATGAACCACCAAAACCATTTTGAGAAACAGAGCAAGGATGTTATAAGGTATCAACTGACACTGAGATAAATGTAAATTAATAGTAAATAGACATAATTGATGATAAAATGAGAGGAGATACCTCAACATTCACTGGTAAACCTGGAAAACAAAGAGGAAAATTTGTAGGCTTGATCTAGAACCTAAGCACAATAGCATGCAAATGAGAATATGAGAATACCAGCTGCAAACCAAGAAATACAAAGGAGGATGAGGATAAAGCCTCACCACATTTCCCACAATGCATGCACCTCCGCCACCCTAATGGAATTAACATGAATTTATAATGAGATGACCTACCATGCAAGCCCCACTGCTTATTTACAGACCACATCCGTGCCATAACGGATAATAGAAACTTGTGCAATTGGCTCACCTTATGAAGAGGCCAACTTGTCACCCTCGTTCACACCCCCATCGGGGTGTGAGTTTCTCAATGTCAATCATCTCTCTTTTTCCTCTCTCTAATACTATCTAAGAAATTCAGAATTCCCTAAATGCATTTTTAGTGTTATGTGCTTACCTTTTCAAACTCATGATATTTATGATTATAGTTTTGGGATCTAATATTGTTAAGTTATGGTATGTTCTATGCTTAGAGCAGTTTACTTAACTTTCTTACTATTATCCACAGATTAGAAATCACATGTACATAAAGTAAAGTGCAGATAGAACATTAAACGATCGACAGAAAATAAGCCAAGACAAGAGACACAAGATGTGGCAACTAGCCAGGGACAAACCCCAATATGGGGAAACCCTTTGATCAAATCTTCTTTTATCTTCAATAATTCAGCAGAGAGAAATAGTACATAAATCTAATTTACATCAGCAGCAGCAAACCCTAGATCAGCCCTAAACTAGGGCAGACAATATCTTGCAAACCGACTGTGGGATCGGCTTGATTCCTTCACCGAAAAATGCGGCCTACAGAGGAGGTCTAGATTCACCTACAGCGTAGTTCTGAGGAGGGAGTTTGATGGTCAACGTTGGTCAAACTTCTGATCTGCAGTTGCAGCCCTAAATTCTGCACCTTCCTTCCACACATGTGAGAGAAGAGTCTCTTTCTGCGTAGGAGAGAAGAGCCTCTTTTCTGCGTAGGAGAGAGAGAGAGATGTGATGAGTTGAGTGAGTGAAAATAAGGAAAATGCCTCCTGTATTTATATACAAATGTAGATGATGAATAGATGCGACTATTGGGTTTCTGAGCCTACATGAGTTGTTGGTCAGCTTGATAATAATTCCATAATCAAAATAAATTCATATCTCCATAAATATTTATCAGAATCGGATGCTCTTTAGATCAATCCTACACCTCTCGACGAGAGGAATCTAATAAACATATTATCAGCCATGAATAAGATGACCCACATGGAGTTTGGCCCTAGTTTAAAATTTTAACACTCCCTCTCAACTAGGGAGAACTCCATCTGTAATTCGTCTGTCGGTCGCTACTATTCATCCATCAAATGCACTTCCCTATACATCTTGACCCTTGCTCTGCTCTGCTCTATTATGCCTACCCTGCTTTGTTCTATTCTGCCCTGTTTTGATCTGCTCTACTCTGCTCTGCTCTACTTTGTCCGAATTATGAAAAAGAAGAAATGATCGAGGATGTATCATACCATCCTCCACTGACTCAAAGTCAGTCTCAGAGTGTGTACCACTGGTCCCAGACCAGTCCTCAACTGACCCAAAGTCAGCATCATAGTGGGTACAACTCCTACCACTAGTCCCAGACCAGTATCATTGATCCCAAATCAATGAAGGTAACGAGGATGTATCATACCATCCTCCAATGACTCAAAGTCAGTCTTAGAGTGTGTACCACTAGTCCCATACTAGTCCTCAACTGACCCGATGATCAGGTGCTCATGTCCTAAGTGTCGTAAAATGCTCAAAATTTAAAGTGCTTAGATCTGGTTCAAAGTTGAATGACTGGAAATTTCTCGTCTTCCAGATTCTGGCGCCGCAAATGGTTCGAAAAACGGTCGCCGTATGAGGAAGTTATGGCAAAAAGAAGAATTTGTCCATAACATTAGAAATTTTAATTTTTCTAAAAAAAATTAAAAAAGGAATATTCCGTTGGGCACGAAATCCGAGGCAACCACCAAACATTAAATATAACTGCAGTTAAGTTGGCGGAATTTTTGCAGGAGCGCCAAATTTGGCAGACCCGCCATAATTGGCGGAGCTAACTGGAGTTAACTAAAGTTAGCTGGAGTTTTTCTAGGGGCAAACTGGGGAAACTTTAAATGGCCATAACTTTGGCTAGGAAAGTCGGTTTTGGACGAATTTTTTTTATTTTTATTTTGGGTATTTTAGACCTTATGAAGCCATTGGTGCAGGTCTTACAGCCATCTGAGGTCATTTGCAGAGGTTTTGGAGCCGTGAAAGTTCTAGGAGCCACTAGGGCCTAGTTTTGTGAAGACTGTATAGGGTTGCAGGTATCCATTGGAGGTGATCCAATAGTCAATCCTGAAGGATTCAAGTGTTCTGAATCCATTTTTACCATCTATTTCTCCTGTAGATGCTTCTATTCATCTATATTTTCAATTTGAGCATTTAATAAAAACAAGGACAAGCCCGATTGGGAGCTTTAGACCCAGCAGACGTAGCCCTGGAGGGGGTGAACTGCTTTATCAACTTCTTTTGCATTTGTGGTTGATTTATTTTGTAGAACAAATTCATTTTAATGTGTTCAACATTAAAAGGAAATAACTCTGCTATGCTTAAATGGGTCATGAACAACTGAAAATTTCATGTGTTTTCTTTCTGCAAGACATGGAAATCTTTTAAACATGTTTAATTCTGAATTGAATACCTTGCAAACAAATTTCAAGTAGTTTCAAATTCAGATCACCCGAAGTCAGTGTCATAGTGGGTACAACTCCTACCACTGGTCCCAGACCAATATCATTGATCCCCGATTAATGAAGGTCACGAGGATGTATCATACCATCCTCCACTAACTCAAAGTCAGTCTCAGAGTGTGTACCACTGGTCCTAGACCAGTCATCAACCAACCCGAAGTCAATCTCATAGTGGGTACAACTCTTATCACTGGTCCTAGACCAGTATCATTGATCCCATATCAATGAAGGTTATCCTAGCATAGGGAGTATGGTAGATACAACGATGCGTCCATCGGTACTACTATGGTCCCTATCCTCATTTCCCTGCTCATTGATTAGATGAGAGGTACTTCCCATGAGTCCCAGACTGCATGGGTAGGATGCCTCGACAGGAGAACTTAATCAATCATGTACTCATAGGAGAACTAATCACCCAGATACACAATCGCCATGGAGAACACATCATCCATGTCTCATAGGAGAACTAATCATCCTACTACATAATTGTCATGGAGAACACATCATCCAGACCTCACAGGAGAACTAATCATCCTGCTACATAATCGTCATGGAGAACACATCATCCAGACCTCATAGGAGAACCAATCATCCTGCTACATAGTTGTCATGGAGAACACATCATCTAGAACTCACAGGAGAACCAATCATCCTGCTACATAGTTGTCATGGAGAACACATCATCCATACTTCAAAGGAGAACCAATCATCCTGCTACATAGTTGTCATGGAGAACACATCATCCAAACCTCACAAGAGAACCAATCATCCTGCTACATAGTCACCACGGGGTGTACATGTATACCACCAGGGAATGGTGAATCACCCTGTGGTCATATGTCGCTCCAAGAAGTACCCCGGACCCCCCCCCGGAGCTCCCAGAGCTCAATACATCATATAGGACCCTCATCAGAGGGTCTTTGAATGACACCAAGTCATTCTTGAAAAGTCAAGAATTTGACTTTCTCTAGGGGCTTTGTGAGAATGTTGGCGACTTGTTCATCTGTACCGATATGTTGGATCCTTATTACTCCTCGCTGCACCATATCTCGCATATTGTGGTACCTGATATCGATATGCTTGGAGTGATCATGAAATACGGGATTCTCTGACAAACAAATCCCACTCTGGTTGTTACATAGGATCACAGTGGTATCCAATGTAAATCCAAATAGCTCACTGAAGAGCTTTCGCAACCAGATTGTCTCACAAGAGGCCATGCTAGCAGCAATATACTCTGCTTTGGCGGTGCTCAAAGCCACCGACTTCTGCTTCCTGCTCATCCAGGATATCGAAGCAGATCCCAAGGTGAAACAGCACTCGAAAGTGCTCTTACGGTCAACCACACTGCCTACCCAATCAGTATCAGTATATCCAAGTAGTCTCACATCTCCAGTAGTGTATCTTAACCCATAAGTGATTGTGCCATGAAGATATCTCAACAGATTCTTGGCACCAATCCAATGTATGTGGTGAGGTTCAACCATATGTTGACTCAATGTGTTGACTGCAAAGCATATGTCTGGACAGGAGTTCACTAAGAACATTAATGCTCTGATGAGTTGACGATACTCGGTGTCATTTCATAAAATAGGTCCAGCAGCACTATCGCTTAACTTTTTGAAGTCAAGCTCCATCGGGGTAGTTACGGGCTTGCAGTCCACCATACCGAATCTTTCCAGAATCTTCACCACATATTTTCCTTGAGATAGGAAAATTTCCCCTGGCTTCTGCCAAACTTTGAGTCCTATGAAATAGTGCATCAGTCCTAGGTCCTTCATTTCAAATTCAGAAGCCAACTCCCTCTTACATTTGTGAATGAGAGGGTCTGCACCTGTTAGGAAGAGGTCATCCACATACAGCACTAGTATGAGAGGCTTGTCATCTTCAACCTTAAAGTAAAGGTTAGGATTGGATTCACTCCTAGTGAATCCCAGCTTCATCAAGTAGCTATCGATCCTCTCATACCATGCTCGGAGTGCTTGCTTCAGCCCATAGAGAGCTTTCTTCAACCTACATACATGAGATTTTCAATCATAAATCTCAAATCCTTCGGGTTGCTCCACGTAGACCTCTTCTTTGATCAAACCATGCAAGGACGTGGTCTTGACATCCATAAGATGTAGGTTCCATCCTTGTGAAGCCGCAAGGGCTATGATCGAGCGGATGATGGTATATCTAGCAACAGGTGCAAATATCTTGTCATATTCTATACCTTCCTTCTGGGAGAAACCATGAGCAACAAAACGAGCCTTATACTTTTCTGTACTTCCATCTGCTGCATGCTTTATCTTGTAAATCCATTTAGAAGTGACAATTGTCTTGTTCTGGGGTCTGGGAACTACTTCCCAGACATCATTCTCAATAATAGACTCATATTCTTCG
Organism: Pinus tabuliformis; assembly: GCA_031772625.1. Taxonomy (NCBI): domain Eukaryota; kingdom Viridiplantae; phylum Streptophyta; class Pinopsida; order Pinales; family Pinaceae; genus Pinus; species Pinus tabuliformis. The sequence continues at coordinate 592,777,542 of CM062813.1, forward strand.
GTCATAGCATCCTTCCATACTTGATGCTTGACGACATCTGAGAATGATGAAGGCTCATTTTGTATGATCATGCTCATGATGGTCAGGTATCCCTGATACCTGTTAGGTTTCTTACGGAAGGTTCCTTAGGGTGCAGCATGTCCCTCAGCATCATCAAGTGTCCCCCCAAGCCATGAAGGCCTCTTCCTAGAAGAGGAAGGCTCATATGGAGGAGGATCAATAGGATCCATGGGTTCTTCCACATCAGGCACTGTCTCATCTACAGCGATGTTAGTAGCTTCGGCCCATAGAAACTTCAGAAGTCTTTGATCTTGAAGCATAGCATGAACAGCTTCCATGATCGTACAATTCTTCCTTTCCGCCACACCATTCTGCTCAGGAGTGTATGGTGTAGTAGTCTCCCTCTTAATGTCAACCTCTTTACAAAAATCATGAAACTCACTAGATTCATATTTAGTCCCATTATCAGTCCTAAAGATCTTGATCTTATTTTCGGTTTGATTCTCGATCAAGGCTTTGAAGTGTCGAAACCAGGAGAAAACTTCATCCTTCTTTTTCAAGAAGTATATCCAAGTCTTGCGAGAATAATCATCAATAAAAGTGAGGTAATATAAATACCCCCCCAAGGAGTTCACAAGCATCATACGAGATATGTCTGAGTGAACTAACTGCAATATATCAGAGGTCATGCTTTGGCTTGAGGGGAATGGTCCCCTTTTCAACTTTCCTTCAGCACATCTGGGACGTACACCTTCTTTCTCTAATCTGAATTCAGGCATCCCAGTCACCATTTTTCTTACATCAGGTAGAGCTTTATAGTGAGGGTGAGCAAACCTCTGATGCCATAGTTCGAACTGAAGAGATGTGTCACAATACATGACACCTAGCGGATTTCCTCCGACCTGATATAATGAATCAACTCAAAACCCAAGAGTGAAAGCATCTTTAACATTGTTTTCCATGCATGTACCTTGCCATCGCTGAAAGCCACCTTGTAGCCTTTGTCTTCCATAGCCGAAATGGACACCAGGTTCTTTTTTAGATCAGGTACATATAATACATCCTGTAGGTGGATTGTATTACCTTGATTTAATTTAAGAGAGACATTGCCTACACCTTTCACAGGATATTTCATATTATCTCCAAGGACAATTTCCAGGCTGGTTTCTTTCTCTATCAGATTATGGAGAACTTCTTTGTAATCAGTGAAGTGCCTTGAGGCACCACTATCAATAAAAAAATTTCCCAGCGAGTCCAGAGGAGCAGAGGTAGATAGAGCAACTGGTAGATAATATTCATCCTGCTTATTGTTAACAGTGTTAGATTCATACCTGGAATTTCTTGCCTTCTTGAATGGTTGTCCTCTTCCTTGATTCCCAGCACTCCTTTTACCTTTGCTATTAGATTTTCCATTCCTTTGATTTCCATGAGAATGATTTTGATCGTCGTCCTGATGAGAGTTCCTTCTATCAAGGCATTCCCTTGCATAGTGACATGTTTTACCGCAAATGTAATGTCGCCATTTTCTTCCACCCTTAGGTCCAATCTTTCTTTTTTATTTGGTCCTGGAATTATTTCTTTTCTTAGCATGAGAAGAAAAGACAGCAGGAGGACCTTTAGGCATGGGCATTTCTTGCTCTTCTACCCTTTTTTCTTCTTGAATGCATCTTGCCATTAATTCCTCGAAACCAGGAATTATGTTATTGTTGAGAAGAGTAGTCCTGAACACATACCATTTGGATGGTAATCCTCCAAGGGTTGAGAGTGCCATTTCCCTATCAGAGATAATTTCTTCAATAGATAGGAGATCGTTATTGATCTCGGTGATTCTTAAGAAATATGCTTGCATGCTCTCATCTTTGCCCTTCTTAATTTCCTTCAGATTATTTCTAAGAAACAAAACTTGATTTGCATCATTAACTTTAAATAAACTCACCAATCTATCATAGATTTCCTTGGAGGTGTTCAGGTCGGAGATGTAGGCCACCAAGCGCTTGTCGATAGAGTCCCGAATGATCTTTTTTGTTTTGATTTCACCGATTTTCCATTTGTTCTTGGCAGCAGCAGGTGCATTTGATGGAGGCTCAATAATATTGCCTTTCACATGGTCCAACACTCCTTTACCTTCTAAGGTTAGATCGAGAGACATCTTCCATCCGTGGTAGTTAGACTTCTCACGGATCTTGTCTTCGGCAGGGAAGAGTGTTGAGGACCCCATAGTTTTTTTAGGATAGCCTTGCCAATCTTCTCTTCGTTGATTGCTCTTGCTCTTGCTCGGGCTTTGTCTTCACCTCAGCTCTGATACCATGTTAAGTTATGGTATGTTCTATGCTTAGATAAATTTACTTATCTTTCTTATTATTATCCATAGATTAGCAATCACATGTACATAAAGTAAAGTGCAGATAGAACATTAAATGATCGACAGAAAACAAGCCAAGACAAGAGACACAAGATGTGGCAGCTAGCCAGGGACAAACCCCAATATGGGGAACCATTTGATCAAATCTTCTTCTATCTTCAATAATTCAGTAGAGAGAAATAGTACATAAATCTTATTTACATCAGCAGCAGAAAACCCTAGATCAGCCCTAAACTAGGGTAGACAATATCTTGCAAATCGACCGTCGGATCGGCTTGATTCCTTCACCAAAAATTGCAGCCTTCAGAGGAGATCCAAATTCATCTATAGCGCAGTTCTGAGGAGGGATTTTGGTGGTCAACGCTGGTCAAACTTCTGATCTGCAGTTGCAGCCCTAAATTCTGCACCTTCCTTCCACACGTGTGAGAGAAGAGTCTCTTTCTGCGCAGGAGAGAAGAGCCTCTTTGCTGCGCAGGAGAGAAGAACCTCTTTTCTGCACAGGAGAGAGAGAGAGATGTGATGAGTTGAATGAGTGAAAATGAGGAAAATACCTCCTATATTTATATACAAATGTAGATGATGAATAGATGCAACTGTTGGGCTTCTGAGCCTACATGAGTTGTTGTTCGGCTTGATAATAATTCCATAATCAAAATAAATTCATATCTCCATAAATACTTATCAAAATCGGATGATATTTATATCAATCCTACACCTCTCGACGAGAGGAATCTAATAAACATATTATCAGCCATGAATAAGATGACCCACATGGAGTTTGGCCCTTGTTGCCAATTTTAACAAATATGATTATTATTTCAATGCATTGGAAGTCATGTCAACCACCTGGTGGATAATTCATGGCATTCAGTAAATAAAAAAAAAAAAAAAAACCTTGATTAAGATTTCAATGTAAATGTCTAAATAATCCACCAATCTTTCACATGTTGGTTAAATTCATCATAAATATAATTCATATTTTTTATTTTATTTTTATTTTCACATATAACTATTTAATAATCATGTTTGAGATAAAATATCCTATTAAGCTTGGTGAAATTTTCTAATTTGTATGTTATGGGCTAAGTTTCGATACAAACTTGTAAAATGTGAGGTTTCTCAATATCACATAACTTAAAATCGAGATTACAATAATAAGACTTATATTTTGTAGTTTTAATGCTAGAATAATAATTTTGAAGCTTGTTAGGGTTCCTAAGAAAGTTAAGGAGAAGATAACATAATTTTTATTATCTTCAAACTTATGCATGACATATTATGCTCTAACATACTACTCTTTCATGAATTTTCACTTGGTTTGAGAGATAATATAAATATAATTAATATCCTCAACAAAAATAACATACTTTGATGATTTTAGTCATAATTTATTTTAATTTTGTGCTTCTATTGATCTTGGGAAGCTCCAACTCATAATTATTTCACACAATGGATGCAATGACACTAAATTGTCATGTTCATATAGGCTTATAAATCAAACATGTTCTTTTCACTACTTTTATAGTATTCATCACCTGTCAATAGAAGCCCCAAGACTTGCATCAATTTCTTATTGAGCTAAGAGACTCATTCTACAACTCAGTATGGGGGGGGATGTGTAATATCGTTAGTGTTCAACGTGGAATTAACATGTGTCCCTCTTAAAATAAAAATAAAATATTATCTAAATAGAAAAGAAATCATTAGGGGAATTTTGAGGTCTAAAATGGGCCTCCTAAGAAAAATGTACAACAAAAATAAATTTTATAAGAATTATTAGGATTCAAGATGATGATGTCAACTAAGGAGGATGATTCACCATTTTTGGAGTAAAAAAGTAAAAATAATAAAATTATTTTCTCAAATTTCGAGCGAGAGTACTCATTGGATGCAAAATGTAATTCCTCATCCAAGGAGTACCCATGTTGCATACTTTCGATGGACTTTGCCACATAAAAAAAATGAAACACATGAAAAAAAGTGATTGCAATCATGTTTTTCATGTATTTCTCTTTTTTTGTGTAGTAGGGTCCATCTAAAGTATGCAACATGGGTACCCCTTGGATGATGAATCAAATTCTGCATCCAACAAGTGTTTCCGCTCAAAATTTGAGTAAACCCATAGGGAGATAAGTTGAAAATACGAGTTGAAAATTAGTTGTTTTTTTTTTTTTCCTCTAACATTTAATGATGTAATCTAATCTTATTTTATTGTTTCCACTATTATTTTATAATTTTCTTGTGAGGCACATTTTAGACCTCAAAATTCCTTTAATTGTCAGTAATAATAAAAAAACAAAAATGAATATGTTATGTATGTTTAATTAGTTGTCCATATGACATAATATAATTTCATGTAAAGTAATTAGAAGTGAAAAATGTATGAGTAAGATGTTTAAGCCTTATTACTTTAAAAAATATTTAATGTGGGTTATCAATAAAATATTTTAATACGAATTAATATTCATGTGTACTTAAAAATATATATCAAAATATAAACACAATTATTTTAATGTACGTTGATAAAATGTTTGGATGCACATGTTATGTACTATATATAAAATTAAAAACTACAATTTAAACAATGAAAAATTACACATTGTATTTTCCACTCTAAAAAATGTTTGCACCGGAAAAAATTTGATTCCTCTGGGCTTATGTTGGATCCGTCCTTAAATGGATCTATACTGCTATTCTAATAAGATCTAAAATAACTAAGATTATAAAATTATATAAATATAAAATTATTTTTCATACATCATTAGATATATAAATTACATCCTCTTGATTGTTTAATTTTTTGTAAAGTTGAGGGAGCGAGGATGGCTCCGAGGTGCAACTTGTTTTTCTCAACTGAAGGAGATTATGGTTTCTTTTCTGCGATGTGAGGGTTTAGGGTTCCTGTTGTTTTCCTATCACTTTTTGCGCCTACCTGACCACGTAGGTTTCAGGATTCTCTTTTTTCTCCCCATCCAGCCGTCACATCTCCGCACCCATTTTCTACGGTCTCCTCCCAATGTACCTACCTTCCTCTCTACAAGTTTCGCTTTCAACCGCCTTTAAACAACTTTCCATGACCGACTGGTGTCAATTAAGGGGAGGTAGGGTTTATTTTTTAGCATTTCTTATGGTATTTAGGTATTGACGGGGTGGATATACAAGATGGATGAAGATTTATTTGATTATTCAGAAGATCCCATCCTGGAGTCTTCCATCTGGTCTATCCCTCTACATCAACCTCTCAAAATGGGGAATACCGTGACAATTGGTGATCCCCAACTCAGGATATTTGCCTCCCTTTCGACCTTGTCAATTTATTCTTCCTTTTCCCCTTCCACCCCCCGTGATCCATCCTTTTACTCTATTGGGTGTAGTTATTCGATCTTCGCCTCTTCGCCTGAAATCCCTCCTACTGCCTCTAGTCGCCCACTCTAGACTCCCGCTCACAGTTCCTCTCATCCCTTACCTCCCTCCATTTCACTAAATCATGTGTCAACCCTTAAGATCCCATCACTAACTTTAGCCCCTCATCTCCTAATATGGTGCCTATTGGTCGATTTCTTGGCGATGCCCCCTCAACCCCCCTTGCTCCCCCCCCTCCCCCCTCCAACATCACATCTACATATCTATCTGTGAATCAGGATCCCCCTCGGGTGGATTTTGGCAATATCCCAGTTACTCAAACTTGCCCCATTCAACGTTTAGATAAGTTGATCATGTAGGAGGGCACATCGACAAAAGAGACTAATGATATTCCTCAGAGGAGAGAAAAGAAAATAAAATTCCCTAAAGTCAAGGACAAAGATCGGGCTCTAATTGTAGGTGAAGATATTCACCTTGATGAAATAATGGAGATGACTACTAGGTTTTAGTCAGAAGAATTAGGGGCAAAAATTACTCTGTCTCTCGGCTTCATAAATGGGCACAGGATATTTGCGGACAGACATTGGAAACCCTCCTTATGATTTGATGCCTTCAAAAAGGTTAGTTTTCTCTTAGATTCACTACTTGGGTTCTCACTCGTTTCTCGCACATTGAGATGGCCTTGATACTCTTAAAGTGATGGACTCCATTATTCAACCTTGAGCATGAGCAACTGGGCATGGGTCTGGTGTGGGTTAGACTTCCAGGATTACCATGCAGCTCTAGTCCAATAATGTCTTCTCACTAATTGGGAATGATCTAGGTCAATATCTAGAATATGACAAATCCTATCTTGAGACTGGCAGAAGGACCTATGCTAGGATTCTAGTTTCTATGGATACGCATGAGGGATTGTTGGAGAACCTCACCTTATACTACAGAGGTCATACTCAAAATCAGATTTTGGATTAGGAAGGTATTCCTTTCTGCCATCAAGTGGGGCATGTTTATAAAGACTGCCCCCTTCTCTGGTAGAACCAAGTCCACAACCCCACGGATGTTTGGGAATCAATTGGTCAACATCCCACTATGTGACCTTCTCAAGGTTTGTTGGCATCATCCGTTTGGGACACTTCTACAATTGCTCATTGAGATGACAGGGATAACCCTCTTCAGACAACTGATCACGATAAGGATATTGACGTGATGACGTCCCTTCTTACCCCATTTTTCTTGTCCTTCGTCTCTAATTTTTTATCATTTGATATCTTCAGGAACTAAACTATATCGACTCTCCCTGTGTATTACCCTCCTCCTCTTCCCGCTATTCATGCACACAATAATTCTTCATCTTCCTTGGGTATAGGGCACCTATATTTCTTCCACTCCACATCTCACCCTCCTTCGGGCCCTCTGAGCCTCCCTCATCTCAGGACTAGTTTGGGACCTCTCTCCCCATCCAAGATCCCCAAGATCTCTTGGGGTAGGAAATCCCATATTTTGAAAGTTGTGAACTAGGCCATCCTCAGCATAGCTGCCCATAAACAACTTTCTCTTGAAGAGGTCCTTAGAGCAATACATGCCCCATTGACCATTCCCCAATGAAGTGGTTATCTTTCAACTGTCAAGGGTTGGCCATCCCCTCCAAAATCTCACCCTTAAGCACCTAGTTTTATCTTATTGTCTTGATGTCATTTTTCTTCAAGAAACACTGGAGGCATACTCGGATGTCGAACGCACTCTATCATCTCTTTCCAAGGGTTGGACATTTCATGTGATTGACACTATGGGAATATCTAGGGGATTATCTTTCGGTTTCAACCCCAAAATAATTTTGTTGCACAACATTTGGGATTCGTGTAACTTCATTGTTGTCTATATCCACTCTATTGAACTCGACAACTCTATCAGACTGGTCAACATATATGGTCCCTGTCACAATCGTGTTGCTTTCTGGAACTCCCTGTTGAATATGTCCTTCATGAACGCTGATAATCTCATCATTGGGGGAGACTTGAATTTCTTTATTATAATGTCTGAGTGTTGGGCAAGTAGGGCTCCGAATGACTCCCTGTCTGATTACTTCCTCAGTCTTATGGAAACTCATAATCTCATCGATATTGATATGGAAAAATCCCTCCTGACGTGGAGGAATCGAGGGTGGGGAACGAAGCTATTGCTCGCAAATTGGATCATTTTTTAATCAAGGAACCCCTACTAGAGAATTTATCATGTTATAAACAATGGGTGGGACAAGGCAGGAAATCTGACCACCACCCCATTTATCTTCAGATTCTTGGTCATTTTGACAAGCCTAGAGCTCCCTTCAAATTCAACTCCACCTAGCTCAAGGAGGAGGAATTTCAGAAGATGGTGATAGAACATTGGAAGAGATGTGAACAACTAGAGAATCGATCCATGGCCTCACAATTCAATGATAACCTTAATAATATCAAGAAGAAAACCATTTCATGGATAAAAGGGAAACATAGTAGAGACGAGGAATCTCTCTCTAAGACTGAGGCCACCTTAGAATGCTTGGAATTTCCAGAAGGTGTGGGTTATGAGACAAAAGAATCTAAACTACAGATTATTCACTTGGAAATGGAAAAATGAAGAATCCTATGATCTAGGTGGATATTGGTGGCCACCCGCCAATTCCACTTGGACCCCCACCATTATTTCTTTCAATTTTTTAGTTTCCTTAATTGTAGCACGGTTTACTATTTTTAGCGATTTTTTGGGTCCTAAAGTTCTGGAGCTGTTTTGAGGCCCTAAACAACGTTTTTTTGGAAATCTACCGCTATCGATTGGATGCCTGAAATTGTCACTTTTGTCGTAGTCCTCAGAGAGATCTTTCCAACGGATTATCATCCACGTCAAACGGAGATAATATGACCAAGTCGCGACCCTTGGAAGTTGGTTGTCCAACTCACCCCAACGGGGCCCATAAAATCTTGGTGTTACATCTCCTCAAGTTAGGGTTTTGATTGTTTAGGGTTTGCTCTTATTGTTCAATAATAAAAAGGCCCTTCAGCCTCATTTTAACGTAGTTCAAGCATGTAGCCGCCACATCTCTTTTCAGAGATAAGCTACCATCGCCCTAGCTAGTTTATTTCCATTTCTATTTGTAAGCATATTTCAATATTTTACAGTAATGAAATGAAGTATTATTTCTACTGCATCTCTGTATGTATGGTTATATCTGTGATTTGTTACGTTCCTATTTAAATCCAGATCAGTGGTATCAGAGCAGTCTGTTATTTCTCTGTCTTTCTTTGCATGTCCCCAACGAGGTCGAGATATAAGGAGTTAGGGCTTGAACTGGTCAAACCTATGCAAAACCAGCCTCGCAAATCCTGACGGCCTCCCATGGCAGATGAAAGGAAAGACGAGGGGGTAGGAGATCCTATCAAAATCTTGCTCAAAGAGGCCCTTGAGCGACAAAGGAGTGCGATGATGGACAACTTTTCCCAGATCCTTCAGCGGATACCCAGGGGCGACACATCTACTTCCAGCAGCTACTATGGAAGCACCACACCCTTTAAGGTACAAGTTAACTTTGAAATTCCCAAATTTGAGGGTCAGATAGATGCAGATGTTGTAGATAAATGGTTAAATCTACTAGAAGGGTATTTTTCAGTTCATGATTTTTCCTGTTGGGAAAAGATTACTTTTGCTCTTCTCAAAGCCTCCCCCCATGTCAAGGACTAGTGGGAAACCTACTGTGAGCAGAAGGATGAAAGTACGACCTCATTGTTTTTAGTTGCACCCACTTGGAATTCAGTCCGGGCTTCCATCAAGGAGTAGTACTACCCTGTCGGAAGCTATGAGGATCAATACATAAAGTGGACCATGTTATGGCAGGGAAGGGACCAAGACGTGTCGAAGTTCACCAATATTTTCCATACCCTTCGCACAAAGTTGGGTATCAAGGATTTAGAGCATCATTTGGTACTCAAATACCGCAACTACCTACACAGGTACATCCAGGACGAAATAGAATTCCTGAACATCTCCTCGCTCGGCATGGCATACCAATATGTCATCAAGATCGAGCAAACGTTTAAACAGAAGAAGTGAGACTTTGGATCTGTGAATCCGAAGCAAGGGAAAGGTGCCCCCAAACTGCAAAACAAAGGACAAAGCCAAGGCAGGGTGGCCCAAGACAACCCACCAAAGCCACAAGAAAAGAATAGCGCTGTGAAGCCGAAAAAGGACACGGGAAAGTGGTGTGAGTTCCATAAGAGCTCCACTCATAGCACAAGTGATTATTGGGCCAAGCAATCACTGATGGCCGAGCTAAAGGTTTTAGAATCAGATGCATGTTCCAACTCTGAGTCAGAACCCGACAAGGGGAATGATAAAGGGAAGCAGATTATCGATGCGGAGCCAAATGCCACCATTGCCACCACGAAGATCCAGAAGGAGGAACTCGAAGATCCAGAGGAGGAGGTGCGTCTCTTCCACTCCCAGATGTGGGTAAAGGGATCCCCACTACAGTTTATTTTTGATAGTGGGAGCCAAAAGAACCTCATTTCGGTAGAGGTCGTGAAGCGGCTGGGCTTACCGACCATAGCACATCCACAACTGTACACCATCAGGTGGCTTCACCAAGGACGGCATCTTCGCGTGAGCCAGCAGTGTCGCCTTCCATACAACATCAAGCCCTTCACAGATGAGGTATTGTGTGACGTTGCTCCCTTGATGTTTGTGATGTATTATGAGACCAACCATACTTGTGGAAGAGACATGTTGTGTATGAATCAAGGCCTCATGCTGTTATTGTTACTTTGGGAAATAAGTTGTATAGGATACCGGAGGTAGCACCACCTACTGCCATCTCATTGGTTACCGCAAAACAATGCAGTAAGCTCATTTCCAAAACCAAGAAATCTATTTTCTTGATGATATAGCCTTAAGGAAAGAAGAAGACAATGGCCACAACCTCCAAACACGGCCCCTATGCATGACAACTACAAATGGACAAGGTCATGGAGGAGTACGAGGACATCTTCACCTCCCCCGCAGGGGTTCCTCTACACTATCAGGTCAAGCACTCCATCGATTTGACCCCAGGTGCACTGCTACCCAATGGACCAATCTATTGGCGCTTCATTCTGGAGAACGATGAAATCAAGAGGCGGATTCAGGAGCTACTGCAGAAAGGTCACATCTGTTTGAGTTCATCAGCCTGTGGGAGCCCGATGGTGTTGGTACAGAAGAAGGATGGGACTTGGAGACTCTGTATTGACTATCGAGCGCTGAACAAGATCACTGTCTGGAATAGGTACCTGATCCCACAGATTGATGACCTCCTGGACCGACTGAAGGGGGAAAATATTTTAGCAAGATCGATTTGAAGTCAAGATATCACAAGGTACCAATCAAACCCTCCAATGTGTGGAAGATTGCCTTCAAAGCCAAGGAGGGCCTTTTCGAATGGTTGGTTATGCCTTTCGGGTTGACGAATGCTCCTGCAACCATCATGAGGTTAATGGATGACATCTTGTGGCCATTCACCATCTCATTTGTAGTGGTATACTTGGATGACATCCTGATCTTCATCCAGAGTTGGGAAGAGCACCTCCACCACATCCGACAGGTTCTCCAAACACTACGGCAACATAAGTTATGTGCTAATTTGGAGAAATGAAATTTTGGCATGACCCAGGTTCAATATCTGGGATACATTATTGATGAATGGGGGGGCATGTGGATCCAGCCAAGATCCAAGTCATTTAGGATTGGCCATCTCCAACCACTCTAACAGAGCTCCATAGCTTTCTGGGTCTTTGCAACTTCTACCGCAGGTTCGTGTTGGGATTTTCTCATATCACTTGGCCCTTGAGTCAAGTCACTAAGGGAGGAGCGAAAGCAAAATTCTTTTGGTCTAAATCTCAACAGAAGGCATTTGCAGAGTTGAAACATCACCTCTGATCGGCACCAGTGCTCGCATTACCAGACTTGCAACAACCATTTGAGATCGAAACAGATGCCTCTGACTATGCTATTGGGGCAGTCCTTACTCAACACAGGCATCTAGTGGCTTATCACAGTGAGACACTTTCAGACACAGTCCAGAAGTATCCCACTTATGAAAAAGAGATGTATTCCATTGTTCAGGCCTGCCGACAATGGAAGCATTACATTTTGGGGAAGGAAATGGTCCTCCACACAGACCACCGGCCCCTGTAGTTCATACAGACCCAAGGGAAATTGCAGAATGATCGCCATCAGAAATGGTCCACATACCTGCAACAGTTCCATTTGAATATCAAGTATAAGAAGGGCAGCACCAATAATGTTGCAGATTGCCTTAGTCGACCACCAATCATAGCGTTAACCACCGTGCTCAACTCTTGTGGGCACGAGACTTCAGATTGGCCACTTCTCTACAAAAGTGACCCAGAATTCGTCCATGCATACCAGACACTCTTGGAGGGTCAACATGTTCCAGATTTTCACCTCCAGGATGCCCTGTCATGCCACTTGGGTCACCTTTGTGTTCCTTCAAGTGAGCGTGCCAAGATGATTTGGGAAGCACACTATAGTCGGGCTGTTGGGAATTTTCGGGTCGAGAAAATGGTGGTAGTGCTGCAGAAGTATTTCTATTGGTCGAATCTTTGATAGGATGTCGGGAAGTATATCAGATCCTACACTGCCTGCCATTTCCAAACCGACCATCAAGAAGCAAGGCCTCTATACCCTGCTGCCAACTCCTAGTTGCCCTTGGGAATCCATCTCCATGGATTACATGTTGGGCATTCCTTCTACTAAGAATGGAAACAACTGTGTTTTTGTGGTCGTCAACAGGTTCTTGAAGATGGCTATTATGGCGGCATGCAAGAAGAATATCACAGCAGAGGCCACTGTCAAACTCTTCTTTGAACGATTGTGGGTACACTTTGGGATCCCATAGTCTATCATCTCAAATCGGGACAGCAGGTTCCTCAGTACATTTTGGTCCAGTCTCTGGTCGATGCTAGACACCAAACTCACTAAGTCCATAGCCTTCCATCCCCAAACTGATGGCCAAACAGAGGTTGTCAACAGGATGATCGTACACATTTGTCACATGTACAACTCAAAACATCCACACACATGGGATGAGAGCCTCCCTAATGTTCATCACAGCTATAACTGAACTCTCCACAACTCAACTAGCCACAACCCTTTTCAGGTGGGCTTGGGATTCCAGCCACTATATCCCATTGATGTGGCCATGCCATTTGCAGCTACTCAGGCAAAGTTAGCTCATGTAAAGTCCGAAACAAATAAGGAAAATAGCTTCATTGAGCAAATCCAACATATCCGCTAACAGGTCCACGACATTATGGAGAAATCAAATGCCAAGTACAAGCAACGACATGATCAACATCGGGTGCCACACAAGTTTCAGGTGGGCGACAAAGTCTGGTTGCATTTGAAAAAGGAACACCTTACTGGAGCCTATCGGAAACTCAGACCACTCCGATATGGTCCTTACACCATTACGAAGGCTGTGAGAGACAATGCATTTGAGCTCAACATTCCCCCCTTCCTTGGCTTGCACCCAGTGCTCAATGTGGACCGCCTTCGGCCATACTTTCCACCATTACTAGACACATCCGACATTGTAGAACAACTCACACCAACATAGTTAAATCAAGATTGCATGGAACAAGCTGCAACTGATCGGATCATGGACATACAGATCAAGCACACTCGCCAGTAGCAGATCCAACTATATCGAGTTGTCAAAGCAGGCTAACTCCTTCACCAGGGCAAGTGGCTCACCAGGGCCCAAGTTCAGCGAAAGTTTCCTCATCTCATGGAGGAACTCAACGCAGTGGGGACCATTGATTCCTAAGGGGGGAGGAATGATCCAAGTGGATATTAGTGGCCACCCGCTGTTAGGAATACTACTACAAATTTTAAGGATTTGGCTAGAATGGAGATTCATCATTTCCAATCGATGTTCAAATATCCCCAACATGAGTCCCTCAGCCACATTAAGCACATCATCTAGGAATTCCCTTGTAATTTTGTCATAGAGGAAGACTATGAAGAATTGCAGCAACCTGTCACCCCAAAGGAATTAGAATTTGTCCTTTGGTGGTTTAAGAAGGATAAAATCCCTGGGCCCAATGGGTGGACCATTGGATTCTTCCTCAATTTTTATGAACTCATTGGTCGTGATTTATTAGGTGTTGTTGAGGAGTTTCGCTCCACTGGACAAATATATGATGCTTTCAACTCTACTTTCATTGCCCTTATCCCCAAATCATATCCCCATCCTCTTTTGCAGACTATTGCCCGATATCTCTTTGAAATGTTATATATAAAATAATTGCCAAGATAATTTCCAATAGAATCCGCCCCATTTTCTCTCGTCACATATCAAAGGAATTTTTTTTTAGAAGACCGTTAGAACCCTCATAACCTCAAGCCGTGAAGCTAAAAGGAATGCTCCTCAATATTGACCTATCCAAGGCCTTTGACAGGGCCAATTGGATCTACATCAGACTACTCCTCACTCACCTAGGATTCCCCATATCTTTTATTAAATGGATCATGTGTTGTATCTCCACTGCATCTTTCTTTGTTCTCATCAATGGTGCTGCATCAAATTTCTTTCATGCAAAGCATGGACTTAGGCAAGGATGCCCACTCTCCCCTTACTTTTCTTATTGATTATGGATGGATTAAGCAGACTCATGCACAAAGCCACTAGGCGGGGTTCTCTCAAAGGGATTCACATTGGTGGCACACTACTCTCACACCTACTGTTCGTAGACAATGTACTTATCTTCCTGGATGGTTCACTCAGTGATATAAATGCTTTCAAAGACATCCTGAACACTTTCTACAATGCTACTGGTATGTCCCCAAATCATCAAAAATATACTATCACCTGCTGTGAATGCTCAGATATTGAACTCATGCTCGAAACATCTATCCATTCACTTTCCTTCACCTTAAAGAAGGAATTAAATATCTTGGTTTTAAACTCAAGCCTAATGATTAACAGGAGGCAGACTAGACATGACTAGTCACAAAAATTGAGAAGAAAATGAAATGTTTTTTTCCACAAGTGGCTCTCTAGAGCAGGTAGACTCATACTCATTAAATCGGTCATTTATGCCATGTCAGTGTTATGGATGTTCTTGTCTTGTATTACAAAAGGAATTCTAAATATCATTCAGAGAATCTGTTATGGCTTCCTTTGGCATGGCACAAAGGAGGGACACACCTTTGCTTGGGTCAGATGGGACAAAATTACCCTCCCAAAGGCATGGGGAGGATGGGATCTAAAGGACCTACATTGTTTTTCACAAGCCTTAGCGACAAAGGTTGGATGGAGGTTAATCACTACAAACAGCCTCTCGACAGAAGTGGCACATCAAAAATACATCACCCCTCTATCTATTGAAGAGTGGATTCGACTCCCCAATAAATCGATAGCAAACATCTCCACCATTTGGAAAGTGGTCTTAAAGTCATTTCCACTCATTGCTACGGGATTAGCTTCATCCATTGGCTCTAGACATCATGTTCGTATTGGAATCGATCCATGGTCTAGTTGTGACAATAAACACATTCTCCCGCATGACCTAATCACTTTCCTCAATGAACATCAGATAAAATATCTAAATCAGATTGGTCACCCTATTAGATCTAACATTTGGGGAAAGTACTGGCTCACAGCTGATGATCTATAGCTCCCTGAACAATAGCACAAAGTATGGAACATTTACCTTAGGGCATTGCCCTCGTCTCACACCATACTAAAGACGAGTAATATGAATTAGTGTGGGTTCTCACAAAACATGGCATCTACACTCCTAAGGAAGGTTACCTCATCACCATTGGTTCTAGAGAACCTGATGCGCCCAGCTAGTGGTGGGAGCATTTATGGAAGCTCAAGGGGCCGAAAAAAGCATGATTGTTGTTCTGGTGCATTATGGAAAATAAAATACCAACTGGAGAAAATATGATGAAGCATGCTTATTATGATCCCTCATGGTGTTCGCTATGTCGATGCGCTGACGAATCCACAGAGCATTTATTTCTTCACTATTAGGTGGTGTCCACAGTATGGAACTTCATTTATCATGACCTCTCTTCATCGAGGGAAACTCCATATCACATGCATGGGTCAATTGGTGGAATGAAACATCAACAATCAAACAAAAAATTATTCCTCTGCTGGTGTGTTGGGGCATATGGATTGGCCACAACTGGAAAATATTTCAGGACCAACCTTTTTGTTCGGAGAGAACTGTCGCAAAGGCCATAGCCATATATTCCATGCTCTCGGTTGACGAGAACGTCTCAACCCCTCACATTATCACTCAAGAAATCATTGATTGATCACTCCCCTGGGCTTATTTCAGCAGTTCCTCACAACAGGGACATTGTAGCAGAGGGGTTGTTCTCAACCTATCTAAACATCATTACTTTGAGTTGAATTAAGGGTTGGGTCAAGGCTCCAACAATTACGCAGAATTACTTAGTCTCAAACTACTACTTCTCTTTGCACTTGAGAAACAATGCACAAAGCTACAAATTTTTGGTGATTCAAAACTGGTGATCGATTGGTTCACTTCCAAATCCACCTGTCACACACACACTCTCAAAAGTATATTGGATGAAGTGATGCGACTCAAAACTCGTTTTGATTTCCTCTCTTGTCATCATATTTACAGGGAGCAGAATCATATTGCAAACCAACTTTCCAAAGAAGGCACACAACAGGCGTTTGGTACTTGGCATATGACAGAGAACAACAACAACACACAGTACCAATATTATCATAGGCCTTTCATGGACACACATTAGACAAAGACGGATATACCTAACTGATCATATACTATGGAGCTTTTTGTCTCTCATGAATACTTTGACATAGCTCAGGATTCATTTTTTTGATATCTTAGTTGCATCCATATATTGGATACTCACTAGACTTTGATGACATGATGTATATATTTTTTATGCTTATATGCTAGGATGATGGTACTGATTTGGATGATACGAATCAGTTTTTTTCTGTATGACGTCATATGAACCATACAACATGTAATTTTCTTATTTCATCATAATTAAAATTACGATTTTTCAAAGAGAAAAAATAAATAGATTATATCATCTCTTATATATAATTTAATGTTTATAAATTATTATTATTATAAAATCCATAATAATAATAATAATAAATTAAAATTTCATTTACTATTATTTTTAATTCGAATTTCAATTTATTTATTTAATATATTAATATTTTAAAAAATAATATATATATATATATATATATATATATAAAACCAATGTAATTAGTTTTAATCTTTAATTTAATTATAATAAATTAAAATATAATTATTTTTAATTTTTAATTTAAAAAAAAAAATATAACATATACTTATTAATTGGAGTTAATGTTAAAAATTGCTCTTAAGAAACAAAGTCAAAATTCACCAAAGAGGGGAAGTAGACAGTTAAAGAGAAAGCACCTTCATGCAATGGCAAAGGACTCCTCACTTATGATTGAACCTTGATCATAGAATTCATATTTAATCAAGCCATAATGTATGGTGATCCCCTTCTTGGGTAACATGTCCGACTGAGAGCTTTGCAAAAATAAATCAATTAGAAAGCCTCCTTCAATGCTTGAATTTGCAGAATCCAATTGGAAAGAGATGACACACAGAGAGGATGCACTCCCTTAATCCAATCAATAGTGATCTTAGAGTTCCCTGCCACCACAAACTCGTCCACTGCAAGCCATAAAGCACATTTGAGAATGCCCCACATGGCCAAATCTTCTGAACAAGTATTGGTACCCAGCAAACAGACCAGAAAAAATAGAAGGAACAAGAAGGACAGAGAGATCAGAGCACCACAGCTGCACTTCCCTCCAACTGAGGCTCCATCAAAGAACCCAATCGGGAAAACATTATCGAGGGGCTTATGAGCCCAAGGGAACCTATGGCAATAAGTTATATGTGGCCCAATCTCTGTGAAGTAATTAACAATGCAGAGAACAGAGCACCCATAAATATGCGACTGATTTTCGAAGGTAGAAGTGTTTCTAAAGCGCCAAATAACCCAGAAGTGTAGAGGGGAAGAGCCTGAAATGCCAGTAGACTGGTCGTCCAGCATTGAAGGCACTCCAAAATAGAGGGACTGCTCAATAGGAAGGTTGATGTTAAGAAGGGAGGTAACACCTTCCCAAACTGAAAGAGCAAAAGGGCAGCCTAGAAAAAAGTGAGCGGCGTCCTTCGGGGAAAATCTACAGAGCGCACAGATGCTAGGCCCAAAAAGCCCTTTTTAGTGAGAATATCTCTAAGTAAAGATCATGTTGTGGATTGCAAGCCAGGTGAGGCATTTCAACTTAGTCGGGTCTTCCCACCTCCACATCCTACCTAGCCAAGTGCATGCGAAGGCCCACCAAAGCCTAACAGAGATGTAATCATATGCCACTTTTGCAGAAATGTCCTCACCCGGCGAAGTCCCACTCCAAGTGAGGAAGTGTTGTTTATCTGACAGCGAGATACTATCTTAGATAAGATGAGAGCGAAAGGAATCCCACTCAAAGTGAGGCTCCGACGTCAGATCGAGATCCACCACCCTCATCCATTGGGTAAAGGGGAAACACCCAGGCAATCTGAGTCCCAACTGCTCCAGAGTGAAGAAGCCCCCACTATTAAGACAGTGGACAATGGGCAAAGATGTTAGTTTTCTTAATTTCAACAACGATTCTTCTATATGCGGAATAACTGAAAAGAATCATTAAATCTTAATGCCCAGGGATACGAGTTACCTCCAGCCATTGGTGATGTATTGATGCAGGCCTCAGTCTTCTTGCCTGCTACTTCTTCTGCACTTCAGCTCTTCTTCTCAGAATTCGGTTTCTCTCCTCTTGCCCTCACTTCCTTCATGTGCTTCTTGATGGAGAAGAATGCAACTCTTGTGGGGAGAGAGAGGACCCAATCCTTTATATATATCATTTAACTCTTAATCTGGTACGTCCATCATATACCAATTCAACGCTTTAATGCTTTAATGCATGCTTTAATGCTTTAATGCTTTAATGCTTTTAATTATGGAATGACTTAATTAGTTGGGTCACATTAAGATTTAGAAACTTCCATTTAATTTCTAACATTCTCCCACTTGACCCGACTATTCATAATATTAAGCGTTGAACATCATACTATGATAAATTGCTGAGAGTTATGGCGGTTGTGCACTATTAATTCAATGCATTCCCTTCCATATACTACAATACCAGCAATCCATCAATTCATACTCATAATTTATATAAAACAGCATAATGGTCCACATAATGTCTTATATCATAATGATTAAACATAATATCTTTATAAGACTCTTTCTTGTTTAAAATTACATAAAATACGTACTACTTCATTAAAACAAGAAACACATGATTGTATATCAGAAACACATAAAAGAGCTCAGAATGTCACACATCAATTATCATTAATACAACCAAGACCCATTCTTTGAACATGTTCCTTAAATTGTCTTGGTTGTAACCCTTTCGTCAAAGGGTCTGTAATCATAAGTTCTGTCCTGATGTGCATGATTGACATTCTTTGTTTCTGAACCTCATCTTTCACAACAAGATACTTCAGTTCCATATGTTTGGCACCTTTAGAGTACTTGTCGTTCTTTGAGAAAATACTGCTGCAGAGTTATCACAATAAATTTTCAGCGGCTTGCTAATGGTGTCGACAACCGCAAGTCCTGAAATAAAGTTCCGCAACCATAATGCATGAATTGTGGCTTCAAAATATGCCACAAATTCTGCCTCCATAGTGGATGAAGCAACGATAGTCTGTTTCGCACTTTTCCATGATATGGCACCTTGAGCAAACATAAGCAGGTAACCAAAAGTCGATTTTCTAGTATCGATGCATCCAGCAAAATCTGAATCGCTATATCCAATCACTTCCGATTCATTGGATGAGCATGTAATCTTTTGTTGAGAGAAATTCCTTAGTCTCATTCAATATACTTAAATTATTTGCAGCAAGCAAGACGTCATCAACATAAAGGACCAGATAAATAAACTTGCTCCCACTGATCTTTCGGTATATACAGTGATCAACCGTATTTTCCTTAAAACCAAAAGATGTAATAATGGTATTGAACTTAATATACCACTGCCGGGATGCTTGTTTAAGCCCATACATTGACTTCTTA
The DNA here is from genome assembly GCA_031772625.1 of Pinus tabuliformis. Classification (NCBI taxonomy): domain Eukaryota; kingdom Viridiplantae; phylum Streptophyta; class Pinopsida; order Pinales; family Pinaceae; genus Pinus; species Pinus tabuliformis. Next base: position 592,797,478 of record CM062813.1, read on the forward strand.
AGTTTACACACCAATTGTTCTTTACTTTCTACAGAAAAACCCTCAGGTTGATCCATATAAACATCCTCATCAAGATCTCCATTCAGAAAAGCTGTTTTCACATCCATTTGATGCAACTCCAAATCATAATGAGCTACTAATGTCATTATTATTCTTAGTGAGTCCTTTTTCGAAACAGGAGAAAATGTCTCCTTGTAATCAACACCATCTTTCTGAGTGTAACCCTTAGCAACAAGTCTAGCTTTATACCGTTTGATATTACCACTAGAGTCGTGTTTGGTTTTAAAAAACCCATTTGCATCCGACTCTTTTACAGCCATGTGGTAACTCAACGAGATCCCAAACTTCATTCTGTTGCATGGATTTCAGTTCTTCTTTCATGGCATTAATCCATTCCTTTGACTCTTTACTTTCTACAGCATGTGAAAACGAAATTGAATCCTTATTGATTCCAATATCATAATCTGATTCTTGCATATAAACTACATAATCATTAGAAATAGCTGACCTACGATTTCTTTGAGGTCTTCTTAATGCTACTTGTTGTGGTTCATGCATATCAGCATTATGTAAGTCATTTCCTTCAGGAAGTACTTCTTCATTTATATGTTGTTCATTATCATCATGCTGTTCTACAACAGCTGGAACAACATTTGGAGTAATAGTAGATGAAGGAACTATTCTGGGCAATGTAACATTTACCCTTGTTTCCTTTATTTCTACTATTTCTCTTCTAGTACTCCCACTAACTTCACCATTCTTAATGAATCTTGCATTACTAGTTTCTACAATTGTGTATTGTGCACATATGCCATGACTTTCGAGGAATTTTGCAAATGGACCTGGACACTGGCCTGACTCATCATAATATTCACCACCTCTATCAGACCTTATGATTTTCACCTTTTTATCTAATTGCCTCTCAACTTCCTTTACAAACGTCTCAAGGACATTCACAGATTGAGATTTTTCATGAAGCAAATAGACATAACCATAACAGGAAAAATCGTCAATGAAAGTGATGAAATACTTTTCTCCATTAAAGGCTGGAGTGTCCATAGGTCCGCAAATATCAGTGTGTATTATTTCAAGAAGCTGGCTGCTTCTGGTGGCTCCTTTCTTATTATGTTTGGTTTGTTTACCTTTAATACAATCCACACATAATTCTAGATCACTAAAGTCCAAATTTGACAAAATTTCATTATTTACTAGTCTCATCATTCTTTCTTTGGATATATGACCTAGTCTTTTATGCCACAAGAAAGCAGAATTTTCATTCACCATGCTACATTTACATCCAACATTATTTACTACATTCAACAAGGAATTCGCATAAGTGTCATTCAGTTTCAATTTATATAAACCATCAGTTAGAATACCAGAACCAACATTATCAGCATTCTTATATAAATCAAAACAACCAGATCCATTCATACATCTAAAACCAGAAATATCCAATTTACTTGCGGAAATAAGGTTTCTAGATAATGAAGGTACATAAAGGGTACTGTATAAGTTTAATACATATCCACTTTCTAGAATTAGACGATAAGTCTCTTTTTACAGACACGACATTGAACAACCTTTAGTTCCTTCTTTTCCTCATCCTGCCCATTCTTAGCAGGTGCCTTTTCCTTCTTGAAATGACTTGATTTTCCTTTCTTTTCTTTACCAGCTTTATTACTCACAAAACTTACTGAGTGATTCACTTGATTTTTCAAACGTCCTTCTTCCTGAACAAGTCTACTGGCCAATTCATTAACATTCCACTTATCCTTTATAGTGTTATAGTTAATCTGAAAAGGTCCATATTCAGAAGGTAGCGAGTTCAGGATGAACTGGACAAGAAAAGAATCCTCTACTGTAAGTCCCAGGGAGTTTAACCTTGTTGCAAGATTAGTCATCTCTATAATGTGCTCTTGCATAGTTCGCGACCCATCAAACTTCATGGTCGTGAGTTCTGCCATAAGAGTACCAGCGAGTGACTTATCAGCTGAACGAAAACGCTCTTCCACAGACTGCATATATTCCTTAGCACTTTCTGTTTGTGGAATTGTTGACTTGATGTTGTTAGCAACAGTCATCTTAATAAACATAAGGCTCAATCTGTTACTGCGTTCCCATGCTTTATGGTGTAATTTTTCTGCCTCAGTACTATCTCTTGTAAGAGCAGCAGGTTTATCCTCAAGGAGTGCCAAGTCAAGATCCTAAACACCTAAATGGAAATTGACTTGTTCTCTCCATTCAGAAAAATTAACACCAGTGAACAATGTAACAGATGAAGCATGTGCATTCATGGGAACTCCTTCAAATTAAAAATGAAATAACTATAAGCTCATAACTAACGCGATTCAGATGTAGACATAATAGTATAAAATAGCACTCCTTTGGGTAGATACTATCCTATACTTAACATAATTAAATACCAAAACATAAGTAGGTAATAAATATATTCAATTAAATAGAACTGACATCTTTGGATGATCAATATTTATTTAATCAAAATATCTATCAAACCTCATCATGTCAACTAGTTATAGAACAAGACTTTCCTTTGGGTAAGTTCTCAGGTTCTATCATTAGTGACGCCAGTTCTTAATTGGTATTATTATAACTGGCAATTTCTATCAATAATCATTATGTCACTTATGCACTAAATGATTATTCTGATTTTGACCACTTTGGTGATTAGCAAAATCATAAATCTCATGTGCATAAATAATTTATAACACATACCTTACGCAAAACAACATTCTGATTTTGACCACTTTGGTGATTAACAAAATCATAAATCTCATGTTTATAACAAAAGATAGAGAGTGGACACCCTCCATTCCAAAGATGGCATCTAAACCAACAGATATTTCATTGCCTCTGCCAACGATCCAACAGAGGTTATTGCACATCTACGTCCTAGCTTTCATTAGGCTGCGCCATCCAAAGGAGGCATTGAGCTTCACCTTTGCACCGAAAACAATCCAATGCTCCAAACAAGTGTTGTCGAGATATTTTTCCTTGATAATTTGTTGCCATATTCCATGGATGCTAAAGGCCCTCCACAAATTCGAGGTGAGCAGGGTGCAGTTGAATGTTAGAGAGTCCTTGATACCCCAACTACCTCACTCAATGGGTTTGCAAATGGAAGCCAATGAAGAAAAGTGAATTTTGGGATGTTGCCCCACGCTGGCCCATATAAAGTCAACAATAATGGAGTTGATTAGTTGAATGAATGCCATAGGGAGATGAAATATGTGCATCCAGTATACGGATATACCCTCAAGGACAACCTTTTCCATTACTAGCCTAACGCCCATTGAGAGCCATTTATTTTCCCACGTCAAAAGTTTCTTCTCAAATTTCCCCAAAATCCAATTCCAATCACACAATTGGTAGTTATTGGGCTTCAAGTGAAACCCCAAGATTTGAAACCTCCATCCAGGGGACCGATTTTGACCCCCAAAAAGATTCTTAATTTTCTTGGCTTCTTCATCCTCCAAACAACTAATAAGAAGCTCTGATTTTGTTCATACAGATCCCAGAAGCTTTACCAAAGTTTTCCATGATCTGGAAGAATACTCGTCAATATGAGAGTTTGGTATCGCGTAGGCCAAGGATGTCATCCACAAAAAATAAGTGAGAAAATCTACTATTAGCAATGACACTGCAACCCAAGAATCATCCCGCTTCCTTAGCCGCCTTGATATCCCTACTTAGAGGGTCTATCACTAGTATATAAAGCAGAGGAGAAAAGGCATATCCCCAAGGCAATCTTCTACTGGGCATTTTTATGTCGATCACTGATTTTCCGAATATTTGGCAATCAGATAAACATAAATGCACCTCATCCATATTCGTCAAATTCCCAAATATTTAAGGATTACTGATTCTTCGAATATTTGGCAATCCCATGTCCGGCCAATTCCTAAATATTTAAGGAATCAATTCCCAAATATTTAAGGATTATTGATTCCCAAATATTTAAGGATTACTGATTCTTCGAATATTTGACAACCCAAATATTTAAAAATTATTGATTCTTCGAATATTTGACAATCCCATGTCCATCCAATTCCCAAATATTTAAGAAATCAGCCATCGAAATAATCTCAAAGCCCTCTACCAATACAAAAGAAATTAGATAAAACCTCGTTGACCAGCACTACTATGTTGGCTATAGTGATACATACCACTATCTAGTAGATGTGCTTTCTATGGAGTCCAATTTTGTGAATGGTTAGCCATAAAAACTCCCAATCCACCTTATTAAAAGCTTTGATGAGATCAATTTTCATCGGACCAGCCTTCAATTTTTTAGATTCCAAGTAAAGATATTAATTTGTTGAGAGCTAATTTAATACAAATGATTGATTTTAAAGTTAATGAGAGCCGATGATTTTGAAAAGATGTGGAAATATGCCAGGAAACATTATTGAGACATCAAACAGATTTGTGAAAGGTTTCTATTCAAAGTTACAAAAGTATGTGTTTCAAGAAATGATAATGAAAGATTGGATGGTTCTGTGTTCTAAGAAATGATAATGAAAGATTGGGTGGTCCTGTGTTCTAAGAAATGATAATGAAGGATTGGTTGGTCCTATTAATACGGCTTTTTAACAAAGTCGTATAGTTAGCGTTCCCTGTTGCTTAAATAGATTATTGAATTTTGAAATTAGTAAATTAAATATTTTTTTAATATATACAGCTTCCAGCCACTTTAGTTTGATTATTGAAATTAGACCGTATAGCTAGCGTTCCAGATAGATTATTGAATTTTGAAATTAGTAAATTAAATATTTTTTAATGTATACAGCTTCCAGCCACTTTAGTTTGATTATTGAACTTTGAAATTAGTAAATTAAATGTTTTTTAATGTATACAACTTTTTTCTGCAATGTATTCTTGCACATTACAGTGTTGGAACTTAAAATTCCACTTCTACAACTCTGAATACACGAAGATTTGGAGTTTAAAATGAACTTTTTATTTAAATCACCAATGAAGTATTATCTGTAGTAATATTGTTTCCATAATTTTTAAATTATGACTTCTAATTGATAAAAAGTTTCACTAAAAGTCCAAAATAAATTAATTCACATTATTCACCAAATTTACAAATAAACCATACATGCCACTAGATTTTATTTTATTTTCTACATAATTATGTAAAAAAATATTAACTAAATAGACAAACCATTTTACTACATTCCAAATTCTAAAATAATGATATATGCAACTAAGGTAAAAGCAAGTTACATTTTAACATTTTTTTACCTTTGTTGTGAATAAATATAATAAAATTAATAAATAAAACTGGTTAAGTTAATTAATATATACGCAATAATGAAAATATAATTAAATAATTTATTAATATTTTAATTTAATTGATATCCATTGTCATTGTGAGATCACAAATTGATTTAAAAAACCAGCATAAAGTATATTTTCTTTTCATGGACATTATGCCTTGACAAAGGATGTTTATTCCTCCCAATCTGGGTAATTTTAGTAAGGAAATCCTGGAAAATTTTTAAGGTATGGAATGATGATCCAAAATGTTTATCGTTGATCCAAAATGTTTAGGAGTTGTCTTTAGTGCTACTTTTTGGAAGCTTTTCCAGATTTTTACAGTCTAATTTCTCTAAAATTAGGCACGAATTCATTGAAATCACAAGTTTGATGGGTAAACCCTGCGCAATAAAAGTGCCTTAAGGGTTTTTTAGGGTGTTGAATCTATATATAAAGTCAAAAAATTGGTTTAAATAACACAAATCATGATTTCACCACAAAAGGTGTTGAATCTATATATAGAGTCAAAAAACTAGTTTAAATAACACAAATCATGGTTTCACCACAATTTTTTAGGCTGGATTCCCAACACGGAAACTCCAAAAAGTCCACTAAAGACAACTCCAAAGGCTTATACTAGCAATGGAACAATGACTCCAAAGTGGCATCAAACCGAGGGCATGTCTTATCATTTTTTTTAAATGATGGGAAATATAAGGATGCAAGCTAGTAATTAATTCTATGCGGACTTGCTTTAAAGGTGTAAATACATATGCAAGGGTAAATACATATGCAAACATACAATATTGGCTGCGCAAATGGTCCGTACTATGCGTAAATACATATGCAACGGTAAATACATATGCAAACATACAATATTGGCGGCCCAAACGGTTCGTATGTCATACCATACCAGTATTGTGAAATCATTGCAAAATAAGAGTCTAACCAATAGATGACCAAAAAACTCGGAAAAAAAATTCAAAAAATAAAATAAAAAATATTTTTATAAAGTTAACTTTGGACAAAAATTGTTAATTTTTGGTCAAATAATTATTAATTAGGTAATAAATGATTTACGCAATCCGTTATAACTTTAGACCCCAATTTTTTTTTGTTAAAACTTTACTAGTTGACTAGTTAATGTTTTTCTCATTGCGTTATACAATTGCCTTGCGGCATGGATAATAACTTAAAAGAGAGCTATTAATAGGGATGTGGGAAGATGTGATTTATGGTAATTAGTCAAATGATTGAATTATAATATTTTATAGCACGTTACATAATAAGTATATTAAAACAGGAGAGACAATATTTATGGCTTTTTTATTAAATTGATTATATATTAAATAATAAAAATATTTTGTATTTATAAATACAAATATATTTTTAAATATTTTTGTAATTAAAAATAAATTAATAAATTTTGAAAATAGTATACTGGATTAAAAACAAATAACATACTGAATATAAGATATTATGAAAAATGGTCCTGGTCCATGAATTATAGACAATATTTTAAAAATAATTAAAGACAAATGTTTGATTTTTTTTTTTTAATAAATAATAGGTCATTATAATTCTCTCATTTCTAAATTTTAAATGTGAAACCCAATAAACATGGATCAATTCTTATTAAGCCTTAAGGAGGAAAAAAATAAAATAAGTATTTATGATATAATCATGTGAATTGATATGATGGTTAAAATGCTATTGTGTGAGGTAAATTTATAACTAAAAATTTATAAGTATTTTAGATACATAAATTATGTAAATTGATATTATAGTTAAAATGTTTTGTCTGAGGTAAATTTTATCCAAGTAAAAATTAATAAGTATTTTGGATATATAAATTTTGTAAATTGATTTAGATATATAAATTATGTAAATTGATATTATAGTTAAAATGTTTTGTCTGACGTAAATTTTATCCAAGTAAAAATTAATAAGTATTTTGGATATATAAATTTTGTAAATTGATATGGTAGTTAAAATATTTTTATGTGAAGTAAACTTTGTGTAAATAAAAAACAATATATAAATTACATAAGTTGATATTAGGGTTGAAACGTTTTTGTATGAGGTAAATTTTATTGTTCAGGTAAAATTTGATAAGTATTTTAAATATTTAAAAGAAAAACTAATAATTATATATAGTTTAGATGTTTTTCCCTGAGTTAAATTTTAATATATATATGTGTGTGTGTGTGTGTGAGATATCCCCTACAAATGTAAATATTTAATTTAGTGAAAAACTCAACAAACTCAACAACCTCAATTATTATTATTATTTTATAAACTATTTGTTAAATTAAGTTATGCAGGAATGGAATAACTTAAATATTGTTTTGGCATGTTAAATAGTGAGGATTGACAGTGACGTGTCCCTAACTAATTTCTTGAAGATTTATTCAAGAAATATCAAGAGGATATGGGTATCTGAGATCAAGGGAGAAAAGAAGAAGAGAAAGTATTAAATAGAGGAATTTGTGTTGAAGGGTCAACAACAGTATGCATATGCCAAACCAGAACAACAAGAAACGTAAAATTTTACAGCAGGAAACCGGGTTTTGTTACCACAGTTAAACCTAGAATTTTGAGAGGTGCCAATAATGTAACGAGATTTCATTATGAAATAAATTTCAACAATTCCAACAAATAACATAAAATTCTAGATACAACTTTAGACCAGAGAAGGGTTAAAGTTGACAATCGCTCTAATAAACTGAAAACAATCGACAAGGGTTGATATCCATTTAAGAATAGGTAAGAAATTCATTTCATTCTAAACCACAGACTAAAAAACTTGTTGCACATGGCCTTAACTAGCAACTGGCCTTGGTACTTTCGTAAACAAAATTATTACATAGTAGACAAATGAGACCGAAGTAAAATTACCATGGAAACATTAGGATGCAATACTTCCTTAACCAACCCTTTGGGTCAAAAATAGATAATCTGAGCAAAATGAGAACGACATAACCATGACAGTAAACAATTCATAAAATAACATTCGAGACCGAAAGGCCCATCTCCACTTAAGCATAGTCTAGAGGTGGGACGAGCAATTGAACTAAAATGTGAACCGCACAATTAGGGTCTACCACTACCCTTCAACCAGTTTAAGCAAAAGATGGTTTAGGGTAGACCCAGTTCACAATATAACCCAGTTTGCATTATAAACTCAGTTGCACTAAAAACGCAGAACAATTACATTCAAAAGATGCTTTAGGGACATGATTCGCCTTAATAATTTTATGGCCAACTGCAATAGCTACCAAATAGGAAAAATGCCTTCGGCTAAAGTGCAATACTCAATATAAAGATTGGATGGTTTCATTCCAGATGTGCCAGTCCCTTTGGAGGTCCGAACTTCAGCTTTTGCCTCTCCTTGCAGCCTAGAAATTCTACCTCGCAAGAACCAAAGAACATAAGGTTAACAATGATACTTATGAATTTTGTTGGGCTGAGAAGAGCGATGGGGTTAGGGTTTCACTGCAGGAACCATATGCGGTTTTCAGATATTGCAGTACAGCATTACCAACTTCCCCCGTAATGGATTCTCCCCTATATCTCCTTGTTTTCCTTCACCTTTCATCAGCATCGGGCACGATCATCTGGTTTTAGGGTTTTCAGGTAGCTTGGATTTGGACCACCACTTACCCTCACCGACTTACCTCCATTCCTGTAACATCGACTCTGCAGGCAATTGGCAACTTGCGATTACGATAGTTATGGATAAGCTAATAGATTATTCCATGAATCCTTCGGAGGATGTGCCCATCTAGACGCATCCCAGGATGTTAGGCCCCTATACTACTAGTGTAACCCCTTATTTTTATTAGTACAATCCACTTATTATATTGATGTACCCATGTAGCGCCCATATTGTTACTATTGTGCCACATAGAAGCCCACTATTGTTATTATTGTGCCCTTACATTATTATTGTGGGGTCGGCTCTGATTATGTTATGACCCCTTAGACTCCTATATATAGAAAGGAGGTCTTTTCAATTGTATCATCGAAGAATTGTTCATTTATGTAATGTAAAGGAGGTTTCCCCCTCGAAGAGACCGAATTCTAAGGCGTTTATCTATCTTTTCTATCTTTTCTTGAGCTGGTTTCATAACATTTGGAATCAGAGCTTTGGATTCTAGGGTTTCGCTGCTCCAAAGAGGTCATTGTAGCATTTTCACTATAACTTTTTTCTGCGACGTTTCAGAAGCTAAAAAAAAAACCATTTGAGAAGAAATTGCACTGAATCTTGGGTCCGAATTTCGGATCTTTTCGCGCTATATTTGCGGAGATATGATCTGAGGAAGTTGATCTTTTTGCAGAATCCTGAATTACATTCCAAACAGGTGACCTGGGGAAAATCGTCATAACTTTCTCTCTGAGCATTGGATTGAAATTTCATAAGAAAGTACAGAAAGAGGATGGACTGTAGTTTCTTCTATATATTTTTTAGAGCCAAAGGTCGAAACAGTGACACGTGGCACTTCATACAAGTTCGCTCTTCTGGAACGGTCTATAATCAGGTCATCTTGGGAGATTGTGCATAACTCTTTCTTGGAGAATCCAATTTGGCTCAGACTGGTGGCATTGGAAAGAGGACGCAGAAGGCTACTATAGATCGCAATTTCAGAACTTAAAGATCCGAAAGTACATAGTTACAGTCATTTCAAGATCAAGCTCCTAAAATCAAGAAAAAGAAAGATGAGGAAGTTTGATGGCAAGGATCCGGTAAATTGGATACTTCAAATGGAGCAATATTTTGATCTACATGGTGTACCACTATTACAAAAGGTATGTATTGCATCTTCATATTTAGAACCGGATCAATTTTTATGGTATGAAGGGCTTTGTTCTCGTAAACAACTTGTTACGTGGTCAATTTTCACAGAGGAAATGATAGCACATTATGAGGATACAAAGAGCAACACCACAACAATTGGAAAGAGTAAAAGGGCTTTGTGACATAGTGGAAAGCAAAATTATGGAAACCAAGAAGCATACCCCTCACAACTATAAATATGGAAGTGTTGTTTCTCCTAGCCTTCCACAACCTACAAGGGTTACACCACAACAATTGGAAGAAAAAAGAGAAAAAGGGCTTTGTTACAATTGTGATAGCAAATGCACTAAAGGTCATAAGTGTGTTGAGAAGAAATTATTTTACATAGAATATGAAGAGGAGGAAGAAAAGGATCAAGAAACATCAAAAGAAGAGGATATATGCCAAGACCCCACCCCAGAGAAAGAAGAAATGAATCAGACCATATCTTGTAAAGCATTGGCAAGAATTACCACTCCTCAAACTCTCAAGATAGAAGGACATATCAAGAAGAAAAAGGTGCAAGAAGTGAAAGATCACATCGAGAAAGAAGAAATGAATCCAACCATATCTTGTAGTTCATTGGTCGAAATTACCACTCCTCAAACTATCAAGATAGAAGGACATATCAAGAAGAAAAATGTTCAAGAAGTGAAAGATCACATCGAGCATCAAGAAATGAATCCGACCATATCTTGTAAAGGATTGGAAGAAATTACCACTCCTCAAACTCTAGAGATAGAAGGACATATCAAGAAGAAAAAGGTTCAAGCAGAGAAACATCACATCGAGCATCAACAACAAGTTCTCCAAATTTTAAATGATAATGCCACTTCGGTGCAAAATCAAATGAAATAATAGGTAGATCAACATCGTAGTGAAAAATGTTTGATGTAGGTGATTGGGTATTTTTATTGCTACATCTCAAGCAAGCTATTTATGAGAAGGAAATGTTGGCAATACTACATGCACTAAATAAATGGCGACCTTACCAAATGGGAAGCATTGTTTTTGCTATTTCTATTATCCAACCAGATTGGATAAACGAAGCAAGGGATGAATGGAAGAAGGACGAAGAAGTATGGCCACTTATTCAAAAGTTTCAAAAGATCCCAATTTAAACAATATTTCCAGAAATTGAAGAGGAAGGAAAAATCATATTGGAACCTAGAGCAGTCACAGAAACAAGAACCCGACAGCTACGAAATTAATCAATTGTAGAGTATCTCATCAAGTGGAAGAACTTACCTGCTAAAGACTCCACATGGGAGGACAAGAATTTTATACAGAAGCATCAAGAACTACTCAAGCGTTGAGGACAACGCTTTTTGAAGGAGAGGAGCATGTTAGGCGCCTATACTACTAGTGTAACCCCTTATTTTTATTAGTACAACCCACTTATTATATTGATGTACCCATGTAGTGCCCATATTGTTACTATTGTGCCACATAGAAGCCCACTATTGTTATTATTGTGCCCTTACATTATTATTGTTAAGTCGACTCTGATTATGTTATGACCCCTTAGACTCCTATATATAGAAAGGAGGTCTTTTCAATTGTATCATCGAAGAATTGTTCATTTATGTAATGTAAAGGAGGTTTCCGCCTCGAAGAGGCTGAATTCTAAGGCGTTGATCTATCTTTTCTATCTTTTCTTGAGTTGATTTCATAACACAGGACCACAACGGCAGGATATTTCACATTTGATAGCGTGCTCTCTGACGAAGTTGAAGCCCTTCCTACCATCTCTGGCTCTCACATTCCATCTGTGACTCTGCCTGAAGACGCCCCATCTTTACCTGACTACATTTCTCAGCCGCTCTTACTGAACTCTCTGGCCTTTGAAAATCCATTGACTAACCCTAATGAGAAAACCCTTGAGGAGGTCTAGGGATCGAACCCGCCTTCATCCATCTCTTGCATACCCTCTATAGTCTTCCCCTTGGTATCTGCTTCTCAGGTGCCCGTATTGTCTACCCATCTAAACTTGATGGCTCCTCCCCTGGGCAATTTCACTGGAATTGGCCCCATCCATGGCATCTTCGCCTCCATACCATCGACAGCCCCATCGGGAACTAGGGCACCCCCAATCTCATCGGCTGCTCGACCTTTCTCGGAATCTGAAAAATCTGCTGCTAGAATACATGGGGGGTTCAAGGAGGAAAAGCTGTCTAAAGCTACGAACTTGTGAGGTTTTCCTAAAGCTCACTGAGGACACACAATTATTGGACTCCATGGACACAGCAGAGAAATTGCTTGTATGTTGTGTTCAAGGCAGAAATTTTGGTGTGGAATGGCTACAACAATGGACCTCGGAGGTTTGGGGTCATCACCTGAAAGACCCCCCAAAGGTTCAAACATTTGTTAAAGGATGGTTTGCACTTTGATTCAACTACCTAGCACACATCAACTGGGTACTCTCCACAGTTTGGCATATCAATCAAGCGCAAGTGCTTCTTAAGAGATGGTCATCGATGTTCAACCCAGAATAAGAAAGGGTAGATGCTGGCCTATTTGGGTATGTTTCCAAGGCTCTCACTACATTTCTGGACAGATGATGTTTTCAAGTGGATAGGGAATGCTATTAGCACCTACCTCACTTTCGATGATTCCTTTCAAATCATGGGGCGTATGGCTTTTGCTAGGATACTGGTTCACCTAGATCTCACTGATGGCTTATTGGAACACATTAACATCTAGTGGAGAAAAGCATCAAGGAGGCAGATTTTGGACTATCAGGGAATCCCATTTAGATTCAGGAGATGCCATAAGGTGGGGCATCTATTCAAATATTTCCCCCTAAATGGAAGGGTGAGTAAAAAGACACAAGTTTAGGGTCCATTGGTACAAGAGGCTCATTTGTAGGGGGAACAGCCCCGGAATACAGAATCTCCAGAAGGGATGGCAGAAGCACAGACAGTCTCGGCAGCAAATGTGATGGCCTCTACACAGGCTACCCTGAAGAAGCGTGGCAGGCCTCCCCTCAGACCTCCAACCCGAACCCTGGCGGCCTCCGGAGATTCGGTCACTTCGAGTAAGAGCATCTCTTTCACTTCATCATCTCTTTACAGCTCATCTTTACATGATATCTTATCATCTGGTTTATCTATTGGTATGGGCTCTGCTTCCATTCCTGCTGCCTCTATCCCAGTTTCTTGCAATTTTGCTTCCACTCACCCCGTCTTCTCTCCCACCCCTCCCTCACTGTCGATTTCCCCTCCGCCTCCACCCTCATCTACAACTCAAGCCCCCCCAACATCTGGATATCTGACCCGTTCAAAATCCAAGCGTCAGGCTTTGGATCATATCGAGCTCGACATCATACCCTCCCCCCCTTCGCATAAACTCCATAGAGGCCGACCATCCTCCCTCTCTAAAGCTCGATGTCTGGCTGGCGATGAGATAGCTTCGGGCAAGCAGTCTACTATTCCTGGGGTTCTTAGAGCAAGAGAAACCCCTTCTGAACCCCCTCCATGAAGATTATCTCTTACAATTGTCAAGGGCTTGCTAGGCCTGACAAAAAACTAGCACTTCGTCGGTTAGTTGCAACTGACTCGCTTGACATAATCTTTCTATAGGAGACTCTTGGTCCTACTACTGATATTACCCTTACCCTTGAGAGAATGTTTCTTGGGTGGTGTTTTATTTGTTTGGATGCACATGGAAGATCTGGGGGTATTGCTTTGGGATACAATTCCCGTACTATCAAATTGCTCAATTGTTGGGGAGGGGCTGGACATATCGGAGCTGACATTCATTCAGCGGATCTGGGAATGGATTTCAGAATCTTCAATATTTACGGGCCTTGTCAGCACAGACCCAATTTTTGGGATAAACTCCTGGGTTCGAATTTATTTCTATCAGATCATTTGATACTTGGAGGGGATCTCAATTTCTCAATCGGACACTCTGAGTCCTGGGGACACTGAGCACAGAGAGATCCTCTCTCGGATTACTTCTCATCCACCTTGGATTCCCATCACCTGATAGACATCCCTACAGCTAAGATACAAGCTACCTGGAGAAATAATCGAACGGGGTGAATGGCCTGGCCCGCAGACTTGATCGTTTCTTAGTCAAAGAGAATGTACTTGATTTGGGATTCTACATCAGACAATCGGTAGGATTGGGTGGAATATTTGATCACCTACCTATTTATATGGAAATTGAAGGGGGCAGGGCTAAGCCCAAGGGACCTTTTAAATTTTGTTCTACCTGGCTCAGGGAAGCATCATATGTCAGCATGGTTACTGATTTCTGGAAAGCAAACCCACCAGGGGCAGGGGGACACATCACAAATGGTTTTATTCACAATCTTGTAGAGTTGAAGAAGATGTCCAAATCTTGGGCACACAATAAAAGGACACAGGATGACCACTCCCTGAGACAGATAGAATCTGAGCTGACTGTCTTTGAGAATGAACAAGGAGGATTATACAGTTCAGATGAACATAAGGAGAGGATTACATCCCTATACACAGCTAGAGGGAAAATCCTTAAGGATCATGAAGAAGTCTGGAGATTGAGAAGTAGGGCAATTTGGATGCAGGATGGGGATGCAAACACCAAATTCTATCACAAGTTTGCAAATGGAAGGAAAGTGATAAATACAATATGGCAGCTTCAGAATGAACAGGGACAAGCTGTCAACACCTTTCCGCAATTGGCTTCGCTGGCAACCTCTCATTTCAAAAGAGCTTATAGTGCCCCTCGGGAAGCAAATCTGGCAGACATCATATGAGTTGCACAACATTTTCCATGGTTTGTGGAGCAAGAGGAGGAAAGAGATCTGATTAAAGAGGTTACTCTGGGTGAGCTGGAGGCCACCTTGAAGTGGTTTAAAAGAGACAAGAGCCCTGGACCTGATGGATGGTCAATTGAGTTCTATTTGGCCTTTTTTGAAACCATAGGTGAAGATCTGCTAAGAGTCATCGAGGACACAAGGAACAGTGGAAATATAGCGGCATCCATCACCTCTACCTTCATTGTGCTCATCCCTAAATCCGATAACCCATCCTCCTATGATGAATATTGCCCTATTTCTCTTTGCAACTGCATCTACAAGATTATAGCAAAGATCATTGCCAACCAGATGCGGCCCATACTTTCCAAACACATCTCTCCGGAACAATTTTCCTTTCTCCAAGATCGACAGATTCATGAGGCTGTGGGCACTGCACAGGAAGTATTACATACCCTACATATCAGGAAATGCAAAGGTATGATCCTTAAAGTTGATTTATCTAAGGCATTTGACAGAGTTAATTGGTTATACATTAGAATGCTATTAACCCACCTGGGTTTTCCCTTCATATATATCAAATGGATCATGAGTTGTATAACTAACATTCCCTTCAGCGTCCTGATAAATGGAAGTGCATCCCCTTTCTTCTTTTCTGAAAGAGGTTTGCGACAGGGCTGTCCGCTTTCACCATTACTCTTTCTCCTTGTCATGGAGGGACTCAATAGGCTTATTAAGGATGAGCACAGAAGAGGTAGACTACAGGGGATTAAAATTTCAGATGATTGTATGCTCACACATCTTCTTTTTGTGGATGATGTTATGATATTTCTCAATGGCAGTATTGGTGATCTTACTAATATTAAAGCCACTTTCTCCTTATTTCAAGTGGCAACAGGTATGCTGATTAATGATACTAAATCAACTCTGACTGTAGTTGAATGTACACAACACGAGATCCATTTTGCACTTCATCGCTTCCGGTTCACTCATCTGAGTCTTGAAGATGGCCTGAAATACCTGGGGTATAAGTTGAAGCCCTTGGGCTACAAGATAGCAGATTGGACATGGCTCATCTCTAAAATGGAGAAAAGACTCAATATCTGGTATTTCAAATACCTATCTCGATTTGGCCGACTCACTCTCATTAAGAGTGTCTTGGAAGCCACTCCTATCTATTGGATGTCACTGGCTTGGATTCCTAGGGGTATTCTCACCAGAATACAAGCCCTTTGCTGCAGATTTCTCTGGAAGGGAAGCCAGCCAGGCAAGATTTTTTCTTGGGTCAAATGGGATGCCCTTAATTTGCCAAAAAAATGGGGGGGATGGGGTATAAAGAAACTTGACGATTTCTCTTCTGCTTTGGCTGCTAAGCTTGGATGGCATTTAGTATCTACTGATAGCCTCTAGTCGAAGGTGACCACATCAAAATACATTGCCCCGATGCAGATATTGGATTGGATCAGGAGGCCCCAAAGAAGCACTACAAGGATTTCAATTATCTGGAAGGCTGTGATTAAGGCTTTGGATCCCATCAGAGCTGGACTTACTTGGAGAATCCACTCAAGAGATAAAGTACGAGTTGGAATAGACCCGTGGATCGGATGTGGGAACATGCACAGGCTGCCTATTGAACTCACAAATCATCTACAGGATAATAATATCACTCATCTGGCTCATATTGTGGATGGAGAAAATTCCACCTTTCTACATCAGGCCTGGAAATCTGCTCACCAATTAAATATCCCACCTCAATGGGCGCAGCTCTGGGATGATTATACTCAGGCACTTACTAAAGCACACATCCGTATTACTGAGGGAGAAGATGAGATCATATGGGTCCTCTCAAAAATAGGGAGATACACTCCCAAAGATGGATATTTAATGCTGACAGAATCCCGAAAACCACAGACCATTGAAGCATGGTGGAAACATCTTTGGAAGCTTAAGGCCCCCCCCCAAGGACCAGGCTGCTTATGTGGTCTATTCTGAGGAACAAAATTCCAACTGGTGATAACTTACTCAAGCGCTCACAGTTTGGACCTCACTGGTGCTACCTCTGCAAATGCAACAACGAACCAGTCCAACACTTGTTCCTCGAATGCTCTGAAGCACATAAGCTATGGAATATTATTTTACCTGCTGTTACTCCACAAAGTAATTGGACTGGTGCATCTATCTCAGAGGCCTAGAAGAATTGGTTTACCTCTGTCACAGCCACCAAGCAGCGTAACATACCTCTTCTGATCAGCTGGGCCATTTGGATCGCCCGAAATAAACAGATTTTCCAGAACCTTCCCCCTCGCTGGACTATGATCACAGCCAAGGTCTTCGCTGACTACTCCCTCATTCTAGAGGATCCATCTCCCCTGAGGCATAGACTTATAATTCCTTAATCAATTGATCACAGCAAGCCATGGGCCTATTTCGATGGGGCTACACAAGAGACTGGATGTGGTGGGGGGGCCATTCTACATATCAGCCCACATCATTTATACAACATGTTCATGGGATTCAAAAGAGGCACAAATAACTTTGCAGAATTATTAGCTGCTAAATCCCTCATACTATTTGCATTGGAGAAAAACTGTAGAGATCTACAATTATTTGGGGATTCTAAAGTTGTTTGTGATTAGCTGAATAGAACCTCTAGATGCTCTGCTTTTACTTTGAGACATATACTGGATGAGGCACTGAGATTGATTTTATCCTCTAACTCTTTTGCATGCAAACACATTTTCAAGGAGCAGAACACAGCTGCTGACAGCCTTTCCAAAGAAGCAACGAACAGGGATCTGGGCATCTGGATGATCCGGGAACAGCGAGATGGAGAACACTATCAATACTACCACCAGCCTTTCATGGATATCACTGTTTAATTTTCTGTTGATTATGGTTAAAATCATATGTATATATTTATCGTCTGATAGACTTTTCAGTTTTTATATATAGTTGATTTCCTTACAGTATATTACAGTCATTGTTACCTCCCTGCGTGGAACAAAGGTAACAATTTTTTGAATGCTTATCTCAGTTTTTGATGATGACAGACAAGTCTCTGTTATGTTCTGGAATATGCTCACATGCATCTACAAAATGTAATTTCTTTTTACTAATGAAATTATGATTTTTCCTAGGGGAATAAACAATGATACTTATCCTAGAAAGATAACAAAAACTGCAACTAAAACTCTAGATTTAAGAATGAAACCTTACCTGAGACGCAAAATGGGTCGAGCAAGGTTTCTGCAAGACTGTGCATTGTGTAGAAATCCACCATCCTGTAGAGGCCAGGCCCAGCAACAAACAGATGCATCAACTAGAGGAATAAACCGTCTAACTACATATAGAATAGCCATGCCGAGAAACAATAAAAGACAGAGCAATAAACCATTCTCACCATGAAGGAGCAACAATAACCCAACATAGTGAATGTCGTGGAGATAGACATGCAGCGGAGGCATCAAAAAACGCAAACGACCTCATTCGTCCGATGGTGAGCAGGAATAGAAACTGTAAGATGAAGAACGAGAATCGAGGCTAAGAGGGCCAGTTGGAGAGAAATGGAGGAATCTAGATTCATCCCACTGCCAGGCCGGGGCAATCACGTTACCCAGAAAAATTAATTGTAGAGATAAACAATCACCGAAAAGTGAAGCTCGTCAAAATGGAGTATAAGAGGCCACGGTTCCTCTGACCAGCATTGTAAGGTGGGATAAATTGTATTAAATCATAAAACCAAATCTTTGAAATTACCATAACTATATGAAGGTAAATAGGAATTATGTATTGCGTACAGAACCTATCATTTTGTCAATGTAATAGTACATATTCGTGCATTGTTTAATTCCAATAATAAATATTTTTTTTATTATGTTTTCATGGGTATGTGAATATATATATCTATATATATATATATATATATCTATATATATATATATATATATATATATCTTAATTTTCATCTTCAGAGATTTAATCCATCTCAACTCATGGTAGATCTAGAGTTAAGATGGATCTAGGTTGACAATTTCACCTTAAGAGATTTGATCTATCTCAACTCATGGTAGATCTAGAGTTAAGATGGATCTAGGTTGACATTTGCACCTTAAGAGATTTGATCCATCTTGACACATGGTAGATCTAAAGTTAAGATGGATCTAGGTTGGTTTAGTAAAATTACACATAAAATAATATAATAAATTTTAATAATATTTATTTTGATAAGCCATTGTATTTTAAAATAAATTCCATAATAAAGTGGTGGTAAATCTCCATGGCTAAGAATATTGTTACATTTTTTTAAATAGTATATATGTTTAACTCATATATTGTTCTTTTATACCCCCGATCGGGGTGTGGCAAGGGAGAAGGGGAGACGATAGACGAGGTGGGCCAAAGGGGATGGGAGGTAGAGGCACCAGAAGCCAACCACCTAGGCCCAAGGACAGATGGGGTATTGGGATGTGAGAGGATGCGACGACAGGTGGGGCACCACGCAGGACATGGTAGGGCAGAGGAGGGCACCGAGCTAGTACAGGTGTGGTCATGGATGGAATAGAGTGACGAAGGCTTGGGGTTAAGCGAGAGGGTGGGCAGGCCAACGACAACAAGTGGCATGGTGTCAGGAAGAAATCCACAGCAAGAGCAGTCGGCGGCACGAGTGAAGCAATGGAAGGTATTAATGTAAGGGTCGAGCAAAGCATATAGGATATGAAGAGGAGTGAAATATTGGGGTCTAGTGCAAAATCCCCAGCCTCGGTAGACTCATCTGACAAGTGAAACGGGTCTCTAATCAGAATTTTGTTATATGTCGGTTAGCATTTACTTTTCTAAGTTGAAGTTAATAGTAGATAAAACAACTAATGTTGCTTGTGTTAGTGTCAGTCTTTCCAGCCTTCCTATAGTGATCAAATATGCTCTTACAAAGTGGTCTCAAAGTGTCAAAGTCAAATTTTGTCATTTCAGTGAGTCTTCAAGCAAAATTTGGTCACTAGCCATTAGGTCTAGGGTTTGCCCAAATGTCAGTCCATGTCACCATTCAGCTGAGTTTATCATCATTCATAGGGTTTTCATTATCATGTCAGTGTCTAATGAGTCATTTTACACCATTTTCATGCTTCAGTTGTGCCAAGCAAGGTCATTTCCCTCTCTTAGGGTTTTGAAGGCAGTTTCTCTTGGGCGGACAAATCATCGGCAAAACTTGTTTCCTGATGTTCATACACCTTCCCCTATCCTTAATGTACCTTATCAAACACTTCCCAACACTCAGATCCGCCAAATTCCTCATTTTTGCACAAACCCTAGTTTCTAGCTACAACCTGGCAATTTTCTAGGTTGGGCCTGTGTTTCACTCTTTTGAACCCCTTCCTCTCACTCAATCTCTGAGATTCCACTTTCCCCTGCTTCCTAACATCCCTCCCTACTCCCAAAAATTTCCTCAAGAATTTAGAAGCCCCTTATCCCCTTCATTTCACTCCATTTCGACAAAATTCCTTGTTTCACACATCGGGGCAAGTTTCACTAAAATGATGGTTCTGAGCAATCAAAGATGAATTTTACAAAACTGAGAGATTTTTTTGTCCAAAACATGCCAAGGAAGAGAAACCTCCTTCACTTTTTGCACAGGTGTCATGGTTTGAGAGAAATGTCAAGAATACCGTTGCCTCAGGAGAATCAAAGGCACCTCTGAAGTGACCTTGGGAAAATCAAGTTTTATCCTAGCTTTGTTGACCAAATGACTTTTTTGATGGGTAAAATGATAACTAGACACAAATATCTTTCCAATGAGCTATCATGAGCTCAATTTGGGGTTGCGGAAGGTATTCAAAAGTTGACTGCAACAACACTCTTCCTTGAGGCAGCCTCATTGGGCACTTTTTGACCAGTCTTGGGAGATTTGATTTTTTATAGGTCAAATCAACTCCAAATTGAAAAATTCTACTTGGGTTGGAAATTAGACTCAAATACCTTTCCAACGAGCTATCCTGCGCCCGATTCCGACACCGGGAAGGCCCCCAAACAGGCCTCTCAATGTGCGCAACCACTCAGGCTGTAAGTGCCAAAATCACCTCCAACTCACTCAAAATCTCCTTCAAACTTGCAAATTGGGTTGAGGTAGGCTCTCTACAAATTGTTTTGTTGGATGATGGTGGTTGTGGATCCTCATGCTTGTGATTATACCTCCAAGAATGTAAGGAAAGAAGACATTGGTAGTTGCTTGTTCATGTAGGCATTATGCTAGGGTTGATGTTTTTTTCAAGGTTTAAATCCCTATTTATTCCCTCCTTGTTTCCTATTAAATTCACAAATGTCATAATATGTTTATATCTTATCTCATTTGCAATAAATACTAAATCTCCTATCCCAAATTCCTAAACCCTATCCCTCCCCCAAATCCCTTTACAAAACCCTAATGCCCTTTCATGTATTCTACCCAAACCCTAATACCCTCCACACAGCAAGGATAAAGAAAATGTTATGTAAAAAGAGAAAAGAGCAATAATATGGCAAAATGACCAAATAAAAAAAAAAAGATATTGCTGTGCATAGTCATTGAAAAATAGAAGACACACTGCTGTGCATATCCAAAGCAAAAACAAGAAAAATGCAGCTGTGTATATGTATAAAATGGACATATTGCTGTAAATATTGTTGGCAAAAGAATATTGTTGTGTCTCCCCAAAACCCAAGCCCTGTTTTCCTCTCTATCCCTTCCCTAAAATCCCTGTTCAATTAAGATCCCTTTTCCCTTATGACAAGATGTAAAAGAAGCCTTGTTCCCCTATAACTAAATGTACATAAAATCCTTTGAAAAAGCAGTGTTTACCTTATGATGTACATTGAAAAACAAAAACTCAAAAGAGCAAGCTATCTATGCTGTCCTATACTCCCGTTGCAAATGCATGTCCTTTCCCTTGATGACTATCATACATGTTTTCCCTAATAAAGTATTTCTTTGCAAATGATTTCCTAATGATGGAAGATGAGATGATATGTGTTACATTTTGTGAATTATCCCTTAAAAATCCCTGTTTTTATATGTTTCCCTTTCCTAATGAAAAATCCCCTCCCCTAACATTTCCTTCATGATTTTGTCCCCCTTGAAAACAACATACAACTCAGTATTTTTGCAGGCAGAGACAAGAGTTCACTTTGTCCACTTTGCTCCTAAACCATGTCAGACACCGAAACCTGTGAGCAAAGTGATGACCATTCATCTTCTACAGAAGTTGAGGTACAGAGGATGACAAAGAGCTTGATGAGCTATGGAAGATTCGAACCAACCGAGTCATCAACCGTAGGAGGCCCGGAGACCTATTGCCCAAGGAGAGGGAGTCCATGCTCATCCGGGTGAATGCACACTTGCAGAGGCTGTTAGAGAAGGCAAACGAGGACAAAAGGTTGCTCAGACACATGAAGGATCATTATTGGGCAAGAATGCATGTTTGCAAAGCATGGATGAAGATCTTTCAACGGCGGTTGAACGAGGCTCTTTCGAGGAAGAAGAAGGCCAACCCACTCTGTATCTTGGCTGAGGCCTCTCTTACTCACCATGATACTCATTAGCTTCCTCCTAGCAGCAAACACAAGAAATTTTGAGGATTTTGAGGCATTTTTGGCATTTTTTAGCATTTTACAGGTTTTGGTCATTTGAGTGGTCTCACCCCCCGCGCGACCACTCATGGGGACAGCTCAGATTGAGGAAAACTCTACATATTTGGATTTTTCATGACAAAATACACTTGGATATGGATGGGTTTCAAATTTTATGGAGATTTGGGCCTCCAAAAGCTCAAAATACATGCAAATTTTGACTTTCTGCCCCTTTTTTGAGTTGCAGAAAGCTGCCTTGGTAGAAATGATTTTTGAGGGGTCAAATCAACTCCAAATTCAGAAATTCCACCTGGGTTGGAAAGTAGACTCCCAGACCTTTCCAACAAGCTATCTTGCACCTGATTTGGACACTGGAAAGGCCTTCAACCAGAGCTTCAAAGGGGCGCGACCACTCAGGATCAGGGGCGCGACCACTCAGGGAAAATTGCCAGATTTGACCATTTCGGCCAGCAAAACACTGTTTTTACTCTTGGATGACTTTTGGGCATGTAAATAAGAAACTTTGGTGTAATTTTCATGGCACATGGATGCATTTACTCTCCTTTGACACTTCTAGAACTTTCTTTGATGTAAATAGTGAAAATTTAATGCATGGATTAGTTTCCTAAGTTTTAGAGGCAAGTTGTTTTGACTGCCTATTATCTAGTTCTTAGTTTAGAATTAGTTCAAACTGCTCCTAGGAAGCTGAGCTCGACCCCTAGAGGTGGGGAAAGGAGTTAGATCAGCTATATGATGCCTTCTCATCCTCATTTTGATGGTTGGACTCTTGAGGGAGAAGCTCTATTGTATATTTTACTTGTATCTCTGCAATTTGAGGAAAAGGAAGACCAGGGTTTTGCAGACATCATTGGGATTCTTGTGGACTCTTGTGTTGATGGTGTGTTCTCTTATTGTAATTGTAAGTGTGTTTATGTGTTCCATCTCTTTCTTTACTGCAGCTTATTAAACAAATGAAGTGATAAAGTTTGAATTCATGCTTGCCATGCTCAGCTTTCAAATTTGTTTAATGTTTATGTTTTCCACTGTCTAGAGAGGATTCAAAGTCATTGTTTGCCCTCTTTAGCTTCTCTTTTTTCTTCCTTGATCATCCATCTCAGCTAAAGGCATCAGCACAAACTCCTACCTTGCCCCAAAGATCCCCCTGCAAAAACTGAGCTCAATCCCCGCACCCTGAATTGCACTCCCTCCAATTGCCACCAAAAAACCCCAAAAAACTTTAAATCAACCCTCCTTATCAGTTTACTAGCCTAATATCAGTGTTCCTAATTGGGTCAGCTCATCCTATTGAAAGATCTACCGAGTTTGACCGGAGAGAGCCTTCTCATACCCCGTAGGGCTAGCTACGAGGTGAAATGGTTTGATGTTGCCTTGAAGGTTTACCTTCCTCAGCCTAGGGTGAAATCTCAAGCGCTAACATAGTGGCGACCATACTGGGGAGAACAAACTTGTTTGTGGGTTGATGTGTTTGTTTCATAAGTTTTAGACGGAGCCTGAAGTTACGCCAGAAGCCTTCGAAAACGCTCTTGTTTTACATCAGCGTTAGTAGATAAACGCTGCTTCAGTCAATCTCCGTGAGCTTGTGAATACAGCACTTCATTTGAATTTTACCCCAGTACATGTATCAAGTTCAGATCTGATTGTTGATGGTGAACAGCGATCAGACACTTGAAAGGCTGAAATCATTCACTTGGCGACTCTAAATCAGTTTTGAAGATCAGATCCAAAGACTCCACTGGAGGATGATCCCGACCAGCAGAAACATGAAAGGAGAATATGGCAAAATCAGGTATTCAAGTTGGAATTTCATCCAAGACATTTTGTTCTTTATCATAAATTATTTCTTCTCTTTTCCCACGAATGTCAAGAAGGCTTTGCAAAGTATACTATGCTTGAGAAGAGATCCTCGGCCTGCAATTGATTCTTTCCCTTTGAAAAGTGTGAAAACCAAAGATTTGCATGCCTTCGAGCTTGATCAAGATCCTTTTTCCGAATTTTGTGATGAACCTCAAGTGACCAAATCTAATTCTATACCTGCTGTACATACCCCTATACCTTGTAAAATTCCAGATCGGTATAAACCTCTTGTTTTACCTTCTGTTCTTCATGCTTTCCCCAAAAACTATGATCTATACTTGCCGATGTTTGATGGTGAATGTAAGAATGTCAACGCTGAGCAACATGTCCAGAATTTTGAGAATTTTCTAGATCTTTTTGAAGTTGATGAAGAAGATGTCAGTATTAGGCTTTTTGCTCTTTCTTTGCAAGCTGAAGTGAAGAGTTGGTTCAAAGCCCTGCCTGATGCAAGCATTTCAAATTTCCAGCAGTTCGTCAAAGTTTTTCTCGACAGGTGGATGATCGTTCAAAACCTTTTCTTGATTGTAGAAGAGTATAACCAGTTGAAAAGACTGCCAGGTGAGACAATACAACAGTTTTCGGCCAGATTTAATCAAGTTTATTATTCGATGCCAGTTGATATAAGACCTTCTCCTAGATCTGCTCTCTTGCACTATCCGGGTGCCTTTGATCCGGAGATGGAGTTTCAGCTGAGAGAAAGGGATATTGCAACACTTCACGAGATGCAAAACAGTGCAGTAAGTGTAGAGGCTCATTTGTTGATCCGAAGGGCAAGATTGAAGGAAGAAGAGATGAAAAACATAGATCCGGCCGAATCAACATCTTTAGAGGTAAAGCTTGACATTTTGGTAAGTGCAGTGGAAAAGATGATGGACAAGATCACCCCAAGGAATGATTATGATGTTCATGGCACGCTGATTGAAGAAGAACAAGTTGTTGATCCAAAACATTTTGTTTCCCATCCTAGTTGTCATAGATCTGATAATGATTCTTTTGTGGATCACCTTGGCAAAGAAAGAACTGTTGATATGACCTGCATGCTTGATGATATGTTTTATAGTGATGATTTGCCTCATTATGATCAGTATGATGATGATTATGTTCTCCAAACAGAAGCTAATCTTGCAGACAAATCAGCAGCTCGTTTGTGGGAGGAAGAAGTTCATTTTCAGCAGCTTGAATACAATGTTCAGCCATCATATATCAGCTATGACAGTGACGAGGAAAGTGTAGCAAATTTTGAAGTAAGTGAAGGATCTTTGCCTTTTTGTTTTGATTCATGTCAGTTCATCAGAGATAACTACCATGCAATCAGAAATCAAATGTCAACAAGTCTTGATTTAGATCATCTTGAGGGCAATGAAAATTTTGTTCAAGACTTCTCATATTCAGATTTGCAACCCTCGAAAGCCATTGATTGTCAAATTGCAGCTGATTTAATGATTCAAGGTGACTCTGTACCATTCTGTTTTGAATCATTTCAGTTTTTGAAGGGTCGATTGCATAGTACATCTTCAAATGAAAAACCTATAACAAATCAACAATCACTCAGTTTTAATGTTGAGGATGAAGGTCAGATTATAGATGAAGTTGTGGAGGATGAAATACATGATGTGATGATGCAGGAAGATTCTATACCCTTTTGTTTCGAAGCATTTCAGTTTATAAGGCAGAATTTTTGTAAAATCTCTAAAGAACAGGATGAGCAGCATGTAGGCAATCATGTAATCACAATGGAACCAATAGAAATGGGATTGCAGCAGTCTTTTCAAGTTTTTCATGATCCCATAGCTGATGTTTTGGATGAGTTTTGCAGTCAAAATCTTTCTCCATTGACTACATGTGAGCTTGAAAAATGTGCTGATATGAATTTGATCTGGCAGCCAGTTTCTTCGTCATTTTCAGCAGGGGTCTCGTCACAAGGCTCAGATCAAAGTTTGCATGCATGGTATGAGGAAAAGAGAAGTACTCCATTGGATGAGCTAAGTTCCAGTGTGCTTGAATTTCAAGATCCTTATGCAGTGTTTTTGGAGGCGGATAGAGAGTTCATATCATTCAACGGATCTATTTCTAAGTTGCCATCAGAGTTGCCTTTCAGTAGTTCTCTCTTGTTGTTCATAAGCGAACACTTGTGGAGGATTCAAACAGCAGACGGAATACTTACTTGGTTGCATTGGTTGTTTCATTTCACTTGATCAGGTGATGAATGAAACTGTTAGAGTAGGTTGTGATGAATAAGCTCCACTTTGAGCATCATTTTCAGTTTGTCGGTTGTGTTTAGGTATCGAGTCAGTTTCTAGTTGAGTCATGAGTCCTTTATGAGTCAATTTTTAGTCTTGTTGTTAAGTTAGTTTGTGTCAGTTTTCAGTCATGCATTTCAGCTTGAGTTTATGACTCCATTGCCCAATGAGTAAGGCACTGGTCTGCTCTCCCAGAGGTCTAGGGTTCTTGGCACCTCCACGGAGCTACCATCCCCATTGGAGCCAATGTTAGTGTCAGTCTTTCCAGCCTTCCTACAGTGATCAAATATGCTCTTACAAAGTGGTCTCAGAGTGTCAAAGTCAAATTTTGTCATTTCAGTGAGTCTTCAAGCAAAATTTGGTCACTAGCCATTAGGTCTAGGGTTTGCCCAAATGTCAGTCCATGTCACCATTCAGCTGAGTTTATCATCATTCATAGGGTTTTCATTATCATGTCAGTGTCTAATGAATCATTTTACACCATTTTCATGCTTCAGTTGTGCCAGGCAAGGTCATTTCCCTCTCTTAGGGTTTTGAAGGCAGTTTCTCTTGGGCGGACAAATCATCGGCAAAACTTGTTTCCTGATGTTCATACACCTTCCCCTATCCTTAATGTACCTTATCAAACACTTCCCAACACTCAGATCCGCCAAATTCCTCATTTTTGCACAAACCCTAGTTTCTAGCTACAACCTGGCAATTTTCTAGGTTGGGCCTGTGTTTCACTCTTTTGAACCCCTTCCTCTCACTCAATCTCTGAGATTCCACTTTCCCCTGCTTCCTAACATCCCTCCCTACTCCCAAAAATTTCCTCAAGAATTTAGAAGCCCCTTATCCCCTTCATTTCACTCCATTTCGACAAAATTCCTTGTTTCACACATCGGGGCAAGTTTCACTAAAATGATGGTTCTGAGCAATAAAAGATGAATTTTGCAAAACTGAGAGAGGTTTTTGTCCAAAACATGCCAAGGAAGAGAAACCTCCTTCACTTTTTGCACAGGTGTCATGGTTTGAGAGAAATGTCAAGAATACCGTTGCCTCAGGAGAATCAAAGGCACCTCTGAAGTGACCTTGGGAAAATCAAGTTTTATCCTAGATTTGTTGACCAAATGACTTTCTTGATGGGTAAAATGATAACTAGACACAAATATCTTTCCAATGAGCTATCATGAGCTCAATTTGGGGTTGAGGAAGGTATTCAAAAGTTGACTGCAACAACACTCTTCCTTGAGGCAGCCTCATTGGGCACTTTTTGACCAGTCTTGGGAGATTTGATTTTTGACAGGTCAAATCAACTCCAAATTGAAAAATTCTACTTGGGTTGGAAAGTAGACTCAAATACCTTTCCAACGAGCTATCCTGCGCCTGATTCCGACACCGGGAAGGCCCCCAAACAGGCCTCTCAATGTGCGCGACCACTCAGGAGGTGCGCGACCACTCAGGCTGTAAGTGCCAAAATCACCTCCAACTCACTCAAAATCTCCTTCAAACTTGCAAATTGGGTTGAGGTAGGCTCTCTACAAATTTTTTTGTTGGATGATGGTGGTTGTGGATCCTAATGCTTGTGATTATACCTCCAAGAATGTAAGGAAAGAAGACATTGGTAGTTGCTTGTTCATGTAGGCATTATGCTAGGGTTGATGTTTTTTTCAAGGTTTAAATCCCTATTTATTCTCTCCTTGTTTCCTATTAAATTCACAAATGTCATAATATGTTTATATCTTATCTCATTTGCAATAAATACTAAATCTCCTATCCCAAATTCCTAAACCCTATCCCTCCTCCAAATCCCTTTACAAAACCCTAATGCCCTTTCATGTATTCTACCCAAACCCTAATACCCTCCACACAGCAAGGATAAAGAAAATGTTATGTAAAAATAGAAAAGAGCAATAATATGGCAAAATGACCAAATAAAAAAAAAAGATATTGCTGTGCATAGTCATTGAAAAATAGAAGACACACTGCTGTGCATATCCAAAGCAAAAACAAGAAAAATGCAACTGTGTATATGTATAAAATGGACATATTGCTGTAAATATTGTTGGCAAAAGAATATTGTTGTGTCTCCCCAAAAACCAAGCCCTGTTTTCCTCTCTATCCCTTCCCTAAAATCCCTGTTCAATTAAGATCCCTTTTCCCTTATGACAAGATGTAAAAGAAGCCTTGTTCCCCTATAACTAAATGTACATAAAATCCTTCGAAAAAGCAGTGTTTACCTTATGATGTACATTGAAAAACAAAAACTCAAAAGAGCAAGCTATCTATGCTGTCCTATACTCCCGTTGCAAATGCATGTCCTTTCCCTTGATGACTATCATACATGTTTTCCCTAATAAAGTATTTATTTGCAAATGATTTCCTAATGATGGAAGATGAGATGATATGTGTTACATTTTGTGAATTATCCCTTAAAAATCCCTATTTTTATATGTTTCCCTTTCCTAATGAAAAATCCCCTCCCCTAACATTTCCTTCATGATTTTGTTCCCCTTGAAAACAACATACAACTCAGTATTTTTGCAGGCAGAGACAGGAGTTCACTTTGTCCACTTTGCTCCTAAACCATGTCAGACACCGAAACCTGTGAGCAAAGTGATGACCATTCATCTTCTACAGAAGTTGAGGTACAGAGGATGACAAAGAGCTTGATGAGCTATGGAAGATTCGAACCGACCGAGTCATCAACCGTAGGAGGCCCGGAGACCTATTGCCCAAGGAGAGGGAGTCCATGCTCATCCGGGTGAATGCACACTTGCAGAGGCTGTTAGAGAAGGCAAACGAGGACAAAAGGTTGCTCAGACACATGAAGGATCATTATTGGGCAAGAATGCATGTTTGCAAAGCAAGGATGAAGATCTTTCAACGACGGTTGAACGAGGCTCTTTCGAGGAAGAAGAAGGCCAACCCACTCCGTATCTTAGCTGAGGCCTCTCTTACTCACCATGATACTCATTAGCTTCCTCCTAGCAGCAAACACAAGAAATTTTGAGGATTTTGAGGCATTTTTGGCATTTTTTAGCATTTTACAGGTTTTGGTCATTTGAGTGGTCTCACCCCCCGCGCGACCACTCATGGGGACAGCTCAGATTGAGGAAAACTCTACATATTTGGATTTTTCATGACAAAATACACTTGGATATGGATGGGTTTCAAATTTTATGGAGATTTGGGCCTCCAAAAGCTCAAAATACATGCAAATTTTGACTTTCTGCCCCTTTTTGAGTTGCAGAAAGCTGCCTTGGGAGAAATGATTTTTGAGGGGTCAAATCAACTCCAAATTCAGAAATTCCACTTGGGTTGGAAAGTAGACTCCCAGACCTTTCCAACGAGCTATCTTGCACCTGATTTGGACACTGGAAAGGCCTTCAACCAGAGCTTCAAAGGGGCACGACCACTCAGGATCAGGGGCGCGACCACTCAGGGAAAATTGCCAGATTTGACCATTTCGGCCAGCAAAACACTGTTTTTACTCTTGGATGACTTTTGGGCATGTAAATAAGAAACTTTGGTGTAATTTTCATGGCACATGGATGCATTTACTCTCCTTTGACACTTCTAGAACTTTCTTTGATGTAAATAGTGAAAATTTAATGCATGGATTAGTTTCCTAAGTTTTAGAGGCAAGTTGTTTTGACTGCCTATTATCTAGTTCTTAGTTTAGAATTAGTTCAAACTGCTCCTAGGAAGCTGAGCTCGACCCCTAGAGGTGGGGAAAGGAGTTAGATCAGCTATATGATGCCTTCTCATCCTCATTTTGATGGTTGGACTCTTGAGGGAGAAGCTCTATTGTATATTTTACTTGTATCTCTGCAATTTGAGGAAAAGGAAGACCAGGGTTTTGCAGACATCATTGGGATTCTTGTGGACTCTTGTGTTGATGGTGTGTTCTCTTATTGTAATTGTAAGTGTGTTTATGTGTTCCATCTCTTTCTTTACTGCAGCTTATTAAACAAATGAAGTGATAAAGTTTGAATTCATGCTTGCCATGCTCAGCTTTCAAATTTGTTTAATGTTTATGTTTTCCACTGTCTAGAGAGGATTCAAAGTCATTGTTTGCCCTCTTTAGCTTCTCTTTTTTCTTCCTTGATCATCCATCTCAGCTAAAGGCATCAGCACAAACTCCTACCTTGCCCCAAAGATCCCCCTGCAAAAACTGAGCTCAATCCCCGCACCCTGAATTGCACTCCCTCCAATTGCCACCAAAAAACCCCAAAAAACTTTAAATCAACCCTCCTTATCAGTTTACTAGCCTAATATCAGTGTTCCTAATTGGGTCAGCTCATCCTATTGAAAGATCTACCGAGTTTGACCGGAGAGAGCCTTCTCATACCCCGTAGGGCTAGCTACGAGGTGAAATGGTTTGATGTTGCCTTGAAGGTTTACCTTCCTCAGCCTAGGGTGAAATCTCAAGCGCTAACATAGTGGCGACCATACTGGGGAGAACAAACTTGTTTGTGGGTTGATGTGTTTGTTTCATAAGTTTTAGACGGAGCCTGAAGTTACGCCAGAAGCCTTCGAAAACGCTCTTGTTTTACATCAGCGTTAGTAGATAAACGTTGCTTCAGTCAATCTCCGTGAGCTTGTGAATACAGCACTTCATTTGAATTTTACCCCAGTACATGTATCAAGTTCAGATCTGATTGTTGATGGTGAACAGCGATCAGACACTTGAAAGGCTGAAATCATTCACTTGGCGACTCTAAATCAGTTTTGAAGATCAGATCCAAAGACTCCACTGGAGGATGATCCCGACCAGCAGAAACATGAAAGGAGAATATGGCAAAATCAGGTATTCAAGTTGGAATTTCATCCAAGACATTTTGTTCTTTATCATAAATTATTTCTTCTCTTTTCCCACGAATGTCAAGAAGGCTTTGCAAAGTATACTATGCTTGAGAAACGATCCTCGCCCTGCAGTTGATTCTTTCCCTTTGAAGAGTGTGAAAACCAAAGATTTGCATGCCTTCGAGCTTGATCAAGATCCTTTTTCCGAATTTTGTGATGAACCTCAAGTGACCAAAACTAATTTTATACCTGCTGTACATACCCCTATACCTTGTAAAATTCCAGATCGGTATAAACCTCTTGTTTTACCTTCTGTTCTTCATGCTTTCCCCAAAAACTATGATCTATACTTGCCGAGGTTTGATGGTGAATGCAAGAATGTCAACGCTGAGCAACATGTCCAGAATTTTGAGAATTTTCTAGATCTTTTTGAAGTTGATGAAGAAGATGTCAGTATTAGGATTTTTGCTCTTTCTTTGCAAGCTGAAGTGAAGAGTTGGTTCAAAGCCCTGCCTGATGCAAGCATTTCAAATTTCCAGCAGTTCGTCAAAGTTTTTCTCGACAGGTGGATGATCGTTCAAAACCTTTTCTTGATTGTAGAAGAGTATAACCAGTTGAAAAGACTGCCAGGTGAGACAATACAACAGTTTTCGGCCAGATTTAATCAAGTTTATTATTCGATGCCAGTTGATATAAGACCTTCTCCTAGATCTGCTCTCTTGCACTATCCGGGTGCCTTTGATCCGGAGATGGAGTTTCAGCTGAGAGAAAGGGATATTGCAACACTTCACGAGATGCAAAACAGTGCAGTAAGTGTAGAGGCTCATTTGTTGATCCGAAGGGCAAGATTGAAGGAAGAAGAGATGAAAAACATAGATCCGGCCGAATCAACATCTTTAGAGGTAAAGCTTGACATTTTGGTAAGTGCAGTGGAAAAGATGATGGACAAGATCACCCCAAGGAATGATTATGATGTTCATGGCACGCTGATTGAAGAAGAACAAGTTGTTGATCCAAAACATTTTGTTTCCCATCCTAGTTGTCATAGATCTGATAATGATTATTTTGTGGATCACCTTGGCAAAGAAAGAACTGTTGATATGACCTGCATGCTTGATGATATGTTTTATAGTGATGATTTGCCTCATTATGATCAGTATGATGATGATTATGTTCTCCAAACAGAAGCTAATCTTGCAGACAAATCAGCAGCTCGTTTGTGGGAGGAAGAAGTTCATTTTCAGCAGCTTGAATACAATGTTCAGCCATCATATATCAGCTATGACAGTGACGAGGAAAGTGTAGCAAATTTTGAAGTAAGTGAAGGATCTTTGCCTTTTTGTTTTGATTCATGTCAGTTCATCAGAGATAACTACCATGCAATCAGAAATCAAATGTCAACAAGTCTTGATTTAGATCATCTTGAGGGCAATGAAAATTTTGTTCAAGACTTCTCATATTCAGATTTGCAACCCTCGAAAGCCATTGATTGTCAAATTGCAGCTGATTTAATGATTCAAGGTGACTCTGTACCATTCTGTTTTGAATCATTTCAGTTTTTGAAGGGTCGATTGCATAGTACATCTTCAAATGAAAAACCTATAACAAATCAACAATCACT
Source organism: Pinus tabuliformis (assembly GCA_031772625.1). Taxonomy (NCBI): domain Eukaryota; kingdom Viridiplantae; phylum Streptophyta; class Pinopsida; order Pinales; family Pinaceae; genus Pinus; species Pinus tabuliformis. Next base: position 592,830,465 of record CM062813.1, read on the forward strand.
CAGTTTTAATGTTGAGGATGAAGGTCAGATTATAGATGAAGTTGTGGAGGATGAAATACATGATGTGATGATGCAGGAAGATTCTATACCCTTTTGTTTCGAAGCATTTCAGTTTATAAGGCAGAATTTTTGTAAAATCTCTAAAGAACAGGATGAGCAGCATGTAGGCAATCATGTAATCACAATGGAACCAATAGAAATGGGATTGCAGCAGTCTTTTCAAGTTTTTCATGATCCCATAGCTGATGTTTTGGATGAGTTTTGCAGTCAAAATCTTTCTCCATTGACTACATGTGAGCTTGAAAAATGTGCTGATATGAATTTGATCTGGCAGCCAGTTTCTTCGTCATTTTCAGCAGGGGTCTCGTCACAAGGCTCAGATCAAAGTTTGCATGCATGGTATGAGGAAAAGAGAAGTACTCCATTGGATGAGCTAAGTTCCAGTGTGCTTGAATTTCAAGATCCTTATGCAGTGTTTTTGGAGGCGGATAGAGAGTTCATATCATTCAACGGATCTATTTCTAAGTTGCCATCAGAGTTGCCTTTCAGTAGTTCTCTCTTGTTGTTCATAAGCGAACACTTGTGGAGGATTCAAACAGCAGACGGAATACTTACTTGGTTGCATTGGTTGTTTCATTTCACTTGATCAGGTGATGAATGAAACTGTTAGAGTAGGTTGTGATGAATAAGCTCCACTTTGAGCATCATTTTCAGTTTGTCGGTTGTGTTTAGGTATCGAGTCAGTTTCTAGTTGAGTCATGAGTCCTTTATGAGTCAATTTTTAGTCTTGTTGTTAAGTTAGTTTGTGTCAGTTTTCAGTCATGCATTTCAGCTTGAGTTTATGACTCCATTGCCCAATGAGTAAGGCACTGGTCTGCTCTCCCAGAGGTCTAGGGTTCTTGGCACCTCCACGGAGCTACCATCCCCATTGGAGCCAATGTTAGTGTCAGTCTTTCCAGCCTTCCTACAGTGATCAAATATGCTCTTACAAAGTGGTCTCAGAGTGTCAAAGTCAAATTTTGTCATTTCAGTGAGTCTTCAAGCAAAATTTGGTCACTAGCCATTAGGTCTAGGGTTTGCCCAAATGTCAGTCCATGTCACCATTCAGCTGAGTTTATCATCATTCATAGGGTTTTCATTATCATGTCAGTGTCTAATGAATCATTTTACACCATTTTCATGCTTCAGTTGTGCCAGGCAAGGTCATTTCCCTCTCTTAGGGTTTTGAAGGCAGTTTCTCTTGGGCGGACAAATCATCGGCAAAACTTGTTTCCTGATGTTCATACACCTTCCCCTATCCTTAATGTACCTTATCAAACACTTCCCAACACTCAGATCCCCCAAATTCCTCATTTTTGCACAAACCCTAGTTTCTAGCTACAACCTGGCAATTTTCTAGGTTGGGCCTGTGTTTCACTCTTTTGAACCCCTTCCTCTCACTCAATCTCTGAGATTCCACTTTCCCCTGCTTCCTAACATCCCTCCCTACTCCCAAAAATTTCCTCAAGAATTTAGAAGCCCCTTATCCCCTTCATTTCGCTCCATTTCGACAAAATTCCTTGTTTCACACATCGGGGCAAGTTTCACTAAAATGATGGTTCTGAGCAATAAAAGATGAATTTTGCAAAACTGAGAGAGGTTTTTGTCCAAAACATGCCAAGGAAGAGAAACCTCCTTCACTTTTTGCACAGGTGTCATGGTTTGAGAGAAATGTCAAGAATACCGTTGCCTCAGGAGAATCAAAGGCACCTCTGAAGTGACCTTGGAAAAATCAAGTTTTATCCTAGATTTGTTGACAAAATGACTTTCTTGATGGGTAAAATGATAACTAGACACAAATATCTTTCCAATGAGCTATCATGAGCTCAATTTGGGGTTGAGGAAGGTATTCAAAAGTTGACTGCAACAACACTCTTCCTTGAGGCAGCCTCATTGGGCACTTTTTGACCAGTCTTGGGAGATTTGATTTTTGACAGGTCAAATCAACTCCAAATTGAAAAATTCTACTTGGGTTGGAAAGTAGACTCAAATACCTTTCCAACGAGCTATCCTGCGCCTGATTCCGACACCGGGAAGGCCCCCAAACAGGCCTCTCAATGTGCGCGACCACTCAGGAGGTGCGCGACCACTCAGGCTGTAAGTGCCAAAATCACCTCCAACTCACTCAAAATCTCCTTCAAACTTGCAAATTGGGTTGAGGTAGGCTCTCTACAAATTTTTTTGTTGGATGATGGTGGTTGTGGATCCTAATGCTTGTGATTATACCTCCAAGAATGTAAGGAAAGAAGACATTGGTAGTTGCTTGTTCATGTAGGCATTATGCTAGGGTTGATGTTTTTTTCAAGGTTTAAATCCCTATTTATTCTCTCCTTGTTTCCTATTAAATTCACAAATGTCATAATATGTTTATATCTTATCTCATTTGCAATAAATACTAAATCTCCTATCCCAAATTCCTAAACCCTATCCCTCCTCCAAATCCCTTTACAAAACCCTAATGCCCTTTCATGTATTCTACCCAAACCCTAATACCCTCCACACAGCAAGGATAAAGAAAATGTTATGTAAAAATAGAAAAGAGCAATAATATGGCAAAATGACCAAATAAAAAAAAAAGATATTGCTGTGCATAGTCATTGAAAAATAGAAGACACACTGCTGTGCATATCCAAAGCAAAAACAAGAAAAATGCAACTGTGTATATGTATAAAATGGACATATTGCTGTAAATATTGTTGGCAAAAGAATATTGTTGTGTCTCCCCAAAAACCAAGCCCTGTTTTCCTCTCTATCCCTTCCCTAAAATCCCTGTTCAATTAAGATCCCTTTTCCCTTATGACAAGATGTAAAAGAAGCCTTGTTCCCCTATAACTAAATGTACTTAAAATCCTTCGAAAAAACAGTGTTTACCTTATGATGTACATTGAAAAACAAAAACTCAAAAGAGCAAGCTATCTATGCTGTCCTATACTCCCGTTGCAAATGCATGTCCTTTCCCTTGATGACTATCATACATGTTTTCCCTAATAAAGTATTTATTTGCAAATGATTTCCTAATGATGGAAGATGAGATGATATGTGTTACATTTTGTGAATTATCCCTTAAAAATCCCTATTTTTATATGTTTCCCTTTCCTAATGAAAAATCCCCTCCCCTAACATTTCCTTCATGATTTTGTTCCCCTTGAAAACAACATACAACTCAGTATTTTTGCAGGCAGAGACAGCAGTTCACTTTGTCCACTTTGCTCCTAAACCATGTCAGACACCGAAACCTGTGAGCAAAGTGATGACCATTCATCTTCTACAGAGGTTGAGGTACAGAGGATGACAAAGAGCTTGATGAGCTATGGAAGATTCGAACCGACCGAGTCATCAACCGTAGGAGGCCCGGAGACCTATTGCCCAAGGAGAGGGAGTCCATGCTCATCCGGGTGAATGCACACTTGCAGAGGCTGTTAGAGAAGGCAAACGAGGACAAAAGGTTGCTCAGACACATGAAGGATCATTATTGGGCAAGAATGCATGTTTGCAAAGCAAGGATGAAGATCTTTCAACGGCGGTTGAACGAGGCTCTTTCGAGGAAGAAGAAGGCCAACCCACTCCGTATCTTGGCTGAGGCCTCTCTTACTCACCATGATACTCATTAGCTTCCTCCTAGCAGCAAACACAAGAAATTTTGAGGATTTTGAGGCATTTTTGGCATTTTTTAGCATTTTACAGGTTTTGGTCATTTGAGTGGTCTCACCCCCCGCGCGACCACTCATGGGGACAGCTCAGATTGAGGAAAACTCTACATATTTGGATTTTTCATGACAAAATACACTTGGATATGGATGGGTTTCAAATTTTATGGAGATTTGGGCCTCCAAAAGCTCAAAATACATGCAAATTTTGACTTTCTGCCCCTTTTTTGAGTTGCAGAAAGCTGCCTTGGGAGAAATGATTTTTGAGGGGTCAAATCAACTCCAAATTCAGAAATTCCACTTGGGTTGGAAAGTAGTCTCCCAGACCTTTCCAACGAGCTATCTTGCACCTGATTTGGACACTGGAAAGGCCTTCAACCAGAGCTTCAAAGGGGCACGACCACTCAGGATCAGGGGCGCGACCACTCAGGGAAAATTGCCAGATTTGACCATTTCGGCCAGCAAAACACTGTTTTTACTCTTGGATGACTTTTGGGCATGTAAATAAGAAACTTTGGTGTAATTTTCATGGCACATGGATGCATTTACTCTCCTTTGACACTTCTAGAACTTTCTTTGATGTAAATAGTGAAAATTTAATGCATGGATTAGTTTCCTAAGTTTTAGAGGCAAGTTGTTTTGACTGCCTATTATCTAGTTCTTAGTTTAGAATTAGTTCAAACTGCTCCTAGGAAGCTGAGCTCGACCCCTAGAGGTGGGGAAAGGAGTTAGATCAGCTATATGATGCCTTCTCATCCTCATTTTGATGGTTGGACTCTTGAGGGAGAAGCTCTATTGTATATTTTACTTGTATCTCTGCAATTTGAGGAAAAGGAAGACCAGGGTTTTGCAGACATCATTGGGATTCTTGTGGACTCTTGTGTTGATGGTGTGTTCTCTTATTGTAATTGTAAGTGTGTTTATGTGTTCCATCTCTTTCTTTACTGCAGCTTATTAAACAAATGAAGTGATAAAGTTTGAATTCATGCTTGCCATGCTCAGCTTTCAAATTTGTTTAATGTTTATGTTTTCCACTGTCTAGAGAGGATTCAAAGTCATTGTTTGCCCTCTTTAGCTTCTCTTTTTTCTTCCTTGATCATCCATCTCAGCTAAAGGCATCAGCACAAACTCCTACCTTGCCCCAAAGATCCCCCTGCAAAAACTGAGCTCAATCCCCGCACCCTGAATTGCACTCCCTCCAATTGCCACCAAAAAACCCCAAAAAACTTTAAATCAACCCTCCTTATCAGTTTACTAGCCTAATATCAGTGTTCCTAATTGGGTCAGCTCATCCTATTGAAAGATCTACCGAGTTTGACCGGAGAGAGCCTTCTCATACCCCGTAGGGCTAGCTACGAGGTGAAATGGTTTGATGTTGCCTTGAAGGTTTACCTTCCTCAGCCTAGGGTGAAATCTCAAGCGCTAACAGCTTGGATGGTGTTGACAAACTTATTTAATTTTTGGACAGCATTTAATGTAGACAGGTGGCCAACCTGGTTTCCTACGAGTAGATTGAGGCCACCTGCATTTTTTTTTAAAGACATTACTATGGTTTGATAATATTAATAGAGAAAGTACTACCAAGCTTACACAAAAAAATATATTGTTCTTTTATAATTAATAATACTAATGATAATTTAAAATAAAGTTATAATTTAGTTTATATTTATGTTTTTGTTAGGTCTGGTAATATGAGATGTATCATGGAGTAAGTATTTTGATGTTGAATTCATGCCTATCATATTCACACACACACACAAATATATATATATATATATATATATATATATATATATATATATATATATATATATTACCATAAACTACTTAAAAAGTTATTAGTTTTCCACACTTTCTTTATTAATTTTTTTTTATCTAAATTCTTAGTTGCAAAAATGTTAAATTTTTAGTAATTTAATTATTCACAAATATTAAAATGAATTATTATTGCACGAAGAGGCTCATTCTACAATCTAGCATGAGGGATATGTGTAATTCCTTCGAAGCTCAACCTAGAATTTACATGTGTCCAATTTAAAATAAAATAAAATATTTCTTAAATTAACAATATCATCTTATTTGATTAAAAAACAAAATTGAATATACATATTTGATTAGTTTCAATTAAAAGTACTATAAAACATGAATAATCGCACTCACTTTGTTTGTTCACTTCATGAAAATATTTCATTGTCATTCTCAGTGCTAAACAAACATTTCCATGTTCACATGAAGTTATATAATGTTATATATCTACTTTAAAGAGACTTTAAAAAACACCTCATATTTTTGTAATTCTTATCTATGATAAAATATTTTAGTAAAAATCTTAAATAAACTATTTGAGAATCCACAATAAAAAATAATTGAAAGTAAAAAAATCTAGTTACTTTCTAATAAGACGAAGATGAACCACTTATCACTTCTTAATATAAAATTAATATGTGGCATTTAAAAAATTAAATTCAAAATTGATCAAAAATGAAATATTTCAATATCCAGGATTAAGTAAAACTATTTGAATGTCAACTTCTTCATCTAAGGATTCAACAAGATCTTTGGACTATCATGTTAATTTAATAAACAAAATGTTTTGGCTCACATCTTCAACTAATAATGTCGCACCTATGGAAAAAGGCTAAAATGATAGTTGTAGATGTTGAAGGAGCACCAGGCTATCTTAGTATAGCTTGGGACCCAACTTAGATTAATATTATAGGCCCGTCTAAAGAGACATTTGTTCATTCTATCTCTTTTCATATCTTAGGTACCAATTTTCATGGCTTTCTCTCCCATGTTTATGATCCCTAGTTTCCATCCCATAGGCAGGAATGCTTAGGCATATCCATTCTCTTCCAACGGGAATTGAAAAGAACTAATAGATAATAGAAGGTGACTTCAACATGATCACATCCATGGGCAAAAAGAAAGGGGGACGAAGACACCTAGAGCCTAAATCAAAGGACTTTCTGTCAGGGAAATTTTGAGGTCTAAATGGATCTCCTAAGTAAAATAATAAAATAATAAAATAAGAGTTATTACTTTTTAAAGAAAAAGAAATGAAACTACTTTTTAATTGTATTTTTAGCTTATCTCCTTATAGGTTTACTCAAATGTAAAGTGTAGACACCCATTGGCTGTGTAATAAAACTCCACATCAAATGAGTACCCACTCTACATACTTCTGAGTAGATCCACATTAGAAACACATTTTTTCATCTATTTTCAATTTTTTTCAATGTGGGTCTACCCAAAAGTATACACAGTTGGTACTCATCGGATGTATAATTTAATCATACATCCAACGTGAATATACAATTGACATTTGAGTAAACATATAATGAGATAAGCCAAAAATACAATTAAAAAAGAATTTACTTTTCTTCTTTTCCCTCCAAAATATTTGCCCCTGAGGATGACATCATCATCTTGATTCATTTTGGTTCTTTTAAATTTAATTTTGTTGGTACATTTTTTTCTAGTCTCATTTTTTTACCTCAAAATTCCCCTAATAGAAGCTTAATTGAGGATAATGAATTCGTGGATATGAAAACCATAAATGGACTCTTCACTTGGAATAACAAGTGAGCAGAAAACACACAAATCTCTCAAATATTGGACTACTTTCTTGTCTCAAAAAATCTTCTCTCTTGTGGGAATGAACTAACAAAGATGATTCTCTCATTGATTGACTTAGATCACTAGCCAATATCTCTCTTATGTAGGAACATGGGAAATCTCTCAAGATGACTGTTTAGATTTAGATAATTCTATCTTTAAGATGCCAACTTAATCAATAAAATCTAGGAATGATGGAAAATCATAGGCGCCATTGAGGGATTAAAAATGTTCATCTTCCAACAGAATACTAAGCAAATAAAAATCCTACTAAAAAAATGGAACAAAGAAGAATTTGAAAACATCTTCCATGAGAAACAAATCTTGGAAAAGGAAATGGAGTTACGTCAGCAATAAATTATCAACAGTGGTAGAATGACTAAAGTAGTGGACAAATAGATCTCACTCACAAGAAGGTTGGAGGAAAGATACAAGCAAGAAGAGATATATTGGAAACATAACTCTAGAATAAGTTTGTTAAAGGAAGGGGAACGTAACACTTTATTCTTCCACTGCTCTACCATCCAACATAGATCTTACAATAGAATCACATTTTAATATCTGAGAATGGAGAATATTTAGAGAAATAGAAGGACATTGAAGAAGTACTTGTGAACTTCTATATAGATTTTCTCTTTGATTATTTTCCTCAACGCAACGAAGCCACTTGTAAAATCATGATCAAAATCCCCATGTTGGTCATGAAAGATCACAACAAAACTCTCATTATGCCCATCGACACAACATAAGTTAATGAGGCCATGCTTCAAATGGAAGATGGGAAATCGCGTGGACCAAATGGATTCATTGTCACATTCTTTAAGCAATTATGGCACTTCCTCTACAATGAGATCCTAGAGTGAGTTCATTGAAGAATAAAGAGAAAACGGGTGCATTTTTCCTGCTCTCAATGCTACCTTCCTAACGTTGATGAAAAAATAGGATAATGTTGCTTCGCTAGGTAAATTCAGACCCATTACACTTTGTAATGTTATTTAGAAAATCATAAATAATGTAATTTTTAATCGCCTCAATCCCATCTTTCCCATTCTCATCTCTCCTCAGCAAACTAGATATCTGGAAGGTCGGAAAATCCTTGATGGGATAATTTTAGCTAATGAAACCATTCACTCCATCAAATACTTAAAAAAAAATGGCATGTTGATTAAGCTTGACCTTTCCAAATAATTTGATAAACTAAACTGGGCCTACATGGAAAGAATTCTCCTCACCTTTCTCTTTAGTGTTGAATAGACCATTTATCCTCTTTATCCTTATGGATAAAGGCTTGGGAAGAACCATTAAAGCTACCTCAAATCTTGGCACCTTGAAAGGCTTGGCACTCCACAATGATACCCCTCTAACTCATCACCAATTTGTAGATGACACTCTATTCCTAAAACACCTCTCGGTTGTGGAAGAAAAAACTGTCAAAGAGATCCTTGCACTTTTCTCAAAAGCCTCAAGTACCACTTTCAATCTGGAAAAGTATTAAAGTCTTATTTTTCAATACTCTTTAGATTAACAAAAGAAATATCACTAGAATTTTTGGTTTCTCAGTAGCCTCCCTTCGATCTAAAAACTTGGGTACACCTTTTACTGACACAACCATCACGAATTCCTCTTGGACGGAACTTCTTGATAAAATCAATAGTAGATGGAAAAGTTATACTTTATGCTCTCTCAACATTATTGGTCATCTTTTTCTCCTAAAATCCATGCTCCATTCCTAGCCAATTTACCTCTTCACACGCCTAGTTGCACCCAAATGGGTTCTAAAAGGCAAAAAAAATCTAAAAGGAACCTTCTTATTTGGAGACAACCATCTTAATAAAAAATGGTCATTGGCCAAATGGGCAACCCTTTGTCTACAAAAATATGAAGGAGGTATTGGCTTGAGAGACCCTCAAATCATCAATAGAGTTTTAGGTGCTTGAATATGTTAGAGATGGGTTAAATACCCCTCAGAGCCCTGGGAAAACTTATGGCACATGAAATATGAAAAAAGGTTGGAAAATCATTACTTCATACTACTATCCTCAACTCCTTGAAGCTCTTTAATCTAGAACCCGGTTAACCTCAACATATCCATAGTCCAAACACATTATTCTTGGGAAATTTGAGATGGAAAATCAACATTATTTTGGGAGGACGCATTGAAGCAAATGCATATCTTAATCAACAAATACCAATTCCTCTTAAGTCAAGACAATGCTTGGAGATCAGGCCAAACTCAAGTTTAGCATTACTAGCTAGAGGATGACAACACAACCATTTGAAAATGGCAGCTCCTAGAGCTATGATAGAGAGATCGAAGTGTATAAGTCTCTTAGAATCTGTGTAATGAGATTAGTTGTAGACTTATAAAAAAAATTAGGTTTAGAGATTCTACGATGGGGTTACAAAAATGTGGGCACTTTCACTATCAAGGAGGCCTAACAGTTATCTTGCCCAACATCACAAGGAAATCTCAATCCTTATTTGTGGGAATTATGGTCTTCTATGGCCAAATCTATCCACTTTCATATGACTTCTATCAAAGTGTAGAATCCTCACTTGGGAGAAATGGAACAGAAGAGGATTTAAAGGATTCGCATGGTGCTATATGTGCAAAAATTAGTAGGAAACCATGGACCACTTGCTTGAAACATGTGAACTTGTTAATGTTCTCGAAGAAAAACTTGTAATAGGCTTCAAAAAAATTGATGAAGGTCGTGGAGATATTGTTCAAACTCTCAAGACATGGGGTAAAAACCCCTTCCAAAGCCAGGTTTTAAACATACTCTGGAAATTGGCTCCAAGCCTTTTCATTTGGGAAATATGAAAGGAATGAAATCAATGCATATTTAAAGACAAACAAAAAACTTTGGAACGTATTTGGCTTCTCTTCCATATTTACAATGAGGAAACTTTGCTTTTAGCTAACTAGGAAAAAAAGGATTTCCAAGGCCCTCCTTAGGGAAAAGTGTTCCTTGCATGGTGTCAATTCAATCAATCTCCTCTCCTAGTAATAATTTTGCACCCAAGGTCAAAATATGCAAGCTTTACTGTCTACAAACATCCTCCAACACATCATTACAAAATAAACTTCAATAGAGCCTCAAAAGGAAATCCAAGGGAAGCTGGAATAGGAGGAACCATAAGAAATTGCAGGGGTGAGATCATTAGTGTCTATAGAGGCTACATAGGGCATGAAATAAATAATTCATCTGAGCTAGAAGCCCTGATCCAATGACTTATTATAGCCCATAATAGAGGTTTCCACCCACCCATCGTTGAAGGTGATTCTCAACTAATTATTTAATAAATGAAGAAGCTCCATTCAAGATCTCCTCCCACGAAGTGCTCCTCCATATGGCATTTGAATCAAATCATGTAACAAATTGCTCAAATTCTTTCTCATCAAGAGGCAATAATTTTCTCGCATGTCATGTGAAAGGAAATTTCTTTGGTGGACTTTCTAGCTAATAAAGGGATAGAGGAGCAAGCTCCATATGTTGACGTAAACCTTAATTTCCCTCAAACTACTACGTGGGCATACAAATGCTTATACATGGAAAATAGATATCTCAGAGCCGTGTATCCGAGTGTACAAGTGGTGACCAAAGGTATTGCAAGCCTTCATGATAGCAAGATTGAGTGCATTAATGGTTGAAGGATGATGACACACCCTTCCTACCATCACTACAGATCCCATTCACCACATGAGATGTGTTGGCTAGATAAAATATTATTGACATTTAATTTTGAATAAGGATGTGAAATATTGTCTCTACAAGTGGGTCATTTTTCAATTTGCCATTAACATTGTTGAGAATGAAGAGGAGGATGGCAGTGTTGGAAGGGAAAATTCATGACAACATAAGCTAACAACAATGGCCCATGAACATGGTTGTCCCAAGAGAGGAGGGAGGGGCAGAGACCATCGACCTCCTCTTCCATGAGATGTTCTAGGAGCATAATGGTTTGATGCGCATCTTATGTGGCACGTTAGAAGATTGATTGTGGAACTAAAAGTGAAGGAGATAAGAAATACTAGGGACTACCAATGGGCATTGAGGAACCTTTTCGAACGACACATGTGGGACTAGGAAGAGACTATGTGTGTTGGAAGGCTAAATCATTGATCTCGACTTTCATCTTACCCAGGCTAGAGTGGCTTTGTTTTCTCTGGCTAGTGCTCTAGGAAATTAGTTCCCTCCACCACCCCTGCCTCTAGTACCCTCCAACTCCTCAAATAGCTTGAACTCTTCTTCTTTGAGTTCTTGAGACTTGATTTATGAAGGTGCAAAACCACCTAGTCCTGAGAAGCGGGGCCAATTTTCAAGATGGATAAGACCTTTGCAAAAGAACGACCATTGAGAAGCAATGTGAAGGAATATGCCATCGATAGTAATAAAATAATGAAAGAAAAGAAAACATAAGAGAAACTGCAACAAGATGAAATCACCAGCTTCGGTGGGATGCTTATCGAGTGGGAAATACCACCATGGTTGAAGGAATTCATGATGATCCCTTTAGCTAAATGTTGGCATGGCTTTGACTAATATGAGGAATCAAAAAATGCCTTTTCAGTCTTTGTTACTCATTTGCATATTATTTATGCTTGTTTGTGTTATAAACTAGTTTCATGACATTTAGGGAAATCATCTATTTTCCCATCTATAAGTAGATGGTCATCCCCAAGACATGCACAATAGTCATTTTTTTGTTTGCATATGGCCAATTCAAACACTTCCGTCAAAGACTTGATATGTTTATACTCTATATAAATTCTTAGTAATTTAATGAAAATTTACTTATATCAACTATGTATATACTATATAAAACAATTAAAAGACATACATTCTTATGGTTAAAACATTTCAAGTAGTTTCACTATTCTATATTTTGGCCCCTTTTTAGATATGTTTTTAGTCAATTTTTTCTAAAAGAAAAAAAATTGTTGGGATTACTAGCTTAACTTGTGTAGATTGCACAATCTAAATGATGAATCCATTTATGCATTCAAAAATACAATTTAAACAATAAAAAGTTAGTACACCCAGACCAACGGCTCATTTTATGAGGATGATTTATGATTTCATCAGTGATCAACTTGGAGTTGACAAATGTCCCTTTTAAAAATAAAGATATAATATTCTCTAAATAAAAAAGAATGTCAACTATAATAAAAAAACCAAAAATGAATATATCTAATTGGTTAGTTTTAATGAAAAGCACTATAAAACATCAATAATCCTAATTTCACTTAGCAAATGTGGTACAAATATTTCATTCTCACTCTTAGCCATAAATAAAATATTTTGATGTTCATGTGAAGAAACATAATTTATATAAGCTTTTAAAAGAAATAAAGTATTTAAAAATAATAATAATAAGGTCTTATATTTTCTCTTTTGAATGTGAGGAATATGTATAATTCTTATACCTTTCACAAAGGTTTCAATATAAAACTTAATGAACTATTTTAATATTATATGTATATAATATTTCAATGTAAAACTTCCCCGATGGAGGTGTTGAAAGACATGATTGCAAGCCCGAAGGACCGCATGGGGATTGATGATGGCCATGTGGATGCAGGTACGAAGGCTTGCCCCCAAGCCTTCCCCAAGTATCTTGAGATTGGGGGCACTGAATCTTGAGTGTGTGAAACATTCACTAGAAGGGTATGTTGCAGCTGGTGGCATCAGGGGAGTGTACATGGTCGGGGAGGAGGCCCATTATAAGCTAGACAGGGCTTGGCTCAATTTCAAAATACTACATGGTGAATGGCGTTATTACGGCTCCTAGAGTGTGAAGTTGGAGAGGGAAATTGCTAAGACGCGAGCACCACTGATGTGGGAAAGATGGCATATTTACCACCGACAGTTCTTCTGGCTCCCACAAGGGTATATCCTGGTGAAGTATTGGTTAAGCCTGCGCATACATTTAGTGGGTCGAAGTAGTCGATGGGATAATTCATTTATCCTGGAGCAATGGTGGTTCAACAGAGGGTGGGGAATTCTTCTGTCAAGCAATTGGGGTAGGGAGGTGTGTGTTCAGGTGTGGAGAGACTCTGTTCTTGGTGTCCTAATTGGTTCTTCAGCTAGGGTAATTTCATTCTGGTGTCGTAGTGTGCCGTGGGTGGAAGACTAGGTGGCAAGGAACATTTTCCCCTCATGCATCGACGGTTTGCGTTGTTGGTGGTGAGACCTAGTGCTCAACAGCGCGGCTCAGATAATAGGCCCATTTGAAATTTTATTCAATAAAAAATTGAACAATTTGTTTATCTATGTAGGTATTGGCGTTCTTTTTATAGTATTTGTTGTTGATTTATTCTCATTAGAGTTTATTTTCTTGATCCTTCATGTTTTTTATGTATTTTATCATCCTATTCGTTCTTAACTCCTTTCAATATTTTTTATTTGTTTAATGGGCCTGAGCCCCATATTTTATTGTTGACCCCGTTTTATTTATTGATTACTTTTCTTTGGATATATATATATATATATATATATATATATATATATATATATATATATAATTATTTATTTATTTATTTATTTATTTAGTTTTATTTTTATTTTTTATTTATTTATATATTTCTTTTGACTTGTGTATATTTTTGTTTTATTTTATTTATTTTTCCATTAATTATTTTTAATTTAGTTTATTTTATTTCCATTAATTATTTATCAAATGATCTTGTCTCGATTAGGATCTTGATTTGTTTTTATAATTTTTGACTCAACTTCTTTAATTTTTTATTTTTTTAAAATATTATTTCTCAGAAACTAGCTGTTTAATATAGCAGTTTCTTATTAATATTTGTTTTTAATAAAGTAATAAACTAATATCACAATTTAAATATTATTTTTAAAAAACTAGTAATATTTGGTTTTAATAAATTAATTTAAATATTATTTTTCAAAAATTAGCCGTGGTTACCTATTAATATTTTTAATAAATTAATGAAATAATATTATTATTTAAATATTTTTTTAGAAAACTAGCCGTTTAATATAGCCATTACTGAATAATATTTGCTTTTAATATACTAATAAATTAATATCATAATTGTTACTTGAAATTATGTCTCTACATTGCTCTCTATTTAAGCCTTTGCCATGGTCTGCCTCTTCATCTGGTCATGAATATGTGATTTCTACCAAGAGACTTTGCTTAACATTATCTTTATCCACAGGCCTTGATCCATCATAACTTTGGATTTATTAAGTGATCCATTATCTTTATCCATAGGCCTTGATCCATCATAACTCTGGATTTATTAAGTAATCCATCATCACTCTAGATCTATTAAGCCTCAAAAGGGATCAAATTCCATTGAATCAAAATATTTTTATTTGATGTAATTTTTTTGAGTCAAAATGATTATTATTATTATTATTATTATTATTATGATTATTTGATCTTAGTCAAAATGTTTAGATAACATGACATTACAACTTGTCTTTCATACTAGGAGTGTTCAAACAAAAATTAAATAAAATGCAACAAATTTAAATTAAAAGAAAATTATTTATAATTTTTTTTATTTAAACTTTGGGAGGACTACATCTGCATCATGTCCAATATATCACCCCTGTCTTGGTGGAGAATTGACCCAGTGACTTCACATTAAGGAAGACCCCATGGAAATTTATAAAATATTTTGATTGTGAAATAAGAGATGATATTTGGTCATGTGGTATTGATAATCCATGGTATTGGCCCATGGTGTTGTAACAAAGCCTATTCACAACTTAATTATATCCATGGTAAAGTGAGAGTGAATATCCATAATTCAAAATTTTGTTATATTGTAAGTATTAAGTTTTTAATTTTTTATTAATGAAATTTAAATATTGTTATAAAATTATTATTTTAACTTATATGGTAAAATGGATCTTAATTTATAGCTATTATTTATATCCTATATATTTTAATGTTATATGGGGTTTAAATATATCTTAAAAGTAATTATAGTCCTTTTTGTTTTTAAATTTAATTAAACAAATAGTATAAAATTAAATTCAAATAAAATAGGTATAAAATATTTTGATTGTGAAATGAGAGATAGTTGTTGGGCATGTGGTATTGAAGACCCATGGTACTGGCCCATAGTATTGTAACAAAGCCTATTTGCAAGTTAATAATATCTATGGTAAAATGAACATGAAGATCTATAGTCAAAAATATTGTTCTATTGTAAGCTCAATATAAATATTAAAATTTTTATGTGTTTATTAATTAAATTTAAATATAGTTACAAAATCATTATTTTAATTTATAAAATAAATTGGATTAAATTTTATTATATTTATTAATAACTCTACCATATCTATTTTTATTATTTTTAACCGTGTCTTATTATTTAATTTATGTATTATTAATTGTAGGATATTTAAAAATATTTATTTTTTACTTTACACCCATATATTTAAACATTTACTTTCTTACACAACCTTAATCATTTTCTAGTTTTCTTCATTTTGGTAATGACATAATACAATTTGAAGTGCTGTCTCTTCTTCGAGTACAATTTAAAAATTCTAGGTCTAATCACCCTAGCCCATATAATGGACCTGTAACTACGTGCATAAAATGGTAATTAACTGGTACTGTGATCGCGCTTATCACCTCAAGCGCATATTCGAACGCTGCATACCCAAAATTTCAAACAGTCATTGGAATGGCGGGCACCGACTCCGTATTCCCAATTTCTTCTTTCCCATCGTAGGTTCTCATTATCATCAGCTTCTGCATCTCACCCACGAAACCTTGCAGATTTGTTTTCGAAGATCCTCCCTCTCCGACAGCTTTTGAAGCCACCTCCTTCAATTTCTCTGCACGTCTTTTCATCTCCTTGCCCTTATCTTCAGTCAATACAAGCCTCACAACTTCCTCCACTCTTTCCTCCTCAGGGATCCCATCTCTGTGCTGGCAAAACTGAACTCCTATACCAAATTGCTCGGCGACTTGCTTGGAGTTGAAGTGTTGATCTCCAAACATCGGCCATGTGATTAGAGGGATGCCCAGAGTTATGCTCTCCAGCGTCGAGTTCCACCCGCAGTGGGTCATGAAGGCTCCGAGGGATGGATGAGAAAGAATAAGAAGCTGAGGCGCCCATCCCCATATAATTAACCCTAACCCTTTGCTTTTCATTCTCTCTTCAAAACCCTCAGGAAGATAGCTGCGTTGAATGGTATCTGCTGCTGCTGTGTCTGCAGCACTAGGGGATTCGAGTTTTGGGGGGGATTTGATGGCCCAAATGAAAGGTTGCTCGCTGGCTTCCAAACCCCGCGCCAACGCAACGGTCTGTCGTTCGGATAAGAATGTCTGGCTTCCGAACGAAACGTACAGAACTGAATGCGGCCTCTGAGAATTCAGCCACTGAACCAGCTCGTCCTCGCTGATGTCCTCCATTTTCCCTCTGCCCGCCTTCCCTGCAAAGTTGGGCGGAAGCACCGGGCCTATAGGCCAGATGGGCTTCCCCGTCAGGCTTCTCATGTGCCTTAGGTGCGCAGGCTCCAGTTCTTCGAAAGTATTAATGAGCATTCCCCAGCCATGACTCAGTGATTGTAAGCTTCGAACGACGAACTGCTGCAACGAGTTCGACATGTCGGAATCGAAGAATCTGGGGGCTATCTCGTTCTTACTGAGTCTGAGGGGACTCGGCAAATTCATGCTCAGAACAACGCTTTCCCCTTCTTTCTGCAACGCGTTGTGAGATATTGAAGCCGCGACGGAGTTGAGGAGGGTCATGGCGAATGCCCCGCATGTATTGAACAAAACTCGGGGCACACCATACTTTTCACCGGTCTGCAGAGTCCATGGCATGAAGATGTCGCTGATAATACAAACCGGCGGAGAACGGCCAGTTTCTTTTTCTGGTTCTTGTTCTTGGAGCTGTTGGTGGAGCCAGCATTCAAAGGGCTCTGCAAGCTTCTCGGCAAAATCGAAAATGAGATCGGCCAGCTCGGTGGGAATGACATCAGCGCTCTCGCGTCCCTCCGGCAGTCCTTGTACCGCAGGCGTGGGAAGAACTAAAGCACGAATATCTAAACTGGCGGATTGGGCTTCAGCCAGGGCTCCTTGCACACGGCATGCGCCTGCAGGCGTCGTGACGTAGCTCACCGCGGCACCATGCAAAGACAGTAGCCTTGCAAGGTCGAAGAAGGGGATGGAATGACCCAACGCCGGGAATGGAACCAGTACGACGTGTGGCTTCTCGGAACCCTTCATCGTAATAAAACGATATAATGAAAAAGGCGGAGGAACGAAATACTGAACTCGATAGCTGTGTAGCTGTCTGTAAGCCAGTGCATCGACATATCAATTTATAGCATATCGGCATTATTGTGGCTCGAGAACCATCTGCGTCTAGATCAAAATTTGTGGAGAACGTCGTGGAAAATTCCATAAATGTCAGGCTAATCTGGCCACGACATGCCGTGGTGATCTGAAGCTCTTGGTTCCGTCATCGATGACGATACGTCAATCAAATGGAACGAAAAGGCGAGGACTAACAGCCAATACTGTTACTATTTGTGGCCGAGGGATTTGAAAGGACCACCATGGTCACAAGGTACTTTACATTTTGGAGCGAATCCGAATCGTCCAACATGATTCTAGGATATCGTGTAGAGTTGTTCTACACGATAATTCCAAATAAAGGAGAATATTGTTGATCTTATAAAGTAATAGATATAAAATATAATAGTATTTTTAATTAGTGATCCAAAATTAATTGTTGATATAATATTATAAAAGTCTTGCACTCATCCTAGAGAACCCTCATTGTCTCAGTGGCACTGTAAATGTCCTTTCACGTGAGCCAGTCTTGAATCAAGCATTCAAGACTATCTATAGTGAAGCACTAGTTTTGTAACATCTTCTTCATGTCCTCTAGCGATGCAATTATATTGTAGCATTCTATCTATCTATCCTTCAAAACCAGGCCAAGCAGAGTCTTCATCTACTAGTGAAGGGCCACATACTTTAGAGATTGTTTCTTTTTTCCCATGGTACACACAAGGTACAATGCCGAGCAAGAAACCTCCTCCATGATCTCAAAATTACAGAAAGATTATCTCCCTACTCACACCTAAGTTTCCAACTTCTTAATTTATCTCCTTGTCTCTAGAGGAACGACATTGAAATATGTGGCGACAGAGTCCTAGAAAAGAGTCGAGCCCGTCATTGACCTTGCAAAGTTTTTCCAGCACTCCCCCTTTTGCACCACATACATTATCTTGGTGGCATGGAAAATAAGAGTGGATAACACTTAACACAAAAACTAAAATGACCACAACCAGAGAAATGACAAGAGAAGAGCCCAGATTAAACCCAATCAGGAACCGAGACTAGCTAGACACCCACACAGTCACTAGACATATATCGTAAAATACCAGACTCAAAAGCCCTGTGTGCATGCACTCCATGACTAGAACAGCTGCATGAGAGACCAAAAGTTTCCAAGGCGTAAAGATAGATAGTAAAGCTCAAACCCCACAACATACCCAACAGATGATAATTGCACAAACTTGTGTGATTTCTAGAAGCTGCAAAAAGGTTAATCTGCGACAAGCTCAACATTTGATTTCCCTTGTCTAGAATTAATATAAAATCAAGGTTCCCTCCCTAGACTAGACCAAACCGTCTAGTCTAAACAAGAGCATATAGACCACAACAAAATTATAATTGAGACAACTAAACCCACATTACTGTGTAAAATGTAGAGAATAATAGTATGAAGGAAAAAGGGACCATACCAATTAACCAGTGGCTGAAATCTCAATTTGAGGCTAGCACCGACCTCCACAACAAAACTCAAGAGACACCAATTGATTTTTTTCAGTGCAACTGAAATGCTTCCCTTTTCTCGACTTGCCCAACATTCATTGTGAATTTCTCTCCAACTACTTATCACCAGGTTGTTGGGGTTGCAGTGCCCTGACCACACCAGAACTTTGTCACCAAACAACCTTCAACACCCAATTTCCTCTCATGCCACCTAAAAACCCACCCTCCTCCACTTCTCCAATTTCAGGAAAGAACCACTCTTCACATGCTCTAAGGATGAGACTATACCAGGATTCCACAACATCATTATTATTCAAGGGAAAAATAAGTAGGGAGGTTTGCACCTTGACCTCTCTCTTGTAGTAGAACTTTAAACTCATCACCAAAATGCAAACACAAGACCATAGCCTTATTTCTATATTTAACTCCATTTGGGTGGCTACATGTGGCAACATTCCTAGGATCCATCTCACCATCCTTATTTACTCGTGGGCAAGGTAGTGGGCACATCCCCCTAGAACCCTCCTTGGATATTACACTCACCCCCATCAGAGATTCTTGATATTCTTCTATAATGACTTGGAGTGAATACGCCCAATATTCCTTCTCACCTGGTGTGCTAGAAAATTATATATTACGGAGCAATGGAACACATAAAATATTGCAGAAATATAAACACAGAAAACGCATAAAACAAGAGAGACACAAATATACGTGGTTCACCCAGTTTGGGCTACGTCCACCCCAAACAGCCAGCCTTCCTTTTTATTATCCAGCAAAATGAAGAGACACAACCTACACAAGATCCGTTGTAATATCCTCTGTTTTCTCTCACAGTCTCACCTCTCTACTTCTCGCTCAGAGAATACACATATATTACACAAACTCAATACAATGCCCTCATACAAAGAGAGGGGTTGCCTTCTAGGGCAAAAAACCCTAAACTAAACATAAGTTCTACCATCAGATCATCCGCCTAATGAACGGCCCAGATTAACTAGAAATTACTATACTTTTACAAGGCAATTTTACATCTGTTTTTAGCTTCGAGGGCGCTGCCCCCAAGCCCCCGCCGGGGGACCGCTAGCCCCCGGACCCCCGCGAGGGGGACAAGTCCCCCCCGCACCCCCCTGCGTGGAGGGGTGTACAAACTTCCTGGGGTATACATCCGACTGAAACAAAGACCTCAGAACAATCATGCTCCACACGCAACATGGTGGCCACCTTTCATTAACACAAAGATTACATCTTTGGCAACCAAGGTTCATCAGGTAATATGCGGCTTTATTCCCTGTTCTTCTAGAATGGAGGACAATTATGTAGTCCATGTGGGATAAAATTTCTCTAGTTTGGTCTATCATGAATCTAGCCACTAGCTCCTTGCCAAATTCTATGAGGCGGTCCCATGGATAAGTTTCTAAACCATCTTGATGACCAACTTTGAATCCCCATCTATCTGTGGTTTTTGATAACCCTTTATTATTGCAATATACACACCTTTATTTAATTTGGAACTTAGCCACATCATTGTTGGTACTCCCACAACTCTAAGAAAATACCCTTAAGGTATTTTTCTTTTCACCCTAAAGACTCCATTGAACCCTACAATACCTAGGTTTCCCTTAGAGGTTTCGTCAAAATTCAATTTGAAAAATCTAGAGGGGGGAGGGGTGAATATGCTAGGAAAGGAACCTCTTAAGTCCAAAATTTTGACCTTTATCAGGGATGACATCTGTAAAGATAATTCTAATTTTCTTAGGATTTGTGCCTCCTCGGTATTTGTCTTGTAGTCTTTCAAACACCATGATTGTGCTAGTATGGTTTCTTTGATGTTCTTTCTGATTATCTCCCATGTTTTTTCGACGGATTTCCTATTATTCCTTAATATTCTTCCATTTCATTCCTTCCATATGGCCTAATAGACAAATCCTCTTGTAAGAGTCTGGGCTCTATTTACTACAGGGTTCTTAAATAAATTGTATCTCTGCAATTCAAACGTAACTACTATATTCTCTGGATTGTGATCATCATACCCAAACACTAAGGATATGTATGACCAAGTTAATTCAGCATAACTACAGGCATTTAATAAGTCCTCCATATTTTCCTCTTACTTTCCATATAAGTTCCAATACAATGGCCCCTAGTATCCTTTCTTTGATATGTGGTCCCAAGTTAGTAATTTTCTCCTTGCCACCAGCCATAGAAAGAAGGCTATTTTTGGCCAAAGTTTCTTCCTCTAGATATTTCTCCACATCACATCTCTTGACAATTATTTATGTCTGGCTAAAATGGAATAAGCTTCTTTAAGGTTAAACATCCCATTTGTTTGATAACCCTAGCATAATTTGTCTAGCCTCTGATCAATAGGAATTCTTCTTTCCTACAACTCCTCATTCAGGCTATTCTATGGATTCTCCTCTTAAGGTACAGTCCAATCTTATTTTGTCTTCCATAGTCTCCATTTGGAATCGTGTTGGGCCTCCTTCCAGTGGTCAACTACCTTGGTATTTCTTTGTTCAGTAGTGAAGTTTTTAAACTCGTTGAATTCTTCTTTCTCACTGAGTTTGGGAAGTTATTGCCAAACCTCTTCCCAGAAAAGTGGCGTATCTCCTCCCCTGATTTCGTAGAAGGAGTGCTCTTGGATTAGACTCTTGTTAACTTGGACCAGGCTCTAGATAAAGGAGACTTGGGAGATTGTCACCTCTCAGATTTTTTTCGCTTATGAGGAGGTTGTACAATATTTCTTGTTCTAGATACTCTTCCAAAGCTCATTCCCTCTATGAATCCATCATCACTAGAGTCTTGCTTCTAGCACTTGGTTCAAAACTTATGTATCCCTAAAACCTAGTTCCCCATCATATTTAGCATGCACAATTTCTCCCACATTACCAACGACCATTTCTTGGTTTTCTTAACCCCTCTCCATAAAATGCTTTTGAATTTAAACATGATTTATTTGTATATAACCTTTGGAGCTTACATCATAAGCATTTGGTAAATAGGAAGTTCCTGGAGGACTGCTTTAAGCAACACCAATCTACTAGCCACATTAAAGAATGAAAGATCCAATTATTTAACTTGGTAGAAATCTTCTGAAGGACCTCTTGCCAACAAGAGGCTTTCATAGCATTGGTCACTAGTGGCACCTCTAGATATCTAGTTGGGAGATTTGCAATTTGAAAATCCAAGACTAGCTGAATGATGTTGTATTGGGGCATTACATTTAAAGAATAAAATACAAGCTTTCACGTTGTTGATAATGATCTAAGACACCTCCATAAAATCGGAAAGGATTTTGCAAATTCCTCTTGACTCTTTGAGAGTGGCTTGACAGAACAATAAGATATCATCCATGAACTATTGATTACTTATAGTAATATCATTTCCATATAGACACAATCCTTTGATAATGTTTCTCTCGCATGCACTTTTTAGTTATCTACCTAACCATTTTGCCGCCAAAATGAAGAAAAATGGATAGAGGGGATCGCCTTGTCTTAGGACACACAAGGGGTTAAAAGTGTTAGTAGCAGACCCATTGAGCAAAATGGAGAAAAAGGGGGTTGATATTAGAGATCAAATCTAGGATATCCAATGCCACGAGAATCGAAAGGAAGCTAATATCTAAACCAGATAGTCCAAGTTAAACCTATCATATGCTTTAGACAAGTCTAGTTTAATCAACATGCCTTGCTTCTTTAATTTATTCAAAGAATGTAATACTTCATGAGCCACAACTATACTGTTACTAATATGTCTCCCTTCTACAAAGTGAGTTTGTTCTGTTGAAATTAAATATTTAAGCATTGATTTCAAATGAATGACTATAGCTGAAGAAATGGTATTGTAGATCTCATTACACAATACTATGGGTCTAAACCCACCTAGATCTTCCAACGTATTTGTCTTGGGGAATAAACTTATGAATGTGGAATTTAGACTAGTCCCTACCTTTTGTTGGCTCCTAGATTTTTCCACCAGTGCTTGGACTTCTTTTCCCACAAAGTGCCAACAAGATTTAAATAATTCTATGTTAAAGCCATCAAGACCCAGTGCCTTATTATTTAGCATGGCTTTAACTACCTCCTCCACTTCCGCATACGATATCTCCCTCATCAATGCTTCATTATGCTCCTAACCTACCAACTTTAGAATATAGGTTGTGACCCTCTTTATAACCTATTGTATTGGTTGTTCAGAATCCGTCATCAAGTTTTGATAATATTCTATTAATTCATGTTCCATCTCCTCATGTTGAAGCAGTCTCCTTTCGTCCTTCAACATGAGGCAAAAGATCCTATTGTGATGTATGTGTTTAATCATCAACTCATTATTATTATTATTATTAATTAGTTATTATGTTGATAGGTAAGTTTATTTTGGAATGGTGTTTTGAATTTTAATTTCTATTTCAAATTTATGTCACGCATGATCTTGTTTTCTTCATTTTTCCCATTTTCTCATGAGATTCATCCTCTTTATTCATCTGCAATGTTAAGTTAAAACAAGACATGAATAAATTTTGTTCAAAATGTATTTGTATAACATGAAATAAGACACTATATTTAATGCACCATAAAGGAACATTATTAAAGTAATCGATTGATCTAGATTTATGTAGGAATGAAATGAAATATACAATTAAATAGAAACACGTAACTATAATAAAAAATAAACTTCAGTTGATTAATAAAAAATACTGAAAATTGTTTACATGCAGAATGGAAACCAACTAGCTTGAGCAATGGTAGCTTATTTCTTAGAAGAGGTGTGGCAGCTACATGCCTTCTGAATCATGTTACAATGAGGCTCACAGACCTTTTTAGCATTGAGAAACAAAATAAATTCTAAAAATCCAAAAACCTAACCCTAGGAGATGAAGCAGCAAAAATTTGTTGGCCCTGCTGGGGTTGGTTCATACACCAACTTCCTGGGGTCGTAACTTTGGCATACAATCTTTTTTTGATGCATACGATTCCTTGTTAGAAAGATATATTTGAGGATTAGAAATTTCAATAGTAAAACCCTACTGAAAGTTATTATTTTCCCATTTTTCCAAAAAAAATTCATTTAGGGCCTCAAAATGACTCTCGAAGTTCAGGACGAAAAACTGCCAACTAGTAAATTGTGCTACAATTAAGGAAGCTGAAAGAAATAGTGGGGGGGGGGGGGGGGGGTCCAAGTGGAATAGGTAGGTTTCCACCAATATCCAATCAAATTAGTCCTTTCCCATGTGGAAGCAATGGTTCCTATTGCGTTGAGTGCCTCCATGAGATGGGGAACTTTTGCTAAAGTTGGTCCCTAGTAAGCCACTTGCCTTGGTGAAAGAGTTAGCCAATTTTGAAAAACCGATACAGTTAGATCTTCGGTTGGAAATTGATCTTGATTTTTTTCCATGATCCGATTAGTTATGGCATGTTCCATGTAGTATGGGTTGATCTTTGTTTGTGTTAGTTTTGCTACAATGTCTGAGGTGTCCAACAGTGGTGGAAAGTACGACCAAAGGTGGTCCACATTGAACATTAGGTGTAGGCCAAGGAATTGGGGAATACTGAGCTCAAAATCATTTTCTCCCACATCCCTGTTGATGGTGTAAGGTCCATATCAAAGTGGTTGGAGCTTATGATTGACTCCAACAAGGTATTATTTCTACAAATGAAGCCAAACTTTGTCGCTCACATTAAACTTATGTGGCACTTGATGCTAATCATGTCGCTGCTTGTATTTCACATTGGAATTATCCAATATGTCTTGAACATGCTGGTGGATGTGTTGGATGTGTTCAATAAACTTGGTTTCTTTATAAGCCTCGAACTATACATGTGCAAATTCTACCTATGTAATCGCATGAGGCATGGCAACATCAATTAGACACAATGGTTGAAATCACAAACCCACTTGAAAGGGACTACGACTAGTCAAGCTATGGAGAGATCTGTTATAACTATGTTTCACATAAGGAAGGCTCTCATCCCAGGTTCATTGATGCTTATAGTTGTACATGTGGAGAATGTGCACTATCATTCTATTAATGATCCATGTCTAGCCATCAATCTAGGGATGGAATGTAGTTGACTTGGTAAGCTTGGTGTCTAATAATGTACAGAGTCTTGACCAAAATGTGCTCAAGAACCTGCTATCCTCATATGATATAATGGTATGTGGGATCCAAAAATGAACCCATACTCGTTAAAAGAAGAGTTTGTTAGTTTCCTTTGTTGTGATACTCTTCTTGCAGGCCATCAATATAGCCATCTTAGAAAATCTATCCACGACCACAAATACATAGTCGTTACCATTCTTAGTAGAAGGTAAACCATATAGAGAGTCCATGGAGATGGACTCCTAGGACTGGTTGGGAGTAGGAAGAGGAGTGTACAGGCATTACTTCTTGATAGTTTGTTTGGCGATGACACAAGAAGTGCAGGATCTAATATATTCTCCAACATCATGTCGGAGTTTTGGTCAATAAAAATAATTATGTAGTATGACCACAATTTTATCCACACCAAAGTGTCCCATGACCTGACTGTAGTGCACCTCTTAAATCATCTTTTCACGCTCGCTTGAAGGTACAAAAAAGTGGCTTAGATAAAATTATAACACGTCTTGGAAGTGGAAATCTGGAACTTGCTTGCCCTCCACTAGCATTTGGTATGTGGTGGCGAACTCTGGATCATTTCTGTATATTTGTGGTCATCCAAAGGTCTTGTGGCCATAAGAGTTGAGAAGAGTAGTCAATGCTACAACTGGGGGCTGACTGAGGCAATTTGCAACATGATTGGTGTTTCCCTTTTTTTATTTAATGTTCAAGTGCAAATATTGCATATATGTTGACCACTTTTGATGGAAATCATTTTGCAACTTCTCTTGTGTTTGTATAAACTGAAGAGGTCAATGATCTATGTGGATGACTGCCTCCTTCCCCATAATGTAATGTTTCCATTGCCAACAATATTACATGATATAATACATCTCCTTATCATAGGTGGGGTACTTTCGAATTGTATCGGAAAGTGTCTCACTATGCTAGGCCACCAGATGCACTTGCTGGCTGAAAATAACACCAATAGACTATTCAGAGGCATGTATCTCAATTTCAAATGGTCATTGTAGTTTTGGAAATGTGAGTACATGTGTAGAGAAGAGGTGGTGCTTTAGCTCGACGATTGCATTTTGTTGGGACTCATACCAGGAAAACTTTTCTTTCACTCTTCCCTTGGTAACTTGACTCAAAGGCCAAGTGATATGGGAGAATCCTAACATGACCCTATCATAAATATTGGCAAGGCCCAAAAATATGTGAAGTACTGTTAAAGTGGTTGAGGCTGACCAATACTAAATGACTTGGATCTTAGTCGGATTCACATGCATGCCTTGATCATCTATGATGTAATCTAGATATTGGACCTGGCTCATGCCAAAGGTTCATTTCTCCAAGTTGGCACATAGTTTGTGTTGCCATAGGGTTTGAAGGACCTACTGAATGTGTTGCAAGTGCTCTTCCAAACTCTTGTTGAAGATGAAGATGTCACCCAGATATAAAACCACAAACGAGCTGTTGAAGGGACAAAACATGATATCCATCAACCTCATAAAAGTTGCAAGGGCGTTTGTCAACCCAAAAGGCATGACCAACCATTCAGAAAGGCCCTCCTCAGATTTGAAGGTAGTATTCCATGCATTTTTGGCTTGTATTGGAACCTCGTGATAGCCAGGCTTTGAATCCATCTTGCTGAAATACTTTTCCCCCTTGAGTTGGTCCAAATGGTCATCAATATGTGGGATTGGATACTTGTTCTTAATAGGTATTTTGTTTAGTGCCCAATAATCAATGCAGAGCTTCTAGGTCCCATCCTTCTTCTGTACAAGTACAATCTAGATCCCACAAGGTGAGGAACATAGTAAAATGTGCCCTTTTGTAGAAACTCCTACATATGCTACTTGATCTCTTCATTTTCCATAATGGAGCAGCAATATATCAAACCATTGGGTAGAGGTGCTCCGAGAGTCAGATTGATTGAATTATTGACCTAACAGTGTAAGGGTACCCCTGTGGGTCAGGAGAAGATGTCCCTTTATTCTTCCATGACCTTATCCACCTGCTTCTACTGCATGGAGGAACCCTTCCCGGGGGCCATGGATGTGGCCACAATACTCCCCTTAATTTGAGAGCGAATTAGAAAGAAAATATTTTTTTTGGAATGGATGCAAGCTTGTGCATGTGACTTAGAGTTTTATTAGTAAAAAAACAAGTTAACTCAGGGTTTGGGCACTGGAGTGGTTAGTTAGACCCTGGGGGTCCTATAGCTCCTAAGGAAGGTCAGGTTGGTCTTGTTTTTTTCAATTCCACTTCCTTAACTGTACTTGGGGAGTTGAATCATATCATAGTAACTCTTCATCACATATTTACCCCAGTGGACCAGTAATCTTGGGTAAGTGTGGGAGGAGGGTATTACACTTTGAGCTTTCAATATTACCTCCAAATGTTATGATCCCTTTATATGCTTAATATTCATATTTAATTTAGTTTGTGCTTTCTCTAAATTATTTTTGAGGGTGAGAACTTCTTCTTCCATCCTCTCACACTCTTTAACTTTCTCCTTTAATTGTAGTTGCATAATGTCCTCCACCACTTTAGCCTCTTCTAGTTCAACTTTTAACTAGATAACCTCCTCTAATTAAACTCTTCTTTTTTATAATTTAACAATTTTTTTTTGTTTTCTTATTCATCTTCTTGAGTCTATCAATTTCCTCTAGGGTAGTAATCAACTCCCCCTCAAGTTCTACCTCACTTTCTTCTTCTTCTTCAAATTCATTGTGTCCTTCCACCAGGGTTTCTAGGGATAGCATTATAAATTCACTAAATCCATCGTCATTAAAGATTCATTTGAACCTTCATATGCACTACTATCTGCTTGTGCATATAAGCTCTTATTTTTAAACCTTTTCGCTTTTTGCATGTTATTGTGAAAAATTCTAAATCTACACATCAGAAACCCCTACTTCAATTACACGTTTAACATCTCCTACTTGTTCTTTGCATTAACAGATTATTAAATTACATAAATATTGATGTAAAACACTATTGCAACCTACACATACATACAGATCATGAAAAAAAATACACTGAGACAATCACACAAGGGACAATGTTATTTTTGGACAATCGTCCACAGAAAAATTCAATTCGGGAAAACTGGTGCAACATATAGAAGGTTTGTATTATTAAGAAGATTCTTGAATACAAATAGGGTGCCAAATATGGCTCAATGCTGCACCCTCCATCCTCAAGGAAGTTAGCTGAATCTTCATGTCATCATCTTGAAGGTTTTGAATTCTGCAATAGACCTCCAACTGACGAACCCAATTGTCAAGCTTCTCTGCATTCACTTCACCAATATACATGGGCAGTTCAAATTTAACATCAAGTTTTAACAGGGGTGTTTTACCAGTTCCTTTTGAGGTATGTTGATGAGTATGAGTAAGGGTTGTATTAGTGGAAGAGGATGAAGATGCCTTTGAAGTTAAAGAAGAAGATGGTGGTGGAGATGGTGGAGGTTTACCTCCTCCTCCTGAAGAACCTTCTCCTTTTGGAGGCTTTGAGCTTTCACCCTGTAGTCTGGTATTCCTCTCTTCATAGAGGCTTTCACCATCTATGTCATGTCAAAGAAAGCCTTCCTAAAAACCTTATCATCTTCTGTCATATTTGTAGGCTCTCCCTCATGTGACATGCTCACTGAAGCCTCAACTACAATTTGAGGTAGAACTAGTGATGGATATTGTCGCATCCTTGCATTCCTTCTCCTTGACCCAACTTCAGGACTTTCAATGACCAGCTTCCCTTCTCCTCTATTGAGCTTCAACCTTGTAAGCATGTCATTCACTTGCAAACAGTTAAATCCTTCTCGCACAAAGAAAACCAAGAGATCTGATACCAAACTTGATCTGAATGGGATAATCAGTTTGTTGTATGAAATTCCTTTTCGGAATATGTTAAAAGTGCTTAAGGATTCATGAGGTTAATTTCAAGTTTAAACATGAGTTTTTAAGTGTTTTTATGTAAATTTCATGTACAAATTAACATAAACAAATGACTAAACAACAACATATAACAAACATGAACATCACCAAAATAGTATCACAATAGCACATGATGAAGGAGTTCACCCCGCTTGGGCTACATCTCCTTGGTCTAGCTTCCAATGGCTTGGCCCTCTCTATTATGCTCAAAAGTGTGAATACATCAGTTTACAATGCTTAGACAGCTTTGAAACTTGTTCCAATCGCTCCAGAATGCCCAAAAATGCCTGTCTAGCCTCTTTCTACTCCTGAATTGGTAAAAAACTAAAGAAGTTATGGCTTCCCCAAGTATTTCTGCTAATCGCACCACAAACTCCCAAAAATCCAGCACCATCCTACAAATTAGTCCCAAATTGTGCTAATGAAGCACCGATTTCGTCGATTTCCGGGTGAAATTGTCAGGTGCGTTAAATAGCCTATAAGGCCTTAAATCCAAATTTTATGGCCATATGGGGGCCAAATACCAGGGGCTAAGGCCAAAGGCCCGCCCCCGCTCCTCTCCGCTAGTGGTCATGTTGGGTGGTGCGTCCAAAGTTTGGCCCCTATGGGCTATCCCTTTTCCTGGAATGCGCACGACATATCATTTAAATAAATCCCGAAGACTATAGTGGTTAAGAACTATTATGTTGGCTCGTTGGTAGGATCTCTAGCTTGTTGCTTGGTGGTTGTGGGTTCGATCCCCGCTACTACTGCTTGGACCTTAGACAAACTTTTGGTGGCCCCCGAGCTACCATGTGGCAGCCTCTGGCTGGGCCACATGTCAGCCTATGGTTGGCCACCTTCCATCTAATAAAAAAACTGCCAAATGCACCCAATCCAAAAACTGCCCCTTGGTATCATATGATTCAGTGAAGGCCCATTGACCAGTCAACCCTGCCACGTCAGCCTGCACAGTTAGTGCCACGTCAGCAATACGGACTACTGACTGGGCTGTCACATTTTGTAAAAATTCACCTACTTGGGAAAGCGAACAGAACATGATTTTGGGAGCATATGGTGTCTATTTCACATGAAATGAGTTGCGTCAAATTCAGGATGACAAGCACTACACAGTGATTCAGGTTCCACACTGATCTGACAACTTTGAATTTTGAGCTATTGTTTGAGCACCTAATTAGCTAGCACAACTTTTATCAGGAAACCCCGTGTTGAACCTATTGAGGTAGTTTTTCGTAAAGTGGAGGAGAAGATTCTCTTACTATAAGTCTTGAGAATGGCGAGTTGGTTACAGGTGAATAAGGATTGGAATGAGATCTCCCATTCTTGGTCCTTGATCATATTTTCATGAATGTTTCCCTTAATATGTGGAACCTCTCCCTCCTTTTATGGATCCTTAACTCCCTCTCCTTCCCTATAAATGAGATCCCTACTATTCACAACTGGTTGGATATTGTTTGGTTGCCTTCCTAGTGCTAAACTATGCTCAAATGTTGCCCATTTTTCTAAGGAGAAAGGAGTGCTTAGAGGTTAAGGCTAGGACTTGTAAACTCACCTAAAGGAGGCTTCCAACATCAAGGCTTAAGTGGTTGTAATGCTCCCTTTACCATCTATTAATAATACATTATGTGTTTGTTTTCCACAAATGTGTCAATCATTGCTTATTTAGTATAATACTCCTTGATCTATTATATGGTTTATATCATAATGGTTTTTCTATGTATGTATTTGTTGTCTCCACGTGATTTTCCTTGCAGGTATTCATCCATAATGGTGAAGAGGAGATTGAGCTTGGAAGTGGAAGAATCAAGGATGACACCAATGAACATTAGCATCAGAGTGAGGTAGGTCATCTATCCTCCTTTGTGTTTTATTTTACAAACTAGGAAATTTTGCACATATTTGACTTTGTTTATTGCTAGATCCTCCCATAGGACTAGAGGGATCATTTCTGTCCACAAAAAGGATTTCCTGCACAACAAAATGGTGACTCCAGTGGGGAGCTTATAGCCCTTCAAGCCTCCTTTTTATGTTTGGTCTTTATGATTAGTTTAGCCAACCTCCTAGTGATTTGTAACTTAGGTTCATTATGGGTCTACATTCTGAGTAGTATGCTCTTTAGAGAGTCAATTTTGGATCTCTCTTTGAGTTTCTTTTCATTTTCATAAGTCTTTCTTGCCCATCACATTTTACCCAGAAAGAGTCGCATTGTCAGCATTGGTTTTACCTATTAAAGTCATGCTGAAGACCTTGTCAGTTTGTCAGCACGGGTTTTTACCATTAAAGTAGCACTAAAAACCCTTGTCAACACGGATTTTGACCATTAAAGTAGTGTTGGTCCAAAAAATGAGAATTGTTATTGTTTTTATCAGAAAAGTCTAGTGTGTCTTGATCTCTGAAGTGTCCTCCTGCTCTGTGTGCATAGAACTTTCCATTATTTTTGTTGATTTCTTATTGGTTTGCAAAAGTCCATCCCATTGTTTGAAGTAGTCAAAGTGAATTCTGCTTGAGTCTTTAGTTCTTTAGGTCAATTAAATTTACTGGTTTCTACTTGTGTGTGTGGAAATAATACTGATTTGTTGTTGGCTTAAGCATTATTAGTTATTTTGGAAACCATAGAAGAAACGACATTTGCATTTGCTTAGCTTTCATGTGAAGGTTTGCTTTTCAAAATTGCATTAGATTACACTGTGTTGAAAAGTCATTTTTGGGATTGTCATTGAGCATAGATCACATTTCTTAGCGTTGAAAGCTGGAAGTGCATTCTCATTCATTGAAGAGGAAAAGTGAAAAAAATTCATGTAGATGCATTTTAGTGAATTAAAATTCCTTTTACTTTTGGTGGGTGCATTGGAATAGTGAAATTGAAAAATCTAGTTAGGAAGCTTTGTTTCTTGCATACTTGGTTGTTGTACCAATGTTTTAATGTCTTCCCTATGCTAGATAGATTTCATTGAAATGAAAAGTATCATGTTTTCATTTTAGTTGCATCATGGGTGTGTTCAGGTGACATCGATTTTTGAGCCTTGAAACTGAAACTTAATTCAATATCAACTTAAAATTTATTTCAATTAACCTAAGGGGAATTTTGAACATTAATGAAAACATTTAGAGGTCTATGCTAAATATGTGTTATGACGTCGTTAAATGTAGGAGTTGTCATTATTTGCCAACATTTTATTCTGGGGATGAAATCTCGTTCCACATACGGAAGTGTATAGGAACGTTCTCCAATACATTCAGGTATATAGGAGATGCTCCACGCATGGTAAGTATATGGGAATACTCTCATCGAATGGTTACACATTAGACAGAACTACTATGGACTGCACTCCCACGTATTGTCTAATATATTTTGGGAGTCCCGTATAGGTTGCTACCCATCCATAGGTAACCGAGTATATCTCCTTGTATACCGTGATACACCAAATATATCATTCGGGGAGATTGGATTCCATACATTAAGTCCTTGGTTTTCCAAGTTGTATATAGCAATTCATGGTTTCTTGGTAGACTCTCATGCCTACTTACCCACTTTTTGATTTATTTTTTGTTAAGTTCTAAAATTAATTGACCGCGGAACAACATCCTTCTTGTGGAAATACTCCTTAGTAGATCTTAGGTTGAGACTAATGGAAACAATTCCTGAGTCCACCAATCAAGGAAACCCCTCTGATAGGAATCCTGGTCCTTTTCCTTCTTTTCAAAATGTTGGTGCTCCTTATATAGCAATGTTGTCCCTTCCCGGATTTACCATTGGTTTTCGAGTTTGGTTGTTTTCGACCCCTATGGTTCTGAATGTGCAAACTTCTTCTTAATCGGGTTCTCCTCCACCTGAACAATATCAACCTCCAGTTGATCCTAAAGTTGACTCTTTGCCTTCTTCACCTATTTGGTCTTCTTCCTCTTCTTCCTCTTCGTCTAGTGAAAGTCTACAAGCTAGTAACCATGTGGATAAGAAAAAAAAGAAAAGGAAGATTAAGAAGAAGAAAAATAAGAAAGGGGGCAACCAAGCAGCCATTGCTACAAATGCAACTAATGTGGAGAAACCTTCCAATAAACCCTACAAAGTTAAATTTCCTTGCATGCTTTGTAAGGGTGACCACCTTTGTAAGGGTGACCACCTTTATAAAGATTGTCTTGGTATTCCTAAGATATTAGAAGTTTGTTCTACAGGCTCTTATCAGCCTTCATCACCAGCCTCTGGAGATCATGTTGGTGAAAAACCCTCAACTAGTGATAGTAAGGTCCATGGGAAAAAGGGTAAAGTCAAGTTTCCCTATAAGTTATGTGAAGGGAATCATCCTATTCATCTTTTTCCTTGTATGGATGAAGCCTCAAAAGTGTTGGACAACCTTACAACTTCTCAGCCTCATCTTCTGACTGGTTATCAAAATCTTTCCCCTTGTCCTCCACTAATTGACCAAGTGATTGATCAGAATTCATATCTAGTAAATCCCACTCTCTCTAAATGTGAATCCCATGATCCCATTCTCAACCAACCATAGGTTGAAAAAATGGTTGACTCCATTCCACCTTCAGTTAATCGTACATTTCCTGTAGAGAGTGAACTTCATGTTGCTCAGGTTCTCCTCATTTCTTCATATTCCAATGAATTGGGGGGAATTCCTCCCATTCCCACAGTACTAGGGGGCGATCCTCCCATTCCCATAACCCAAGGGGGTAGTTCTTCCATTCCCATGGCACCCCCTCCAAGTAGTATGGTCACTTCCTTTGATTGGAGTCAACTAACGAGATATCTTCTTCCTTCTTACACGCCCTTTCAAATCACAGTACATGCTTATAATATACCTGTGCCTAGCACAATCCTAGATGAAGGCACATCGGTTAGTATTATGTCCTCAACTACTTGGCAAGCTTTAGGTTCTTCACAGTTTGTGCGCATTACCCAAAATTTGTTGGCTTTTAACAGAGGAACCAATCAACTGTTAGGGATCCTTCCTAAGTTTCCTATTACTTTGGAAGGAAAAATCATGTATATTGATGTGATGGTTTTCTAAGGCCCTTTGAATTTTAATTTACTCATTGGTCATGACTAGTCATGGGAACTCTTTTCTCTTCTCTCTTTTGTGTCATATGTTTCTCGCATGAAGGAATAATTGTGGCCATTGATCAACTTTCGTTCGTTGGTCCTAATTTGACTCCCAATCAACCATCTTCCCTAAATGGTCCTTGTATGCAAGTGGTATCACCCCTGCCATAGGTTAATTATGTGGCCACATGTTCCATGCCCGCATCTACTGATGATCTAGTTAGTGATATAGTGCATCATGTACTGGGGGCATTGGAGCCTAATCTTTCCATTAGATCCCTTGACATGTATCCCTTCCAAAACGTTGTTCTCCCATCTGATGAGAACCTCTTGGAAGCCATGGCCTCTTATGGTCCATAATCAAGGTTCTTAGAGCACAGTTCCTTTTCTTGTGTCAAGATCCTTAAAAAATGAATCAAGGTTCTTGGAGCATAGTTCCTTTTCTTGTGTCAATCACCTTAAAAAATGAATCAAGGTTCTTAGATCACAGTTCCTTTTCTTGTGTCAATCTCCTTAGAAAATGAATCAAGGTTCTTGGATCATAGTTCCTTTTCTTGTTTCAAGCTCCTTAAAAAATGAATCAAGGTTCTTGGAGCACAATTCCTTTTCTTTTTTCAAGCTCCTTAAAAAATGAATCAAGGTTCTTGGAGCACAGTTCATTTTCTTGTGTCAAGCTCCTTAAAAAATGAATCAAGGTTCTCGGAGCAGAGTTCCTTGTCTTATGTCAAGATCCTTAAAAAACGAAACAAGGTGTCAGATCAAAGTTCCTTGTCTTGTGTCAAGCTCCTTAAAAAATGAAACAAGATGTCATGAGCATAGTTCTTTTCCTATGTCAAGCTCGTTAAAAAATGAAACAAAACCCCTTCCAATTTGAGTCTTTGATTAGATCTCGTAAAATCCCAGTTGAGTCTTTCACTTGATCTTGTAAATGAACCTTCATTCCATCCACCTGTTAGCAACCAGTAATCCACTTAGGTGTATGAAATGAAGCTTGGGGGACATGTACCTCGAATTGATTCATTATACTGGGGGAATGCAAACTTATTTCAAGCATAGTTTTTCTTTGTTTCAAACTTGTGTAAAAATGAAACTAATCTCAAGCATGGTTTTTCTTTTTTTCAAGCTTGTGTAAAATGAAACCAATCTCAAGCATGTTTTTTTTGTTTCAAGCTTTTGTAAAAATGAAACCAATTCAAGCATGGTTTTGTCACTGTTTCAAGCTTGTGTAAAAATGAAACCAAATCCAAGCATAGTTTTTTCTCATGTTTCAATCTTGTGAAAAAATGAAACCATCTTCAAGTATCATCAAGCATAGTTTTCCATGTTTCAAGCTTGTGTAAAAATGAAACCATTCCCACCCTACCTCTCATGATTGTCATTTTTATTAGCCTATTTTTTCCAAATGAGCCTTGGTTTTTTCATTCCATAGTCACCATCTCCTTGGCAGATTATATGCTTTCACTTGATTGTTTTACCCTTGCCCGAGGAACATCTGCAATGAGTGGTCTTATTGGCCAGGCTCTTGACCTTTACATGTTTTGATCAGTTCCATCATCACCAAAACCAGTTTCCATCCCTTTATACCACTCGTTCCTCCAGGTGGAGTCTTCTTTCAGCTCTTTTCAAACTACTAAAACATGAAAAGATTTCCTAGCACTTGTCTTTTCGAACTTGTAAAAGTAAATGAAAAGACGTTTACTTAGTATAAGTTTAACCCTTTTCTGGACTTAGATAGGTTAGTTACGAAAAAGGAATACCTTAGTGAAACATGGCTAAGAGGTTCTCTTGAGTACTGTTTTCTACCTCTTTAGATTTGAGAGACTATTTACAAAAAGGGACATCTGGAGTTTTCTTTTCCACCTCTTTTTCAAACTCTCTAAAAATGAAAAAGATGTCAATTTACCCCTCCGTCGGACTCGTAAAAATAAAACGACGAAGGACTTGTCACCATGACGAGACCGATCTACTCCTTCTTAGGGCTCGTTAAAAATACTAGGATGGATTCATTCGAAGGATGAACTTATACGACAAGCATATGGTATCCTCTTCAAGATTAAGATTAAAAATAATGAAGTACTCTCTAGAAATAGTGGGGGGAATGGAAGTAAACATATATCTTGTATTTTATATAAAGGCAGCATGTCGCTCTTGAACATGACACTTTTCCATATCTTGTGTCGGGTTTGGTTTATCTTCACTTCGTCACTTGCCTGACTGGGTTTCGGGAATCCATTTACCTCTCAAATGACTATATCCTATTATCATCATGACCTTTGATCCTATGTTGAGTCAAATGTTGCCAATTTTGGAGTCGTGTCACCAATATATTCAAGATAAGTCCCATCTGCAATTCAAACTACTGATATCATGTTTGACTTTTCTGCAACAATCTTGAATCACTCTTTCCAACTCTGTAAAATCCTATGTTTCATGTCAATGATGTGGGAAACATTATGTCCCTCCTTTGACAGATCACTTCTTGTTGGCTCCAACTCATTATCCGGGAAGATGATCTAGAAACTCCCTTTTATTACCTTGGAGCTTGCATGCCTCAACGAAAAGTTATTCACATTCAACAATAGGTTCACATCATTGGCCTTCGATCAAATGATTCTGAGTGTTCAAATTCATCTTCATTTTTCACACTCGTGGATTATGTTGTTGTACCTTGAGAACCATCGTCATTATTGGTGGTTTCTACCATGTTCAACTCTAACACATCTATTCACATGGTGGGATTCATACTTTGGTTGGATCAAGACAGAGATGAAGACCCTGGGTTTCATCTAATAAATCCAGATTGTGTGGACCTATTAGATATTCATGATTGTACACATGATCCCTTCTATTCAGATGGTTGTGTCCATGTCGTGAATCCATACACATTATACTTTCTATTTGGATTGTTGCGTCCATGTCGTGGATCCATACATATGATCCTTTCTATTCAAATGGTTATGTCCATGTCATGGATCCATATACATGATCCTTTCTATTCGGATGGTTGCATCCATTTCGTGGATTCATGTATTGTTAGATGCCTACTTAGATATGTATTATTAGGCATACTTGCATTAGATATGTCAAATATCTTGTATCGTGTTTTATTTACAGGTCTCCTGACGGTGTTTCTTCGAGTCCTTGCCTTGACTTGTAAAGAATTTCAACCATCACTTCTCGTTTTTCCTTCATGCTTTAGGGGGCATTTGTTATACAGTATTTTGTCACACTCCTTGTCTTGTATCCTGAAGCGTCAAAATGATGAAAGTTGTCAGTGTATTCACCATGAAACATGTTCAGAAGCACCCCTGGAAAAAAAAAAAAAAACAAAAAACAAAACAAAACACAAAAACAAAAACAAAAACAAAAACAAAACAAAAAACAAAAACAAAAACAAAAAAAGCAAAACAAAACAAAAACAAAACAAAACAAAAACAAAAACAAAAAAACAAAAAAAACTTCCCTTGAAATAATTTTGAAGAAACTTATCAGAAAACCTTGTTTTCAGGATCAATTCTTTTTGCATCCCTGGTGACCCATGCTAGTACCTTGTTCCACTATATTGTACTAGCATTTTTAGCGCAGATTTTATCAGGAAAACTCGCGCTGAACCTCTTCAGGAAGTTTTTTCCTAAAGTGGAGGAGAAGCTTCTCTTACTATAAGTCTCGAGAACGATGCGCTGGTTACAAGTGAATAAGGATTTGAATGAGATCTCCCATTCTTGGTCTTTGATCCTACTTTCATTGATATTTCCCTTAAGATATGGACCTCTCCTTCCTTATATGGATCTTTAACTCCATCTCCTTCCCTATAAATGAGATCCCTACTACCCACAACTGGTTTGCTATTGATTGGTTTCCTTACTAGTGTTGAACTATGCCCAAATGTTGCCCATTTTGCTAAGGAGAAAGGAGTGCTTAAAGGTTAAGACTAGGAGTTGGAAATTCACCTAAAGGAGGCTTCCAACATCAAGGCTTAAGTGGTTGTAATTCTCCCTTTGCCATCTATTAATAATAAATTATGTGTTTTCTTTCCATAAATGTGTTTGATCCGGATTTTAACAGGAACACAACAAATTACAGATATAACCATGAATATACAGATGCAGCAGAAATAATACTTCATTTGATTAATATCAAATAATGACATGTGCTTACAAACAGAAATGGAAATAAACCAGCGAGGGTGATGGTAGCTTATCTCTGAGAAGAGATGTGGTGGATACATGCCTCTAAACTGTGTTACAATGAGGCTCAAGGGCCTTTTTATTATTGAACAATAAGAGAAAACCCTAAACAACCAAAACCCTAACCCAAGGAGATGTAACACCAAGAGTTTATAGGCCCCGTTGGGGTTAGTTGGACAGCTAACTTCTCGGGTTCGTGACTTGGTCATATTATCTCCGTTTGACGTGCATGATACTCCATTGGAAAGATCTCTCTGAGGACTACGATAGAAAAGATGATTTTATCAAAAAAATTGAAAGAGACAGTTGTGGCGGTCCAAGTGGGATAGGCAGGTGGCCACAAACATCCACCTGGATCATTCCTCTCCCCTTTGGAAGCAATGGTCCCGATTGCATTGAGTGCCTCCATGAGATGGGGAAACTTTTGTTGAACTTGGTCCCTGGTGAGTTGTTCTGCAATCTCTGATGTGTCCAATAATGGTGGGAAGCATGGTCGAGAGCAGTCCACATTGAACACTTGGTGCAAGCCAAAGAATGGCAGAATGTTGTGCTCCAATGCATTGTTTACCGCAATCTTGGTAATGGTGTAAGGACCATATCAGAGTGATCTGAATTCTCGATGGGCTCTTGTAAGGCATTCTTTCTGCAAATGCAGCCAGACTTTGTTGCCCACCTGAAACTTGTGTGGCACCCAATTTTGATCATGTCACTACTTGTACTTGGCATTTTTCATAAGGGAGTGGCGATATATTGGCATGTTGGGTAGAGGTGCTCCGAGAGTCAAATCGAGAAAATTCTTGAACTGACAATGTAACGGTACCCCTTTCGGTGAGGAGAAGATGTCCCTATATCCTTTCATGATCGTATCCACCTACTTCTGCTGCGTGGAGGAACCCTTCTTGGGGGTCATAGATGTGGCTACGATCTTCCCCATACTTTGAGAGTGAACCAAAAAGAAAATAAATTTCCTAGTCTAGGAGATGATCTTACTGCCTTTCTTAGCAGAGATGAAAGAAGTGGTGGTAGGTGGGGCTACCTCTGGTATCGTGTATAATGTATTACACAAAGAAATAATAACAACGTGAAGCCTTGACTCATACACAACATGTCACTTCCACAAGTATGGTTGGCCTAATAATAAATCACAAAAATCAAGAGGTGCAACATCACACAATACCTCATCTATGAAGGGCTTGATGCTGTAGGGAAGGTGGCATTGCTGGCAGACTCAGAGATCTCGTCCTTGGTGAAGCCACCTAGTGTTGTATGGTTGTGGGCATGGTATGGTCGGTAGTCCCAACTTCTTCACAACCTCTACGGAAATGAGGTTCTTTTGGCTCCCACTGTCAACAATGAATTGCAGCGGCGAACCCTTCACCCACATTTGTGAGTGGAAAAGACAGTTCCCCTCCTCTGGATCTTTGGGCTCATTCTTCTGGATCTTAGCGGTGGCAATGGTGGCACTAGGCTCTAAATTAATGATCGACTTCCCTTTTTCATTCCTCTTGTCGGGTTCTGACTCAGGGTCGGAACATGCATCTGATTCTGAAGCCTTCAACTCAGCCACTAGTGACTGCTTGGTCTGACACTCATTTTTGTTGTGAGTGGGGCTCTTATGGAACTCACACCACTTTCCTGTGTCCTTCTTTGACTTCGTGGTGTTTTAATTTTCTTGTGGCTTCAATGGGTTGTCTTGGGTCACACCATCTTGGCTTTGTTCTTGGTTCTGCGGTTTGGGGAAGCCTTTCCCTTGCTTCAGATTCACGGATCCAAAGTCTCTCTTCTTCTGTTTAAACTTCTAATCGATCTTGACAATGTATCGGTATGCCATGCCGAGCAAGGAGATGTCCAGGAACTCCATCTCATCCTGGATGTACCTATGTAGGCAGTCGCGGTACTTGAGTACCAAATGTTTCTCAGAATCATTGATGGCCAACTTTGTGCGCAGGGTATGAAAAACATTGGTAAACTCTGGCATATCTTGGTCCCTTCCTTGCCGCAACATGGTCCACTTTATGTATTTGTCCTTGTAGCTCCCGACAAGGTATTACTTCTCCTTGATGGTGTCCCAGAATGAATTCTAAGTGGGAGTGGCTGAAAACAATGAGTTTGTACTTTCATCCTTCTGCTTGCAGCAGGTTTCCCACTAGTCCTTGACGTGGGGGGCTTCTTTGAGAAGAGCGAAAGTAATCTTTTCCCGACTGGAAAAATCATGAACAGAAAAATACCCTTCTAGAAGATTTAACCATTTATCTACGACATTTGCATCTATCTGACCCTCGAATATGGGGATTTCAAAGTTAACTTGTACTTTAAAGGGTGTGGCGTTTCCAGAGTAGATATTAGATGCATCGCCCCTAGGTAGCCATTGAAGGATCTGGGCAAAGTTGTCCATCATCACGTTCCTTTGTCGCTCGAGGGATTCTTAGAGCAAGATTTTGATAGGATCTCCTACCCCCTCATCTTTCTTTACATCCGCCATGGGAGGCTATCGAGATTTGCAAGGATAATATTTCAAAGGTTCGACAAGATCGAGGACTAATTCCTTATATCCCGACCTTGTTGGGGACATGCAAAGAAAAATAAAGGAAGAGCATACCTCTCTGATACCACTGATCCGGCTTTAAACATGAACACAACATATTACATATATAACCATGAATACAGAGATGCAGCAGAAATAATACTTCATTTGATTAATATCAAATAATGACATGTGCTTACAAACAAAAATGGAAATAAACCAGCTAGGGCAATGGTAGCTTATCTTTGAGAAGAGATGTGGCAGCTACATGCCTCTGAATTGTGTTACAATGTGGCTCAAGGGCCTTTTCATTATTGAACAATAAGAGCAAACCCTAAACAACCAAAACCCTAACCCGAGGATTTTAACACTAAGAGTTTATGGGCCACGTTGGGGTTAGTTGGATAGCCAATTTCCGTGGTTGTGACTTGGTCATATTATCTTCGTTTGACACACATGATACCCTGTTGGAAAGATCTCTTTAAGGACTATGACGAAAAAGATGATTTTATCAGAAAAACTGAAGGAGATAGTTATGGGGGTCCAAGTGGGATAGGCGGGTGGCTACCAACATCTACCTGGATCAATGTCAATAATTTCTCATTTAGTATAATACTCCTTGATCTGTTATATGGTTTATATCAGAATGGTTTTTGCTATGTATGTGTTTGTTGTCTCCATGTGATTTTACTTGTAGGTATTCATCCATAACGGAAAAGAGGAGATTGAGCTTGGAAGTGGAAGAATCAAGGATGACACCAATGGACGTTAGCATTAGAATCAGGTAGGTAATCTATCCTCCTTTGTGTTTTCTGGTACAAACTAGGAAAGTTTGCACATATTTTTCCTTGTTTTTTGCTAGATCCTCCCATAGGAATAAAGGGATCATTTATGTCTGTTGAAAGGATTGCCTGCACAACAAGGCCATGAGGGAATTTCAGCTAAGGGCATGAGGGCATTCGAGCAGGGTAGCATTCTTCAATATGGTGGTAAGAGGATCCTTTACTTGCCATTTTTTAAAGAATTGCCTCACAGACCTTAGTTTAGGCTCTACTGTGCTCTTAGGTTTTTTACATTCTTCCCAAAGGTGCCCAGCTTCATGAATTCTTATATTCCCCTTGCATAATTATTGTATTCCCGCAACTCCAAATGAAGCCTAAGAAAGAGTACCCAAATTTGTTGCAAATACATTGGCTCCTTCCTCTGTAAGCTCAACCCCATCTCTTCTCATTCGTTTACATGCCTTAAAGTCACCCACCTATTTCCACCCAGGAAATTTATTTGTGGGTCGATCACTCAACCGCTTAGGATTGTTTGGTTTATGTGCCCATCCTATTTATTGAAAGAGGGTTCTCGAATGTGAGGTTTGATCGGCCCAGATTTACAGCTACGACTCTTCTAGCCTCACCAACGAGTTAGTGGGCGGGTAGATAAAAATTTTGTGAGCTTTATATATGCTACAAGGTGTTATATATGTGTCGATGGGTGCCAAATAGCATGCAATTGGATACTAATATGTTCTTAAGATCCCAAGGATGTGATGTTGTTTGACATGTGCCGGGGTATTTCCAAATACCTTATGTTTGATAGTAGTCATGCTCTACTCAATCTCACTTTATTCACTGAGATACAATATTTCCATAATGTGTAACATATATGAGACTACACTCTTTGTTTTACCTTATATGACTCATTCATACATTGAACCCATATAATAGTAGCTCAGATCAATCATAATAGTTTGGAACTATCTTATAACATGCATTGGTCATACTTAACTTAGCAGGATGTACATTGATGAGGCCATAGGTATAGGTATTTGGTTCTATCTAAGCCTTGATTCCAACCACTTGATGCTTGAATGCATAGTTCCATATTTAGCTCTCTGGTGTAACTTGTGCTCCCATATGTCTCCACTTGATGCTACCTATTTTTTCTAGTCATTTAACTAATCAGTCGAAAACCTACTAACATACCATTCTGCAAGTTTATGATAAAAGTCCCCTTTATTTAAAGTTTGCATGCAGTGTTGGAATTGATTATTTATACAGTTCATATGGTATGTCTTCTATGAGAATTATGGCTTCTATACCAAATACATATGACCTCAATATAAAGTTTGTTTTGGCTTTGTGATGGAAGTTTGCATACAATCTTGGCATTGATTATTTATACAGTTTGTATGGTATGTCTTCTCTGAGAATTATGGCTTCTATACCAAATACATATGACCTCAATATAAAGTTTGTTTTGGCTCTATGATGGAAGTTTTCATACAATCTTGGCATCAATTATTTATACAGTTCGTATTGTATGTCTTCTATGAGAATTATGGCTTCTATACCAAATACATATGACCTCAATATAAAGTTTGTTTTGGCTATGTGATGGAAGTTTGCATATAGTCTTGGCATCAATTATTTATACATTTTGTATGGTATTTCTTCTATGATAATTATGTCTTCTATACCAAATACATATGAACTCAATATATATAAAAAATTAGATCTCTTATAGAAGTTTGCATACAGACTTAGCATCGATTATTTATATAGTTCATAAGATATGTCTTCTCTAAGAATTATGACTTCCATACCAAATACATATGACCTCAATATAAAGTTTGTTTTGGCTTTGTGATGGAAGTTTTCACACAGACTTGGCATCAATTACTTATATAGTTCATATCATATGCCTTCTCTAAGAATTATGGCTTTTATACCAAATAAATATTACCTCAATATAAAGTTTGTTTTGGCTCTTTGATGGAAGTTTTCATATAATCTTGGCATAGATTATTTACACAATTCATATGATATGTCTTCTCTAAAAAAATTGGCTTATATACCAAATACATATGACCTCAATATAAAGTTTTTTTTGCATGGCATCGACTTACAGTATGGAAGTATTTAATTTATGATTTGATTGATGGCATCGAAACCTTGTATTTTCTCAATATCACATTCTTTCTAATATGTGTGTGTGTGTTTATATATTTTTATCATCAACCCTAAAGTGAAACCCTAAGGAGGCTTGGAATATTAATTCAAACATTCAAATGACAGAGATCTCCTTGACAAGTCTCTTCTATGACTCATATGAAATGATGGAAGCTCTAAAGGACATATGAACAATGACCCTAAGAAACCCTATATCCCTAATCTTAAGGTTAGTAGTTGATGATATTCTTGACATATTGTAGTTATCATCAAGAGAGTGAGAAAGTAGTCTATGTCATTGTCATCATGACAGTGACATAGGCAGTCAATCTTATGCATGTAATGTGGTCTTTAATGTAGTAATCCATATGTACATTAGTGACCTGGCACACCTATGTCTCTACATGGTAATAATATAAATGAAATTATCCTTATTATAGTGACATCATTGCAATAGGGATTTTGATGTATCAATTTGACACAAATTCATATATAATACATGAAAATCGAGATTAGCAATTTATCTATTGATGGAA
Source organism: Pinus tabuliformis (assembly GCA_031772625.1). Lineage (NCBI taxonomy): Eukaryota > Viridiplantae > Streptophyta > Pinopsida > Pinales > Pinaceae > Pinus > Pinus tabuliformis. The sequence goes on from CM062813.1 coordinate 592,874,824, forward strand.
ATATGTGCAATACAAGATGATTGAGCAACAATGTCTATTAATGTAATCAAAACCTATAAATTATCAATTTTATTACATATATATTTCTTCATTTGTGTCACAATTTCCCTCTTCTTGGTGCTCAAATAATCAACCAACTTAATTTCACTCACAAGCCCTAGTTTTCCCCTTCATGGTATGTGAGTGGCCTCACTCACCATGGCATAAGTATAGATATTGAGACTAATATTGATGCTTAATGGGATGGTGTATCAACTCATCTCATGCTTTCTCCCAATAATCATTGAATGTCATATTATTGCTCCAAGGTTAGACTATTCAAATTCTAGAAATTTATAAGACTTGTAGCCTTCGACTATTTGCAGGGATCTCTAGCTTCAAGTGATACACTAAATCTAGGTTAATTATTATAGGTTTTCCTCATTCCATATTTAGAATATCTTGCAAACATTTCATCATAGGTATGGTCCCCTGTAGGTTATTCATATTCTCTATTTTTTTAGTTTGCTTGATATTAGAAGTCTCGTGATCATAACACACAGTACACACATACACATATGCCAATATTTATCTAATATTAATCATTAATATATATGCATCGAACATAGCTCTCATTAAAATATCATTTTTATAATTACATGTTTTATTCATAAGTTAGAATATCGTATTTCACTTTTTAGTGATTTTTGCATTCATGACCCATTGATATGCATACTAATTTATTCCACATTCTATGATCAATTCCATATTAATAATGAATATGTAAATAATATCCATTCTATATGACTAGTGCCACAATGGGTGCCAAACTATGTAATGGAGCTTTCTAGGGTAACATACACTCAATCTCCCTTTAAACGTCAATTGCTCATTCAATTTCTCATTTTCTTTTGCATTTTCTCATTTCGTGTGGAGGCAACATATCTTCTTTGGTTGTTCTTCATGTGAATCTTCCTGCTTGGAGGCACCATGTTCACTACTCTATATGTTTTTTAAATGTTTTGTTTTATTAAAATTGCTGTAGGGTCCGACTTGTAACTTGTTCTTGGGTCCAATTTACAACTTCTCTGGAGGCACCATGATATCTCTTTCATTTTTTGTCTTACTTGGTTTGTTGGGCATAGCACATTGTTGGCATTTAATGAACATTATTATTGAGCAATTGTAATCTCTATAAATTACAATGGATTTTACATTTAATTGTTTCATAAACATTATAAATAGTAGAGTGTATCTATGACATTCACAGTCAACCATGTCATAACCAAGTGTTTGAAGCTTCATTCGGTAGTGATTCTAATTTCTATAGTTACTGTCCGTAGCATTTTTGGTAGACTATAAAGTTTTGAAATTTGACATTTATGCTATTATTACTTCTTTGATGAAAATAATCTCTGCATCTTTGTTTCCATCTTTCTTGGTCATTTTTTCTAGTTGTGATCTCTTATGCAATGTTTTAGAGGAAAACATGTTGCTAGGCTAGAAGAGTGAATAACGTAACATGTTGTTGTTGTCTTTGGTCAACCATGTGATTGATGTCTCATTGTCTCTGTATTTTTTGTTTTTTGCATAATTTATATATGTGTTAGTCTAGCTGTGATCTTTTGACAACATGAGCCCATAAATAGAAAGCTCCCATCATAGCAAGGATTTCTTTTGAGAAATTTCAAATATAAATTGTTTGATTGATTGGATTCCAAATCAATGATATCCTAATAGTAAATAGGACTCATGTGATATATAATATCATGAACAGTGATAGTCAACATAGCACATGATGCTCTTACACCTTACAAGGTAATCTTCTCAAATGTTGCCTCACTTCTTAATCATGAACTTATTCTCCACTAGTAAAATTATTGTCCATTTTTTAAGTTGTTGCATGTGTTGAAAAGAATCAATATGAATCTTAACAAGGAATGAATCATAGTTATCATGGACCTTCTGACAATTGAAGACAAATATATTCTTCCTTCGAACTAAGGGAATCTTCAAGGCCTAAGCATCAAAATTAGAACACTTAGGAGTTTTTCCATTAGTGACGGTAACCTATGAATACTCTATATGAAATGATTAAGCTCTAAGCCTTTGGGCACCTTCAAATAATTTTGAACTAATTTTTAGTTCATTGCTTCCCAAGCATCATATATTTATCCATCATCATCCCCATGAATGATCATTATAGCACCTCCATAGTATTCTACTTGCCCAAAAATATTTTCTTTAAGCCCAAACTCCATCACATCATGTTTACAAATCCATACTCTCCATCAGTCTCAGTATTTGGTACACATGCACAAGAAAAATGAACATTTATTTCTAGTATCACATAGACATTCAAATTGTGGCAATCAAACTCAATAATTCTAATGAAAATTTGGACAGAATTTGATCATGTTTTATGTGTTCTTAATTTTAAATATAGAAAATTTTAAACACGCTCAAATCGTAGGCTCCTTATTAGGAGATAAATCATTAATATTTTGAATGATTTCGATGCCTTCCGAAGGCTAAGATAGCCACTAAACAATCCCGGCAAATACTTCCCAAGACCAAGTAAACCACCAAACAATCTAGATAAAGACTTCCCAAGACCAAACCAACCACAAAACAATCTTCCTAGAACAAAAATAATATCTCCAATGAGCCAAAAAGGTTGAACTTACCAAGAATGTAACTTCTCTAAATTTTAACTTCATCAATCATGTCTGCAATTTTGGCTTCTAAAAACTCAAACTTGCAGTAACCCAAGAATCACAAAACTTGCAAGAATGGGCCAATAATAGTAGGAGATCAGACGTCTTTTGTTTTCTAGGGTGATTTCTTATCTTCTAGCCTCCTCACACTACTTTTGTATCTCAGATCAAATTCCAAGATGTGTGTCACTACAAGAGTTCGAATTCCTCTTATTTTAGCCTTCATAAGGGTTATAGTGGGCCTCTCTAGGCCGAATTTATCATGGGTGGCTGACTTGGTCATGGGTTATTTTGGAGTTTTCCAAACATCAAAATAATATTTTCTTTCTTGATACAAGAGCCCAATCAGGTCTATTACATCATCACATAAACTTTGACTCAACAAAAAACACTAGAGCAGTCAATGGGTGCTTAGACCTAAGAACCAAAAATGTTGAGCATGAAACCCATGCTTTAACAAATAAATTTTATTTTTCTTTTGATAAATACATAAGAGATACATCATATCATGAGTCAATACAATTATTAATACCAATACTTGTTACACCTTTCAATAGGAACTTCAGATGTTATAGACCTTCAATGTCTTCTGGGTAGATTGCTCCTCAACTAAACTGATCTCTCCTTCTTTTGTACTTCACATTTATTCTTATCCGCAAACTTTCTCTAAAATGAAGTGCATGTGTGATGTCTCTAAAAGTAGGTTGAATTTTTACTTTATATAGCCTCCCAAGGGATTTTTAAGCCCAATGTGAGGCCAACTTCAGCTAGCTAATTGACCTATTCTTGGGAGCACTATAAACATTTTTCTAAAATTCAAAATATTATGTAAACATATTTTTTATGATCAAATTTATTGAAATGAAATGAATGAGTGATTTTTTGCTATTTGTTTTTTATGTATCTTAATGTCTTGCTCTCAACTATTTCCAATATAGTATATAGATTGGGTAATGGGGAATTGAGAGTGATGTGGGTGTTGGGGGGTGGGGGGCGGGGTGGGGCGGGGGGCAGGAAGGGGAGGGCCATGAGAGCTTACACCTTCATGTGGTTGGACCTATTTAGTAGAGAATAAATTAGGATTTGGATAGTCTTGGATAAAAATACCCTCAATCCAGCAGAGCAACAAAAAATTCAATGTTGACTTCATTGTTGCTTTGTCAAGTGGAGGGAGGTTTTCTCCAAGAGTAAACTACTCAAACAATTTATTCTTGAAACCAAGATGAGTTCATTTAGGTATTCATGCACATAAGTTTTTTTAATTATTATTTATTCATTCAATTAAATTTAATATTTGGTCAAATTTGATCTAAGTTTGTCTTATTGGTCTCATGAATATGTGTAGCGAAACTAGTTTCAATTTGAATGTTGAAATGGAACGACTATATGAAGCAAATAGCCCAAAATGGTAAGGATTTAGGTGAGACAAAAAAATTTGTGTTATATTTTTGTTGTAAGTCTTGGCTGAGTGGGAGTTGTTAGGGCCTAAATCTACCTCAGGCTGAAGAAAGGCGGGTTTAGGGTAACATCAAACCATGCTTAACCTGGTAGCTAGCCCTACCAGGTCGGGAGAGGGCTCTGTCCTTGTCAATCTCAACTAGAATATGACAACTAGGGCTTGAGATGACTGAATTTAATGCTGATTTTAGGCTAGGTATGTTTTCTCAGAGTATTTTGATTGATTTTAATGGTTGGTTGTTGGATCAAATGAGGAAGGCAACTTTGGGTCTGGGAAATCAACTTAGATTTGCAGAGGTTTCTGTGGGGCGAGGTAGGCAAGTATTTTAGCACTTTGAATTGGATGTGATGGTGAGTCTAAAGACTCGTGAGGATTTGGAGAGGGCATGAAAAATTCATGAGTCCTCTTCAAACAACAGAAAACATTTAAAACTAAATGTACCCTCAAGGCAGAGCACTGAACATTAATGGATTCCACCTAATTCTCTTGATTCATTTAGTTATGAAGAAAGAAATAGATGTTGGCACATATACACATAAGAAAAACACTAAATAACAAAGGGAGAAACAATTCCAAGACACGTTACCACAAGAATCCCACAAAATGCTGCAAAACCCTGGTTCATTTCCTTGCCAAACTGCAGAAGTGATTTACAATAGTGCTCAATGCATCCACAAGAGTCAGACCTTTACAAATGACTAAGAAAGTACATAATATAGGCATCAAACCAACTATGCTAGCCATCAGGGGCCGAATCCATGAGTCAAGGAGCTTTTTCAACAACATCTAAACTAGGAACTACAAAATAGGCAATGGAACAACTTGCCTCTAAAATTATGGAAACTGATTCATTCAACCTCAAACTACCTCTAACTGATGTATCTACCCCCACAAGTCATTTTTCATTAATATTTACATCATATTACATGATTTATCATTAAAAATTTACTAAGGAGGAAAGAAAAAGTCAACTGATAGTCAAACTGGGCAAAATTCTGGACAAACAGGCAAAACTGGCAAATTTCCTCCTATGCGCAGTGCCATTGATTCTATGCACAACAATTTTTCTAGGACACTTTTGGAAGGCTTCCCGAAGTCCAAATCAAGTGCAGAATAGCTCATTGGAAAGCTTGGTAAGTCTACTTTCTGGAAAAACTTGAATTTTTGGATTTGGAGTCCATTTGCACCTCCAAAAATGGAATCTCCCAAGACTGCTTCCTGTGTGGCAAAAAGTGGTAAAGAGGGCACTTTTTGGGTGTTTTTTGCCTTTTTGGAGACCCAGAACTTGTCCAAAATTCTCAACCATTTCTGAGCATGCATATTTTTCCATGCTGATTCCAAAAATGCAAAATTTTGCAAATGGAGGCCCCCAACAAAAGCGCAACGCCGGTGATGCTACGCACCTGCTGAAAAAAACCTTGTTTTTGCTTCAAAATTTCAAAAATGACAAAAAATGCTCCAAATTTTTTGAAATTTTTCATGAGTGATCCTTTTTAGGTGCTTTGCTGGGCCAATGATTCTTTGGCCAAGATCTTGAGCTTATCTTTCTCTTTTTTTCTTTTCAAAACTCTTTTTAGCTTAGCCTTTAACCTCTTCACCCTTGTTTTGAAAATTTTATTCCGGGTTAAGTAGTGATAGGCCATATGGCGCAACATTGTCTTCTCTAGGTGAATGTTTTCCCTCTCTAACCATGATTCCCGATCAGCCTCAATTTCTTGCTCAAGGGATGTCAACTTGATTTTTCTTCTTTTTGCCACTTGCCTATTTTCTCTAATTGTTTACAGCTCCATAATAGCTTGTTTGTCCTCCAATTGCTTGTTATCTTGGTCAAGATAGTTGATGATCCATTTGGCCCTCTCAAGGTTAAGTAATAAGGCTTGGATTTCAGCCTCCTTCTCTTTGATGATCATATCCTTAAGTCTTGAGCTTTGAGAGCCCAAATTAGTATTGTCATCCTCAATCAAAACAAAATCCATGTCTTGCCCTTCAGTAGGGCCTTCTTCATGAACCTGTTGCTTTCCTTTGTCTCTGCCCTGTACCTGTTCAGCTGAAGAAGAAAGCAAAGCCCCTTTCAACCCCGGTGAAGATAGCATTCTCCTGTGGTCTGGTGAAGAAAACGAGATCCCTTCTACCTCTGGTGGAGATAGTACTCGCCTGGAAGCAGAAAAAAGCCTCCTGGTGCCTCTCTCATAGGTGACAAACACTGGTACACCTGTAGTTTCAGTCTCATGAACATCTGGTTGTCTTGAAGGCCCTCCTTCCTCTTGAAGCACTAATGGAATTACCTAAGGGCCTTTGAAAATCTCATGTTCAATGAAGGTATCCCATGATATGTTTAGCAAGCTTAGCTGATGCAAGACAACAATTTTAATCAGTGAGAAGTGGTAAATGTTGTTGAACTGCTGAGGAAAAGGTTTCCTTTCCACATATAGAGCCATATTCTCAATATTCCTGCATATAAAGTATGGGAGGTTCATCATCGTCACTCTTGTGAAATGCATCAACAATCTAACATGGTATGTATATAGATGGGAAAACCTCCCTTCACAAGTACAATACTTGATGATGAGTTTCATGAGAGGAGCATAAGTGTTCTACAAGTATTTGAAAGGAAAAACCCTGCTGATTTGCCTGTAATAACCAACCTTAACGTAAGGCTCATAATGATCTTTGCCCACGTGCTGCCCTTTATTCCATTGTTCACCTACATTAGGGATGCATGTTGCTGCTGCAATGGTTTCAGGTGTCAAGGTGAAAGAGACACCAGCAAGGTTCACCTGGGCATTGTGAAGATGAAGAAAAAACAACCTAGCATTCTCATGATGATATTTCACCCTCTCTACCATTTCACAAAACTGATAACAAGATTGGTGTTTAAAGAAAGTTACAGCAAGAGGGCAAGCAAGTAATTCTGTGAGAGTGGTGGGCTCCTCTCGGATGATTTTTCCTCCTTTATGTGGTTTTCTTGGTACATGAGCTTCTCGGGAAGAATCACTAAAAGATTCATCTTCCCTCTCATAGTCTGAATTTGTCTCCATGCTTATGAATTTGGAGTGAGAACTGATGAGTATGAAGAGATTTTTAAAGTATGAGGGTGAATAATGTATGTAGGAAGTGACTGATGTTTTCTTTTGGGAAATGAGGGAATGTATGATATTATGAATGTTTTGAGGGTTTTGATAGTGGAATGGATGTAGTGAGGAAATAGGAAGTGGGAGTTAGGGTTTGGGAATAGAGTATAGGGTTAGGGTTTGGTAAATGGGAATGGGGTTTGGGAAGTGAGTGCTAATGATTTTGGGAAAGGGAAAGGGAAAGGGATTTAGGAAAATTTAGTTTAAGGGAATTGGGTGTAGGAAAATAATCTAAGGGAATAGAAACAACAGAAGACAATACCCTATGCAAATTTACAAGACAATTTGGAGAATAGCTAGGGTTCAATTTTTTAGACATACAAATCACCACAACTGATGAAAAACTCCTTGCTAGACAAGATGAGAAGCTTCACTTACTTGTTGAGAGGTCAATTAAGGAATTTGAAGAAGAGGAAGGTGATGGAAATCGTTTTGATGCTCAACAAACAGGTGCGCAGTGCTACCTCTCAGGTGCGCAGCGCACTTTGTATGCGCAGCGCTCGAACAATTTGCAATGTAAAACCAGCGCCAAAGCCCAGGTGCGCAGTGCCGGTAAAATTTTGGGTTTTTTGCTCAGTTTTGCCTCTTTCTTCCAAAAACACGATTTTTTGCCTTTAGCTCATTCACTTGCAATAATTAAGACTTCAAACACATAGATGAGCTTTATATCCCCTTGCTTTTAATTTTTTCATTAGCCAAACCCACTTTTCCAATGTTGTGCTAGCTTTTTCACAAATGCCCTGTTCACTTTATTTCTAACTTTTGCCTTTTTGCAGGTGGATTTTACATTGTTTTCTTGCATGGCAGGAGTGGATCTTGTCACCAAGAATAGCTTTGAATACATATTACATATAGAAATATTGAAATTACATGAAATTTGTACATGAAATGGAAAAAACCCTGTTTTCACCTCAAAACAGAGTTTTGAGGTAAAACAAAGTTATTGAGCCTAACAGAAGTAGAATTTATGATTTTATGAGTTTATTTATCCTCCTCATGTGCCTGCTAACCTTTTATTCACTTTTGGATGACTATGATGACAAACCCTAGACCTAGTGAGACTAAAACCCTAAAACTGGCTTTGATAAATGAAATGAAACTGGATGACAGTAAATGACCTAAAAATGTGACAACAGGTCAGCAGATGAATGCCATGAGGGAAATTGACATGAAACCACTACCATCAGTTGATCCGTGACCTAGTGGAATGCAGCTGATCAGATGGGACACTTAACACGCATGCAAAAAGAGCAATTTGATCACTAATGAAGGGATGAAGATACCGACACTAACAGGAGTTACATAAAGTTTTATAAGAAATAAAAAACTTTTCCATGAAAAAAATCCATTTATTAATTTTCTTTCTTTGATAATTGTGTTTGTATTTGAGTAAAAGACCATAAACTGACATTTTTCATGCAGGGCAGTAGAATAAAATCTTACCCTATTAATTGGGCATAAGGCACTGGTATGATTTTTCTTCTATTTTATTAATTATTTATCACATATAACTTCTACTCCTTCCTTTGTTTTGCAGGTACTTTCATTCACATATCTGGATTTGAAATATTAACTAGGGTTAGAGTCTTATATGCAAACAAAAACTCATCAAAGTATTGCTCAAATTTAGCCCACCAAGTGCTTGGATGCTAAGTGCATGATTTAGTATTTTATTTCAAGTAGTTTTTTATTTCTACATTGCAAATCTTCCAAGACCATAGATTTGAGAAAAACTAGGGAAACCAAAATTAGGGTTTATTTTATAATGTTCTCTCTTGTTATATTGACAATTCTTGTGATATAATCATTATTATTTTTGTTCATCATCAAGACAATGCCAATTAATAATATCATGATGCAAACAAGAACACTAGAACTAGGCTCCAGGCCAAGGAAAACCCCTCCACAGGGGAAAAACCTTCTCTTCTTATAGAAATTCAAGGAAGACTTCAATGAAATTTGATCAATACAACTCACCAAGTGATAGGCCATCCACCCTGTTAGCGCTTGAGATTTCACCCTAGGCTGAGGAAGGTAAACCTTCAAGGCAACATCAAACCATTTCACCTCGTAGCTAGCCCTACGGGGTATGAGAAGGCTCTCTCCGGTCAAACTCGGTAGATCTTTCAATAGGATGAGCTGACCCAATTAGGAACACTGATATTAGGCTAGTAAACTGATAAGGGGGGTTGATTTAAAGTTTTTGGTGTTTTTGGTGGCAATTGGAGGGAGTGCAATTCAGGTTGTGGGGATTGAGCTCAGTTTTTGTAGGTGGGTCTTTGGGGCAAGGAAGGAGTTTGTGCCGATGCCTTAAGCTGAGATGGATGATCAAGGAAGAAAGAGAGGGAGCTAAAGAGGGCAAACAATGACTTTGAATCCTCTTTAGACGGTGGAAAACATAAATATTAAACAAAATTGAAAGCTGAGCATGGCATGCATGAATTCAAACTTTATCACTTCTTTTGTTTAATTAGCAGCAATAGAATAAGAGATGGAACACATAAACACACTTACAATGACAAGTAGGAAACACACCATCAACACAATAATCCACAAGAATCCACAATGATGTCTGCAAAACCCTGGCCTTCCTTTTCCTCAAATTGCAGAGATACAAGTAAAATATACAATAGAGCTTCTCCCTCAAGAGTCCAACCATGAAAATGAGTAAGAGAAGGCATAATATAGATCATCTAACTCCTTTCCTCACCTCTAGGGGTCGAGCTCAGCTTCCTAGGAGCAGTTTGAACTAATTCTAAACTAAGCACTAGATAATAGGCAGTCAAAACAACTTGCCTCTAAAACTTAGGTAACCCATCCATGCATTTAATATTCACTATTTACATCAAGGAAACTTCTAGAAGTGTTAAAGGAGAGTAAATGTATCCATGTGCCATGAAAATTATCCAAAAATCCATCATTTACAAGCATTAAGAGTCAACCATAGTAAAAACTGAGTTTTGCAGGCCGAAATGGTCAAAATGGTGAAATTTCCCTGAGTGGTCGCGCCCCTGCCTTGGAGTGGTCGCGCGCATTGGCAGCTGTGTTTGAGGGCCTTCCTGGTGTCCAAATCAGGTTTAAGATAGCTCATTGGAAAGGTCTGTGAGTCTACTTTCCAACCCCACTGGAATTTCTGAATTTTGGAGTTGATTTGACCCCTCAAAAGTCATTTTTCCCAAGGCAGCTTTCTGCAACTCAAAAAAGGGGCAGAAAGTCAAAATTTGCATGTATTTTGAGCTTTTGGAGGCCCAAATCTCCATAAAAATTTGACCCCATCTATAGGCAAGTGTATTTTTGCATGAAAATTCCAAAAATGTAGAGTTTTCCCCGTTCTGAGCTGTCCCCACGAGTGGTCGAGCGCAGGGTGAGACCACTCCAACGGCCAAAACCTGTAAAATTCTCAAAAATGCCCAAAATGCCTCAAAACTCTCAAAATTTCTTGGGTTTGCTGCTAGGAGGAGGCTAATGAGTATCATGGTGAGTGAGAGAAGCCTCGGCCAAGATACGGAGTGGATTGGCCTTCTTCTTCTTCCCGAGAGCTTCGGTCAACCTTCTTTGGAATATTTTCATCTTTGCTTTGCAAACATGCATCCTTCCTCTCTTTTATGATGACCACCTTTGCCACCCCTACGAGGCCTCTGCTGTGCCTCAACCTCCGTAGAAGAAGACCGGTCATCACCTTGCTCATTAGTTTCAGTGGTTGACATGGTGTTATTGAGCAAGGTGGAGAAAATAGACAAAGTAAACTGCTGCCCTTGCCTGCAAAATGCTGAGAAGTATGCTGTTTTCAAGGGGAAAAAATCATGAGGGAAATGTTAGGGGAGGGATTTTTAATAAGGAATGGGAAAATTTGTAAAAACAGGGATTTTTAAAGGATAATTCACAAAATGTCAAACATATCATCTCATCTTCCATCATTAGGAAATCATTTGCAAAGAAAGATCTTTATTAGGGAAGACATGTAATAAGGTCACCAAGGGAAAGGACAATACAATTTTCAACAGGGGGTAAAGGATAGCATGATACAGGGGTATAGGGCAACAATGATAACTAGCATCAACAGCTTGCTTTTTAATTATGTCCTTTGACTGTACATTTTGAAGCATACTCTATTTTTCCAAGGGACTGATATGATTTTGATGCTAAGGGGCAATAAGGGATTAATTTGCATTTGTCATAAGGGGAGGGGAAAGGCTTTATTTGACATATTCAAAGAGAAAGGAGATGTATTGCATCTAGGGGAATAGAAGGAAAAAAAAGATACATAGGTTTGGGTCTGAAAACACAGCAATCTTCCTTTACAAACAGTATTTCAAGGCAACCTGTCCTTTAACAAATAGGTACAGCTGTATTTACTTTGTTTTGTTATGAATAACAACCTCCTTTTCACTGTTTTTATGAGGACTATACACAGCAATAAGTTTCTTTTGTCTTTGCAATAACTTGGCTACACATAGTAATCTTTTCCTCTGTTTTTTGTCTTTTTTGTTTTATTATTTTTACCATTGCAATTGCTCTTTCCTTTTACACATCACTATTTTGATTCTTGCTGTGGTGAATGAATTAGGGTTTTGGGACAGATTTACATAGAGGAATTAGGGTTTAAGGGATGCATATGAGAGGGATTAGGGTTTTAGGTATAGGGAATGGGGAATTGAGATTCATTCTTTGCAAATGAGATGAGATTGAGACACATGATGACAAGTGTAAATCTAATAGGAGTAATGGAGGGAATAAAAAGGAATTAAAAACCTTGAAATCAAACACAACCCTAGCAAAATTGCCTACAAGAACAAGCAATCACTTAACCTATTTCTCTTCATAATTTTGATGATAGAAATGCACAAACACAAGCTCATCATCCTTATTTTCAACATTCAAAACATTTGAGAGGCCTACCTCGAGCAATTTACAAGTCACAAGGCAATTTGAGTGAGTTTAGGCCGGTTCTGCAAGTTACAGCTCGAGTGGTCGCGCGCAGGGTTGGAGTGGTCGCGCGCAGCTTGAGTGGTCGCGCCAGTGTAAAATTTGCACTGCGGAGGAGGGCTCGAGTGGTCGCGCACCCTGCCCGAGTGGTCGCGCACCAGAGAAACTCTCCAATTTCACTGCAATTCGACCTCCTTCACTATTTTCGCCCTTTTGCTCCTCTTTGTTAGCTCATAGAGGCATAATGAAGATGTTTAGAGGGAAATTTACCTCTTGTAGGTTCAATTTGAAAAAATTAATTTACAAAACCCACTCTCTAATGTTTTTGTTTTGACATTCACTTTTAACACTGCTTTTTGAGTTGCTTTGTCCTGAATTTAGCTTTTGAGGCGCTTTAACTTCATTCTTTTTGCAGGTTGACCATCTGATGGACTCTGGTGAGGAGACCAGGGTTATTGCCGGCATTTTGAAGACTTTTGAAATTTTCCTTATTTTTTTACAAATATTACATGACCTTGGGTTTAAAAACAGGGTTTTTAAATCCAAGGTATAAATGATCTGTACCTGATGAAAAATATCAATGGAACATATGTACATACCTCCTTCTGGCTTGCTGGGCACTCATGGACCTTTGACTCATGACCTTGCAGTGATTTTTGACCAAAACCCTAGACCTAAGACTTGGGACTTCAAGACAAAACAAAACAAATATGACACAAGCTTAATACCTGACATGACCTGATCCAGCAAATCCAAGAAGGGGACAAGGACCAGCTCCTCCATCAGTTTTATGGCATGCCTAACGGGATGCAAAACTGACACTGATGAGACACCTACCTATGCATATGCAAAGAGCTTTTGATCACCGATGGAGGGCTCAAGACCGAAACTAACACACCCAAAAAAAATGTTTCTCTCTATAACTCAGCCTAATGCTCTTCTCTAGCTCGAAATATGAACAAAGTGTCTTCCCATACATGCCAGCTTTCCTTACAAAGAATTGATGCATAAGCCAAAAAAATAGGCATTCTTGCTTTCATCGCTATTCTTCACCTCTTTATCGCTCTGAATTTTCCTCAAAATTTTTGTAAGAGGCCGAATTAGTTGTGTGACTCAAACGAGGTCCAATACCTCTCCTTGGTTGAGAAATCTATGGCATTATGTGAGTTAAATTATTCAATTTGATTTCTATTATATAGAAATTTACTTGTGAAATTATATGTTGATTATTTTAGTGTTCCTTTCATCAAATAAATTCCAACATGAATATCACAAACACAAGAACACAATATGTAGGTGAAAAGCCAGAGAAAAACCCCTATGAAAGCGAAAACACAGTCAACTCTTTCTCTAGTAGATTAAATCAAGTTTATACACACTTGACTCTTTGACTAAAGAAATAGACTTGCTCCAACCACCAAACCAGCTCCTCCTACAATTGTGTCTGCAATCATGGTTCTTGGATCCTTTTTTTTAAACTTCAAAATTGTTGGCATTATGATGCATGTGTTGTACTTGATGGCAACCCACTTGTAGCAGAACAAGTGTATGGCAACCAGATGAATCTAAATGATAGATCAAAGGTGACAAAATGATGGAACAGAGATGAATCTATAGGTCAGAGGTGACAAAATGATGGAATAGAATAATGGTCAAAGGTTTGATATAGGGAGATTGTTACTATGTTTTGTCCTTGATATTTGGTGAATGAACTAATTGATAAAAGTAAAAATAGGATGTGATAGAATGCATGGCAGTTGTGTTTGTGCATGTGACGAAATGCAAGGCAGTTCAGAGAAATCAGTTCTGAATTGATGTATGATGGAAAATCAAATTATAATGGGTAAATTCAGAGGTAACAGGGAAATGGTACACAAGAACAGGATGTTGGAACAAAGGACTACAAAGCATAATCTAGAAGTTGAAGAAAAAGGATGTTTTCAGGTATGTTAAGTTGTATACGCGGGTTCGCTATACAAAAAGAGCGTATACACGCAGGTTCACAGAACAAAAAGATCGTATACATATGCACACACTTTCACAAGAGAAAAAGTGCGTATGGGTTGGAAAATCAAGGAAATACAAGATTAAAGAATACCAAGGGTCAATACCACGATATTAGCCCACAATATTGAGTAGAGTAACGACTATTTGATACCATCTAATAATACCACAGGTTCTAAGTGTTCTTTTGGTCCGAGGTATTGAGAAAGGCTAAAACTATATAAGGAGGAGAAGATCAAAGGGCTAAGTGTACAAGTAATGAATATCTTATGAAGTATTATATCAAAATAAATTATGCATGTTATGGGTTTTTGATGCTTTGCTTGATCGAGACTAAGTATGCACTTGAGTGTTTGATGATGGTGAGATCTAATGATGGATCAGGATCATAATGACTTATCACTATGAGATCTGATAATGGATAGGCTAGATCTTAGTGCTAACAAATGTTTTGTGCTTTAAATTCTATGATATGGGTATATCTGAAGATTGGAATAGCTGCGAAGTTATAATTTTTTATCTGCAGATTTGTACGTTGGTTCGCCTTGGTGAAGGCACGTATACACGCTGGTTCGACACTTCCAAGTAGTGTATGCAAAAGAAAATCCTGTTGTTCAGAGATGACTGATCTATCTGATCAGTGTTGTTGTTTTACTGTTGTTTGTCAATGATGTATTCTTAGATCTGAAAGTAGAACTAAATGCATAAGGAGATTGAGTTTGATTGATTGATTGATTAAGTGAGAAAGGTGATCATTGCTGCTATTTGTTTAGAATTCTATATTTTGATAGTAGATCTTTAGAATGTCACTGGTTGGTACAGTTTTTGGTTCAAAGATTTTATGATTCAGTATCCTTAGAGGTATGTGTAGGTTGTATTAAAGGAAGTAGCGTATACATGCAGGTTGGCTTCATTGAAGTAGTGTATACATTCTGACACATGATTTTTTTGGTTAAAGTTGGTTCTGGTTGTTGATTTAGTGTTCTGGGTTCAGATCTGTGTATTGGTTATAGTGATATGTCTGTTCCAGTTGATTGGTTGAATTTTGATTAAGGTTTGAATGAATGGTTGATTTAGTTGTGTTAGAGGTTCAGTGATTGTTTGATTCAGTGTGTCAGAGGTTTCAGTGATTGATTGATTTAGTTATGGTTGATTCAAATATTGATGGTTGGGCTTCAGTCATATTAGAAATTGATGATTGGGTTTCAATGATTGGTTGATGCAGATGTATTTCAGTGATGATTGATTTTGAGCTTCAATGGTACTAATGGGTCCAGTGTGAAAATTTGATGAAATGTGGCCTTCATATTGCATTGTTGTGTACCAGGAGTATCCAGTCTGAAATTTTATGAAACGTGGTCCCTGGAGGATACTGAGGATTGAAGCCTTCGGTGAGGAAGTCGAAGCTTCTCACCAGTAGTGGCTGGCGATTAGATCAAGGGATTGGAGCTCCCTTCCAGTAGCAGCTGGAACACGAGTGAAGATGGTAGGCCAATGCCTACATATGGGTAAACATATCATCCAGTACAAGAGCTAGGGGTTGTAACTCCCTTCCAGTAGAAGTTGGAGAACGAGAGAAGGTTGTGGCCTTTTGAAGGTGGGTGCATGCATACTGGTATGAGTCTGCACCAGTACAAGATTGTAAACAACTTATTATTTATATTAAAAGAAGACAGAGACAACAACAACAGGTGGTTTTTCTCCCGCATTGGGTTTCCACCTTAAATCTTGGTGTTCATGTGTGTTTCTTATATGTGATGGTTTATTTTATTATGACTACACATGTTTAATGTTTAGTGTTTAATAAAGTACGAATGCACTGATTAAAGATAAAAATATGATGAATTAACTGAATCATAAGTTCACTAGATATATGCTGGTTGTCTTAAGAACATTTGTGTGCACACAAGAGTTCCCTTCACTGAAGTAGCGTATATAAATCTGATTATGGAAATGAAAAAGATATTGATTTGTAAATATTGATTCACCCCCCCCCCCCCTTCTCAGTATTATTTCCAATAATTGGAATCAGAGTGGGTCCATCAGTAGAAGCTTGATTGCTTGAAGTAGATCCGTAGAAATAATGGGAAAGAAACAAAGGAAGAAAGCACCTCAAAAGAAGAAGACATCTCAAAGGAACTGTGATAGTGGGAGAGACGGTTTGCTATTATGTGGAAGCAACTCTTCAGATTCAAAATCACCTCAGAATGAAGATGAACAAGCAAAAGAATTATCAAGTACGAATTTTTTGTCCTCTAGTGATACATTTCTCTGTTCATTTGAAGGCAATGAATGTGACAGCGAAACCACTGAATTTTCTCTTATGGGTGAAAGAGAAAGAATCAAATAGAGGCACAATTTAAAAAGATTGCAGATAAAATTACAGATCAACGAGATCTATTTGACAAAAGGGAGTGTACCTTCAAAGAATAAGTTACCAAATTAAAAGCTTAGTTGGAGGAAGGAAACAAAGTAAGGAATCAGTACAAGGAAAAGGAAGATCAATGTCAGAAGCTGTAGGATGAAGTGACATCATTGAGAAATGAATTAAATGAAAAGGATACAACAATCAAGAAACTTAAAGATAGATCCAGTTACTATGAAAGTCTTGAAGCTGAGGTTGTCTCTCTAAAAGAAGGTCTTGAAAATTCAAATAAGCAGAACGAAGAACTACCTCAAGCAGATGAAGAACAAGAAAATGAGATTCTAAAATTAAGACAACAAGTGGAAGGAGGAAGAAAAGTTGAAGAAATCATGAAGAAGCGATATCTGGAAAAAGAAGAGCAATATCAAGTTGAGGTAAATATCTTAAAAGGTAAATTAGAAGAAAAGGATAAATTGTTATGATTTCAAGATAATACTAAGGTTTTGGATAATATTCTTAGTATTCAAAGGTCTCCTATCATCAAACCTGGTCTTGATTTTCATGAAACTATTGAAGGTGAATCTAGCTCACAAGATGAGGCAAGGAACTCTAACGCAAAATCTAAAATGCTCAATAAGGAGATAAGAGGTCAACCCCATCAACAACCAAGGAAAGAAAGACTTCAAAGAAAATCATTTACTCCTAACTATGGAAGTGATAATCAGTTCTTTCCTCTGATGAATAATGTTGAATGTTTTGTATGTCATAATTTTGGACATGTTGCAGCAAGATGCAGAAGTAGAATGGTTCAAGCTAATAATCATCACACAGAAAGATCATCAACTTCCAGGTACTTTAAGGGATATTGTTTTTCTTGCAATATGTTTGGTCACAAATCCATTGATTGCTTTAGAAGGAATATGAAACATATAAGATGTTATGCTTGTAACAAGTTTGGGCATATAGAAAAAGAATGCAGGAGCAAATTTTGGCCAACATACCAAAAGGAGAAAACATCATCACACTCCAAGGTATGGAAGAAGAAGGAATTACAGTTAGAAAAATGTGGCATAACTCAGTATATAGATAGAACAGACTTAGGAGGAACTGAAAGTATGAAATTTCAATGTTCTAATTCTCATACGTAGTTATCATAAATACAAGTCGTGTATATACATGAGTTAGAAGCTTCACAGTTGCATATATGTTGTTTGATGAAGATGTAGTGGGATAGATTCAGAGAAAAAGGGCCTCATATGGTTCAGACAATTATCAATTATCTTTTCTATCTAGATGATTGATGACTACAGTCTGTGGATGTTACTTAGAATCGATTTTGACCCTCATAAGTTGTTGATGACTTGATGTATAACTAGTTGATGATGATGCCTTGATGATTCTTACTGATATATGTAATGATAAGATCTAACAGTGAACAATTGGCACAGGTTTAGGGGGAGAATATGTGATGCTTCTAATGCATTGTTGGCATTATGTTTAGGAGTCTTTTGGTACATAAAGATTCTTATCAATGGTGAGGATTCTTATGTTGTTGAAGTATTTAAATGATACATCATGCTATACTACAGTCATGAGTTGCCTATGATGAAATCTCAGAAGATACTTATATTGCTTGAGCCACATAGTTGTTATACAGATCAGATTTATGGATGATTGTGGATGACCCTTTTGATGATGCATTCAGTACATATGGTATGTTTCTTACATGGTGATCCTCATAAGGTCAAGGAGAAGAACAAATATTGAGTACACAATTTCATTATTTGATAAGTGTCATTTCTTTTATGTTGTTGTCATCGTGGCTTCAAAGATGCATAAAATTCATATGGTGCAGTTATGGATGAGGATTCCTATAGTTCTTGGATCTCACATGGTTGAGGATTGTTTTTGTTGATGGTATCAAGAAAGCTTGACAAATGACAATGAGCTCATGGTTTTCTTTTCACCTTGATGAGAACCTAGATACATATTGATGGATACATATTATGTTGGATACATGGATGATTACTTAAGTTTCATATTGGTAAATATTGTTGGTTGGAAAAGAGAATGGTGTTATTGCAGGTTTCATGAAGACATGGCTTACTTAGTCACATAATGATGATGACTTCTTACATTATGATGATAAATACTCACATATGTTGATTATCATGGTTGATGATTATCAGATATGGGATGTTCCCTAGTGATGATACATGGTTAATATATTGCAGTTTCTTGTGGAAATATCATGTAGTTCTTGGTACGATGATGATGGTATAGTCATAGATGATGACTATGGTGTTTCCACATACATATGATATGATGTGAATAGTTTTTGTATTACTATTTGGAGATATGACATATGCTTAGTTGATTCATGAAAGGCTATGTTAAGGCTCTTTCTACTAAGGAAACAGAGCAAATTGATCTTGATGAGATCAAGAGGATCTATATGCGGCATAATTTGTCACGATTTGATGATATTTACATTGTCATATCTCGGGAATTGATGATGGACATATACAGGTTTCTGATATATTTACCAAACCGCTACCTAGAGAAACATTTGAATATCTCAGACAAAAGCTGGGAGTAGTCTCTGCATCATTCTGCTATTAAATCCAGTGTTCAGAGGAAGGTTCCTATATGCGGGTTTCATGAAGGATATTCGCGTATATATGCAAGTTTCTATGGCTGCAGGAGCATATATGTTTTTCTAATAGAAAAATAGTGGTTCAGACTCTGACATGGGTGCTCAGTCTCATAATGATGATTACTGTCTGCTGATATGATATGTTCATTGATTTTTATCTGACTGGTGAAGATGCCTTGATGAATGATTTGTTGACAATGCACAGGTAGCACAGGTTTAGGGGGAGCATTATCCTTCACAAACATTCTGCGTTGTTGGCTTTATGGTTGCTGATTTTAGCTATGGTTTCAGTTATTCATTGTTGCATAGGTCATGTAAAGATCTAGGGTGTAATATGTCTCCTTCTGTCATAGTCTATTTTTTAGTAAGTCCTATTGGACATATGCTATAATTTGTATCCCCACTATGCATAGGAAGGGTAATGTAATAATTTTTATATTTCAGTCATGTATAAACAATTGGTATATCTCCACTTGGTTGGGTGGATGAGTCAAATTTGGTGTATCCCGACTTGGTTGTGTGATTGATGTATGTATGAGTCATTGGTGATACGAAGGTCATACTTACATAGTTGAGTTATAGAGTCATGTTATTATTTTGGAAAATATTTTTGGAAACTCTGCATGTGCTCAGGGGGAGCATGGATGGTATAGTGCATGTTAGCATGCACAAAGGGGGAGCATGGACAGTATAGTGCATCTTAGCATGTAAAAGGGGGGAGATTCAGTATGTGCCTAGGGGGAGCATGATCAATGTTCATATTCAATTTTTCAGATATGGAATTCTTCATTTAACATTGTTCAGTCAGTCCTTTTCCCTTGATGTTAAAGGGGAGAGTAGCTTGGTTTTTGGAGAGTGGTGTTTGGAGAGTAGCTTGATGTTATTTACAGGGTGTGATGATCAAACACCAAAGTAGTTTCCATCAAGTCCAAAGGGGGAGATTGCTGGCATTATGATGCATGTGTTGTACTTGATGGCAACCCACTTGTAGAAGAACAAGCATATGGCAACTAGATGAATCTACAGGACAGATAAGAGGTGACAGAATGATGGAACAGAGATGAATCTATAGGTCAGAGGTGACAAAATGATGGAAGAGAATAATGGTCAAATGTTTGATACAGGGATATTGTTAGTGTGTGTTGTCCTTGATATTTGATTAATGAACTAATTGATAAAAGTATAAACATGATCTGATAGAATGCATGGCAGTTGTGTTTACAGATGTGACAAAATGCAGGGAATTTCAGAGAAATCAGTTCAGAAGTGATGTATGATAGAAAATCACGTATGGGTTGGAAAATCAAGTAAATACAAGATTAAAGAATACCAAGGGTCAATACCATGGTATCAGTCCACAATATTGGGCAAAGTAACAACTATTTGATCTCATCTAAGAATACCATAGGTTCTAAGTGTTTTTTTGGTCCGAGGTATTGAGAAAGGCTAAAACTATACAAGGAGGAGAAGATCAAAGGGCTAAGTGTACAAGTAATGAATATCTTATGAAGTGTTAAATCAAAAGTAATTATGCATGTTATGGGTTTTTGGTGCTTTTCTTGATCTAGACTAAGTATGCACTTGAGTGTTTGATGATGGATGAGATCAAATGATGGATCAAGATCATAATGACTTATCATTATGGGATCTGATAATGGATAGGCTAAATCTGAGTGCTAACAAATGTTTTGTGCTTTAAATGCTAAGATATGGGTATATCTAAAGGCTAGAATAGTTGCAAATTATAAGTTTTTATCTACAGATCTGTTTGTTGGTTCTCCTTGGTGACGGTGCATATACACATTGGTTTGGCACTTCCAAGTAGCGTATGCAAAAGAAAAGCCTATTATTTAGAGATGACTGATCTATCTGATATGTGTTGTTGTTTTACTGTTGTTTATCAATGATGTCTTCTTAGATCTAAAAGTATAACTGAATGCATAAGGAGATTGAGTCTGATTTATTGATTGATTAAGTGAGAAAAGTGATCATTGCTGCTATCTATTTAGAACTCTGTATTTTGACATTAGATCTTCATAATGTCACTGGTTGGTAAAGTTTTTGGTTCAGATATTTTATAATTCAGTATCCTTAGAGGTATACGTAGGTTGGATTAAAGCAAGTAGTGTATACATGCAGGTTGGCTTCATTGAAGTAGCGTATACATTCTGACACATGATTTTTGAGGTTACAATTGGTTCTGGTTGTTGATGTAGTGTTATGGGTTCAGATCTATGTACTGGTTACAATGATCTGTCTGTTCCAGTTGATTGGTTGAATTTTGATTAAGGTTTGAATGAATGGTTGATTCAATTGTGTCAGAGGTTTAGTGATTGTTTGATTCAGTGTGTCAGAGGTTTCAATGATTGATTGATTCAATTATGGTTGATTCAGAGATTGATGGTTGGGCTTCAGTTATATCAGAGATTGATGATTGGGTTTCAATGATTGGTTGATGCAGATGTATTTGTTGGATGTATTACAGTGGTGATTGATTTTGAGCTTCAATGTTACTAATGGGTCCAGTGTGAAAATTTGATGAAGCGTGGCCTTCATATTGTGTTGTTGTGTACCAGGAGTATCCAGACTAAAAATTTATAAAACGTGGTCCCTGGAGGATATTAAGGGTTGAAGCCTTCAGTGAGGAAGTTGAAACTTCTCGCCAGTAGTGGCTGGTGATTAGATCATGGGATTGGAGCTCCCTTCCAGTAGCAGATGGAAAATGAGTGAAAATGGTAGGTCGGAACCTACGTACTAGTAAACATATCAGCTAGTACAAGAGCTAGGGGGTTGTAGCTCCCTTCCAGTATAAGCTGGAGAAAGAGAGAAGGTTGTAACCTTCTATAGGTGGGTGCCTGCGTACTTCTATGAGTCTGCACCAATACAAGATTGTAAATAGCTTATTCTTTATATTAAAAGAATACAGAGACAATAGCAGCAGATGGTTTTTCTCCCGCATTGGGTTTCCACCTTAAATCTTGGTGTTCATGTGTGTTTCTTATATGTGATAGTTTATTCTGTTATTATTGCACATGGTTATTGTTTAATGTTTAATAAAGTATTGATGCACTGATTAAAGATCAACATATGATGAATTAACTAAATCATAAGTTCACTGGATATACATTGGTTTCCTTAAGAACAAAAGAGTGCATACTCGAGTTCCCTTCACTGAAGTAGTGTACATAAATATGATTATGGAAATGAAAAAGATATTGATTTGTAAATACTGATTCACCCCCCACCCCCCCCCCCCCCCCAGTAATATTTCCAACAAAAATTTAAACCCTCCTTCTGTAATATTCTTGGCCCTCCTACTTCAAAAATCTCAGCCTTCCTGCTTCATAAATCTCAGCCTTCCTTCTGCAATAGTCTCAACCCTTTCTGTAATCATATCTCCAACAAGGAACTTTGGCCTCAATGTAATTATTTATGCAATTCACATTTTATACTTCCTCTTTATAATAGTATTCTAATATTACCGACTTCCTCTCCATTTCTTGGTCTTGTAATAGTTTCTCTTACTGTTAGAAAATTATATATTAGAGATCAATGGTACACATAAAATATTGTGGAAACATAAACACAGAAAATGCTTAAAACAAGAGAGACATAGATAAACATGGTTCACCCAATTTGGGCTACGTCCATGGAGAAATAGTTAGTCCTTCCTTTTATATTATCTAGAAAAATGAAGAGATACAACCTACGGTAGATTCGTTGTAGTTTCCTCTTCACTCTCACACAGTCTCTTATCTCTTTCACACTCAGAATACATATATACACAGTTAGAATACACATATACACAGTCACAAGAATTCCCTCGTATATAATGATGGGTTTCCTTCTAGGGAGAAAGAACCTAAATTAAACATAACTTCTACTGTCATATCATCCACCTAATGAACGACCCACATTGAATATGAAATTACAATATTTTACAAGGAAATTTTACATCTATTTTTAGCTTCAGGGGTGCTACCCCCAAACCCCTAATGAGGGCCCGGTAACCTTTGGACCCATAGCCGGGAGGGATTCCCCCCCTAGGACCCCTGCGAGGGGCACAAGTCTCCCCCACACCCCCCACGTGGAGGGGTGTATAGTCTTCCTGGGGTATACCTCTGACTAAAACAAAGACCTCTAAATCAAGAAGATAATCAGGTTCCACACCCAACCCTTACTTCTTGAGTGAATGCTTCACTTCTCTCCTTGAAATGGTGAAATAGTAGGATATTTATACTTATTGGTCATTGTGCATTTGAGCCGACATGAACAATTTTACTTGAAGACAACTTGTAGGATTGTGATGAAGTTCGACTTGATTATCTTTTATTTGGACACCAGCTTTGAAGGATGAATGGTAATCCCTTTCGGAGAAGGAACTGAATTGGTAGAGAAGATATTATACACAAAAACATTTTTCCTTTCTTGATCGTAAGGAGCCCAAGAAGGGTCTCTTACCAAAAATGACTTTAACTTTGGCTCAACAAAAATCTTAGAAGCATACAATGGTGGCTTGACCTATTGACCATTTACCCAAGAATGAAACCCATGCTTTAATAAGTCAATAAAAATAATTGTATTTTCTTTCTTATGGCTCAAATACAATTACGAAGACTGAAACTAGTTACATTCTTCAACACTCCCCCTTAACTAGGGAGGTATTCATAATTTTTGCATATAGGTACAAGGATGACCTAAAAATGAAATGATCTAAAAAGATAAAGAGTCATACAACGTTGCAACACTTTCGAACTAGATATTTTACCAGGGTATCTAACTGGGTGGGACTAAGGTGTGTTCCAAGCTTTTGTTAACTAAATTATTATGCTAACTAAACTATTTAGATGTCAACAATTTACATATTACATATGGTTTAAAATAATAATAATAATAATAAAATGTCTATATATTATATAAAGCAATTTTAAACTAAATTCGTATTTTTATAGCATGTCAAGTATCATTATTTTACATTTTTACTCTTTTATTAGGGGTTCATTTTCTATTTATTCAAGGGATTTTCAAGGGTATATATATATATATATATATATATATATAAAGAGACTCTGTTTTGTCTAGTTTTATACAACTTTTTGCTCTGTTACTTAGCTTTTATGGTCACTGACAACATTTTGTGTGTTCTTGGGTTAATTGTCTTAAATTCGGGTATGATAAGGTAATGAAGGCTTAATTGTGTCTAGGTATCAAAGATCTTGCACCATGTCATGCAATCAAAAGAGGAGGTCACACGCGTGATTGATGGGTATA
The DNA here is from genome assembly GCA_031772625.1 of Pinus tabuliformis. Taxonomy (NCBI): domain Eukaryota; kingdom Viridiplantae; phylum Streptophyta; class Pinopsida; order Pinales; family Pinaceae; genus Pinus; species Pinus tabuliformis. The sequence goes on from CM062813.1 coordinate 592,899,332, forward strand.
AAAATCATCATGTGGAAATTATTAATGAATTACTTGTACACGATCATGTTAGATCAATTTAACTCAACAAGATTGCAACTAGTTCAATTCCTGCACCGGTCTTGTGTATCTGCACCAATTTGGGGCTTCAATAGATTGGAACATTTTCAGTGAAAAACAAAGATTTTTTTGTCTAAAATAATGTTTGAACACCTCCACATGAGTTAGAATGCACCTAGGTCGCACACGTGGGTTTTAGGTGCTAGGTTCTTTTCTTATTTTATTATGTTTCTAACACCCATATCAACTTTGTAATTTAAGTAGATTTCATAGGGTGTGAGTTGGTTAGTTGGCCCCACCAACTAGCTTGACACTCCTCTTCTTAGATCATTTAGGTGTGTGGTTTGTTAATCTACTAATTAGACTGAATATTTCATATTTTGGTGTGTCAACTATTGTGATTTATTGTGAATATTTAATAACCTTCTGTGTCTGACGTTTACACTCTGTTTTCTCTACCATTTGCATAGCTCTTTGACTGATGTTTATTTTAATACTCAGATCTAGAAACCCTTAAGTCATAAGTGATAGATCTAAGTAAGAGAGAGTGTATATTTGTTTGTGTGGATAAGGATCTTTATTATAACACATTCTGAAAAGGATTTTATCTTGTTGATTTGCTCTAGGTTTCGATTTAATTATGATCAATGGTGTTTTGACAAGGGAATGATATAGAGATATTACTAGAAAAGAGTTGCAGGTCATTAAATCATATTAGTCCTCTATCCCACATACTTTTAATAGGCCTTTTATATTCAAAACCTTTTGATATATGTTGTGACTTAGGTTTGAAAGAATTTCACACGACTCTTGTTAACAAATCAAAACCCTAATGCAGATTTGATCCGGATTTAAGCAGGAACGCAATAGATTACAGAGATAACCATAAATACAGAGATGCGATAACCATAAAAACAAAGATGCAGCGGAAATAATACTTCATTTCATTAATGGAGAATACTGAAATATGCTTACAAATAGAAATAACCCAGCTAGGGCGATGATAGCTTATCTCTGAGAAGAGATGTGTCGGTTACATGCCTCTGAACTGTTTCGAACTGTGTTTCCAATGAGGCTCGAAGGCCTATTTATTATTGAGAAACAATGGAAAACCCTTCACATTCCGAAACCTAACCCTAGAAGATGAAACACCAAATTGTGGGCCCCGTTTTTGGGCAAGTTGGTACATCAACTTCCAGGGGTCGCAAATTGGTCGTACTATCTCCGTTTGACGCGCATGATAGCCCGTTGGAAATATCTCTCCGAGGACTACGAAGGAAAAGACAATTTTTATCAAAAAAATCGTTGGCGATGGATTTCCCAAAAAACGTTGTTTAGGGCCTCAAAACGGCTCCGGAAGTTTAGGACCCGAAAAACTGCTAAAAATAGTAAACTATGCTATAATTAAGGAAACAGAAAAATTGAAAGAGACAGTTGTGGGGGTCCAAATGGGATAGGTGGGTGGCCACAAACATCCACTTGGATCATTCCTCCCCCCTTAGGAAGCAATGGTCCCCATTGCGTTGAGTTCCTCCCTGAGATGAGGAAGCTTCTGCTGAGCTGGGTCTCTGGTGAGTTGTTCTGCAATCTCTGATGTGTCCAGAAATGGTGGGGAGCATGGTCGCCGACGGTCCACATTGAACACTCGGTGCAAGCGAAGGGATGGAGGAATGCTGTGTTTCAAAGCATTGTTTCCCGTAGCCTTGTTACTGGTGTAAGGACCATGTCGAAGTGGTCTGAGTTTCTGATGAGTTCTGGTAAGGTGCTCCCTCTGCAAATGTAACCAAACTTTGTCGCCCACCTGAAACTTGTGTGGTACCCCTCCGGGTAAGGAGAAGTTGTTCTTGTGTTATGTCACGACTGTATCCCTTTGTTGCTGCTGCTGCGTGGAGGAACCCTTCGCGGGGGTCATGGATCTAGCAATGATCTTCCCCTTACTTTGGGAGCGAACTAGACAGAAAATAAATTTCCTAGTCTGTGAGATGAGCTTGCTGCCTTTCTTAGCAGTGATCAAAGAGGTGGCGGTAGGTGGGGCTACCTCCGGTATCCTGTATAATGAATTATCCAAAGAAATGATGACAGCGCGAGGCCTTGACTCATACACAGCATGTCGCCTCCACAAGTATGGCTAGCCTAATAGTACATCACAAACATCCAGAGGCGTAACATCACACAATACCTCATCTGTGAAGGGCTTGATGCTATAGGGAAGGCGACACTGCTGGCGAACTTTGAGATCTCGTCCTTCGTGAAGCCAACCGATACTGTACGGCTGTGGGTGTGGTGTAGTTGGTAGGCCCAACCGCTTCACGACCTCTGCTGAAATGAGGTTCTTTTGGCTGCCACTGTCGACAATGAATTGCAGCGGTGAACCCTTCACCCACATCTGTGAGTGGAAAAGACGTTCCCCCTCCTCTGGATCTTAGGGCTCATTTTTCTGGATCTTGGCAGTAGCAACAGTGGCGCTGGGATCCGCATCAATGATCTGCTTCCCTTTGTCATTCCCCTTGTTGGGTTCTGACTCAGAGTCGGAACATGCATCTGATTCGGAAGCCTTCAACTCAGCCACCAGCGACTGCTTGGTCCGACACTCACTTGTGTTATGAGTGGGACTCTTGTGGAACTCACACCACTTTCCTATGTCCTTCTTCGGCTTCATGGTGTTGTTCTTTTCTCGCAGCTTCGACGGGTTGTCTTGGGTCACCCCGCCTTGGCTTTGTCCTTTGGGCTTTGGATTTGCAGATCCAAAGTCTCGCTTCTTTTGTTTGAACTTTTGCTCGATTTTGACAGCGTATCGGTATGCTGTCCCAAGTGAGGAGATGTTCAAGAACTCCATCTCTTCCTGGATGTATCTGTGTAGGCAGCCGCGGTATTTGAGTACCAGATGCAACTCAGAATCTTTGATACCCAACTGTGTGCGAAGGGTATGAAAAATATTTGTGAACTCTGGTACATCTTGGTCTCGTCCCTGCCGCAGTGTGGTCCATTTGATGTATTTGTCCTCATAGCTTTTGACAGGGTAGTACTGCTCCTTGATGGCATCCCGGAAGACATTCCAAGTGGGGGCGGCTGAAAACAGTGAGCCTGTACTTTCATCCTTCTGCTCGCAGTATGTTTCCCACTAGTCCTTGACGTGAGGGGCTGCTTTGAGAAGAGCGAAAACAATCTTTTCCCGACTTGAAAATTCATGAACAGAAAAATACCCATCTAGCAGATTTAAACATTTATCTACGGCATCTGCGTCTATTTGACCCTCGAAGATGGGGATTTCAAAATTAACTTGTACCTTAAACGGTGTGGTGTTTCCAAAGTAGCTGTTGGAAGCCGATGCGTCGCCTCTGGGTAGCCGCTGAAGGATCTGCGCAAAGCTATCCATCATCGCGTTCCTTTGCCGCTCGAGGGCTTCTTCGAGTAAGATTCTGATAGGATCTCCTGCCCCCTCGTCTTTCTTCTCATCTACCATGGGAGGTCGTCGAGATTTGCGAGGCTGGTCTTGCAAATGTTCGACCAATTCAAGCCCTAAACTCCTTATATCCCGACCTCGTTGGGGACATGCAAAGAAAAACAGAGAAATAGCAGACCGCTCTGATACCACTGATCCGGATTTAAGCAGGAACGCAATAGATTACAGAGATAACCATAAATACAGAGATGCGATAACCATAAAAACAGAGATGCAGCGGAAATAATACTTCATTTCATTAATGGAGAATAATGAAATATGCTTACAAATAGAAATAACCCAGCTAGGGCGATGGTAGCTTATCTCTGAGAAGAGATGTGTCGGCTACATGCCTCTGAACTGTTTTGAACTGTGTTTCCAATGAGGCTCGAAGGCCTATTTATTATTGAGAAACAATGGAAAACCCTTCACATTCCAAAACCTAACCCTAGAAGATGAAACGCCAAATTGTGGGCCCTGTTTTTGGGTAAGTTGGTACATCAACTTCCCGGGGTCGCAAATTGGTCGTACTATCTCCGTTTGACGCGCATGATAGCCCATTGGAAAGATCTCTCCGACGACTACGACGGAAAAGACAATTCTTATCAGAAAAATTTCCCAAAAAACGTCGTTTAGGGCCTCAAAACGGCTCCGTAATTTTAGGACCCGAAAAACTGCTAAAAATAGTAAACTATGCTATAATTAAGGAAACAAAAAAATTGAAAGAGATAGTTGTGGGGGTCCAAATGGGATATTTGGGTGGCCACCAACATCCACTTGGATCATTCCTCCCCCCTTAGGAAGCAATGGTCCCCATTGTGTTGAGTTCCTCCCTGAGATGAGGAAGCTTCTGCTGAGCTGGGTCTCTGGTGAGCTGTTCTGCAATCTCTGATGTGTCCAGAAATGGTGGGGAGCATGGTCGCCGACGGTCCACATTGAACACTCGGTGCAAGCGAAGGGATGGAGGAATGTTGTGTTTCAAAGCATTGTTTCCCGTAGCCTTGTTACTGGTGTAAGGACCATGTCGAAGTGGTATGAGTTTCTGATGGGTTCTGGTAAGGTGCTCCCTCTGCAAATGTAACCAAACTTTGTCGCCCACCTGAAACTTGTGTGGTACCCCTCCGGGTAAGGAGAAGTTGTTCTTGTGTTCTGTCACGACTGTATCCCTCTGTTGTTGCTGCTGTGTGGAGGAACCCTTCGCGAGGGTCATGGATCTAGCAATGATCTTCCCCTTACTTTGGGAGCGAACCAGACAGAAAATAAATTTCCTAGTCTGTGAGATGAGCTTGTTGCCTTTCTTAGCAGTGATCAAAGAGGTGGCGGTAGGTGGGGCTACCGCCGGTATCCTGTATAATGAATTATCCAAAGAAATGATGACAGCACGAGGCCTTGACTCATACACAGCATGTCGCCTCCACAAGTATGGCTGGCCTAATAGTACATCACAAACATCCAGAGGTGTAACATCACACAATACCTCGTCTGTGAAGGGCTTGATGCTGTAGGGAAGGCGACACTGCTGGCGAACTTTGAGATCTCGTCCTTTGTGAAGCCAACCGATACTGTACGGCTGTGGGTGTGGTGTAGTTGGTAGGCCCAACCGCTTCACGACCTCTGCTGAAATGAGGTTCTTTTGGCTGCCACTGTCGACAATGAATTGCAGCGGCGAACCCTTCACCCACATCTGTGAGTGGAAAAGACGTTCCCCCTCCTCTGGATCTTCGGGCTCATTTTTCTGGATCTTGGCAGTAGCAACAGTGGCGCTGGGATCCGCATCAATGATCTGCTTCCCTTTGTCATTCCCCTTGTCGGGTTCTGACTCAGAGTCGGAACATGCATCTGATTCGGAAGCCTTCAACTCAGCCACCAGCGACTGCTTGGTCTGACACTCACTTGTGTTATGAGTGGGACTCTTGTGGAACTCACACCACTTTCCTATGTCCTTCTTCGGCTTCGTGGTGTTGTTCTTTTCTTGCGGCTTCGACGGGTTGTCTTGGGTCACCCCGCCTTGGCTTTGTCCTTTGGGCTTTGGATTTGCAGATCCAAAGTCTCGCTTCTTTTGTTTGAACTTTTGCTCGATTTTGACAGTGTATCGGTATGTTGTCCCGAGTGAGGAGATGTTCAAGAACTCCATCTCTTCCTGGATGTATCTGTGTAGGCAGCCACAGTATTTGGGTACCAGATGCAACTCAGAATCTTTGATACCCAACTATGTGCGAAGGGTATGAAAAATATTTGTGAACTCTGGTACATCTTGGTCTCATCCCTGCCGCAGTGTGGTCCATTTGATGTATTTGTCCTCATAGCTTTTGACAGGGTAGTACTGCTCCTTGATGGCATCCCGGAAGTCATTCCAAGTGGGGGCGGCTGAAAACAGTGAGCCTGTACTTTCATCCTTCTGCTCACAGTATGTTTCCCACCAGTCCTTGACGTGGGGGGCTGCTTTGAGAAGAGCGAAAACAATCTTTTCCCGACTTGAAAATTCATGAACAGAAAAATACCCATCTAGCAGATTTAACCATTTATCTACGGCATCTGCGTCTATTTGACCCTCGAAGATGGGGATTTCAAAATTAACTTGTACCTTAAACGGTGTGGCGTTTCCAGAGTAGCTGTTGGAAGCCGATGCGTCGCCTCTGGGTAGCCGCTGAAGGATCTGCGCAAAGTTATCCATCATCGCGTTCCTTTGCCGCTCGAGGGCTTCTTCAAGCAAGATTCTGATAGGATCTCCTGCCCCCTCGTCTTTCTTCTCATCTGCCATGGGAGGTCGTTGAGATTTGCGAGGCTGGTCTTGCAAAGGTTCGACCAATTCAAGCCCTAACTCCTTATATCCCGACCTCGTTGGGGACATGCAAAGAAAAACAGAGAAATAGCAGACCGCTCTGATACCACTGATCCGGATTTAAGCAGGAACGCAATAGATTACAGAGATAACCATAAATACAGAGATGCGATAACCATAAAAACAGAGCATAATACTTCATTTCATTAATGAGAATATGAAATATGCTTACAAATAGAAATAACCCAGCTAGGGCGATGGTAGCTTATCTCTGAGAAGAGATGTGTCGGCTACATGCCTCTGAACTGTTTCGAACTGTGTTTCCAATGAGGCTCGAAGGCCTATTTATTATTGAGAAACAATGGAAAACCCTTCACATTCCAAAACCTAACCCTAGAAGATGAAACGCCAAATTGTGGGCCCCGTTTTTGGGTAAGTTGGTACATCAACTTCCCGGGGTCGCAAATTGGTCGTACTATCTCCGTTTGACGCGCATGATAGCCCGTTGGAAAGATCTCTCCGAGGAGTACGACGGAAAAGACAAGTTTTATCAGAAAAATTTCCCAAAAAACGTCGTTTAGGGCCTCAAAACGGCTCCGGAAGTTTACGACCCGAAAAACTGCTAAAAATAGTAAACTATGCTATAATTAAGGAAACAGAAAAATTGAAAGAGACAGTTGTGGGGGTCCAAATGGGATAGGTGGGTGGCCACCAACATCCACTTGGATCATTCCTCCCCCCTTAGGAAGCAATGGTCCCCATTGCGTTGAGTTCCTCCCTGAGATGAGGAAGCTTCTGCTGAGCTGGGTCTCTGGTGAGCTGTTCTGCAATCTCTGATGTGTCCAGAAATGGTGGGGAGCATGGTCGGCGACGGTCCACATTGAACACTCGGTGCAAGAGAATGGATGGAGGAATGCTGTGTTTCAAAGCATTGTTTCCCGTAGCATTGTTACTGGTGTAAGGACCATGTCGAAGTGGTCTGAGTTTCTGATGGGTTCTGGTAAGGTGCTCCCTCTGCAAATGTAACCAAAATTTGTCGCCCACCTGAAACTTGTGTGGTACCCCTACGGGTAAGGAGAAGTTGTTCTTGTGTTCTGTCACGACTGTATCCCTCTGTTGCTGCTGCTGCGTGGAGGAACCCTTTGCGGGGGTCATGGATCTAGCAATGATCTTCCCCTTACTTTGGGAGCGAACCAGACAGAAAATAAATTTCCTAGTCTGTGAGATGAGTTTGCTGCCTTTCTCAGCAGTGATCAAAGAGGTGGCGGTAGGTGGGGCTACCTCCGGTATCCTGTATAATGAATTATCCAAAGAAATGATGACAGCGCGAGGCCTTGACTCATACACAGCATGTCGCCTCCACAAGTATGGCTGGCCTAATAGTACATCACAAACATCCAGAGGTGTAACATCACACAATACCTCGTCTGTGAAGGGCTTGATGCTGTAGGGAAGGCGACACTGCTGGCGAACTTTGAGATCTCGTCCTTCGTGAAGCCAACCGATACTGTACGGCTGTGGGTGTGGTGTAGTTGGTAGGCCCAACCGCTTCACGACCTCTGCTGAAATGAGGTTCTTTTGGGTGCCACTATGGACAATGAATTGCAGTGGCGAACCCTTCACCCACATCTGTGAGTGGAAAAGACGTTCCCCCTCCTCTGGATCTTCGGGCTCATTTTTCTGGATCTTGGCAGTAGCAACAGTAGCGCTGGGATCCGCATCAATGATCTACTTCCCTTTGTCATTCCCCTTGTCGGGTTCTGACTTAGAGTCGGAACATGCATCTGATTCGGAAGCCTTCAACTGAGCCACCAGCGACTGCTTGGTCTGACACTCACTTGTGTTATGAGTGGGACTCTTGTGGAACTCACACCACTTTCCTATGTCCTTCTTCGGCTTCGTGGTGTTGTTCTTTTCTTGCGGCTTCGATGAGTTGTCTTGGGTCACCCCGCCTTGGCTTTGTCCTTTGGGCTTTGGATTTGCAGATCCAAAGTCTCGCTTCTTTTGTTTGAACTTTTGCTCAATTTTGACAGCGTATCGGTATGTTGTCCCGAGTGAGGAGATGTTCAAGAACTCCATCTCTTCCTGGATGTATCTGTGTAGGCAGCCGCGGTATTTGAGTACCAGATGCAACTCAGAATCTTTGATACCCAACTGTGTGCGAAGGGTATGAAAAATATTTGTGAACTCTAGTACATCTTGGTCTCGTCCCTGCCGCAGTGTGGTCCATTTGATGTATTTGTCCTCATAGCTTTTGACAGGGTAGTACTGCTCCTTGATGGCATCCTGGAAGTCATTCCAAGTGGGGCTGGCTAAAAACAGTGAGCCTGTACTTTCATCCTTCTGCTTGCAGTATGTTTCCCACCAGTCCTTGACGTGGGGGGCTGCTTTGAGAAGAGCGAAAACAATCTTTTCCCGACTTGAAAATTCATGAACAGAAAAATACCCATCTAGCAGATTTAACCATTTATCTACGGCATCTGCATCTATTTGACCCTCGAAGATGGGGATTTGAAAATTAAATTGTACCTTAAACGGTGTGGCGTTTCCAGAGTAGCTGTTGGAAGCCGATGCGTCGCCTCTGGGTAGCCGCTGAAGGATCTGCGCAAAGTTATCCATCATTGCGTTCCTTTGCCGCTCGAGGGCTTCTTGGAGCAAGATTCTGATAGGATCTCCTGCCCCCTCGTCTTTCTTCTCATCTGCCATGGGAGGTCGTCGAGATTTGCGAGGCTGGTCTTGCAAAGGTTCGACCAATTCAAGCCCTAACTATCCCGACCTCGTTGGGGACATGCAAAGAAAAACAGAGAAATAGCAGACCGCTCTGATACCACTGATCCAGATTTAAGCAGGAACGCAATAGATTACAGAGATAACCATAAATACAGAGATGCGATAACCATAAAAACAGAGATGCAGCGGAAATAATACTTCATTTCATTAATGGAGAATACTGAAATATGCTTACAAATAGAAATAACCCAGCTAGGGCGATGGTAGCTTATCTCTGAGAAGAGATGTGTCGGCTACATGCCTCTGAACTATTTCGAACTGTGTTTCCAATGAGGCTCGAAGGCCTATTTATTATTGAGAAACAATGGAAAACCCTTCACATTCCAAAACCTAACCCTAGAAGATGAAACGCCAAATTGTGGGCCCCGTTTTTGGTTAAGTTGGTACATCAACTTCCCGGGGTCACAAATTGGTCGTACTATCTCCGTTTGACGCGCATGATAGCCCGTTGGAAAGATCTCTCCGAGGACTACGTCGGAAAGTCCGATGTTTATCACAAAAATTTCCCAAAAAACGTCGTTTAGGGCCTCAAAACGGATCCGAAAGTTTACGACCCGAAAAACTGCTAAAAATAGTAAACTATGCTATAATTAAGGAAACAGAAAAATTGAAAGAGACAGTTGTGGCGGTCCGAATGGGATAGGTGGGTGGCCACCAACATCCACTTGGATCATTCCTCCCCCCTTAGGAAGCAATGGTCCCCATTGCGTTGAGTTCCTCCCTGAGATGAGGAAGCTTCTGCTGAGCTGGGTCTCTGGTGAGCTGTTCTGCAATCTCTGATGTGTCCAGAAATGGTGGGGAGCATGGTCGGCGACGGTCCACATTGAACACTCGGTGTAAGCGAAGGGATGGAGGAATGCTGTGTTTCAAAGCATTGTTTCCCGTAGCCTTGTTACTGGTGTAAGGACCATGTCGAAGTGGTCTGAGTTTCTGATGGGTTCTGGTAAGGTGCTCCCTCTGCAAATGTAACCAAACTTTGTCGCCCACCTGAAACTTGTGTGGTACCCCTCCGGGTAAGGAGAAGTTGTTCTTGTGTTCTATCACGACTGTATCCTTCTGTTGCTGCTGCTGCGTGGAGGAACCCTTCGCGGGGGTCATGGATCTAGCAATGATCTTCCCCTTACTTTGGGAGCGAACCAGACAGAAAATAAATTTCCTAGTCTGTGAGATGAGCTTGCTGCCTTTCTTAGCAGTGATCAAAGAGGTGGCGGTAGGTGGGGCTACCTCCGGTATCCTGTATAATTAATTATCCAAAGAAATGATGATAGCGCGAGGCCTTGACTCATACACAGCATGTCGCCTCCACAAGTATGGCTGGCCTAATAGTACATCACAAACATCCAGAGGTGTAACATCACACAATACCTCGTCTGTGAAGGGCTCGATGCTGTAGGGAAGGCGACACTGCTGGCGAACTTTGAGATCTCGTCCTTCGTGAAGCCAACCGATACTGTACGGCTGTGGGTGTGGTGTAGTTGGTAGGCCCAACCGCTTCACGACCTCTGCTGAAATGAGGTTCTTTTGGCTGCCACTGTCGAAAATGAATTGCAGCGGCGAACCCTTCACCCACATCTGTGAGTGGAAAAGACGTTCCCCCTCCTCTGGATCTTCGGGCTCATTTTTCTGGATCTTGGCAGTAGCAACAGTGGCGCTGGGATCCGCATCAATGATCTGCTTCCCTTTGTCATTCCCCTTGTCGAGTTCTGACTCAGAGTCGGAACATGCATCTGATTCGGAAGCCTTCAACTCAGCCACCAGCGACTGCTTGGTCCGACACTCACTTGTGTTATGAGTGGGACTCTTGTGGAACTCACACCACTTTCCTATGTCCTTCTTCGGCTTCGTGGTGTTGTTCTTTTCTTGCGGCTTCGACGGGTTGTCTTGGGTCACCCCGCCTTGGCTTTGTCCTTTGGGCTTTGGATTTGCAGATCCAAAGTCTCGCTTCTTTTGTTTGAACTTTTGCTCGATTTTGACAGCGTATCGGTATGCTGTCCCGAGTGAGGAGATGTTCAAGAACTCCATCTCTTCCTGGATGTATCTGTGTAGGCAGCCGCGGTATGTGAGTACCAGATGCAACTCAGAATCTTTGATACCCAACTGTGTGCGAAGGGTATGAAAAATATTTGTGAACTCTGGTACATCTTGGTCTCGTCCCTGTCGCAGTGTGGTCCATTTGATGTATTTGTCCTCATAGCTTTTGACAGGGTAGTACTGCTCCTTGATGGCATCCCGGAAGTCATTCCAAGTGGGGGTGGCTGAAAACAGTGAGCCTGTACTTTCATCCTTCTACTCGCAGTATGTTTCCCACCAGTCCTTGACGTGGGGGGCTGCTTTGAGAAGAGCGAAAACAATCTTTTCTCGACTTGAAAATTCATGAACAGAAAAATACCCATCTAGCAGATTTAACCATTTATCTACGGCATCTGCGTCTATTTGACCCTCGAAGATGGGGATTTCAAAATTAACTTGTACCTTAAACGGTGTGGCGTTTCCAGAGTAGCTGTTGGAAGCCGATGCGTCGCCTCTGGGTAGCCGCTGAAGGATCTGCGCAAAGCTATCCATCATCGTGTTCCTTTGCCGCTCGAGGGCTTCTTCGAGCAAGATTCTGATAGGATCTCCTGCCCCCTCGTCTTTCTTCTCATCTTCCATGGGAGGTCGTCGAGATTTGCGAGGCTGGTCTTGCAAAGGTTCGACCAATTCAAGCCCTAACTCCTTATATCCCGACCTCGTTGGGGACATGCAAAGAAAAACAGAGAAATAGCAGACCGCTCTGATACCACTGATTCGGATTTAAGCAGGAACGCAATAGATTACAGAGATAACCATAAATACAGACATGCGATAACCATAAAAATAGAGATGCAGCGGAAATAATACTTCATTTCATTAATGGAAAATACTGAAATATGCTTACAAATAGAAATAACCCAGCTAGGGCGATGGTAGCTTATCTCTGAGAAGAGATGTGTCGGCTACATGCCTCTGAACTGTTTTGAACTGTGTTTCCAATGAGGCTCGAAGGCCTATTTATTATTGAGAAACAATGGAAAACCCTTCAAATTCCAAAACCTAACCCTAGAAGATGAAACGCCAAATTGTGGGCCCCGTTTTTGGGTAAGTTGGTACATCAACTTCCCGGGGTCGCAAATTGGTCGTACTATCTCCATTTGACGCGCATGATAGCCCGTTGGAAAGATCTCTCCGAGGACTACAATGGAAAAGACGATTTGTATCAGAAAAAATTCCCAAAAAATGTCGTTTAGGACCCGAAAAACTGCTAAAAATAGTAAACTATGCTATAATTAAGGAAACAGAAAAATTGAAAGAGACAGTTGTGGGGGTCCAAATGGGATATGTGGGTGGCCACCAACATCCACTTGGATCAAGATTTAAGGTGTGATATGGAAGCTAACAGTTGAGATTGGGTATTGAATACAAACTATGTGGTAACACTACTTGATCCCTTTTGCCCTTGATGTAGAAACAAAACATTTATGATTTATTTCTATTATTGTTGATATGCTTTATAGAACTTGCATTGGTAATCATTTAAATAGTGATTTTGGATTTATGTACTTATACATTCGATGAGAAATGACTGCAGAAGAGACCATTGAATGAAGGAAGATTTGATCATTTATACCCTCTCTATAATTTTTCTTTGATATTTATTTATAGAATATTGTGTTATGTCTTTAAGATTGAAAAGTGGATTTGTTCTAGGTGTCTTTCTTGCACTAGAATTAGCAATCGTGTGTTTCTAGCATGAAGATTTGATTGTTAGGTTAGAGAGTGGTTATTTTATGTTTATGCACACGATGTTTTCTCATATGGTTAATGCCTCTAGTTGTGTTGATTACACTACAGGTAGATCCAAACTATACTTTTGAAATTTTTTTATTGGATATAGGGTTGAGTACAAATAGAACCAGTGTAGGATTCTTAGCCAGAGTTTATTATTTGCTTTGGCTTGAGTATTTTGCATGGCTTGAGAAGCATAATATTTTTTTGGAGTTTTCATCTTTTGTGTCACATTAAGACAGTATTTTTGTTTACTTTTCTCAGCGAGTTAGTGATCATATTCATAGTTGATAGTTATTTAAGGTTTGCTTCCAAATTTAATAGTAGTTAGGGATTTTCTTTAAATTATCAGTTAGGGTTTACTTTTTGCTAATAATTAGGATTTTCTTTCTAGTTCTTAGTAGTTAAGGTTTTCTTTTAATTGTTGGAAAATTGTAGGATTGGAGTGGATAATTATTTTTGTTTGCAAGACAGATTAGAGTTTTGTTTTGTAGGTTGTTGAAGTCCTTTGGAATTTCTAGTGTTGCACCTCAAATCCACGGACCATGGATTGACAATTAAATGTTGGTCCATTAATCCACCATATACTACAGCTAACAATATATATATATATATATATATATATATATATATAGAGAGAGAGAGAGAGAGATCTTAACCATCATCTATCAAGTCCCTAAAGGGATGCAATCTTTGAAGGTGAATTATTTTTAAGTTTTGCATTATAAAAAGGGTTCGCCCTCAAGAAATGTTATCTCTTTCAGCTCTTACTAGACCCATTATTAAGATGGATATATATTGGTAGCATAAGCTTAAATAGATGTTTAAATCAATGTACCATGTAACTAAAAAAATGAAATAGGTTGGGTGGAGATTTTGTTGTAACGTATGTTTCTATAGCATGACTTAGGTGCATACAAAAAAAATAGTGCTCATATAACTAGTAATAACCTATTCCATTTTGTCTATTATATTACAAATGAGTGCTTGTATAAAAATTATGCACCATGGCATTTTTTTTAATGGTACAGTAGTGCTCATAAAATAATTTAATTTTTATTCTACATATAAATGCATCAATGCATGCATATTACCATCTGCACTAGAGGGACATGAAATTTTAAACATTTAAGGTGAGATCTCAGTGTCATTCCTAGTTGATAATCATTGGTTGATATACTATATTGGGAGCATTGATACATATATTATATCAAGAGAATTGGTGCACGTTGTAATCATGTGCATTTTCGCATTTTGGAAAGATAAATATACTTTTGTTTCTTAAAGTATGGAACATTTTCACAAAAATTTTGCACCAGTGAGATAATGTAATGTATATACACTATTCATACAAAAGCAACATTATATAATTTTATGACAGACATCATATATTGAGTTCAAAGTTATACAATTAATTAATATGCATATCTTTTAGTTAATTGTTTTATTTGGACAGTTTTAAATAGTCATCGAGAAATTATTTTTTTATGATAACTTTGATTTTTATAATTTAATTATTATACTTTAATATAATAATTGTATTGATCCATTATCTAATGGATTACACTATGATTATTTGTAACAAAGAAAATAATTCATGTATTAATTAATCATCAACATAATGTATTGTAATATTGGAAAATGAAACAGAATAAGAAACCTATTTTATTACATATAAGGGACCCGTTGTTATATAAAATGGGACAATGTGAAGGTTGAATTAATCAAAATGTGTCCAATATGTGATTGCTACATGTATCTAATTGACACAATATGTCTAATACATTAAAACATTATCAATACATATTTGTTTCAGTTTTTGGAAACATGTCCACATCATACAAACGGAACAATATGTTGACTACCTTAAATAAAAAAACATGATTTTCATAGAAAAATATTCCTAAATGTATAGCTTGTAGTAACATTCAATTATATTCATTATCACTCGTCATAGGAATTGATGTCATTTCAACATTTCTTGAGCTACATGCATGCCTCATTTCTTCTTCACTAGTAGATGATACTGTAATTGGTTTGTTGAAGTTAATGTATTCATGATCAACATAGTTTTGTTGTTTTACCTCTTCTTGGTACGTCTACAAACATTATAATACAACACAGTAAGTATATCAACATCTATACATAGAATATATATGATTGCATAAATTAAAAAACATATTGTAGTAGTGAGTGCTTCATAAAAAATATGCATTCTTTTGAAGCCATGCTCTGTACCCTATCTCAAAATATTGTTCATTGGATCCACTCCATGTTAGATATGTGTTATATTCTTTACATGAATACCCCCATACATTGCACATTGTGTTGGACGTAGTAGAGGGACAAGGAGGAAACATCCCACCCTATCTGGGAGGATAACAGGTGTGTGGAATCCCTCTTGCATAGAGATTTGAGGGAAAAGCTCCTAAAACTATTTATTGGGTATTTTTTACATTTTTATTTAGTAGTTTTCAACCCATATTTTAAGTTTTAGTGGTTTTGTGGTACATGGTGGTTCAACCCATGGTTTTATAATTTTGGTCAAGGGACTATGATTTTATTCTAGTTCAAGGTAAATGTATTGGTGGTTTATGTATTCCATAGGATATACATATTGTATTCTAATACTATACAAAAGAAATATACTAAAACATATTTATGGTTTCTCTAGTTTGGGTTTCCAAATTAAATATATATGTTAATGTGTATATGTTTCATTGCATCTTATTGGTTTAATTAATAATTTGTTTGCAACAATTAAATTAACATGTTTAAAACATATATTTCATACCTATTCCTTGCATATTTAATATACCATGAAGAATAGATACAGTTAATATAAAGTTTTCTTATTGTTCCATTCATTATCAAATTATATAACTTAATCTTTAATACTTTAAAATATAGTCACAACCTATACCTAATTCAATGTTGCTAAATTTATTGGCTACCCCTTGTTTGTACATTAGCACCCATTAAAATAAATCCATGCATCAGTATAAATTAATTATCTAAACATAAAATAACAATGAATATGAAGTCTTAAGGACAAAAATACAAGCAATCACAAACTTTGCAATAAATACTTCTCTTCCTTCTTGTCCTATCTTATGTACTCAATGGGTTCCATTTTATTTTATTTTGTACAAAAAAATATTTGATGGGGCAATTAAACTCAATGTACATAAAATAATAAATCAATCATGCATTCCTTCCCACACAAGGTGGGAAGAGGACAAAGATCTGATTTTTCAACTAGCAGTAGCCTCTCCATTCGAATTGATGTGTAGCAGTAATACAATCACTTGAACTTTATTGTCATCTCCTTACAAGCCACTCACTACACCACAACTCATTTTCATGAGGATTATATGGTTGCTTCATTGTGCAACAATAATGTACTCAGGTATTCAAGGTGGTATTACACTTAGGAAACTAACTCAACAACTACAAATGATGGTGAGGAGTAGAAAATAATGGTGGCATGAGGCATATCAATATGATATCCCACCCACACGTTGTGATAGTTATATCCATAAATGTCTAGGATATGGAATTTATGGAGATTATTAGCAACAATCTCCTTAACTCGACTCCTAATATCCCTTCCACTCAATGGATTCTATTGTTGAGATTTGAGAATTTGTCTTTGGTTCTAGTTTACATCTAGATCACAAGTTCCACGTCACAAAAGATTTAGATACCAAGGAAAATCCCTCTACAATCCTACCCTTTGTTGCACTAATTCAAAAGTGGATGTTTTTTATATAGCATAAACATTCCTCCATTCTACCTCATTGAGTTAGTGTAGTTATGTGTAGTCGATAAAGGAAAATGTTCATGGTTGATGGACTCTCTTAAAGAGGGAAAAAGGGAAGGATGAGGTGATGTCCTTCTTTGCAGACCCTAGTTCTAATAAATCTAAGGAAACCATATGTTAGTAGTTTTTAGAGTTGTACTAGTGCAAAAAAAACTTAATGGCCCAAGATTTACTATATAGAGAATATGAATGATAAGAAACGCATGAACATCTAGAGTTGATTGAGAAGCATAACCACTTCATGACAACCATTCTTTCATTGCTACCTAAGAGGCATGATAGAAAAATATTAATGGATATACCATGCTCCTCCAAGAACACCCCCACAATTATTTAGTCTTATTTAAAGGAGAAATGTCATACTACTCTAGTTTAATGTCTAAATTTTATGCTATTTTGTTTTAAATGTAGTCTACTACTCTAAATTATAATAATCCAAAAACCTATGGATATTTTAGGCCTAGTTTCCCTCATGAAAGGCCCTTAGAAGTTATGGCAATCTATTTTTTTGTCTTTTCTATTCTAGCTTCCCTTCATGGGTAGGTCTCACCTTTGTTTTTCCTAGACCTAGTTTTCCCTCCTTGGGTAGGCTTATAGGGAAATTTCATTACATTTGCATGTATGAACTATGATTTCTATAGTAGAACAGAATGGAGCAGAGGAGTACCAATATTACCACAGGCCATTCATAGAGCAAAGGGAACAAAGGGACAACAGTCCCAACAGATGATTGTCAATGGCATTTTTGTTTTTGTTATTAGAAACATATAGAACACGGATACTATGTTATATAACAGAGTCCTCTAATGGACCTTGGATAGATTGTACAGTCTGATGATGAACTCAGAACTATATTTGCTTATACCTACAGAACAATACCTTGAAGAAGGGATTTTTGTATGAACAAACTGCAATGCCTCGGCATCTACTTATGTAATTTTCAAATATTAATGAAAGTTACTGATTTTTCCAGTGGAAAAAAAAAAATGAACTATGAATTCTATGGTTTCGTTTTAGTCTCTCTTATTAGGCATGTCAAACCATTTTCGAAAAATTGACATATAGGAAAATACAATGACTATCGTGCACTATATATTGATATTGTAAAGCAATAGAAAAACATACAAAAATAAAGGTTCAACGATTACATGCCTATGATGTATATTGTTATTAGGATGGCTCCTCCTATGATGAAATTATTTTCATATATTTTATCATTTCCATGTGCAATTTTCTTCGCATCCTTAATAGAATGTATTATTTTTCCCTTGGATTTTCCTTGGAATTTTCATAATCTTCTCAAAAAATGAAAATAATATTTTCTTAATTGATATGAAAGTAAATATAGCTAAAAAAATTCAATTTCATCTAAATGGAGATAGGATACAACATTTTCTTCATCTTCCATTTTCAAACTCCCAAACTTCCTTAAATGACTATGTATCTTAGCCTTCTTGACATGTCATCTCCTTCATAGATGTTTTGAAGCTTGTTTGATCTAGATTTAAACAGGAATGCAACAAATTAAAGAGATAACCATAAATACAGAGGTACAACAGAAATAATACTTCATTTCATTAATGTAAAATAATGAAATATGCTTACAAATAGAAATGGAAATAAACTAGCTCGGGCAATGATAGCTTATCTCTGAGGAGAGATGTGGTGGCTACATGCCTCTGAACTGTCTTACAATGAGGCTCTAAGGCCTATTGATTGTTGAGAAACAATGGAAAACCCTAAACATAAAAAACCCTAACCCTAGGAGAAGAAGCGCCAAACTATGGGCCCCGTTGTGGGTAAATTGGTACATCAACTTCTCGGGGTCGTAACTTTGGCATACAATCTCCATTTGACGAGCACAATACCTCGTTAGAAAGATCTATCTGACGACCAACTTTGGGAAGAGAAATGTCAATTGATTGACCCATGTTGCTCCCATTTTTCCCAAAAAACGTCGTTTAGGGCCTCAAAACGACTTTGGAAGTTCAGCACCCAAAAACTGCCAAAAATAGTAAATTGTGCTACAAATAAGGAGACTAAAAAACTAAAAGAAATAATGGTGGGGGTCCACGTGGAATTGGTGGGTGGCCACCAATATCCACTTGGATCATTCCTCCCCCCTTAGGAAGCAATGGTCCCCATTACATTGAGTTCCTCCATGAGATGAGGAAACCTCTAATGAACTTGGTCCCTGGTGAGCCACTTGCCCTGGTGAATGAGTTGGCCTGCTTTGACAACTCGATACAGTTGGATCTTTTGCTTGCGAGTGTGTTTGATATACGTGTCCATGATCTGATCAGTTGCAACTTGTTCCATGCAATTTGGATTTAACACTGTTGGTGTGAGTTGTTCTGCAATGTTAGATGTGTCTAGTAATGGTGGAAAGTATGGCCAAAGGCAGTCCACATTGAACATTAGGTGCAGGCCAAAGAATTGGGGAATGTTGAGCTCAAATGCATTGTATCCCACAACCTTATTAATGGTGTAAGGACCATATTAGAGTGTTCTGAGTTTCTGATAGGCTCTGGTAAGATGTTCCTTTTGCAAATGCAACCAGACTTTCTCTCCCACCTGAAACTTGTGTGGCACCTGATGTTGATCATGTTGCTTCTTGTACTTGGCATTTGATTTCTCCAAAATGTCGTGGACCTATTGGCATATATGTTGGATGTGCTCAATGAAGTTGTTTTCCTTACTTGTTTCAAACTGGACATGAGTCAAATCTACCTGAGTGGCTGCAAATGGCATGGCCACATCAATGGGACATAGTGGCTGGAATCCCAAGCCCACCTGAAAAGGGTTGTGGCTAGTCAATCTATGGAGAGCCCAGTTATAGCTTTGTTGAACGTAGGGGAGGCTCTCATCCCATGTGCATGGATGCTTTGAGTTGTACATGCGTAGAATGTGTACAATCATCTTGTTGACAACCTCTGTTTGGCCATCAGTTTGGGGATGGAAGGCTATGGACTTAGTGAGTTCGGTGTCCAACATTGACAAGAGACTGGATCAAAATGTACTAAGGAACCTTGTTATGTACCTAGGGGGGGTAATATGGGGTACCAAGGGAGGTGCCCAAGGTAATAATGTAATAATGGGATGGGCCATAGTAATAAATAAGGTGGTTAACCCATGTCATGTAAGGGACCACAAGTAGTTAATAATAATGTAATGGGCCCATGGTATTAGTTGATGGTATGAGGGAACCATGGTAATGACCCATGGTATTGTATGTATGAGGCCTATATAGAGGCTAGAGACTCCACATGGAGAGATA
Organism: Pinus tabuliformis; assembly: GCA_031772625.1. Lineage (NCBI taxonomy): Eukaryota > Viridiplantae > Streptophyta > Pinopsida > Pinales > Pinaceae > Pinus > Pinus tabuliformis. Next base: position 592,919,286 of record CM062813.1, read on the forward strand.
TGAAGTGAAGTATTATTGTATGAACATGCATATGGCTTGTGGAGTGTTCTCCTTCCTTAAGGAGTGAATGTATGGTGTTGCCCTACCTTAAGGGTTTGATCAATAAAGTGAATCATTTCTATCTTATTGTTTATGGGTTTGTTTACATTATCTATACTTTTGGGTTAGATCTACAACATTTATCTATATTCAGATCCCGTTATTTCTGGGTTTATTAGCATTTTTATGTATTTTCATATCAGATCTATAATATTTTTGGGTTAGATCCACAACAAGTGGTATCAGAGCACTTTCTTGGGCACCAAAGTGGAGAATTTTTTTTATTTTTTGCAGGGATTTTTCGGCGGCGAATTTGCAGATCAGATCTGTAAATTTTGGTGCCAGATCTATAGAATATAATTGAAGATCTGTATTCCTTGTGAAAAAATACCCAGATTCAAAAAAAAAATCAGTTGAATTGGAGTCCGGATGAAGGAGATATCACTGATTTAAAAATCAGTGGGGTTGCAGACAATTTTCAGGACAGCGAGTTTGAGGCGCATATCTAGAAGTCCTGGTGCCAGATCTGCAAGATCTAATGGTAGATCTGGAATCTTTGTGAAAAAACACATGATTTCAAAAAAACAATCAGTCGAATCGGAGTCCGGATGAGGGAGATATCGCTAATTTAAAATCAACTCTTTTTGCAGAAATTTTGGGTGACGGCGGGAGAGTAGCAGCGCAGATCTGAAATTCTAGTGCCTGGATGGCGGCCCTAGGTCAGAATTTTCAGGACTTGTATAAATTTGATGGCTCTCATCCAGCCAAATGGCTAGCACAAATGGAGAAATATTTTAGATTGAATTACATCATGGATGATGAGACTCAGTTGAGTGTGGGAATACTATACTTGGACAATGAAAGACAGCAATGGTGGCAATGGCATCGACGTTGCTATCGAAGGCCCTTGACTTGGGACACATTCACAAAAGATCTTATGGACCACTTTGACCGTAAAACTAATCTTGTGGATAAGCTCACACAGACAGACACACAACCTAGCAAAGATTTTATTTTTACAGAAAAGAAGGAGACACATAAGGGGTTAATTCCTACTGGTATATCCTTATTGCAGATTCATGGATTGATTCAGAAAGAGAAGATCATTGTCTCTATCAATCCTAGTTGTAAACATAATTTTATCAGTGTTAATTTGGCAAAAAAATTGCAAGTCCCAGCCAAACAAATTGAACATACACAGGTTGATCATGAGGATGTTCAAGTGTACAAGGATTTGAAGATTTCTATGGATAAATATGTGTTACATGGTGATTTTTATGCTTCAGAGATGAATAATATGGAGGTTGTTTTGGGATATCCTTGGATGGAATCCATGGGTACTCTCAATATTAATGTGCAGAAGAAATTCCTGAAGCTTTGGTATAAAAAGAAGAAAATTACATTACAGGATATTTCCATCCATAAACAGGTAGAGCACACGGAGGCTGAAGCAGAAGATGTTCAAGGGACTGACATATCAGATGATGAGCCCCTGATGATCAACAATCAAACACAAACAGAGGCTGCAGAAGAAACGGTTACAGGTGATGATACATCAGAGGAGGGTTCAGTGGTTGAAGTCATATTGAAAAAGAAGACACCACAACAGGCACCACAGCCGAGTGAAGTCAAGAAAAAGCCATCGTGGGTTAAAACTTCAACATATCATCACCCACATCACCCAGCGAGACAACCATCAAGATGGAAACCAAGTTGTCACATGACGGATTGCGAGGAGAGAAGATCCACCCACTGCACATCAACACAGAAGAGCTGCCACGGTCAACTTCCATCTCAAGCGAGCGAGGCACCAGCGAGATCGAGGGTTCACCTTTCTCTTGGATGGCTAGATGCGCGTGCATGGTATCAGTGGACTACTCTTTTGAGTAGATCTTATTATTTGTGTTCTTCCCATGTTTCGGGGACGAAACATGCTTAGGGGGGTGGAATGTTATGTACCTAGGGGGGGTAATATGGGGTACCAAGGGAGGTGCCCAAGGTAATAATGTAATAATGGATGGACCATAGTAATAAATAAGGTGGTTAACCCATGTCATGTAAGGGACCACAAGTAGTTAATAATAATGTAATGGGCCCATGGTATTAGTTGATGGTATGAGGGAACCATGGTAATGACCCATGGTATTGTATGTATGAGGCCTATATAAAGGCTAGAGACTCCACATGGAGAGATATGAAGTGAATTATTATTGTATGAACAGGCATATGGCTTGTGGAGTGTTCTCCTTCCTTAAGGAGTGAATGTATGGTGTTTCCCTACCTTAAGGGTTTGATCAATAAAGTGAATCATTTCTATCTTATTGTTTATGGGTTTGTTTGCATTATCTATACTTTTGGGTTAGATCTACAACATTCTACTATCCCGATCTGAGATGATAGACTATGGGATCCCAAAGTGTACCCACACTCGTTCAAAGAAGAGTTTAGTAGTGACTTCTATTGTGATATTCTTCTTGCAAGCCACCATAATGGCCATCTTTCAGAACCTGTCAACAACCACAAAAACACGGTCATTTCCATGCTTAGTAGAAGGAAGGCATGACATGTAATCCATGGAGATGGATTCCCAAGGTCGACTAGGGATAGGCAACGGAATATAGAAGCCTTGTTTCTTGATGGTTGGTTTGGCAATGGCGCAGGCAGTGCAAGATCTGATGTACTTCCTGACATCCTATCAAAGATTTGGCCAATAGAAATACTTCTACAGTACTATCACTGTTTTCTCGACCCCGAAATGCCCAGTAGCCCGACTGTAGTGTGCTTCCCAAATCATCTTGGCACGCTTGCTTGAAGGAACACAAAGGTGACCCAGGTGGCATAACAGGGCATCCTAGAGGTGAAAATATGGAACATGCTGACCCTACAAGAGTGTCTGGTATGTGTGGCCGAATTTTGGGTCACTTTTGTAGAGAAGTGGCCAATCAGAAGTCTCATGCCCACAAGAGTTGAGCATGATGGTTAACACCATGATCGGTGGTCGACTAAGGCAATCTGCAACATTTTGGTGTTGCCCTTCTTATACTTGATATTCAAATGGAACTGTTGCAGGTATGTGGACCACTTCTGATGGCGATCATTCTGAAACTTCCCCTATGTCTCTATGAACTGCACGAGCCGATGGTCTGTGTGGATGACCATTTCCTTCCCCAAAATGTAATACTTCCATTGCCGACAGGCCTGCACAATGGAATACATCTCTTTATCATAAGTGGGATACTTCTGGACTGTGTCTGAAACTGTTTCACTGTGATATGTCACTAGATGCCCGTGTTGAGTAAGGACTGCCCCAATAGCATAGTCAGAGGCATCTGTCTCAATCTCAAATGGTTGCTGCAAGTCTGGTAATGCGAGCACTGGTGTTGAGCAGAGGCGATGTTTCAATTCTATGAATGTCTTCTGTTGAGATTCAAACCAAAAGAATTTAGCTTTCTCTCCTCCCTTGGTGACTTGACTCAAGGACCAAGTGATATGATAAAATCCCAACACAAACCTGTGGTAGAAGTTGGCAAGACCCAAAAAGCTGCGAAGCTCTGATAGAGTGGTTAGATATGGCCAATCCTGAATGACTTGGATCTTGGTTGGATCCACATGCACCCCTATTCATCAATAATGTATCCCAGATACTAAACTTGGGTCATGCTAAAAGTGCATTTCTCCAAATTGGCACATAACTTGTGTTGTTGCAGTGTCTGGAGAACTTGTCGAATGTGGTGGAGGTGCTCTTCCCAACTCTGGATGAAGATCAGGATGTCATCCAAGTATACCACTACAAATGAGTTTGTGAATGGCCGTAAGATGCCATACATTAGCCTCATGAAGGTTGCAGGAGCATTCATCAACCCGAAAGGCATAACCAACCATTCGAAAAGGCCCTCCTTGGATTTGAAGGTAGCCTTCCACACATTGAAGGGTTCGATTGGTACCTGGTGATATCCTGACTTCAAATTGATCTTGCCGAAATATTTTCACCCCTTCAGTTGGTATAGAAGGTCATCAATCGATGCACTACAACAAAACAGGCAATTTGCGCCAGATTTAGCACCAGATTCTAGTGCATTTTTTTCTCAATTGGGATGAGCAACCTGGCCCTAAATATGGCTCTATTGTACAATTTTTAAAGCGTCCTTTTTTGCACCAAATTTTGCATCTTTTTTATGCCAAATTTTCCATCATTTTCTGCATCATATTTTGCACCAATATTTTCATTTGGTTTTACAACAGGTTTTGCTTCTATTTTTGTGTCTTTTTTTGCATCTATTTTTGCATCATTTTTTGCTTCCTCTTTTGTGGAATTCTTTGCTTCTACTTTTGTGTCATAATTTGTGTCAATTTTTGCATCTGGTCTTATGCCATCTTTTGCTTCTAATTTTGTACTTATTTTTACATCTATTTTTGTGCCAATTTTTCTGCCTTTTTTTACACCATCTTTTCCATCCAATTTTGCATCATATGTTGAATCTGATTTAGTGCCAAATTTCGCATGCATTTTTGCACCATTTTTTGCATCCACTTTTGCATTTTATTTATCTCCCTTTTTTGCATCCTATTTTGCACCATATTTTGTATTTAATTTTGCATCATTTGTTGCATCCAATTTAGCATCATTTTTAACACCATTTCTTGCATCCAATTTTTCATCCTTTTGAGCATCTAAATTTGCATCCTATGTTGAACCATATATTGCATCCACCTTTGCATCCCATTTTGTGTCTATTGTTACGTTCACTTTTGAGCCATTTTTTCGTCTACTTTTGCATTTGTTTTTGCACCAAGTTTTGAATGATTTGTTGCATCATTTTACATCCAATGTTGCATCTCAATTTGCATCCAAAATTGAGCCATTTTTATGCCCATTTTTGCACCATTTTTTCTTCTTTTGTGTCCAATTTTGCACCATTTTTTATGTCCAAATTTGCATCCTTTTTGGTATCTAGTTTTTCATCCGTTTTGGCTTCCAAATTTGCATCTTTTTTTCTGCCACATTTTGTGTCCACATTTGCATCTCATTTTGCACCTAGATTTTAGTTGGAATTTTCATCTAGTTATGCATCATCTTTGACATCCTTGGTTTCACCATTTTTTAGTCCCATTTTGCATCTTGTTTTGTGTCTTTTCTTACATCCTTTTTGCATCCTAATTTTACACCATTCTTTGCATCCTCATTTTGGTGTCCATTTTTGCATCCTTGTTTGCACCCAATTCGGTATCCTTTCATATGCCCTATTTTGTTCCCTTCTTTGTGTCTAGTGTTGCACCCTTTTTTAATTTTACTTTAAAAACCTTTTTGTGTCATTGTTTGCATATTGTTTTGATGGCTAGTTTAACATCCAATTCTACTCCCAATTTTTCATCCATGGTTAAATCCACTTTTGGCTTCTTGTTTAGAGTTTTACTTTTATTTCCATTTATGACCACCTCTATGGGTTCATTTTACTAAGTTCATTTACATAGTGAAATATATTAAATTTTCTAAATATAATTTTTCTGTAGGATTTAATGCATGGTTAGATGAAAACAAAACCCTCTCAGTTTATCTCAGAAACCTAGGACAAACCAATTAAGAGAAAGGTTGTTCTAAGGCTTAGGATTCTTAGTAGATCAAGATGTAGAGTATAGATTAAGAAAAAGAGAATGAATTCTTGTGATTCCTCGCATGCAGGTCTTCTTGGAGTTTTTCGTATAGCCAAGAAGCGCTCCTAGCTAGCTCCAAAGCTTGGTCCTACACATAAGAGAGAGAATAAAGCAACCTTCACAACATAATATCTTAATAATCAAAACTATAAAAAACATATAAATATTATTGAATAAATAAATATAAACCAAAAACCCATGCATACATTAGTTAAATAGAAGAAGTAAAGAATGAATAGAAACATATGGAAGGAAGAACAACTGATCTATATGAATAAAGGAGTTGGAGGAAAGTTACAACAATCAGATATAGTTGCAACATGACCTCCCTCAACTCATAGCTCCAAAACTCTCCCTCTCAAGACATATCTCAAGAGCGTGAAAATACAAAATTCCCATCATTGTTTCAATGGCCAAGCCTCTAATATATAGGAAAGTGGAGGCTATGAAGATTTCCAAAATTCCTCATTAGTTCAATTTGGGAAAAATCTTTTGGGTGAATAATGTTTCCTCATATAAAAAAGGAATTTTCCACTTTTTAGATGCTTTTGTGCTTAGGAAAAAGCTTCCCCATGCTTTATGGCTCTTTCCCACTTTTGTATGCTTTTATTTTTTAGGAAAAAGCTAAAGATGAGGATAAAGAGATTACATTCCACCATATGTTTCCGAAAGTGACCAAGAATGTCAAATTCAAATTCTAGTTTGTTTATGTTTTAGTTTTTTTTTAAATATATATTTAGTTTTAGTATTTTTTTTTCTAGAAAAATATATTTAGTTTTTGGTATATTTTTCTATAAGAAAAATTATATTTTGTTTTTATAAAAATGGATTTTAAACATTCCATTCATGCTAAATTTGTGATTTTATGATAGAAGTTTAAATTATATATAGTAAAGTAACTTAATGTCATGTGTCGTGTTGCTGAGGTGGGTGTTATACATCTCTTTCTTGCTAAGTTATAGAATGTGCTTGGGTTTTCTTAATGCAATAAAACTAATTATGTTTTTCATGATATCTTGAAATGTTCATCTTGAACCAGGCTAATAAAACAATAAAGTTAAAATAGGTTTTCCTTTGTCCTTTATAGATCTTTGTCCCCATTAATCTTGGTCTTAATAGATTAATTGTCTTGTGGTGGCCTTGAGTGGTCACTTCCATTAGTTGCATGCTTTGTAGTTTTCAGTTAGTGACATTTTTTAGGCTTGATAATATGTTATTTAATTTATCAAAATGTGTTATTGTCCATATTATTGTTAAATATTAATATTAAATATGCTGATTTTTAAGCATGTTTTAGCAAAACTTTCCCAAAATGTTTATAGATTGTATTTTATAATGCAATGATTCTTTGCTTGATGAAATTGTTTTGGATATTTTTTTTAATAATTCATTGATTGATGAAATTGTTATGGATATTTTTTTTAGTATATTAAATTGTATGTGATAAAGTCAAAAATCACCTCTTTTTTAGATTTTCATTGATCAATTTCCCTTAAGGCCATCAAGTTCACTATTTGGTCCCAGGTTAAGGAAATATAGGAGTCATAAAGTGGAATTGTCCAAGCACTTAAATCTTGAGACATGTTTCTTTTTAGTCACTTTATACTTTCTTTCTATGTAAATTTTTGATGAAAATAGTCTTGGAACATGAGGGGCGTCAATAGTAAGCGAAAACAAACTCCTAAAAGAAAAATGGTATGCAAAGCACCCATAAATAATGTTGATATAAGAAGCAAAAATATTAAGTGAGGTTCAACCTCATATAATTAGAAAATGGGGGAGGAATTTCCAAGTAGTAGTGATTGATGCTTAGAGATACTTGGGTGGAATGGTTATTATTTGAAATGATTAAGACATCAAGGTTACCAATATGTTTACCTCTTTTCGCATTATGACAATACAATTTTAGTTAATTGACATTGAGGACTACTACCATGTATCCAATGTCTATGACTCCAATATCGCAAATGGAAAACCTCTATTTCTCAATTCTATTTCTAGCACAAGTAATTTATACTCCCCATCTCCATGGATTGTTGGGAGTGACTTCAATATTATAAGTGTCTCGAGGAAAAGAAAGAATGAATCGAAATGTTTAACAAGATATTTTGTAAGCTATACCATTAAAGCCACAAAGTAGTCTCCATTAAAGTTGTCAAGAAATGAGTCTCCAACCCACACATGTGGATCAATGAGATGTAATACATGTGTGTGTGGTTACGAACTCAATACACCTCTATAATAACTCCACAAACTTATGTATTTCACTCTGTCACATAAATTGACAGTAGTGTGACATAAGTAAACCAAGAGTAGACATGAAAGCCTTAGGAAACAAACATTCCTTAGATCCTCAATTAGGTGCTTAAATGATGAAGTGAAAATGCAAGGAGAAAAGAAGAATTCATGATTTAACCATCACATACATGTGATCAAGTGTGACTAGGAGTGTATATATTCATATATTTTCCAAAGAGGGAGTGAATACATGAGTTACCATTTATTGGCCCTTATTTTTCTTTCTTTTTCATTTTCTTATATATAGGACTTAGGGAATAATGTTTTCATAAGTTTGGCACAACTCATAGATATAAGATTTACATGAATTTTCACTTCAACCTTAGAGTTTAGACTTAGATAAATCAATATAGTGTATGTTTAATGATTTTGGCTTTCACTTTTTTATTGTATTTCATCACAAATACAAAAGGGGAAATATTTTGCCACAAATCTATGAATGCTTAATCATAAAGTCGTCATGTGATGAAAACAAATTAATGATGTTATTCTCTACGAAAATGATGGGTATTCTTGAGAAAATCTTATGCTTGTGGATGCTTCCTCCCTGGTTGAGAGGGAGTCAGGGTAGACACCATGTTATCCATGTGTCATGTACTATGGCTAGGATTAACAATTGTAAGCCTAGTAAAGGCACTAGTAGGGATAATGGTGGATTGGATAAACATCTGGGACCAATATTCTTTGAGAATTTGGACATTGACTAGGACTAATCGCCATAAGTCAAGTACATTAATCCAAGATAAGAATAGTCATGAGGATTGACATTTTCTGGTGTCAAATATTATGATAGTGGATTAGGAAATGATCATGTGAGGACATACCTGGTAAACATCTTGGTGGGGTAAGTGCCTTGAAAGGCAGTGGTGTCCAAATTTATGCCTCCCAACATTGTGCTTTTATCTAATGGAGAGATAAACTTGTTAGTCAAGGCCTTACTATTTTGAAAATTTTGGCTATGATGATGTAAATCATCATTGATGCTTATCAATCTAGATCCCTTCTTATATGAATATTTCAACTTGAGAGTACTTTTTTGTGTCATTATGAGTACCTCACTAGTTTAGAGGGAGGGTCATCATCTTCATTATTGCCATCATCACCACCATCAATGTGATCATTATTGTCATCATTTCATTATCATCATAATCACCATTCATGTCTTCTTCATGATCATCATCATCATCATCATCATTTTGTATATTGTCGTCAATTGTTCATAATTATAGGTATCATAAGAAATATCACCAACCTTAGGACACATGATATATGAAAGAAAAATAACCACTTTATTTTTTAGAAATGATTGATGATCATCAACATCACTACCATTATCATCGTCATTATAATTGTCATCATCCCCATCATCATAACTAATATAATTTTTATCATAATTTTTGTCATCTTCATCATGAACATCATAATCATCATTCATGCCATTATTGTTCTTGATTATGACCAGGATGAAAATAATGATAATGATGATCAGATGATGATGACTTGGAAGATGACGCCAAAGATAATTATTATGATTTTTACCATGATAACATTTAAAAATTGGGAGGAATGGCCAAGGTCATTAGCATCATCATCATTGTCATTGCAACTCCCATCGTCTTTATCATCATTGTCATTATCATAACAATCACAATTCATGTCATCGTCATCATCTTCATTATCATCATCGTTATAATTATTGACATTGTCATCAGTTGTTCATAATTTTCAATGTCATAAGAAATATAATCAATGAAAAAGATATGATGTGTGTTGGAAAATGGATGCAAAAGTAAACAAAAAAATGGGGGTAAAAATAGACATAAATTTGGATGAAGAGTGGACACAACATAAGTAGATGCAGAACAAGATAGAAAAATTGAACAAAAGTGGATGAAAAAGTAGATGCAATAGTTCATACAAACTTGAACACAAAATAGGACTCAAACATGGATGAAAAAGTGGAAGAAAACATGGGCACAATAGTAGGCATAAAACTTAGCATGAATTGTGGTGAAACAAATGTGGATACTCCAATGGATGTAAAAAAAAAGGGACACAAACTTGAATGCAAAAAGGAGGAAAACTTGGATGAAAAAAGGGATGTAAACATGGGCCAAACATGGGTGCAATAGTGAACACAAAATTAGTTGCAAAACTAGACAAATCAAAAGTGGATGTAAAAGTAAATTCGAAATGGGATGAAAAAAACATAAACAATATTTGATGCAAACTTGGACACAAAAGAGGATGCAAATATGGATGCAATAGTGGAAGAAAATGTGGGTTGCAATGATAGGCATAAGATATGGCACAAATAATAGCACAAAAAAGGTGGATGTAATAATAGACACAAAAAAATATGAAAACTTAGATGCAAGACAAGATGCTACAAGGGATGTAAAAGTGGATGCAAACACGGGTGCAACATGAGAAACAAAATTGGATGCAAAATATGGATGAAATGGAAGTACATGCAAAAGAATATACAAAATGAGATGCAAAACCCAACACAAAAGTGGATGCAAAAATAGATGAAATATTTTATGCAAAAGAGGATGTGAAGATGGATGCAAAATTGGAAGCAAACGTGGGTACAACAGTATGTGCAAAACATGGAACAAATTTTGTCACAACAAAAGTAGATGTAATGATAGATGCAAAAAAAGAAGCAAATGAAGATGAAAAATAGGATGCAAAAAGGGATGTAAAAGTGGGTGTAAACATGGGTGCAACAATGGATGTAAAATAGCTTTTGCAACTTATTTGAAAGAGCAATTTTGTCCCAACAATTAGACTTGTAGCATAAAGAACATGGTTAATACATATGATTCGACCAAAAACTAGTTACTACCAAAATTCAACCAAAAAAATTATTACTGCATAAAAAAAAAAAAAAAAAAAAACAAAACAAAACAAAAAAAAAAAAAAAAAAAAAAACAAAACAAAAAAAAAAAAAAAAAATCCCAAATTAAAAATAAATAAATGATAAACTTTTTTTTTACCAAAATTTAGTGATTTTTTAGTGCTAATACTAACATCACCATTACAACAAGATATTTTTTTAGTGCTAATACTGCCATTACAACAAGATATAAGAGGGATATAATGCAAAAATTTTAACAATAATATGTATGTAGAAGATGGTCTTCAGACTGGTGAATTCATGATAATCAATGGGACTACAGTCAAAATAATTGGATGTTATTTACTTTTTTACATAGATTGTCAAAATAATTGCATAAATTGATTTTTTTTAACCAAAATTTAACAAAAACTTTGCTAGTGCTAACATTAGAACCACCATTACAACAAGATATCTTTCTAGTGTTGACAACACCATTATAGTAAGATACCTCAAGAGAGACAGAAAATTTAAAAAGTATGATAGTAATATGTATCCAGAAGATGGTAGGGAAACTAGTAATTGTTCATTCTCATTATCATAATCATTGTCATCATCATCACCATCATCCTTGTCATCGTTATTGCCATCATTACATTATCATCATAATCACCATTCATGCCATCATCATCAACTCCATCATCATCATCATTATGGACATTGTTTGCAATTGTTTATAATTATAGACGTTGTAAGAAATATCATCAACCCAAAAAATGTGATCAGTGCTAGAAAAGGGTTGTTTAGGACACATTGATATACGTAAGAGAAATAACAACTCTATTTTTGAGAGATGATCGATGATCATCATCATCACCACCATTATCATCGTCATTGTCATTTTTATCGTCCCCATCATCATCATTAATGTAATTTCTATCAACATTGTTGTAATCATCATCATCATTCATGCCATTATTGTTTTTGATGATGACCTAGATGAAAATGATGATGATGACACCAAAGATAATGCTTATGATTATGACAATGACAACATCTAAAATTGGGAAGATTCGCCAAGGTCATTAGCGTCGTCATCATCATAATCATTGCCATCATCATCATTAATGTCATTGTAACCACTATCGTCTTTATCATCATAATCACAATTCATGTCATCGCCATCATCTTCATTTTCATCATTGTCAATATTATTGACATTGTCATCAATTGTTCATAATTGTCAATGCCATAAGGAATATCATCAATGCAGAAAATATGATGAGTGTTGGAAAAGGGATGCAAAAGCGAACATAGAAATGGGGGCAACAATAGAAGTAAAATTGGATGAAAAGTGGATACAACATAAGTAGATGCACAACAACATGAAAAACCTAACACAAAAGTGGATGCAAAAGTAGATGCAGTTGTCAATGCAAACTTGGATGCAAACATGAAGGCAAAAGTGGAAGCAAACATGGGTCCAATGGTAGGTGTAAAACTTGGCACAAACTGTGGTGAAACAAATGTGGATGCAACAATGGACACAAAAGTAGATGCAAAAATGGATGAAACAAAAGTGGATACAATAGGGGATGCAAAAACATACAAAATATCTGATGCAAACTTGAACACAAAAGAGGATGCAAATGTGGATGCAAATGTGGAAGCAAATGTGGTTGCAATGGTAGGCGCAAGATATGGTGCAACAAAAGTGGATGTAACAATAGACAAAAAATATGCAAAATAAGATGCAAAAATGGATGTAAAAGTGGAAGCAAACATTGATGCAACATGCAAAACAAAATTGGATGAAAAAAATGGATACAATGGAAGTAGATGCAAAAGTAGATACAAAACGAGATGCAAAACCCAATGCATAAACCTGACACAAAAGTGGATGCAAAAATAGATGCAATATTTGATGCAAAAGAGGATGTGAACATGGATGCAAATTGGAAGCAAACATGGATACAATAGTGAGTGCAAAACATGGTGCAAATTATGGCATAACAAAAGTGGATGTAATGATAGATGAAAAAAAGAATCAAAGTATGATGCAAATGAAGATGTAAAAAGGGATGCAAAAAGTGAAATTTAAAATGGGTGTAACAGTGGATGCAAAATTGTATGCAAAAGTGGATGCAATAGAAGTCGATGCAAAAGTAGATGCAAAACGAGACACAAAACCCGATGCAAATCCTGGTCCAAAATTGGATACAAAAAGGGATGCAAAAATAGATGTATTAGTTGATGAAAACCTAGATTCAAATGAGGATGCAAACGTGGATGCAAAATTATAATCAAAAGTGGGTGCAAAAGGAAGTGCCAAACTAGGCGCCAATTGTGGCACAAAAATATTAGATGCAATAGTGGGTACAATAATAGATGCAAAAGAGGATGTAAATATGGATGCCAAACAAGATGGAAAAGTGGATGCAACAAAAGTAGATGCAAAATTATATGCAAAACTAGACACAAAACTCGATGTAAAACGTGGCGCAAAAGTGATGCACAAATGGATGAAAAAATGGATGCAAAAAATGATTTAAAAAAGGATGCAAAAAAGGATGCAAAAGTCGATGCAAAAGTTGATGCAAGTGTAGGTGCAAAAAGTGGATGCAAATGAGGATGCAAAAGTATGTCAAACAAAAATAGATGCCAAAATTGATGCAAAACCTAGAACAAAACCTGGTGCAAAGGATGACATAAAACTTGGCATAAAATTTGGTGCAAAACGTGGTGCAAAACCTATTGCAATACCTGGTGCTAAACTTGGTGTAAGATTTGGTGAAAAACTTGATGCAAATTTTGTGTCAAGTTTTGCACCATATTTGATAAATGGATGCAAATAGCACCAAAAATGGGCTCTAGATGCAAAAAAAGAAGTAAAAAGGGACGCTAATCGCTGGTTTTGTTGTAGTGATGGGATCGGGTACCTATTCTGGACAGTGATCTTGTTCAACGCCCGATAGTCAATACAGAGTCTCCAAGTCCCATCCTTCTTCTGTGCCAACACGATCGAGCTCCCACAGGGTGATGAACACGGTCAAATGTGACCTTTCTGCAGCAGCTCCTGAATTTGCCTCTTGATTTCATCGTTCTCCAGAACAGAGCATCGATAGATTGGTCCATTTGGCAGTGGCGCACCTAGGGTCAGATCAATGGAGTGCTTGACTTGATAGTACAGAGGAACCCCTGCGGGGGAGGTGAAGATGTTCTCGTACTCCTCCATGACCTTGTCCATCTGTAGTTGTCGTGCAGAGGGGCCCTATCTAGAGGTCGTGCCACCGTCTTCTTCTTTCCTTAAGGGCATATCATCAGGAAAACAAATTTCCCAGTTTTTGAAATGAGCTTATTGCATTGTTTTGTAGTAACCAAAGAGATGGTGGTGGGTGGTGCTACCTTCGGTATCCTGTACAACTTATTTCCCAAAGTAACAATAACAGCACGAGGCCTTGACTCATATACAACATGTCGCTTCCACGAGTATGGTTGGCCTAATAATACATTACAAACCTCAAGGGGAGCAACATCACACACTACCTCATCCGTAAAGGGCTTGATGTTGTGTGGAAGGCGACACTGCTGGCTCACGCAAAGATCCTGTCCTTGGTGAACCACCTGATGGTGTACAGTTGTGGATGTGCTGTGGTTGGTAAGCCCAGTCGCTTCATGACCTCTGACAAAATGAGGTTCTTTTGGCTCCTGCTTTCAACAATGAACTGTAGTGGGGAGCCCTTTACCCACATCTAGGAGTGGAAGAGGCACTCCTCCTCCTCTAGATCTTCAAGTTCCTCCTTCTGGATCTTTGTGGTGGCAATGGTGGTGTTGGGCTTCGCATTGATAATATGCTTCCCTTTATCATTCCCCTTATCGGGTTCTAACTTAGAGTCTGAACATGCATCTGATTCCGAAAACTTTAACTCAACCACCAGCGACTGCTTGGCCTAACACCCACTTGTGTTGTGACTGGATCTCTTATGGAACTCACACTACTTTCTTGTGTCCTTCTTCGGTTTCACGGTGTTGTTCTTTGCTTGCGTCTTTGGTGGGTTTTGCTGGGTCACCCCGCCTTGGCTTTGCCCTTTTTTCAACGGTTTGGGGGCGCCTTTCCCTTGCTTCATATTTGCAGATCCAAAATCTTGCTTCTTCTATTTAAACTTTTGCTCAATCTTGATAGCATATCGGTACGCCGTTCCGAGCGAGGATATGTCCAGGAACTCCATCTCGTCCTGGATTTACCTGTGTAGGCAGCCATGGTATTTGAGTACCAAATGTAGCTTAGAATCCTTAATACCCAACTTTGTGTGAAGGGTATGAAAAATATTGGTAAACTTCGACACATCTTGGTCCCTTCCCTACCACAGCGTGGTCCACTTTCTGTATTTATCCTCAAACGTTCTGACAAGGTAGTACTCCTCCTCGATGGCATTCTAGAATGAATTCCAAGTGGGTGCAGCTAAAAATAGTGAGGTCGTACTTGCATCCTTCTACTCGCAGTAGGTTTCCCACTAGTCCTTGACGTGGGGGGCGGCTTTGAGAAGAGCGAAAGTAATCTTTTCCCAGCCAGAAAAATTATGAATAGAGAAATACCCTTGTCGCAAATGTAACCATTTATCTACAGCGTCTGCGTCTATTTGACCCTCAAATATGGGAATGTCAAAGTTATCATGTACCTTAAAGGGTGCGGTGCTTCCAGATTAGCTGCTAGAAGTAGATGGATCGCCCCTGGGTAGTCACTGAAGGATCTGGGCAAAGTTGTCCATCATCGCACTCCTTTATCGCTTGAGGGCCTCTTCGAGAAATATTTTGATAGTATCTCCTGCCCCCTCGTCTTTCTTTTCATCCACCATGGGAGGCGGTCAAGATTTGCGAGGCTAGTCTTGCAAAGGTTCGACCAGTTCAAGCCCTAACTCCCTATATCCCGACCTCATTGGGTACATGCAAATAAAAACAGAGAAAGAGAAGACCGCTTTGATACCACTGATCCAGATTTAAACAGGAATGCAACAAATTACAAGGATAACCATAAATACAGAGGTACAACAGAAATAATACTTCATTTCATTAATGTAAAATACTGAAATATGATTACAAACAGAAATGGAAATAAACTAGCTCGGGTGATGGTAGCTTATCTCTTAGTAGAGATGTGGTGGCTACATGCCTCTGAACTATCTTACAATGAGGCTCGAAGGCCTATTTATTGTTGAGAACAATGAAAAACCCTAAACATCCAAAACCCTAACCCTAGGAGATGAAGCGCCAAACTATGGGCCCCGTTTTGGGTAAATTCGTACATCAACTTCTCAGGGTCGTAACTTTGGCATACGATTTCCATTTGACGCACACAATACCTCGTTAGTAATATCTATCTAAGGAATCCAACCTTGGGAAGAGCAACATCGGTCCATGGACCCATGTTGCTCCTTGTTTTCCCAAAAAACGTCGTGCAAGGCCTCAAAACGGCTCCAAAAGTTCAGGGCCTGAAAAACTGCCAAAAATAGTAAATTGTGCTACAAATAAGGAGACTGAAAAACTAAAACAAACAATGGTGGGGGTCCACGTGGAATTGGTGGGTGGCCACCAATATCCACCTGGATCATTGTTGCAAAATTCGTTTTTCTGATTCAAAATGCATCACCTCGAAAATATTGGATTCTGATAGACTACAAAGGATGGAATTCATGGTTTTTGAATTATTCTCACTAGCCTTCTTTCCAATCTAATCCATTGGTAGAGGTGTTCAGGCTTTATAAAAAGTCACAATAAATTTTTTAATATCGAATCCAAGAGCCATTAGATAAGTTTTCATCATCCTTATCCTCCAAAATGCATAGTCTATTCCTTCAATGATGGAGATTTGTTTGTGGAAAAATCTTATTAACTAAGCATTTGTGCTTCTAATATGTACCTTCAATAGGTTAGACTATTTCCAAAGGTACCCTCTATACCAATTGTTGAGATTATTATACTAAGTGGGGGTGGTGTGAATTAGTATATTAAATTATTTATTTATTTACTTATTTAAATATTTTTCAACCATAGGAAAACAATTATATATGATATCTATCAACTACATCATATGAAACATAAGATTTGAATGGAAACCATTTTAGGAGAAAACCATAAACTTTTTCTTTTTAGTTCATTGTAGGGACCAGTCTATTGTTACATGTCATATGAACTAACCTACTAGAGACACCAAGCCTAACTAGTACAAACCTTGGTAGGAAGCAACTTGCTCTTCCAAATCCCTGTTGGCACCAATATATTGGAGATGGAAATACCCACCACCAAACACCAACTTAGCAAAAGGCACCAATCTCTTTGTTTATATATGGCATCAAGATACACATAGCATCTTATAAAATGATATTCTCAACGAAATATCATTGATAACCTATTTTCTTTCATCTACACTTAGAACAATGTATTTTAGCGACATGATATTTGACTAACTCACCCCACTTTATCTTTAATTTCAATTTAATTTAAAATCACTCTTTGATATTCAACCTTAACTATAGCTTTAATATCAATTTTCATGACTTAAATTTACAAAGAATACATTGAATTTCATGTGAATGTGTCCATTAATACATCAATTCCTATCACAAAAAGACAATATGACTCACTCCCCTTTCTTTTGTCGACTCTATTTAAGTCCAAACATGAGGCCACCATATATGTGAATTATGGATAACTATTAATTAAAAATTTCATCACAAGAAACAGAATGGAGGCAAAAATCCACCTTACATGGATCAAGGGAGGCGATTGTAACACAAAAAAAAATTCATCAATCAACCTCCAAAAGGAACCAAATCAACTCTATATGGGCCATTAAAGATCTAGAAGGGAACACTTATACCTCTGATAGGAAGATAAAAAGGGAGGCTAATAGATTTTTCAAAGATTTATATAAAGAAAGAGAGGGAGATTACATGCTGGAAAAATTGAGTCTTGTTGAAATGCTTCCTCTCGTGGTCAAAGATGAGGATACATTACTGCTCGACAAGCCAAACTTGCTGGAAGAGCTACTTCAAACCATCAAGGAGATGGCCAAGGACAAAATCCCTGGGCCTGATGGCTGGCTGATCAAACGATTCCTTTTCTTCTTCGACATGATGGGGTTGGAACTGGTGAATATGGTGGAAGCAGTTCGCATCTCTTGGCACATCCCAAGTGTTATCAATTCCACCTTCCTTACTCTTATTCCAAAGAAAAAAAATCTCTCTCACTCTCTGATTTCAGGCCTATTTCATTATGCAATTTTGTTTACAAGATGATATCTAAAACCCTTTCTAATAGAATTAAGAAGATTTTATCACCTCACATTTCTTTGGAGAAGTTTGGTTTCTTGTTAGACAGGCGAATCCAAGATTCCATTGCAATTGCACAAGAGTGCATTCATTCGATCAAGATGAAGAAACTAAAAGCATGTCTCATGAAGTTTGACCTCCAAAAGGCATTTGACTATGTGGACCAGGAATTCCTCACTCTGATTCGATATAAGATTGGATTCAAGCATAGACACATTTAATGTGTTTTGGCCTGCATATCATTTGCATCTATGGTAGTCCTCATAAATGGAAATCCTTCGCAATTCTTAAAGACTCACCGTGTCCTCAGAAAAGGTTGTGCACTATTGCCTCTTTTTTTTATGTTAGTAATGGAAGCACTTAGTAGAGGAATCAAGGCTAAAGCTGAAGTATGGGCCATCATGGGTTGCAATCTCACTAGAGGTTGCAGCATATCCCACCTAATGTTTTTGGACGATGTGTTGTGCACTGGAGTGGCCAAGCTCTCTATGTGGGTAAATTTCCACAAGATTTTTGGGGACTTCAGTAAAGCTTCTGGTCTCATAATTAACCAAGAAAAAAAAAGTTGATATCTGACTCAATAGATTCCTCGGTGATTATTGAAATTGTTGATATGTTTGGGGTCAAAATCAAATCCATTTCTAGGGGTTTCAAATAACTTGGTTGCATATTAAAGTCTAATAAGTACTCCATTTTAGACTCAGAATGGCTTATTTCCAAATTCAACAAAAAGTTGTCAAGTTGGGATAAGAGATGGCTCTCTTTAGGTGGAAGAGTGATTATGATAAAGGTTGTTTTGATAAGCATTTTAGTTTACTGGATGCACCTCTTCCATATTCCACAAGTTATCATTCACAAAATAGACTCCATCATCACCAAGTTCCTTTGGTCTAGAGTTGGTGTTGTGAAGAAGTATCATCTAACGGGACTAAAGAAAATTATTAGGTTTGTTCAGAAAGGCGAATGGGGTATCATTGAATCCTGTAGTTTTAATTTGGCTCTTTTGGTGGCAATCATATGTAGGTTATTCTTCGTGAAGGGGAATTGGAAAAAGATCATGTTCGGTAAATATATCAAGCAAACAAGTAGGAGGAGTGGATTGTAGTAGGGGTTCCTTCGGCTAGTAGTCATTCAAAAATATGGAGTAACTTCAGGCTAGCCATCCCTTGGCTTTGCAATAATTTATGTGGAGGGTGGGTAATGGGATGAGAATAAAAGTGGGCCTAGATGCCATCAAAGGCCTTAATGGTAGCCACTTTCTCCCTATTTCAATCATCAATGACCTTAACTGAAAGGGGCTATATACTCTTTCGATCTTATGGGAGTGGTCCAGGAAGTGTGTGGCTACACATTCCTGGCCACATGCCTGGTAGATCTGACTTTCAGAGGAATTGGTGGTTGAATGGGAAAGGTATTGTATCATGCTTTGCATGGCAGGAATAAACATCTCACAGAGGACTGATGTGCTTGAATGGGGCAGACACAACAAGAATGACCAGATTTCAGTCAAGGAAGCTTATGATCACATTACCTCCACTTCCCAAGCGTTACCCTTCTCTAACATTACCTCTATGCTTTGGAAGTGGGAAGCCCCTTTCAAGATAAAGTTTTTCTCGTGGCTGGACATTCACAACCATATACTAACGTGGGACAATATACATAGAAGAGGCTTCTTTGGTCCTGGCTGGTGTTTCCTATGTAGACAGGACTTTAAGGACTACCTCGACCTTTTTTTCATTGTCCCTTTGTTAATAAGATTTGGGTTGGGGTGGCCACAGTCTTGGGTGTCCCTCAGATCAATAATGCACCCTCCATTCTCGAATGTTTTCAGATTATGGAATTCCAGGGCTAAAGCCCATAGAACTCTTCCCCTCTATGTTTTTTTGTGGATTTGGCACACCAGGAATGCTCTAATTTTTGAAGGCATTTTTCTTATGACTATGACTGTTGCCATGGATATTACTGCTTTTTTCAAGGAAATTATTCCCTGGACTCTGAATTACTCACTTTGGACTATCTCATATGTTGATTTTTCTATCATTTTCCCTATCTATTCCTTTGATGGTGTCTCCTCTAACAGGACTTGTGGATGTGAAGTCTCGCTCCATTTGGAGCCTATTGTCCACTATCATTTCTCCTGGCATGGTGGTTGGGGGCGACAATTACAGAGCTTAGCTGATTTCATTATGGGGGGCTTTCCAGTGCTCTTCTTGGTTGGGCATTGACAACCTTCTTATAATTGGTGATTCCCTTGTCTTAATCAACTAGATTCAGTGTTGCTTCTCTCTTGAGGTTCCTACTCTTTGCAAATGGATCGAGTTGATATGGAACATTCTCCCCTCTTTTTTTGATGTCTCCTTTCAACTTGTATTTCGAGAGCAAAAAATGGAGGCTGATGTGCTCTCTAAAGCTGGTCTCTCCCTCTTCCTGGGCTTCATTTCCTTTGAAAAGTTCTTAGCCAGCAGGGGTTGTGGTATGGGATTTTTTTAGTATTAACTTACATCTTTGTTGTTGTACTTTGGTCTAATTTTATTGTCGATACCTTTTTGGGTGGGGATCCCTGAAAACTCCCCTATTTTTCTATTTTCTTTCACTTCTTCAGTGACAACTCTATCATGTGAACAATTGTGTTTTTTGGATAAACATGAATAGATATAGCCCTATAAAAATGTAACTTCCTCGATCTAGAACAAAAGTCTGTTTTTTTCTTTTGAAAAAAAGATAGGGGCATTAACATTAAATGTAAATCATAGGGCATTTGTGTTTCAATTTTGAGTGCACCGATGATGCCCCAACTAAAGAATGCAAAGGTTGAGAATCCATCTCTTCCCACACGTATAATTTGGACAAAATAGCTCAATATCTTGAGCACTAAAAATAGAGCCACTAATTGATGTGAAAACAACCACTACCTTCATCCATAAGGAATCTAAAGTTTTTTCAGTTTCTTCGTGACGCTATAGAACCTGAGAAAAAAAAAATGCCAGGTGTGAAACATGATACAAGAGCCTTTTTTGTACTGAGATGAGCGATGAACTCCTCAATGTGTAGTATCATATTAAGCCGCAAGGATTCTACGATTTTCCAAATTCCACGGTCAATCTATCACCAACCTGAGCAGATCATATATCGAGGTGTGAGCTCATGGCATTGGAGATCAAAGGGTCCTCACTGTTATGGGTTTCGATGATGTTGGCATGGAATTATTATGTAATAACAAATGTGACAATAGCTCCCTTAGCTACAAGCTTCTTTGCAAAATTGGGAATTGTTAGAGGTGAATGTGAACTTGGGAATTGAGCCATGAGAAAAGAAATTAGAACTAGCCATAGGAAGAGTGTGTCCCTTATGAATTCATAGCCTCAACTCTTTGTTAGAGGTGAATGTGAACTTGGGGATTGAGCTATGAGAAGAGAAATTAAAACTAGTCATAGGAAGAGTGTGTCCCTTATGAATTCATAGCCTCAACTCAACTCAGGCATGACCACTATTGCAAAGAGAAATGGTGTGGAATGGATCCTATGGTTTTAACATTCTTCATGTGTAGCCACTTTGTGAACAACTCAATACATATTAGTGTTACTAATTTTATATATGATGAATTGTGTTGAATTAACACTAAATTTTTATGGTTATGTCATGATGGCTAAATTAATTTCTAGTTTCTTCTTCTAACTTCCCATATTAGCTTACATTTATCATTTATGGTTTTATGAATAATTGAATTGCTACATTTACTTTGCAGAGATATCTAATTCCATTCATGCAAATAGTTAATAGTTAACAATAGAAAAAATTAGCCTGGTCCCTTACTAGATTGGTATGAATTTGAGTGGTTAAAATAAATACCCCATGTTCTCAAAGTGCACATATGGTAATAGGTATGTTACATTCTACTTCCTTGATTTCAAGTTATTTGAGTTCTTTCCTTATAACATTTTTCAATCATAATTTTTTATTTGTGGTAGGCATTCACTGTGTAGGTATTTGATGTAAGTGGCTAATATATGTAGTACACACAGATATTTCTCCGTTTTCCTTGTTTGTTCAAGTGAGTTTGATTAAAACTTCCTTCTCATTTATATCTTGAAACCTTTTGCAAATAAATATTTGAATATATCCTAATCTCTTGCTAATGCCTATGATTTCTAATTTTTTCCATAAGAACCAATCATAATCCTATCTCTCTGAGTGCATCAATGCAAGTTAATTTTCTCGTCCTCACCATGTCTAACATATATCAAAATAACATTCCATTTTATTAGTATATATTGTACCCTCTTAATCATCCTTACCATCAAATTTTGGTATATCATTTTAATCTTATGTGTGAAACTTCCAAAGGTTCTCCTGCCAAATGAATGTGTGGTGGAAAAACACAAGAGTGAAAGTTTATGATATTTTCTCATATATTCCTTCATTTTATTACTTCAAAACCATGCTTGAGTTGGTCACGGTTCCTTCATCATTCATTTTTTTTCTCTCCACACTGTTGACTTTTCTAGAAAACATTATGTGCATGTTGTCAATTTTTTTTGGAGAACATTATATTCATATCATTGAATCTCTTGGAGAGATTTTAGTAATCTCTTCCAAAAAAAATTGTTGATATCATCACTCCACTTTTTAGTGGAAGGGTTTCTTCTCATATGATCTAAGGCCTTTCTTGATTCTTTTGAGGTCCTCTTGATGCCAAAAAATGATAAGAAATTTGTGTGAGAGTTCAGACATAGGGTTATTGGTCATCGGAGCTACTTGTATAGTTTCATGAAAGATTAATGCATAGTATTTAGTGGATGGTCATTGATTAAGTTAATTGTTGATAGGGATTCCATACCTTCAAATCATAGACCTATACAAGCACAACTTATGGTTGTAATAATAATTGAAGTGAATTTAGTGAAGATTTTGTGGATGAGCAACATGGCCCATGAATATCTTGAAGGTTCTCTCATTAACCAACCAAACATGTATGACTTGAATTGATTCTACACAATAAATGTGAATAGTCATGCCCCTAGATGAAGTGTAAGTGCAATAGATATATCCAGAAAATTATGAGCTCTAATGGGGAAAAACTTAAAACAATGGAATAGTTGGCTCTAAAACCACTTGGAGGTAATCGTGTATAAATATATATGATTATATTTTTTGAAGTTATGGTTTACATAGTGTATAGTCAAACTACTTAAACACATAATTAGTATGGTCATGACTCTTTTGGATAGAGACAATAATTTCAGGATTTAATTAATTAATTGTGTTCACTTTCTTATTAGTAATCTATGGTCAATTTTTATATTTAATAACATCCACATAACCATTATCGAAGGGAAGGTTGGGTACCTAAACCAATGTTGTTGGTTTAATGTTTGGTATTAGAGATGTGTTTCACTTAATTATTTGTAATTTTATTTTAGAATTTCCTTATAGGTTTCTTACTTGATGAATGTCATCCTTTAAGTTTATTGATTTTCACTTTTTACTAATAGGGGTGGGGTTGCTTGATATACATCTCACAAGTCAAATTTTTAGCTGGTAGGTCTTGTAATGAAATGGTGTACTCTTTTAATATGGTACTTTAACCCATTTAGTTTTTTCCCGCTCTAGAACAATATTATATGAGGGGTTAAGACCTAAATCAATAGCAACATATATTCAAGAATAGTAATTTTGTTATTTTGAACCTAATTTTATAAATGTAGGTAATATATGCATAGTTGTTTTTAATAACTTTGGACATATACATGGGGAGATTTGACAATGTCATCCACACTAGAGTTGTTACATTCATGACAAGAGGTTAAAATCCAAGAATGGTAGTTTAATGAAGAGACTAGATATATCCCATGATGGTAATTTCTATTGTGAATTGTTATTCTAAATTCCAATTTATCATGATATGAGGTAGTTTTTCTTTTGCAATTCAATTTTGTGGTTAAAACAAGCCAAGAGTTCATTATTAACTTACAATTGCAAATGTTTTCCTACCATGGAGCTCTCAAGTGAGAACATTGTAAGGATTTCTCTTAAGTGAGAACAAGATTATGTGAATGACATTTTGGTTGAAACTAACATTCCCTCCAAGCCAACAAGGAACCCACTTATTTAGATCTTGAATTTTTTTATCTTTAATCCACACTAATTAAAAGTAGATTTAGCTTCCAAAATAATCTAATAGACCAACATGCTCAATTCATATTTAAAAATATAACAATAGAGAAGGAGATAATAATAAATACCATTGTAGGACATCCCTACATTCTAATTATCAAGTAGCTTCATATGAAATTTTCACACATATTCTTTTTATAAATTAATCCAAATAATTAAGTTGCAGAGATGAAAAATGAAAAAAAAAACAAAACAAAACTTCAATCAAAGAAATTGTTACAAATTCCATCCTTATGATTGATTATTAAACCACCATCCTTATGATTGATTATAAGACCACTCAGGTGAAAAATCCAACTATAATTATATAAGACTCTCAACCCAAACTAGTTCACTACCCAATCAAAAAAAATTGTTATAAATTCCATCCTTATATTAATTATAAAACCACCCAAATAAAAAAATCCAAGACTCTCAACCCAACCTATAGTGATCGAGTCAACTAGTCCACTCAATACAAAAAAAATTAAGCACTACATCCATCCCTCAAACAACCATGCAACCTTTTTCTATTATCCACGACATTTTCCTTCTTAGAAAATGCTTTAAGGAACCAATACCACCTTGTGTCCTTAGATTGAAAGAAAAAAATAATATAACTATTAAATACCTTATAGAAAAAAATTCTTTGTAATTTGTTTTATTTAGAGTCAATGAGAAAAATATTTATGGACATAATAGTTTATTATGTTACAAAACTATGTCCCATACAACCATCAATTTCCCCATCAACTAAACAATTTAAGCTCATTCAAACAAAAACTCGCATGCTCTCTGCAACCTCGCATGACCTTTTAAAACAAGGATCTTGGTAGTTAATTATAGGCATTTGCACACTTTGACGGAATACCATATGAAAATGTAGCAGGAAATTGGAGAAATGGAAATCAGAGGCAAGAGTGTGAAATGTATTGTAATTATTTTTCAAAATAATTTTATTTACAAAGCACTATCAAAATATAATAAAATCAAATTTGTAAAAATTTATTTAGATTATAAAAAAATTGAATTAAATAGATTTTATAATTTTATTTTATTTTTAATTAATAATAATAATTAATATATTATTTTAAGATTAAAATATTAATAATATTTCTCACCATAAACAAAAATTGAAATTATTTTAAGGTGATAAGGTAACTCGACTATGAAATTGATATCGTTGTTTATAAACATGGGAGTTTTCTCACAATGCATGGACTCATGGAATATGCTATCTATATCATTATTAAGCCATTGCTTTATTAAACGTTTTATAATTCTTAAACCATTGTTTTTCTTAGTTGATATCATTTTAAATTTGGTTTGTTTTTCTCAGTTGATATCATTTTAAATTTGGTTTGTTTGATGAAAAGGGCATGGAAGTGTTCATGATAAATTATTTCTGAATATTCAGTCTGTTGAATATATTCCTTAAATATTACGACCCAATCCTCTCATAAGGACCTGTGATCTAGGTCTCAAATCACTTTTGGAAGATCTTTTAGGAAATGGTAAAAAAATGTTAAAACCTATTATTATATTAAAATCTCTTATTAATAAAACGTTTGTATGGTTTCTTAAATTTCTATCACATAAGTTTATTGTTTTTGTAAGCTTGGTAAAATTTTCTGATTTTCTAGTTTATATGTTTATTATTCACTATAAAGAGAGTAGTACAAGATTCGAACCCAAAATCTTAAGTTTAGTAAAATTTCATTCCACGACCACTTGAGCTACTCTACATAAACTTTAAGCCATGAAATATTATTTTTCATGAAATATTAGTAAAAATAATAATTAAATGAGATGTTAAAAAGGCCTCTCCACAGACACCTACTCCTTTCTAATAGATGGAAAGGCTTTCTTTGCAATAATTCAATTCAATTATATTTACTTTGAGCAGAACAACCCTGCGAACAGGTTGTCTAAGAAAGGATTCTCCACAAAGGATTCTCGACACTTAATGGGCAGATTTTCTATGAGTTGCTTAACGATGAAACCATTCTCGGTGGTGGATCATTTCTTATCTAGCAACTTTGGTTTTGGAAATGTTTTTTCTTTAAGGTTTTTGCTGTGGCATCTTGGACTTTACCATTAGACAGAATAGTTGTTTCTGACACAGTCTTCCTTCGTGTAATTGCAAGGAATCTAATGTCTTCCCTCGTATAATTTGGAAACGCTTTGGTTAAATGTTATGTTTCACTTCCGGCTGATATGAAATATTTGTACATGTAACACATTAGATGTGTGAGAAGTTTGATAAAAAAAACTTTTTTCACTACAAAGGACATATGTATAAAAAAAAACCTGAAGCCATGGTATTTATAAGAAAAAGCCTTGGTATACCTAAAGAAAATAAAGCGCTGGAAGAGAAATCAAGAACACAAAACACTTATTGAAAATATGATTATTTCCGGGCAAGTAAAGAAATGAGATACATGAAAAGCTCTGAGAGTTCCATTAACGCCGTTAAATTCATTGAATTCGACGATAATTTCGTATCATCCAAACTGGATATAGATTACAAACGAATTCTCAAACAATATAATATATGAATTGGGTTGATGTTACGATAATATTTGTTGGGTTTCCCGTTAATGGTGGTGTAGAAGGATAATCCAATGCTCACATGTGTTTTGTGGCATGTGCTTAATACTAGCGATGTGTCTGTTTACTAACACCTGCGGGTTTTGGTGTAACGGCAATGGTGACTCCAACAAGTGGTATGAGAGCCAAAGGTCTCGAGTTCGAAACATGGCTTACGTTGGGGAGAGATTATTGGGCTCTCCGTTAATGGCGGTGTAGAAAGATAATCCAAAGCGATAATCCAATGCTCCCCGTGTGTTCCGTGGCATGTGCTTAACACTAGCGATGTGAATTTTGATATAACAGCAATCGTAACTCCAACAATATTGATTACAAATATCTAAAAATACTTGCAACTAAAACTTTATGATGGAAAGTACGGTTATTTAACAATGGCTTCCATCTATCGTTTCCACATCTTCTCATGGAAACATAATCTTCATTAACGTGTTAGGATAGCACTGGACCCGATTGCGCTCACTATATAGATTCATCTATATAGATTCATGCTTAAGTTCCAACCATTTCCGTTCTGTAATTCAAAACCTGATGAATGGAATGGCGGTGAACCGTTAATGTTCAAATTCAAATTAATGGATTTGAATAAATCAAAGGACCCTGGAAGTTCCAACAATGAGCTATGAGCGTGCTCAAATTCAAATTCATGCTAACCTCGATGTTTATATGTATCCGAGTTCCAGTATTGTTTGCTAGCGGTCACTGCATTATTATGCATCGTATTGGTCATGTGAGTACATTATGATGGTAATTAACGAGGGAGTATGGAGTAAATAATTAAATTTTGGTTTAATTATTAATAAAAATAATGAATGTTAAGTGGATTATATTTGGGGTGGTTGGGATGATGTATTAATGAACTCTCCATTTGGGTTCGAATGGTGATTATACATGATGGGTTGTCGTATGTTACTCAACATTTGTAATGATGATGTAATATATATGTTTCTTCCTGGGTAGCTCCTCATTTGAATGTTAAGTGGATTATTTAAAAATTATGAGAAATTATTCAGTTATGATTACTTTTTATAGAAATAGTCATAAATGAATGACTTATTTTATTTCTTATAGAAATGGTCATAAATGAATGACTTAATTAAAGCAATTGAATCTCAAAAAATGATATCTAATATAATGCACTACTAAAACCCCTTAATACTTAAATACAAAAGAATGAGGTTTTGCAAATAAGGTAGCAAACTAAGTGGACTTGATTGTGAGGAAAACTCCACACTTAAGCACCATCTAAATACATTCTGATAGCAAATGTTTTTATTAATTAAACCAAAATAGTACAACATCTAACTCTATAGTACTTTTAACCTTTTATTATTTTTTAATTAAATTAACATATAAATATTAAATTTTACGAACATTTATTTATACACATTTACCTTATCTAATAAACTATACAAGACATCTTAACTCAATAAACTTCCTTCTTAAATAAAATTTTAAAAAAATAATAATTAATTTAACCATAATATTAATTTAAATATATATAGATACACACCCAAAAAAAACAAAGTTTAAACATTGAGAAGACCCAACAAACCTCTGCCTTACGTGCACAATCCAAACCAAACCCAATTTGATATATATATAACTTTTTCCCATTATACTAAAAAATTATATCACCTTTTACTATATTGAAATTAAATTATTTCTATACGACAAAAAGCAACGATCACCACCACCATGCATACACCAAAAAATTATATTAAAATCAAATTATTTCTATACGACAAAAAGCAACGATCACCACCACCATGCATATAACAAAAAATTATAAAAAGTCATCTCAATTATCATGCCCACTTGTGTATGTTTTGATGAGGATAGTCATCTCAATTATCATGCCCACTTATATATATGATTAGTCAATAAGAAAATAATGTTACTATAAACTACTCACAAGGTTTTGATGAGGATTTATCACATTTTTATTGTTATTTATAAATTTTTAATCAAAAAATATATAGTTAATAATTTAATTATTATAAATAAATTTTTAATTATTGAGTTGAGAGTTTTATTTTACGACTTAATATAATGTATTTTTATAACTTAGTAAAAGTTATCAAATTAGCTGGTATCAAATTATTAGAGTGCATAAAAATAAAAAAATACTAACATATTTGTTGTAACGATTAGGCATGTATTTTTATAAGGAGTTGTTTTTAGGGGGATTTTTTGGAAGTTTTTCGGTGGATTTTTCCGGTCTAATTTCTCTAAAATCCAGTAGGAATTCATTGAAATCACAAATTTGATGGGTAAACCTGCACAATAGAAGCGTCTAGAGATTTTCCAGGGTGCTGAATCCATATATACAGCAAAAAAACTAGTTTAAATAACCCAAATCAAGATTTCACCACAATTTGTTCCACTGAATTCTGGCACTGAAAGCTCCAAAAATCACATTAGAGACAACTCCTTTCTATAACTCAGTAAAAGTTATCAAATTAGCTGGTATCAAATTATTAGAGTGAAACTGAAAAAACAAAAAAAACAAAAAACTAACGTATTTGTTGTAACAATTAGGCCCGAATCATCGAGGACTCTAAAATACTCTGCCAGCATTATCGATGGTTTAAATGATGCGAAGTGAGTTGTATTCCAGAATTTCAAAATCAGTGTGGATACTTCGAACATTGGATTAACTTTCTGTTTGTAATGTTATGGTTAAGTCTAATTTTTTTATTTTTAGATTTTTTTAATTTTTATTTTGGTTAACATGAATCTTATATTGATAATGGACACACATCATATTGGGTTGTAGAATGAGCCTCTCACATCATATTGGATTGTAGAATAAGCTTTAGGTTCAATGATTTTTTAAAAAATTAAAATTAATAATTTGATTATTTCTATCCAATAAAAAATAAATATAAAATATAAATTTGAAACAAAATTATAAAATTCATACTTATACTATTATCATTACAATTTGTACCCATTTAACCATTAAATTTATCTCAAATTTTACAAATCTTGATTCATAAATATTTTAGTAAAATAATCTAAAATAATTAAACTGCCACTACAAAATCCAAAACAATTAAACTATAGCACATTCAGTTCTTTTATTACAATGTACCTTTAAATTTATCTCAAATTGTACAAATCTTCATTCATTAATTTTTAATAAAATAATCCAAAATAATTACACTGCCACAACAAAATCCAAATTAATTAAACTGTAGCACATTCAGTCAATTAAACTGTGTCATCTCTACATAATATTAACAAGTGTCTTGTATTTATGTCACTAGATTTTAATTATTTTAAAGTAGAGTTTTCTATATCTAAAACTTTTTAGAGTTTCTGTAGATTTCTAGAAATTAATATTTTAACTGTATATATAGATTCAACACTCTCAAAAATCCCTAAAACATTTTAATTGTGAAGACTTCACCATTAAACTTGAAATTTCAATAAATCAAATACCTAATTCTAAATAAATTAAATTAAAAAATAAACCAAAAAACTTTTAAAAAATCTCATTTATAAGCAATAAAATAAATATTATTTTTATATAATTTTATTCCTTATAATCACATAAATACCTTCACGTACATCAACAATGAGGCTCACATGAATCAAAGTTATGGTTGCATATCAGTTAAAGTATCAATGTTACAATTAGGTAATCGATTTCTGTCGATGGAGTTTGATTAGTTAGAAGTTTTGTTTATTTTTATTCTGCATATCTTTAATGTGACAATAATAAATGTAAATAATAATTAATATAATAAATCTAACTAATAATCGAATATAGATATATTTTAATTGTTAATTGTATCATTATTAGTCATATTAGAATCAAATGTTTGGAAATATCATTTTTACAGAAATTTAAATTTTCATAAATCTCTGGTTCATATTTAAGTATTTATTTTATTTTATTTTGATTATATAGATTATAATAATTTTGTTATTTTATTTTATTTTGTTTTATTTTAAGTGATTTATATTTTTAATTTAAAGTTTTTGTTTTAAAAAAAATAAAATAATTTAATAATCAATCCAATTATTAATATATATATATATATATATATAATTAAAAATATTATAAATGTTAATAATTTTATTTTTATTTTGATTTTTTTTGTTTAGGGTTGATATTGCAATCAAATAAGATGTAGTTTTGTCATACATTCACAAGTTACTTTATACATATTAAAAAAAAATTACTTAATTGTTCTATGTTATACAAAGAATCTAATTGTAAAACCTATGAATTTACCATTGTAATTATTCAATACAAACAGATTTAATATAACATTGACTTTTATTACAATTCATATACAATCGTGTTGATTATGATTCCCTCAATCTGTGACTTAGGGTGTTAAGGTTATACACGAGAGAGTTCTTTGCCGAGTCACAGGCCACTTGTCATTCTCGCATTTTCAATTTAATTAAACAATACACTATGTATTTACTCAGCCCTCGAGGACTGTCTAGATTTTTGAGTTGTATTAATTCTTCACTTATTTGGCCTCCCACTTCGCATTAACTTGCTGGCTATTGCTCGGCCTAGGTGGAGGTGGCACCTTGCTGGAGTCTTTAATGTTGTACTGCTCCAACAATGGCTTCGGGATTTACTCTGAATCAACGGTCTCTAGTCGTCATTTGGGATCGGATGGTGGAGAACCTTGGGGTTCTATGCCTTCGGTTTGGTGTGATTACCCTTTCCTTTTTCCCTCTTCTAGTAATGGCTCTGGCATACTCTGTGGGAGTTTTCCTTCTCGCTCAGGTATTCCTGTCATTAGCTGGTTGCTCGAACTGTTGCTCCAAAATTGTTTACAATGGTCGGTTTAAGTTATCTAAACACTCGGCTAACTTATCAGGTGATTTGGGTTTCATGGCGCAAACTTCTACAGTGGAAAGATTCTACTACCGAGTTAGACTAGGTACTATTTCTAAGTAGTTTCATCTGCTATGGTTTTTCCTCAATCCTTATTTTGTTGTTGTTTATGATTTTAACCTTCAATTCTCCTCCCTACTGGGGTGGGGGTTTCTTGCAGAGATAAAGCATTAGACGAAGCGTTGGATGGAACCGTCGCTCGGCTCTTCAAACGCGATAAAGGAAGTCTCATCCATTTCCAAGTACTTGCGTTGTTTATGGTTCTCTGCTTGGTTTATTTGGTTGGGGATTCGGCTCTATAAACAGTTTAAAGTATGAAATATTTGTTGCGTCTGTATTTATCAATGATTTTACTTAAACATTGTCGTCGTTGGAAAGTTGTATACATTTGGTAGCTACTAAGGGCTTTTATGCGGCCCTCTAGCATTTTTAACAGTTTCCTATAGTTATTTTGGTTAATGTTGTCCTATAGGCAAGCGATTCGGTGTTTGTATATAATGTCAAGGGTTGGTTGAATTCAATCCCTGTCCCGACTCGGTTAACTTCTTTTCTCGAAGACTATTTGGACAATCATATTGCCATTATGAATAAATTGTAGTTCTTCGTATGTTTTTACTTGTCTACCCTCGTTTATAACCTGGAGGTGGTATTGCTTCCCGCAGTATCTCTATGTGGGTTTTATCATGTTTAAAGTTGCATTCCGTTAGTCGAATGAAGTTGTAATTTTCTATATGGCCTGTGCATTTGGAATAGCACTAGAGAAGTTGTATGCCCTGTTTTTCCAGCGGTTAGGGTTTGAAAATTACAGAGGATGAATCCTAGGAGTTTACTGTCGTAACTCTTTTTAGTACTTGTATAAATGATGGCTTCTATTATAGCTCTCTCAGTTGCTTACTTGATTTATATAGATAGGCCAGTATTTGTAATACTTTCTTGTCTGTGATTTTAATGTAAACATTTTCCTTTATCATTTATTTGAATTCAGTTGTTCATTTTGTCTTTGTATTCAGGGTTTAGTTGGTACCTGAGTACTCCTTAGAAATTAATACCTGAGTACTCGAGATTTGCCTTTTTACTCAAGAGATTTGGCATTCTAATTAGTGTATAAATATTTAAACTGTGCTATCTAGTTTATCTTATTACCATGATAATTTCTTTAACAATATCTGCCAGTAAAGATTTGGCATTCTGGTTAGTGCATGAATTATTTAAACTCTGTTAAATAGTTTATCTTATTACCATGATAATTTTCTTACAAACCTCTGTCAGTTTTCTAGTTATGGTCTACTGTATTTGGCTATGCCCTTTTTACTGAGTACTGAGTATTCTTTCCTTTGCCTAGATGCATGAAATATCTAATTATGGACTCTTTATGCAAATACGATAGATTAACTAGTCCATTTCTATCTTCTAGTAGTGATTAACATGCATAGATTATATCAACATACAGGAATAATGTCTAACTATTAAACATGAGGAATTTTCACTTATCTAGACCGTTGTCTCCCAGATGTATTCCTATTTCGGTCTACAACCAGACCTTGCTTCTTATTTCTTTGCCTCCCAAACTTGAGACTATTATGCCAGTTAGTCTCCCCCCGAGTTTTTCCTGAATACAGGAACTTTCTTCCTTTTCTATGAGAACTCATAGTCTCACCGCTATCTAGTCCAAACCAGACATAGCCACATAAAACTACCTGACATTTCAGCATAGATTTACCATTTTCTCATCATTCTCCTTAATCTTAGATACCCATATCCTCTCGATCTTTCTTGAATAAATCCTCAAGAGATCAGTTAGGGATAGGTAATTGTCAAACCTAACTACTTCAACATGTAAAATAATATTTATAGATAATTGTTATTTTACTTTTTTTAAAACTAATTCAAGAAAATTTCTTTTATAACTTTAAAATAATAACCAATTTTGTTTGTCTGTAGTAATTTAAATATTTACATTGTCTGGGGATATCACATCTTCCCCCCTAAGATGTAACATCGTTATGATGTTTTCCTTCTGAGAATAAACCCAAAAAGGTCTCCTTCATAACCTGCTCATCTTCCAAGGTAGCCTCCTCCGGCCCATAGTGTTGCTATTGCACTTTAACCTGGGAGATAATTTGTTTCCGCAACGTTACTTCTCTCCAATCGAGTATAACCAAAGGTTCAACCAAGAACTCACCTTCCGGTTCGACCTGAATGTCTTGCCAATTGATTATGTGGTTAGCATCATAAATCTATTTTTTAAGTAGAAAAACGTGAAAAACATTGTGCACACAAATATGGCTAGGTAAGGCAAGTTGGTAAGCCACTGGTCCAATTCGAGCTAAAATTTGGAAAGGGCCACAGAATTGGGGTGTTAGTTTAGCACATATGGTCCATTGCAAGGTGATTTTCTTGGCTCATACCCGGATGTAAACGTGATCCCCCACTTGGAATTCCCAGAAACTTCTTTTTCTATCAGCAAAGCTCTTTTTCCGGTCTTGAGCAACTTTCAAATTAGCTCATACCTTTTTAACCATCTCTTCCATTTCCTCTAACATATCTGGCCCTAACATTAGTTTGTCCTCTAGACCGCTCCAACTCAAGGGTTTTCTGCACTTACACCCATATAGCACTTCAAAGGGACTCATCTATAAGGATGTATGATACCCATTATTATACATAAATTCTACCAAGTATAGGTAGTCCTCCCATTTTGATGGTTATTGCATTACATAAGCCCACAACATGTCTTCGACTACTTGGTTTACTCGTTCCGTCTGCACATCTATTTGAGGATGATAAGCAGTGCTAAAGTGTAGTTGCATGCCTAATCCTTCAAATAGAGCTTTCCAGATGTAAATTTCACATCACGGTTGGAAATGGTCATTTTGGGTACTCCATGCAACTTAAAAATATTTTGCATAAAAATGTTAGCAATTTGTACTACTCTATAAGTTTTCTGTATTGGTATGAAATGAGAAGATTTGCTCAGTTTGTCCACTACCACCATTATCAAGTCATTTTTCCTTTTAGACTTGGGCATTCTAGTAATGAAATCGATGGATATGGTTTCCCATTTCCATTCAGGAATAGGAATTGGGTGGAGAAATCTTGTTGGGTGGTGGTTCTCTGCCTTTATTTGCTAGCATTCCAAACAACGGGCTAAATATTTTACTACCTCCTTTTTCATACCATGCCAGAAAAATTCCTTTCTAAGGGTAGTAATCATTTTCTGGTATCTAGGGTGGCCTCATAGCCCAATTGTTGTTCATGGTTGTTCAACGTTTTAGCTTGCTACCATAAATGTCTATATTCTAAATCTCGCATGGTTGCTTCTCGAATTTTCTCATAAAAAGTAGTTCATGATTCACTAAAATAAATTTCATATAAACAATTTACCTTTCGACTTAAAGCATCCGCAACCCGGTTCTCTTTTCCCTTCAAGTGTTTGATTTCGAAATCGAATTCACTTAAGAAGTCAGCCCAACAAGCTTGCCTAGCATTCAAAGTGGGTTGTCTGAAGTAGTTTGTTAGACTATGATGATCAGTCATTAACAGAAATTTCTTACCCATTAAGTAATGTCGCCACATCTTTAAGGCATGGATGACTGTTGTCAGCTCTAAGTCGTAGGCTGAATACTTTTGCTCATATTCTTTAAGCTTCCTTGATTCATAGGCAACAACTTTGCCTTCTTGCATTAGTACGCCACCTACACCTTCTTTGCTAGCATTCGTACAAACCACATATTCTTTATTTGGATCAGCAATGCTCAAGATGGGCGCAGTGGTAAGTAAATGTTTGAGCTGATCAAAACTCTTTTGACAATAAGGGGTCCACCTAAAGGCCTTTCCCTTCTTTTGCAGAGAGGTAATAGGGTATGCCACCCTAGAAAATCCTTCCACAAACGCCTATAATATCTAGCCAGACCCATGAACAATCTTATGTCAGCTACATCTTTTGGCACTGATCACTCCATGATAGTCCTTATTTTCTCTAGGTCTACCGTGATTCCATATTTGGTGATGATATGTCCCAAGTACTGGATTTGTTCTTTAAAGAAGTCACATTTACTATGTTTAGCGTATAGCTGGTGTTCTCTTAAGACTTGCAAAACAATACGGAGATGTTCCTTATGTTCTTCTATGCTCCGAGAGTAGATTAGTATATCATCAATAAAGATTAACACAAACTTGTCCAAAAACTGATGAAATATACTGTTCATGAGGCACATGAAGGTTGTTGGGGCATTAGTCAATCCAAAGGGCAACACTACGAACTCATAATGCCCATAATGAGT
The DNA here is from genome assembly GCA_031772625.1 of Pinus tabuliformis. Lineage (NCBI taxonomy): Eukaryota > Viridiplantae > Streptophyta > Pinopsida > Pinales > Pinaceae > Pinus > Pinus tabuliformis. The sequence continues at coordinate 592,955,358 of CM062813.1, forward strand.
CCTGAATGTAGTCTTTGCTATATCCTCCTCTTTTATTCTAATCTGGTGATAACCCGAGCAGAGATCGATTTTTGAGAATATGGTTGCACCCTTCACCTGATCAAATAATTCATCTATACGGGGGAGGGGATACTTATTCTTAATAGTCAACTTATTTAACTGATGGTAATCCATGCACATTCGCAAGGTTCTATCCTTTTTCTTAACAAAGAGCACCGGAGCTCCCCAAGGGGACACACTAGGACGAATATACTTTTTGTCAAGCAGCTCTTGTAGCTGCATTTTTAGTTCTGTTAGCTCTGGTATACTCATATGGTAAGGGGCTCGGGAGACCGGGGCAGCTCCTAGAATCAACTCAATGGTGAAATCTATATCCCTTTTTGGGGGTAGTCCCAGAATTTCCTCAGGAAATACATCCGGAAAATTTTGTACCACTGGTATATTCTCTAAAGAAGCAGTTTTATCTTTAGAATCAGCATACCCTACTTGTATTGCATAAACTTGACAGCCTTTTCTGATGCATTTTGCTAATTGGGAGGCTGTTACAGGTCTTAATTGCAGAGGTTTTTGAATACCTTGAATTTCCTATCTCTCTCCTTTCTCATTCAGGTAATTGATGGTTTTGGTTTTACAATTAATGAGGGACCAATGTTTTTCCAACCAGTCCATACCTATAAGGATGTCGTATGATCCCAAGGGTAGCACGTTTAGATCTACCATGATGGACTGACCAACTAATGTTAGGGGACAATTACTAACTTTGGCCAACACCCTTATTTTTGCTCCCGTGGATAGTTGTACTAACCAAGGATTTTTAAACTTAAAAGCCTGCAAACAGCATTGTTCCACTAACTTGGAGCTAATGTAACTCAAAGTAGCTCTGGGATCAATTAAAATGGATATTGTTTGGTCGAAAACTTTACCTTCGAATTCAACCATGGTTGGTTGAAATTCTGCCTGGTAGTCTTTAAGGGCTGCATTAATTTTCGGGAGGCTTTTTGCCACTTCTCCCACAGTGGACGCTTCTTAAATCCGTGAAATTTGATCAGCTCCTTTACGGTGTGGGCAGTTTTTGACATAATGCGGCCTCTACATTCCCAACATTGTACAGGTGGTCTATTGGTCACTTCTACTTCTGTTTTACCTAGTTGTTCATTCACCTTTGATTCACCTGGTAACTTAAATATGGGCTGATTCCTATTCACATTTTGGTTATTTTGGCCTCTAAACAATCCTTTGTTTACTGTGCCCTTACTTCCCTTGTGGTTGGAAGTAAATTTGATCCCCTTTTTTTTACCCATCTCTTCACCACATCTCCCTTTGGTTTGTTTTGTTGGTAGCATATGCGCGCTTTTCATATAACTTCGTCCATGGTATTTGGGTTATCAAAATCTAGTCGTTCTTTCATGAACAGAGGGAGGTTGTTATAAACAGCTGCAATTTTTCCTTTTCTTCACGTGTGTAAGGGACATACCGAAGCAATGATGTGAATTTTGTTATGAACTCGTCCATGGAAAGTTGGCCTGGTCGAAGATCGTGAAACTCCTTTTCCTTTTCGTCATAAAATCTTTCGGTTAGATATTTCTCTTTAAAATACCTTTGGAATTTTTCCCAAATTATGATTTGTTCATTTACTCTGTGAATTGTTTTTACTTCCTCCCACCACATGATGGCTTTCCCTTGTAGCTGAAAGATGGCCAGACGAGCTTTAGATTATGGTTGTACTCATATAGTTGAAAATACTTGTTCATATTGATGAGCCAAGCTTCCGCTGCCTCTTCATGTTCCCCATCAGAGAGAGGGGGCCTTATTTTTCGAAACTCCCCTTGGAGTTCCATTTTCTGTATTTTTTGTGTTTTGTGCCCGAACACATTATCTGATTCTTCTTCATGATTCTCTTCGTCACCTTCTGTTTCCACATTCTTGATTCAAAATTCTTGCTCTCCCATCATATTTTCGTGCTCTAGACTAGGAAGGAGTGGCCAACGATTTTGTCTCTCCGATAGACTCTTCATAATCTTTTCTTTCTCTTGCATCAACCTTTCATTATCTGCCCGTAGCCGGGCCATCTCATCCTTAAAATCTTGTACAGCTTCCATGATGGTTGTGTTGGTATTTCACGGCTCATCACCCAACTGCACCCATACCTCAAGATTTCCTTCTTGAAATGATGTTGGCCTTGTTCCCATTATGGATTTTTGTGGTGGATTTCCAGTTCTCCTCATGTTGACTGCTTCCCAGCTTCCTCTATGCACATCACCAATGTTATTCAAATTCAAGCTTCTGTGATCCATATCATAATGTATAAAAATATTTTTTTTTCAGAAGAAGTCACATTGAATATTTTGGTCGACGCGTTTCGAACCAACAAGTGTGGTTCATCTTCAGGACATGATGAAGAAACAGATCTAGGAAGAAGGTTAAATAGGGAGACAGGTCAACCTAACAGCTAGAAGAAAATGGCTATATTTGACCAGGGGAGGAAAATGGAAAAGTTTAATATTATTTAAATAAATTTAATTATTTTATTAATTGTTTATATATATATATATATATTTGAATGTTAACTTATTAACTCAACGGTTATATTTAACTAGGATTTTAATAATATTAATAAATTAATAAAAGGGTTATACTTGAAACTATTTATATTTATCTTATTAATATAGTATCTTATTATCTCAATGACTATATTAATAATATTTATTTAATTTATAAAATGACTATTATTATTATTTTATTAATCTCTCTTTTCTCTTTTCTTTTTTCTTTTTTAACTCATAATAAATATTAAATTTTAATAATACTAATACTATTAATATTCATATTACTGATAATAGATATTAAATTTTTGTATTACTAAATACTAATACTAATACTAATACTAATATTAATATTAATATTAATATTAATATGAATAGTATGACCAAATCTTCGGCTTATTATTATTAAACTAGCATTTACTATTAATATTAATATTAATAGTATTATTAATATTAATATTAATAATATTAATAATATTTAATAGTAATACTAATTATTTATATTAAAAAAAAAAAGAAAAAAGAAAAAGAAAAAAGGAAAAAAGGAAAAAAAAGGACAAAGGGTCTAGACACAGACGGAGCAAAACTAAGAAGAGAGGGTGGGAATCCAGCAGCTACTAATTTTCTAGTTGTCATCCCTATTAATATCACTGGAAGACCTCTCAATTTCAATGGCTTCTCTAAACTTACGATGATGAAAATGAAGAATCTTGACGATAACCTTAGCCTCCTCAATGCATATATGATGTTTGGTCTTCTCTGCATGTTCGGCCAAAGCCGAAGATTTGGTCCTCCCGTGCTTGATATCAGTCGTGTGTTCCTTAATTCTCTGGTTAATAGAATGACAAGTTTTACTGATGTATGAGGTTCGACAGGAACACGAGATAATATAAACATATTTCATATCCATAGGGTTCACCTTGTCTTTGACAGACTTCATGGAGCTTCTAATGGTGCTGAGGGTTCTAAAGGTCGAGGGAATATTATGCTTTTTCAGGATTCTCACAATCTTGTCTATCATCCCCTAAATGGAGGGTAGGTGGACTCCTGAACTACGATCAATAGGTTCTTTCTTGACCTTAGGACCCTTACTCACTTTGAGGAAAGCTTTGACACCCTGCTGCCTACTATAACCATTCTGGACAAAAACCTTAAGGAGATGGGATTTTTCTTTAGAAAAGTGGTCGTCATCAGAAATTCTTAGAGCACGAGTGGCTAACGTGCAGAGAACACCAATCTTTTGAGCAGGGAAATGGTATCTTCATGCCAATTCCCATCATTTCCCTGCTCAAAAGATTGGTGTTCTCGGCACGTTAGCCACTCGTGCTTTAAGGATTTCTGATGATGACCACTTTTCTAAAGAAAAGTCCCATCTCCTTAAAGTTTTTGTCCAAAATGGTTATAGTAGGCAACAGGGTGTCAAAGCTTTCCTCAAAGCGAGTAAGGGTCCCAAGGTCAAGAAAGAACCCATTGATCACATTTTAGGAGTCCACCTCCCCTTCATCTAGGGGACGACAAACAAGATTGTGAGAATCCTGAAAAAGCATAATATTCCATCGACCTTTGGACCCCTCAGCACCATTAGAAGCTCCCTAAAGTCTGTCAAAGACAAGGTGAACCCTATGGATATGAAAAGTGTTTATATCATCCTGTGTTCCTGTGGAACCTCATACATCGGTGAAACTAGTCGTTCTTTTAACCAGAGAATTAAGGAACACACAGTTGATATCAAGCACGAGAGGACCAAATCTTCGGCTTTGGCCGAACATGCAGAGAAGACCAAGCATCATATGTGCATTCAGGAGGCTAAGGTTATTGCTAATATTCCTCATTTTCATCATCGTAAGTTTAGGGAAGCCATTGAAATTGAGAGGTCTTCCAGTAATATTAATAGGGATGATGGCTGGAAAATTAGTAGCTGTTGGATTCCCACCCTCTCTTCTTAGTTTTGCTCCGTCTATGTCTAGACCCCTTGTTCTTTTCTTTTCTTTTTTTTCTTTTTTTTTTTAATATAAATAATTAATATTACTATTAAGTATTATTAATAGTATTATTAATATTAATAATACTATTAATATTAATATTAATAGTAAATATTAGTTTAATAATAATAAGCCGAAGATTTGGTCATACTATTACTATTAATATTAATACTAATACTAATACTAAATACTAATATTAATATTAATATCAATAATACTAATAATACTAATATTAATATTCATAATACTAATAATAATACTTATTCGTATTAGTATTATTAGTATTATTAATATTAATATTAGTATTAGTATTTAGTAATACAAAAATTTAATATCTATTATCAGTAATATGAATATTAGTAGTATTAGTATTATTAAAATATAATATCTATTATTTGTTAAAAAAAAAAGAGATTAATAAAATAATAATAATAGTCTTTTTATAAATTAAATAAATATTATTAATATAGCCGTTGAGATAATAAAATAATATATTAATAAGATAAATATAAATAGTTTCACGTATAACCCTTTTATTATTTATTAATATTATTAAAACCCCAGTCAAATATAACCATCGAGTTAATAAGTTAACATTCAAATATATATATATATATATATATATATATATATATATCGATAAATAAATAATTAAATTTATTTAAATAATATTAAATTTTTCCCTTTTCCTCCCTTAGTCAAATATAGTCGTTTTCTTCTAGCTGTTAGGTTGACTTGTCTCCCTATTTAACCTTCTTCCTAGATCTGTTTCTTCATCGTGTCCTGAAGATGAATCACACTTGTTGGTTCGAAACACGTCGACCAAAATCTTCAATGTGACTTCTTCCGAAAAAAAATATTTTTATACATCACCAATGTTGTTATTCAATTATATTCCAAAGGCCTCAATTTTGCAACCTAGGCGCTCTGACACCACATATCACACATCCACAAGTTACTTTATACATATTAAAAAAAAAATTACTTAACTGCCCTATGTTACACATAGAATCTAATTGTAAAACCTATAAATTTACCATTGTAATTATTCAATACAAACAGATTTAATATAACATTGACTTTTATTACAATTCATATACAATCGTGTTGATTATGATTCCCTCAATCCGTGACTTAGGGTGTTAAGGTTATACACTAGAGAGTTCTCTGTCGAATCACAGGTCACTTGTCATTCTCGCATTTTCAATTTAATTAAACAATACATTGTGTATTTACTCAGCCCGCGAGGACTATCCGGATTTCTAAGCTGCATTAATTCTTCACTTATTTGACCTCCCACTTTGCATTAACTGGCTGGTTGTTGCTCAGCCTAGGTAAAGGTGACACCTTGCTAGAGTCTTTAATGTTGTACCGCTCCAACGATGGCTTCGAGATTTACTCCAGATCAACAGTCTATGGTCGTTATTTCGGATCGGACAGTGGAGGAGAACCTTGGGGTTCTATGCCTCTGTTTTGGTGTGATTACCCTTTCATTTTTCCCTCTTCTGGTAATGGCTTCAGCGTACTTTGTGGGAGTTTTCCTTCTCGCTCAGGTATTCTATCACTAGCTAGTTCCTGGAACTGTTGCTCCAAAAATGTTTACAGTGGCTGGTTTAAGTTATCTAAACGCCCGGTTAACATATGAGGTGCTTTGGGTTTCATGGCGCATACTTCTACAACGGAAAGATTCTACCGCCGAGTTAGACCATTTATTGTTTCTAAGTAGTTTCATCTGCTATGGTTTTTCCTCAATCCTTATTTTGTTGTTTTTTATGGTTTTAACCTTCGATTCTCCTCCCTGTTGAGGTGGGGGTTTCTTACAGAGATAAAGCATTGGGCGAAGAGCTGGATGGAACCCTCACTCAGCTCTCCGAACGCGGTAAAGGTAGTCTTTTATGGTTCTCTGTTCGGTTTATTTGGTTGGGGTTTCAACTCTATAAAGAGTTCGAAGTATGAAATATTTGTTGTGACTGTATTTATCAGTGATTTTGCTTAAACATTGTCGCCGTTAGAAAGTTGTATACATTTGGTAGCTGCTAAGGGTTTTTATGCGGCCCTCTAGCATTTTTAACAGTTTCTTATAGTTATTTTGGTTAATGTCGTCCTATAGGCAAGCGATTCGGTGTTTGTATATAATGTTGAGGGTTGGGTGAATTCAAACCCTGGCCCGACTCGGTTAACTTCTTTTCTCGAAGACTGTTTGGACAGTCATATTGCCATTATGAATAAATTTCAGTTCTTCGTATGTTTTTACTTGTCTACCCTAATTTATACCCTGGAGGCGGTATTTCTTCCCAGAGTATTTCTACGTGGGTTTTATCATGTTTAAAATTGTATTCTATTAGTTGACTAAAGTTGTAATTTTCTATATGGCATGCGCATTTGGAATAGCACTAGAGCAGTTGTATGCCCTGTTTTTCTAGCGATTAGGGTTTGAAAATTACAAAGGATGAATCCTCGAGGTTTACTGTGATAACTCTTTTCAGTACTTGTATAAATGATGGCTTCCATTATGGTTCTCCCAGTTGCTTAATTGGTTTATATAGATAGGCCAGTATTCGTAATACTTTCTTGTCTGCGATTTTAATGTAAACATTTTCCTTTATTATTTATTTGAATTCAGTTGTTCGTTTTGTCCCTGTATTCAGGGTTTAGTTGGTACTTGAGACTCCTTGGAAATTAATAGCTTACTCGGGATTTGCCTTTTTACTCAGAGATTTGGCATTCTAATTAGTGTATAAATATTTAAATTGTGCTATATAGTTTATGTTATTACCATGATAATTTTCTTACAAATCTCTGTGAGTTTTCTAGTTATGGTTCACTGTATTTGGCTATGCCCTTTTTACTGAGTATCGAGTATTCTTTCCTTTGCCTAGATGCATGAAATATCTAATTATGGACTTTTTATGCAAATATGATAGATTAACTAGTCCATTTCTATCTTTTGGTAGTGATTAACATGCATAGATTATATCAACATACAGGAATAAATGTCTAACTATTAAACATGAGGAATTTTCACTTATCTGGACTGATGTCTCCCATATGTATTCATGTTTCGATCTACAACCAGACCTTGCTTCTTGTTTCTTTGCCTCCCAACCTTGAGACTATTATGCCAGTTAGTCTCCCCCCGAGTTGTTCCTGAATACAGGAACTTTCTTCCTTTTCTATGAGAACTCACAGTCTCACCACTATCTGGTCCAAACAAACATAGCCACATAAAACTGCTTGACATTTCAGCACAGATTTACCATTTTCTCATCATTCTCCTTGATCTCAGATACCCCTATCCTCTTGATATTTCTTGAATAAATCCTCAAGAAATCACTTAGGGACAAGTAACTATCAAACCTAACTACTTTAGCGTGTAAAATAATATTTACAAATAATTGCTATTTTACTTTTTTCAAAACTAATTCAAGAAAAGTTCTTTTATAACTTTAAAATAATAACCAGTTTTGTTTGTATGCAATAATTTAAATATTTATATTGTCTGGGGATATCACAAGTTTTTTTTGTGGTTAACATAGAGTTAACATGTGATAAAAAACAAAAAAACAAAAAAAACAAAAACAAAAACAAAAAACTTTCAATAATCATAGAAAGTGACATAAATTTATATTAACCTTATATATAAAAATAAAGTAATTGAAAGCTAAGAAAATTTTATATTTTAAGCTTTTAGAGAACAACGAAGGTGTATAATTCTTTAATTTTTAAAAATATTTCAATACAAATCTTAAATAAAATACATCAAATAATATTTTTTTAATATTTATTTTATATTTATTTATAATCAAAAAGATTATATATAGAGAAGCTCTAAGGGTTAGTTCAATTGGTCTAATCCTCATTGTTAGAGCACTTTGTTATTGGTATGTTTATATCATATAAAATAAAATAAAAATTCACTATTTCAGGTTTTGGTGTTTTTTTTGGATTTTGTTTTGTCAATTTTTCCTAAAATGAACCAAAGGTAATTTATTTTTTCAAATTTTGCATTCTAAAAAAGTTTTACACTTGTACCTAGGTTATATCCTGCGTGGTTGGGATGACACGTTATTAGCCTCCCCCACCCGGTTCGACCCAAGCGCTACATGATGCATTGTCGTCTATGGACGCAACTATTGTAAAGATACTCATGTTGTAAATATGGACTCTTGGTTAATATAAAGCTTCTTCCGAGGGATTAACCTCCCCTCATTTAAAAAAAAAAAAGTTTACACTTAAAAAGATTTAAGAAATTTGATTTTTGTACTTAATATAGATCTAACTTGATAATTAAAACATCTTGGATAATTTAATTATTCTATCATTTTCATATTATATATTTTAGTTTAAATTTTATTAAAGATTTATTGGAATTATAAGTTTAAATTATGTACTAGACAAATTTAAAAATATTTTATATAAAAGTTTTGATTAATAATATTTTCAAAAAAATATAAAATTTATTTTGTTTATCTGAGGATCAAGTTAATATTACACCTTCCCATGTTATATTCGCAAATATATTTTCACAATTTTTTATTGAAATTTTTCACGTACTTATTAATTTAAAAGAAAATTATTGGCCTTAATCAAATTCAAAATGGTAAATTAAAATCTTGATTCTTCGAAGTCAAAGCAATTTTGATTGGTGAAGAAGAGGATTGAAGTCTCAGATGGATACCAAACGTCCAAAACATTATTCTATCTGTACATAAACTACCTCGTATATATTTTTTATAAAACTATTCTATTGATTCATAATGTAGGTTTATGGTTTATTCGTTTTCAAAATATCAATTTCATTTACAAATAAATTTTGGCTTTTAAAGGGAGATTGTTTCTTTAGCTTAAATAATAACTATTTAAGCTAAATAAATGCCTCGTCGTAGAACTAATTTGTATATGGATTTAATTATTAATTTTATATAATTTTTAAATTTCTATTAAAATTATATAATTAATTATTTACATCATTATAATGTTAATATTCACATCATTATAATTATTTAATGTAAATTGATTGTGAGAAATCATGTTAATATTCAGAAGGGTGAAAATTTTAATTTTTATGTCAATTTATTTTTACTCATTTAAATTTGGCATCTATTATATGAGAGAAACCATTAACAAACTATAACATCAGTCATATCAATCAATACAAGCATATACATCATGAGCAGCAAATACATGAGACGCAAAGGTCTTATGTGAAAACGTTTTCAGGAAAAAACCACCAAAGTTCGTTGTTGTTATTGATGTAAAAATAAGAGCACCTACTCTATTACATCAATATGTTTGTGAGTCACCACTTATGGGAAGCACCAACCCCCTTTGATTGCTGGCTAGCACCCACTAGCAGGAAGCCCCAACTCCCTCATTTTGCAGACACATGATCAGCCTACTAGAAGCACCATCTGAAGTACCAAATTCATGGATTTGTTGCAAGCACCAACTTACAAGAGGCACCAACCCCCAAGCCTTCTCAGACACCCACTAGAGATGGAAACACCAACTTCCTTTATGCAGGTTCCAACCTACACTCAAAAGAAAACTTACTGCTCATTGTAATTGGCAGCATCTCTACTTGTTTTCAGCTCTTTGTTGTTCTCTTCCCTTGGTCCATGCAGCATTCTATGTTCTCAGCCTTCTCTTTCAACAGCATACATTCAGCACTCGACCCCTTCTTTTCCACATGCTCTCACGACCTCTCACACAACAGCACGGGCTCTCTCAGCCCTTTTTCTCTGCAACTTAAGCTCTCAACTTCCTTCTTCTACTGTGGCACTTTCAGCCTCTTTCCTCTGAAACATAGGCACTCACTCAGCCTCTTTTTTCAGCAACATAGGCAACTCTTAGCCTCTTCTTTGCAACACAGGCTCACTCGGCCTCACACAACAATGCACACACGCAAAGAGCTCTCCACATAGCTTACTGGAAACAATGTTGTTTCCCCCCATTACTCAATTATAATCTTGGGTTTTGCTTCACTTAAACGCAGTGATCGATGATGTCCCTGCCAGTCATCATTTCGCCTATTCACACTACCTGAGTGTACCTCTACATGGCACTCCTTCCTGTTGTTGCGTCTCTTGCTTGAATTTTTCCTTTGCATTAAACATGCAAATGGGCACCTGAGTGTTCCCATGTTGAGACATAAATCCTCAGTCAACCTGCACACTCAAACAAAGCACTTGTCCTTTCTATGAACAAATATTTAGTCCCTGAGGCACTGATCTTCGTTTAATTCCTTATAGCACGCAAGAAAGATCAAGGATGGCTTGTCTCAACTTGTGACAAACTCCATTATTTCATCTTGTGCAACTGTGGTCCTCTTTGTCACTGTCTCCTACCTACAACAGTCGTCATTGAATCCATTGAAGAATTTGTGCAAATGTGATCCTCACTGCCTTGACTTAGTGATCTATGTAGTCGCCATTACTCCTGCGACACCAACTCTTATATGTGCATTTACTTAGTTGTCAACTCATTCATCTACCATACAACTCTGTGCTGCAATTTCGTAGCACAATCATTTCTAACTTTATTAAGGAGATGTTACAATATCGCGAGATTATGATTGGCCTTTAGCCCCTTTTGCTTTGCCCCTTATTTTTTTCACCATAGGAATGGGTGTTGTGGCCGGCAACTTCATACACCTCTGTGCTACAATTTCAGGGCTCCCCATATCATAACTTTATTAAGGTGGAATGTTACGAAATCCTAAAATTTTGAGCTTGGCCTTTAGCCCCTTTTGCTTTGCCCCTTATTGTTTTTCCACCATAGGACTGAGTGTTGTGACTAGCATCATAGTACTTAGGTGCTAAGCCATTCAGGATCCTGTTGAGGGCCTATCTCCTTGTTTTTTTATCTATGACCTTGGTTCTTTGGTCTCCATGACCAAACGCTAATCAGCATCAGAGCTCGTTGTATAGGGTCTTTCTCAAAATTCAATTATGGAGGAGTTATAAAATCTCCAGCCTCTAAAATACCCATGTGGCATCTCCACATCACTTAGGTGTTATGCCTTACTCTGCGAACTTGGTTCTTTAGGTCTCCACGGCCAAGTGCCAATCTACATCGAAGCTCCCTGCATCGGAACTTTTCTAAAAAGTAATTACAGTGGAGTTATGAAATCTCTAACCTTCAATTTACTCCTAGGATGACAGCATGCTCATATCATCATCTCCACACGGTGTCTCCTTAGTGATGACACGTGTCACCAGGATTTTCCCCATAATGCCACCCAATAATGTTGAATCAGACTACCACATATCCTCCGTACAGTCATGCCATGTTGATGTCATCTACCACCATCAGCACCTGAGTGCCAATCAACTGTTTCAATGTGCCCTGTCCGAGGAGAGAGAATGGGTCCCTAGGTCCTTGGTTTTACAACTGAATTCCTTTGTAAAATCTACTCCCCACAACCCTCGGCACTTTCAAAATAATTCAATTAATAATAACTTACAAAATTCTGAAATTTTGAAGTTCTAAGGGGTTCTGATGTTCCATTCCTCCGAGGTCCCGAAGTTCTAAGGGGGGCACGATGTTTCATCCTTCTGAGGTCCCGAAGTTCCAAGGGGTCTGAAATTGGGCCTTCTCTTATTCCCTGTTATCTCAGGTTTCTTTTCAATAAAACTTCAAGGCCCGATATTCTGACCTTCCAACATGCCAACCCTCCTGTTGGAAAATCAAAGGTATTATATTAGGGTTTGATACTCCTTTCTTGATAATTGCTTGTGAGCGTGTTGTCTTCTTTTACTTATTTATTGTCTTATCTTTGATCAAGCAATTACCATATTATATGTGTATGAAGATCACAAATAAGAGACACAAGATATAAACACATGCCAAGGTAAAACCCCCCTCGAGGGGAAAGCCCAGTGAAGATAATTCTTCCTTTCAATAGTGTTCTTTGAGAATCTTTACCCTAGACCAAGACAAGACTTTCCCTCCACACCATGTCAGCCTCCCAGATCTTCAACCCCTTCTAGCAATTTCAACTAGGCAGCAGCTTCTTGCAACAGTGAAATTTTAGGAGACTTCAATCTCCCAACCTAGACCACGAAACAGAGAGAGAGAGGCACCAAAAGTTTGATTTTCTACCTCTCTATAGACTTACCCAAACTCACACTTCTTTCATCCTCCTAGTAACAGACTTCGCACTTCTCCAGCTCTTCTTGAGATATTGAACTTGCTTGAGAGTGAGTGGTTCAAATGGCTTCAACCTCCTTGAATATATATAGGCTTCTTTTGGGTCGAATGGGGGTCCTTAGGCCGACTTGATCTCCCTTAGGCCAACATGATGTGGAGGGTACATAATTCATATTTGACTTGATACAAAACCTTTTTACATGATTCGAAAGCCCAAGAAGGGTCTCTTCGAACGTGCAATGACTCTATAAACTCAATGTTAATCCTAGGAGTCTACAATGAGGACTTTGACTAATATATTGATGACCCAAGCGTGAAACCCATGCTTTAATAAGTCATCGTTACAATAATAAAAATTCATTTCTTTATTATTTTGACAAGTACATTACATAATGACTCAAGTACATTATTGAAGACCAAACATAGTTACATTTTCTAACACCTCCTTCCTCCGAAATTCCAAAGTTTTGAACCTCTGAGGTTTCCATATTTGGTCTGCTTTTGATATTTGTCCTGCTCTAATATTCACCTGCTCCAATAGTTGGCCCTTCCAATGTCTTATCCTTCTAATATTCTGACCCTCTAAGGTTCCAAAGTTCTTAAATTCGAGATTCGAAATTCGGCCTGCTCCTCTGGTTTTGGAATTCGGCCTGCTCCTTTGATTCTAAAATTCGGGCTGCTTCTAAGGACTTCAAGATCCTCACTTCGGCTATCAATAACTTTTGATCCCTAGATCCATTCATGGACTTCCACATACCGTTGGAAATATATTTCCTAGCACTAACTGACTGAGCTAATTCCAATAGTATTTGAGTTAATCTCTTGAGGCAGAATATCCTCCAAAGTTTGGGACTCTCGACCACCATAGTCAACATTTTATGGCTTTTCCAATGAACCTGCTACTATGGTGATTCTCTACCAGATACTGCAGAAACCATAGGAATCCCCCTGAGCTTGACACATCAAACATATCAATGCTAGCATCTACTTAATATCATGCTAGCACATACATCCATATTAGTCTGGTTGACACCAATGCCAACACACTTCCTTACTATCAAGAAATGTCAACTACCCAACTTGATCTCCCAGCATGATTGTTAACATCAATGTTGACACCTCTTCACTTCTCCATATTGATGGTCAATCCTCATGCTTCCACACATCTCCTTGCATGAGCCACCAATGGCTTTCTTTCCTTTTCTTGGGCCATCACAACTTTCTCTATGATAAGCTTCTCTCCCCCTTTGACATTAATGGGAAAGGGATATAAGCTAGTTCTTCTTCCCCATGGAATCATCGACTATCAATGACAAAGGGTCTAGTTGTTGTTGTGAATTATTCTTTGCAGACTTCTATTCAAGGACTGGTAGTTTTTTCTACTCTATTGTTTTGCAGAATTTGGTATCTACGGATAAATACTAATTCCCTAGATAAGTAGCCATATCTAGAACAACAGTTTAAATAACTTTAGCCTTTTCCTATAAGAAATAGATAAGATAAAGAGGATGAGAAGACCTACTTGTAGTTTCGCTTTCCTCTTGTCTCCTTTGTATCGATCATGTCGCTCCTTCCCGTACTTAACACACTTGAGAAGTACCTGTAAACATCAACAGAAGACAAAGAACCGATCAAAGCAAAAGATCTATTGAATACAAGTAAATGGAATTAGATACATTCACACATATAAGCATCATATAACAAGATAAGCATATGGGAAAAAGGTTCAAATACTTTATTGAATAGAAGAAGGAACTACAACCATTGTGTCTGATTCAAAGTCATTCCTCCAGCTTGGATCCCATCCACATCACATCAAAAGCATCACAAACTTGTAGCATTACAATACTTGCTTCAAAGCCAATTCTCATAGAAACATTATCTCCTTACAATTCAACATAGTCCAGCCCTTGATCACTTAGATGAGTGGTCAATTTCTAGGGAGATGAAGGAGGTTTTGTCATAAATGGTGGTATTGAATGGCCTTCCATGCTTAGAATTAGTTCCATGGAGGAAGGGATGAGAGGATAGGATGCATATATAACTCATTCCTCATCCATTTTCAAGCTCATAGGAGTTGATAAGTGAGGCAACCTTCTAGATGACTCCAAAAGATAAGAATATTCCCTAAACCCTATGTGAATTTCGCTCAAACTTGCCCAGCGCAGGTGAAAGGAGGCTTAAGTGCTCTGTAGAGCACCCTGGCATGGACTCAACTGCTCTGTAGTGCACCCTTACATGGGCCTACCTGTGCTGATCCCTTTAGAGATCATTTCAAGATGTCTTCATGACATGAAACTATCTGGGAAGGAGGCATTCAAAAGGGTGACTTGTTTAGGGCATATAGCAACTGAAATTAGGGTTTGATGAGCCCTAAAACACTGATCTGGATGATGGGATTGATGTGCCCAAATGGATCTATAGCAGCTGCCCCCTAAAGCATGAAGTTGAAAAATGAAAATTCCGAATGAAATGCTTTACAATGTGATGAGGAGGTTTCGAAGTGGAAGGTGACCTGCATCAATTATAATACATATATCATGATATTTTGATTTTTACATGAATCGCTGAGGGAAGGCATACCCATTCTCAGCTTATAAACTTTCATTACATGTACATAGGCAGTCGTCTATAGATATAGAACCATGATCGGAATGACCATCAATGTAAAGCCATTGTACATATGATTTAGTACTCCTGAAATCACAGCCCGGATGGATGAAACTAGATCCGGGGTCTTATATCTCGTTCAATCATTCGCTCAAGTACAAGTCTAACCATGTGAATATGTGATCTGAAGTCGAACATGGGAAGGCGCCGTCTAATTACCAGCCAATGATGTAATTTTTTAATAGACGCGAGAGAAATCACCGATAATGATAATGATCCTTAAGGTACTGCAGTACATTTTTCATGGTGTGAATGGATGACTTGATGTCGAACACCATACAAAGTCTTTCGGTCGAAGGCCATTGATGTCAACCTACTGCTGGAAGCGAGAAACCTACCATTGATGCATGCAAGCCTCAAGGTACTGGAAGGGTGTTTCTAAGTCAACTTCTTGGATAATGTGTTGATGTCGACAAGAAGCAACTTGTTACAGGAGGGCCTTGATGTATCCCACATCAACGACACGAAATGAGTGTAATGATTTTGGAGATGGAATTTGACTGACGACACAAAGTTTAGGAATGGCGGTCATGAAAATGAAGGTTTATGGTATTGCAAAGGATGAATTTTGACTGGATCACTTCTCTTGAACATGTCAGCGACACTAAAATGAATTGGTAGCATTGACCCAAAACAAAGTGATGGATGGTAACCATTAAGCTGATAACCCAACCCAAATAGTCATAGTGATGGAGTGACAGTGTCATGTTCAGGAGCGACCTGTTATCATAAAGTGGTTTTCCCCTTTTGCCCATTCTCCCCAGACATTTTTGACCAGTACCTCTTTATTTTTATCAAGCTTAAGGAGGATAACATATGCTTGTTGTATAATTCCACCCTTCGGGTGAATCCATCGCTATTTGATGTTTTAACGAGTCTAGCGAAGGTGAAACTCGGTCTTGTCTAGATGAACAAGTTTGTCGCTATTTGATGTTTTAGCAAGTTCAACGACAAAGATAACTCGATCCTTTTCATGTTTAGAGAGTTTGAAAAGGGAAAAAAAGAAAACTCCACAAGCTCTTTTTGTTGATTTGTCTCTCAAGCCCAAAAAAAGCATAAAGCAATACGAGAGAGAACCTATTGACCATGTTCAGTCAACGTATTCATTTTTCATAGTTAATCTATCTCAGCCTAAAAAAGGCTTAAGCTTATACTGATTAGATGTCGTTTCCAATCCGTTAATGAGCTGAAAAGGGCAAGCGCTCGGCAATCTTTTCATATTTAGAGAGTCTGAAAAGAGCTTAAAGAGGACTCCAATTTGAAGAACGAGTGTTGTCTAGGATAGCAACTAGTTCTGGTGATGTTGGAACTTCTCAAAACATGTTGATTTATATGAATAGGTTGGCTAACAAGACCACTCATTGCAACATTTCCTCAAAAAGGATAAAACAACCAAGTGAAAGTGTATGATCGGCCAAGCAGATAGTGATGATGGAAGGAGAAAAACCAAGGCTCGTCTGGCAGAAGAGGCTGATAGAATGGCAATCACGAGGGTTAAAATGGAAATGGGTTCATTTTTGGATAAGATTGAACCATAGGAAACTATGCTTGGATTCAATTTCATGTTTACACAAGCTTGAAATGAAAAACTATGCTTGGATTCAGTTTCATTTTTACACAAGCTTGAAATAACAAACTATGCTTGGATTCAGTTTCATTTTTACACAAGCTTGAAACAAAAAACTATGCTTGGATTCAGTTTACATTCCCCCATCATGATGAAAGGGAGAGCCTCCTATAACCATATGGAAGTCGTTGCGGTGAAGTAGGATGGTTATCCAACACCTTTTTGGCTTCGTCCAGAGAGGGACAAAGGTGAATGGGGTGATTCCCTTCACATAACCTATAGGGAAACTTAAATTTACCACTAGGTGCATGCCCCTTAAGCTTCATTACATTCACCTAAGTAGACTACTCGTGGCTATCAGGTGGATGGAATGAAGGTTCTTTTACGAGATCAAGTGAAATACTCGACTAGGATTTTACGAGATCTAATCAAAGAATCGACTTGGAACTTTGCTGCAGGGGACCTTGTTTCACTTTTTAATGAGCTTGACACAAGACAAGGAACTCTGCTCAGATTCCTTGTTTCGTTTTTTAACGAGCTTGACACAAGACAAGGAACTATGCTCATACTCCTTATTTCATTTTTGAACGAGGTTGACACAAGACCGGGAACTATCCTCATATCCTTTGTTTCATTTTTTAACGAGGTTGACACAGTGAAAGAACCATCCTCATATCCTTGGTTTCATTTTTTAACGAGGTTGACACAAGACAAGGAACTATCCTCATGGACCTGTTTCATTTTTTAATGAGGTTGACACAGTAAAAGAACTATCCTCATACCCTTGGTTTCATTTTTTAACGAGGTTGACACAAGACAAGGAACTATCCTCATGGACCTGTTTCATTTTTTAATGAGGTTGACACAGTAAAATAACTATCCTCATATCCTTGGTTTCATTTTTTAACGAGGTTGACACAAGACAAGGAACTATACTCATGGACCTGTTTCATTTTTTAATGAGGTTGACACAATAAAAGAACCATCCCTGTACCCTTGGTTTCATTTTTTAACGAGGTTGACACAAGACAAGGAACTATCCTCATGGACCTGTTTCTTTTTTAATGAGGTTGACACAGTAAAAGAACTATCCTCATACCCTTTTTTCACAACCCATAAGAGGTCATGACTTCCAAGAGGTTCTCATCTGATGGGAGAACAATGCTCTGGAAAGAGAGATCTGGTTCCAATGCCCCTAGTACATAATGTACAACATCTCTTAATTGATCGTCAATTGATGTAGGTATGGAACGGGTTGCCACATAATTAACTTGTGGCAGGGATGATACCATGGTACAAAAGGACCATTTAGGGAAGATGGTTGACTGGAAGCCATATTTGGACCGGGAAATGAAATCTGGTCAACAATGACGATTCTACCTTCATGTGAGAAACAAATCACTTGCAAGAGTGTTGAAATAATAACTCCCATGTCATAAACATAGTCACGCCAAAGAAGTAAATTTTAATCTAAAGGGCCTGGGACTACCATCACATTTAGATAAACGAATTTTCCTCCCAAAGTAATAGGCAACTAAGGAAGGATCCCTAATGGTTGACTGGTTCCTCTGTTAAAAGCCAAGAGATTCAGGGTAACTAGCACAAGCAGCGGTAAACCGAGCACTTGTCAAGTAGTGGAGGAAAGGATACTCACAGATGCACCTTCATCTATAATAGTGCCAGATACAATCATATTACAAACATGTACTATGATCTAGAAAGGCACATAAGAAGGAAGACAGAATCCTGCCAGTCGATTCTAATCAAAGGAAGTGACCAGACTACTTGGAGGGGGTACCGTAAGAACGGGAGAGTTATCCCCTTGAGTTACGAGAACGGGAGGATTTTCCTCCTGTCTTGATGGAATAGGAGGATTGCCTCCAAGCTCATTAGAATCTGAAGAAACAAAAAGAACCTGAGTGGTATCATACTCACTCTCTTCGGGAAAGGTATGATTAACTGAAGGTGAAATCAAGTCAACTATTTCCTTGACCTGTGATTGGTCAAGTATAGACTCATGGGATTCACATTCAGAGAGAGTGGGTTTGAACGACGGTTGATTTTGGTTAGTCAATTCATCAACTAATTAAGGATTAAGGGAGAGTCTCCTGTAACCAAATGGAAGTCGCTATGATGAAGCAGGACGGTTATTCAACACTTATTTGGCTTCATCCAGATAGGGACAAAGGTGAATGGGGTGATTCCCTTCACATAACCTACATGGAAACTTAACTTTACCCTTCTTTCCATGAACTTTACTACCACTAGTTGATGGTGTGTCACCAACTTGATCTCCATAAGTTGATGACACAGGATGATGTGAACGAGAAGACCATTATTTTGAGATCTGAGGAATATCAAGACAATTTCGAAGAAGATGGTCTCCCGCACAAAGTTTGCATGGATATTGAACTTTGTGAGGCTTGACGGACGGTTTCTCATCAGATGTTGCATTCAAAGCAATGGTTGCTTGGTTGCCCCTCTGATGAATTTGCTTCTTCTTCTTCTTAGCCACCTGGTTACTAGTACCAATACTTTCACTGGGCGAAGAGGAAGAAGGGGAGGAAGAAACAATCGAGGAAGAAGGCAAAGGATTAACTTTAGGATCAACTGGAGGTTGATTTTGTCCAAATGGAGGAGTACTCGATTGCAAAGAAAGCACGACATTTTGTACCAACGAGGTTGAAAACAACCATATTGGAAAGCCAATGGTAAATCTCGAAAGAGACAATGTAGCCACATATGGAGCACCAATATTTCCAAAAGGAGGAAAAGGACTAGGATTCCCATCAAAAGGAATTCCTTGATCGGTGGACTCCAGATTTGTCACCATATGTTTCAACCTAAGATCAACTAAGGAGTGAGCGTGGAGGATGTTATCCACAGTCAATTAATTTTATTTTAATCAAAGTAACATAACAAAACAAAATAGGGATAATCTAGGCAAAAGGTTTACCAAGCAACTGTGAACTGCAAAATACCTCCTGGCGAACCAAGAAGTACGGGCAGGAAATCTCCCCGAATGCTATGTTTGGTGTATCATAGTGTACAAGGTGGCTGACTCGGTTACCTAAGGATGGATAGCAACCTAGTGTTGTCCTCCCATATATACCCGAAAGTACGTGGAGGCCCAACCCATATAAGTGTTGTCTAATGAAAAACCGCACAGTGAGAGCATTCCCATATACTTTACGTACTGTAACATCGCCCTATATACCCGAAGGTATGTGGACGAGCTACAATATACTCACATACGTGGAATGAGGTATCACACTCGGAATGTATTACAGATAAGTTAGCAACAATTTCTTTGTTTTACGACACTGAAACACGTCTCTAGCCTAGAACCATTAAATGTTTTTCGTTACATGACAATGCTCCATTAGGTAAATTCAGATAAATTTTAAGTTGATCTTCTTTAGAGTTTGCCTTTCAAGGTTCACCACGTGATGTATGTTTGCAATTCCTAAAATGCAACTAATATGATAAGCATTATTTTCATTCCATTGAAGAATGAAAACCTTAGCTAGTAGGCATAAAGCAACCAGATCTTTGACAAACAGAAAAGAGCACATCTAATGCAATTTCCCTAGCTATTCCTGTTAAGCATTCACAAACTACAATATGAACTATGCAAGTTTTTCTTTTCGATTCCATTAATGTTATGATGAAAAAAAAGGAAACTAATGCACATACAATCAATCAAGTCAAACACTTGATTGATAATGACACTTTCTTTCGAACGAAGATTAATCGACTATAATCTAACTTTGAATATGGATTGATAATGACAAAGAAAACATTTAAGAAAAATTAATCAATCAAGTCAAAGTAGGGCTAGAAAGAGGAAATACAAGTTGATTTCAGAGACATACTACAATCATTGATCTTTCAGCAAGCATAAACAAAAGGAAATTTGGAGAAAAAACCCAATCCAAAGGTGAAAATTTTCCTTAAGGTGGATTAGTGCAGGTCAAAGAGGGCCTAACTACGTTGTAAAGCACTATCTCTCACTCAAGGGTGCTTTGTAGAGCATTGTCCCCTGACCAAGCCTGCGCTGATTCCTGAGAGGCCAGTCAAGAGTCATCTAACCTCAATTTTTGACCAAATAACTCTTCAACAAGGCTGAAATATAGTCAATGAAAAGAAGTAAGGTCTGGTAGAGTGTCCTAGGATGTGGATAAGCTAGTTGGAACGATGATCGTCACCAACAGAGTCGCCAATTTGTTATGAAGAATTTGGTATCTACAGTGAAATACTAATTCCCTACATAAGTAGCCATATCTAGAACAACAGTTTAAAGCACTTTAGCCTTTTCCTATAAGCAATAGATAAGACAAAGAGGATGAGAAGACCTACTTGTAGTTTTTCTTTCCTCTTGTCTCCTTTGTATCGATCCTGTCGTTCCTTCCCATCCTTAACACGCTTGAGAAGTACCTGTAAACATCAACAGAAGACAAAGAACCGATCAAAGCAAAAAATCTATTGAATACAAGTAAATGGAATCAGATACATTCACACATATAAGAATCATATAACAAGATAAGCATATGGGAAAAAGGTTCAAATACTTTATTGAATAGAAGAAGGAATTACAACCATTGTGTCTGATTCAAATTCATTCCTCCAGCTTGGATCCTATCCACATCACATCAAAAGCATGACAAACTTGTAGCATTAGAATACTTGCTTCAAAGCCAATTCTCATAGCAACATTATCTCCTTACAATTCAACGTAGTCCAGCCCCTGATTACTTAGATGAGTGGTCAATTTATAGGGAGATGAAGGAGGTTTTTTCATAAATGGTGGTATTGAATGGCCTTCCATACTTAGAATTAATTCCATGGAGGAATGGATGAGAGGATAGGATGCATCTTTAACTCATCCCTCATCCATTTTCGAGCTCATAGGAGTTCATAAGTGAGGGAACCTTCTAGATGACTCCAAAAAGATAAGAATATTCCCCAAACCCTATGTGAATTTCGCTCAAGCTTTCCCAACGCAGGTGAAAGGAGGCCTAAGTGCTCTGCAGAGCACCTTGGCATAGACTCAACTACTTTGCAGCACACCCTTACATGGTCCGACCTGTGTTGGTCCCTCTAGAGGTCATTTAAGGATGTCTTAATGTCATAAAACTGTCTGGGAAGGAGGCATTCAAAAGGGTGACCTGTTTAGGGCATGTAGCAACTGAAATTAGGGTTTGATGAGCCCTAAAACACTGATCTGGATGATGGGAGTGATGTGCCCAAATGGATCTATAACATCTATAAACTGGACATATGTGATATGCTCCCCCTAAACATATACTTCCTCCATTTTATGGTTGTCTATTGAATACTCTCTCTACCAATGCATCTGTTGTACCAATTTAAAATAAATTGATACCAATTAAAAATGTTCATGGTATTGTTGTTGAATGAAAATACCAATGAGTAGTGATGTGTTGATCTTGCTATTCACTACTGACATTGTTGTTGAGACTGCACTCACTTCCCTTGAGCATCTTCAACACTTATCCCCTTGAGATCATACTTCTACAATAGGAATGGTTGCTTAAATAATACCAATTGCGCCAAGAAATTGATACAAATTGGATCTTATACTAGGCAACCTCTCATATATCTTTCTCAAGAATAAATGTGCACTTACACAAAAAGGCTACTCCATACGAACCGAGACCATGAAAATACATAGTGATACCAGCTAAAGACTAAGGTACATTGAAATATTATACCCATTGTATTTTATGAACACAAGACTACTAGGAAAAATTAAATTCACAATCTTAAATGAAATAAGGGCATTTCACCAAAGATGAAAACCTTTCATTCTTTATGCAATCTTTCTTTCTGAGGCTGACAATCGTTGCCTGCTACTGTTGTCAAAGAAGCTCCCCCTGGGCCATTGTTCTTTGATCTCCTACATCTACTTCTCTGTGTGGGGACTGATCCTATGGACCTGTCTTAACTGTGGGCCTCTTCATTCCACACTTCTTACTACCTTTCTGCCTCACAGAGGGATCCACTACAAGAGTAAGAGGATCATTCTTCTTGGTTTTCTTCTGATTTCTTCCTCCCCTTTTCTTCTTTCTCTTCTGATACTGAGCACTGAAGACAAACTTGTATTCCTCTACTCCATTGTTTCTTCTTATCTTCAAATCATGAGCTACTACATTTTCATGCATATGCTGAGAAGCATGCCATTTCTTCTGATATCTACAACTTTCTCTCTTGTGCCCAAGATTACCACAATTCTAGCATTTGACATAGAACCAGAATGGGGTAGAGGATTTACTACTCTCGAAAACATTCTTGTCAAAACTCCTCTAGCTTCCAACATGCTTACTCCTGACCACTTTTTGTATTCTTGGGTTGTTGCTACCCAACATATCTTTTTCTGTTTCATGTCATCTACAGTCTATGGCTTTATGTCAAAAGTGATTACAAGAAAAAAAATAACCATGAAAAGGATTTTGATGACAAAAGTTACATTTTCTTTGAAGGTTTTGCCCTTGAGGGGGAAAGGGCTTATTTTGGTTCTTTATGGGCCTTCCATAGAATTTTTCATTGTCGCCTTCCATTCTTTCTTACCACTTCTTGGATCTCTTATGTTGCTTTCCTCGTTGTTGTTTCTTAGCATTTTACTTTTTCCTCTTTTTCTCTTTTGGTTATTTCCTTCCTTGTTGTTGTTTTTGTACAACCTCTTTTAATTTGTTGTTGTTGGAATTTCCAACTTCCCTTACATGGGTGGTTGACCTTCCAACCTTTTCCTTCTTGGAGCTTGGTTCTTCTTTGAAACCCAAACCAGCCTTAATGAGTGGGTATCTCTGCTTAAAAAGAATCTCATCCAAGACCTTTATGCTCTCCTCAAGCTTATGATATCGAGACAACTCTTTATTTGAATTTTCTAAGTCATGTATCAATGAGACTACTTCAACTTGTAGTCTCTCATAGTGAGCTTCTCTTTCATCTAGCTGAATGGTTATCTTTCCATTCAATCTGCTAGCCTCTTCTTGTTGAGCATTTAGATCAACTATTTTTTTGCTCAACTTCTCATTCTCAAGCTCATACTTGTGCAACTTCTCCTTTTGCTTGAGATTTTCTTTTGATAGCTCCTTGATCTCTTTTAGAGCAGAGATCAACTTCTTCCTAAAATAGATCCTTTCATCTAAATCCTTTTCTTCACTATCAGAGGTGCTAGCTGAGCCACCACAGAGATCTAAACCCATCTTTGTGTCCATGGAATATTCCACAAGTCTGAGGAGTATTCCATCTTCATCACTTCTAGTGATACCCCTATTCTCTTCACAGGATATACTCTCTTCTTCTTCAGAGGATCCCTCATTTTCTATTGCTACTAAAGTGGGTCTATCTTCATTACTACTACTAGATGCATGACTATCTCTATCTTCAAGTGATTCACATGAACATCTAGATAATGAATGACCTATTTATTTACATTTATCACAAAGCAATAGCTTACCTTCTGAGTAGCATGGCCTCTCATCCAAGTCTTCTTCTTCACCATCCTTGGAGTGAAGATCAGCAGTTTTCTCACAGGAAGAAATATCTTCAATATTTTGAGCATATTTCCTTTTAGATGCCTTCTCCTTTTTCTTCCTTTTCTTCTTATCACCAGTAGCTACATGTTCTAGTTCACTACTTGAGCAGTAAGGTTCTTCAGCCTTCTCTTGAGCCACATTGCAATATTTTCCATACAAACATTGCAATTTGTCTAGAATTTTCTTTATTGTCTCACAGTGCCTCACTTCCTCAGCATCTAGTTTAGATAGCCATTTCATGATGATTTCCTTGGCTTATGTATTGAACTCATTCCTCTCTCCATATATCATAGACAGCGAAATGTCTCCATTGACTACCATCAAGTAGGCTTCCATTCTGATCTTCCAGAGCTCATAGTTTGACCCATTTAAAAATGGAACTCCTTCTTCTATTAGCCAAACATGATTAGCCATTGTTTCCCTTTGATATACCTTCTAGTGATTAAGCTATTCCTGAAGGAATCTTGCTCTGATACTAATTTTTGGAAATAATGTTAATACTGAGAGGAGGGGTGAATCAGTTTTAAGGCTAATTTTAACTTTTATGCCAATTTATCTTTACTCATTCAAATTTGGCATCCATTATATGGGAGAAACCATTAACAGACCACAACAACAATTATATCAACCAATTCAAGCATACACATCATGAGCAGTAAACACATGAGACACAGAGGTTTTACATGGAAGCCCTTTCGGGAAAAAACCACCAAAGCTTATTGTTGTTATTGATGTAAAACTAATAACACCTAGTCTATTACATCAATTTTTTTGTGAGCCACCACTCACAAGAAGCGCCAACTCCCTTTAATTGTTGTCTATCACCCACAAGCAGGAAGTAGAAACTCCCTCCTTTGGTAGACACCTGATCAATCTACCAGAAGCACCAACTTCATGGATTTTTTGCAAGCACTAACTTGCAGCTCCTTGGATTTATGAAATCACCAACTTGTAGGAGGAACCAACCCCCAAGCCTTCTCAGAAACCCACTAGAGATGGAAGCACCAACTTCTTGTGTGCAAGCTCCAACCCAAATTCAAAAGAAAACTTACTGCTCACTGTAATTGGCAGCATCTTTGCATGTTTTCAGCTCTTTGTTCTTCTCCTCCCTTAACCCACGTAGAATTCTATGTTCTCAGCCTTCTCTTTCAACCACATACATTCAGCACTCGACCCCTTATTTTCCACAGGTTCTCTTGGCCTCTCACATAGTTGCACAGACTCTCCCAACCCCTTTTCTCTACAACATAGGATCTCAGCTTCCCTCTTGTGCTTTGGCACTTTCAGCCTCTTTCCTCTAAAACATAGGAACTCACTCAAATTATTTTCTTTGCAACATAGGAAATTGCATCCTTTCTTAACTGCAATCTTGGGTTTTGTTTCACTTAAACATAATGATCAATGATGTCTCTATCAGTTATCATTTTGCCTATTCACACTACCTGAGTGTACCTTTGCATGGCACTCATTCCTTTTGTTTCCTCTCTTGCTTGAATTTTGTCGCTACATTAAACATGAGAATGGGCACCTAAGTGTTCCCATGTTGAGACATAAATCCTCAGTCAACCTGCACACTCAAACGAGGCACCTATATTTTCTATGAATAGATCTCCAGTCCCCAAGGCACTGATCTTTGTTCAATTCCTTGTTGCACGCAAGCAATATCAGGGATGGCTTGTCTCAGCTCATGACAGACTCCATTATTTCA
Source organism: Pinus tabuliformis (assembly GCA_031772625.1). NCBI lineage: Eukaryota > Viridiplantae > Streptophyta > Pinopsida > Pinales > Pinaceae > Pinus > Pinus tabuliformis. The sequence goes on from CM062813.1 coordinate 592,981,541, forward strand.
TCGTGTGCAACCGTAGTCCTCTTTGTCACTATATCATGCCTACGACAGTCATCATTGACTCCATTGAATCATATGTGCAATCGTGGTCCTCTCTGCCTTGACTTAGCGATCTCTATAGTCACCATTACTCTTGCAACACCAACTCTTTTGTGCACATTTACTTAGATTCCAACTCATTCATATGGCATACACCTTTGTGTTGCAATTTCTAATCCCAATAATTTTGTAACTTTATTGAGGAGATGTTACAAGATCATGAGATTTCGATTGGCCTTTAGCCCCTTTTACTTTGCCCCTTATCTATTTTCACCATAGGACCGGGTGTTGTGACCAGCGACTTCATATACCTCTATGCTACAATTTCAGGGCTCCCCATATCATAGCTTTATTAAGGTGGAATGTTACGAAATCCTAAAATTTCGAGCCCGACCTTTCGCCCCTTTTTCTTTTCCCCTTATTGTTTTTCCACCATAGGACCGAGTGGTATGACAAACGACATAATACTTAGGTGCTAAGCCCTTCAACATCCTGTTAGGGGCCTATCTCCTTGTGTTTTCTCTATGCCCTTGGTTCTTTGGGCTTTATGACCAAACGCCAATCAACATTAGAGCTCCTTGTATCGAGTCTTTCTCAAAATTCAATTACGGAGGAGTTATGAAATATCCAGCCTCTAAAATACCCATGTGGCGTCTCCACAGCACTTATGTGCTAAGCCTTTCTATGTGCCCTTGGTTCTTTGGGTATCCACGACCAAGTGCAAATTAACATCGAAGCTCCTTGTATCGGAACTTTTCTAAAAAGTAATTACAACGAAGTTACAAAATCTCTGATCTTTGATATACTCATAAGATGACATCATGCTCGTGTCATCATCTCCACGTGGTGTCTCCTCAGTGGTGACATAAGTCACCAAGATTTTCCCCATTAGGTCACCCAATAATGTTGAATTTGATTGCCATATTTCCTCCGTACTACCACGTCATGCTGATGTCATTTTCCACCATCAACTCCTGAGGGCCAATCAACTGTTTACATGTTTCATGTCCGAGGAGAGAGAATGGTTCCCTCAATTCATGGTTTTGCAACCATATTCCTTTTTAAATTTGGATCCCTGCAACCCTCGATGCTTTCAAAAGAATTCAATTAATACGAACTTATGAAATTCTAAAATTCTGAAGTTCTAAGGGGTTCTGATGTTCCGTCCTTCCAAGGTCTCGAAGTACTGAGGGGTCCCAATGTTGCATCCTTCCAAGGTCTCGAAGTTCCGAGGGGTCTGAAATTCGGCCTTCTCTTGTTCCATGCTATCTCAGGTTTCTTTTAAATAAACCTCTGAGGCTCGATATTCCGACCTTATGACATCCCGAGCCTCCTTCCTCCAAAATTCTGAAGTTTTGAAGTTCCAAACCTTTGGGGTTCTAATATTCAGCTTGCTTCTGATATTCAACCTACTCTGATATTCGCCTCCTCTGATATTCGACCTTGCTCTGATATTCCCTCCTCTGAAATTTGCCCTCTCTAATATTTGGCCTTTCCGACATCTTGGCCTTCCGAGATTCTGACCCTCTGAGGTCTCAAAGTTCTGAAATTCAGCTTGCTCCTTTGGTTTTTAAATTCGGCCTACTTCTAAGGACTTCAAGATCCTTACTTCTGCCATAAATAAATTTTGATCTCAAGATCCATTCATGGACTTCCATATATCGTTGGAAATCTCTTTCCAAGCACTAACCAACTGTGTTAATTCCAAAAGTATCTGAGTTTATCTCTTAAGGAAGAATCTCCTCTAAATTATGTGACTCCCGACCTCCATAGACATCATTTTATGGCTTTTCCAATAGGCCTGCTACTATGGTGATTCTCTACCAGATACTGCAACAACCATAGGACTCCCCCTAAGCTTGACACATCAAGCATATCAATGCTAACATCTGCTTAACATCATGCTAGCACATACATCCATGCTAGTCTAATTGACATCAATGCCATCACACTTGCTTATTGTCAGGAAATTCCAACTGCCCAACTTGATCTCCCATCATGACTGTTGACATCAATGTCAACACACTTACTGCCACTAGCCAAATAGACAATGCCAATTGTCCAACATCTATATATTAAAAGAGATTTATTTATATATAAATTTAATTAAAATTATTATGGTGTATTATGTCATCCAAAATTTAATTGGTCGCGATCTTGGGTTGGTTATGAGATTTTCTCATTGATTCTATAGGTTTTCTTGTCATATTTCTGTAGATTTCCTTGTTAATTTTATTTTGATAACTGATGTTATTAATTACAGGTACTAAGCAACAACACTACATGTTACACTTATTTTCAATTTACTTTAAGTAATTTTAAGCAGTTTTATTTTTAATTTACTTTAAGTGGTTTTAAGCCACTTAAATTAGCTTCCCTAACAAAGGAGGGAAAGGAAATAAGCATGTGAATATTCAGGAAAGCACCTCAAGTGCCTCCTCAGAATATACTTATTGTAGTTTTGAATCACAGACCTGACTCCAGCATTCCTGTCATTCAAGTTATTAGGGAGGTTCTTCCGGCCTCTAGCAAGATGTTCGATAAGTGATTGTGCTTATTGACCAGATTATCCCCTAGGAAGGTTCTCACTCATATTTATTCCCCTCAAAGAGCTAGTTGTTGGGTTTAAGGTTATGGTTTTTAATATTAAAAATATATAATTTTAATATATAAAATAAATAAAGATAAATGTTTATGGAAGTGATGTTTAATTAAAAGTAATTGTATTTCATATGTATATATGGTTTTGGTTTAAGGTTATTGTTTTTTATAATAATAATAAAAGATATATGTGTGTGTGTGTGTGTGTGTGTGTGTGTGTGTGTATGTGTGTGTGTGTGTGTGTGTGTGTGTGTGTGTGGAAGAGGTGTAGTTTAAAGTAATTGTATCTCAACATGTAGGTTTATTGGTAGATATTGTACTATTAGATATTTTATGGAGAACCATAAAGAAATATAATCACTTGAATTTGATTATAGTATTGGATTTATTAGAGGTTGATGTTGAAATGTATCAAATTTCTTAGTTTAAAATTTTTTTAGAATATATAATTTATGTAAATATTAATATCATGATATTTGGTCTCATGTATGATTAATATGTATCTAAGTTGGTTCCAATTGTAGGTATAGATGTCAAAACTATATTCTTATTAAAAAAACTTATCTCATATCACTAATCAATATAATTCGGTCCCCTACTAATCAATATAATTTGTCCCCCTCCAAAGGGAATTTTTTTATAAAGTTGAGCATCAATTGTTGAACCATAATTCTCCTAATAAAATTAATTTCATTGATAAGGATATATTTGACATGTCTCATATCCTCACTAGCATATGAAACCTAAGTGTAAATGTAATTGTCGATGTTGATATTTGGAGTGTTGTGACCTATTATAGAGCCAAAAGAGGATCTTCTTACGAACATAATCAATTTTGAGAGCATGCTTAACAACTCCATACAACCTTTCATACTACCCAATATTCTCTTCCAATACATGTTGCTAAAGTTTATTTGGTTTTCCCCTTTGTTTTGGAGTCATGTGTCATTGCTGGTTTTATCTTTGAAACTTAAATCATTCAAGGTCTTGTTTTCTTCATTTTTCCATTTGTTCATATGATTGACACTTTTTATCTCATAACATATTCCCTAACCACAATTCCTAATTAAATTGTCTCATAACATATTCTCTAACCACAATTCCTAATTCAATTTCAATGTTAGGAAAAAAATATGATTATGTTTTTCTCAATATTTTGTCTCAAATTTATTTTATAACCTAAATAAAAATACTATATTTAATGCACTATAAAAAAACATTATTAAAGAAAATAATTTATTAAAAAAATAAGCTTAATAACCCTATTTTAAAATAAATACAACAAAAGAAAAAACTAATAATTCTCATGTAGATAAAGTATATACTTAACAATTTAATGTACCAAAAAAAAGAAACATTGTCACTCGTTAAAAAGAATCAATATGTTTGAAGAAAGAAGAGACTAACTATATTCTAAAATCAATATAATATGACATGAAACATAATAACCCTACACTAAAACTACTATACATAAAAAATAATTTAAAAACTCAATGGTATAATGCATTACAAAAATGGTTATATTAATTTTGATGTGGAAATTAGTGATAGAATTTAAAAACTTAATGGTATAATGCATTACAAAAATGGTTATTAGTCCCTGCCATCTGGCAATGGCCAGGGACTATAGTAATCGATTATGCCCATCTTAGCATTAGTTCACCTGTTTGTTAATCCCACTGATCACGATATAACCAAAGTTTCTCGACAAAGACCGATTCGCCATCCAAAGTTTTTCGATACAGATTTATTTTCCTTCTTATTTGGCCTCTTCCCGAGGCCGAAGAGCAAAACCATATGTTATAATTAGTAATTTGTTTCGTATTTTCAAACTAGTAAATACTAGCTAAATTAATGCTAGCATTAGCGGAGCACATTAAATGCCAGTTCTGTTTCACCAGCATACATGGCAAGTTTAATATGTTTCCTTTCCTAGCTTTCCCTTTTTGACGTCTGGATCTTTCTGACACTGCCATTTGGGCCTTTGTAACACTTATGTGGCGCTGGGATCTCCAGAGCTGGGTTTAATACCTTATTGCTGAGAATCCCAGGTCTCTGTCTTCATACCATAACAATCTCGGATCTCACCTTAGAATATATAATATCGCTACAACTTGTTGTGCCCTTGCTTCAGCAAGGCAACCGCAACAGCCCGGAACAACCCGCTTCACGCCCCAGGAACAGAGAAAAACGAGAGTTTTTTGCGGCAATATCATCACCTGAGACGATATAGCAGTCCTGGATAAGGACATGTGAGCAGGAATCTGCATATGAAAGGGAAAACATATCATTTATCTAGGCAGCAACAAGTATGGCATCTTTCGATGCTCAATATGTCATAAAAAGTCTTGAAAAGGAGCCATTCTTCTGCTAATAAATATGTAAAATTCAACTGAACTCTTCTTGTTGCTTGCAGCAATTTAAAATTGTTATCGTTTTACCTGTGAAAGTAAGAAGTAATTGTTCTGTAGTATTTTTTACCTGTGAAAGTAAGAACAAGGACAAACTGATAGGTAATGTTCATTTCACTATATATTTTTGACTTTTATTCAAAAGAACAAGGATTTGGATTTTAACAGCGGTAGCATAATTGTGAACAAGGATTTGGATTTTAACAATGGTAGCATAATTGTTTTGCTACAGAATGACCAGTTTTCTTCTCTATTTCGTTAATGCTACTTACAATTTCTATAGACTATGCAAGGCCAAACTGGATGCCTCCCGCTGGAACCGAGCAGCTTCTTCCATATCTAGGAGATGCAATCGCCGAACTGGATTCCTGTCAATGCCTGTCAAGGTCGTCTGCGGGAACCGAGCAGCTTATGCCTGTCAAAGTCGTCTACGCGAACCGAGCATCTTCTTCCATCGTGGCAAGAAACAAAGTAAACTGCCTCACTCTTCCCTCTTCTTAATCTGTAGGTACCCCTTCTTAATCTGTAGGTAACAAGCAATCACACTTCGCTCTTCTTAATCTGTAGGTAACAAGCAATCACACTTCGCTCTTCTTAATCTATAGGTAACAAGCAACCAACCAACGAAGCCATTACTGGCCCGCCGAAGCACAGAAACCCTACTCATTTTCATTGAAAATTCTTTAATTTTCTTTAGTAATCGGTTTCCATGGAAGCCTTGCTCAACCTGCTTGGTTTTCTATGGAAATTTTTTCTGCGAATTCCAGATTGCGTCATTGAATGGCCCGCCGAAGCACAGAAACCCTACTCAATCTCAGTCAAAATTCTTTAATTTTCTTCAGTAATCAGTTGCCATGGAAGCTTTGATGCATTCAATTTCGATTTCAATTAGCTGAGCTCTTCTTTTCTGTAACTTCTATTGAATTGAATTGAATTCTTAGATTATTCATTTACCTAGTTCCTTAGCACGAACATTCAATGAATATGAATTCATATGTCACAAAACCCTTGACTAACCGCGTAAACAGCCTTAGCCTTCCTCGGTACAGTTTGTCAACAACAACTTCTAGCCCTGGAAAGTGGAGATTGCAGGGTCCACATGACTCGCAGGCCCAAGGGATCAGGGAAAAACCTGATTTCTGTTGCGCCCATCTGAAGATCGATTCCATTAAGGGTCTGGGTCTTACACCATCCAAGACACACAGAGAGCACAACAGATTAATGATTGAAGCTAAGGCGTACTAGCTCAATTAATGATTGAAGCTAAGGCATACTAGCTCGCTCACTTGCTAAGGTACAGAGTTATCATGGTTGCTTTCTCCGCTTAGAGCTCCCAGCGCTAGGTCTTGAAGGTATTCAAACTTTTCTCTATTTAAGCTTCTCCTTATTGCTTTCTTTCTGGATAAAGACTAGCTTCTAACTAACTAACAGAAGGAGGAGAGCATTAACAATGGGATTTTGTGCTGCTTAGCTTCGAACTAACTGAAGGAGGAGAGCACTAACAACTGGATTTTGCGCTGCTTGACACTTGCAATGCAGAAGACACCTACCATTCATGCAAAAACCGCATATAAGGAACTTCGTAATCATCGATTTATAATTGATTTAATGTTATCGATCCTATAACACCATTGGCAGGGGAACCCACGTATGTTCAAATGGGTAGTAGGGACCCACGTATGTTCAAATGGGTAGGTAGGGACCCACGTATGTCAAAATGTGAAGTAGGGATGTTAGATGATGAAGTGGAATCTGGCAATAGCAAAGACTAGACATGAAGGTATTCATAGCCAGTTAGTTCTGAGGTTGCTCTCTGGCCTGATATTCCTGGCTTTTAACCCACTGATCCTACTATTGGTATCAATTATTCGCTGCTGAGCCACATATATTTTCCTACCAGAAAAGGTCGGATTCTGAATGAGGAAATTTTCTCCTACTCTTTCTGATTCTCCACGGTCAGGCTCTCACTGTCAGGCTCTCAAAACCTGGCAAGAGCGAAAAAGAGAAGCAAAGAAAGAAAGCGTAATTACATCTCTAATTACCAACAGCATTTTTAAAGGTCCCATTCTTTATGGGAAGGATAAGGGCGAGTAACATATCTGGATCTATTATGAGAAACTGCAAAAGGCTCAGATACATGTCCGCCTCTAGTTCACACGCGTCTCAGACTATCAATATTAGGGTACCGGGATTCGAAATCAGGATCTGTAAACCCAACGTACTTTCAAGCCATCAATTGCAATTTCTGCGTCAATTTCTGCTTCTATCTTAGATGTTGTTGGTGCTACTAATTACTGGTACTAATTACTCGTATTACTGCTGGAAAAAAAACTCCTCTTCGCCATTATTTTTCTTTCTAAAGCAGGGACTAGTTGCTCTGCTTAATTTCTAATTATGTATCACCTGTGCACAGAATCCAACATAAGCTCCATTAACAACAGAATCCAACATTAGCTCCATTAACAACGATCTCCAACCCCGCTTCCCACTCAAAGCACTCAAAAATATGAACCATTTCAGCAAGGAAGTCTGAGCAGTTTCCAAGGCAAAGCAGCGAGCCCTTACAGGATTTTTTACATATTAAAAGCTAGCGGGTCAGGAGCAATGGTTTCCAGGCCTCCTACTACACCTGGACTATGACCCCTCTCACATAAATGGATATTTTGACCTACACTAAGAGTAATCCAAGATGCAAAAGCGCAAGTGGAGATGTTATCATTTTCGTACCATTGATTATAGTCAGCCTTTTCATTGTGTTGTAAGCCTTATAGCTACTATTTTAGCAGTGTTTTGTTGTTAAAGCTCTGTTTTAACTGCCAGCAGGGACTTGTTACTTCGCAACGGTTCTTGTATTAATTTTGATGTGGAAATTAGTGATATTTTTTTTTTAAACAACAACATGGAAATCAATTCGCTTAGGAAAAGCTCAAGAACTTCATCCTCAAAAGATTATATTAATTTAATATTCAATTTTGTGCACAACCAAATTTTAAGCATACATATTCATAAAAATATGGTTTGAAGAGATTTATAATAGCAAATATTTGCAACTCACGATATCTTTATTACAATGGTTATTATGGCCCAATAATTCCCTAAAGTTTGATCCAATTCACTAGCATGACTTGCGAGTTCATGTGTTGTGAGAATTTCATGTGTTGTAAGATACCATAACATTTGGACCATGTTTATCTCGAGCTTGTAGTAAATTTTATAATTGTATAAATATCATTTTACTTATAATATGATTAACGATTGGATGCTTGGATTTATTATTTAGTTAAAATTCTCATATTATACAATAAGTCATTAAAATATGTTTGTTGCTTTTCCTCAATTTTACATTATACTTATAATGTTGATGTATAAATATATTTTAATCTTGGAAAGATAATGATAAGAGGAAGTAATGATGAAGGACCTAGTTATTATGGTTTTGAGTATACACCCATAACATTATAAATTAGAGGGCTATGTAAAAAAACAACATACAGTATCTGGGGTATGATGTATATTCTTTAGCGATGCATGGTTTTTTAATGACGAGGTTATAAAGCAAGCTATTGCTAATGACACTCACTAGAAATGGGTGGGATAGGGAAGTGTTAAACTAGTGAAGATGAAATATAGGAAATTAGACCTAGAATTAATGAAGAAAAATGGAAATCTCTTGAATGGATGTATAGCCAAGATCACCGGTAACCCCAAGTATGAAGTCACTTCGCCCAACATTGGAAACTATGTTCAATACATGAAATATCACATAACCATATTTGGCACTTCATTGTGTTTAAATAAACCATAGCTCATATTACATCAAATGTAGGTTGAAGTTCACCTCCTTCACCACTGTTTTTTCTCAATCAGTACTCCATCACTCCCTGTCCCTTATCATCCTATGTAGTATTGCCCCTTAGTGTTGGAGACCAGGACAATACAAAGGGGGATTGTGGGGGAAGGTGGGGTGGGGGGGTGTGGGGTGAATCATATATTGTAACAAATTTTACAAGTTTAAAACTTATTTTCACTTTGAGCACACTATCAATTACTTCAACAATTTATAAGCACAATAAAATCAAACTCAATGGAACACACACAAAGAACAATTTAAATCTTAGAACTACTCTTCAATTTTATTAATGGAGCAAGCTACAACTTGCAAATACAATGCTCTGGCTACAACCAGCAGGAATTTGCAACTTCCTAGTTTTTCAACTACAACTAAATGGAGTACCAACCTCAACTATTCTCCAACACCCACTAGAACAAGCACCAACCCCTGATCAGCAAGCTACAACTTGCCAAGGTACTCACCAGTCCATTTTCCATCCATTTTCAAGCTAGGACCTATGACCACCTTTCCTTCTTTCAAAAACAATATTTTGCCTCAAACCACCTTCAAAAATCACACCATACCAGTATCATGTTGCACCATGAGGTTTGTCTCAATAGCTAATCTCAAAACCTATGTCTCATTATGCATGTCTAGGCCTGCTTATATAAGTTTTTCTTCTTGTTATTTTTGGCTTCAAATTTATGCATGAAATCATATTTTTTTCCTTTGTTTTTCTTATATTGGTCTTCTTAAAAAAAAAAAATTAAGTCAAACTATCCTTCTCTACCTTTTTTGCCACTTAACCTGAGCATTTCTGCTTATTTTAGGCCTTCTATAATTTTTATAGTCTTTAGTAGTTTGCCTACTAAATTTAATTGTAGTTAACTTGGCTCTAACTACCAAAAACTAGCAGTTCCTCTATTCTACCCTTTAGCTCCCTTCTGCTAGCCCCTTTCACCTATTTTTTGCCATAGAACTGGTCTCCACAACTATCTGCTTACCTCTTTGTGTTATGCTCTTGACTTGTGAGAAATTCCAGAATACTAGAAATGCAAAGAAATATAGCCCGGAACACATAATAAAATGAGAAAAACAACAAGTATTTTATTATTCAGAAATAGATTCAATGTTCACTTGCCTCTTTGAGGGGGCAACCTCCAGCAGAGCAGAGCTCGATTATAATTAGACTCGATTATATTTCCTTTATTAACTAAGACTATTTATAGCTAAATGATATCCAAAACCCTAACTAATAATGGTCCCTTGCATAACATGGGTTAACCACTTTATTTATTAACTATGGCCCATTTACAACTAACTATGGTCCCTTTTTTCTAATGTGGGTCAACCACTTACAATTATTAATGTGGGCTTTATTTACTCTCTAACTAACTATGACTATGACTCGGCCCATTCTGATTATTGCATAAATAAAGCGGTTAGGGTTGCACCCTAACATGCCCTCCCCCATCAAAAGTAGCCTTGTCCTCAAGGCTGAAGCTGCGAAAACTACTGAAGAATAGTGGTTGGTTCCTAGGTCGCATCTTCTGGAGAGGTGTCTTTCCACTTAATGAGGACTTCCTTGATTGTGCATCCGCGGAGATGTCTTTCACGGGTATCGAGGGCCTGTTCTAGTTGGAGCCAGAGTGAGCCTTCCTCATCCAATTCGGGTAGACTGGTTTGAATTCTGCAATTGTTCCCCACCACTTTCTTGAGGCATGATACATGGAAGACCGGATGGATTTTTGAAGTTGGTGGCAAGGCTAGTTTGTAGGTGACTGCTCCAATGTGCTGAAGTATTTGATAAGGTCCATAGAATTTTGGTGCTAGTTTCTAGCAACCCTTTTCTTTGAGAGATGTTTGCTTATATGGTTGCAGTCATAGGAATACCTGATCCCCTTCTTGAAATGTGTGCTTGGAACGATGTTGGTCTACCTGTTGCTTCATTCGATTATGAGCTTGATGTAGATTATCTTTGAGATGAGCTATCATGGCAAAACAGTTTTGTAGGAGTTGGTCAACTTCCTACACCTTAGAACATCCAGGGATATAAGAAATAGGTGAAGGTGGGAGTTGGCCATACACTTCCCCATATGGAGTCATCTTGGTGGCTTCATGATAGTTAGTATTATACCACCATTTAGCTAAAGGTAGCCATTGTACCCATTGACGTTGCTTTTCTAAAGTGAACCACCTTAGATATGTCTCCAAACATTTTTTGACTGCTTTTGTTTGACCATTGGTTTGGGGATGATATGTGGTACTTAGTTGGAGTTGCGTGCCTTGTAGCTTGAAAATTTATTTCAAAAATTTGTCGGTGAAAGTGGGGTCACGATCAGACACAATGGAAGTCGGCATGCCATGCAGTTTGAAGATCCGGTTCATGAAACCTTGAGCCACCAAAGTGGGGGTAAATGGGTGGGGTAGAGCAAAAAAATGAGAATATTTAAAAATTTTGTCCACAACCACCACGATGACGGATTTTTTGCCCAACTTTGGGAGACCAGTGATGAAATCCATGGAAACATTCATCTAGACAGAGGCAAGGAGAGGCAATAGCTATAAGGTTCCTGATAACTTGACTGTTTCTCCTTTGTTGCATTGACACACATCACATTCATCTACAAAAGTAAGAATTCCATTTTTCATGCGAATCCAAAAGAATTAATGACGAGCATGAGCATAAGTCTTCTGAAAGCCTGAATGCCTTACAGTTGAAGACGAGTGCAACTCTTCCAAAATATGGGTTTTGAGGTTTGATGTCGGCGATATAACTACTCGATCCTTGTAGTGGAATATGATCCTTACAAGAGTAGTCAACTGAGCAATTAAGATCTTCTCTCAAGTTATTAATAATTTGGGAGAGAGAGGGGTGTGAGAACCATTTCTTGTGGGCTCTTCAATCCGATCTGGTATGGGAAGAGAGATTGATAGCAGGGTGCTTTCATCCTCAAATTAACGCGATAAAGCATCAGCTACTATATTATCATGCCATTTCTTGTAAATTATCTCATAATAATATCCCAACATTTTGGCCATCCATTTATTTTGTTGTGGCGATGATAGACGTTGCTCCAAAAAATATTTTAGGCTTTGATGATCCGTGTGGATTTGGAAATGTCACCCCAACAAGTATGGTCGTAAGGTGTCTACTGCATGTAATATGGTCATGATTTCTTTCTCATAGGTAGATTGACCCAGATTTTTTTCACTCAATTGTTTGTTAGTGAAGGCTAATGGTCGACCCTCCTGCATTAATACAGCACCAATACTAGTACTGAGGCATCACATTCAATCACAAAAGATTTGGTGAAGTCTGGTAGGGCCAATACGGGAGTGGAGCACATGGCATGTTTGAGAGCCACGAATGCCTACTGAGTTGCATCAGTCCAGAGAAATGAATTTTTCTTGAGAAGATTAGTGAGGGGTCTAGCAATGCGACCATAATTGCGGACAAATTTGTGATAGTAGCCAGTGAGACCCAAGAATCCCCTCAAACTCTTCAAGGTTTTTGGTTGGGGCCAATCTTGCATTGCCTGTATATTTTTTGGATCAACTCTCACTCCTTCACGACCCACAATGTGTCCCAAATACTTGACTTCTTCCACACCAAAAGAGAACTTGGACACTTTGACAAATAATTTGTGATTCCGTAACAGATGCAAGATCATGTCTACATGATGAAGATGCTTGTCCCAGGTTAGTTTGTAGATGAGAATGTCATCAAAGAAGACGAGGACAAATTTTCGGAGATATGGTTTTAGCAAGTGGTTCATGAGGCTTTGAAAAGTAGATGGAGCATTACAGAGACCAAATGGTATTACCAAGAATTCATAATGGCCTTCATGAGTTCGGAAGGTAGTCTTGGCAATGTCTACTTCCTTCATGCATATTTGGTGATAGCCAGAGCAAAGATCTAGCTTGGTAAATAATTGAGCACCACGTAGTTCATCAAGAAGATCATCAATAACCGGAATAGGAAATTTGTCTTTGATAGTGAGCTTGTTGAGGGCTCGAAAGTCCAGACACATGCACCATTATCCATATTTCTTTAGCACCATGACCACTAGTGATGAAGAAGGACTGATGTTGGGACAAATAACACCGGCTTCAAGGAGTTCCTTTATGATTTTTTTAATTTCATTCTTTTGGGTGAAAGGATATCAGTATGGGCGCACATTAGGTGGTTGGGCCCCCAGGACCAAAGGGATGTTATGATCATGTTCACCCCTAGAGGGTGGAATCTCTTTAGGTTTGTCAAATACCTATTGGTGGCAGTCTAAGACCTGTTGCATCTCAGGATGAATATGAGGAGTAGTGGATTCAATGGCCTGGATGGCATTAAATTAGGCGATGACTCTGTGATGGCCCTTTTTCAAAATCTTTTCCATTCGATGCGAGCTGATGATAGTAGGGTCACCTGCCTGGAGTCCATCTAATGTATGAATGTGGTCGTTCTTCTTAAAGCTCATATATAATTCCTGGAATTCCATTTTGATCGGGCCCAGTGTGTGAATCCATTCAGCACCCAAGACAATGTCACAACCATCCATTTCAATAACAAACATGTGGGTATTTAGGTGGTAATCTCCCATCTGAAGTTTAATATTTTCACAACAGCCTTCACTTTTCATGGTCCCCCCATCAGCGATAAGGACTTGGAAATTATAGACTGCCTACACAAAACAATGAACATCTTTGGCGACTCACTTATGGATAAAGTTATGAGCGTTTCCACTATCAATCAATACCACTATTGTTCAATGTTTAAGAAACCCTTGGATTTTGAGAGTTTGAGGTGAAGAAATGCCCGCCAAAGCATGTAGTGAGATAATTGGTTCATCTAGCGTAGTTGTGTGATCAGTGTTAGCCTGGGTTTCCTCAACTTCATCCTCGAGCCCCCCAATGTGTGGGGCTTCCTCAGATGAGCTATTATCAGTAGCATCAATTTGAAAGAATTTTGGTTCCTTGCATTTATTCCCTGGGGAGTATTTGTCATCACAGTAGTAGCACAATCCTTGTTTTCTTCTTTCAGCGATTTCTGTTGGAGACACCTTTTGAACCTTAAGTGTTTGGGTAGGGCCCTAAGCCTGGGTGGGATGCCCCTTGGCTATGAAATTTGGACAAGTGGACTGGGCAGCTAAGGCGAGTTCCACCTCGATGGCCTTTTTGCAGGCGTCCATCCACATAGCTAGGTGGTGCCTCCGGAAAATTGGCTTGGATGGCTTCTTTGAGACCATTGATGAAACACTCCAAGTAGAAGTCATCTCCTAGACCATCAGTTCTAATGGCCAATGTCTCAAAGGCTACAATGTAGTCTTTTACTATGTTTGTCTGTTGGAGCTTAGTGAGGCAGCCCAAAAAAGTATATTCCCTGTCAAAGCGGTCACATAGGGCTTTTAAGAACATGTGCCAAGTTATGTTCCTGGGATAACATTTTTGATGCCACTACCACCATTTCCATCTTTCATGGTCCAATTAAAGGACTCCCACACGTAGTTTATTTTGATCTTCGCAGATATCATTAAGGGAGAAATATTGTTCCATTTGTGCTACCCATATTGTAGGATTAGAACCATCAAATTTGAACATGTCCATCTTGGGTGGCCGAGGGTGGGAATGTTGGTGATTTCCATGTAAGTGAATGTGATGGCTAGATTCTCCTTCGAGGTGTTCATCAACACTATGCTCCTCTTAATGAGAACTTTGTATCATATTGGTGAGCAGTGAAAGTTGTGAGGTAATTCAATCCATATTGCCCTCTAACTCATCCAACCTATTTTCAATGCTCTCGATCTTCTCATAGGCCATGACTTGAGATATGGTACCTACCATACACAAACCTCGGTCAATTACTTAAGAGTAGTCTTCTTGGAAAGAGGGTGAGCTCAGGAATATATTGGCGGGGGTCACTTGAAGTCACTTCTGAAAAATTTGGGACTGTCAGAAAATTGAGGCTAAAAAGTGAATGGTACCACTGCAATTAGCTCATTGTCCTGAAGCTTATGGGCTAATTATCTTGCAAGCGTCCCAAGATGGTCTCATTTTTTTATTTTTATTTTACTCCGATAGGAGTTTTACTCCCTGTTGATTAATACTACAGTGGTCGAATTCCAAAAAACTTGATCTTGCCCAATGTCCTGCAAAAATAGGGCCTGGATTGTAGTAGCAGCAAGCCTCACTGCACAAAGAGCCTGATGGGTACTTTGAAACCCCAACTATTGAATGTGAGTTACACGGCGGTGGTAGAACCCTAACTGTTGGTTCTGATTTGTATGGTGACCGCAAAACCCCAACTATTGGATTTGATTTTCACTATGGCGGCAGAACCCCAACTGTTGGATCTGATCTAGAAGATAAGGTAGTAGGTGATAATCATATAGCAGAGGGAACTATGGTCACAAAGGAGTGTCAGGTGTTATATATCGTAATATACACAAGGGTCCAACAATAGTACTTGGCCCAAACTTTCAGGGCGCTAACTAAGGAGGATCGACCATACCCTTATCTATACTACCTGACTACCCTATTGTACACGTGAGTAATCTCCCCAAGTTTTATTTTCAATGTAGTGTAGCAGCAAGATGGTCGACAGCTTATCTAAGGCTAGGTTTTAGGTGAGCCTAGGGGGCTTCCGATATACACAAGGGTATGTGGAAGTGCAGTCTATGCGTGGTTCTGTTTAATGCGCTACTACTCGAAGGGGTACCCACAGGGGTTACAAGGGAGTCCAATAAGCGTGACCACATCTTGTAGTTCCTGCGTGTGTGCCTCCCCAAATCCGCAAGTTTATGCGCTCAGTGACAGATCACGTGGTTTAAAGACGTCGGAACATGTCTCTAGCCTAAAAAAAAAACTACGAAAATTAGAGGTACAACCGGCCCTGGAAAGTGCTCTGATACCACTTGTTATGCTCTTAACCTGCAAGAAATTATAGAATACCATAAATGTGAAGAAATATAGGCCAAAACACAGAATAAAATGAGAAAAAAAAAGCATGTATTTTATTATTCATAAATAGATTCAATGTTCACTTGCCTCTTCGAGGGGGCAACCTCCAGCAGCGCAGAGCTCGATTACAATAAGACTCGGTGATCTTTCCTTTACTAACTAAGACTATTTATAGCTAAATGACATCCAAAATCCTAACTACTAGTGGTCCCTTGCATAACACGGGCTAACCACTTTATTTATTAACTATGGCTCATTTACAACTAACTGTGGTTCCTTTTCTCTAATGCGGGTCAACCACTTACAATTATTAATGCGGGCTTTATTTACTCTTTAACTAACTATGACTATGACTCGGCCATTGGGCTTATTACATAAATAAAGGGGTTAGGGTTGGACCCTAACACTTTGATCACTTAAGATCTTTGAGCCCTTTGCGAGGCAATTTCCTTTGTAAATGGTTTTGCGTTATATGGCCACACTTCTACATGAAGAAACCAAGGGGTTGGCACTTAGCCAATCTAAGATCCTTCACGGCTCTTTACATTACCACATTGTTGGTCACAACTTGTGGCATAGAACTGAGTGCAAGCACTTACCCCGTAGCTCCCTCTAACCCGGTGCATCCCATTGCACCCTTATGTTAACCTTTCTGGCTCCATCCACTTGGATGAGTTATCTTGGTGGGATCGCCTAGCTCTTTCTCTATTGGTTGTTGTTTTCTATCTCTTGATCCATCGTGTCCAGGATCCACCACAAAAAACCATAAGTTTATTATTCTGCCAGGCTGGACCTTACAAGTTGACTTGTCTCCATGGGGTCCTCTTGGTTCTAATTCTATTAGTTGCTCCTTTGTCCACATGCCACTGTGTCATCTGCCAACGTGTCCTGGCACCTCTATCTCCCGATTCCTTTTTTTAGTGCTCCTTTGATATACCATCGAGATCCAACCAGTAGGACGACATCACTTCTGCCATGTAGTGACACGTGCCACCCAAAAAAGGGCCACTTGGGTACCTGAAAACACCATATCTGCATGCAACATGTCCTTGTTAATGTCATCCTCTAACTTCATCTAGGCCAACCTCGTGCCAACAACTATCCTCCTGGAAGAGAGAGAAAAGCTCCTCTGGACCTTTGTTTTGCAACCAAATCCTTTGTTATTTTGATATTTTTCGTTGCGTCGGTGCTCTCCGCTGCACTACCTTATCTGTTAAAACTTCGGGGTGCACCTGTCGAGGTATTACCATTGGGTGGGCTCCACCCGCTCAGTCCCTATTGGACAACACTTAGTTGTTGTGTCCCGGCTCTTTCCTCCACCCAGACCTTCCCTTTGTGCTCAGAAGGATTTTCACTAGGTTGAACCCACATGGATGCCTCCATCGGGCCAGCCTGTACTGTGGGCCTCCTCCTTCTTGCTCGCTATTGTCCAGTTCTTGTGCTGGTTACAACCTTTTCCCAATCGCTTATACCTCTGGCATAACAATATACTGTCGAGGTGTATCCTCTCGGGTAGGCCTATTAGGTGATCTTCACTTGCTCCAATCTGCTCCAATGGGAATTCTTCCCGCTGCTATTGTGACTTCCATATAAGCCCAAAGCTCTCGCTTAGAGCCTCCACCATTTATTTTTGCTACTTTTTGCATTTTTCCATCTTTGGTTGAGCACCAAAGACTCCACCAAATTTCTTGAACACTATTATGAGGGCCTTAGGGTCATAAAACTTTGACCGGCTCTATATTTCAATCTAGGAAGCCATTTTGGGACTTCCATATACCGTTGGAAATATCTTCCAGATCAACTGTCGCTGATATTCCACTGAATAGTTCATCATAACAGATCTAATAATATTATATTAAAACTATGAAAATTCTACACTATTACAATTTATTAAACTTTAAGATTTGTGGATTTAACTGTAAATAGTGTATACATGTGAATTGAAATTATGCAGAAAAGTAGAGAGTAAAAAAACAAGTGCACACACACATAAGACAAATGATATTCTCTCTGGGAAACCCTTTTGGGAGAAAACCCAGCTGGAAGGTGAGGTCACTTCACACACTTTCTTTGTCTGGAAATATGGCTACAGGTAAAAATAAGGAATGCATGTTGCTCATGGGCTGCTATATTACATAGATCGTCTTTGTGTTCTCTACCTCCTATCTCCCCTGCCTATCTTTGCTCAGCTATGGAACAAAATGCTCTCAAAAGAATGGAATGCCTCTTCCTCCTAATGGCCCGATTATAACACAGTCCGATAGCCTACTAGTGTTTAATTTTGACTATATCAACTCTCAACTAGAGTTACAATATAGATGCTTCTAGAGTCTTTTACATCACAAACATGTGGCTAGCACATTTTCCATAAATAATGGGGGTTGACATGGCATCCTCCTGAAGTATAGGTGTGAAAACAGAAAGGTCAACTTCTGAGTGGAATAACTTTTGCATACGGACTCTGATTGACGCACTTCTTGCAACATTGGAAAGATCTATGTGCGTATAATAGCATGAAAAGGTGTGGAACCAAAGCGACAAATTTTTACCCCAAAAAATGTTGTTTGATGCCTCAAAACACTTCGTTAAGGTTTCAAACCTTGTTTCACCAAATTGGGTCCTGCTAGTAAAAATGGTCTCGTGAGTTTATTCCTTCACTTTTTCCAGTACAAATAATATAATGATCTAATTCGGATCACACCTCCCCATTTTTGGAGGCTTTTGGTCAGGCTTTTACTAAATGAGTGAGGAAATTTTTCCTCCACCTTCTCTATGGTGTACCATTTAGCTCTGCCTGGAAGTTGTCCCTTCAACCCAATCTATCAAAGGTCATCTTTCCCTTGCCTTGTAGTTCTAGACCTCTTCTGTAAAATTGTATCTTTTGTCAACTTTGCCTGAGCGTCTGGTGCCAAATCCTCCACAGAAGGTAGGACCTGTTCCTCTTCTTGATCTAGCATGGAAGTCTCATAGAGTTTAAAATTCTCTACATTCACTATTGAGTAAATGTGCATATATGGTGGTAAACTGAGTCGATATTCATTACCACCCACCTTTTACAATATCTCAAAGGGACCATACCTTAGAGCCTTAATTTTCTTACCAGGCCCCTACAGCCTCTGCTTGTTCAACTGTAGTCATACTATGTCTCCCACCTTGAATTATTTCTTTGTTGTGTGTTGATCATGCCTAGCCCTATACTTCTCATGTGACTTCTACAGTGTTTCTTGTACCTATAGATGGATCTGCCTAATCTTCTCTATAAATTTTTCATCCTTCAAAGCATCTCCTGTAAGATATTCCCTCACTACTCCTTGCTGCCCATATGAAATATCCAAAGGCGAAGGTGGAAAATATCCAAAACAAGCCTCAAATGGGGACTTTCCTGTAGAAATGTGGACTTCTCTATTATAAGAATGTTGTGTATATACTAGATTTTCATTCGAAGTCTTCGGGTGCTTCTGGTTGTATCCCTTCAGAAGTTGCACCAAAGTCCTGTTGACTACTTTTGTCTCCCCATTTGTCTGTGGATGGAATGTTGTTGATCTCTTCAACTTTGTTTCCATCTTCTCCCACAATGTAGTCCAGAATGCACTGAGAAATTGTGTCCATGTTTGAGATGATTCTCCTTGGTATCCCAAATTGCACCCAATCATGTCCAAAGAACAAGTTTTTGCTTCTTTTCCACTGATGGTCTTTTTATAAGGCATCAAAAAACATTTCTTTTTGAACTTACAAACTACCATGAACAGGTAGTCATGTCTCTTCCTGGTTGTCAGTAAACCTCCCACAAAGCTCATGGAAATGATTTCCCAAGGACGAGTGGGTACAGGTAAGTGATGCTATAGACCTTGTTTCTTATTGCTAGGCTTGTTGGTACAACAAAGCATGCATCATCTTATGAACCTAGCTACATGCTCTTTCATCTTGGGCCAGTACACATACCTCTGCAAGTTAGCCACAATCTTCCCTACACCAAAGGGTCATGCAACCTTGGAGGTGTGAACCTATCTAATCAAGTGAAAATGCTCACCTTTAGGAACAAAACTCTTATCCGGTCTATAGACTAACCCATCTTGGAGATGGTATTCAATGGTGTTGTCGCCATCATGCACGTCTCTGACTCTACAATTGTTGATACACCTCCTTGAAGTCCTCATCTTCTAAATATGCCTCTCTGTATGCATCATGGGTGAATGGATCCATGTACATAAGATTCCCCAAAGTTGTAATATTTGATGTGGGTGGCCTTGAAAGCATATTGGCCAACGTGTTTGTGCTTCCCTTCTTGTACTTTATCACCAAATGAATTTTTTGTAAAAACCCCATCCACTTGTAATGTCTAGTCTATTGTAGCTTACTTTGGGTCTGCAAGTACGATAACGTCTGGTGATCTGTGTGGATTACTATCTCCTTTCCCATCAAATAGTGCTTCCACTTATTCACAGCTTTCACCATGGCATAGAACTCCTTATCATGGGTAGGGTAGTTAATAACTGCACCATGAAATACTTCAGAATGGTAGCAAACAGGCCTTCCTCCTTGCATCAAGATAGCTCCCATAGCATACCCACTCACATTTGTCTCCACTTCAAAGGGCCACTGCAAGTTTGGTAATGCCAGAACTGGTGCTTGATTGATCTTCTTCTTTAGCTCCTCAAAAGCCTTTTGTTGACCTTTTCCCCACTGGAAACTCTTGCCACTTGTTGTTATGGCATGGAGTGGTGTTGTTACCGCTGAAAATAAGGCTATGAATTTCCTCAGGTATTGTGTTGCCCCAATGAAACTCCTGACCTCAGAAACATTAGTAGGCAATGTCTATTTCATGATGGCCTCCATCATTGAAGGATCTACCTTCAACTCTCCTTCATCGATCACATACCCCAAATACACCAAGGACGGGTGCACAAACTCACACTTCTTGAGATTTGCTAGTAGCTGGTGCTTCTTCAATGTTTTCAACACTTGCGTCAAATGTGAAATATGCTCCTCCCAGGTAGCACTATATACTAGTATATCATCCATATAGACAATAACAAATGAATCTATAAAAGGGCGCAGTATATCATTCATTAATCTCATAAACATATTTGGTGCATTACATAGGCCAAATGGCATAACTAACCACTCATACAAACCTTTCCTGGATTTGAAGGCAATCTTCCATGTATCTTCTTCTTTGACTCGAACCTGCTAATATCTAGACTTCAAGTCCAGCTTGGTGAAATAATTTTCTTGCTGAAACTAATCTAGCAAATCATTTATCTTACGCAGGAGTATCTGTTCTTGAGCATGATTTTATTCAACGCCATTAATCTATACACATCCACCAAGTCTCGTCCTTCTTTAGCACAATGATGATGTGTGACCCACACAGTGATGTACTCAGATGAATGACATCGTGTTCCAACAGTTGTTACACTTGTTTCTTCACCTCACTTGCTTCTATAATAGACTGCCTGTACAACCTAATATTTGACAAAGGGGAGTCTAGAAATAGCTAGATTTCATGCTCCACTTCTCTCTTAGGTGGAAACCCTTTAGATTCTCGGAACACATCCTTGTATACATGTAACAACTCCTCCAATTTTTGTTTTTGTTTCTTAGTACACCCCTCTAAGGATGCCTTGTCTCTTATTAACTCCTCTTCAGAATGACTTTCTCTTAAAAACAATAAAACTTACTTCTTACTAGAACTAATCAATTTCTTGGTCTGGCTAGCACTTACCAATGAATTTTTTTACTTTCCTTTGTGTGCGGTAACGATGAATGGTTTTCCATCCTTCATGAGTCGGCACTGGTTAGCTCTCCTCATGAATATTGCATCACGCATGTACATGTATGGACTCCCAAACACGACTCCACATACATTAAGGGGAACTGCATCCAGATCTCCTTCATCAATAAAATCAACACTAATGGCAAATCTAATCTTTCACTGTTTTGTTAGCTTCAGCTTTGCATCCTTGTTTACCCATCCTAGTGGATATGGGTTTAGATGACCACAAACTTCTAGCCTAAACTTCTTGACCTACTCTACTGCAATGAGATTCACCTGCAATACTGAGTCAAATAGAGCATCAATCTTTGATTTCTTAACCTGTATCTTTATGTGGAAGAGTTTGGTCATTTCTTTCTCTTCCTTTTGTTGAAGGCTACTTAGATTCACCTCCTTTTGCATTGATGTACAGACGATCTTCTCATCCACATCCGAGTTTCTTTCAACTTGGTTGCTCGAATCAATAGCCATGAGATTCTTCTTCTTATTATCTTTCTTCGTGTTCTTCGAGTTTAGCTCTGGATGCAACTTCCATCACTTATCCTCTATATGGTCATCATTGTTGCAGTGGTTGCAGTGGTTTCTAGGATCTTTGCACTGGTGTGTTGTGGTTGTCGTCCTTTTATCTTTTCTGCATTTTTGCTTCTTCTTCCCCTCCTTATAAGCTTCTTGTTAATCCTTCTTATTTGATCCACTTGCTTGAGCTCTTTCCAGGCCTATGTTCTCTAGTTATTGTGCATGTACATAAGCCTCGTCCACCGTTTTGGGCTTGAACAACATCACTTGCTCACATAGATGGTGATGCAGACCCCCCAAATACTTGAGGAGTACATATGGGTTCTTTGGAGAGATACTCAGCATTATAGCCATCTTTCTGAATTTTTTGGTGTACTCTTGCACGCTTTGGCCCGACATTTTCTTGAAGTAATGCCATCAGATCCACTGTTCCTCCATGTACCCAATGGGATAAAACTGTGACTTAATGAGGGTTTTGAAATCCTACCACTTAGTCACTGGAGGTTCTCCCTCCAACCTTAGGGTTTCTGTGTGGCTCTCCCACCAAGTCAGTGCATGGCCCTCTAATTTTAACCACGCAAATGAGATATTTTACCCTTCCTTGATCTTATGGATGTTGAAATAAACTTCTAGTTGTTGCAACCAGTGGTTCAGCTTCAAAGCATCGATCTCGTTGTGGAACGGCTTGATATAAACTTTTTCTTCCATTTTGAACAGGGATCGATTCACAGCACTCGAACTGGGTTGATATTTCTGGGTTCTTTCATAGGTTGGTTCTTCGTGTCTTCCTGATCTCCCGATCCCCCTTCTTATTTTTCCTTTACATTTGAACCCTTGTCTTCTCCAAATATCCCCAACTTATTGCTTAGGGATACCATGAGGAGGTTTACATTGTAGTTTACATCCGCAATTTGTTGTTCAAGCCACGAAAACCTCACATCTGCAGGACCAGGAGGTTCATTTACAGATTCATTGGCCATGATTAGGGTTTTACAATTTTCGACCCCACCGACCTAGATCCCCTACAAATATCCACAAATACCCAAAGAAACCTGCTATGATACCAAATGATCTGTAAATTGTCGTGGATATTCCACTGGACTATTCGTCACAACAGATCTAATAATATTATATTAAAACTCTGAAAATTCTACAATGTTACAATTTATTAAACTTTAAGATATGTGGATTTATCTGTAATTGGTGTATGTATGTGAATGGAAATTATGTAGAAAAGGAGAGAATGACAAAATAAGCACACACACATAAGACACAAGATATGTTATCTAGGAAACTCTTTCGGGAGAAAAGCAAGCTGGAAGGTGAGGCTGCTTCACTCTCTTTCTTTGTCTGGAAATATGGTTGCAAGTAACAAGAAGTAATATTTCCATAAAAAGAAAGAGAGTGAAGCAGCCTCACCTTCCAGCTTGGTTTTCTCCCGAAAGATTTTCCCAGATAACATATCTTGTGTCTTATGTGTGTGTGCTTATTTTGTCATTCTCTCATTTTCTGCATAATTTCCATCCACATACATACACTAATTACAGATAAATCCACATATCTTAACGTTTAATAAATTGTAACATTGTATAATTTTCAGAGTTTTAATATAATATTATTAGATCTGTTGTGACGAATAGTCTAGTGGAATATCCACGACAATTTACAGATCATTTGGTATCATAGCAGGTTTCTTTGGGTATTTGTGGATATTTGGTATCATTTGGTATCATTCCTCCCTATGTGCTTTACCTCCTATCTCTCCTGACTATCTTTTCTCATCTATGGAACAAAATTCTCTCAAAAGAATGGAATGCCTCTTCCTCCTAGTGGCTTTGTTATAACACAACCCGATAGCCTACTAGTGTTTAATTTTGACTACATCAAATATTAACTAGAGTTACAAAATAGACTCGTCTAGAGTCTTTTACATCACAAACACGTGTCTAGCCCCTTTTCCATAAATAATGGGGGCTGACGCGGCATCCTCCTGAACTATAGGTGTGAAAATAGGAAGGACAACTTCTGAGTGGCATAACTTTTGCATACAGACTCTGATTGACGCGCTTCTTGCATTGTTGGAAATATATTTGTGTGTAGAATAGCTTGAAAATATGTTACACTAAATTAGAAAAATTTTACCCCCAAAATACATCATTTGATGCCTCAAAATGCTCCCAGAAGGTTTTAGACCCTGTTTCGCCAAAGTGGGTTCCGCCTGTAAAAATAATCCTGTGAGTTGTTTCCTCCATGTTTTCCACTCCAAATGCATCTAGATGGATGAAAAAAAATATAATGATCCAATTTGGATCACATGAGCTGATCTGGTGCTCCAAAATTGGATCCAAAGCCTTTGCTGCCCATTTGTCATGTTATCCATCATGTTTCCTACTTTGACACTTGTGTTGTTTCCATCATTGTGTTTCCTTCACCCTGTTGCCACCATTGAAAACATATATCAACAATATCCCCCTTTTGCATTGATGGCAACACCTAAAATCAAACACCACACTTTTTTTTTTAAAACACATTTTTCCCCCGTAAGTCTTTTAAGTCCTTCTCCCCTTGAAACGAACACCTCTTTAATGGTTTTTGTTGCTATGGTATATGTTGTTGGTGTTGTTTTTGTGCATGACCATTAGATCACTCCCCCTTTGTTGTTTGATTTCTTTAGATCTCTCCCCCTTTAACATCAATGTCAAGGACACGAGTATGCTCCCGATGTCACCATGCTCCATATTTCAACATGCTTTCTCTGTCATATCTATCCTTGTGGACCTAGGAGATTCATCTTGATTATTTGGTTATGCAAATGTTGTCTTTCTTCCTCTTAAAGGAGGAGCTAGTGGAGGGAGGCAAGGGGCACAACTCCCAATCTTTTCCTCAAATATTCAAATTTTTCTCTAGGGAGTGACTTGGTGAAGATATCAGCAACTTGCTCTTTGGTAGGTACATACTCCAGCTTCACAATCTAAGCTGCAACTTGCTCTCTCAAAAAGTGATACTTGATGGGGATATTCTTGGTCTTGGAATGAAAAACTAGATTCTTTGACATGCTTATAGCACTTGTGTTGTCATAAATGATAGGGATAGTTTGCTCATAGAACACTTGCAAATCTTGAAAAGCTTGCTTCATCCACAAAAGTTTAGTGCAACAAGAATTTGTTGCAATATATTCCACTTCAGTTGTAGATAAAGAAATAGAATCTTGCTTCTTGCTCAACCATGAAACTAGACTTTCTCCAAGAAATAAATCACCACTACTTGTGCTCTATCTATCATCTATATCACCTTCCCAATCACCATTAGTATAAACAGTGAGTGAGAAATATTTACCTATGGGGTACCACAATCCATACTCCATAGTTTCTCTAAGATATCTAGGAATTCTCTTGGCTGTTAAGAGATGGCTTGTCTGGGAGCTGCTTGAAATCTGCCAACTATTGTAACAACCTACATGATGTCAAATCTTGTAGATTTTAAGTACAAAAGGCTACCAATAATGGACCTATATGAAGTCTAGTCAACTTCTGGAGATTCATCCATCTCAATCAGTTTGTAGCATGTTACCATTGGATTTTTCACTAAAGAGAATTCTTCCATGCCAAACTTCTTCAACACTTCCTTGAGATACTTGCCTTGAGAAATAAAAATACCTTTAGGGGTATGTTATATCTGCAATCCAAGGAAATATGACAGCGCATGGGCATCTCAATTTTTGTCTTCATATTAGTAGAAAATTCATTGTTCAACAAATATGAATTTCTTGCAAAGATAATATCATCAACATATACCATTTTCACTATGAGTTTGTCATCCTTTTCTTTGACATAGAGATTTTTTTTAGTTGCTCCTCTTTTAAATCCACACTTTAGAAGGTAGTTATCTAGCCTTGAATACCAAGCCCTAAGGGATTTCTTAAGTCCATACAAATTCTTCCTAAGTTTTCATACATAATCTATTTTCTTTGTCATATAAAAGCCTTCTAGTTTCTCTATATAAACTTCCTGTTATAGCTCTCCATTTAGAGAATCATAATTTACATCCATTTGGTAAATTTTAAATCCTTTGAAGCAATCATATGCCAAAAATATCCTTATGTCTTCTAATCTGGTAACAGGATCAAAAGTTTCATCAAAATCCAAGCCTTCTACTTGAGCATAGCCTTTTCATACTAATCGGGGCTTGTTCCTTACCACTTCTCCATGGTCATTCAACTTATTTCTAAAAACCTACTTTGTGCCAATGACATTCTTATTTGCAGGTCTGGGAACAAGCTCCAAAGTCTGATTTTTCTCTATATGGTCCAATTCTTCATTCATGACCTTTAGCCAATTTTGATCTTGGCTAGCTTGAGAAACAATTTTTGTTTCCTCCAAGGGCAAGAGGGAAACATGTGTCTGCATAAGAGCATTGAACAACTTTATTCTTGTCTGCACTCTAGAATTTAGTTCACCAATTATTTGATAAGTTGGGTGAAATTTTTGTACATACCTTGGGGGATCTCTGACTTGAGGACAAGAGGGATATTCGTCACTTTCTTATTCATCTCCCTCATTATTCTCATCACTAATGCTTGATGGTTCATCAGCGTTGGCTTTTTTTATTTGTTTCACCTTCTAATTATCATGTTCACCTACCTTTAAATCGATGTAGTCAGTAATTGTTTTTCTAACTTTGTTGTAACACCTCTAGACTTTGTTATTCTATGAAAAACCCAGAAAAATTCTTTCATCAGCTCTGGAATTGAATTTTTCCTAACTTCTCATCATTCCTCATGATGTAGCATCTAGTTCCAAATATTTTGAAGTGTTTGACTGTTGCAGGTCTTCCACACCATAGCTCATAAGTATCTTTGTCACTGTTGGGTCTTAGATTAGCTTTGTTGAGAATGACAACAACTGTATGAATCTCCTCTGCCCAAAATCTCTGTTGAACTTGTTTTTTTTCATCATTGCTCTAGCTAATTGTTGCACTAATATGTTTTCTCTCTCTGCAACACCATTTTGTTGGTGAGTCTCTATTATGGACATGTGAATTTTGATGCCATTTTTTTTGCATAATTCATCAAATTCCTTTGAAGTGAACTCACCTCCATTGTCTGACCTTATGCTTTTGATTTTGCAGTTTGTTTCATTCTCAACCATGGTTTTGAACTCTTTGAACTTCTCAAAAGCTTCAGACTTCTCTCTAAGGAATGCAACCCACATCATCCTATTGAAATAATCAATGATTAGCATAAAATATAGCTTACTAGTGGTTGACTACATTCTGGATGGTCCACACAAATCCATGTGTACCAGCTACAATGGTTTTGCTAAAGAGTTTTCCTTTGCTTTGAAAGGAACTTGAGCCTGATTCCCTAGATGACAAGATTTTCAAATAATTTTCTTTGGTTTTGAAAGCTTGGGCAAGTCCTTGACTGCATTTTTCTTACTAAGCTTGATAATCTGATCAAATTTCAGATGTCCAAGCCTTTTGTAATTATTGTACCTTAAGAAAGCAATTTCCTGGCTGTAGAGAAATTGTGCTTAAGACATTAATAAATATTATTTACTGTCACTTATTTGTCACTTAGATATATGTTGTGTTCTCAAATGAAGGCTCTGTAGACTTGGTTTTTTACTCTAAAAAACCTAGGTGACAAGGAAATATCAGAATGCCATTTGATTAGCTGAATATGAATGATAAATGAAGAAAGCTTGAGGAAGTTAAAAATAGTATGTTGCCTTGCACAGAAACTACTATCTGTAACTTAGAAGAATTATGAAGGTGAGAACTGAATCATGGACAATATGCTGTTTAACACAGAACCTACTATCTATGACTCTTGGAGAAGTTAAAGATATTATGCTGCCTTCCACAGAAACTACTATCTGTAACCTAAAAAGAAAGGTGAAATTTCAAGTATAGGAGCACTCTTTTAAGGAATTTTAAATTTATCTACCTAAGCAAATAAAGACCTGCAACTTCATTACCATACTTGAAGGAAGAAAACATAAGATGGCACATAACAGAGAAGTCACAAGATCATACCCAAAAAATGCATGGAAACTTCTGATTCTTCATTAATCAACAATTATACCTTGAATACAATGGCCTTGCCTCTGGGTTCCCCAAAATTCAAACCACCAACCCTTTCTCTGTAAATTTTCCTCCTTTTATACATTTGTGAAACAGTTGTTGATCTCTGAAAGACTGTTTCCCTAACTATTTGAATTAAAAACTATTATAGAATTTTACAGAGGTTAAAAGACACCTCAAAGAACATGAAATAACAAGAAAATAACTGAATTTAGAAGAGGACGATAACTGTTGGCTTGCTCTGTTAATCCACTATCAAGTTCCTCTGTATATGCCTTAATCCACTTTAAACATAATGAACTTTGTTTGACTTGTATAAACCTGGGCTTACACATGTATCGAGCGCATTTCAATTGGCCAAAACACCAAGAAACTCGACCAACTGTCTTTTCTTCAAATTCAGCTTTAATATTGATTTTTCCTTTACATGGAAAAATTAACACAAAGCACACAAAGGCAGAACTGAAAGAGAATTAACCAAATTTAATAACTCCATCGGATCCGCTTCATATCGCAAATCTCAATCGGCTTTTCAAATGTTATATCAATGTAAACCTTCACAATATGCAAAAAGACGGATGTGCCAGAGTATTAAACATAATATATATAATATCGGGTCCAGCCCATCACCGCAAATCGCAATCGGCGGACCAAATATATATGCATAAAGGCTTTGTGGACCCAATGGAATTATAAAATGCAATATATAGTTTTTCGGGTCCACCATCAGAAATCGCAATCGGCAGAACCCATATACATGCATGTGAAGGGCTTTTCGATACAGCAGACCCGATGAGACTTTTAACGCAATGTATATATGTTTCGAGTCCCGCTGTTGTGAATCGCAATCGGCAGAAGCTGAGGTGCTATGGGATACGTCGGACTCACCAGGCTTTTAAATATAATATATATATGTTTCGGGTCCGGTTGTTCAGTGCTTTGTGATACAGCAGACCCGATGAGACTTTTAAACATAATGAATATATATATCGGGTCTGACTCTTTTAAACTTGTTCCTTTAGCGATTCTGCTATGTTACTTTGTTTCTTTCTTGTTGTTGAGTCTTGAAAATGTCATTCATTTCCATTACACTTTCACTATTATGTCCATTATATCACCTCCATTTCACCTCCATTTCACTACTATGTTACCACATTCATCCCACTTTCATTATCATTGGGCCACCTTTATGTTTTTCCAATCTTTATTATTTCTAAGCCTTTTAAGTGAATTTGTGGTTAAACATTAGAAAATATTGTGCATATGCTTATACCTAACAAATGGGTTGAGGTTGTTGACATGTGTAGGTTGAAAGGAGACTTCTAGAAGACCCTTATGTGGCACTCTAAGGCTAAATTCGAATTTGGTTGGAAAGAATCATGGGATCATGAGGATATGTGTCACATCTCCTAATTGTATTGTAACTCTAAGAAGACATGTGTCTTATCAGTTCCTATTTTGATTAGGACTCTAGAGGTAGAGGGAGAGATTCATGGACTCTCATTAATGAGATGGCTCTCATCTTTTTGTATAAATAGGAGATCTCTCTCCTTCATTTGTTAGTCTATTTTAGCTTAAGCTTGTTAGTCCCTAGTTCTTAAGTTTGTAATTCTTCCTTGATGGCTTTTGAAAGCTTTGGAGAACTTTGTTGTACTTTGTACTTTTGAAGAAATTGAATAAAGCTTTGATGTTCTCAACATGGAAGGAGATGTGAAGTAGATGTCATGGAGCATATTAGAATGTAAGGTAGAGTAGATTTCATTTTGTAAATATTGCTTTGTAGAATGTAAGGTAGAGTAGATTTCATTTTGTAAATATTGCTTTGATTTCATTATGTTATTTAATTGCTTTCAAGTTTGATAGATTAGATTTTTCATTCATGCAATTTTAATTCATGCAAGTGGCAGAGGGCCCCTGCACACTAAAGCCTTGTATAGTTGTCATTTAATTCTGCATTTAATTTTGTTATGCTTCTGTATATTAGCTGTACATAAATTGCTTTCAAGTTTGATAGATTAGATTTTTCATTCATGCAATTTTAATTCATGCAAGTGTGTTCAACCGGTTGATTGTAGATTAGTGATGCACATAGCCTTTTAATGACTAATGACATGATAGAATCATCTTGTCCTTTTGCTGAAGCAGCAAGGATACTGGGTCTCATAGTCACTAGCTCATTGTTTGGTTGTTGCATTCTATTTTGATTGTATATTAGTGATGCACATAGCCTTTTAATGACTAATGACATGATAGAATCATCTTGTCCTTTTGCTGGAGTAGCAAGGATACTAGGTCTCATAGTCACTAGCTCATTGTTTGGTTATTGCATTTTATTTTGATTGAAATAGCTGTATATTTACACTTTTGTTTAAATACTAATTCCATCAATAACATGTTTTAAGTTCTTTTGAAGTGCTAAGTTTTGGAAGTTACCATTAGAGACATAGGCCTTGTCTTGAAATCTTTATCCATACTTGTCCTTTAAAAGTATTCTTAAGACCTTAGAATAGGAAACCAAAAAAACAATATAAACTATAAAACAACGAAGTAAGAGAAAGGTTAACTAAGCACATATGGTGCACCACACTTCATTAGTTTACGATACCCGGATTGATAATTTATGTAGAGCAATTTAAGACATTAAATTGACTAGACATTTGTTTCAACACACAAACACACACACACACACACACACACACACACACATATATCTTTTGGTTATGGCTCCATATAACCATTTATATTGCGATTTAACTTTACCGCATGGGCGAATTCCTTTATACTTGTTTCTTTTGTGTTTTGATTCCGATATGTAATTTATTACATTTCCCTCTTGCCTTATCTTTTAAAGATATTTTCAAGTGATTCTTGAATGAAACATGAATATTAAAGGTAGCAAAAAATGCATGTTACAACATCTGGCTCCACCTGGGGATAGTGCTTTTGACACAAAAGCACTAAGAACTGCAGATCAAAGCCTTAATTGGGCATGGAGTCATAAATTGCCTCGCCAAGCTTAACTGTGTGAAAATTTGTACAGCAAACCCACACCAATATCTGCAATGCTAAGATTCTTGCGCTTTGATAGAAAAATATTGAGAATCATAGACCAATAGCCTTAGTTGGGCATGGAGTCCAAAATTGTGAAAACCCTGAAATTTGACAAACTGGAACCTGACAATCTTGAAGTTTGAAGCCTCTGCAAACCAGTTTCCAACTGGGAAAGTCACCTTTATTCATCAACTAATGATTAAACTGAAGAACTGCAACTAGAAACCAAATGCCCATCACCCAAGCTTATTTATGTACAAGTTCCTACATATGTACATGATTGATCTCCATCAAGTGAAGTCAATCTTCCAATGGTACTAGGTTAGCATTTGGGTGCTTAATCTAGAACCATTCTGCCAGTGAATCTTTAAAAAACAATTCATCTTGAATGGACAATAAACTATGTATAAAGGCAACTCACAATAAAAATTAGGAGTATATCCACAAAATGACATGTGTAGACTGCTGATAAATTCTTCCATGTAATCTGCCACAGGATCTTCAAAAGTATAAGAAAAAATATGTTCTTGATCAGCTCCAAAAAAGAAATTCTCTATGTATGAAGGTTCTTACTCGATTAAACCTTCTATTGGGATAATATTTTCAATAGAACAATCAGCAACATCTTTAAGAAAATGATCTATGTCACTTTCATATCTCCACTTTTCATCTTTTAGCTTTGATTGAAAATAATTTGTAATTCTAACCTCAGGAAGAAAAAGAATTTTTTTCACATCAATATATGACATACGATCAACTTCAAATAGATTGTTTACCTATAATCCATGGGCATCCTTATGTTCTTCAATGCAATGATATACAATCTCTTTATCAGCTTTCTTTTTACATAAGATAGGCTCTTTTGCTATGATAGATGGCTCAATATATTGTTGTCCAACATATCCCATTTGTTGGTTTCTTCCTCTATGTTCAACACCCAATTGATGCACTTGAAGAGCTTCGTCATGTTCCCCATTTAAACCATTTTCATTATAGATAGGAGGATCATCAAATTTAACAAAATAGGAACTCTGGGGATTTATTTGCAACTTAATTATTTCTTCCTCTTCTCGACTGCTGAGCAGAAATTCTTGATGCATGTTTGAACTTTCTTCCATCTGAATACTCTCTTGATTTGCTTGGAATAGAGTCAACCAATTCTCTGCTTGAGAAATTTTTGAAGAAGAATGTTTTATAACCTTCTCCGCATCATCTTGGGAAAATGATAGTTCTTTGCTTTCAGAGACTTGCTCATAACTCTGAATGCTTGATATATTATCAACAAATCATTAGTTTCATCAACAATATTATCTTGAGCCTTTAAAGTTTCTTTAGCATCATAATATTCTCAACAACCTTCAAAAAGAAACTTGTGTGGATAATAAGTTTTAAAAGAAGAATTGAATACTGAATGGAAATCTTTCAAAGATGAAATGCTTGAAAGAGGCAGAGACCTTAACCAAGCCCTAGCTTCTAGGTCCAAAGAAAACAAAAACAACTTCATCTTCACATCTTCATGAATGATGCCCTGCTACTCCATGCATTCATGAAAATCCTGGAGATGTTGAGATGGATCTTCATTTTCCTTTCTACTGAATTTTGGAAGATACTCATTCCACACAGAAAATGCAGGCATATTATGAGGATAGCCAGTGATCCCAGTAAAATCAAATAGATCAAATTTATGGACTAAGAATGTAGGGAGAGCCATTAAAACCCAGAAAAGAATGCTTCAAAGTACAATGGAGTCACCAATCAATGTGGTAAGTGAAAATCAAAGGTGTGAATATACAACCAACTATTGAAACTTGTCACTCTCAAGAATCAGCTTCAAACTTAATGAACCCAAGAAAAATTGTTCTTATTCTATTGCTTTGCATGCTATGGTCTTTGTTATTATGGAGTTGCCTTTTATTGCTTTTATTTGAAACATCCAAGTATTTCCTCCTCATTGAACAACCAGAGGAAAATCTTAAAAACCTAGGGAAAAGTGTTCTTGTCTTCTCTCCCTGGCAACGATGCCAATTAATGTTGTACCTTAAGAAACCAATTTCTTGGTTGTAGAGAAATTTTGCTTAAGACATTAATAAATATTATTTACTATCACTTATTTGTCACTTAGATATATGTTGTGTTCTCAAATGAAGGACCTGGAGACTTGGTTTTTTACTCTCAATACTTAGGTGACAAGGAAATATTAGAATGCCATTTGATTAGATGAATATGAATGATAAATGAAGAAAGCTTGAGGAAGTTAAAAATAGTATGCTTCCTTGCACAGAAACTACTATCTGTAACTTAGAAGAATTATGAAGGTGAGAACTGAATCATGGACAATATGTTGTTTAACACAGAACCTACTATCTATGACTCTTGGAGAAGTTAAAGATAATATGTTGCCTTGCACAAAAACTACTATCTGTAACTTAGAAAGAAAGGTGAAATTTCAAGTACAGGAGCGCTCTTTTAAGGAATTTTAACTTTATCTACCTAAGCAAATAAAGACCTGCAGCTTCATTACCATACTTGAAGGAAGAAAACATAAGATGGCACATAACAGAGAAGTCACAAAATCATACCCAACAAATGCATGGAAACTTTTGATTCTTCATTAATCAACAATTATACCTTGAATGCAATGGCCTTGCCTCTGGGTTCCCCAAAATTCAAACCACCAACCCTTTCTCTGTAAATTTTCCTCCTTTTATACATTTTTGAAACAGTTGTTGATCTCTGAAAAATTGTTTCCCTAACTATCTGAATTAAAAACTATTACAGAATTTTACATAGGTTAAAAGACTCCTCAAAGAACATGAAATAACAAGAAAATAACTGAATTTAGAAGAGGAAGATAACTGTTGGCTTGCTCTATTAATCCACTGCTGAGTTCCTCTGTATATGCCTTAATCCACTTTCATCATAATGAGTTGTATTTGACTTGTATAAACCTGGGCTTACGCATGTAAACACCAAGAAACTCAACCAACTGTCTTTTCTTCAAATTCGGCTTTAATACTAATTTTTCCTTTACACGGAAGAATTAACGCAAAGCACAAAAAAGTGGAACTAAAAGAGAATTAGCCCAATTTAATAACTCCATTGGATCCGCTTCATATCGTAAATCGCAATCGGACTTTCAAATGTTATATCAATGTAAACCTTCACAATATGCGATAAGACGGACGTGCCGGAGTATTAAACATAATATATATAATATCAGCTCCAGCCCATCACCGCAAATCGCAATCGACGAACCAAATATATATGCATAAAGGCTTTGTGGACCTGACAAAATTATAAAATGCAATATATAGTTTCTCGGGTCCGCCATCGCAAATCGCAATTGGCAGAACCCATATACATGCATATGAAGGGATTTTTTATACAGCAGACTCGATGAGACTTTTAACACAATGTATATATGTTTCAGGTCCGACTATCGTGAATCGCAATCGGGAGAAGCTGAGATGTTATGGGATATGTCGGACATGCCGGGCTTTTAAATATAATATATATATGTTTCGGGTCCACCTGTTCAGTGCTCTGTGATACAGTGGACCCGATGAAACTTTTAAACATAATTTATATATATATCAGGTCCGACTCTTTTATACTTGTTCCTTTAGCGATTCCGCTATGTTACTTTGTTTCTTTCTTGTTTCAATATACACACATATATATTTTGGTTATGGCTCCATATAACCATTTATATTGCAATTTAACTTTAACGCATGGGCCAATTCCTTTATACTTGTTTCTTTTGTGTTTTGATTCCGATATGTAATTTATTACATTTCCCTCTTGCCTTATCTCTTAAAGATATTTTAAAGTGATTCCTGAATGAAACATGAATATTAAAGGTAACAAAAAATGCATGTTACAACAGTACCATAGCCAGCTTTCATCAATCTTGGACAAAAAAGACTTTTATGTCTTCTCCTTTAGCAAATAAGCATTGTTATTTGTTTTACAGATTGAACCACTATATGTCTTGTACCTATGGATTTGATTTGACATTTTTTGGCTTTAAACACCACATCATATCCCTAGTCACACATCTAAGACACACTCAACAAATTGTGCTTCATCCCATCAACATATAATACATTGTTTGCGTTACCTCTGTCATTTGATAGGTTGACTACTCCTTTTGCAATTATCTTGTCTAGGGCATTGTTCTTAAAAGTCAAATTACCTTTGTCCACAGGCTACCAAGTAAGAAATTTTCTTCAATCTCTTGTCATGTGCCTAGAGCAGCCACTTTCCACATACCAATGGCTCTCACCATTGTGGGCATACAAGGAAATATCACACTACTCTAACTTCTCTTTTTCTTTCTAGATTTTGGTTGTTGTAAAATTTTCTCAATAACTAGTCCTTTCTTCTTTTCCCTTAGCCTGCAATTTACTACTATATGCCCAAAAATCTGGCATTTAAAACACTGCACTTGATAATTCAAGGGAGAAAACGGATTATTATACCTAAATCTAGTTCTTATCTTCTAAAAAATTCTCTTGGATTTGAACTATCTTTAAGAGAGATTAACTTTGCAGTTGGCTACCTTGTGGCCATAGTTGGTGCATGTAAAACAATATCTAGGGAAGACATCATTGTACCTGGGTGGCTTCCTTTTTCACTGAGCCAAAAATTGATTTGCATGGATAGTGTACTCCTTCTATTGTTATTGATTTGTCTTAGGTTGCGTAATTGTCTCTTACTGTTGCGTGGGCCCTTCTTTTGTTGGGGGAAAAAAGGAGATTATCTTTTTGCCTTTTAACTCAGTTGTTGCACTTGACTCAACGGCATAGCCTAGGCCAGTTTGTTTTGAAGTAGGTCTCTATGCTTCCAATATTTCATTCAAATCTTTAGTTCCCTTGCTGAATTTATTATTTAATATAAGTTGTGTTTTTTCTTTCTCCAACTCATTCCTCAAAGCTACAATTTCATCTTCCAACTTCACACATTCTTGAAATTTTTCGTTCAAAAGTTGGCCCAAGGATTCTTGGATTTCATTACCTTCTTCTAATTTCATAAGTAATGGCTTGTTAGGATATTCCGACACATAGGATATAGTTAAGTTCAACTTGGTCTAGTTTAGAGTTAGGTATAGAGTTAGGTAAAGTGTGTTTCTTTACCGTTGTACATTTTGTAACTTACAATCCGACGGTCACGATATGTAGTGATCCGACGGTTCACTCTCACCTCGGTATTACCGACACTTGATCCGTGGCTTGACACCTGATTGGTCCATGAGTTCTATTTAAAGCGCATGGAGGGTCATTGTTCGGGTAATCCGTGCATGAGAGAAGCTTATGTAAATTTTCATTCTTTGATTAATAAATTGCCTGTAGTACCCACGTTGGGACAGGCCGTGGACTGTTTCCCTCCTTGCACTTTGAGGGTTTTAACCACGTCAAAAATACTGGTGTATTGATTTGAGATCTGGTTGTGAGCAGTGTCCTTTTGGTATTCTTTCTGAGGAACTTACCCTGTAAATTCCTACATGGTATCAGAGCTATTTGAGGGCCGCGTCCGTTGGTGATCCAAATCTGAAGCCGGTAGAACTGCATGCGGCTGTCGGTTCCTAGATCTGCTGTTTCTGACTGCTTTCGGGGCGAGAGGACTGCTCTGTTGGGTTCGGAGCATCTGTTCCAGTGAGGAACCCCTTTCGTTTCACGCGAAAAGGTTTCCGGTAGCCCTAGTTGCGTCATTTTTCAGATCAGGAGGTATACAGTGTTTTTTGCAGTTTACTGTTATTTTCTCTCTGCTTATTTCGGTCTCAGTTTATTTAGCCTTTTTTTTTAACCGGATCTATACCTTTCATTTCTGCGTATGCTCTTTGCCCTGCGACTCTGTGCGATCTGGGCAAATCAGAAACAGAAAGGAAGGATTTTTCTCATGCGTATGCTCTTTTCCCTGCACCTTAGTGTGATCTCGGAAAATCAGAAACATTGAGAAAAATATTTAGTTTTTCGGCTAAAGCTAACTTAGAGATTTTTTTTAAATTTCTAGTTTTTTGGCTAAAGCTAACTTCGAGCCGCAAGGTTCGTTTTTCTTTGCATATTCGTGTTGGGTTTTGTGTTTTGTGTTTTGTAGGGAAAAAGAGCTTTCTCAAGGCAAGCACGCAAACCAAGGCCCCCCCCCCCCCCTCTCTCTCTCTCTCTCTCTCTCTCTCAAATTTTTTGTATAGATCAATTGGTTCAAAGCTATTTTAAGAGAGTAGAGGTCTTGGGTTCAAGTCTCCATTTTGTGGGGGCGGATTTTTTTCATTCCCGCACATTCGCGCACTTTGCCGGCAACGTCAACAATTTTTTTTCAAAAAGCCATAACTTCTTCATCCGGAAGCCTTTTTCAGAGCCGTTTTTTTTAAAACCGCCTATTTTTTCGAGATCTATCCATTGGAACACTTACTTTCAGCATCTTCAGCTTCAGTTTTTTTTAAAAATGGAAAGTCCATGCCAAGTCATTCTTGACAGCACTAACTACTTCCAATGGGTAGCCTACATGGAAGACTTACTTAGAAGCAAAGGTCTCTTCAGAATAGCCACAGACCAAGAGAAGAAACCAAAAGATGAAGACAAGGCTGCAAAATAGGAAAATAGACAAGATCAAGCACGTGGTTTGATAGGGATGTCTATTTCTCCTGATCTTAGATTCCACGTTGCAGAACTTGAGACTCCTCATGAAGCATTAGAAAAACTCGCTAAAATTTTTGGGATTAAAAATGAAATTAGAGCCCATCAACTTGAAAATGAGTTGCTTACTTTGGATCCTAATAATTTTTCTTGCATTGAAGATTTCTTGTCCAAATTCAAGAACCTTAGATATCTCTTGGAAGGTGTTAAAGTTAAGAAAGAAGATGGTAACCTTATTTATTCCATCCTTACTAAGTTGGGACCAGCCTACTCTGTATTTGTTTCCACTTTCCATTCTACAAGGGAAGCTTTCATTTGTCAAGGAAAAGACTACAAGGCCCCTTCCTTTGACTCCTTTTGTGATTCCTTAATAAGAGAACAAGAAAAACTCTTACACCTTGGTCTTCTTAATCTTGGAAACTCTTCCACGAAAGCATTAGCCGCCCAGCAGCAACCAAATTCAAAGAATCCTAAGAAGTCATATCCTCAAAAGAATGGTCCTAAACCATCTCAGCCTCAAAATGAAAGATCATTTCAGCAAAATGATAAGACCAATAAAAACAAATGGAAGAAGACTGATAGACATTGTAACTTTTGTAATCGAGATGGCCACTTAGAATCTAAATGCTTTAAGAAGATGGAAGCCTTGGAAGCCGCAATGAAGAAACATAACATCCATGTGGAGCCTACTTCAACTTCAACTTCCGGAATGGCACTTTCTGCATGTCATTGTCAATCATCTCAGTCTGGTTATGCATTAAATGTATCTTCTTCTTCTTCTCATTCTCATGAGTGGCTCATTGATTCTGGAGCCTCTTGTCACATGGCCAAAAACCAAGCCATGTTTTCTTCTTTAAATGATTGTAACATCAAAAATATATATGTTGGTGATGATAGATCTCTTAATGTTGTAGGGACTGGAACTGTTCATCTAGACAATGGTCAGTTTAATGATGTATTATGTGTTCCAACCTTATCCTGCAACCTTCTATCTGTCTATCAGATAACTCATTCAGGTGAAGGTAAAATTGTTGAATTTTCACCTCATGATGTTGTAATCAAGGATCTAAAAGATCCTAAACAGATTCTAGCTACTGGTCTTGCTGATGATTCCAAAAGGTTGTATAAGTTTCACACCTTTGGGTCATCAAATCTTCCCTCAGTATTTGTTGCTCATAATGATGAAGTGAGCAAACTTTGGCATGAGCGATTTGGTCACTTAAACTATCGCTCCCTTCAGCATCTATGTAAAGAAAATATGGTGACAGGTCTTCCTATGGTATCTTGCAGAGATGGTGTTTGTTCCAGATGTGTACTCGGAAAACATCATCGAGACAGTTTTGACAAACGTGCCTCTTGGCACGCCTCAGCCCCTTTACAGCTTGTGCACAGTGATTTATGTGGTCCTCTTCCTGTTGCTTCATTCTCTGGCTGCAAGTACTTCTTAACTTTCATTGATGATTTCTCCAGACGCACTTGGGTATACTTCTTAAAACTCAAGAGTGAAGTATTTAACACCTTTTTGGCCTTCAAAGCCTTTGTTGAAAAACAATCTGGACATCAAATTCTTAAGCTAAGAACTGATAATGGTGGAGAATATGTTAAAAACACATTCATCAACTTTTGCACCGAAAATGGAATTCAAATGCAACATACTGTTCCATACACTCCACAACAAAATGGTGTAGCTGAAAGGAAAAATCGCACCTTAAAGGAAATGGCTAATTGTATGCTACAATCTAAAGGACTCAGTCTTAGTTTTTGGGCCGAAGCAATTAATTGTGCAAATTATATAATCAATCGCACTCCTACTAAGGTTCTAGAGAATATCACTCCAGAAGAAGCTTGGAGTTCCATTAAACCAGATGTAAGTCACTTTCGTGTGTTTGGAAGTGAAGCATGGGCCCATATTCCAGATGAAAAGCATAAAGCTTTAGAACCTAAGAGTGAGAAATGTACTTTTTTTGGATATTATGAAGATGTAAAAGGTTATAGACTTATTCCATTTAAGTCCAAAAATGTTATCATTAGAAGAGATGTAAAATTTGATGAAAATAAATCGGCCTGCGAGCCTAGTCCGGCGGATGTGCCACCTCTTTCTATCTCTTCTACTTTTGAAAACATTTCTTCTTCAGATGATGAAAGCGAGGATGATAATCCTCCCCCACCTTCTCAGGATCCTCAACTTCCAAGATGGGTCTGTGCTACTCGGGATGCAGCAGGTGATCTTGCCGGTGATCCTACAGATCAGCGACGTACACGTTCTCAGTTCGAAAGAGCCTCTTCTTTACTGGCTCAAGCTCCAGTGAATCATGATCCTGACACTTTTGCAGAAGCTTCAGGCCATCCACATTGGGAAGCAGCTATGAATGAAGAATATCATTCATTGATGACAAATGATACATGGGATCTTGTTCCTCTACCAAAGGGACGCAAACTTGTTAGATGTAAATGGGTTTACAGAACCAAGTATGGACCAGATGGGAAAGTTGACAAACATAAAGCTCGTCTCGTTGCGAAGGGCTTCTCACAGGTTGAAGGCATTGACTATACTGAAACCTTCTCCCCTGTTGCCAAAATGAACTCTATCCGCCTTGTTCTTTCCCTTGCTGCCTCTTTAAAATGGGAAGTCCATCAGATGGATGTTAAATCTGCCTTCTTGCATGGGGACTTGCAGGAAGAAATCTATATGGAAAAACCCATTGGCTTCATACAAACAGACTCCAGCCTTGTTTGTCGACTTAAGAAATCCCTTTATGGCCTCAAGCAAGCTCCTCGGGCTTGGTATGCCAAAATGGATAGCTTTCTTTTAGAATCTGGCTTTTCTAGGTGTCACTCTGACAATACTGTCTACACCAAGAAAGTGGGCAACTCTCTTATCATCTTTGTTCTTTATGTTGATGATCTTAGTCTTACTGGTAGTGATCCCAACCTTATAAACCATGTGAAGTCCAGCCTTAAAAAGAAATTTGAAATGATAGACTTAGGACACTTACACTATTTTCTCGGTCTTCAAGTCTTGCAATCCCAGGAGGGTATTTTCCTTTCCCAGTCCAAGTATGCTTTCGATATTCTTCGTCATTTTCACATGGAAGACTGTAAGCCAGCCCCTTCTCCCTTTCAGTCTGGAGTCAAACTTTCAGTCTCTTGTACTTCTCCTGAAGTTGATGCTACCTTATACCGTCAACTTGTCGGAAAACTCTTGTATTTAACCCATACTCGTCCTGATCTTTCCTTTGTTGTTGGCCTTGTTGCTCGTTTTATGCAAAACCCCCGTGAAAGTCATTGGAAAGCAGCTAAAAGAATACTTCGTTATGTTCGAGGTACAGTACAGTTTGGGATTCATTATAGTGCCAAAGCAGCTCCTCTGTTAGTTGGTTTCACTGATTCTGACTGGGCTGGTGACCCTGATGATCGGAAGTCTACTGCCGGTTATGTCTTCACTCTTGGTTCAGGACCTATTACATGGGCTTGTAAGAAACAGGCTGCCATTTCTCTTTCGTCAGCAGAAGCAGAGTATCGTGGTGCCGTGGAAGCTAGTAAGGAAGCCTTGTGGCTTCGTCAGATCCTATCAGAGTTTGGCTTTGAGCAGCAGCATCCAACCACACTTTGGTGTGATAATCAAAGTGCCATTCAGCTATGCAAAGATCCAGTCCAGCATCAACGCAGCAAACACATTGAACTACACATGCACTTCATCAGAAAGCTCATTCATGACCATGTTCTTGAAGTGCAATATTGTCCAACAGATGATCAGGTTGCAGACATCTTCACAAAGGCTCTCACAGAGGCGAAGTTCACTAAACTTCGATATATGCTTGGAGTTCAGGAAGTTGTCACTAAGGGGGGATAGGCTCTAGTGCCTCCTTCCTTCTCCTATTGTGTCATATTTGTAAATCCTTCAATCCTATCCCAAGTTGTTCTTAAGGGGGGATGTTAGGATATTGCGACACATAGGATATAGTTAAGTTCAACTTGGTCTAGTTTAGAGTTAGGTATAGAGTTAGGTAAAGTGTGTTTCTTTACCGTTGTACATTTTGTAACTTACAATCCGACGGTCACGATATGTAGTGATCCGACGGTTCACTCTCACCTCGGTATTAC
Source organism: Pinus tabuliformis (assembly GCA_031772625.1). Taxonomy (NCBI): domain Eukaryota; kingdom Viridiplantae; phylum Streptophyta; class Pinopsida; order Pinales; family Pinaceae; genus Pinus; species Pinus tabuliformis. Next base: position 593,023,541 of record CM062813.1, read on the forward strand.
CGACACTTGATCCGTGGCTTGACACCCGATTGGTCCATGAGTTCTATTTAAAGCGCATGGAGGGTCATTGTTCGGGTAATCTGTGCATGAGAGAAGCTTATGTAAATTTTCATTCTTTGATTAATAAATTGCCTGTAGTACCCACGTTGGGACAGGCCGTGGACTGTTTCCCTCCTTGCACTTTGAGGGTTTTAACCACGTCAAAAATACTGGTGTATTGATTTGAGATCTGGTTGTGAGCGGTGTCCTTTTGGTATTCTTTCTGAGGAACTTACCCTGTAAATTCCTACATGGCTCAGCAGCCTCAGCATTTTATTTCATCAGAGATTCCTTCCAGGTTTTGTTTTTATTTCTCATCCTCTATATTTCCTCAAGAGCACTTACCAGCTCTCCTTCAAAATCTACTTCACCTTATTCATTATTAGAGTTTATAGACTTGATTTGAAGATCTTCAATGGCCATCAGCATGAATTGTTTAGGGGTTTCATCATCTTTGTCTTCATCTGAGGACTGGTTGGGCTCACTTTCAAAAGAGCTCCCTTCTTGGACATAGAAGCCTCTCTTTTTAGCCTTCTTTCTATTCTTCTAAACTTTCTTAAACTTTTATTTAGGATCATAATCCTTTTTCTTCTTTTCAAGACACTTTGATGCATAATGACCAACTTTTCCACATTTAAAGCATTTAAATGGTAACTTACCTTTATACTTGCCTGATCCTCGCTTGAGTTTCTTCACAAATTTGACTTCATATTCATCTGATTCACAACATGAGTCATTAAGCTCATTCTTTCTCTTCTTTTCTTCTTTGAAGGTTGATTCTTTGGCTACAAACTTTTCTTTAGAACTCCTCATCTCATAGGCAGTGAGTGTTTCAACAAGTTGATCTAGAGTGAGAGTGTTCAGGTTTGGAATTTCTTCAATGGAAGACACCTTGGGATTAAACCTCTCAGGAAGAGATCTTAGCACTTTTTGAACTACCACTTATTCATCTAGCTTCTCATCAAGCCCTATTATTTTGTTCACAACCTCATCTACTCTTAAGAAATAATTTTCAATATCTTCATCATCATGCATGAGAGACCCAAATTTCATATTAAAACCTTGGAGTTTATCCTTCTTTACCTTGTTTTCTCCTTCATAACAGTTGCTCATCTTCTCGCATAATGCTTTGGCAGATGTGAAATTCATTATTTTGACAATATTTGATTTAGGTAGGCCAGAAAACAGGGCATGCATTGCTTTGGAATTGCATGCAAACTCCAACTTCTAATTTTTGTTAATTAATGTTGTAGGTATTCGATATTCCTCTTCCACAACATCCCACACATCAACTCCAAGTGATTGAATGTAGGTCCTCATCCTCACTTTCCAAAAAACATAATTTGATCCATTGAAAATGGGTGCCTTATTAGTAAATCCTCCTTCCTGGTTCACCATCGTCCTTGATCTTACTTCCAACTATTAGACTGATCAGAAGTAGCCTTGCTCTAATACCAGTTGTTGAAAACTAGGAAAACACTGAGAGGGGGGAGTTAATCAGTATTGTAAAAATAAATTACTAAGTTGAAACTTCTTTTAACTTTGAGAACACTATCAATTACTTCAACAATTTATAAGCACAAGAAAATCAAACTCAATGGAACACACAGAAAGAAAAAATTAAATCTCATAATTTCTCTTCAATTTTATTAATGGAGCAAACTACAACTTGCAAATACAATGCTCTAGCTACAACCAGTAGGAAGCTGCAACTTCCTAATTTTTCAGCTACAACTAAATGGAGCACCAACCCCAACTATTCTCCAACACCCACTGGAACGAGCACCAACCCCTCATCAAAAAGCTACAACTTTCCAAGGTACTCACCAGTCCATTTTCCATCCATTTTAAAACTAGGACCCATGACAACCTTTCCTTCTTTCAAAAACAAATATTTTCCTCAAACAACAACCTCAAACCACCTTCAGAAATCACACCATAGTAGTATCTTGATGCACCATGATCTTTGTCTCAATAGCTAATCTCAAAACTTGTGTCTCATTTTTCTTTTCTAGGCCTGCTTATGTAAGTTTTTATTCTTGTTATTTTTTGGCTTCAAATTTATGCATGAAACCATATTTTTTGCCTTTGTTTTGCTTGCCTTGGTATTTTGGGCATTTGTTTTCTAATTCAAACTATCGTTCTTTTCCTTTTCTGCGACTTAACCTGAGCATTTTTCTTATTTTAGGCCTTATGTAATTTTTACAGTCTTTAGTAGTCTGCATCTTAAATTTAACTACAATTAACTTGGCTCTAACTGCAAAAAATAGCAGTGCTTCTATTTTTCCCTTTAGCTCCCTTCCACTGGTCCCTTTCACTTGTTTTTCACCATAGAACTAGTCTCCACAACCGTCGGCTTACCTCTTTGAGCGCTTAATCTCTTTGAGCCCTCCATCGGCCAATTTCCTTTGTAAATGGCTATACGCCATATGATCATGATTCTACGTGAATTGACCAAGGGGTTGGTGCTTAGCTACTCCAAAAGACTTCAGATGTTTACACTATCGCTTCATTGGTCACTACTTGTGGAATAGAGCTGAGCTCAGGCGCTTACCTCATAGCTCCCTCTAACCCAGTGCATCCCATCGTGCCCTTATGTTAACCTTCCAGACTCCATCCATCGGGATGAGCCGTCTTGGTGGGGATCACCCAAATATTTCTCCATTACTTGTTTTTTTCTACCTATTGATCCATCGTGTCCCAACTCTTCCGCAAAAAAACATAATTCTATTATTCTGTCAAATTGGATCTTACGGGTTGACTTGTCTCTGGTAGGTCCTCCCAGTTCTAATTATATTGGTTGTTCCTCTATCCACATGCCACTATGTCATCTGCACCTTTATCTCCTTGCGCTTTTGTTTAGTGCTCCTTTGATATATTTTTGGTCCAACCAATGGGATGATGTCACCACAATGTCACTTCTCCCACGTGTCAACCTATGAGTATTGACACATGTCACCCCGAAAAGGGCCACTTGGGTACCTGAAAACACCATATTTGCATGCCATGTTTCCCTATTGATGTCAGCCTCTGACATCATCTGAGCCAACCTTGTGTCAACACCTGTCCTCTTGGAAGAGAAAAAAAGGTCCTTTGGACCTTTGTTTTGTGACCAAATTCTTTGTTATGTTGATGTTTTTCACTGATCTAGCACTCTCAATTACACTTCCCTCTCTGTTAAACCTCCTAGGTGCACCTGTCGGGGTATTACCATCAGGTGGGCTCCACCTACTAGACCCTATTGGACAAGGTGTAGTTGTCGTGTCCAGACTCTTTCCTCTTCCCATACCTTCCCTTTGTGTGCCAAAGGATTTTCACCAGGGTGAACCCGTCGAGCTATCTTTGTTGGGCCAACCTGTACTGTGGGCCTCCTCCTACTTGCTTGCTATTGACCAGTGCTTGTGATGGTTTCCACTTCTTCCCATTCGCTTAAACATGTGGCATAAAAATATACCATCAAGGTGTATCCTCCAGGGTAAGCCTATCAGGCGGGCTCCACCCGCTCCAATGGGAATGCTTATTGTTCCTATTTTTTATTCCATGTGAGACGGGAGCTCTTTCTTAGAGGCTTTGCCATTTATCTCCGCTACTTTTGGAATTTTTCCAACTTTGGTTTAGCACCAAAAGCTTCACCAAATTGCTTGAAATCTGTTATGATGGCCTTAGGGTCATAGAACTTTGACCTGCTCTATCTTTCAATCCAAGAATCCATTTTGGGACTTCCATATACTGTTGGAAATATGTTCCAAAACTCTATCTAATTTGGTGGATTAAGCCTACACTTGATCTGAGCTGGTGCTCCAAAATTGGCCCCAAATCCTTTTTTGTCATTCTTTCATGCTCTTCATCATGCTTCCTACTTTGACACCTATGTCGCTTCCATAATTTTAATTCCTTCACACTATTTCCATCATTGAAAACATACTGTTGGGAACGGGTCCCTTTGGGGTCAATTTTTGGGTTAAAAATGCAAGTGTTGGGATAAAAGGCCTGAAGTTTGTATAAACAAATGTAAAGTCTCCGCATTTTGTGGTCACGGAGCATGAAGATATCTAAAGTCAAAAAGGGTTTACCGCCCTTAGTCTAGATAGGTTGTGTCGATTTTGGAGATCCTCCCTTGGTCCGCAGACCATGGGATTGTATAAAAAGGAGGTCTTAGAGGAGTCTAAGAGAGGTCATTCAGGGGGAAGTAGAAGTACTTGATGAGTCTGTAAAGGACTAAGAGCGAGATTCTTAGCGTAGGAAGAGGCTCTGCAGCTGAGTGCACAGAGGCCTAGGGTAGAAGTCCATGGGTAAGTGCGTAGATCCCTGCAGCTGTGTGCGTAGGGCAGATAGAATCTGTATTGAGAATTTGAATCATCAATAAATAGAAGTATTCTGAAATTACTATGTACTTTCCATCTATGTGTGCGTTATTTTACTTCTGCTATGAATGATGCATTTATGCTATGTTGAATATTGGGGTTATGAATTAATGCTATATTGATGCGCGAATCTATGTATTTCACTCTATCATATGAACGCAAGTAAGAATATATGTTACACGAAGATAACTATAATGCATGTTAAAGTTAACCAATACTTAAGCTAATTTGGGTAGACACAAAAGTAAGGATAATTACAAAGGTGCGTAAGCACCTGATCTATCTATTTAGGGTCCACGAAGGACGATCAGAGACTTCTACGGAGGCTCCAAGGATGAATAAGAAAAGTACATTGATAAGCCCTAAAGGGCTTATCGATCTACGCGAAGGCATAGCAAAGGTCTAAAAATCGACATCACAACCATCTCAGGGTGCGGAAACTTGGTTCTTGCATCCCCCCATACTGCTTCGGGTGAGACTTCAGTCCTCATTCTGTGGATTGATGCTGGAAGGGCCAGTAGTGTAGGGATTTTCTTGGTTGCTTAATGTTGAACTTGGGTCAGGGCCCATCAAGCTAACAAATGGTTCCGTTGCCGGGACCGGGATCTATAAAAGAGATGTGTGATGTCGTATCATTGGAATCCAACTAAGAAAGGGATCGAAAACTGGTTGTATAGAAAGATCCATGAATTCGCGATGTGAGAGAACAAGAATCTGCGATAAACGAAAGAATAGTGGTTGGACAGATATCTGTACACAGAAATACATGAAACCTTCTTCTGTTCCTTCCTGGTTGAGTTATACGAGTGGATCGTGAAGTTGGCGGACGGACAAGGAAGGTGGAGGCTTGACAATCGAATTGTTTGGACACTTGAGTTAGTGTGGAGATTGGAAGCCTTTGAAGATAAGATCGCACGCGTTGTCGACCATTCGCTTGACTGCCTCATAGGAGGATTTGTGATAGAGTTTGTAGTCGATACTTCTGTCAGTTACAGTGAACTAGAGTGCCACTTATTCAAAGGACCACGAGGTAAGTATTTGAAATCACTAAATACTTGGATTAAAATTCTCTTGTGTGAAAAGTAGGTCATGCAGTTACCTTGATTTTTGGAGCTACACAAAGTGGAAGGTATTTTAGGGACAAAGGAAGGAAAGATCTTGAGTATATCTTGTTGATTGAACCTCCTTTGAGTGACGATGAAGGAGCAGTGCAGTCTTCTCCACTGAGCACTATTCAGCTGATAAGACAAGGGTTCCCGCGAATACCTACACCGCCCCCATCCTCGTCCCATCCATCCACACCGCCTCCATCCTCACCTCCACCACTCACCCCATCACCCACACCACCGCCACCTCCACCATTGTTCAACATGGCAAACTCCATAAAGCTACATGTATTCAAGGGCGTAGGGAATGAAGATCCAGACCAGTTTTGGTTTGTCACAAAGGTTGTGTGGGAAGCTCAGGGTATCATGGACGACCAAATGAAGAAAGCCACGTTGGTTAGTGCTTTGCAGGACCACGCACTAATGTGGTACATTAAGTATAGTGTTGATAACCCAACGTCCCCATTGGCAGATATCTAGGTTTCGCTTAATAGAGAATTCAATAGGCCTAAGTCTCAAGTGCAATCAATTGTGGGATACAAGGAGATCATGATGAAGCCTCGGGAGATGCCCTAGGATTTGGATCAAAGATTGAAGTGTACGATCCGTGAAGCCAACATGAACCAGTAATTGATGGGCAGTGCCGCAAATGGTCCGTGGCCTCGCTCCTGCCCCACCTAAGCGTTGCGTTATCACAATAGAAGATTGGGACCCAGGCAGAATCTCTAGAAATCACGATGAGACTACATGAGACACCAATGCAGGATGTTAATATAGGGGTTCAATAAATTCACGCGCAGTAGCAGAACCTTTGCCTCAAAATGCAAATTTTGAAGAAGGACAGAACAGCTCGGCCAGAGGTGCGCGAAGAATTTTGGTGCCTAAAATGCAAAGGTCAGGGGCATGACAAGGATCACTGTCTAGTCTTTGTGAACTATGTTGCAGCAGGGGGACCAATGCCTCTACGGCCGGAGGCTATGGCAGGGCCAAGTGTAGGGCCCGCACTATGGTGTGTTATATGCCAAGTGGCTGGGAAACATGCGACCGACAATTGCCATTTGCTGCAGAAATTCGTACAGACACCACAACAGCTCTTCTGCAATTTCTATCAATCAGTAGGTCATGACGAGTGCAATTTTTGTAGTTACAAATTAATGATGGACAGGACACCTGCATACAGGGTGCAGGCAGAAATATGACCTCCAGACCAAGGCATTGGGGGAACACGAGGTGAGTATCAGGGGCGCGGTCAAGGCCGAGGTGGAGGGGGCCTAGTAGAGGCCGAGGGCAACTTATTTGTTACAATTGTGGAGGACCAGGACACTACGCGAGAGACTATCCAAATCTGACGCGACTGTCATGCTGCTATTGTACTCAGTTTGACCATGCAACTAAGGATTGCCCTATATTGTTGGCTAAGATTCACGAAAAGGGGGCACAACCAACATAGAACCTCCAGATGATGAGGGTTGAGCCTCACGAGGAAGACCCTAAGGTAAACATTATGTTGCGAAGTGGAATGACGACTGGGGAGGATAAAGGGAAGCCGCCTGCAGAAGGTGAATGGGTCTGCAAAGCACCAGAAAAGGAGACTAGGTTTGATTTGGAGCGTGCAAAAGAAACAATCATGGAAGCAAAGAAAGGCTTCACCGAGGCATCTACCTCAGGAAGTTAGGAGAAGCCAGTTGAGGAAATGGACCCATCCATGATTACCACATTCTTATAGACCTGCATGAAACTGCTCCGCGATAGTAAGGCTGTGAAGGGCTTGCAGGAACTAATCAATCGGTGCGCTGTTAAGGATGGCGCTACTGGCGAACTGCGTGTATTCGGAAAGCTTGGCAAGAATAAGGCAAGGACTGGGCGTGACATGAGACTCACCACGCAGATAGGGGAATACGAAATGGACCAAGTTATCTTAGATCTGGGATCCGATTTGAATGTTTTGCCAAAACAAACATGGGAAAGAATGGGGAGACCTGTGCTCTAGTGGTCTCCGATCTGGTTGAGGATGGAGAATCAACAGAAAATTATCCCAATGGGGAGGTTGCCTGGGGTAACAGTTGACATCGAAGGCGCGAGCACACTAGCGGATTTTGAGGTAATAGAGATTATGAATGATAGCAGTCCCTACCATGCGCTCCTTGGAATCGATTGGGCCACTCACATGAATGGGGTAATCAACCTGAAGAAGCGAAAGATGATATTTGAAAAGAAATCGCTCTGTGTAGTGGTGCCACTGGATCCTGCAGAAGGACCGCGCTATACAGAACCAGTCTATGATTATGAAAGTGATGATGATTTGGACCAGATTTACAAGATAACAGCGCGAGACTAGGATTGGGTAAATCCGATAGCAGACGGACGTATTGCATGGGACCGCGAGAGCTCCTGCACATCAGATTCAGATGAAGAATTAGAGCACTGGCAGAACCAGTTGCATGAAGTATCTACACTGCGTTGTAATATGATGACCAAGTCATTGCACTGCATATCATCAGAGGTAAGGAATTTGCCTCACTATGATGGGCTAACTGACGTTGATCGCTTTTTGGATGCATTTGAAAGAGAAGTGTCAGAGAAGCATCACTTCCAGGCCTTGGATTGGGCACTGCGCGCTACGCCCGCAAGATGGTGGGGTACGCACAAGGATAATTTCGGTGATTGGCGCAACTATAGGAGGATGATGAGAATATATTTTGGACAGCTGAAAGTATGGATGACAGACAAGTATGATGGAAGGGATGATCTGCGTGATCACCTAGCTAAATGGACTAAGGCTTATGGAGCGGAGGCCCAACCTGAATGGGTGCATCTGCTTTATCATACCCTAGATGTCATACCAATGAATTGGTACTTGGAAACAGATCTCACCATGGCACTGAAGAATGGGACATCTTGCGCCAGGGGTTTATAATGACGTTCAGCTTTGAGGATGGGTTTGACTGTATTGACGCGGTGCTACAAGAGGTTAAAGCAGTGATCTTTAGGATACCGCAGGATCCTTTGGACCTAATTCAACCTGATTAGACTACCCAGCTGAGCCACGCATTGGAATGCTATAACGTGACTGCTGAAGAAGAAGACGAGGATCCCAAAAAGATTAATATTCTAGAAACCGAGGGTCACCGTGAGGTTGAAGGACCGCAGATAGAGGATCCAGACATAACTGCGCCGCTAAAAACTAGATAGGTCAACATTGGCACAGAAGCGGAGCTGAAATTTGCGAAGATTGGGGACTATTGGGATGACGCAACAGTAGATAAGGTCGCTGAGCTCCTCCGCGAATATCAGGATTTGTTCCCCACAAAGTTTTCTAATCTAAAGGGAATAATATGAGACCTAGGTGTCATGAAGATCACCCTGAAACTAGACATGAAACTTGTGAAACAAAGACCTTACCGCCTTAATCCAAAGTATAAGGAAAGAGTTTGTGCTGAGTTAGATAAGATGCTTGCGGCAGGTATTATTGAGCCGGTAGAAGAATCTGATTGGGTAAGCCCAATAGTGGTTCAGGAAAAGAAACAGAAAGAAGAAATAAGGATATGTGTGGATCTCCAGAAATTGAATGACGCTTGTGTGCATGATCCTTTCCTGACCTCGTTCACTGATGAGGTCCTAGATAATGTAGGCGGCCAAGAAGCATACTCTTTCACTGATGGGTTCTCTGGGTACCATCAGATCAAAATTGCGCCTAAGGATAGAAGCAAGATGACCTTCGTGACTGAATGGGGATGTTTTCAGTACACCGTAATGCCTTTTGGGCTGAAGAATGCACCAACAATATTTTTGTGCATAGTCATTGCGGCATTCAAAGACTTCATTCATAAATTTCTGGAGGTATACTTTGACGATTGGACAGTGTTTGGATTGGTCAAGCGCCATGTGGCAAGTTTGTGCTTGATGCTAGATACATGTCGGAGATACCAAATCGCACTCAATCTGAAGAAGTGTTTGTTTTGTGTCCCTTTCAGGATCCTACTGGGTCATGTGGTATGAAGACAAGGATTGATGGTAGACCCCGCGAAGATCGTGGTGATAATCAACTTGGAGGCACCGAGGAATGTGAAACAGTTGCGCGCAACTCTAGGGCATACTAGATACTATAGGAAGTTCATCAAGAGCTATGCCCAGATCACTGCGCCTATGGAGAAATTATTGAAAAAGGATGCTACGTTCTGTTGGAATGATGAATGTCAGAATAGCTTAGACGTGCTGAAAGAGAAAATGGTCACCGTGCTGATCCTAGTCTTCCCAGACTGGAAGAAGGAATTTCATGTCCACATGGACGCATCATGTATTGCATTGGGGGTTGTGTTGACACAGGTCGGTGAGGGAGAACTAGATCACCCTATAGCGTTCACAAGTAGGAAGCTGTCTAAAGCAGAGAAAAATTATTCCACAACAGAGTGTGAAGGATTAGATATGATGTATGTGCTCCAAAAGTTCAGGCACTATTTGTTGGGCGGACAATTTAAGATGTATACAGATCATTCCGCATTGAAGTACCTAGTCAACAATCTTGTGTTGGGGGGGGACTTATGTAGGTGGTTGTTGTTGTTCCAGGAGTATGACTTTGAAGTTATTGTGAAGCCAGGACGACTAAATGCGGGACCTGATCATCTGTCGCGCATTGAAATGGGAGAGGAACCTACTAATTTGGAGGAAGGGTTGCCTGATGTGCAGCTCTTTGCGGTATGTGTCACAGACAGTCACTTTGAAGATATCATCCACTTCCTGATGACAAGATCGGCTCCGGAAGGTTATACAAGTCAACAGAAGAAGGAATTGGTAGTGCGTGCAGTAGACTTTTCTATCATTGCAGGGCACTTGTACAAAATGAGGTTAGACGAAATATTGTGACGTTATGTGCCTAACTTTGAACGAAGTAGCATCCTCATTAAGGCTCATGGAGGAGCTGCAGGAGGACATTATGCAAGGAAAGCAACAGCGCAGAAGGTTCTACATGCTGGGTTGTGGTGGCCAACCCTACATAAGGATTCGAAAGCATATTGTAGGGCATGTGACGCATGTCAAAGGACTGGCAGGCCATCGCGAAGGGATGAACTGCCTCTGATGCCACAGGTGACGTTACAACCATTCGAGAAATGGGCGATTGACTTTGTGGGTCCAATTCAGCCTCAAGGAAAGAAGATGGGTGTGTGGTACATCATCACCATGACTAAGTACTTGACCAGGTGGGCGGAGGCGCAACCTGTGAAGGACTGTACAGGCGTGATAGCAGCAAAGTTTATTTTTGAATATGTGTTGACAAGATTTGGTTATCCAAATATCTTGATGAGTGATCGCGATACGCACTTTCTTAACGAAACAATCAACGCGTTGACAGAAGAATTTCAGGTGTATCATCAGAAAAGTATGCCTTATCATCCACAGGCTAATGGGATAGTGGAAGCATTCAATAAGATACTAGAGAGCACACTGACGAAGGTCTGCAATGCTCAGAGAAATGATTGGGATGTGTGTGTACCCGTGGTGCTATGGGCCTACAGAACGACTTGCAAGAAGCTGACTGGGAAAACGCCTTTCAGACTCATGTATGGCATAGAAGTTGTGATGCCAATGGAATACATTGTACCTAGTCTGCGCATAGCGGCATTCATAGGAATGGAGGACCGTGGAGCCTTGGAAGAGAGGCTCGCGCAGCTAACAGAGCTTGAGGAGGACCGATTTCTAGTTGGATTTCATCAACAAGTTCAAAAGGAGCACAAAAAGGCATGGCACGATCGGCACATCAAACTACGCACCTTCAAGGTAAATGATATGGTCTTGTTATATGACAGTAAATTTGATAAATTTCCAGGGAAATTTAGGATGCACTGGCTAGGGCCATATGTCATCAAGGAGATTACCGATGGTGGAGAAGTTCAGCTGGTTAAATTGAATGGAGAACCCTTCCTAGGGAAGGTGAATGGCAACTGATTGAAGCCATACATCGGTGATCCAGCTAGGTGACTATATGAGGGAAGCACAGTCTTAGTGCTCCAAGCAGCTAAAAGGAAGCACGGGACTATAAACTACACTTCCCGGGTCGGAGAGTTGCACGATCGGGGAATTGCGTGGAACAAAGATATGTCACAGAGCCCGCAGAAGCACGCAGGGAGTTACGCTGCCAAAGGAAAGAATGCACATGATAGCTGGAAAGTGACTGTTAAAGTCATTGTTCATGATTTGACGATGAAAAAATGGCCAAAGGGAGCGGGGGGGCAGCATTTAAGTCGAAATTTATGGACCAAATCTTTGAAAATATGCTACCAATCTAGCATTAATGAACCGATTTTGGGGGGAATGGTCGGATTTGAATTTGAAAGTGCCTATAAATTACAGGTGGCTGCCCAGCGAAAAACACTTGGCATTTTGAGAATTGAGTTGTTGAGCTCTCAAGCACACATGAACCGTGAAACCTTTGAAGTTTTTCTAGAAAGTTTTGTATTTGAGACATTTCCATAGGCGACACAGGAGTTGTTGCATAGCATCATGTCGATTCCCATAGAAGCTATGAGCATTGAAGTAGTGATAGCTAAGGGAGATGTTCCAGAGGTGGCTATGGCAGTAGAGGGAGATGCCCTGGAAGTTGCACCTGCGAAAGTACTGGCAGAAGTGCCTAAATCCCCCAGGACACCCCGGCCAAGGCCTACGCCGACCCAGGAGGGGCCAAAACCAAAGAAGGACAAGCAAAAAATGCCACCGTCGGTGCGTGCATCACCTAGGAGGCACCCACAGTTGGGAAAACCCACCACGCAAGAAAAGGCCAAAATGATTGACCTAGAGCCGGAAGAAGAGGTCGAAGAAATCCCCATGGATGATGAGGATATTGTAGTAGAAATGGAGGTCATTGAAATTGAGGGGTCGGACCCCATATCTAAGCTGCCTAAATACATTCCTCTGCGCAGGGGCAAGACGAAGGTGCCCAAAGATATTGATGAGAGTAAAGTCACCCTGCACACACCCCTCTTGCTAGACCAAATCATCTTTGAGGGACCACGCTTGGGGCGTGTCCCCCTTTTGAAGTTGGAGGACTGGGACTTAGCAGACACGGAGCGCTTCCCTCATTTAGCGAAAAATCAACTTATGCACCAGGTCTTCCACAAAAATACTAGAGTGACTGCGTTGGAGCCAAGGAAGTGGCTAAAAGGTGTGGACAAGGCAGGCCTGCTAAACCTGCTATGGGTGCCACATTACAACCATGCACCTATCACGTTGGTAGTGATCAAGCAGCTGATGTGCTTGGTGCACAACAGGTGTCTATGGCTGGAGGAGCTGATACCCATCATGGACATGCTGATCCATAGGATCATGCGGCTGCCATACATAGGAGAAAACCCAGCCATTGCATCTGGCGGAAAGGCCGGTGAGGATGTGATAGCTGAGGCGATGAACGAAAAATTCAAGCTGGTAAAGAAGTCATGCGGCTACGCCATTTCGAGCATCTATGACCCTGCAGTCAAAGTGGCGACGCAAATCTTAACAGGAAAAGTCATGTGGAAGTGTCGCATAGATGAAGTGTCGGCACTAGTGATAGCTTTGGTGGCCCAATGTGTGAAGGGAGTTCAATTTAATTGGGCGCGCTACCTCTGTGGTGAGTTCCTCGCGAACTGCCGCGAGGCACAAGATCACAATAAGACCTTTCACTATGCATGGTTATTGTTGTCCATAATGTTGGTTGCGTGGGAGCTACCTGAAGATAGCCAGTTCCCTCCAATCGCATCGGACCTACTAGAGGCAGCAAAGTTCACTTCGTTGTGGGTGACGAAGGATCCTCAGCGGATAAAGGACAACAAGATCTTCTAGATCTTGATGGAAATGAGCATACATATAGCCATCAACTGCAAGTCGCAGTTGACACCAACAAATTTTGAGAAGTTACAGGAATGCGTGGAATTCAAGGCTGACTTCCACCATGTGTCAAATTATGGTTTACTAGGAATACACATCAACCCTTTGAAATTGTAGAGTAAAATTAATATAAAGGAGAATAAGTGAGGACCGTAGAATATTAAAGATAAAACTCAAGGAAGAAAGTGTCTCACTGGTGGATTTTGGTCAAGTATTAGAACTCCAAGATAAGTATTTCTCATATCAATCTAAATTTTAATGATGAAATACTTATGATGTAATATTATAGGTCTTAATTCCCTAATAAAGTATTTCTTGGTAAGGAAATGCATATCATTTGTTAATCCCATCATTGTTCTAATTTTGGAAATTAAATGCAACATTAACATTAAATAAATGTTGGAAACACAATGAGATGCTAGTAATTGAAGCCAGTGGATTTATAGGGGTGTTAGCCATGATATGGAACTAAGAGAAAATTTCCACAAGGTTCAAACAAATTATTGAAATCATAAGCTTGGTGGACATGTAAACCTTAATGGCATTCATACTTGGAACAACATATGAGGTGGTAACCATCAAATCACAATTTGTTTAGATTGATTTCTCATGTCAAAATCCATGTTTTAGGATAGACCTAATTTAATAGATGAATTCATTCCATTTACAAGATTATAACATTAGCCCATGTGTTTATGTTGGGATATATCCTAAGGCACTAGACCCAAGCCTTTCTAATTTGATATTTTTTTATTAGAAGACCTATAATTTAAGACCAAATTGTAGCTATGGTGGATAGATGATGCCATAAACCAAGACTCTAAAATATATTAGCTTTAAGAAAGGCTAAAAGAAATCAAACAAAACATGAATCAATGGAACAAGGAAGTCTTTGGAAATACATTTCAAGCTCAAACAATAATTGGAAATGGATATGGTATCATTTCAAGAAAAATCATGTAGGAATGAAAATATTAATATATATATATATATATCCAATAAGAAGCTCCTAATCGAAAATAAATTTGAGATATAGGTTAAATAGGAGGAGAAGTTGGAGGTAAAAATATTAAAAATTATGGGCAGGAGGGACTAGAACACACACTTCTTACACAACTCAATGATAAATCAAATAATTAATAATTGCATTATGTCTCTTTGATCAATGGTCAAAGAAGTGCTTGAAAAAAACAAGGATATAGTGATAGAGCTAAAAAACACTTTAACCAAATACTCACATAGCAACCCATTGGGAGAGTATGCTACTAAATCTATCTTAAGCTCAATCCCTTCTCTCGTCACACAAGAGTAGAATATTAGTTTAACGCATCTCATCTCATTCGAAGGAGTATCCAACACAATAAGAGATATTCGCATTGGTAAAGCCTTAAAACTAAATGGATTCGTGACCAAATTATTTCAAGCCCATTGGCATATTGTAGCCCAAGAATTATAAAATGTCGTCAAATGCTCATATTTTATCTAACATCTTCCAATATTTTAATTTTTCCTTTTTAACCCTAATCCCTAAGTCCCACAATTCTAACTCTACTAACTTTAGGCCTATCTCACTTTGTAATTTTATCTACAAAATTATATCTAAGATCAATTACAACCAACTTAAACCAATATTGAAAAAATCCATCTCTCTAGAGAAAGGAAGGTACATAAAAGGAATGCATATATTAGATGGGACCATATTATCTCATGAAACAATACACTCCCTTAAATCCTCTAAATCCCCTACAAGTTAATCAAGTTGGACATGACAAAGGCATATGATAAAATTGGTAGGATGTTCCTAGAACAAATTCTATCCATGTTTGGATTATGCAATGAATGGATATCTCAGGTTAGAATCCTAATCTCCATTTCCTTCTTCTCTATCCTATTCAATGACTCACCATATGACAATCTTGATACATCTAGAGGAATCTATCATGGGGATTAAATTTCACCTTTCTTTTTCATTCTTGTGGTTGAAGGTACGTCATAGCTTAAAATATTCTCTTAATAAGAATTGATATAAATCCATCAAGCTAGATCCTAACTCTAGTCCCCTCTCACACTTACAATTTGTGGAAATTATTATGCTCCCTAGGGTTCCTTCTATTAGAAAGGCCCAAACCCTTAAGTCCATTTGACACTTATATGCAATCATTTGGGGAAATGTTTAATCGAGACAAGACTCAAATCTTCTTCTTTAATACACACCTCAAAATCCATAGAAACCTCTCCATATTGCTTGGTCTTTAATGAATCTCCCTTCCATCCAAGTAATTGGTGGAGGTGGGGGGAGATCCTAGAGAACACACTGAGAAACATATTTTAGGATATGTCCTCTCCAAAATAAAAGAAATTTGACCAACTAGACTTTTATATTCCTCACTCCACCTAGAAAAATAACTTTAATAAAATATATTCTTCACTCGGTGCTATTCTACATGTTCTTAGTGTTAATGACAATAACTAAATTTTTAGAATTAATTTGCTTCATCCCAAAGGCCTTGTTGTGGGAAGGTACTAGCAAGAAGTTAAAGGTCTATAGTAGCATAAAACTATTGATATTTTTTCATTTTAAGAAAAAAATAAACCTCCTAGGGCCTAGATACAAGTCCCCCAACATTTTTAAAGAGGTGGTACTCGTTTTTCAATGCACACTTAGATTTTCAATACATTCTAATAAATAATATAACATTCATATCATGCACCTATGAGTGGACCAGGCGTAGTCAAAAGGACACATAACAAATATAAATATAAAAAATTGAATTGATCATGCCCATTCCATTCATCATTGTGAAGCAAGCATCATAGAAGCAATATGATAGACAAAGATAAGGACATGATTGTATAGACATTTAGAAAGCTATAGAGTAGTTTCATTCATAAAATTCATAAAGGGCATAGGAAAAGATCCATGAAATTCATACTACTTTAAAATAAGTCTCTGAATCACAAATGAATCGCTTTCCCAAAAGGGATATCTCTGCAAGAGTCAAAAAATAGATTTACAAATTCAATTTTTTTCGGAAAATTTAGGTTCTTAAAGAACTCTTCAAAATCCTGATACTTAAAATCGTAAAAGTAAATGCATTTTTTCATAGGAACTTTGGGATTGGGCTCCCGTGGACCAATAAATATTTAGGTACCAAGAAAAAACAAATAAATTTAGCTAGGGATTGGTTTAAATGATGTATAGAACAATCGATAAATTTGGATGACCATATACTAGGAATAAAGAGGGGAATTTCTTCAAAATATTTCAATACTCACAAAACTTATGTGGAAGGACCTCTCTCGATGTTGAAGAAGATTCTTGTATATATGGTTGAAAGTATGTCATTAATATAATTGTTTGACAATTATTAAGGATTAACTATTTCATGCAGTGATTTATTTAGCCACTCTTTGATGCATTATTTCATCAGGGGAACTATTATATCACATTTGACACATAGATCAAATATTTCCTCCTCGATATATTAGGCATCCATTCATAGTTATGTAGTTGTATTTGTTTTTTCTTCATTGTTATTAACAAATGTAACTAACCATTTTTTAATTTCATCTATAGGGAAATCTTTCAAGATATCGAATTTGAAACCCATTGATGTCTTGATAACCTTTAGCTCTTCCTTTAGTATATCTTTAGAGATGAGAATATATTATTTAATCATTCATGGCCCTCAAATGTCCTCAAAAACTTTAGCGACCTTAAGAAAGGTATTTCTTCTTTTATCAATGATATTTGAATGGTCAATAACATTTTGATTCTAGCATACCAACCATCTTTGATTTGCTTATGTCTCTTAGGCCCCAGGAGACTTTGTTGCGTTCTTCGAAATTCACTAAGTGAGCCAATTTTATGAACAAAAGTGGATAATTCACTATAAACAAATCTTCGATCCTTTTTAAGATACTCAAAAAATGAATAAATTATTTGTGCCAAATTTTTTTAAGTGTATGGCAATTTCCCATAATGTGTCAATAATTTTCATTCTTTTATTGATATTATTTACAATGTAGGACCTAATTCTATTTAAGCGTGTTGCTTTTCGTACTTGATGGGGTATCCCAAGTGTGTTTACCATTACCTCGGGTGCTTGGATGGCCAGAGGGATCATGAATAAAGGAATTGGATTCAGAGCCTCTTTAAGCTCATTTATTCTCTTCTTCAGTGTCAAATTCTTCCCCTTCTATTCTATAAGAGGGTGTGACATATCTTCACTAGAATTTTTGTGGAGCTTTAGAAGTCCACTAGATCCTACATCGAAAATGTCCAATTATATTCGTGACTAAATAGTAACCCTTTTATTTTCAACTTTTATCTTTTCCACCCATAGATTTTTATTGGTCCTATCATAGTGTGCATCTTGCATGGTTTGGGAATGGTCATCAAATATGACTGATTCCTCTGTAATTTCTTCAAACATTCTTTAGGTTTCAATCATGCAAGATACAACCTAGTCAAGTAGTGTGGTCCTATTAACTTCCATGTCAATTGTCTCATCTATAATTTGAGCCTCCTGATAAATTTTACTCTTTAATGAATCAACAGTGTGCAATATTTCTAGGATCGCATTAGGAGGTGTGTTATGAGGAATTTATGATTGTGAAAAAATGTGAATTCCCTATACTTAGTGGACTGGTCTAGAATAATAGAAGACAAAGAATGTATAATTTTCCTTAGAGAAGCTAGAGAATGGGAAAGAGGCCTACCTCGAATATGTAGAAAAATTATCGTTCCTCCTCGCTTGTGAGCTCCAATTGTAGCTCCAAGTGCTATAATTAGAACTTGCACATACGACTAAAACAAGCAAAGGTTCTACAACAACCAAGTAGCCTAATATAACATCTCTATTCAATGAATCAGCAAGGCATTGAAATACATGAGTGCAAACATGATACAACACATATAGGAAAACAAGATACTCTTTGTATTAATAGAAATAGGAGAGAGTTTACAACCATAATGATCTAGGTGGATATTGGTGGCCACTCGCCTATTCCACCCAAGGCCCCTAGTTAGTTTCATCTATTTCCTTGTTCATTTCAACATTTACTATTTTTAGCATTTTTTCGGGTCCTGAACTTCCGGAGAAGTTTTGACCCGCTAAATGGCGTTTTTTGGGGCACTGCAGCAAGTTCATGGCCATAGGCGTGGGCTTATGATGAAACTTGTAATACTCAGGGAGACCTTTCCAACAAGGTATCATATGCACCAAACGGAGATAATATGACCAAGTTACGACCCCGGGAAGTTGGCTGCCCAACTAACCCTAACAAGGCCCACAAACTCTTGGTGTTACATCTCTTGGGGTTAGGGTTTTGGTTGTTTAGGGTTTTCTCATGTTTTGCAATAATAAATAGGCCCTTGAGCCTCATTGTAACATTGTTAAGATGCATGTAGCCGCCACATCTATTCTAAGAGATAAGCTACCATCACTCGAGCTATCTTATTTCCATTCTGTTTGTAAGCATAGTTTAATATTTTTCTATTAATGAAATGAAGTGTCTTTTTGCTACATCTTTGTGTTTATGATTATATCTATAATTTTTTGCATTCATGTTTAAGTTTGGATCAGTGGTATTAGAGTGGTCTGCTCTTTCTCTGTTTTTCTTTGCATGTCCCCAACAAGGTCAGGGTATAAGGAGTTAGGGCTTGATCTGGCTGAACCATTCCAAGATCAGCCTCGCAAAACCCGAAAATCTCCCATGGTTGAATAAATGAAAGATGAGGGGGTAGCAGATCCTTTCAAAATGTTTCTCGAGGAAGCCCTCGAATGACAGAGGGACGCGATGATGGATAAATTTTCCCAGATCCTTCGACAGCTACCCACAGGCAATGCATCTTCATCCAACAGCCACTCTAGAGGTGCCATTCCTTTTAAGCTACAAGTTAACTTAAATATTCCCATATTCGAAGGCCTGATAGATTTAGACATCGTAGATAAATGGTTAAATCTATTGGAAGGATATTTTTCAGTTCATGACTTTTCCAATCGGGAAAAGATTACTTTTTCACTTATTAAAGTTGCCCCACATGTCAAGGATTGGTGGGAAACCTACTGTGAACAAAAGGGCGAGAGTGAACCCTCGTTGTTTTCACTCGTACCAACTTGGAATTCTTTCTAAGACGCCATCAAGCAACAATATTACCTTGTCGGGAGCTATGAAGACAAATACATAAAATGGACCATGCTACAGCATGGAAGGGACCAAGATGTGCTAGAGTTCACAAATACTTTCCATACCCTTCATACGAAGCTAAGTATCAAGGATACTGAGTGGCATTTGGTGCTAAAGTACCGCGGCTTTCTACACAAGTGCCTCCAGGACGAGGTGGAGTTCCTGGATATTTCCTCGCACGGCACGGAGTATTGATACGATATAAATATTGAGCCAAAGTTTAAACAAAAGAAACAGGACTTTGGATCTGCGAATCAAAAGCAAGGAAAAGGCACCCCCAAATCACAGAACAAAGGACCAAGCCAAGGTGGCGCTACCCAGGACATCCCATCGAAGTCGTAAGAAAAGAACAATACCCCAAAGACGAAGAATGACACGGGTTAATGGTGTGAGTTCCATAAGAGCTCCACTCACAATACAAGTGAGTTTCGGGCCAAGCAATCACTAGTGACCGAGATGAAGGCTTCCAAATCAGTCACAGGTTCTGACTCTGAGTCAGAACCCAATAAGGGAACTTACAAAGGGAATAAGATCATTGATGCGGAGCCCAGTGCCACCGTGGCCACCACCAAGATCCAAAAGGTTGAGCCTGAAGATCGAGAGGAGGGGGAACGCCTCCTCCACTCACAGATGTGGGTGAAGGATTCTCCACTGCAGTTTATTGTCGACAGCAGGAGCCAAAAGAACCTCATTTCAGCAAAGGTCATGAAGCGGTTGGGCCTAAATACTATAGCACATCCACAGTTGTACACCATCGGGTGGCTTCACCAAGGACGAGATCTTCATGTTAGCCAGCAGTTCCACCTTTCCTACAACATCAAGCCCTTCATAGATGAGGTAGTGTGTGACGTTACTCCTCTTGAAGTTTGCGATGTATTATTAGAACAACCATATTTATGGAAGCGACATGTTTTATATGAGTCTAGACCTCGCTCTATTATTATTACTTTTTCTAATAAGTTGTACAGGATACTGGAGTGAGCCCCACCTACCGCCATCTCTTTGATCACTGCAAACAATGCAGTAAGATCATTTCCTAGACTAGGAAATTTATTTTCCTTATGATTCGCCCCCAGGAAAAGAATAAGGTTGTGGACATGGCTTCCAGGAAGGGCTCCTTTGCATAGTAGTAGCATATGGACAAAGTCATGGAGGAGTACAGGGATATTTTCGCCTCACCCACAAGGATACCTCTACACTGTCAGGACAAGCACTCCATCGATCTAACCCTGGGCGTGTCACTAACCAATGGACTGATCTATCAATGCTCTATTCTGTAGAATGATGAGATCAAGAGGCATATTCAAGAAATATTGTAGAAATGGCACATCAGGCCAAGCACATCACCTTGTGGGAGCCCGATTGTATTGATACAGAAGAAGGATGGGACCTGGAGGCTTTGTATTGACTATCGAGTGCTGAAGAAGATCACTGTCTAGAATAGGTACCCAATCCCATGGATTGATGACCTTCTGGACCAGCTTAAGGGGGCCAAATATTTCAACAAGATTTACTTGAAGTCAGGTTATCACCAGGTGCCTATCAAACCCTCCGATGTGTGGAAGACTGCCTTCAAATCCAAGGAGGGCCTTTTCGAATGGTTGGTCATGCCGTTCGGATTGACGAATGCCCCTACAACCTTCATGATACTGATGGATGACATCTTGCGACCCTTCACCAATGCATTCATGGTGGTGTATTTAGATGACATCTTGATCTTCAGCTAGAGTTAGCAAGAGCACCTCCACCATATTCAACAGGTCCTTCAAACCCTGCACCAACACAAGTTGTGTGCTAAATTGGGTAAATGTGCCTTTGGCCTAACCCAGGTTCAATATCTGGAGTACAACTTTGATGATCAGGGTGTACATGTTGACCCATCCAAGATACAAGTCATTCAGGATTGGCCAGCCCCAACCACTCTAACATAGCTCCGCAGCTTTTTGGGTCTTGCCAATTTGTACCATAGGTTCGTGTTGGGTTTCTCTCATATCACTTGGCCTTTAAGTCAAGTCACCAATGGTAGAGCGAAAGAAAAGGTTTTGGGTTAGAAACCCAACAACAAGTGTTCTTTGATTTGAATAATCACCTTTTTTATACACTAATGCTCACATTACCAAACCTGCAACAACCATTTGAGATTGAGACAGATGCCTCTGACTATGTTATTGGTGCGGTTCTTACTTAGCATGGGCATCCAGTGGCTACCACAATGAGACACTTTCAGACGTAGTTTGAAAGTACCCCACTTACGACAAAGAAATGTATTCAATTGTGCAGGCCTATCGTCAAAGGAAGCATTACATTCTAGGGAAGGAAACAGTCATCTACACAGACAACCAACCTCTATAGTTCAGGCAGACACAAGCAAACTTGTAAAACGATCACCATCAGAAATGGTCCACCTATTTACAACAGTTCCATTTGAACAGTTTTGTGTGTTGATTCTACAATATCGTTTCTTTGGGGATAATAGTTGGAATATCAACCTATAAGTTTTCCATACCATCCATAAAACTCTATGAACTTAGACCCAATAAAAATAGAACCATTATTTGTGATAAATTTCCATGGCACTCTATATCATGTAAGGATATATTCCTCTAGAAAGTGGATCAAATTCTCTATATTAGCTTGCTTCAACATATTTCCTCGAGCCATTTAGTAAAATAATTATTCGTAATCACAATATAAACATGTCTAGCACTTGATCTAGGATTAATTGGTCCAATAACATCCAACTCCCATTGAGAAAAGGGAGTTTGAACTATATTCATATTTAGGAGAATGGTTTCTCTCTTTTCTCTTCCTAAATGTTTTTGACATGGAGCGCATTTACTTACAAAGGCATAAGGTCCATAAAAAGATTTGGCCAATAAAATCCAACTTTGATAATTTTATAGGTTGTTATGGTAGGGGAAAAATGTCCTCCACATATCCTTTCATGTATTTCCTTTATAATTGTAACATCCTTTGAATCTAGAATACATGCGACCAATACTCCATCATGGCTTCTTCATAATAAAACTCCAAAGGTCAAGCAATAAGAATTAGATTTCATCTTCAATGCTCTCCTTTCTTTACCTATCGTGCCAACTAAAAATTGTCTGGATTTTAAATAGAAGATTATGTTTTTCTATAATTCATATGTAGACAGTGACTAATTATCACCATTTCCATTATGAGATGCAATGTTAACCGCTTCAAGTATTACCATCAAATGTTTTATCTCGATATTAAATTCTTGTAATTTTTATAACCAATTTTCCCATATAACTTCTTTCATTTGTTGAGTCAACGTCATTTTGATCAGTGGATATGGTACATATGCAATAGTATGCAAGGTCAAGATATAACTTCTAAGGTATGTCACATATTTAAGGATGGAAAAAGCTTGCTTTTCCAACAAGGAATAGTTCAACTCATGTTAATGAGAGGATTTTCTCATGAAAGCAATTGGATTTTCTTCCCTCAATTCCTTTTTTTTTGAGTTAAAACTAAAACTATAGTTTTATTAAATGCATAAGTATAAAGAATGAATTCCTTTGAATAATTCGAGCTAACTAGTAACAAGGTTGAGGATATTTCCCTTTTAATGTTTTCAAATTCCATCTACTACTCGTTTGTCCATTTAATTTTTTCATCCTTCTCAAGTAATTTGTTTATAGGTTTGCCAATAATCATTGACCTCTTATAATCAAGAAGACTATAATCATTGACCTCTTATAAATTTTAAGATGCATGATTCATAACAATTCCAAACAAAGATAGGTAAGAATATTTTAAAAGAATGCAAGTCCATTAAACTAGTTGTTGAGGAGCAATTTTTCACCAAACCATAGGAATCAAATATGGATTCCACCCCTAGGCCAAACCATGATACCACCAAGGTGAACAAACTAGCTAAAGAACTCCCTTAGGTCTCTTACCCAACCTAATTGTTCTCAAACTCTATGAAATTATGTAGCATATAACACTATAGGAAACCATCCATCCATCACATACATGGCACTCCCTTCCACTTCCCCACACAATACAATAGAGATATTCCTCATTCTAATGAACAATCCCTCACAATTTTCTTCCCTCTAATGTTTTCAAGTGTGTACAAAAGGAGTATAGTTTATATTCTTCCTTCATTTAGGAAAAACCCATTAGATTTTTACTTGGATCTTGAGTACTCAATGAATGGCAACTACAATCTGCAAGGAAATGGATGGTTTCCTAAAAAAAACAACCTATAACATCTTCTACAATGTTCAATCTCTCTTCTCAAGTCCATTGTCTTCTCTTTTGAAACTCAATTAGGTCAATCACGGGTTTTAATCTCAATCTCAAGCATGAAAATGTAGTTCCCAAGGCACAAACATTGTCGATAATTAAAACAATTGCAATGGAAAAAAGCACAGACATTTCACAACCACTATGATTTTACATTCGTGGGTGACTTAAACATTAACATCCATACACATAATCACAAAAGAAAATATTGAATAAACTACATATAAAAACTATAACTACAATAGATATAAAGAAAATATCAACCAAAAACAAATAACCATGGAGATTCTCAACCTGGTTTTGTTACAATATCATGGCCAATACCATGGCTTATCAATACCACATGCCCAAAAAACTATAACCCATTCCGTAGTCAAAATATTTTATATAATTTAATTTTATAACATTTTTTAATTCGATTAAAAATCAAAAAAAGCATAACAATCTTTGAGATAAATCTCAAATCTTTATTGTGACTATTCTATCCTAAACTATTTCTAAAAGAATTTTGTGGATATTAATTAAAATTTAAATCCCTTAGCCTTACCATCTACCTATTAATTAGCCCAACCATATAAGTTAAATGGTTGATAAATGCATATCACCTCATGATGTATCTCATGTTGCCAAGATTTAAAATATATATATATATAATCATAACCATAAAATTAACTAAATTATAACTTTATTTTATTATTAATTATAAAAAAAATAATATATGAGTTAAATACACACACACATATATATAACATGTAACAAGATTCTTAAACATGGAGATTCATGCTTCCACTTGACCATGGGTATTCTTAACTGTAAATAGGTTTTGTTACAATACCATGGGCCAATACCATAGCTTTTTCAAGAAGAAAAAATCAAACATGTTCTATTACAAAATAAAAAACATGTTTACATCAAGGATAATATTCCATGTCAATATCAACAAAAAACCCAGGAAGGGTCAATACCACAGCTTACTAATACCACATGCACAAAAAACTATAACTCATGTTCATATGCACATGTTAATATCACATTTTTTTAATTAATCAATTTAACTAAAAGTACAATAAGGGCATAACTACTTTTGAGATAAATCTCAACCTTTGATATGTGACTACTATTAAGAACATTCTAGAATGGAGGTTAAATCTCTACAATCCACCCATGCTCTGTTCTAAATAGATGTGTAGTTAAAATTATGGAAGTCTTAATGATTAAACCTTAATCTTTAACTATATTGTAATTCTAACTTAATTATTCTAATTGAAAATTCTAAATCTATTATAAGTTTGGTTTAATTGTTTTTTAATATTGAATATATATGCAAGTTGATTATGTCAATTGGGGTTATTATCTCTCCCACCTAGATTTAATTCGTGACAAGATGACGAGAAATATTCCATGCCATTGAATATTCCCTTCCTGAAATATTCACTTTCGCCCTTAGGCTGAGAGAGGGGATGATTTCCTTGAAAATATGCGAGTCGATTATGTCAAATTGGGTTATCTCAAGTGGTTGGGTAGAATGGTTGTTATCTCCTCCACCCAAGTTCAATTCCTTGCAAGTGACATGATGATGAGAAATAGTATTGCAATGGCTAATTAATCTATGAAAATTATTCTATTGACCCTTACTCTAAATTGTTATTTAATATTAATATATATTTATGAATTATTGAAAAATACAATAGAGATATATTGATTATTAATTTATTTAATTATTTGAAATAAATTGTTATTTAATATTAATATACATTTATGAATTATATTGACCCCAACCCCTGCATTACATATTTCTTGATTCTCCCGAACCGCAATAGGCAAGGGGGATTCCTTTCCCAATTATAACCTCACCCCACTCCACACCTCCACATGTGCCTCCTCTTCAAAAGTGTGTTGATTTCTTCTTTCTCCCCCAACACCCCCTCATGTTCCACTTCCCACAACACTATACGACATACGGCCCCACACCATCAAGTGACAATCACAAGATTACATGTGGCATCGGATGGTAAAGGTTTTAAGATTATTGAATGCCGGTGATAAAGAAGTTTGGCAATAGTGTACAAGATCCTTTTGTTGTTTTATATATGGGAAATTGACATTTAACTTTCATCAAGGGTTTGGTTAAGCAGTGAAAGGATATTGATACATGGTATGAAGTTTTATTGGAAGATGTTGTCAAAGAAATGCATTCAGTTCTTTGTTGGCGACAATGTTAATGATTACCCTATCATGATAAATATTTCATTAGTTCACTATGTATCACCAATACCTATACCTCTCTAGCGAGTAGAGGAGGGAAAGAAAATCTTGGACCTCATGCATGCTACATTAGGATATTTTTTTAGTTTTACAGAAGCAGTGGTTTGGTGTGTTAATTCATTGACCTAGAGCATATATCATTAAATTTGAGGAACAAGGGGTATTCAATGTTCTTCTTATAGCAACAATGTTTATTAGGATGTGCAAAGTGCTACAATCAACCTAATAATTCAAAATGTTATAAGTAGATGGCTTCATAAATGTTAGGGGTGGCAATTTATGGAACAAGTGAAGAGTTGAACCAAAACAAGGGCCAATTGGAAGCATATCTTAAATATTGCATTCTTTTCCAACTCATATCATGAAATACTATGGGATTTCCCATCATTATTGGGCATAGATTCACCACCTAATTTCAGAGGTATGTGGCTTACATGGCTTATATTTATTACAATGTTCCATTGAGAAATGAGGGTTTTGATTGGGGAAGCTTCTTCCCAATGAGATTTCTCACTAAATTATAGAGTGCACAAGGGATAAGGGATAAAAAGTTTATGCCTGAGCATTCTACGACATGTTTGACAGCATGATTGTTTGAGGCAATATGTGCAATGAAATTGATTATGTATAGTTGTGCTACTCAATATTATGCAATTAGAATGCTCATCGCCACTTCTATAGAGTTCACAATGCTTTTGTTTGTGTAGTGAAAATATTTTTAATTGAGGTTGAACTAGAGAAACTATCTATCGAAGGTAGAAAAGATTAATGGGAAAAAGGAGAATATTTTACAAGAATAGGAAAACTTACATTCAATTACATGGTGTTGAACCAGAACTCAAACTAACTTGAATACTACTTCTACTTCTAATTAACTCAGTCAACAAGATCAACTGCTTATACTACTATTATTCAAACTTGTGATTATGTTGGTTATGGATGGAAACTTCAATTACTTCACAAATTCATGTTGAGTATTTCCAGTAATTTTGTGGGTGGGACTAAAATGGATTTAATTTATAAAAATCACAAAATAATAAAGCAATTTATTGATATGCCTTTTGAATTTGTTGGATATGATATTAAACATTGGACATTTGCAAAGCATGGCTTGGTAAATGAACACTGTCAATTTGAAGGAAACTAAAGAAATCCCAATGTATGATCCAAAAAGGATATTCAAAACCTAAATGATGGAAGTTAAATATAGTTCTAATTTCCCAAATTCTAAAATCCTAGACAAAGTGGAAAATTTTGTTTAAGAAACCAAAGAAAAATAATAATGAAGTTGATGAAGACAAAGAGACTTCTAATAACCCTAGTTTTAATTGTGATTATGAGGATTAGAACCCCAAAGAAGATGTCAAATTGTGGATAACTCAAACTCTAATGTCCCTTCTTGAAGATGTCAAAGAATACAACATATATTTGTTGAGGTTAATACTTCTTGTATCGTTTCCAAAGGTCAAGGTAGAGGTTAGTAATTTGGACCCTAATTTCACCACTAAGAAGAAAAATTCAAGTCTTGGTCCGAGTGATACCAATTCTACTTAAAAGGACATTGATACATCATGTGTTAGAGATGAATAAGAAAAATATCAAAATAGTTCAAGGCATGATGGATTAGGTGACTACCCCAAGAAAACTAAAATAAATAATGAGCATTCAACACAAGTTCTTATTGAATGGAAGATATCTAAAGATGGTAGCAACCAAAGATTATTAATAAATATCTTGTTGAAGGGATTGAAGTCCTAGAGGTAAATGATGATCAAAATAATATTGATTTGACTGGGATTTCTCCATGGGATATCACCTAATTTCAAAGCTTGCAATATCTCCCTATGTTTGAGGATAACTAAGTTACTTTACACAATGTCAATTTTGATACATGGAAGAAGAAGTTGCATGTCAAAAATAAAGGAAAAGGATAAAATTATTTTGAAGGAAGACAATCTAGGTAATTTTGATGTGTGCAATTAAAGGTTGTTGGCATTGTTAGAATTTTTAAAGTCACTAGAGATTCATTGAAACATATGATGCAGGAGAAATACTTGCAAATCAAAGGTTAAAGACTAGGTTTATACTAGATAGTGTTTGTAAACATGAATCTATAGTCAAGAAGCCCCTTTGTATACATGCTAATGATATAGAAAATAAGATAAAATGTTGAAAGTTGGAGCAACAAAAGAATTAATTTTTAACATTAAAAGAATTATTGACAGCTACCTCGAAGATGGGACTAAACTCTTCATCCATATTTGTGGCATAGCTAACAAAACCTACATGTTTTCCCAAAGATTTCTTGTTTTAAAACAAAATATTGAGCATAAAATTAGAGCAATAGAAAATTCAATGAGAACTATGATAACTTGTTTATTGATAAAGTGAAAAAACTAAATATGTTTAAAAGATGGAAGAATTTTTTTTCTTCTAACACAAGGCTAAAGGAAATTTAGACATGTTGGAACTGCTAGCTAAGAATTCTTGAGACAATTGATCCCAAATTGTGATGAGATAAATCAAAGAAGATGAGGGTAGAAACTCTTAAGGATATGTTAGATTGTTTGTTTCATAAAGTGAAAGCACTAAATACCTTTAAAAAATGGAAGGAAATGTTGCCTTTTTCACACAAGGTAAAGAAAATTTGGAGATGTTGGAACTAAATTGTAAGAACTCTTAAGACAACTTATCCAAAATTATGCTAAGATAAATCAAAGGAGATGCGAGATTTTACTGAGGAAAAACAATGTAAAACTATAGGTTCCACAATGTATAAATGAAGGAAAACAACTCGTTGAATAAGAATGAGGCTAAAGTTGTGGAAGAAAATGTTGACGTAGTAATGAGTTTTGATCAATTAAAGAAAATATAGATGTTGAAATTAGAAAATAGTTAACAAAGTTTCTCATCAATAATGTGGAAATCAATTCATTGATTAATGAATGGTAAATTTTACTTCATGAAGTTGATGAATATTTTCTTGAAGTAAATTTTAATGAAGAGGTCATTGTGGACTAACAATGAGAATTTATAAAAAAAATGGATTGATCAACTCTTTACTTCAATTATTAATCCTAACCAACTTCAACAATCTCAACTAATTCACTCAAACATAAATTAAGATTTAACTATGGTAGAAAGGTTGTTTTCTAAGATTATCTCCTTCCAAAATTTTATTAGTCTAAAAAAATATTCATTTTCATTTATATCTTCTCCACCTTAGTCTATTACTTTCATTGCTCATTGTACCCTGACTGGGTTTAATTTCTTTACTCATTGTACCCTGACTAATTAAGTTCAATTTCTTTATTCATTGTACCCTGATTGAGCTTAATTTCTTCTAATATACTCTACCAAAGGTCTTGTCTATGAATTTGGTCTATAGATTCTCCATCCCAACAGTCAAAAGTGAATGCATTTCATTTTATTAAATATTTAGATATAACTCATTAAAACTTCCTTGTAATGTTTCCAAGCAAATAGATTTATTTGACTTTTTTTTATCTCTATGTTCCTCTAGAAACTCTAAGAGGAAACATGATTATTATGATTTTGTAGATTTTGCCACGGCTCATTTTCATGTAAATTCTCGAGCATGTTTTCTCTATATACCTCTTGATTTAAAAAAAATTACTCTAAAATCCCTTGAATGACCCACAATCATCACTTTTACTTTCCTTTGCTCTGAACATATGAATTGAGCTTTCTTTTTTTTCTTTATGTATCTTTTGGAGGTATGGATTTTATATTTTAGCATGTTGATTTGCAAAATTTGATAAATTATATTTTATAATGACTCCAAAGATTTATCATATCATTTAAGTATGATTTATTTATAAATTTTAATATTACTTTTATTTAAGTGATTTTAATGTTTTTATGTGATTAAATAAAATATTATTTTATGTTACACATTTTGGTAATAATAATCAAACTATTTTTTCAATGTTTTGGAGGAGAAGCACCTCCTTACGAATGATTTTCTAGTCCTCAAAAGGAAATAAACTCCTAATAGTTAAGACAATTTGCAATCTCGATAATGTAATCCACTTTACTGATGGGCAACAGTGCGAGAATGTGAAATTGCAAGTAGCAATTGAGAAAGGAGAATTATGCCCCCTGCAAAGTTACAACATTTATATGTTTATTAAATATTAAACAACCAATTTTATATTTTTATTTTTATTTTTTATAATGTTGAAAATAAATATATAATATTTATTTTATATAATTTTATAAAAATATTTTTAATAATAAATTGAAAAATTAGATTAATAAGTGATGAATAATTCAAATATTTTAAATAGAGTTTAGATCATTTTAAAATGTTATTTTTTCTTTTCGAATTAATATTAACTTTTTTTTCACTCTTATTAATAAAATTATAATATTTTAAAAGACAATTTATTTTTTATCATTTTTATTATAGGTGTATGAAATTAAAATATATGATGATAACATTTGAGCAATTACAATTTTTTTGTTAGATGGTAAGAATTATGTAATAAAATACTTATGAGTGGGCAAATGCCAATGCAATAAATGCAGCTTTCTCATAAACAAATTATTGCAATAAAAACCATAAATTTTTTATCCAAATTTGCTGCTATGGAAATTGAATAGAGGCAAAGGTGGTGATGGGCATGGAGAGGTAGAGCAAGAAACCACGAGGACATTGTAGAAAGTAGAAAATATAGTGAAGTGAAAAAATACATTAGTGTCACTATAGAACGAAGAAAAGACAATAAGTGACATAGAAACAATCTAGAGAATGCAATAAAGAGAGTAGCAATGAATGCAAAGAAAATGAAAAAAGTAGAAATTAAGACAATTCTCTGCATATGTGCTTTGCAAAACACAAATAAAAGGCAAGAGCTTTCAACAAAAGTGAGAAAATAAAACTTTTGAGAAGGGAAAATGCATTAAAAAGGAGGGTACATGGTAGGAACCATTGTTATCATAAAAAAAGGTTCGCCCTTCTCACACAAAAAATGGTATTGTCCTTGTCAAGTAGGTATGTAATTACATATTGATGAAAAAAGTAGGATCGAAAAATAAATCTTCATCTTTCTCATTCATGAGTAATTCAATATTATTCATTATATATAGATAAGGAGATAAGATATATAGGTAATGAATAAGAAAGTAGAATTTTAGGGTTTTATCATTTGTGATTCCAATGGAAAAAAAAAAAACAAAATGGATATTGGAAAAGAGAATATTGAGCATGGACTAGAGTCCCAAGACAACTAGTTTATGGTTCTAAATGAATGTATTATAGGCTTGGAATTTTAATGGCCTTTAATATCCTCGTCAAATACTACACATATTTTGTCAATAATTTGGGTGTTTCATATAAAATAATTGTCTCACTTTGGAATCATAAATGTGCAATTCATCATATCAAAGTAACCATAATTATCAATTCAATGTGGAGATGATCATGCCTTCACGTCATTAGCCAAATTTAGTGCATTTTGTGATTTATAAATATAAAATGTTAAAAAAAATATCACTTCTTGAGTTCATATATGCATGAGCCAATAGTAACACATCTCAATTCATAATTTAACACTTTCAATTCCCGATGCCTTGCCAAACATTTTGAATATTCCCACTATCAACGTGACAATTATGTTATTTGGAAAGAATATTATTTTTAGCATTTCCCTCCAAGAAAAAACTCGAGTAATTTGTTACAAAAGCACATAACCAACTGCCAAGTTGGAATATATTACATTTAAAAAGATGATCCATGCAACTTATCAAATTAACAAAATGAAATGTAAATGTACTATGTGGAGAAGTGGCAAAAGCATTTAAAACTAGGAGCACATTCTTAACACTAATATTGCTAAGAACCCAAAATAGTTATTAGTGTTCACACCAAATTATTATTGTTTTTGTATGTTTTCTTGTATGCTTTCCTTTAGTTATAGACAAGAAGGAATGGAAAAGTTGGTATATTATATAATGTATCCATTTGAGGCTCATAGCTACTCTAGCAATAGTATAGAAACTTGGTTGTAACATAGGTATGGTCAAGATATTAGCTTTCAAGGTTACCCTAAAACCATTTCCATTGTGTTTGGGATGCATTATAGGATTTCGGGTACATGGTGTATGATCAGCCACTTGATGTATACTGTGTATTTGCACGTTGTAGATAGTTTACTCGGTGATTATTTAACCATTGTTAAGTATTTTCCATGGTCAGTGATTATTTAACCATTGTTAAGTATTTGCATGGCATACTTCCTTAGACCATTGGAAATCCTCAAATAGTGCAATATCATTCTACATGCAAGCCACATGGAGGAGGTAGTTTTCTTGGAGAACTCCTTGCATTAGAGCATATGGCATTCAAGAGGTGGGTATTGAATCCTAGAAAATATCGAGTAGCTTGGATGCTTACATGGAAGCACGTAATTGACTTGAGGATGCCAAAGTTGCAATAGTGTTCATACAAGGGGAGTGGACCAAGTGGAGTACATGCCTTGGAGGGCTTGTTGGAGTCAATGGACACTTGCATGAAGGGCATTGGACGCATCTCATGAACTACCTTTAATTTGGAGCCTTGCTTGTGAACAACATCACCTTGTAGGCTAACATATGTAACCTTGTAGTGTGTCACTCCACATGGGTGATCTTACATGTATCTTTGTATTGTTGGCCTCCCTTCCCTCTGATTGATATATATATAGAGAGAGAGAGAGTCATTTCATATTCAATCTTATAAATTGTATTAGAGTTATGACTAAGAGAATCACACTAGTCTTCCTCTCTCTCTTGGACTTTCATATGCAATTTATCTCTCTTGTCTTGTAGTTACTAAGGTTGTTGGAGCTTCTTGGAGCATCTTGAACACTAGGGTTAAGGTTTCATCCTTGGAGACTTGAAGATCATGATATTGAGATGAAACCCTAGGTTGTACTTGGTGAAATGAAGAAGAAAAGGAGATGAATTGCCTACGAGGGCATGTCGATAGCATGTAGTTTGTTGGAGCTCCTTAATGTGAGCTAGAGTTTTCACTATTTTTCCCTATCTAGGGTTTTGGAGAGTTGGATGATTGCAATAGCCTAGTGATAAGATTATGATATGTACGTGAACTTCATATTTATGCATATTAATGGAGTTTCAACTGTCCCAAATTGCCTTTATTACAAATTTGATTTTCAACGATCTATTTTTTCATGATTTTGTAATTTTTGGCACGCATATACATCCCTCCTTTAGAGTGGAAAAAGTGGAGAAAATGCCTAGGAAGGTTTGTTAGTTGATGGAGACTTCCATGAGGAACATTAAACGCATCTCATGAAATTCCCTTGATTTAGAGCCTTGATTGTGAACAACATCACCTTGGAGTGTGTATATATATATATATATGGGGCAAAGAGAGTCCTTCCATAATCATTTGTTCATAATAATCCATGGCAATGAACCCTTTCATAATTAAAGGATTATTATGATGGTTATTACAATCAGTGAGTGATTATGAGAGTCCTTTCATAATAATCTATATCGTTTTTGCTCTACATTTGAGTAAAGCATTTCCTCATGCCTCAAAACACCATTCTCACCATTCTCATGATTTCCCTTTGATTAGAGTTGAAATCATGCCTAATATAAAGTTGATGTCACTATATTTGTAGAGTAAGCTTTTTAGTAAAACAACAGTGCTTTCGTCATCTTCTAATTTTTGCCTGATGTTGTATTGATGCATCGATGTATAAATGCCTTGAGTGCATCAATGTCACTAGAAATATATTCATCTTTCCTTATTTTGACTTCAAAAAATTGCTTTATTAGCAAATGGTTTGCATTATGAAATTTTAATCCAAACAATTTATTTAATTGTCCATAATTCTTGTTATCATTTTGACAAATTTAAATGGTGAGATCCATGTATTGATATTTAGATACCAATATTTGATTTGGCTTTGCTCTCTTCTATCATCCATCCACTTGACTTTTCATACTTCATGGGATGGAGTCATCTGTCTCATTTGCAATACTAAGAGGGCGGAAGATGAAATGAAATTTCTCTTAGATTGTCCATCTCATACTCACATTTGATCTAATTTTCAAAATATTTGTCACGCTATCAACGTCCTTGACGTTTTCAGGGAGTAGAACTATAGTGATCTATAGTGATCTTGGAATGTTTCTCTCATTGCTTTTTGAGCATAGAAATAAAATGTTAAATAATTAAAATTAATTTGTTACCTTCTTAAAGTCTAGTAAATCATACAGGTCTTAGTGGACATCAATCATCATCATCATCGATTAATAAAATGCTCATATAAAAAATTTAGAAAAGACACCAATCTATGTGACTGCTCAGCTTATAATTACAAGGCACCCAACTTTTCTCTTACTTCAAAGTTGTCTCTTTGAGACTACTAGAGTTCTATGTGCTAAAGCATGCAACTTTTCTTACTATACCAGTTCTATTTCTAAAATCATTTCAATGAGTAAAAAATCCCACTTCTCTTCCTATAACCGTATAGAATTATTGTCTCTCTCTATGGTGTCAAAACATTTGTTTCTAGCATATTTCTTGGGCTATAATACAGTTTGTGTATGAAAATATCCGAATAATATAGGTTGTGTCTTGCAATAAGTTTTCTTTTTAGCTTCCTCTTCCTTTCCACAATGTGCATTATCTTTTTTTCACTACTTTTACAGGAAAATATCTTTCCTACCAACTCAATTTTCTCAATAAATATTGCAATTTTTCTTTTGTGTTTTATTTCCAAATTCTTCCGAGAAATTAAAATTAATGCATATAAATTTCTTTTAAATAAATAAAATTTTAGCTTCTCAAACTTTAGCAACTCTGATATAGATAGCAATATATAAACTCTATTTCAGGAGAACATACTCTAACATCATGTTAAAAAGATGAACCTAGAATAACAAGAGAATGTGAAATATAAAATTTTATATAAGAAAGTCATGAAATACAATGTTGGAGATATTTCATCAATGATATCAATGTTACAATATAATGGGACTTTATTACGTTGTACTAGTGTTATTATGTTAATCCAACGTTATTGATTGCTCGGACAATTCTTTTTATTGCATGTTACCTCTATTTATTTTTGACATTGGTCAGTTTCTTCAATTTTTAACTTCTCTTACATGCTTGATTTAACAATTTGTTATTACATCACTGGTCTTTAATGCCTAGCTCTTTACATTGTGTACCTTAGAATTTATTGTCTAATCCTTGTATTCAATGTTGAAGTATATCTAACACCCCATAACTTTAACTTTAATCTATAACTTTA
The DNA here is from genome assembly GCA_031772625.1 of Pinus tabuliformis. Taxonomy (NCBI): domain Eukaryota; kingdom Viridiplantae; phylum Streptophyta; class Pinopsida; order Pinales; family Pinaceae; genus Pinus; species Pinus tabuliformis. The sequence continues at coordinate 593,058,944 of CM062813.1, forward strand.
ACTTTAATCTTGTTGCTAATTGTTACTGATCATAGGTCTTTAATGCCTAGCTCTTTACATTGTGTACCTTAGAATTTATTGTCTAATCCAAATTCTAATCCTTGTATTCAATGTTGAAGTATATCTAACACTCCATAACTTTAACTTTAATCTTGTTGCTAATTGTTACTGATCATAGGTTCTACTCTTCGATTCCTTTCAGGCAAGGCCCCATGATCAAGACCAACAGCTTACCCATTTACCATCCATGATACTTTCATTCCAAGAAGATTTAAATATAAAAAATTAAATTTAGTAGCATCTCTCGTTTCCTAAAATACCCAGAGTGATGGGTAATTGTGATGGGCACTTTAATTACTAGCCACAATAATCATAATCACAGATAACCCCAAAGGATATGATATGAAAAGAAAAATCAATGACATGTGATAAACATGTTCATCATAATATAAACATATTTATACTCATTACTATTAAGCACATAAAATCTATGCTTATATGTATGAATAATTAAATAAATATAGAACACTGAAAAATAGGTTGCTTTCTTAAGTGATCGTGTATCTTGTGTATTATGATTGAGAGTTTGATCCAAGAAAAAAGAAAGAAAGAAAATTATTTTTACGTCCACGAAGCTAAAGATAGTCTATGGGACAGATTGCTTCTTCATATGCTTGATGTATTCAGCCCTTTTTCTATGAAGTCTCACAATAAATGCTACCAGCTTCTTGACAAACCCCTTGCTAAATATAGATTATCCCAAGAGTTAGTTACCAGCATCTCCGCATAACTTTCCCTGTTGTCTTTGAAAATCTCACATTCTAAAATGAAAAGCTTTTTTGTTTCCAATTTTCAGGAAGAACAAAAAATGTGTACTTTTTCCTCCCACACTTAATATGACATTTTCCAGCATCACGTTTCACAACGGAGTTGATGAGAATTAGCCCTTAACTGAGCAATAAGAATTTTGGCTCTCCAAGAGATATTGGCCTCTATGTATGCTTTTGGTTGATGACTATAAGTGGGATTAAACACTTCAATATAGTGCTTATTCTTTCTCCCTAGCTCCTTATCCCAAGTACACTCGTGGAAATAATCCATAACAAAAGCTTTTATCTATTTGTTGTTTATGGGACACGTGTTCAAGCAAATACTCCATTCATTAAACCATTTGTTATTTTGTTGCATCCAAGTCTTTTTTCTATTGCACAATCTGTCATTAAAGACAACCTTAGGCCATCTACCCTCTTCCATTTGCTCAATTTTTTTAAAATACCTTATGACTCGCACCATAGCAATTGCTTCAATAGGAGCAGTCATGTTTCACTTAACAAGATAGCACAAGGAACTGCACATTTAATCTTGAATTTGTTTGTAATCAAACGCTTCTGAATTTTCTCAATTTGTTTCTGTTGCATGTCGGATGTAACGTTGGACCATAATTCACAACCATAGAGAATCACTGGAATCACTAGAAGCCCAAAAAGAGTTTGAGTGGTTTTCCAATCCCATAACTCTACCTCTCTACAGCTATTTTGAAAAGCATATAATGTTTTCCAACCCCCCAAAGTTCTTTTCTTTCTACAACCATCCCAACATAGATTTTTGTTAAAGTTAATTCCAAAGTATTTGTAATCCACAACTTCTTCCAGGGTGTTGCCTTCAAAGTAGAATTTATGCTAGTTATGTTTTCGTTTTCTAGAGAAAACCGCTACTTTCGTTTTGCTGATATTGACTTGCATCCTCACACTTCTACAAAAATGCCCAAGGGATAGTAAGTGCTCTTGCAAACCAAAAGCCGATTTAGCAATCAAAATAAAGTCATTTGCATATAAAAGAAGCCTTGTAACAAACTTACCCAAATAGATATCATCACCTCCTTGCGAATTTAATCACTCCTCAAGCTTGTCGATATATAACCAAAAATGGTAGGAGATAGCGGGCAACCTTGCTTGACTTCGAGATCGCTTCTAAAACTTTCAAAAATGTCTGCTGAAGTTCTAATTTTGACTTTCACCTCTTCATACAGCCTATGCACAGCCGCTCTCAAATGTTTAGGAAACCCAAGTTCCTCCATTATGTGCCAAAGCTTATCCCTAAGAACCGTGTCAAATGCTTTTCTGAAATCAACAAAGCAACAAAAGACTTCTTCATTTTCTCCCAAACTTTTTCAATGATGTGCCTTAAAGTTATACAATGATCAACTTTGGAATGTTTAGGTCTAAAACCTGTTTGCCCTTTAACACGCTTATTTCTTTCTTCTGCCCACTTGCTAATTTTATTTTCTAGAATGCTTCCAAATAGTTTTGCAAACAAAGGGTTTATCATAATGATCCTATAATTGAAGGAATTATTGACATCACCACTCTTGAAAAGAGGTATTGCCAGACTAGTTGTCCAATCTGTGAGAGCCCTTGTTATATGATGTTGTTGAAAAGTTTTATAATGTGAATCCTGTATGGGTCCTTCTCATTTCCAAAATGAACAGATCCTTCCCATTTCCAAAATGAACGCAGATCCCAGACAAACTCAGGTAGAATTCAAACCGTATATATATCTGGTACTGATCTCAATCGATCCAAGGGCCAGTGGGCCCTGATACAGTAACATGGCGTTCGACAGTGGAATAGTGCAAGCTATGTACACAAGTGTCCACAAACAGGAAACGGCAGGAAATGAGTTTCTGGAAATGAGAACGGCCAGGACCCGAAATTTTGGAAATGTTGGGATAGCCTCAATAGGAAATGATGAGAAACATATCAAACGGTTGCCGAAAACAGGAAGAAGAAGATTTTTGCAATGAATTATCCAGAATGGATGGGCTCTAACCCTGTCCACTCTTGCCCCAACTTTGCATATATCTGTATTGTGCTGTGCATACCTTCAAGAATTTTGGATGGGGTATATTCAGGCCAATTCTGATCACATGGATCTAGTTCTAGCCCATTCTGAATAACCAAACGCTGCACAACCAAATCATCCAGCGAACCTGGATGTTCAAACATTCTCCAAATATTTGCTATGGAATCCGCACCAGACCGTCATTCTTCACAGGGACAAAAAATACTCAGAAACCCAAAAATTACTTAGTTCGGATGGCATAGGCAATGGATTCTGTTGGTTTTCATGCGGTTATCTTAGCGTTCATATTCGCAATATTCAATATATGGGCAGAATTCTGTCCATGGCACCTTCATCATACAGATATGGCAGATGTAATAGAAAGCCAGTAGAAAGGCAGACTACTGGGCTTCTCATGCAAATTCACACACACCACCGCGGACTATCAATACTTTATACAGGCATTTGTTCCAAGGCTTTGCAAGTCTAGATGAAGAGACTTTCACTGTGAATACTCACGGGATTCTCTGCAAGTGCAGAAGATGAATGGTTCAACCAAGGCGTTAATAATAATTTCCCTCTCTTTTTTCGAATTAAGCTTTGGAGGACAGCGTGGGACTGCCAAACACCCTTTTTTGTTTCTGCTTTAAAAATAAGCATCAGCATTTAGTGCCAGAAACTGGCAAGCAGTTGAAAAGTTTCTGGAGAATGCCAGAAACATTTCACCAGAAGTTTCCGAAACATTTCCGTGCTGGTTTCTGCCACACCGAAACTCCTGTGACCGGAAAGGGTATCCAGGTATAATTAAGTCAAAGTCTTCAGCATTGTCTAAACATTATTATTTTTGGAGTTTTTCGTCAGAATTTGGTGAAAAAAATTTAGCCAAATATTGATCGTTGTTGCTTAAAATCGGTTTTTGATTGTATTTTAATTGTATATACAGATTCAGCACCCTGAAAAACCACTATGCACTCAGATTGTGGAGAGTTCACAACTCAAACATATGATTCCAACAAATCCCTACTGGATTCTGGGCAAATTAAACCAGAAAATATGTCAAAAAACCCTCCAAAAAATATAACAGATAGACTACACGAAAGTCTTCTACCTTTCACCCAGTGAACACCCGGAAACCTTTTCTGGTTGTTTGTGTGATGTAATTCTCTCTGTTCCCTGGTGTACTTGTTCAATTAAGTAATATATCCAGCATTTCAAAAAATATAATACTTTTACTGCAATAAAAATAGAACTTGGAATCCTGTATTTAAAATTTTGCTTCAAATTTAAAACCCCATGTGAGCATATTAAAACAGTGACTCTTATCACCTTAAGGACAAATAACAGAACAAAATACACTTAAAACTTGTTCAATTAATGACTGCCTTAGCAAGTATCATTAGTATTTTCAAGTTCGCTTTCCCCGTTGTTTATCTTTCAGAAACAGAGAGTTCATGATACATAAAATGAGAAAGTAAAGAACACATATTAAATATCGCAAAATGAGTTTGTTGGAGACAGTCACAATGTGTAGATAACCATTATTGCAAATACCTTATTTTGACACCATAGCTTTGGCTTCCATCCAGCGTGACAGCAACCTGCAGAAAAAACATACTTCTGTTCTTCCTGCGAAAAACTTAGGAAGTATTTGTTCTTTAAGCAATAAATTAATAAACTGTTTGACCATATGTGATGCAGATTATGAGATTGCAGTTCAACAACTCCAACTTCAGATGCAAAGAGATCATAAATGCAGAAAGGTAGAACCCAAAATCAATGATACACAATTAAATTACAAAAGAACAGGGAAAATACCAAAGCATGTTTTCAGTACACAATCATTTCCATTGGTGACAAAGCACCTCTCGATGAATAAAGTGATCTCTAGCTGAACACCTCAAAGCAAAGAGCCATCAAAATATTTCAACACTTTACCCCAATTGAGGGATGAAAAATATAGGCTCCCGTGCATCTAAGCTTCTACTGCTGCTGGTCTGACTTCAGGTTCTGAACCATGAACCCTCAAGCGATATATGCAAGTATGTGAAGGACTTCCATGATTTGATAGCACATCCAACTTGATCAGGTTTACAAGCTTTCCCGTTGAGTCAAGTGGAAGATTGAATGTCTGTACACTGCTCTTTTCGAGATCATAAGTGAATTCCCCCAGCAGAAACATTTGCTGGGTTTCCTCACTTATTTCTTCCTTTTGCTGATGAAGCCATCCAAAGATACGAAATTCCTTCGGAGCACTTGATCTATCATAAGCAACACTCTGCAAAGGTAGAGAACATTTCAAGCAAAAATTAGCAAATTGCAATCCATTTAAAACAATCAAATACTTAATATGTGCCTGAAGAACATAATTGGCTGTGAGAATAGCTTGACCAAAGCTAGAATAGTACTAGGAACGAACTGTCTAGGCATTAAGATAGCACAACATGTCACTGGACATAAAAACAAACTCCGTTTTGGTAGCCTAATTTGTAGTTGCATAACATACAAAACAGGGAGGTCTGGGAATAGAAATTATATCAATGTTACACCATGTTTCCAAGAGAAGGTGGGGGGGCGGACACGGGAACGGAGATACATGGGGGGATGAATGGAATAACCTCCAGATTTTAGGGAAAATCATCATTTATGATCCTAAAATGTGATTAATACTAAGCAAAATAGTAGATACTAATATCCAAAGACTGGAATAGTCATTGAAATAAAAATAGTAAAAAGTGACATGTCAAATGCTTGGTCTAAGGTCATCAATATCTAGCATCAACACTCAAAAGTTAAAACTTAAAACTGAAAATAAACAATGGAGAATGAAACAATGTTATCAGAACTGGATTGGTCATCAAACTGATTGACCCCAAAAATGGGAATCAAAAAAAAACTGAACCAAAAAACCAGTCAACCAAAAAATACATAAATATTCAAATAAATAAACAAAAAAATGGAAAAAAAAATGCATTAATATTCATGTGCATCTAGATGAATTCTAACCATTATACACAAATATGCATAACTTCTCATATATATAGCAAGGGTGAATATAACCCAAATAGCAACAAGTGCAATCCATATTTGAATCAAAATAAATCAACGAAGAGGCTTTAGATAGCCTCTATAGTCCAAAAATAATAATGTTACAACTAATGCCTACATATCATCAAAATCATCGGATATATTGGGACCCTCATTATCAATATCACCCTCTAAGCATTAAAAGATAGAAAAATCTTAACATGCCAAGTTGAAATTTATCATCGGATATATTGGGACCCTCATTATCAATATCACCCTCTAAGCATTAAAAGATAAAAAAAGCTTAACATGCCAAGTTGAAATTTGTTTGAGTGATGGGTACAATTTTACTAGGGTCATGACAGAGGAGTTCACTAATCACTGGCACCAACATCGAGGTACATAGAGGGTTTGGTGCTCTTGATTAAATGCTCGTTTCATACCTTTGTAGATTATAGAATCTAATGGAAATGTTGCAATCCCCCAAATCATAAAATCCTGAACATTGCTAAGTCTGCTGGAGTTTAAGTGGGATCTAAAATTCTAATTTCTCCATATAAAATCCAATGAGATTGGAACCACTCACAAACATCCTGAAACAATTAATGGTAAACAGTAGTCTAACTGTTAAGACATTTTTTCCCTTTTCTGGGCAACTTTTCCGATCAATTTTGACAGAAATCCAGCATGAATTCCTTGGAATATTAAGTTTCAGTGGTGTAATCTGCAGAAATCAAGTGCCCCAGGAGTTTTTCAGGGCACTGAATTTATTTATACACTCACAGACACATTTCAAACAACTTAAATTCATGTTTTTTCCAAAAATTGTATCACCAGATTCCAGCGGAAAAGACAAAAATGTCTGATAGTTAGATTGCTCCTTACTGGTAATATTAAAAATTTAAGGATGAAAATGAAAGATAAAGGAAAATGTCACTTTTACTTAAACATTACCATTAATTACCATTAAATTTAATTCTTAAACATTATGATTAATTACATAGCATTAGTAGGGCCATAGGGTTGAATATTAGGCTTCCCCACTCATAAATTATTGTTTTCAGGCATGATTCAAGAGGGATGGCCTGCCCTTTTCAAGGGGAGACACCCACAAGCACCCCTTTTGGGGAAATGCATCCCCCACATTGAGGAAACATTTCCCCTTGTGTCTTCCCGAGTTTTACCAAAAGGGGGACATGGGAAAACATTTCCCCAAGTGTCCCCCCATACCGGGATCATGGAAAATGTGGGGAGCACACCCCTCACCCTGGGGGATGCATCCATGTGGAACACTATATTATATTATGTAATCAAATTAACTCTATTATGCCGTCCTACGAGAATGAAAAGGTAGCAGTCATACTTGCAAACTGCATATCAACTATGTATCCTTCCATACAAGGAGAATAAAAAGGTAGCAGTCATACTTGCAAACTGCATATCAAATGTGTATCCTTCCATACATCCTTGTATACTGCATATAGCCTAATACTATCGAAATCTAGGAATTTTGTTTACACATTTGCCTAATTTTTAATCTACAATGCAGAGCTAAATGGCAAAAGCATGCATTTCAATGTCAAGTTTTACAGCTCAGTCTATCACCCCTACAATTTAACCTAGCATAGATCACCCCATAATCCACGCACTGACAGCCTATTTTGCACTGTCAGAAATCCACAACACGTCGCCTTTATAGGCATTTAGAACGATTGTTTACTAAAGATTACATCGTAAATAAATAAATAAATAATCCATCAACACTTATGCACTATTTGTCAGCAGTTTCTATCATTTTTTCTCCACGGGCTGAGGCATGCAAGCTATTACTCATAAGAAAAGCAAGAGACACCCAAATCACAAGTCTTTGGATTATGACAGATGAAAGCATGACAAAATCCTCTACAAAGAATAATATACACTAGTTATTCAGCAACCTAATCTCCACGGATCTCCAATTAAACAAGCATCCCTGACACACCGAGACTCCAAGAACCATGTTGTTCTTCAAATAAATGTAAAATCCATGCTATAGTCAAACACGAACTACTTAAACCTCACTAGAATAGTAATGTCAGTGTTTGGGTAGTACGTGTTATACAAATTGCAAGTCCCAAAATAAAAAGGGTAGCAAAATCAACTGAGAACAGAGAGACAAAGAGAAAGGTAGCCAGGGAGCAATGAAGAGGAAGAAAAAATGCATTTTATAACCACTTCTCAAGTCTCTTTTGGCCATTGTAATTTTTCACTCATGTCACATTAACATAAGCCCAAACCTCAATGAGACAGGATGGCGCTGGTGATTTCACCATAATCTTTATTATGCTCTGGGAGCAATTTAATTATTGTCACGGCTCAACCACATTTCACATGTGCTGATACTTTGCAAATTCCCTATATAGTCAATATTTGACTAAAACATATGTTGCATGGCTTTGCAAAAGACATTCCAGTTGCAAAGGACTACAATTATATTCTGTCCACATCATTGTTTCATGTCCATGAATCTTCGACTTGATGTTAATTTACTTAAATGCTGCAGCATTCATTTTCTCTACTCATGCTAATCATGTTGAATGAAGAATTGTGGTTGGCTGTGCTTTTTGTTAAGAAATGTAACTAGTTTCGGGCTTCATAATTGTTTGTACTCATTTCAATATGTATCCTATGTAACAAACAAGAAAAGAAAAGAAAAAGTTATTATTATTAAAGCATGGGTTTCATGCTCATTATTGATGGTCTTCTAGGTAAAAACAAGTTGTTCGTGCTTCTAGGGTTTGTTAGGTCTTAGGATTTATTGTCATGAGTCAAATGAGTCGCCATCATGTTTATGAGACCCTTTTAGGAAAAATATATTTGTAAAAATAATTATTTTTGAGTCTAGAAAGTCTTGGAAGCTCCAAAATACAAGTCGGTCTGGGAACATCAAGTCGGACTAAAGGAGGGAATTTGACCCCTTGAGAAGGCTATACAAGGAAGCAGTTCGACCTCATTTGGACACACTCACTCCACAAGTTCAATCTATCAAGAAAGAGTTTGATCTAAAGCTGGAAAGCAAGAAGAAGAAGAGCGAAGGTCTAGGAGAGAAAAGAAGGACGAAAAAAATCTTTGTTTTGGGCTCTATCTCTCTCACGCATGCTAAGTTCTAGGCTTTTTGTAGCTGCAGAAGGAGGCCGAAGTTGCAGATCCGAGTTGCAGTAGGATGAGGTGCAGAATCTTGTAGTTGGGAAGGAGAAAACCCTACATTGACCTCGTTGACCTTGGAGGAGACGTCTTGCTCTAGGATGGTCACAAAAGGAGGTTGAATTAGGGTTTCCAGAGAAGCTGCAAGGTCAAAATTGCAAAGTCAAAGTTGTAGGCCAAACTGCAACATCGAAGCTGGCAGGTCAAAGTTGCAGTGTGTAGCAGTGTGGTGCAAAATCAAGGAGGGACTTGAGGAAGGGATGACTTGGTACTAGGAGGACTTGGTCTAGGGTTTGGGCCTTTGTATCTCATTTAAAGCGAATTCTAAGAAGATAAGAGTTTCCAGGTTTTCCCCTTCGAGGGGTTTTGCCCTGGCTGAGAGCCTAATATATGTGTCCTCTATTGGTGTCCTCTATTAGACCTGTAAACCAGGGGGTTGGAGCCTCCTTCATTTGGTGTTGAAAATCTTGGAAGTTGGAGCTTCTTGTTGATGTAATCATTAAAGACCTATATTAAAAGCGTTCAGTGGTTTTCCTCTCGGAAGGGTTTTCACATAAAAGTTTCCGGTGTACTGTCTTGATGTTGTGCATTGTTGAATGGTGTTGTTGATTTATGTTTCAATCTAATGCCAATGATAATTAATGCTCTATAAGCTAAAATTAACTAATTGAAGTAAAATACTGATTTAGCCCGCCTCTCAGTGTTTCCAACAAAGAGATCATAACTAGAGGTAACAAAAAACTGCGAGACATAGCCACAATGATAGTTATTGTGTCCCATAAGTGGTGGGATAACAATGTTGGAGGTAAGTTAATTTTGTTTTAGGAGTCAATTGTTACTTACAAGATACTTGCATAGTTTAAGAAGAGTTATGGTCATTGGAGACATGTAGTTCTTTCATTGTATGAGATGGATAATTAGTACTTAGACGTGAGCATCTCAAATCATATGATGATTAGGAAGGATTCATATTTATCCTTTATTGAATCTAAGTCCATTGAAGAAACCTTGCACTGGGCAAATTTAGCAACCAAGTAATTGAAGTGAGGGGAATGCACAATTACAATTGATAAGCAATAAGAAATTTACATTCCTAGTCTATGTAGAAATTTACTTTATTAGGTTGGAGAGCAGAGTGCTCATGTACAAGTTGTGTTCAAAATAGTAGATGTTTGGTGATGAATAGGAGTGAGAAAGCTTTAGCTTTAGAGTAGAAAAGCATGGGTTGCACAAGTTTGGAGATGTGGTAGTGGAAATGAAGAAAAAATAAGTTTATTAGTGTCAAGTAAATGACCAAAAACTAGGTCGATGGGAATACTCAATACGTAAATGGAAATACAAAGTGGGAGTGTGAAGGTCACTCGTATAAAAGAAAGAAACCAAATTGATCAATATAAACTAAGAACAACTACTATAATGCAAAAAAAAAATGCCTAGAGCCGAGCTTTTGGAAAAGAGCCTTAATTCTCTAGGAATTTGTGATTGGGTTGAGGAGAGTGAGGGGCAACATCTAAAGTCAAGTGAGAACCTATCCTACCATTCGAGGAAGAAGGAAAGAATATTTGTATAAGAATCTAGCTGGAGGAACTAGATCCCCCCAATAAGTGCCCTTTTGTATAGAAGAGGTGAAATGCCATCTGGATTTGGTGGAGGCAATTTGCTTGTTGGCTATGCGCATGCTAGTCTTGAACATTTGTACAGCACTCCCACATGGGTCTCATTATTAGGGGTTGCATTACCTTTCATGGTCTAATATATCCGAGAGCTAGAATGGTGTCGCCCTCTGCTATCCTCTTGGTGCCCCTATCCATTGGGAGTTGTGGGAAGAAGGGCCTCTCCCAAGTACAATGTTAGGCACCATTGGTTTGGATATTAGAATAAGGTGGAGAGGGAGCTACAAGACTCTCTAAGCAGGTAGTGGAACAAATCATGTATCTCACATTAGCATGGGCATCTGGATCTGAAGTGCTCCTGGATGTTGACTCACTTTGGCATCAAAGGTATAGGCATTTGTGTTTTCAACAACTTTCATGAGTAGGCTTGAGATGGTTGTTGGTTTAAGCAGTGTTGAAAAAATCAACGTTGACAAAAAATCAACGAAGGCCTATAAAGATCCTTTTGGAAACATTGGCGAAAACATCAACAAAAGTTGGACAATCATAGCAAACATTAAAAAATAGCAAATGTTGCAGGAAGCATCCCCCCCGGTTTTAAGGCCCGAAGCGCGTCCCGTGCGGATGCGTCCAGGAAGCGTCCGCGGAAGCGCAATTCCAAAATTTGGAAGCGCGCTTCCACCTGTTTTGGACGCTTCCTGGAAATTTCCGAAGCGCGCTTCCAAATTTCCGAAGCGCGCTTCCAAATCTCCGAAGCACGATTCGTACGGCACTTCGGTCGTACGAAGCATGGCGCTTCGGCTGTACGAAGCGTGGCGCTTCAGAGGGCGAAGCGTACACTTCCCGTACGATTTCGGAAAAACTCCACGCTGTTTAGAAAATCGTTTTTTTAATATTTTTTTTTTAATTTTAAGTGAGATTGCTTGTTGGAGGTGGATCCACCTTGGGTTAGGGTGAGGAATGAAGACAAAAAAAATATAAACATAGCAAATGCTCCCTCATGGTAATGTTAAATTCTTAAGGTAAAAGTGACATTCTCCTTTATTTTTCATTTTCATCATTTTACTTAAATTTTTAACATTACCATGAAATGACTCAAGATGTTTGAGAGTGGTTCCAGCCTCATTGGACTTCATATGGAGAAAATAGAATTTCATATCCTATTCAAAATTCAGCAAACTTAACAGTTTTCAGGAATTCATGATCAATGGGATTGTGGCATTTCATTAGATTATATCAAGTATGAAGGTATGCAATTAGCATTTAATCAAGAGCACCAAGCCCTATATGTACCCTAGAGTTGGTTGTGTTAATTGTTGAACTCCTTTGTCATGCAGCACACCCTTAGCAAAAAATTACCTTTCAATCAAGTCAAAATCATCGATCAAGCATGTTAAGCTTTTTCTACCATATTTTAAGTCTTGAAGTAGGTTATTTTATCAAAATTGGGCAATGTTGACTAATATCCCTAGACAATTGAGGTAGAGGCAAAGGCTAGACAAGAGGAGAAGAATCTAGATTCTAGAAGGTTGATGCATCTAAATGGTTGATGCTCGAATAATTAATCATTAATGTACAATGGATGCTATATCTATCTTGATTTATGCAAAAATATGCATGTTTTCATGTCTTCTACAACTAATTTGGTATTTGGGATGTTTGTTTAGAGTATAAATGCAAAAAAAATATATATATATATAGCAGACGCTTCCGCGTCCCCACTTCCAAAAAACGTCCCCACTTCGTGCAACATTGAAAAATACAACTTAGATATTTTTTTAGTTTTTTTCTAGAATTTTAAACATATAACACAACAACATTAGATAAACACATTGGCACATAAATATGCAGAAAGCATTGATAGATATGATGTAGTGGATGCTAAATAAAAACGATACATCAAAGTTGATACTAAATCATACTGAACCATGATAGTTGTCCAATTTGTTGAGAATTTAATAGGGCAATGAATATGTTAATTCCCTTCAACTTGATAATTGTTTGTGTTGCCTTTTTACTTATTAGCTTTGTTCCTTGTTATTATAATGTGAGAAACATCAAACAGCTACCAAAACAATAAGAGTAGTGATACAGTATATAGGCTACAAGCCAGGGCCAAAATCCCTCCTCTTGAGGGGAAAAACCTTTAAATCTCTTCTCTTCTTATAGATCTTTCAATTGACGAATAATAGGACCTTATGACTCAGACCAATACCCTCCAAGATCAAGATCAACCACTTGAGATAATGTGCAAACCTTGTACTAGCTAAACCCAAATAAATCTCTGCCAATTGCACCATCTCGGCCTCCTGCTGAAGAATTTCGACCTCCTACTGCAGATCTGAAATTCCGACTTCCCTGCAACTGTTGTTGCCACACGTGGGAACTTTGATCTTCTTCTTAGAGCCTTCTTTTGTCCTTCGCTTTCCTTTCCTTGTGACTTAGGGCTTGAGAGATGCCCTTAGTACCCTTTGCTTGCTTTCTTTCCTTCCTTCTAAGATCGAACTAGATGAAACCCTTGCGTAGAAACCCTAGCTTTCTCTAGCAAGTGAGAGAGAGAGAACTAGCCCAAAACACTTTGTCCTTCTTCGACCTCTTCTTCGTCCTCCTTTTCGTCCTCTTCTTTGCATAGAATGAGAGATGAGTGAGTGTCCTTTTGGAGGACGAGTTCCTCTCCTTATATAGGCTTCTTCAAGGGGGTAGACATGGCTCTTCAATTAGGCCGACTTGACAACTTCTAGGCCTACTTGATCTTGGAGGGTATTCCGACTCTTTAAAGACCAAAAAAAAATTCCTTAACAAGTTACAATGTGCCCATTGGGGTCTTCAATATATGACGATGACTCTTTTGACTTCTAGACCTAGGACAAACCCTAGAAGCACCCAATGGGTGGTTGACCTATAAAATAAAAGAACTTGAGCATGACACCCGTTTTCCAATCATAATAATAATAATTTCTTTTCATTTTATAATTTACAAAAATACATTTCATACTTAGGAAATCCAAACCTAGTTACACATTTTTCAACACAATCAAGGACTCAAAAGTGGAGAAACAATACAAAATAACATCACATATATAAACGTATCTCATCATCATTAGTTGTAGGTACAATGGCAAAAGAAACAAAACTAGCGGCTAGCTATCCCAGATCAATGCCCTCTTCCCCTTTTATGGGAAAAGATGATGGGCTATTTGTTAGGCCAACCCTTAACAACGGAAGGCCCTTTTCTTGCACCAAATGTCAAGGAATGATTGAGACGTATAGAACTATGCTCATTAATATCTGTGAAGGTGGTGTTGATGCTAGCACATCCTCCTCCTCCTCCTCCCGCTTCTCCTATTGTTGTACTTGTTCCTTCTCTAATCATGCAAGTGAGTCCTCTGGGATGGGAATCACAGACTCCACCCTGCAATTAGAGAATACATCAATATTGTCTAAGGAAATGGCATCCACATCCAGTGTTCTCTCCATTTTTTTTATCCATAGAGATTGTAATGGACATACACCAAGTCATTGAGACATGAGAACTCCAACTTGTAAGTGTCATAAAAAATTTAATGAGTCTTGACTCTTGAGGGTCATAAATTACAATAAATTTAATTGTTCACTTGAAGTTCAGAGTCCTAACCTGTTGAGTTTTTGTGTATTTTTTCAAATACATGCCAATTGTGCTTACATCTCAAAGTGCTATAGGTCTAACTGAGGATTCTAATGGCAATTTTCTGTAAATTTGGTGCCCTTGCGACATAGTTTTGCCACCAAACATCTTCAACAAATAAGAAAGAAAGAGAACTAAATTACATTTCATTGCAATGGAAAATAAAATATAAAGAAAATGTAATTAAGATTTTAAATAAAACATAATTGAATTTAAGAAATCTAAAGTTCTAAATTCTAATGACTTGTCACTTACGTGGCATTAGGGTGGTCATTTCATGAATAACATCATCAAAGCCAAATAGTCCAACACCATCCTAATTCTTCTCTATCTCGTGATTGATTGTGTAGCGAATCTCGGGATCAGGTACCATATATGAAGACAAGTATGGATTTTTTTGTCTTCAAGTATGACTCTTCATAAAGAGACACTTGCCTGATATATAAGCAAGTGTCTCGTTCTCATTGTAATTCATTCTCATTCTTATTCATATATTTAATATAATATTTATATCCTCAATGGATAATTTCATATTCCAAGTCTTTTGGAGTAATTAATTTGCAGAAAGAACTTTGTTCGCTTCAATTAATGAAGTTGTTGACAGAACATGTGATTGTAGAATGTCACAACTCCCTATTTCTAGTGCATCTCCTCATGAGGCTAAGAACAAGTGCATGGTTATATATATGATCTTGGGGATACTCCTAGCCATATCAATCACCTCTTTAATGAAGGAGAACTTCCAATATTCTCAAGCACCAAATCATTACAATGTGTAGTACATGGAGTCTAAAAAAATCAGCGTGCCCGTTGGTTGTCCATAAGCATCTTATCAACAACCACATAATTAGTTGCATTATTTGTTATGATTTGCACCACATTATGCAAACCAATTTCCTGGAGGAACCCATCCATCTAGTGTTGAAAATATCAATATCAGCAAAATATCAACGAGGGTCCTGAAAACATCTTATCGGCGAAAATATCGGCAAACATAAAAAATGCATAATATATTCATTTTTTTTTTCAGATTTTTAAACATATAAAGCAATAACAACATGAAATAAACACATTAGCACATAAATATGAAGAAAGCACTGATATATATGATGTAGACGATGTAAAATAAAAATGATACATCAAAGGTGATACCAAATCCTGTTGATCCCTGATAATTGTCCAATCAAGGACTCAAATGTGGAGAACCAATACAAAATATCACATATATAGAAGTATATCATCATCATGAGTTATATGTAGCAAAACAAATAAAACTAGCAGCTAGCTATTTGAGATCAGTGCCCTCTCCCCCTTTTACAGGAAAATATGATGGGTTGTTTGTTAGGCCTGCCCCTAGCAGTAGAAGGCCTTGACCCTGCACCTAATGTCAAATAATGATTGTTGGGTATGGAGTTGTGCTCTCCTATATCTATACCAAATGGTGCTGACGTTGATGCTCCCACAATCTCCTCCTCCTCCTCGTGTTGCTCCTCCCCCAAGTCCTCCTCCTCTTGTTGCCCCTACTCTAATGGTTCCTCTGGCTCTAACCATGCAAGTGACTCCTCCAAGATGACCACCTCAGACTCCACCCTCCACTGAGACAATACATCAATATTGTCTAAGGAAATGGCATCTAGATCCATTGGTTTCTCTATTTGCTTCACTCGAAGTCGAAGATTGTAATGCACATACATTAAATCATTGAGGCGTGAGAACTCCAACCTATAAGAGTGTCAAAAAAACTAATGCATCTTGACTCTTGGCACTTGAGAGTCATAAATTAAAGTTACAATAAACGTAATTGCTCAACTGAAGGTTGAAGCTCAAAATTATACATGTTGCGCCTTTTTAGTGTATTTTCTCAAATACACTCCAATTACGCTCACACCCTGAAGAGCTACATGTTTGACTTAGGATTTTTATGGCCAATTTCTGCAAATTTGATGCCCTTGCACCATAGCTTCGCCACCAAATTTCTACAACAAAAAAATATATAAAAAGGCCAAAGCACTTACCCGCTCACCGCAGCTCCTGCTCTGTCGTCATCCCCGTTTGACGAGCATGCCATCTTCCACCCATCCAAGCCACCGCCGATGTTGCTTTTGTAACATCGGTGGTACGTTGTTCCCTGACTTCCGACGAAGTTGAAAGCTAAGCCTTCTACTGCAGTTCTGCACTCTAGAGGTTTATTCAAAACCTCTGCTACCACCGACCTCTATCCACCCCAACTTAGCACGTCGTGTCTTTTGTGGTTGTCGCCATCCCTGTTGACTATGGCCATCTGACCACTATAGCTGCCTAAACAAATAGAATTTTTCGTCACTGCAAAACCTGCATACAACATTTGTGCAGTCACCATTGTTACCATCAGAAACTGCCCATAATCCTTAAAACCAATTCCATTTTTTTTTCTTTTCTATCTTTTGTTTTGTTTTGTGGAGTTTCAAACAAAAAACAAGTCATTGTGAAGATATACCTGCAACTGTTGTGTAAAATATATCCTACAAGGTTGAGTTAATACAAAGATTAACTTGCAAAGGAGGTCTAGCCCACAAAGGGTTGCATCCTTCGAAGAATAGGTTAACACAGATTAAAGATAAAAAAAACTTTAGTTAATTTAAAATTAACTGCCACTAAAAGTTAAGTCAATCAAAGGGCAGTGGACCATTGTGGAAGTGTACCCACTACATTAATCCAAATATAAACTCACGTAACTGCAATTCCAAGTTATTAAGAACCCACTGCCATTGATAACAATCGTACCACCATTCGTACACAAACATCGTACCAATTCCATATACAACCACCGTATCAAAATTGAGTCCATTAGTCGTCAATTTTTGCCATCGAATTAAGCAAAGAAATATTGCGGTGCTGAATCTATTATGGATACGCTATAATTTAATCACAAGCTTGACTTCTTGTCTAGTGGAATTTAAGAGTAAAAACAATTGTTTACAAGTTAAAAAGAAGTTAAATGAAACTATTATTATTATAAGATAATAAAGTCATTAAGTTATTTAAAAGGGATTTTAATATAAGAGTGGTTATATATATTGAGAGAGAAAATTTAGAGGTGCTTTTATTAATAAATTGTCAAATTATTAAAAGAAAAATAAATAATATATATATATATTGTTCAATTAAAATTCAAAGCAAAGTACAAGGGAAGCATTATAAGAAGACACTCACAAAATACTTTAAAAGTGAGTGGAATATTAAAAGAGTTACTCTTTGAAATTCTACTAAAATATTATTATAGATGGAAGAAAATTAAAAAGAGAATATATTTTTATATTCTCAAAGCTCATTAAAGAAAAAAAAGAAGGGTGATATATATTAAGGACTTTTATAAAGTCTATATATATAAGTAAATAATCAAGGAGATAAAATAAGTGAAGAAAAAACAAAAAGATGGCGTCCACAAGAAGTAGTGGTTTTTTTTCAAAATGTTTGTTTTGTTCAGAGGGATATTCTAATTGTCAAGAGTCATTCTGAAATCAAAATGTGGTTTGCAGAAAATGTTACAAAAATTTTACCTTAGTCGAATCTCTAAGTGATGCACAAAAATAATCAATCGCAAGAGATATAGAACAATTAATGGCAATATGTAAGCGACAACATGTAGATTTTAATAAGGAAACAAAGAAAATGGAATCCAAATTGCAAGTTGAACGCCCATCATCACTCCTATAAAACGATGTAATCTAGTGTATCGAGAAAGTACAGTTGGAAAATCAAGAGAAAGGCAACATAACCAAACTTTGACAAAACAAGAAAGTGTTACAACAGGAATATGAAGATCTTGTGTATATGCATTACAAAAATGTAATGGAAAAGGATGAAGAAATTTCTCACTTCAAGGACCACGTTAAAAAATTAATTGCATAGTCAAAAAAACTAAGGTCACAAAGAAGGAACTCAAGAAGCACCTATCCGAACAAGAGGAGGAAAATTTACGTTTAAAGAGCTTGAATAAAAAATTATTACAACAAATCAAAAGTTTAAAAGATGAAGAGAAGGATATTAAGGCTAAAGTCAACAATTCAAAAAACAAAAAACTTTCATGTCTAAGGAATCATAATCAAAACCTTCTTACACAAATAAAAAAGCTTAAAAGTGACAAAAAGTTGCTAAAAGACAAAAGTTAGAACATCTTACTCAAGAAGAAGTATCGAAATCCCCAGTCGTAACAGTCCAAGTTGAAAATAAGGGAACGAATACTGAGCCAGTCAATATCACAATACAATAAGAGGATAAACCAGTTGAAGCAAAGATGTACTCAAAAGTTGTCGTTCAAGCAATGGAAATTTCAAGCGAAGATTTCACAATTAATCAAGCAACTTTTGTACCTAAAAGGAATCAGATTCCTTCAATAAACCATGAAATTACCACAAACAAATTGAGAGATCACATCACAAGAACTCCTTGTCGCCATCCAAATTATAAAAGCAGATATCTCAACCAGAAACAAGTGACTTATGTTCCCTTATGTTCCCAAGAACATCGATGTCACCATAATTCAATCTGGTGATAAAAATCCATCTCATGTTTTCAGTAACCGCAAGATTCCACATAAGATTGACTTAGGATGGTCAAACCCCTTCTCAGTGAGATAGTTTTGTTTATCTCTTAAAAAATCCTATCATCTTGTATCAATAAATATGGCAACTCCAAGAATTCAAAGAGTTCTGAAATATGCATAAAGGTTAAAAGAAAAATAAACAGATGATACGCCTTGTCAACAATAAGATTTGCGACAAAGCTTTTTGAAGAGGAAGGCAATGTTATGAATAAAATATAAATATAATAATAATAAATAGTAGTTAATTAAATAGTAATTAGTTAATCAAGAGGCATGTCCCTAAGAACATGACCATTCATGAAAGGGTACCTGCCTAGGAATATAAAGCAGACCCTCATTTGTAACTCAATCATTCTCATTCATACATTTTTAATATATATTCTGGTATCTTCAATGTAGATCTACATATTCCAAGTCTTTTGGAGTATTTCACTTGAAGAACGAACTTTGTTCATTCCAGGATCCAAAAATCACTCTTTGCAGTCAACTTAATTCCCGAAAATTAATTAATTTCCCTTTTTCAAGGTGCTCTTTGCAAGCAAAATTAACCTCCAAAAAAAATTTATTAACTTCAATAATAATCCTTCTTGGACTCCTGACTTGATCAATTATTTAGCCAATCGTTAAGCTGCCACATCACCTCATTTTGGGGGCTTTGACCATATGCTCGGAGCATAAACTTTAACTAGTCATATCTCCTCAACCGTAGGGAGTTATGCGACATGCCACCTATCGTTGGAATCGGCACGACAAGGACTATCAAATGAAGATGATCTTGAGCCCAAGAACGCTGATCTTCCCAATCAATTTCCTCAACAAAAGCAGTGCTTCTTCTGGCTGTTGCTTGTTGGAAATATTAAGAGGGAGGTGAATCAGTAGTTCCCTTTTTATCACAATTGGTTAGTTTAATCCTTTAATTATTCAGAGCATAAAACAATCATAAGAATCACCATCACATCAATAAATAGTACTCAGAAATTTTGTCTCAACCAAATGTTGTGTTATGTGTGAAGTACATACAAATTTACCAGATAAATCTGGAAGTACAAGACTCCCCAAGGGTTTTACCAGCAAGGCTGGAAGGAAGCAAATGCTCCCTAAAATAATTTGGGCTCTCGTACGAAGGACAATGGCCCAACTACAATAAGCTGCTACTTCTGCTACTGCACTCCACTACCACTCATGTTGCTATTGTCTACTACCACTGCTTCTGTCCACGCTGCCTTTGCTGCTACTCCTGTCTTTGTTGCTATTGTTCCACCTGTTGTTGCATGCTACTGCTGTTGCCACACACTGATCTTACTGTATGTTGCTACTTCACTGTTGCCTTTGGTACGCCTGTTACCACTGTTGTTGCTATAACCAATCAACATCATAGATCATAAACTGCTTAATACCAATCTGTAATTCAAGGTTGCTTCTAGATTCATGGTCTGCAAACTGTCATCAAGATTAGAGTGTTGCCATCATGCAATAGGTTTATTGTCATGCCTCCAAGTTGCTAACACATTCAACCCAAACCCTAGGTGCCCATATCCAACACTCACAACATATTGCGTTCTCTTGTAAAGGTAGAATCAACAAAAGATAGTCCAGGAATAACTCGGTCATAAGACAAAGTCAATCAACTTCTGCAATAACCTTTACTGTTGTAGAATCATAAGGACCATGCACAGCACTGTAATCCTAGAATCAAAACCACATTGCTGCACAAAAAATATGCCAAGGCTTCTTTAACTGTTGCTAAGTAATGTTATGATATTATCCTTAATCCAACTGTTATATGCTCAAAACATCATTGTGGTATATTGTCCCCCATTGCTATTATTAAGACCAATGTTGTATCATTGTTCTTCAAGGTCATTGTTAATAAACAAGGTCACTATTATTAAACAAGGTCATAGTCATCAAAAGTCTTGTAGAGTCACAGGATCACTGCCAAAACCTTCTCTGATATTCTTGTTCAATTTGGAGACAAGTCTATCAATAGTCATATGCCTCTACTCTGATATGCTATAACCTCAGTAGGCTCATTCATACTTTATCAGAAATACATCATTCATTGTCAAATATCATGAGAATTCTAGACTTTCAAGCAGTCATACAATCATTGTCAAGGATATATTGCTACTGTTAAAAGGGCGTTGCCATAGATATCAAATTACCAATGATCCAATCAACAGACCCTTTCATTGTTGAGATTTGTAGCTTGGGAGGCACTTCAAACCCTAGACTAATGGGTTTTGGAGGAACGGGCACACAAAAGGGTTTTGTGGGCATAGAACCCAAGCATGGGGGTTTTGCACCCAAAGGAATTGGGTCAAAACTAAGTTGACTTTTGATGGTTTTACCAATGGAGATGATAGAGGTCCTCTAGAGGAACTAGGGGCAACAAAAATCAATGAAATCGGAGGTCTAGAAGTGCAGAAATAAATTTATTTGTATGTTGGTGGGTGAATTAGTGAACAAATCAGGTCGGCTTGAGTTAAGATAAGCGCACAAGGGCAGTTTGTTGACACCCATGGTTTGCATATAAGTGAAGGGTATGTGGACTCTGGAGGCTATTTGAGACACATCCAATGGGCAAACACATCAAGATATATCCCTCTCAAATATGCGCAGGATTGAGGCAGCAAGATGAAGGCAGGGAGAAGGACCTTTTGGCATTTCTAGAGACGATTTTTGTTGCAGGTTAATCTGTTGAGGAGGCTGCATATGTTAGAGGAGAAGGCGGGATTTTTGTGCATGAATTATGGTTGGTTTCGGCTTCTATTCTAGGCCGTAGGTATCTTTGGGAGTCTTGTAGGTGCAGACCCTTGTTTGGAGGGACGACAAGCTTAGTAAGGGTCTTTTCTCTAAGCCGTGTGCACAACAAGAATAGCACAACATAATGGAGGGTGTTTTCCTTTAAAGACAGGCTTGGATCTCTTGTTGTTCTGGCCTAGCATTCTGTAGGGTGTCTTGTTGAGGATCCCAAGGCCCAAAACAGTGTATTGGAGTCCTATAATGGACAGCGAAAGATAAGCATATTGAAGAAGGGAAACACAGAATTGGGAGCAGTTTTTTAGAGCAGCTAGTGTGCCCTAACCAGAGCTAAAGAGGCACAGAACCCGAGGACAAGAGGAGAGCAGCAGGTGTTGCAGACAGCTAAGTGAGTTGACCTCTTGTTGATGTTGGTTTGTTAGTGGATGTAGAGGACCAATTTGGCCAGTGGAAGAACATCCTAAGAAGGAAGTTCATCAACAACAGTTGCATGTGTGCTAAAGTCAAGAAGAGCAGCAAGAGGTTGCAGAACAGGTATGTCATCTTCTTGAGTTGATGATTTGCTAGAGGATGTTGTTCTAGGACAGAGTTGGAGCAGCCAAAAGAGCAGGAATTAGAAGGGTTGTAGTGACTTGCTCCAAGCCCTAAGTGCAGGTCATTGAAGGACAAATGAGTTGCTAGGAGAGGCAAAATTACATGAGCTTGGGACTAATTCTTGAAGGACAAAGAAAGGAGGTCAAGGGAGAAGATCACATCATCCCAAGTTCATTGTTGGAGAAGGACATCTTGCAGTGATAAGTGGCAATCCTCCGTACCCTAAGTATGTCTTCATTGGGCAGCACAGGAAGACACTAGTGGAAAGTCCCTAAGAATTGTGTCTTCGAAGGACTAAGGAGCAACCAGTGGGCAAGTAGTCCCAAAGGAGCTAAGGAGCAGCAGTGGGCAATTGAGATTTGTTCACAAACAGAGTTGTGAACAACTCGGCAGGAGTCTTGATGTGTTGATGCGTTGAAGGACGAATGGTCAACTAGAGAGCAATTGGAGTTGTGTTCAGTGACGTAATGGAGTTGGTTCATAGATAGAGGCAGGTTGGAGTTGTTGCAGATCAAGAGTCGAAGGACCGGGTAGGTGTGTTCAAGGTACGACCAAGGGGAGTTAAGAGAACGTGCTACATCAGTGAAAGGGTCAGTGTATCTTGTCCGGCAGTTTGATTGTCATAGTTGTTGACACCAAGTCCCAGTTGTATATCTTTGTATCAGTGGATGTATAAGGGCCATTATCCCTGGTACGTGAGCCCTAGACCGTTGCATTATCAATTTGTTAATATAACAAAGTTGGGCAGTTAAAAATTGTAAAAAGTTGTCTATATTTGTGCACGCATTGTGATACTTCAATAGGTAGCGTCAATGATTGTAAGATTCTAACCTAAACTCAAGTATCATGGAAAAACAACATTCATCACTTGAGAATCTTCTTGCATTAGGGTACTAGTGTTGCTCCTTTGTTATTTTACTATTGCACACATAATTCTGAGACAACAAATTTTGTCAATCCACGGAATGGATCTTGGGACAGTCAACAAGTCTTATGTATACTTTGGCAAATGTGTTGTCATATGATACAAATCGTGTCATGGATCTATTTTATATTGAATAGCGCCTCATGATATTGTTTTCCACAATGCCCATGAATATGTATGTGGCTCATATTTTGCTCAAGAATGCTTACGGATAGCCTTGGACGTTGTTGTCGCACAGATTGTCTAGGCACCGCGGCAACGGCTCAGATCAGGGGCTGTCACTCTGATCCTCAATCTCTCCGTTTAAGTTGTCTTCCTACAGCAGGCTAAGGGGGGTAGACCCTACTTAAATGGAATGAAAGAGAACTAGTTGGAAACCAACCAGTTCAGGAGACTCTGTGAAGCGACCAAGTACTTGATTTAGATTTAGCAAGATTTATAAGATTTGATTAGATTTTAAGCAATTGATGCCAATGTCTTATGGAGTCAACTATCTTGCTAGGAAATTTAGGACCAAGTAATTGATTTGCAACTGCTGCTTGGATGAATGACTATCTTATATGAAGTGCAGATCCTAAAGCTAATATGAGATGCAAGAATCTTGGTTAATTTTAGTTAAATGCCTATCTAAGTTTTAACCCTTCGATCCTTTCTATATTGACCCTGATTTCGTAGTAATTGGCAGAAAGAAGATAAGGTGAAGCACACTAAGGTGTGATTAACGATACCTCTCCTAAAAATCTAACATACCCGGTGCCTCCGACGCTGCAGAGAGTTGTGGCTCTGACGACTGCAAGGTCACCGTTTTAAGTACTATTAAAAGCAGGCTTCTCAAACAAAAATGGATGGATATCTATCTCTCTATCGACCAAGCTTATGCTGGGAAATAATTTTATTTATGCAAAACTAACTTATATGCAAATGCACCAAATGATGAAAAGAAATTAGACCCGAAGATTAGAAACACTTGTGTCGCAAAAGCCCTTAATCACCAAAATAAATTGTTTGTTTTATTGGATGAAGACTTAAAAATAAACCCTTGAAAATATTACAATTAACCCACAAACTTATTTCAAATTTTTTTGATACAATTATAGCTCAAAGAGAACAAAAACTTATTTGCAATCAATGTCAACAGATGCTCAAAAAATACTCAGTTTATGAAACAGTACTTCCATGACAGAGTACTTAATTTTCAAAAATTAGTTTTTAGGACAGCAGTAAGAAAAACTTTATGACAGCAACAATATGACAATGAAAACAATAAGCTATCAATGATATCGTTATGCCAAAAAATTCACTGAAAAGTTTCCAAACTTGCCCACATGAATTATAAAAAATTTCAACCTATTACGATGTGATTTCCAAAATTATATCAGATCTAATATACTTATTACAGCCAGCGATTAAAACGTGAAATAAGCCTAATGATGAATGCCCAACTCAAGAAATTAAGTCCTTAATGTATTAGACAACTTAGGAACTGATTTTAGGCTAACCCACATGAAATTTTGCCACTCTTATATTTCAGACTTCAAAAACAGAATTATTCAGAGATAACAGTCACCCAAAATGTAGGTCTAGGCCAAATTTTTGATACACATCATCAAACATAAATGACTTATTAATGTATTTAGCAATTTTTTTAGTTAATTTTCAAACCACTTAGACGTGTTTCTCACCGCTAGTAGAAAGGTATATGACTGTTGTAGCAAACAGTGAGGAAAAAGATGGTTTAGAGATCAAACCCTTAGGCCCTAGGCCTTGAAGATCATTTGCCCAAATTGCCAAGAACAATTCAATACCTGAGACACAAATTTTTACCAAATTTTCTGCAAAAACCCACCAATGATTAGCTTCAAAAAATCAAATATTCAAATCAAAAATGGAGCAAGGGGAATCTAGGGCCAATGAGAGCTAGCACTAGGCCCAATAAAACTAGCGTTGGGCTAGGAGAAGGCAAATATGGGCTTAGGAGCCCCAAAACTTGAAACCCTTGTTCTAAAAAAAATATTTTTCTTCAGATCTTCAAATTTATTGCAAAATCTTTAATGGTTGGCCTTGCAAAAATATTTGGGACAAGATATTGCCCTCCAGGGCCTAGATCTGTCTCAAAACCCCCAGATCTGCTTGAAAAAATCTCAAATCTGAAGATTTACTTGGCTGATTTCCCATATCTATTCCTGCAAACAATCTTTGAGCCCAGATCTTGCCCTCCAAGGTCTAGATCTAGCTCAGATCTGAAAATTTTCTTGGCTGATTTCTCAAATCTATTCCTGCACAAGTGAAAAGAGAAAAACCCAATACCCAATATGTACAAAAATAGAGAAAATCCTAAAAACCCAAGTGTTAAAATTCAAAATTATGTTACAAAATTTCAGATCTACACAAGTAAATAACAAATCCACACAAATAATTTACAGATCTATACAAATAATTTACAGATCTATTAGATCTGAGGAGTATAAGTCCAACTCCACTCCCAGATCTGATAATTTAAAGCTCTTAATAGCCAGATCTATCAAAATTTCCACAAAATATTTAAAAGATTTTGAAATTTTAGAGAAGTACTAGCCCAAAAACACCCTGCAGAAAAAAGATTATCGTTAGATAAATCCTAAGGCTTATATGAAGTAGGGTCTTTAGAAAATATGTGTTGAGAGTTGACTGGTCCAACCGAAAACTATCCCCAAACGCTCAATGAGAACCTGAGAGATCTTCTGCAAACACTAGATCAACCATCAAATCAAGTAGAGAAATAGAACAACAATAAAATGTTGAAGAAATAGAGATACCTGCTACTTCAATCAAAATTAAAAATGTTACCCTAGATCCATCAAACCGAATAAGATACTTGTATTCAGATTATTCTAAGAGAGCTATTGATTGACAGTTTTCACATAATATTAAACAGAAATTAAAAACAATGTTACCATAAATTCATGAAGAGGGACACTACAGCGCGTTGAAACCCCAAAGACTTTTGCAATAATTCAAAATAGTATACAAGAGAGCTTGAGAGCTTAGTACACGATCCAGAGATCAAATGCACTCAACTGACAAATGACCTCCTATTTAAAGATAAATCTCCCAACAGCTAATTCGAGTGATGCTTGTCAAAGCAATCTCAACCGTCGATGAAAATTAAAATTTCTTTTAATCTCATCCGTCGAAATATTAAATTCTTGAGGAAATTTGAATTTTTCAATTAAATGCATTTTAATTGACTCATAAACAAACAAACAAACAAACAAAAATTGAGTTAATTTCCTCAAAAATTTGACTTTGACTTGAACCCCAGAGACCAAAGGCTTAAAATTTAGCAAAATAATTAATTTACCTTAGTCTCGGGACCTTTTAAAATTTCAATTTTAAGGACCCACGAATTTTGCCTTTTGATGACTTAAATTTACCTAGGACCTATAATTAATCAAAATTCTGGCTTAAGATTTTAATTTTGGCCAGAAAATTTAAGTAATTAACCTATGAGGGGATAAATTATTTTTCCAACCCTCAAGACACTTTACATCATCATTTTCACATTTTTACATCTCAAGGGGGAAAACCTATTTGCAAAAAACCCTCACAGACTATCCAATTCTACGACAAAAATATAAGCTAGCAGATCAAACAATTTGTAATAAAATAACTTAACCAAATAGTTAAGATTATTCCCAAATCATTTTTACATAGACTCGATCTAGAACACTAGGACTCCCCTAAGATCCCAGTGACAAAATCCATTCCGACTTTGGGGTAAGGCTGAAGGAAAACTCTGCCGACCATCCGAAAATGGATCGGTGAGACAAAAAACCTCCCGGAATGTAGATCGTCAGCAAAAAAGTAGGTTTACCTAAGTAATTACATACACGACACAGATCTACTGAGATTATTTACATTATACAAATGCAGACTGAGTGTACATTATAAGATGATGATCAAGTTCATGATGATAGCTGAACGGCATGGACAGATCGATCAAGCGCAATCCCTTTTGTGAAAAAAGGAGGTGTATTGCTATGGGTCGTTCACACGTAGTGGTCAACAGACGTCAATTTAGCAAACTACGTAAAGTCTATCTTGCAACACTCAACTCAATCAAATTTCAACTGCACAATTCGGCCAACCCTTTTATTGTCTTTTAACTTTCAGCATTCTCGCTCAGCAAAAAGAGCTCGCAATAGATTTCAAATTTGTGTTTCATTCCTAAACCATTGCAATAACACATTTTAAGCCCAATTCTTATTAACACCATCGCAGAGATTTACCAATGTTTGGAACAGGATTCTCAGGTCAATTTGCTACCTTCAAAATATGAGTATACTTCCACAAGTTCCTTGCTCAAATTTTCAATCCATCACAATGATCGATGCGATGTCATTGTTGTGAGTGTGATGCTTATGTTTCAGTGCAATGCAGTGCCATGGTTATAGGTTCTATCCAATGCCTTATCCAAAACTATTTCAAACATTCGTATATGCAAGACTTTTGAAAGCACCTCAGGAACTCAAATGCTTTTGTGCCTCAGACCTAGTTTCAAGAGCGGTTGTAAAACCTTATGCCCAAAAAAATTTCATCAAAGCAATTGCATCTATAAATCCTTCATCGTACAAACAGAGAATTCCAACCACTTCAGAACTACAGGTCAAAATGATGTTCTCACTGGATAGATGCAAGAGAACGGAACTTTGTTACCAAAACAACTAATATGGATGCTCAAAAGCCATCTGCAGCAAGTGACCACCAAACCTCAGTTTAGGTTCAGGACTGCAAAGAATCCTTTCCTTTCTTCTTATTTGCTTGTGCAGTGAACGCAGATGGTTCTCCTTCTTCATGTCTCTGAATTCTACCCCTTGAAATCATCCTTGATTCTTCCTGCTTGCATCTTCTGATCAATTAATCAAAAGTTGGCAGAACATTGTTATTGTTGATAGTAGTAATGAATACTTCCCAAGTTGCAGGGAGTCCATCAAGGGTTGTGTGTACGAATTCCCTATCAAACAGGGGCTCACCAACAGACAAAATTTGGTCCTTGAGTTCACTAATCCTTATAAAATAAGACTGAATAGATTCTCCCTTATTCAACTTGATATCTTTGAGATGTTTCTTCATGTCAAGGACGTGATTCAGATTTTTGACTTCAAACATGTCAACAATCTTATCATACATTTCCTTAGATGTCTTCAATTTGGAGATACAGGTAAGAAGATGGTCTTTCAAAGAATCAATGATAATTTTGCGAGCTTTGATCTCACCTTTCTTGTATCTTGCTTTAGCAGCAGCAAGGGCATTTTCAAGAGGCTGGGGTACACCTCCTTGGACATACTCTAGAACATCTTCTCCATCCAAGTTGGTGTCCAGTCTGAGTTTCCAAGCAGCATAATTTGAAGCCCCTGTCAATTTCTCATTGTCCTTGAAGAAGGATGTAGCCATCTGAATTGATCTACTATTGTATTTTGAGCAGCAAATAAGGTCTTTAAGCAGATAATTGCCTTAAGATTAGTGTTTTTTAGCTTATCTTCACCACAACTCTAATACCATGTTAAATTTTACAGATTTAAAATTTAATTTCTGAGATCATAAATCATAGAAGACAGTCATTGAACAGCAAAGACACGAGATTTGGTCCAAGACCAAGGAAAAACCCCACAATGGGAGGAGACCCGTTTTAAAATGCTCTTCTATTAGATCATCTTCAAATGTTCAGCAGAGACACATAGTTGGAGTACAAAACCCCTTTTACAAATAATAGTAGTAACAACCCTTTTTAATATGACAATTTCAAAATACCACCACAAGCCTCCAAAAGCTTCCAAAACAAGAGCAGCAGACACAAGTGCATGAACAAAGTGCACAAGTACGAGAGCTAAATACTAAGAGCAATATTCTCCAAATGCAAGATCAAAATATTACTAAAGCGAGGGCAATACACCAGCAATCAAACTCTGGTGCAAACGCAATATCAAGAATAGAATATCTCTGGAGCGAGATCAATACAAGAGCTAAATACTTCTAGTGTGAGAGAAATACCAATTGCAATAATACTTCTCTGGAACGAGAGCATTAACAGCAGTAAATAACAAAAGCAGAAACCACTGATGCGAGAGTTGAACGAGTTATGAGATTTGTCAATAGATCTGCCAAACAATAGATCTGCCACATAATAGATCTGCCAAACAATAGATCTGCCAAACAATATATCTACCAGATAATAGTTCTACCAAACAGTAGATCTGCCAATGATGATAAAAGATATGCAAATCACCTGTGTTTTTGGAGTGTGAAGGCATAGAATTTACAGCAAACGGGGCATTATTACAGAAAACCAGAGCACCCTGTTGTGTGAACGCTGCCAAACAAATTTTCGTGACTGATTTCGATTGGAAAATGCAAGCTTTGCAATCCCGGTGAAGAAGGGCATAATAATTTGATGGTTGAGTTAAGAAACAAGTTATGGCGAAGTGATAATAGGTAGTGAGAAGAATAGATATTGGAGCTCCGGGGATGGTGAATGAAGGGCGACAATGGCCCTGGTCTAGGGTTTGGTGCCAGTTGAAAAGATTTGGCCATTTTGAGGTCTTGGGTGAAGGGGAACTTTTGTCGCAGGTATTCAATCCTGAAGGAACACCATTAAAATATTTATTAAACCCCGTTAGTTTTGGAGGAGGAGTTTGTCTTTACTGTGCGGTTTTTTTCATCTTGCTGAAGGGTGACTGGTTACGGTATTTCCATGGGTCTTCTTACCTGAAGGAACCCCATTAACTCTTTTACCAATATCCCTTTTATCTTGGAGGAGGGGTTCGTTTATTATTGTGCAACTTTTTCGCTGCAGGGTCACCGGTTATGTTTTTCTCCTCTGCGGAGTTTTCGCCCATCATTTTTTACCTTAGGCATTTTCGCTACTCGTGCCAGTCTCCTGGTCAGTACAGTAAGCGTGGAGGTTTCTTCAGTTTATTCTCACCTTAACAGTTAGCAGGATGGTTAGTCCCAAAGATTATGTGGACTTAGAGCCAGAACCGAAGGATATTTTGTCAGTTTGGGGCTTGGAGCCGACTCAACAGAACTTGGAGAAGGTAGTCTTGCCAGCTAGGTCTCCACTTGGCAAAAGAGGCGGTACGAAGCTAGCATGGAACGTTGGCGGCGGTTTAGGGTTGCTGGAGGAGTCAAAACCCTTCTCCACAAAGGTAGTTTGTTGGCTTCCTGACACTGGAGCTCTAGTTGGTCAGGAGAATGCAGCGCACTTGGTCGGCATAACTGTTGGGCCGTCGGTAGATTTACTGGTAAGTCCAAAAACCCCTACTACAGCTCTTGTTTCAGGTTTTCTAATGGGTGGTCTTGAAGACATTGTTAAGAGCAGTGGGTTTAACAGAAAGGAAGGACTTAAATCTTGTTTATATGAGGCTTCGACACCTAGTTTCGGGCCAGACTCTGAAAAGAACGCAGAAGTGCAAAATCCCTGTCTCGACGTGCGCCTTTACCTTCTCAGAGTCTTTTTCTTTAGCAGCAGAGGATGCGGTGATTAGGGAGGGTTCGTTCAAAGGTTTTCCGGCCATAAAGGATGCTGAAGTTCAGAGCATTCAGGCAGAATCAGGGAAGGAAGGCGTAGGGTTTCCACCTCTTTCAAGTCAGGGTTTGGAACTTGTGGGTCAATTGGGTTTCGGCCCTCAGGGGTCGAAGGAGGGTAGTCAATATCTCATTTCTGGCACAGTCGGGCAGTCATTGGATTTTGGGGTTTTACCCCAAAAAAATCAAGGGTCAGAGGAGCTACTAAGGGTGAACCCGGTGGTCGACATTCAAGATGGCGAAGAACTCTCATCTAAATCCCCCACCGAGAATGCATAGTCATCGGGATTGAAGAGGAAGAAGGGGAAAGTGATCTGGAAGAAATTGGAAAGACCAAATTTGATTCTTGGGGTTGACATTCAGATGGACGAGGTAATGGATGCTTCAGAGCGTATTCTGGTGGGGCGAGTTAAGGGCAGGCAATACTCAGCAAACTATATCTCAGAATGGATAAAAAAGGAGTGGAATGAGGGTCCGACTACACAGACGAAGGTCATTTTCCTGACTAGAGGATGGTTTATGGTTAGATTCTCGAATGGTGAAGCAGTGGACTGGGTACTTGAACGAAATTAGGGTTTTGGGAAAGCTCTGATTTTCTTCAAAAAATGGACTCCTCTTTTTGACGCCCAAAGAGAAAGACTTGAAGAAATTCCTGTGTGGGTGCGCCTTCCGGCTCTAGCTCCTCAGCTCTGGTCGATGGATGTGTTCAGGGCTATTGGAAACATTTTGGGCACTTTTCTTGATGCAGATATGTCTTTTCATTCGACCAAGGAAAGGAAGGTCGCTCACATTTTGGTGAGGTTGGACCCGAGGGAGGGTCTGGCAGATATGATGCAGATACAGGTTGATGGATATTCTCTCACCCAGTTACTCGATTATGAACAGTTTCCCTACAGATGCCACCGATGTCATAAGCATGGACACTTGGCGAGGGATTGTCCTTTGGGGGTTAGAAGACGAAGGAAACAAAGGGGAGAGTTGGACCAATGGGTTCCGGAACAGCCCGATGAGGAAGTGGCTAGGGTTCAACAAGAAGAGGTTCTGGTTCAGATAGAGGTACAGGAGGTCCAATTGGGGATCCCTGAAGGTGCGGAAAACCTTGTGATCAATCAAATGCAGGAAGAGATGGAAGAGGTGGAATACATGGGTCAAGCATCTCAACTCGCGGGTACTGCTTCTCTCCCTCTCTCCTCTCATGCGTTTCTGTTAAAATTGGCAACTAGGGCAAACTCAATGTGGGTCATCTTATTTATGGCCGCTGATATTTTTCTTGGATCCCTCTCATTGGGAGGTGTAGGATTGATCTAAAGATCCTCTGATTCCGATAACTATTCATGGAGTTATAAATTTATTTGTGTTATAAAACAATTCGTCAAGGTCGGCCAGCAACCAAATAACCTACACATGTGCTCCACATTTTAATATAAAAAGAGATGACTTGATAGTCATTTCTACACACACTTCACTCTTGATTTCTCTCCACTTGTTCTGGGTTTTAGTGGAAGAGAAATCTAGGAGAAGGATGCCCTAGCCGCAGTCCTTAAGTGGATGATCTAGCTGCAATCCAAGGGAGAAGACCCCTGATTCTATACGTTGCCCAACCTGCCCTCTACGCTGCCTAAAGGAGAGACATAGCACAGTGAAGAAGACCTATTCATGCTGCCCAAATAAGCAGATCTATCCTGCCCTAGCCGCAGTAAGGAAGACCGAACAGCGTGGGTTTTTGGTGGTTGTTTCAGGGTCATATGTGAAGGCCAACTTGTTGTTAGGGGGGCCGAGGCAGAGGAGGGTTGTTTGGGTTTGATGTGTGAGTCGTAAGCTACAGCAAAGATACATGGGACAGCGTAGGCAGTTTTGGGGTCATGTTATACTCTCATCTTCAGCGTGGAGGCAGAGGGTTTACACTAG
Organism: Pinus tabuliformis; assembly: GCA_031772625.1. Classification (NCBI taxonomy): domain Eukaryota; kingdom Viridiplantae; phylum Streptophyta; class Pinopsida; order Pinales; family Pinaceae; genus Pinus; species Pinus tabuliformis. The sequence continues at coordinate 593,091,607 of CM062813.1, forward strand.
CATAGGCCGCATTTCATGAGGGCGATTCTGGGCCAGATTTGAGGATGGTTAGGGACTGTTGCGTGCCCTAACCAGCCCCAGAAATTACAGCAGTAATGACATGACAATCAGTAGCATTTGTATGGTGTGTTGGCAGCAAGAAAGATAGGACAACAAGGTCACATGAGTGCAGCAAAGGAAGATGGGACAGCAGCTATGGCATGGTACAATTGGGATAGCAGCTATGGCATGGCACAATTGGAACAGCAACTGTGATGGGACAGCAGCAATACAATTGGGACAACAGCTATGGTATGGCACAATTGGGACAGCAGCAATACAATTGGGATAGCAGGAATACAAATGGGACAGCACTATGACATGGTGCAGCAATAGCCAATTGGGACAGCAGTACGGTAAGCAATGTACAGCAAGCAAATGGTGGCAAGCATGGTGCTGCGAGCACATTGGGCAAGGTGCAGTAAGCACATGGTGGCAAGCATGATGTTGCAAGCAAATGGAACAGCAGTATGGTAACATGGTACAGCATGCCACATGGGACAGCAATGTGGCAACAGGTGCAGCAATGGCACATGGGACAGCAATGGTACATGACACAGTACAGTGAGGTACAGTATGAGGCAGCACTAGTGAGTGCAACAAGATCATAAGGTACAGGAAGGTGCAGCAGTATGGTAATGAGGTCCAGCATAGTGATGATGGGTGCAGCACAGTGAGGTGAAGCGTGATGATGAGGTACAGCACAATGCATGGTGATGGAGTCACCTAGGAGAATCAGTTGAAGCAGCATGTCTTCAACTGAGTTCAGTTACCTCATGTATCATCTACTTAGAGATGATCTATGCTCTTACTTAGATAAGTCAAAGTGTTGACTTCTGTTGTATACATACTATCTCCCTCTCTCTATGTTGAACTATTGAAGAACATATAAGAAGAATTGATCAAGGGTTTCCCCACATTGGGGTTTGTCCCTGGCTAGCACCACATCTTGTGTCCTCTTGTCTTGGCTTGTCTTCTGCGATCTATGTTTATGTTCTATCTGCAATTTACTTTAATGCTGATGTGATTGTTAATCTGGAAAAGATATTGAGCTAATTGTGAAAATTGAAAAAAATGGCTCTAAGCATAGAACATACCTAAAATTAACAGTTTTAGTTGATGTCGTTATTGGATGTTTGTCAAAGGCCTGGTCCATCCAGGCCATCATCTGAAGTCCTTCCCCCTTGTTGCAATATTTCTATGGCCTTAGATAGCATTATTACATCCATTCCGGTTTTAAATTTATCTGGTCCCCCCCATTCAGGCTTTGTCTTTCCCTTCTCATCAGAGCGACCTCCTAAAGAACCTCATTACAACCTTCGCCCTTGGGATAAAAGAGAATTCCTAAATGAACCTGTGGGTGGTCTTGGTTTCCTTCAGGAATCTGTTGGTCCTCCTAAGACCCATGGCCAGAAAACGAACATCTCCAAGGCCCAGATAAAAGCTAAACTTGATATTGCTGATGGAAAGAAATTATACCTCAAAGGGTCGCTTAGAGCAGTGTTGGCCCCTGTGGTGGTTTCTAAATGATTTTGTTGTCCTTTAATTGTAGAGGTCTAGCCAGCACCCGGAAGAAGTTGGCTTTAAAACATTTATTTAAATATGTTAACTGTGATGTAATTATGCTCCAAGAGACCCTTGGAGCTGGGGAGTCTGTGATGAAATCTTTGAGCCTTATGCTGCCTAGTTGGTCTTTTGTGGCACTTGACGCGAATGGAAGATCTAGGGGTTTAGCTATGGGCTTTAGGGATAGTAGTATAAAACTCCTAAACTCCTGGGGATCAGACTTGGTGTTAGGGGCGGCGGTGTTCTCCTTTGATCTTTGTCAACATCTATGGCTCGTGTCAAGAAAGAGTTCATTTTTGGAACAACTTGTTTTCTAAATCTCTGCTGAATAACTCAAAGGTTGTGGTGGGAGGGGATCTAAATGTCTCCTTAGGTCTATCAGAATCATGAGGGCCACTGGCCCAGGCAAACCCTTTGGCTGACTTCTTCTTAAAAAAACTTTGGATGGGCAGGTTCATCAATGTTGATTTGATAAAAGATAAGCCCACTTGGAGGAACAGGAGGGTTGGAGAGGCTAGGGTGGCAAAGCGTTTGGATTGTTTCTTGATAAAAGAGGACCTGGCAGCTCAAACTCCTTTCTTCAGACAGTGGGTTAGCTCCGGAGGTGATTCTAACCACTTTCCTATTTTTTTGGAGTTAAAAGGGGCCAGTAGGAAGCTTGGTTCCCCTTTTAAATTTAACTCCTCCTGGCTAAAAGATCAGTCTTATAATAGCCTTGTTCGTGAGATATGGAGACCACTTATCAGATCCCAAGGCTTTTCTCTTGCCTAGTCCTTTATGGAAAACCTAAAAAGATTGAAACATGCAACGATATCTTGGGCAAAGGAAAAAACTTTAAGGGATGAAGTTGTTTTAAAAAACATTGAGATAGAACTGGAGGCTTTGGAAAGCCTAGAGGGGGATGGGTATGAGACGGAAGAGAAAAAGGAAAGGATAAAAATTATGGAGGGTGAAAGACATAGGATTCTGAAAGATATTGAAGAACAGTGGAGGCTAAAAAGTAGGGTTATATGGCAAGGTTGGGGATGAAAACTCCAAATTTTTCCAAAACTATGCAAAGGGCAGGAGGAATTCAAACACTATTTGGGAAATGAAAAAGTTAATGGAGGTTCAGCAAATTCTATTGCCGATTTTCTTGCTCTAGGTGTCTGCCATTTCAAATCTTTGTTCAAGGCTCCATCTGAAGCCACAATTGCCGAAGTAATCCGGGTTGCTTTTCCAAGTTTTGTAGAGGAGGATGACAATGATATTCTCTTGGCACCTGTATCAAAGGGGGAAGTGGAAGGGGTTCTAAAATCTATGCAAAAGGATAAGAGCTCGGGTCCTGATGGATGGACGGTGGAATTTTACCAGCATTTTTTTGAGCTTCTTGGAGATGATTTGGCTGGGGTGGTGGAGGAATCCAAGATTAGAGGTTTTGTGCACGAGCCCCTCAATGCTACTTTTTTGGCCTTAATTCCAAAATCTGATGATCCTCAGAGCTTTGATGACTTCAGACCTATTTCCCTTTGCAATTGCACTTACAAAATTATAGCCAAAACAATTGCAAACCGTCTAAAACCTATCCTTTCTAAAAACATCTCCCAGGAACAGTTTGGGTTTCTAGATGGCAGGCAGATTCATGAAGCCATCGGTGTAGCCTAGGAATCTTTGCATAGTATCAAAAAATACAACAAGAAGGGAATGATTGTCAAAATTGATCTTTCAAAGGCCTATGACAAGATCAGTTGGATGTACTTGCGTCTTTTGATGACTCATTTGGGGTTTGACATTGGTTTTATTAATTGGGTCATGGGTTGTATCTCAAATGTGAGTTTTGCAGTTCTTATTAATGGTGTTGCCTCTCCCTTTTTCTCTAGTCAGCGAGGCCTCCGTCTTTGCAGCCGAAGGGTTAAACCCACGAATTCACGCAGCCATCAAAAGGGGAGAGTACAAAGGAATTGAAGTTGCTATAAACCTATTTATTACTCATCTCCTCTTTGTTGACGATATCCTTTTGTTTTGTGATGGATCAAGGGGAGACTTATCCCAGCTGAAACTAGTTCTGGACTTATTTCTTAAAGCAACTAGGATGAGTATAAACGCCCAAAAATCCTCTATTGCACACAATGGGCTCTCAGGGGCGGAGATCAACAAAATCTTATCAATTTTTCCTTTCGAAATTAATCCTATGTCGAAAAGCCTCAAATATCTGGGTTTTTTCCTTAAGCCTGATTCCTACAGGAAAACTGACTGGAAATGGTTGGTTGCAAAAATTGAAAAGCGAGTTAAGCATTGGAGCTACAAGTGGTTATCAAGGGCAAGGCGCCTGGTCCTTATAAAATTTGTCTTAATTGCAATTCCAGTATACTGGATCGCTCTAACATGGGTTCTGAAAGGAGTTCTTGCACAGATCAGGAAAGTTTGTGGTCGCTTCTTATGGGCGGGTTCGAAGGAAGATGAAGTTCTTCCATGGGTTGCCTGGGAGAAAATTGCTCACCCAAAGGATTGGGGAGGGTGGGGAATTAAGGACCTTACAAACTTTTCACGCTCATTAGCAGCAAAATATGGGTGGTGCCTTCTAACTAAGGACAATCTTTGGACATCAATGATAAAAAGGAAATATATTGATCCAATGGCTATGGATGACTGTTGTGCAACCTGGACAAGAATTCTAAAAACCCTTCGGGTCATTTGGAAGGCCACCATAGAATCGTTTGATCTTATTGCTGAAGGTCTTTCCTGGCATGTTGGGGATGGCACTAGGCTTCGAGTGGGGGTGGATCCCTGGGTGGGCTGCTACGAAGACTACACTCTTCCACGGGATTTGAGGGAGCATCTCAATACTCGGGTCATTTATTATCTTAATCAAATTGCAAACAAGGAAAACACTTTGTTTTGGAATCAGGGCTAGAAGTCATCTGAGGACTTAAACCTTGAGCCGCAGTGGGGTGTTGTCTAGCATGCCTATACCAAGGAATTGTAGAGAACAAATGTTAGAATTAGGGATAGGGCAGACGAACTCCGGTGGGTTCATTCCCCCAGTGGCCTTTATGCTCCAAAGTTTGGTTATAATCTTCAAATGAATAGAAGGGTTGGTGGGGATCGGAGGTGGTGGCACAAGCCACTTTGGAAATTAGGTTGCCCTGCTAAATCCAGACTTTTCTTCTAGTGCATACTAAAGAACAAAGTGCCTACTTGGGATAACTTGCAGAAAAGGAACAAGCACGGGTCGGGATGGTGTATTTTATGCAAAAATTTTGAAGAAAATTCATCACACTTATTCTTAAGTTGCCCCTTTACTATAAAAACTTGGGAGATTTCCCTGAATATATTGGGTATCAGACTCAATTGGAATGGTTCTACTCTGGTGGAAGCTTGGCAAAATTGGTGGTTTAATTCAAAAGAAGATCAGTTAAGGAACATACCCCCAATTATCTGTTGGGGTATATGGTTGGCCCGGAACAAAGGTGTTGGGAACCACGATTGTTGTTAGACCAAAACCCGCAAGTGTTAGTCAACAATCGCATCACCAGAGATAAGGATCCACAAGAGGTAGGTAGTTAGTCCATGTCGTGAAACACACGAGGAGCGTTGGTTTATCCAATGTCCAACAATCTCCCCCCCCCAAACGCGAGTCGTGTGTGTATCGAACTTGTGACCTACGCTCTGATACCACTTGCTGGGAATCACGATTGTCGTTAGACCAAAACCCACAAGTGTTAGTCAATGATCGCATGGCCAGAGATAAGGATCCACAAGAGGTGGTTAATCCATATCGCGAAACACGCGAGGAGCGTTGGTTTATCCAATGTCCAACAAAAGGAATTTTCCAAGATCAGGTTTCTACCCCTTTTCCAATTGTGGTGCAATGTGCCTCCATTTTTTATTTGATTCCTCAAACCACTTAAAAATATTAATTAGTTTAATATCTCAAAATCGGGTAGAATATGCCCAAACCATTTGTGGGTCTTGGAGATATCATGTGCTTTAGCCTCTCCACCAATTTTCAATGCTAGAGCACACATCCGATGCTACCCCAAATCAACACTCCCTCTTAGCAAGGACTGTGCTCTAGCAATACTCCAACTGAGTATCACTCTGATTATACGACACCGGTACCTATGCTGATGCTAGGCCTACCCGCCCAACATCCTCTATACTGCTGCCCATGGCTCTGCCTCTGCCACTGCTACGTCTGTCCAGCAACTCCCTTTGCATCTATGTTGTTGCTGGTCCTTTCTCCCAACACTGCATCAGCACTGCAACCCCCTCTCATCATGTTGCATCGTGCTACTGCTAACCGCTACTGCACTGCAACTCAATTACTGAGAAGTAAGTAATTGATCCACCCAACTACTAACATCCCTGTCAGGCTAGAAACACTCCCGATGCTGAAGCTCTCTCTGTCACTATCAAGTGCTCCCTCTACTGCCTCTACACTGCTGCAACAACTCCCTGCCTCTCGCACCATTGCAAAACTCTAAGTGCCATCCTGCACTATTGCAACCTCCTCTGTGCCTCTCGCACTGCTGCAACCCTCTCTGCGCTACCTGGGACTACTGCACTCTAGCACTCTCTACCACTTATCCGCTTCTACCAACACCGCCATCCTGCTACTCTCACTTCGAGGCTCCCGTAGCTAGGTATGATCCAAGAGTTTGGGTACCTCAAGGATCCTGCCCCTCACCGCTTGTAGTCCTCCTACCTCCTAACTACACCTCGATGTCTCCCCACCTCTTCTCTAGAGGTACATGAGCACTCATGGCACAATCATCATCTTCCTCTACCTCCTCTTCCGCCTTCGATGGCACTGCCTTGGAGTCAGATGCCTCTCCCTTAGTCTTCTTCCTCAGACACTGATTCGCATAATGCCCCAATTCCCCACAGTTGAAGCACTTGACCTTGGAGAGGTCTTTTTTCTTCCTCTTCTTCTGCTTCCCCGCAGATGCCAGAGTTGCATCCTCTTCCTCTTCCTCTTCCTTCTTTATCCGGACTCCTTTGCTGCTACTTCCCATCTTGTTCAATCGTCTGATCTCTTCTTAGCGAAGAGCTACCCACAATTCTTCCCAATCTGGAAGATTCGCCCTGCCCAGAATGCTCTAGATAAATGTCTCCCACTCCTCGGAAACTGCGTTTAGGGCAATCCTCACCATCAACTCCTGATCCAGTGTGGCCCCTATGGAATTCAATTAGTCTTGAATCTCCTTCAATCTACCGAGGAAGTGATTTATCTGCTCCCCCTTCTAAATCTGGTATGACCGCAGCTGATTCTCAAGTAACATCTTCCTCTGCACGGAAGTATGCTGGTACAACATCTTCAAGGTGTCCCACATTTCCTTTGTCGTATCCTTCTCGACAATATGTTGGACCACATGATCCTTGACCCCATCAAGGATCATGCATTTTGCCTTGGCCATTGCCTCCTCATACTTCTCATTATCAACCGAGTCAACTGGGATAGCCACTGTTCTCAAGGCGAAGGCCTTGATGCGACGTCTATCTAGAATGGACAGGATCTTGGCCTTCCAGACCACAAAGTTGGACGCCCCATCCATCCTGCCCCGATCCCTCAGTCCATTCATGGTCATCTCTCTACTCTTCCTTTCGACTCCTCCGAGTGTTTACTTCCCTCTGGAAGTTCTCTCTTCGACTCCCTCTGAGTCGCTACTTCCTGTCTAGAAGTTCTCTGCTCGATTTCCCTCCTGGAAATTCGCCTGCCAACCGTCGAGTCGTACCTCTCCGATCTCATGTACACTTGCAACACTGATCCGAATTCCTTGGCTAGAAATCCGCCTCGATGGCGTCTCCCTCTACCTTGGTTTTGCCCGGTAGGTACTGTTCTATCCACAGCACGCCACCAACTTCACTTCTCGCAAACTACCCACAGCTTCCTAAACCCTAGCAATCAAAGGACTAAGCCTCTAGGCTCTGTGCAATCCCAACACTCGCTGAAATGCTCCCCTAGCCAACTGCGTCAACCCTCTTAGTCTCTACGTGGCTCTACGTGAGCCTTTTTTGCCCTCCTCAACCTCTGTGTTGGCCTCTCTCTAGCCCAGACTAATGACGTAGTCCCTCTGCCTCAACCCTTCTCTGCTGCTTTCCGCTAGGAACAGCTTTTGTCACTCGGGAAAGTTGTTTCTGCTGCAAATGCTCTACTTCAGTTGGTGCCTTCAGCTCCTGTGATCTGTAACCACGTTTTGATACCATGTTGAAATTTCCAATTCTAACCGTTAGAAATTTTATCTGTATTCTTATGGTTTATTTCTCCTACTTATTAATTACAAACAAGTTATTTAAACATATAAACATCAAAATAAACACAATACAGTCTCAACCATCTACAAATCAACAGCTGAAAGACATAGCAAACACACAAGTGACACCATTATTTTTGGACAACTCGTCCCCGGAAAAACCCAACTTGGGAAGACCGGTGCAGCAATTTTGAGGGTTTGTTTATTATGCAGTCTATCCTTGAGTACAACTGGGTGCCAAACTGGCTCACCAGACAGAGAAAAAAAAACCCCTCTGCGTCAGCCCTCTGACGCACTTCGCAGCCTCTATGGCCCTCTGCATCACTCATGCTGCCCTCTGCGTGGATGACGCAGGCCCTTCTGGCTCTGCGTTGTCTCTGTTGGGCTCTGCGTGGCCTACTCTGGCTTCTATGTCTGCCTCTCTGCCTCTGCGCTGGTCTCTCGGTACTATCTCAGCCTTTCTGTCCAGTACTCACTGCACCTCACTGCAAACTAATCACTATTTCGACTTTACTTAGCAAACCCCGCTCTAGTAAATCGAATCACTGATCACTCTAATGTGTTCTCCAACTGACCCTCAAGCCTCCTCTCATACTTTTCTTGTTGGTCCTTCAACGGCCGAGATTACATCTCTAATCAACAGCTAAGATTAGAATTGGCTTGCAACCTTTTAACCCAGTTTTATATTAATACCCATTAATATCTTATTTTTCCTAAGTTTAGACTTAGGAACTCCATTAAAAATATTAATTATTTTAATATCTCCTAAATTGAGTAGAATCTGCCCAAACCATTTCTGGGTCTTGGAGATCTCATGTGCTTTAGCCTCTCCACCAATTTTCATGGCTAGAGCACATCCTATGCTACCCCAAATCAACAAGATGTGGGGTGAAAGATCACATGGCACACATTAATTAAGGAAGTGTATATCCATCTAAAACAACATTTTTCTTTTAAGCACAAAGTTTGTGTTGACAAATATGGTAGTCGGTATTTTCAACATGGAGAAATATAAATTTTGAATTTTGCCTCCCAAATTTGTTCAAGTCAACCTCCGATCATTTTTTAAGTCAATTAGGCTCCTAAGAGACACCCATTCAACCGCCCTTTGAAGTCTATATAAAGGAGAGCCTTCCTCCTCATTTGGTACATCGAATTACATCTTAGTTATCTTTGATCCAGCGAAGTTGGGAGCAGAAAGTGGAGACCGAAAATCTGAAGGAGGCTGAAAATTTGAAGGAGGGGTTGTCTCTTGGCTTGGCACATGGCTTGACATTTCTCTCGTTCTTGGTTAATGGTTTGGCTATTATCTTAATGTTGTTTCTGATGTATTGATGAACTATGAACACTCACTCTCTCTCATAGGGAAATACTCTTTTGGGTTTTGCCCTAGCCTCAGACCTAATTTCTGTGTCTCTTGTCTCATTGTTTCATGGTTATTTTCTATTGTTCTTTCATGTTTGTTGGTTGATATTTTTCTTTTGTATATCTACTTAATGATATTGAAATAAATGCTATGTGGAACTAATGCTTATTGATCATTGGAAGTAGCTAGCTATTGAAGAAAAATCTATTCTAGCTTGTGCCCTAGAAATATCAACATGGTATCAAAGCTATGGTTCGTTGAGCAGTTGAAACAAAGACATCCGAGCCTCCTTCTCTGCATCCAAATCGAGGCATTTGTGGAACAGCAGAAATTGTGTTTTTGTGCAAAGTTAGCAAGCGGCTGCTGGGGTGGATTACACCAGTGCCCAATTCGTATGAATCTATCTTCAGCTTGGAGGAGTGGGATATCTCGCACATCATTGGTGCAAATTGTCTATCAAGGCCGCACTATATTTTTTGTTTTATCCGAGGGACAAAACATAATTATTATGAGACTGTGTATAAAATTTGGAGCTCAAATTATCACATTCGCTGGCGAGAATTATAGTCGAGAACCGTTTTGTTTATAAATGATCCAAAATGCGGGCCATCCGCGTAATTTATTGACAACTGGCAAAGACTCATAGACGCGGATCGAATCGTTGAGGGAAATCACTTCTGGGTCATGTCATCGAATTCCCTTGGTCACTATGGCCGGAAAATTCGAAGAGTTTCATCATAGACTATACCAATTGAAGGCTCTTTGAGTAGAACGATCAGATTTCAAGCAAATATATTTGATCACCAGCACGATGGCAGTCCGTATTGTTATTTGAAAATGGTTGATCTATGTGAATATTTTCTCCTATAGCGTATGGCTTACGCATTTTGGTGAGACATAGTGCATGCATGGGTAAAGTGTATCATTTGCTAGACATGAAGAGCAAATATTGGTGCGATGGTTGCTTGGTACTATTCGATCTCTATAATGAATTGTGCTCAAGATGTGCGATTTTGATAGAGTGGAGATCGCATGTTGAACTGTATCAAAATCGAATGAAGGATTGTGCTCATTGTGTGTGCAGAACTTGGCACTTTGTAAAGCAATTACTATCCCCTATATTGTGTGATAGCCAAAGACAAGATTTGATCTGGTGCACAATAACCTGTGTGAACGAATGCCTGTGGACAAAGAATGTGATCATGGCTTGCTTAGCTAGTATGAATGTACAGAGTATTGAGGATTGAAGGATGTACAGACCTGTGGTAGAGACAGAGCAAGTGCGCGTATCTCTTGTGGATGTTGTGCGCATGACCGATTAAATGTGTAAGCACATAGATCTAAAAGTGCGACTGGAGGCATATTAGTATATATGTACAGACTTCTTGATGATGATGAGGACGAGGTCAACTTCTTGATGATGATATGGACTCCTTGATGATTTGGATTCCTTGATGATGTTGACTCCTTGATGATGATAATGTGGATGAGATTAACTCCTTGATGAATTGAACGAGGTTGACTGGACCAGGGAAGACTAAGATCAAGAGGGAGCTGACATGTTTTCAAGAGATAAGTACTTTCTTGATTGCTTCTCTTATTGTTTCATTATGAGTCTCTTGTCTTTGTATGTCTTGCTTGGTTGTATTTGTTCTTCCATGGTCTCTTAGTGAGGATTGCGAGAACGTGATTTAGTATGACAAGGTTGTGGCAATGGATGGAAGAACAAAGTGACAAGAAGACTCGTGATTGGATGGGCTTTGGACTTAGAGAGAGCAAACAAGATCAAGCATGTTTTGATCCATGATGTAAAGAAGTTAGTTGAGAAGATGGCTTGAAGTCTTGAAGCTTAATGTTGATCCAAATATGTTGAAGAAGAGCCTGCGACTTTTCTTTTTGACAAGGACTGGGGTCCTTTTCGTCCAATGTAAGAGGGAGTTGATTGAAGAATTGTGAGATTGATAGTATGACACAAGCCTAGTGAAATCCTTGCTAAGGTTGTGGCATAATGGATTGTGAATCCATGGACACTTGCTCGTTGAACCACCTAATACATGAAATTGTTGACTCTATCTGGACTAGATGTATTTTGGGAGTTGTGATTGGTTTGAATGACATGGATGGTCCTGCTACATATAGCACGATTGAAGCTATAAATGTCGCTGATTTGTGAGTGGGTTGTTGATATTTGTTTCTGTAAGAAGCCACTTATTGTCTGTTGGATTCGACTATGGCACACTTTTCTTCTTATGAGCAAGTTGTTGATATTTGCTTCTGTGAGAAGCCACTTGTTGTCTATTGGATTCTACCATGATTGTTGATGATTGCTTTCGTGAGAAGCCCCAGCTGAAGCTGAATGAATAGCTAGATGTTGTTGTCTGCTAGAATGTTTGGTAAAGTGTTGAAAACCACCATGGCTACTATTCTGTTGTTGAGCAAGTTGTTGATGCTTATATGACAAGCCTAGAATGGCTGAGAATGTCATTGGAGAGGGAGCATTGATTGATAGCATCATCAATCTTCCTTAGGTTGTGTGCCGAGAGACCTATGGATTGGTCAAGAAGATTGTCACTCCCTTGGGCTGTGGGTCAAGAGAACAATGAGTCTGGTCGGGGAGCTTGGTTTTGAAGCACTAAGTTTGTGATCTATCCCTTAGGTTGTGTGCCAAGAGACCTATGGATTGGTCAGGGAGACAGAACTTGAGTTCCCCTCCTTAGGTTGTGGGTCAGGAGACCTATGGTTTGGTTGGGAAGGATGAATTCTCTCCCTTAGGTCGTGAACAAGATAATGAATAATCAAGAATTGAGATAGGGATTCCTCCCTTAGGCTATGGCTCGGGAGACCTTATTTATGGTCCAGGAGATGTACCCTGTGCATATGATTGATTTGGCCTCATTGATTGACCCCTCTAGTCAGTAGGGCACTGACTTGGATGCCATGGGGTTGTGGCTTGTGGGATAGGTTGGATGTTATGTATCTTTCCTTATGATGTGATTGATGATCTCCCCCTTAGGTTGTGGATGGAAGAACTATGGATTAGTCGGGGAGATTGATCATGAAAGAGAGAGATACTTGTACTTGTGATCTCTTCACTTAAGTTGTCGGCCATGAGACCCATGGACTGGTCAGGGAGATTGATCTTGAGAGAGAATGAAAAATACCTCTCTAGCTAAGAGGGAGTGTTGAAAAATATGGTAGCCATGGTCGATCTTTTCAACATGGCGAAATATAAAATTTGAATTTTGAATTTTGTGTCCCAAATTTGTTCAAGTCGACTACCTACCATTTTTTAAAGTTAGTTGTGCTCCTAAGAGGCACCCATTCAACCCCCCTTTGAAGTCTATATAATGGAGAGCCTTCCTCCTCATTTGGTACATCAAATTACATCTTGGTTATCTCTGATCCAGCAAAGTTGGGAGCAGAAAGTGGAGGCTGAAAATCTGAAGGAGGGGTTGTCTCTTGGCTTGGCACATGGCTTGGCATTGCTCTTGTTCTTGATTATTGGTTTGGCTATTATCTTGATGTTGTTTCTGATGTACTGATGAACTATGAACTCTCTCTCTCTCACATATAAGGAAAGACTTTTCTGGATTTTCCCCTTGTGGGTTTTGCCCTGGCCTCAGGCCTAATTTCTGTGTCTCTTGTCTCATTGTTTCATGGTTATTTTCTACTGCTCTTTCATATTTGTTGGTTGATATTTTTCTTCTATATAACTGCTTAATGATATTGAAATAGTTGCTACGTAGAACTAATGCTTACTGATCATTGGAAGTAATTATCTATTGCAGAAAAATATATTCTAGCTTGTGGCCTAGAAATATCAACAGTTTGGGGTGACATTCACTCCAACATGGGTCAATTGTCAAGATTATGATCCATAAAGCAAGTGTAACATATGTTGCTTGTGCTTTTCATGGCAAGGAAAAAACAGTTGTGCGTGTTGTTTAAAGATGTTGAGCTATGAAAGTGTTCTAAGCATGGTTTCAAGCTAAATTTCAGTTATTTACTACGATGCTTTTGTGGAAAATGCCTCTTCAGGATGATGCTTGGATGGTTCAAACATCTGCAAATCCATGTAGCATCTAGTGTGATTATTTGCTATTGGCTTTCTCAGGAAGTATCGATGTGAAGTTTCTTTTCAAGAGGTCCCCTCCCTCTTCTTTAGCCTAGAGCATTGTTGTAGAGTGATCCTTGGATGATGGATCGTTCAGACAAGCACAAATCCCTGTAGCATTCATTGCAGTTGTTTTCTATTGGCTTTCTTGGAAGCATTGTAACCCCTTCTCTTCTTTTGGCCTAGCGGAATTAACGAGCTTCAAGCAGGAATTGGCTCTAACTGTGAAAGCCAAACTCAGTTTTTTTGTCATGATGTCGAGTCCCTTTCTCTGGGTGCACAGGCTCATATGCTTGCCTTCTTAGCATATTTTCAAGGTCAGATTTTCACAAGGCCCCTGTTGTTTGTGTGATGTGATTTTTCTGTTCCACAATGTACTGAATTAATCTTCAAAGCAATATATGCAGCATTTCAAATAAACAAAAAAGAGGAGTAATTCTCGTATAGATTTCTGAAATTTTTACGTTATTCAGAATTTAGAAACATTTCCAATGTGTGGGTAAAAAAACAATAGGTTTAAGAAACTTGCAGTTGACTGGATTTGTTCTTTCATATTATAAGAGAACCAATCCAAAGGATAAGTTTATGAAATTTGTGTTTGACTGGATTTGTTGCCTTCATGTAATGAGACAACAGTAAGACTGGTTTTCTCTCACGTGACCATATTCCGTGCCATATTTGTCAAATTTCTTAGTTCCAGAGTTGAAGCAATAAAACCCTAGATCTCAGTTCACTTACATTTAGTTCACATGATTGTCGAACCCACGTATAAGAAAAAATACACCTAATATTTTTCCAATCTAGGTAGGAAATAATTTTTTGATGATATGAGTTGAATCACCATTCAGTGATCAAGAAAAGACCTTCTCAAAAACAGACAAAACTTATGCCCAGTGGATATCATTCACACTAACATATACACCAGATGAATTAAACTTGTCATGAACAGCTGACAATTGCTGCCCAAAATCAACTCTAGATAATGTACTTTACCCTTTCGGACAATCTCAGGGAAAAAAAAGGGGGAGGGATACGAAGAAGAGAATCAAACTTATCACAACATACCTTTGCCACATGCTCGAGAGTAACCGCATTGACAAAAATAGCAGTCCTTAGAGCAATATCCACAAACACCCTGCTCCCCTTCAAAGGCAAACACTGACCAGGCTCCCCAAAGCTCGGTTCCAATACCTTACCCGCATAAGGATGCATTGGGCTTCCTGTCTTGAGCAAAGATCCAACTGCGGCAAGACCCCATTTCCTTCCATTCCCGTATAAGTACCCTTCAGAATGATGCACCACCCGGCCACCACCCGTGCCCACAGCATAATCAACCATTCCCAGCCCGTCCGCAGCATGCCGCTCAATCTCCACTTCCACCATCCGCCTCGCCACGGCCCTGATATCATCTAAGCTCAAAGCCTGTCCCTCTCCCTCGCTCGCCCGCTTGTCGACCACCTGATTCAGTAAGCCCAACACATCGTCCTTGGTTAAAACCCCTGAACCCCTTAACTTCAACAGCGATTCCTCGATGTCACCAGTCTGCGCCTTCAAATTCCGAAGCTCAGTGTAAAAAGCAGTGGCATGATCCTCTATACTCTCCTCTAAATCTTTCTTCAACCCCTCCATTTCCTTCCCGTACTTCATATCCACCAATTCTACCTGAAACTGCAACATCTTCGTCGTCGTCTTCAGTAACTCCTCCAGCTCCGCAATCTGGCCCTCCGATACGAAATTGCCAGGACCAACAGTATCCTTGACGGAGGGTTTCATGGTCCAATTCCACAACGTCTGTCCAATTCCGCCCAGAAAAATGAAAAGCATAACCCACTTGGTAAAAACCCTGGCCGCCAGCTGCCACTTCGAAGTTGTCCGAGGGCTTCCACCGCGGACAGGGCTTTTACTCCTGTGCACGACCTTGACCCCCTTTTTCACCCCCTGATCATGATCATGGACCTTGTTTGCTAATTTACCATTCTGCTGAGGAGGTAAAGCATTTTCCCTCCCAAAATCCCGAACATAAACTCTACCATAACCAGAATCCTTACCCTGCGACAAATTCCCGTCGGCTTCAGCAGCCAAATGTGCAGTCTCCCGGTGAATATTTTTCTCCCTGAGTACCCGGAGATCGTCAGTAGTTTCTGTGACGTTTCGTTCCGTTTCCAAGGCGTTTCGCATAACGACAGCGGTGGTCCGCTTTCGAGCACTTTGCCGAAGCGGCACAGTAGCTCCTCCAACTCCTGCAGTCGGAGACGCCGACGTATTGGCAGACATCCTGTTAAATACTTCTCGCGTGCACAGTCAGGTTTCAGTTCTTTTTTCGCCGGTAGGTTTTGTGAAGCTCGATAAAAAATGATACTGGGATTTGATTAATTTCTGATTGCAGTTTTTCGAATCCTTGCTGCTTCTGATGAAATCTCGGGAATCTGGACCCCTTCCAATGTTTCAGACGCGGCAACTGCGTCCACTGACCTTCTGCGAAATCCTAGGATGGCATTTATCAGAATTTCTAAGTCAAATAAGCTGCCGGAAAACTGATGCATGTGAATCTTGAAACTCTGCACTCAGCCGTTGAGAGCGTTGAAACAAATACGAGACGATGAATGTGCTCGAGGAATTGCTGTTGCCGAAGAGTAAAGATGGTGGGGTGCCTTTTGCTTTGCGAACGATGGCCCGCCTTCGGCTTTGTCTTTGCAGAGAGAAAGGCACTTGTCCAAAGCAAAAGAAATGATTTCACTGGGTTTTGGACGCAGTTTGGCGGGATCCGAGGGCTAGGGTGTGCGAGAAATGAGGAGAGTTTTCTGGACGTTAGATTCAAGAGAGTTGCGAAAATATTAGCGGAAGCCCCTGCATTTGAAAATTTTAGAGAGCGGAGTCATATGTAGGGAGGGTGGTGCTTCGTAATGAGAAAGAATGTAGTCAAAGTGTTTTTCGGTGTAGATTGTGGAAAATTTTAAAAATGTTTTGGACAAAGACTATTATAATTGAAAAAAAAAAAAAAAAATTAAGCATTTTAAGTGGATAAAATTTGTATTAAAAGATATATATTTAATTTTGAGTGGTATGGTTTTTTTTATGAGTATTTGCATTTTTGGATTTTAGTTAGTGATGTTATTTTAAGCGGTGTGGTTTTATGGAATAATAGTGATGAGTCAATATGTGGTTTCATGGAATAATATTGATGAGTCAATTTGTATTTACAATAATAATTAGTGATGATTATCCTCATTTTTTGTTGATGATTATCTTTTATTTTTTATTTGACCACTGAGTTATTATAATTTTCTCAATTTTTAAATGATATATATTTTAAAACAAATTTTGATTATAAGATAAAATTATTGTGGAATATACAAGTAGTGTGTTATAATAAAATATTCATTAGATATAAATGAGTGGAATTGTATAAGGTTTAATATGTATGAAATTTTAAGTTCAAATTTTATAGTATGTATTGAAAGTGGAGATTAAAGAAATTATTTTTGCATCATTTTCAATTTAAACTTAATCTAATATTAAAATGTTAAAAATATTGAAATATTATGTAAATAATAATTAACATGTTTTTTAAATGAGTTAATAAAGCTTTTAAATACTTCAATTAAAATTGTTATGATATGAAGTATTAGGTTGAGGTGTCATTAAACACCTAGAAATATAAGGGTAGGAATTCTTGAATAGAGAATATAATATATTTTCTATATTTAGGTTTCTGTGATTCATAATGAATTAAGCAAATAACGAATTAAGTAAAGCTTTTTGGTAGAAATCATATAAGATAAAAAAAAAAAAAAAAAAAAAAATTGCCCAAAGTGTTTTGAGAAATTTCTAAAATGTGATTTCCATCGAAAGACTTTGCTTAATTCATTATGGATCACAGAATATAGAAATAATATATTTTTAGAATAATATAATTTATATATATATATATATATATATATATATAAACTTAAGTATGTAAATGTTTGAAACATTAATAGAAAAAACACAGCCATATATATATATATTTATGAAGTTTTAGAAATTATAATTAATATAAAAATATAAGAAAATTATATAAAAATAAATTTGATTTTAATTCTTACTTATTTTAAAACTTTAAATATTTTAAAAATATAAATATATATATATATATATATATATATATATATATATATATATATATATATAGTTTTGAAAATTATAATTGCTATATAAATATAAAAATTAAGTATTTATAATAAAGAATAGAAGTTTCTCCCCACTCAGAGTGATGTAATGCAATGTCGAGGAGCAATGCAAGTTAAAGTGAGGGCTCTGCCTCCACCATCACCTTGAGCTTCAATAGGGGGAGGCGTGGTAACCTGGCCTTATGCCTATCCAATGCATGACTTATTAAAGATGCCAAACAACCACAACATCAAGCATTCAATCCCAGATATGACGGTGTTGTGGGCAACTCAAAAAGTGTTTAATCAAGCCAATATGTCTGGTTCACAAGGAAATAGGCTCATTTCACTCTCGCTGAAAAGGCATCTAGACAACCTAGCTCTCGTATTGCTAACTTTTGTTATTGTTTCCTTCTTATCACTAGGGGAATATCCAAGTCCCTCTAACCTAACCTTCCCGACTCACCATTTATAATCACTCTAGAAAACTCAGTGTCAATAAATTGATCTCGGTCACTCACAAAGATGGGCTAGTGAGCCTGAAATTCAAAGGCTTCTACAGGAGAGGGTGTGTAGAAAGCTTGTGATGGAAATTTACATAGTCTTACATGCAGCCCAGTGAGTTGTGAACCATCTCCATCTACCGCAACTCTATGAATGGTCTAAGGCAATTAACTCTATCACCACATCCCAAATTTTATTTAATTTTTCAAGGTTGTCTACTTCAATGGCTCTTGTTGGCATTGGGACAATTGTTTTCTATTGACTTTTTATGCCTTACCATGTTCATTTTGGTCCTCTTCAATTGTATCCACTCCATGGTTACAGCGTGCATTCTCATTACTTGTTTGTCCTTCGTGAACACCCTTTGTGCTCATTTTGAGTCTTCTATTTTACCTTCCACCCCTCTACACTCAGCTTTTGGTCCACCTCCCCTATAATAATCATGTCATTTTTCCTTATGCGCAATTGTCCCTTGTTTCTTTGACTTGGTTTGCAATTCCATGCCAGTAGGGAAGGTGGCAATGTAGCTCCTTCTCTCGAGAAGAAGGTAGTTCTCATGCCCACCAGAGCCCAAGAAGCTACTAAAATATATCATGACACAACACCAATCCATATATAGTTGGAAATTCACCAAGCATCTTCAAAAGCTATGGATGAAAAGGAGGAGCGTTAGGAATCCTGGTTCTAAATCTTCCACCCTATCCCAGCCTCGGGCTCTTATCTCGCTTCCTTATATCCAAGTACCATCAACACCATTCTCAAATTCTTAGCTAAGAAGAATATTAAGACCCTATTTAAACCCTACAAAACTCTTAATCAATTATTATGGACAGCCAATGATAAACTAGATCCCATGATGGGATTAGGGGTTTACCATATCCCCTACTTTTGTGGCAAATTTTACATCAGTCAAACTGGACCAACCTTCAAAGCTCATATCAAGGAAATTATAGATGAGACCAACCATAATCACATCACCAAATATAGCATTGTTGAACACTCTTTTAACTCTAAACACTCAATTTGCTTGAGTCAAACTCAAATATTAGCCTCAGCTCCCTCATTGCACTTCTTGCATTATCTGTGACGCCCTCAATATTGAAAAGCACCAAAATAACTTCAATAGAGAATATGGCTATAGACTTAGTCAGTGCTAAAAGCCCTCCATTCATCACCTTGACCTCTAATGTAGGCCTTGTTAATCCTCTCCACTACTTTCTCTTTGTTCTTTGATCCTTATCAAGTATCTTTAACCTTTCTCTTCTCATCTTTCTTGATTCTTTGCCACCAATTTTGAAGCATATTCTCTACTCCTCAGTTGTTTGAGTTCCCTTGCTTGTTTAATTTACTTAATTCCAATAGATACCCCCTAAACATTGTCATTTTAATCTTTCTCCTTTAATTAAAACACTCTTTATTTATATAGTTAATATAAAAATATTATTTTAATTTCTTCAATATATTCCTCTTGTACAAAAAGTTTTTATTTCTAATTTTACTTTATTTATTTATTTTTACTATTATAAGCCCCCCTTTCCCTATATAGTTAATATAAAATTTTATTTTAATTTTTACTCTATTTCTCTCTTTTTTTGGTAAGTTTCTTTACTATATTCATATTCTCAAGCATAATATACAAAGCATACAATTATAACAACTAGGGCTACCCTACAAGAAACCATCTTTAGTTGTAACAAAACCATGCTTAAAGCCTTTATACCATTTCAGGAATGATGTTGTCCTTGCATTATTCTATATAAACTATAAACTTCATCAAAAGAGATTTTGGTTTTGGCTTCATGGCCAAGTTTGCATAGGACATTACAAAAAATCAAGACACAAAATTGACGAGGTTATCCTTACTTTCCTTCAATTTGACCGGGATTACCCTAAAGAGGAGTAGAAGTGGACTCATCTAAATTAGGTTCCTCTTCAAGCTCCTAGGCTAGCAATTGAAGTGAAGATAAACATAGATATTGCTTCTTGCTCAAGGTTAAGACCCTCTATTCCAACTTTTTCAACCTTGCTATCAGTTCCTCCTTATTCTTTTATTCCCTACAAGACTATTTGTTCCAATAAGCTAAATAAATGTTGCATGGATACCTAGGAGGATATATTTACCTCTGAAATGTTCTGGCCACCTCCTAGCAGAATACCTTGATTTTCCTCAACCTCGGTGGATAGGAAGGGGCTCGCAATGCACTGAGGAGCTTCAGGGAAATTGCTTTGACCTTGAGTTAAGGCATGTTCTATTTCTCTTCTTACAACAGTTTATTTATAGTTTTACATTATTTATTTCCTTTGACTTTTATAACCCATTTCACATTATCATATTAATAATTTCCTCTCTCTTAACCACTAATTCATTGATTATATTAATTTCCAATTTTTTTATAACGTCTAACTCATTATTATTTGATATATTTCACTTTAAAACCCTTTCCCATCAGCCTTTTCCTCCAATGATAAACCCATGACCACCCTTCTCTTTGGTTTTATCTTCCTCTCTTCGTTGACTTGTTTCATTCATTTAGCATTATTTCTCTGTGACGATGTGTGGAGTGTCCACTAAAAATACGGAAAGTTTGAAGCTAATACACATAGTTCACTTAAAAAACTATCACCAACAATCATAATTGCTTAAACATGGTTTGATAAATATTTTTAACAAAATTATATGATATAGATAATTCATTATGATAATAACAATTTTTTAATGGTGATAGTTTAAACTCAAAATAATAAAAATAAAATAAAATCTAATAACTAATCATGTTGGATATGAAATTACAAAATATCAAATATCTACATTATATAATCTCGTTGCAATAAATTTATTTGAAGGTGCTAAACCATGTTTACATTAAAAAAGACAAATTCATGGTTACAAAATTATTAATAATTTAACTTTAATCTTTTAGTCAAACATATAATTAGTTATAAAAAATGTAGTTATTGTAGGCTTGTACTATATACCGTGTACTCTTATGTGAATAAATGAATGAACCATGATTTTGGCTTCATCTCTTTCTACCTATTCTCGATCTTTTGGATGTTTTTGTACTTTATCAGGTCTCTCTATTGGTATGAGGGAATGCTTATAATCTAATTGACCATTCTCAAGAGAGTATGAACTATAATGATCTTGTGAGTTGTTGAGGATCAACACCATTATTATTATACTTTAAACTGAATAAGGGATCTACACCATCATTATTACTATTTAACTAAAACATAATTATTATATTAATATAGGGGTTGTGGCATAACTACTAATTGATATACCAACTAACTAAAATGTTATGAAATTCAAAATTAGGTAGTCTTACACTACTATAATAAGTATTACAAAGCTAGGGGTTTTTGGCCATTCTTCGCTCTGTGGCCCTAAAACCTTGAGTGCCCTTTCCCATTGTCTCCAACGGCTAGTCGGAGGCTCCTGTGGCCCCACGCGGGCCTTCCCATTCACTGAACTCTTCATATTTTGGTTGCTTGCCATTGGTTCTTTTTTAGCAATTGCCTAGGCCTCTATCAAACCTACGGCTAACTACAATCGCCCAGCGAGGCCTCTGGCCTCCTTGTTGATCTTTCTTCGCTCTCATCTACTTGTTGAAGCTTGAGCTTCTACTGCAGTCGAATAGGACTCCACCCTGGCTAAGGGGTCAAAATGGCCAATCTAACATCTTTATCATGCATGGATCCAAAAATAACAACATTCAATTTGTTGGTGGAGAATGATCCAAAGCTACAGAAAGTTCCTGCCTCCCGATTCATTAAAAATATTGGTGAGATCCTTTCTATTGCAATGACATCTCCTCAGGTGCATGCAAGATCCCTCAGACTTGCAGATCGAAGGATGGTAGGTTAGTTCATAGGACTATGGCATTCACCCATAATTGTTAGGTAGTGGGTAGAGAACAACTGGAAACCTTTGATCAAAGGGGAGGTCTCCTCCTCCTACGAAAAAGAGTTTTTCATTTTTTTTCCAAAACAAAACGCATCAAGATTTGATATTTAGAAGCATCCCTTACTTCATGGGGGCCCAAGGACTCTATTTGAATTATTGGAGCCCCTCTTTCAATCTAGAATGTGATATCTTGATGCAGGAGCATAAGGCTTGAAGACAAAAGGCTTCGAATTTTATTCCAAAAAAAAAAATACAAGCAAAGGAGTGGGATCCTTTAGCTGTCACTTTACAAAGCTTTCTAGATAGGATTTGAGCTAGAATTCAAGGATTTGAATTATCTTGTAATTAATTCAAGTATTTAGGCTTAGTTGAGATTCTCGAGGAGAATATCATGCAGATTAGATGTTATCTGGGATTAGGCAGATCCGATCCA
Source organism: Pinus tabuliformis (assembly GCA_031772625.1). Classification (NCBI taxonomy): domain Eukaryota; kingdom Viridiplantae; phylum Streptophyta; class Pinopsida; order Pinales; family Pinaceae; genus Pinus; species Pinus tabuliformis. The sequence goes on from CM062813.1 coordinate 593,113,920, forward strand.
TTGATTCAGGATCTGATTGTTGTATGTATTGGTATTTATGTAAGTTTTGAATTAGTAGAATGGGACGGATTTTAGACAGATTTTGGCTCAAGAAGATATGAATGTAAAATTTGGAATCTCTTTGTATCTCTGTGAATATTGTGCATGAATGGTCAAATCCCAAAGGTTTTAATTTCCTTCGAAATATTTTTGAGTTTCGTTGAGTTTGTATAATCTTGTGTTGTCGCATCTAAATCTTCACTCACTATGTATTTAAATAATTCAGAGACAGATTAAACTTGACGGAAGTGCTAAGTCTGGCGAGGAAACCTGATAAATTCACAAGAAATCCAGGAGAAGATCTAAATCGTCTGATCGAATAGATCTGACAAATCTAATGGTCATCGCATGCCAACAAGCACAGACATTAATCAGAATAGAAGAGTGGTCCTTGTAGGTGTAAGTTGTATCTCGTGCGGTCTCAAAGTGGTAAGTGGTATTCTAAAATTTCACGCGATTACCCTTAGCGGGTGACATGTAGCACGATAAAACTACTTTTCTCACGCGCCCTTGACCTGATATCGACCGAGCAAGAATCCACGCGACATTACGTGATAGATATTGGATCAAGTGAATTGATCCACTATGGGGATTGGCCAAGCTAGTTGGCGAGCGGGTGAAGCGATAACCGTCGGATTGAGGAATGAGATCGACGATCGAGATTTAATGCGCTAAAGGTTTGTGGAATTTTGGACGCGATAAGGATATGAACTGCAGTTTTACTTCCTTTTGATTCCGTGGAAAAAGTGGAAGTTTGTCATATTCCGGGTAAATTAACCAGTTCTGCTATTTTAGCAGGCTAGTTAAAATTTGGAGGTTGATGACTGATACTCCAAAGAAAACCTGAGAAGAAGTTCCACCCGAACTTGAAGAAATCGTTTCTAGTTTTGAACGATTATCCTTAACACCTGCAACCAGCCCACCATTAGTGGTATCAGAGTAGCCTACTGACACTGAGCAGGATCTCAAAGATCAGAAAAAGAAATCCAACATGGCTTTCAAAGTTGGAGGAGGACGTGGTGGTGGTCGAAGAAGAGGAAGACCAGTTGCAAAAGTTGAAGTGTTGGAAGCTATGCAACAGATGCAAGTTATATTAGGAGTAGTGGAAATGGGAAATCAAGGAGATGTAGGTGTTGGAGATGTTAGTGAGCCTAAAGTTGAAGCTGCAAAAGAAGAGGAACTTGCAAAAGTTACTCCTGAAATAAGATTCTTTAAATCAGTGTTGGGATCCACATCTAAACCCAGACTTGAGGGTTCAAATTATACATGAGGTTTCAACCCTGAGGAGTTGATAGACTGAATTAATGACATGGATAAATTCTTTGATTATGAAGAAATGGAAAAAGGAAAGAGAGTGAAATTTGTTGTCACAAAATTGAAAGGACATGTAACACTTTGGTGGGATAAAGTGTAGGAAGAAAGAAGGAGACTTGGTAAGCAGCCAATTAAAAAGTGGAACACGATGGTGGCAAAGTTGAGAGGTAAGTTTTTGCCAAGTGATTATCAACAATCATTGTTTAGACAGATGCAGAATCTTAGATAGAGGTCTCTGACAGTGAAAGAATACACAGAGGAATTTTACAAAGTAAGCATAAGAGCTGGACAAATTCAAGATACAAACGAGAAGGTTGCAAGATATATAAATGGTCTCAGAATGGAGATCTAAGATGAGATAAGTGTGTTGTCTCCTAAAACAGTAGAAGAGGCTTATCAGATGGTATTGAGGGCTGAAAAAAACTCATGAGGAAGCAATCTACCAAAAGTAGAGGTACTTTTCGAGGAAGAGGAAGTCAAGGTGGTAGAGGAAGATCTCCAGCACCTAGAGATGGAGCTAGCAACAGCTCGAATCAGCATACACCCACAGAAGGTGATGCAAGTGGCAGAAGGAGTTTTTAAGAGGAAGAGGAGGCAGCGACAAAGGAAAAGAAATCAGATGTTATAGATCTAACAAGCTAGGACACAAAGCCTATGAGTGCCCAAAAAACATAGGGACAAATCAGAGAAATGTAGATGTTGCTCATACTGAAGAGGACGTAGCAAAGGTGCCAAAAAAAGAAAATGTACCAGAGAAAGGGGAATCTTTAGTAGTTAACAAATATTTGCTAAAACCAGCAAAGGAAGTTGTTGAACCAACACACAAAAAGACTTTGTTCAAGATTGTGTGCAAGGTTCAAGGAAAATGGTGTCAAATGGTAATTGATAGTGGCAACACCGATAATTTGGTCTCTACAGAAGTGGTGGAAAAATTGAAATTAAAGACAAAGAAACATCCAACACCTTACAAGGTGTCATGGCTTCAAAAAGGACATCAGTTGTTAGTGAATGAACAATGTGAAGTGGAGTTGTAGTTAGGAAAATACAAAGACAAATTTTTGTGTGATGTGATGCCTATGGATGTGTGTCACATATTGTTGGGAAGACCTTGGCAGTATGACAAAGGAGCTATGCATGATGGGAAAAAGAACACGTACAAATTTGGTAAAGATGGAATTAATCATACATTGTTGCCTATGGAAGAAGAGGATGCATCAAGAAAATCTGATCCAAAGATTCTATTGTTGAGTGGAAAAGAATACTTGCAACAGATTGAAGAGAATGAGGTAAATCTTGCATTGATTTGCAAACCCAAGGTAATAATTACTTCCCCTAAAAAAATTTATTTGCCAATTGAAATTCAAGAGATGCTGGAAAATTATTGTGATATCATTGTAGTTGATTTGCCTAATGAGTTACCACCCATTAGAAAAATCAGTCATCATATAGATTTGATTCCAGGGTCAAATCTGCCAAATAAAGTAGCTTACAAGATAATTCCCACAAAAATGAAGAAATCAGAAAATAGGTTGAGGAATTGTTAGATAAAGGACTGGTTAGAGAGAGTTTGAGTCCTTGTGCAGTGCCAACAGTGTTGAGTCCAAAGAAAGATGGAGGCTGGAGAATGTGCATTGATTCAAGAGCAATCAACAAAATAACAATCAGGTACAGATTTCCTTTACCTAGAATTGAAGATTTGATAGATTGTTTAAGTGGAGTAAGATATTTTACAAAGCTGGATTTAAAAAGTGGTTATCATCAAATAAGGATTAGAGAAGGAGATGAATGGAAAACTGCTTTTAAAACAAATGAAGGACTGTATGAATGGATGGTAATGTCTTTTGGGTTATCAAATGCTCCTAGTACATTTATGAGGCTTATGAATGAAGTGCTAAAAGAATTTATTGGTAAATTTGTAATAGTATATCTGGGTGATATATTAGTTTACAACAGATCTAAAGAGGAACATATGAGACATCTGAGTTATGTCTTACAGAAGCTGCAACAAGAAAAGTTACTATTAAATTTAAAGAAATGTTCATTCATGAAGGAAGAGTTGGTATATATGGGTTTTGTTGTTTCTGTTGGTGGATTAAAGATGGATCTAGAGAAGATAAAGGCAACCATAGAGTGGTCTTCACCGAAAAGTGTTTTTGAGGTAAGAATTTTTCATGGCCTTTCTAGTTTTTATAGAAAAATCATAAGGAATTTTAGTAAGATCAATGCTTCTATTATTGACACTATAAAGAAGGATAAACAACCATTTAAATGGATTGTTGACGTAGAAAAGAACTTCCAGCTATTGAAAAGAAAGACCACTGAAAAACCTAATTTAATTTTGCCTAATTTTAATAAACCTTTTCAAATGAAATGTGATGCTAGTGGAGAAGCTATTGGCGATGTTTTAAGTTAGGAGGACAGACCTGTAGCTTATTTCAGTGAAAAACTGAATGAATCGAAGAAGAAATATTCTTCTTATGATAAGGAATTTTATGTAGTTGTGCAGTCATTGAAAAAGTGGAGACATTACTTGATGTCTAAAGAGTTTATACTTTATTCAAACAATCATGCATTACAGTACATTATGCAACAACCAAAGCCTGGTCAGAAACATGCAAAATGGGTAGAATATCTTCAAAGTTTTAATTTTGTATTAAAACATATAAATGGCCAATCAGACAAGGTAGGAGATGCCTTAAGTAGAAAAAGAATTTTAGTTCAAGAAAGTCAAATTCAAGTGTTGGGTTTTGATTTTCTTAAAGAATTATATGAGAAAGATTTAGATTTTAAAGAGGCATATGAAGCTTGTAAAAATCATGTTTTGTTAGACAGAAGTAAGTGGTTGGATTTTGTCACACGGAATAAGTCGATCTTGCGGACAAGATAGACCTTCCTAGAATCTAAAGAAGACCTAATGACAAGCAAACCAACCAGACACTATCTTTCTCTAAATATGCTTTGATAAACAATAGCAAACAAGTGTTTTTAGGGCCTACCTTAGGTCCAACGCAAGCTTGTGGATGCCCTCGCTCCTTCGATCCAAATGAGCTCCTTTGTCGCGAATCTGCAAACACAAACAAGGCAAAAAAATTAAATAGCACCTGAAAAGCCAATTGCATAAAACATATTTAACATGAAAGTCAAGGAGTCCATGAAACAAATAACATGAGATACTTGTTGAGAAAAATGAGTTTGATTGTATTAATTCAAAAGAAGAAGAACTTTACAACCTTTGCCTTGACGCTGTACAAGCTCCTCCCAGGGTCCAGCAAGAAGTCTCCTCTACTTTGACAAGTTTCACTCACTCCCCAATGAAGCCAAAAAGGTATGTGATCTATCCTCTTAAGCTCAACTAGGAAGTCTTGATTTCACCAGCATTTACCCTAAAAAATGTTCAGCTTCTAACCTCTCCAGCAACCAGCCCAATGCCTGTATTTATAGTGCAATGGAGGGAGGTTACTAGGTCCTCCTTCAAAGGGATAAAGCTCTCTTTCAAAGGGATAGCTCCTCTCATCAAGGGATTAGCTCCTTCTCTTTTGGGATGCATGAACCACCTCAGAGCGAACAATCCACGTCAAAATTCCTTCTAGAAACCTCTAGAATTAACCCAAAGTGAGTTTTTTAAGATAAAACTTGCGCCTTTTGACTTTCACAGGGGTCAGCACCTACACCGTTAGGGACAGAGCGAGCAGGTCCGCAGTTTTTGTACACAGAAGGTGCGGGACCGCAGGTGACAATGAGAGAAAGTGCGGAACCAGAGTTACATTGATTTTTAATGTCTTTCTCCCATTTCCAAAGCTTGATTTGAAGAGCTGAGGTCTGAGACTTGCTTAGGAGGATAGTACAAGTGATGATAGACCCATACTGACTGCAAATAATCATGGTGACAATATTTTTGTGTAACAGATTGCCCCCTAAAGTGCGAAGTCTGTAGTAGATGAGGATTTCTTATCATTTAGGAAGAGTGAAGTACTTTATCATTTCGAGGATCATCTTGTGGAGAGCCTGGTTGGAACCTGTAAAAACATTCAATGCAAGATATATATATGAGATCATATCATCGCTGAAGTAGGCATTCCCATACTTAGATTAAAACTGACTAGAAAACTAACTACTGCTCTGATATAGGAATGATCTTGTAAAACATCACAAGTAAAGACTCATGTGGACACAGTATGGACGCAGCCATCTGTTTATGAATAGTCCATTATATAATGAATACAAAATTCCTCGCAGCCTGGATTGTGGAAACTAGATCCAGGGTCTTCATTTCTACTTCCCGAAACAGTACGATTCTATCCATGCGAATGAATGTGTTGATGTCGAACATGGTAGAAACCACTTGATTACCAGTCAATGATGTAAACTGTTAACAAGTGTGAGAGAAACCACCAGTGATGTCAATGGCTCTCAAAGTACCCAATACAATCCATGAGATGCGAATAAATGTGTTGATGTCGAACATGTCACGGAATCCTTTGATCGAAAGTCAATGATGTAAACTGTCGTCAAAGGCGAGAAACCTGCCATTGAGGCATGCAGATCTCAAGGTACTGACGGTTCCTAGATCATCTTTCTAGATAATGAGCTGATGTCGATAGAAAGCGATCCGTCGTAGGCAAGCCCACAACACGAAACCATAGATCAAGTTGAAGAAATTTAGTTGCAAGGACTGACTCAGGGATGGTCAAGATGGATGACAAATATTTTGCAGATGAATGGCTTATTGGCAGTGACCTCTTGAACACATAACGACACGACAGATGGCTTGGTGACAATTGACCCAAAGTTAATACCCAGAAACCGGCTGAAGACTTTCAATGTGGTTTGATCAACTGTTAGGCAAAGGATTTCCCAACCCAGGTGAATAAAAGTGTCGTGTTCAAGAGTGGTTACAAAGTATGACAAACAGGCTCATTTTTCTCTCTTTTCCCCCACCATTTCTGGCAAGTACCTATTTATTTTTGACAAGCTTGAGGAGGATAACATTTGCTTGATTATAAGCTCATCCTTCGGATGAGTCCAACTTAGTTTAAATTCGAACCCTAAGAAGGAGTGGTTCGTTCTTGTTTGTAATTGAACAGGTCCTTTACTGTGAAATTTTAACGAGTCTAGTATAGGAGAAACTCAACGTTTTTCAATTTTAGAGAGTCTGAAAAAACTTAAGAAGACTCCAGGGTTGACCTTTTTTCGTAAATTTGTGTCTCCCAAGCCCGAAAAAGTATAAAATAATACTTGAGAGAACCGCTTGATCTTTTACGACCAAGGAGTACTTTTCGTTATTAGTGCCTTTGACCCGAAAAAGTAAAAAAGCGATCAACAACACGTCGTTTTATAACCGATATCGAATTTGAAACGACAAAAATCCGGCAATCTTTTCATGTTTTTACGGTCGGAAAAGAGCTGTAAGTGGACCGTCTTTTAATTCCGTTTTAACGAGTTTAAAAGAAACACTCGGCAATCTTTTCATATTTCAGGAGTCAGAAAAGAGCTTAAAGGTGACTCTACATGTTTTTTCGTCGAAAATGATAGATTTCGCCTGAATAATCCTTTATTCTGCACAAAAACACAAACATTACTCATACCTGTTTGAAATAGATAAAAATGTCGCAAAAATACCTTTTCAAAGTGAAACATAAACAAATTTGCAATTTATTTACTCAAAAAACTTATAAAAAGGGCCTTTGTTAATTCATTTTTACCGTTTGAGTTTGGGTGAGAAAATAGTGCTTTTGCTCAGAAAACTTCCCGTGAAGATTGCGGGAAATCCAACCGTCGGAATCGAACGCCGTCTTCTCCAGGTAATCCACATCATCCCACTCTTCATTTTTAACCGTTTAATTTTTTGTTTTAGTCATTTATTTCATTTTTGGGAGGGTTTTTAGGCACAAAACCTGCGCGTGGGGGCCCGCAGGTTTACCATTGCGGACCTGCGGACCCCGACTTTTTCTCAATTGGGAAAAAGCTCGGGGTCCGCACCTTCCATGTAGACAAAGTGCGGCCCCACGCACTGTGTCTAACCCGGAGGGTGCGGTCCCCGTCGCAAGGGTTTTTAACCCACACAAAAATAATTTCTAGCATTTTAATTTGTCTTTATGCTTGATGCAGAGAGTACATCATGCTAGATTAGCGTGAACGAGAGCATGAGGACGTGGATGCTGCCGCATGGAATCATCAGCCTTCACTTGATTCTTTGAGGGCGTGCGGTTTGTACAAATTCTGGGCCATTCCTGGCATGAGGGCTCAGGTGGATTTCTTACAGTGGTTGGTTGACAGATGGAGCATACAGGACCAGTGCTTCTTCATTGGTGGCCACCAGCTTGAAATCGAGCCGACGGACATATATTTCTTGACTGGTTTGCCTAAGAGAGGCGAAGACTTGACTTTGTTTGCGGCTAGGCCAGGTGGCCAGTCTGTCGATAGCCTCAGGCTAGAGTACTGCAACAGCCAGGCTAGAGACAAAGGGATAGACATAAAGACCATATCCCGTCCTGAGCTCATGGTGATTGCATTCACTGTCACCAGACTTTGCGGAGCTGCAGCATTACGTATTGCCACCGGATCCCAAATGCGTATGGCAGTTGATTGCTTTCGAGGCACCATCTTCAACTGGTGCGATGTCGTGTTGGCCAATCTGAAAGGCCAACTGACCAGGGCCAAAAACGGACAACTAAAGACCTTTGGTTATGGGGCTTTGGTTGTGAGTTTTGGCATGAAGAGGGTTCCTATGCTGATCCCACAGCACCTTACTATTGGGGCTGGGCTTCCTCGAGAGCCCAAACTGATGCGATGGGTCGCAGTTATGGCCCGTCACCCGGACGAGAGGACAGAGGTTGCTCGATTCAAACCTGAGTATTTCCAATGGCTGGAAAACCAGGTCTTTTCTATTCAGGACTTCCCTTACGCTGGGATAGATTTTCATGGTGACCCAGACATGGTTCTTCCACCAGGAGAGCAGTGGGATGAGTCAGGTAAAATCCTTTTCAACATTTTTTCTATTTTAATTTTTTTTTTGTTATTTTTTCATCGTCTCAAAACTGATAGTAAAAATTTCAAATGCAGATGTGGGTCCACAGCGACCAGCCGCTCTCCGGCCTTATGAGAGGAAGCAACCAACTGCACCCGCGCCAGCCCCACAGGACGAATCAACAGAGGTTTTAGCCGAGTTGGAGGGTCATCTCGAGCGCTTGACAGGAGATATTCCTGAGACCACTATAGATGACATTCCTCGTCGACTTCAGCGCTATGTGATTGGGGTCCCGGGACCTTTTAGGAGGTTCCTTTGCAAGGTGGCCTGTGCAGTGGTTTCTTATAGAGATCATCACCAGTGATAGGATGATCGCCTATTGTGGGCACATGTGACATTTTTGTTTTTTGTACTTATCATTTTTGCCGATCATAAGGTGTTTTTCAACCTATGATTGAAGACGATGTATTTTTTGACACACTCCTATATATATCACTATTACCGGCTTATCTTGTAAATCATGTTATGGAATGGTTTTAAATTTACATGTATGATTATTGCAAATGTCTATTTAACATTCAAGAAGCAATTGCATCTGCTAATGTATTTAAAGATCTTGGAATATGCTAATATTCAATATAATCAAATTCACGTTCCAAGAGACGCACTCTAAAAAATAATCTCAATAACACTGGATTTCTAATGGTATACACTCTATTAAGCTGTAATACAACGAGTTAAGAATCTAACCTCACTATCAAACTCTGAATCCCAAATGAAATAGATTCAGATAATAACTCAATCACTGCACTATACTCGGCAATGTTGTTCGTTGTTTGACCGAGGCTTACCCCATGCATAGATACTAACTCGTCAGAGGGCGAATAGATAACCCAAGCTGCGGAAGAGATGTTCCGTGTATTACGACAAGCACCATCAGCGAAACCAATGTATGTTTGGAGAGGCATCGACATCTGCAATATCAAGAGTAAAACCAAGATAAGCAGGAATAATGACGAAAAACACTCTCTAAGCTAAGCACACTGTTTAAACTAAAACACACCAGCTAGAAAGAAAAAACTATCCTAACTAAAAATCTCCATACCCATTCTTTTAAGCATAATACCTTTTCAAGTAAAGACCATTTCTGGGTTTACCCAAAGAGTCCCCGTCAAAGTCTACCAATTCATAGGCCCCTTTGGCTAGCTTTCGCTTGACAACATAGGGACCATGCCACATAGGAACGAATTTTCCAGCGCCTAATTTATCATTAGCTTGATCATAAACTAAGACTAGATCTCCTTCCGAAAAATTTCGAGGGGTCACATTTCGATCATACTGAGCTTTCATGCGTTTTGCGTGAGTCTCGATCGCCAATGCAACATCACGTCGATTCTCATCTGATTGAGCCAAGTATAACAAACGCTTTTCCTCTTCGGAAGTGGCTGGAAGTAACTCGATGGCCATTTGCAGTGACGGGATTTCGCATTCAATGGGTAACACAGCTTCTAAACCATAGACTAGTTGGAAAGGAGTGAACCCTGTTGATGTTTTTACTGAAGTTCGGTATGCCCAAAGCGCTGAAAATAGCATGTTGTGCTAATTCGACCAATGAATCCCAATGATTCGTCGGATCATGATGACTAAAACTTTGTTGATGGATTCAACCAGACCATTCGCTTGTGGATAATAAGGGGTTGAACTATCGTGACGTAAACCAAGCTGGCCTGTAAGTTCGGTCATCATAACGTTTCGAAAATGACGCCCATGATCAGTGATTATTGCTTGTGGGACACCAAACCTAGCAATTATATGATTGAACACGAAAATTGCAGTTGTCTTGCCGTCTGCCTCAAATGTAGGCATCGCCTCGGCCCACTTAGTAAAATAATCTACCGCAAGGATGATATACGCATGCCCCCCGGCTGAGTGAGGGTTACATGTAATAAAATCGATACCCCATTTGGAAAAAGGACCAACGACAATTATAGGGTGGAGAGGAGCAGGTGGAGCGCGCATCTTACGATAAAAAATCTGGCAGTTGTGGCATTTTCGGACCGCCGTAATACAATCTTTAAATAAAGACGGCCAGAAGTAGCCAGCGCGCAATATCTTTTGGGCTGTGGCAAACCCAGACATATGACCGCCACACGCTCCAGAGTGACAGTCATTTAGAACCCTTTCAGCTTCCTCGTGAGTTAAGCAACGTCGAAAAACAGAGTCCGCCCCACGGCGATAAAGAGTATCTCCAATAATCATGAATTGTTGGGACTGGAATCGAATTTTCCGACGTTCTGACCTTGAAATTTCTGGCCGAAAGGATTGGGTCTGGAGATAAACGATGATATCCCCATACCATGGATCTAAAGTGCTGATTAGAAACAAGGATTCGTCCGCAATGGGCTCCTCTGCCACAGTTTCCGTGTCAGCACGCGGGAAGTCACACATTAACTCCACAAAAACTAAAGATTTCTTAGACTTAGATTTCTCAAATTCCAAGTCGAACTCCTGCAGGATAACGATCCATTTAGAGTACTTGCCCCCTAGCAATTGCTTGGTCAAAATGTAGATCATAGGGTTGCAATCCGAAATTACCGTAGTTTTACGTAGTAGAATGTAGTGACGAAAACGTTGGACAGCTTGAACAGCTGCCAATGCCAATTTCTCCACATGTGAGTATTTTAGCTCAGTTGGATTTAAAGTTCGACTAAGGTAATATATCACATGTTCAGTTCCGAATTCATCTTCCTGAACTAAAACCATTCCAATGGTGGAATGAGAGGCAACGACATACAAGAAGTAATCCTGGTTGTAGTTGGGAGGATGCAACAACGGTGCATGGGTCAACGCGTGTTTGAGTGCATCAAAAGATTTCTGAGCTATCTCGTCCCAATAGAATGGAGTGTTCTGTTTCAACAACCGGGTAAAACCCTTTGTAACCTCGGCATAGTTAGGAATGAATCGTCGTAAAAAGTTTGCTTTCCCCTGCAAACTTTGGAGTTGGCGAAGACTCGAAGGAGGAGGCAATTTGATGATAGCTTCGACCTTTGAGGGATTGACGCGAATGCCAGCTTCCGAAACTACAAACCCCATCAATTGACCCGTTTCTATACAGAAGACACATTTGTGTGGGTTCAACCGAATACGATAATGCCTACACCTCATAAAGATTGCTCGTAAATGGACGAGGTGATCAGCTCGATGTAATGAATGAGCAGGCAAGTCATCGAGATAGGGTTGCACAATGTGCTTGATGTCATGAAACGCATAAGACATCGCCCTTTAAAAAGTTGCTCCGGCATTCTTAAGCACAAAAGGTAACTTGCAATAAGCAAATGTCCCCCATGGACAAATGAAAGCCGTTTTTGGTTGATCGGCAGGTAGAATATTGATTTGATTGTATCCAGAAAAACCATCCATGAAGGAGAATATTTCGCTGCCAGCACAATCATCAATGATTTGATCGATATAGGGAGTTGGGTAATTGTCCTTTGGACAGGCTCGATTAATGTCCCTATAGTCGATGCATATTCTTATTGTTCCCTGCTTTTTGTTAACCGGAACAATATTTGATACCCAATCCGTTAACGGGATCAGATAAATGAAACTTGCTTTTAATAATTTTTCAACTTCTGCTTTAATTGCAGCAGCTTTTCGTGGGTGAATCTGACGCAAACGTTGCCGGACGGGTTTAGCGTCCGGGTAAGTCTTGATCTCATGAACAACAATCGCGGGATCAATTCCTGGCATTTCCTCATAGGACCAGGCAAACACGTCGCAGAATTCTTGAAATAGGGCCTTATATAGTTGAATTTCGTCATCTGTACACGAGGTACCTATATGAATGTTCTCAACAATTCCAGGCTTAACCGAAATGTCAATAGGAATAGTTCGAGAGATGTTTCCCAAATTTAACTCTGAATCGGGATGTTTCATTGGATTCTGAGGTTCCTTGACATATTCAGTTGTAAAAATTGATGAGAGATCATTTTCAAAACGATCATCCTCAGGTAAAAACAAAGATCTGTGATGGAGATCTTCCCATGGTAAATCATCTACACATAGGATTTCACGAATTTGCTCATCAGAGTGAACAAGTTCAGAAAACGTGGTTAAATCCGAGGTTGATGTGAAAAGTGATTCCTCGCGGACCACATTCATTAAGTCATTTTCGGTTGAACAAGGGTCGGCAAACGACTGCACGGCTTCATAGGCAATTTCATATGGACTCAAAGGCATGGTATTACCAAATGAGTCTATCTCAGATTTAGAAGGGACAATCCAAGGATCATCATAAATAATGGTGTCTGATGTAATCATATGAATAGTTGCAAATGAAGATGATGCGTTGATTGCAGGAAAAGGAAAAGTTCCCAATAAACCGACATCTTTAACTAGTCCTACTCCAACATCCTTATATGGAATAGTTGTTTTACCAACATGCTGAATACTCTCCGAAGAGGCTGGGTCGGATGAAAAGTAAGCCAGCTGGTCTATTATTACGATCTTTCCATTATGTGGAAACTTTATTACTCGAAAGACCGATGAAACGACCGCTATCATAACGTAAGACCAACTTTGACCCAAGAGAAGGTTGTAATCTAGAGGGGCATCAACCACCTCCACATCTAGACTAACGGTTTTTCCTTCAACCCCTATAGGCAAATCCTGAAGAATGCCAAAAGGATGAAACCCACGGCCATCAAAGGCCTTTAGAATCGTCGAGGATTGATTTAGCGAAGGAGAACCAAGCGATCTCCAACACTGTATCGACATAATACACGTTGAGGCTCCCTCATCAATTACAGTCTGATGAATAGGCCTGTTTTTTACTATCACTGGTATCTGGAAAGCTATTTGATGAGGCAAACGCGGTGTACTATTTTCTAGATCGAAAATTATTAGGTTCGGGTCCTGAACGTCAACAGCTCCTATAGCCGACAAAAGTAATTTACGTTGTGCTGGACATGATTGCAGCACTTCCAGAGCCGACATTGTTGAGGGTGAAACAGCTAAATCCTCAACAATGTTATAATTCTGAGCCGCTCTCGCATGTGGATTGAAAGCTGACTTTCGAAGTATACCCTTGGCGGACGGTTTGATTACCAAGTCTGGATTAGGTTTCTTGATCTGTAGTGGATCGGAACCGGGAGCTGAGGTTGATGGATTAGAATGAGAAGATTCTGCTTCTTTACCATCAACATGACTTTTACTACCATAATCTTGCGATCAAGTCACAATCCTAACATGGGACATCATCAGTATGGGTTCTTCATTGGCATTCGAGGATGAACCTATCATCTTAATGTCTTGAGTCGGAAAAGGATCCTTGAAAACAGCAGGAGTTTGGGAACCCTTGACAATCTTCGCAACCTCTGCACGATGAGGGCAGTCTCTTGTAAAATGTTCATCGTCACAAATGAGACAAGGATAACGAGGTTTGCGCTTTTCATCATTGGATTCCGCCTTTTCAGGTTTCTCCTTTGAACTTTTGTCCGTTTTATTCTTCTTCTTTCCTTTCTTCTTCCCACCGGATTTTGATTTGGCTGTAGATGACTCTACAACGTGAATATCGGCGGAGATCTCTGCAGAAGAATCTCCTGTTAGGGAATCAGGCAAAGTTATGATAGGCGAAGAATTCTTGGAAGACTTCTTCTTACTTTTAGTGTTAACCGTGCCAATCATACCGTCGGTGGCATGAGATCTCGAAGGAGCTGCAGTGATTTGATTTTGCTTGGGAAGATCGGGGATTTTTTCGTGTAACGTACCCAACTGAGTATAGACCAAGTCAAGGTACTGTGCTTGAGAAATTACTTGCTCCTCAGTAACAACTCTGGCTTTAGCAACATCTTCAGTGATCTTTGGCAACAAAGATTTTACAAACCACTCGGCCAAGATCTGATCCGGAATAAATACCTTCACTAAACGTCGTCGACATCTCCACTCATGAATATGATCTGAAATGTAAGTGGATGTCGATTGTTTTAGCAAAGTTAACAATTCTGTGCCATTGTCATATCGGACTGGCAACTGAAAATGAGTTAAAAACGAGGTAGCTAACTGACTAAAATTATAAAAAGTGCCTCGCGGTAACTCAATGTACCACTTGGCCGCGAGACCAATTAGAGTGCGCTAAAAAAGTCTAAGACGTATTGAATCATCTGTAATGGAGTTAGACGCACACCAGAGGTGGTAAGTCATCACATGGTTCGACGGGTCCTCTCCTGATTTACCTTCGAACTTGGGAATGTCACTGGGCAACTTATTCGGCATTGGCGGCCAAAACGGAAGATAATTAATGGGATCGTTCGTTAGGCGCGACAAGTCAGGTAAGTCCAGAGTTGCGATAAACGGTAACTGTCGATTAGGATCCCTAAAACTCTGGGTCATGAGACCAGCCCCAGGAGGAGGATATCCAGGATAACTAGGAATAGGAATCGCGTTCGGGATATTGTATCCTCCCGGAAAACTAGGATTAACCGGACCGTACTGGGGTTGTTGAGGTTGTTGATAAGTGTACCCAGGGTACGGTTGATACTGATAGACTGGCTGCTGAGGCTGCCCCCCAGGCGGTAACTGGCCACCTTGAGGTTGAGGATTGGGAATAGAACCTGACATCATGAGAATGTCTTCTACGCTCAACTGCTTAGTACCATTGTTTCCAGTTAGTAACCCTTGCTCAATGGGTTGAGGAGATGCTCCCGAAAAAGTACCAGAAAGTGACTGATACCTAGAGGGAATAGAAGGACCGTCGTACAAAAAGGATTCGGGCGATTGAGTAAACATGGATGACTGTCCTGACATATTTACGGGAGTATAAAAACCTCTAGGTGTTGGGTGATAAGGAGCACAAGGTGGTGAAAAACTTAACCCTGAGTTTTCTAAGAAATTAGTCAAAGAAAGATACCGAGAACTACTCCTAGGTGGACTGCAAAAAATTGATTCACGCTCCCTTATTTCAATAACAGGCTAATTTTTAGGGATAGGGATGCCTACTTCTTCTTCCGGAGCAAGTTCTTCAATAGCGATAAGTCCAAAAGGAAGATCTTGGGTGATTACTCTTTCTACCCTAGGTGAACCAGGACCACTAGAAGCTGGAGAAACAAACCCCGATGTCGGAGTAGCAACAAATTCACTTTCAGGCTCGGATATTTCAAGTTCCTCACCTATATCACCAGTAGATGAAAAGCTACCAGCAATTTCGGAAACAGACACTGACTGTGGATTATAATCTGCTACTAACAGTTGAAAATCAGGATGTACTATCAAAGAAGATTCTCCTTCGTCAGGTGACCCTACTTTACTGTCTCTAGGAGTTACGAGGACTTTCAAGCCTTCAAGCTGGCTCGGTACTTCCACAGGAGGTTGGCCCCGAAGTCTACGGGACTTTCTCAGTAACTCAGCCACGTTTACAAACTCAGGAGACTGGCCCCGAAGTCTACGGGACTGTCTTGGTAATTCAGCCACAGTTGAAAAATTTTAACTACTTCACACGCAAACAAAGTAAAATCTCAATGAAAAGCACCTAAAGTCTCTAAAGAACCAAACAAATTTGAATCGCACACCTAAAGAATCTAGGAGATCAAACACGCACAAGCAGTAACTTTCCAGACTGAAAACACTAGTTGGTGATGAAATCCAACGTCGCAGAGTTCAATACAGAAATGGCGGTTGGAACAGTTACCCCGACAACCTGCTTAATGAATAGACTGGCACAAGTTCCTCCACTTAACCGTCTCGAGTGAAGTGAACCCCCCTAGAAAATCCAAGTGAGTCTAGCCGACGTCTGCTCCAGGTACAGTGGGATCTTCCCACCACTGTCACCTCAGGAAGAGTCCTAAAGAATATGGTCACTAAGGTTACCAACTGAGACAAATATACCTGGGGGAACAGTCTACGATCCGATACGCACGCAAGGGCAGAGTAGCAAGCTCAATCCCCTTGAAGGCTCCTTGACATAATCCAAGGTTTACCAACAAGTGACCCCAGGCTCCTCGACAATGGTTAATCCGAGGTTTACCGTTTTTGATACGTGAATATCTGCCGTCGTTCCCGATGAGGAAGGATTGATTCCCACACTGGTTCAGACACGATCTCGTGCTTCTCCTTTAAGAGGAGCTTTCCCAGAGCATAAATGTAACAATTGGATTTCTTCCCTACCACAAGATACAACTACTTGTTTGTTTTTACTGTCTTGGAGAGTTAATTACTCTCCTACTCCAAGGCACTAGCCTAAGCTAAGTTGGTGTATCAGAGCCCTAGAAATAAAAATGTTACTAGGTGAATTTTACTTTAAGCGTTAATTTTAGTGGTTTTTGTTTAAGTCCAAAGGTGCGGAGATGAAACTCGTGGTATGAAGACTCGACTGAAAATCACTAAAAATGCACCTAAGATGATCTAAACAATCTTTTTCTCTTCGATGAACTTCTAAACTAAGAAAGAGTTTGAGAATGCAAATACTTTGTAAACACAAATATTTCTCAATTCAACAAATTAAAAGAAGAGTTTTTGTCCTTTTCCAATGCACTAAAAAACGAGACAACTAGTTATTTCACAAAAATTTCCCTTTTTCGTTTCAAAGCACTCAATCACTACAAAACAAACTTTTTTCCAAAAGAGATTTTTATATTTTTTAATAAAACACTCAAAACTATGAAAATGACTAACTTTGAGATCTACCAATTATAAAAATCTATTTGAAGTCAAAGCCTACTAAAGTCTTTTTTAAGGATGTTTTACTTAGCTAGATGTAAGCTAAGGACCAATTTATGCAGAATCACAAATAAGTCAAGAACAACCAATTTTGTTTTCTTTTTGAAAATGAAAATCCAAACTCTCAAACACAAGCTTTTCGAAGTTTTGTAAAGAGAAAACTCAAAGCGGATTCCTCAAACAAGGGGAGATTTCATAAATGGTCAGACTCATAAGAAGGCTGGTAGACACTAAGGTGATCTGAAGTCTCTACAGCTTCTAAGCTCAGAGCCACTACACAACCAAAATGAAAAACAAACCCAACAAGCAAAACTCCTAGGAATTTCACTTAAAACCCTAACACTAACGAAATCAATCTAAGGAAAGCTTCTGACAAGTTATATGCAGGTCTAGGCAGTGGATAACAATTTCTAAACAAACACTAAGCTGACTAATAGAGAAAATCTTAGGGTTTTTCAAAATTTTGACAGGGTCTGCAGGCCCACAGTTGACACAGGTGCGGTCCCGCTTTGTGCTAAAAGCCAAGCTGCGGTTAAGTACGCACTGTGTCAAACGGCTAGGGTGCGGTCCTCTCCCAAAGCTATGAAAAACGAAAAATAACTCTGGATCTACAAACTCTACCCAATTTTACACACAACAAGCCAAAAACAGAAACAAAAACACAGTTTCTCAGGTCAAGGTAAAAACAAGGAAAACAATCAAGTCCCCAGTATGGTCGCCATTTTGTCACACGGAATAAGTCGATCTTGCAGACAAGATAGACCTTCCTAGAATCTAAAGAAGACCTAATGACAAGCAAACCAACCAGACACTATCTTTCTCTAACTATGCTTTGATAAACAATAGCAAACAAGTGTTTTTAGGGCCTACCTTAGGTCCAACGCAAGCTTGTGGATGCCCTCGCTCCTTCGATCCAAATGAGCTCATTTGTTGCGAATCTGCAAACACAAACAAGGCAAACAAATTAAATAGCACCTGAAAAGCCAATTGCATAAAACATATTTAACATGAAAGTCAAGGAGTCCATGAAACAAATAACATGAGATACTTGTTGAGAAAAATGAGTTTGATTGTATTAATTCAAAAGAAGAAGAACTTTACAACCTTTGCCTTGACGCTGTACAAGCTCCTCCCAGGGTCCAGCAAGAAGTCTCCTCTACTTTGACAAGTTTCACTCACTCCCCAATGAAGCCAAAAAGGTATGTGATCTCTCCTCTTAAGCTCAACTAGGAAGTCTTGATTTCACCAGCATTTACCCTAAAAAATGTTCAGCTTCTAACCTCTCCAGCAACCAGCCCAATGGCTGTATTTATAGTGCAATGGAGGGAGGTTACTAGGTCCTCCTTCAAAGGAATAAAGCCCTCTTTCAAAGGGATAGCTCCTCTCATCAAGGGATTAGCTCCTTCTCTTTTGGGATGCATGAACCACCTTAGAGCGAACAATCCACGTCAAAATTCCTTCTAGAAACCTCTAGAATTAACCCAAAGTGAGTTTTTTAAGATAAAACTTGCGCCTTTTGACTTTCACAAGGGTACGCACCTACACCGTTAGGGACAGAGCTGGCAGGTCCGCAGTTTTTGTACACAGAAGGTGTGGGACCGCAGGTGACAGTGAGAGAAAGTGCAGAACCAGAGTTACATTGATTTTTAATGTCTTTCTCCCATTTCCAAAGCTTGATTTGAAGAGCTGAGGTCTGAGACTTGCTTAGGAGGACAGTACAAGTGATGATAGACCCATATTGACTGCAAATAATCATGGTGACGATATTTTTGTGTAACAGATTTTTTCTCGCAAGAAGGAATGTTGTTTAAAAGAAATCAGCTGCGCATACCAAATTGCTCTATGAAAGAAAATTTAATCAAGGAGAAACATAGTGGTGGACTTGAAGGACATTTTGGTGCAGACAAGACTTATGAGTAGTTGAATCGGTTTTATCTTTGGCCGAAGATGAGAATAGAAGTGGAGAAGTATGTGAAAAATTGTAAAGTTTGTGAGTATGTAAAGGGAAGGAGCCAACACACAGGTTTGTATGTTCCATGACCTATTCGAGATAGACCTTGGGATATGGTAAGTATGGATTTTGTTTTGGGTTTACCAAAAACTCAAAGAGGAAATGATTCAATTTATGTTGTGGTTGACAGATTTTCTAAAATGGCACATTTTATTCTATGTTATAAAACTAGTGATGCTACTCACGTTGCTAATTTATTTTTTAAGGAGATTGTAAGGTTGCATGGGTTACCTAAGAGCATTGTTTTAGACAGAGACACCAGATTTGTTGGTCATTTTTGGAGGACCTTGTGGAAGAAACTTGGTACTAAACTGAGTTTCAATTCATCTTATCATCCTCACACTTATGCACAGACTAAAGTTGTAAACAGAAGCTTGGGAAATCTTCTGAGGAGTCTTGCAGGTGAACATCCAAAATAGTGGGATCAAATTTTGGCACATGTTGAATATGCTTATAATGATTCTCCTAACAGGAGTACAGGGCATAGTCCATTCCATATAGTTTATGGAATGTACCCAAGAGGAGTGTCTGAATTAAGAGGCTTGGGAAAAGTTTAAATGAGAAGTGCTAAAGGAGAAGATTTTGCTTCAGATATTCAAGCAATACATGAACAAGTAAAACATCAGTTACAAGGTAGCAACATAAAGTACAAGAGCAGAGCAGACTTGAAGAAGGGAGAAGTTAATTTGAGGTTGGAGATTTGGTTTTAGCACACCTAAGGAAGGAAAGATTTCCAAAAAGGGAGTTTAACAAGTTAAAATTTAAGAAATTGGACCGTGCAGAGTCTTGAGGAAATTTTCTATAAATGCATATGAAATTGAATTACCCCTTGACATTGGAATATCTCCAATTTTCAAAGTTGCTGATTGGTACATGTATGAAAATAGAAATGCAGATGATACAAGAGAAGAGAAAGAAGAACAAGAGGTTGATTAGATAAAATAGTTACCTACAGCAAAGGCATTGCAGCCATAAAAGATTTTAGACAAGAGATTGTTTAAAAAGTCAAGAGGACATGAGTATTTTCAATATTTGATCAAGTGGAAGGATCAACCAGTTGTTGATGCTACCTGGATGACAAATGCCATGCTACAGAAGTTGGGCAGTTTTGTAGAAGAGCTCATGGACAGGAGCCAATGAAGAATTTTTTCCTCGGGAGTTTGATGCAAGAGCATGAGGCTTGAAGACAAAAGACTTCGAATTTTATTCCAAAAATACAAAAAAAGTTTACAAGCAAAGGAGTGGGATCCTTTAGCTGTCACTTTACAAAGCTTTCTAGATAGGATTTGAGCTAGAATTCAGGGTTTTGAATTACCTTGTAATTAGTTGAAGTATTTAGGCTTAGTTGATATGCTCGGGGAGAATATCATGCAGATTAGATGTTATCGAGGATTAGGCAGATTCGATCCATTGATTCAGGATCTGATTATTGTATGTACTGGTATTTATGTAAGTTTTGAATTAGTAGAATAGGATTTTGACGGATTTTAGACAGATTTTGGCTAAAGAAGATTTGAATGTAAAATTTGGAATCTCTCTGTATCTCTGTGAATACTGTGCATGAATGGTCAAATCCCGGAGGTTTTAATTTCCTTTGAAATATTTATGAGTTTCGTTGAGTTTGTATAATCTTGTGTTGTCACATCTAAATCTTCACTCACTATGTATTTAAATAATTTAGAGACAGACTAAACTTGGCGAAAGTGCTAAGTCTGGCGAGGAAACCTGATAAATTCGCGAGAAACCCAAGAGAAGATCTTAATCGTCCGATCGGACAGATCTAACAAATCTAATGGTCATCGCATGCCAACAAGTGCCTACGTTAATCAAAATAGTAGAGTGGTCTTCGTAGGTGTACGTTGTAACTCGCGCGCCCTCGACCTAATATCGGTCGAACAAGAATCCACCCTAGATTATGCGATAGCTGTTGGATCAAGTGGGATTGATCCACTGTGGGGATCGGCCAAGTTAGTTGGCGAGTGGGTGAAGCGATAACCGATGGATTGAGGAATGAGATCAATGATGGAGATTTAATGCACTAAAGGTTTGTGGAATTTCGGACGTGATAAGGATATGAACTGCAATTTTACTTCCTTTTGATTCCATGGAAAAAGTGGAAGTTTGCTATATTCCGGTTAAATTAACCAGTTCTTCTATTTTAGCATAATAATGAAATTTGGAGGTTGATGACTAATACTCCAAAGAAAAACCGAGAAGAAGTTCCACTCGAACTTGAAGAAATCGTTTCTAGTTTTGAACGATTATCCTTAACACCTGCAACCAACCCACCATTAGTGGTATCAGAGTAGCCTACTAACACTGAGCAGGATCTCAAAGATCAGAAAAAAGAAATCCAACATGGCTTTCAGAGTTGGAGGAAGACGTGGTGGTGGTCGAAGAAGAGGAAGACCAGTTGCAAATTCTAAAGTGTTGGAAGTTATGCAACAGATGCAAGCTAGATTAGAAGCAGTGGAAATGGGAAATTGGTGGGCTCCATTATTGTAGCAATAATGCTACAACTCCTGGAACTCCCTTCTTTAATTTTATCAACCCGGTAGTTCGTAACAAACTTGGAAGCGACGGTGTTGTATGCACAAGTACTAGCTCTTGCCGCAGCTGTCACTTGGTCAGTTGGCACAAGTCCGCTAGGAGCTTAAGCCAACTTCTATGAGCTCTTAGAAGAAGCTTTTTAATTGATGGATAAAAGCTAACTCGAAGGAAGCTAACCTAATTGCAAAAAGAAACTGAAAGCCAAAAAGAAACACAAACCCTAGAAAACCCTAATTCTACCAACTAGTCCTACTGATGCAAAGGAAAGAATGCAAACTACGAAAAGAGATGCCATTACTTCTAGGAAGGTAAAATGCATGTGTCTAAGTTATCACTATCTGAAGAAAACATCTTTTTGTATTTTTGCTTAAGTTGTTGAAATTATCATGCATGTGCCTCTAACTAGTTTTCCACTGTGCAAGGATGGATCAAGGGATGAAATGCTTTGGGAAAGGTTGGGATGGTATAGAGAGGGTCTAAGGGATCCCTAACATTCTTTCTGAGAGTTTCACAAAGTCTGGATGCCATGCAACCGTGTTTATGAACTTCTACAGGAAGTCTGCAGGGGTTTCTACAGGATGTTCTGTAATTCTTCTACAGGATGTTTCGAAATGGGATTTTTGAGGATGGGTGATTGATGGAAGATGCATGGATGGTTATGGAGGTAGGATGGGGGTCTGAAGTGACCCAGGAACTGATGGATGGAGTGGTGAGATGATATGTGGAAGGCTGATTTGGCTTTAAGGTAGTTGAGACAACAACGGAGAAGAAGGTAGGGTTACGTGGGCAAGAGGATGGGTGTGAAGCGAGAAGCCTAGATATGGGATGAATCAGATGGCTCTGATGAAGCTTGACCATGTGAGTGAGTGATAGAGATGCCCTGCACAATGCACATTCAACCGAATCAATGAATTCCTGCAAACAAACTAAGTCCTAGCTAACTTAATCTAACTGTCAATGAAATGAATAAACAGCAGCCTCGTTTGGAAAGAGAACCATGTACATCACATGAGCAAGAACATTCTGAAAGATCTAAATGCATGACAAACTCCTACCAATCGATTCCCAAACATAAAAAGCTACTTTAACCAACAAAAACAACCAAAATAACAAAGCAAGATCTAAAGAGCATATTTTATTTTAAGAAGCAGCAAACACACATAAAGATAAACAGGGGAGGTACTGGGCGCTTGAGATGGGCCCAACCCCAAGAGATACAGCCTCCCAAGAGAGATTTAGAGCTGGTGCAAAGCTGAATTCATCTTTATTAATCAAGAATGAAGAGTTACATCAAAACTGTCCACAAGGAGAGCTTGAGAATGAGCTGAAAGCAAAGCTAATCTATTGCATACAAATCGAATTACAAAATGACTACAACAAGGCTATGAAATGACTAACTACTAGCTACTATCTACTGGCTAACTAGCTAACATCCACTGGCTAACTGGCTAACCAAAATGAGGCCCTAAGCCTTCTTATTTATACAATTTGAGGACCCAACAGTCCTCCTAAAATTTAGGGACTTGGCTGCCCAAGACTTGTAGTTAACAGCAGTCCTACTTGACTTGCTTGGCTGCCCTTGTGCTCATTGATTTGGTGGCCTTTGAACTCCGAGCTGATGGTGGAGAATTCGAGGTAAGGGCCCATAAATGAGGGGGACACCTTCCTACAAATCCTCTAGCTTGTTCTCCCACGAATTTGGCTGCCAAGTGCTCATTAAGACCTTCAATTTTGTCTCCAAGTGGACCAAAAAGGCTACACAAAGCACCCATTAGACTTGTTGGCATAATGACTAACCAAATTCACTCTATTAACATAAAAATAATCAAAAACATGCAATAAACCAATGAGAATGGTGGATTAAGTCAACTTAGGAGGTTGAATGAGCCCAAATAATTGTCCATTTTTGGGGCTCATCAGAAATCAAGGAGATGCAAGTGTTGGAGATGTCAGTGAACCTGAAGTTAAAGCTGCAGAAGAAGAGGAACATGCAGAAATTACTCCTGAAATGTGATTCTTTAAATCAGCATTGGGATCCACATCTAAACCCAGACTTGACGGTGCAATTTATACAAGAGGTTTAAACCCTGAGGAGTTGATAGACTGGATTAATGACATGGATAAATTCTTTGATTATGAAGAAATGGAAGAAGGAAAGAGAGTAAATTTTGCTATCACAAAATTGAAAGGACATGCAACACTTTGGTGGGATGGAGTGCAGGCAGAAAGAAGGAGACTTGGTAAGCATCCAATTAAAAAGTGGAATAGCATGGTAGCAAAGTTGAGAGGTAAGTTTTTGCCAAGTAATTATGAATAGTCATTATTTAGATAGATGCAGAATCTTAGACAGAGGTCTCTGACAGTGAAAAAATACACAGAGGAATTTTACAAAGTGAACATAAGAGCTGGACAAATTCAAGATACAGACAAGAAGGTTGCAAGATATATAAATGGTCTCAGAATGGAGATCCAAGATGAGTTAAGTGTGTTTTCTCCTAAAATAGTAGAAGAGGCTTATCAGATGGTATTGAGGGCTAAAGAAAAACTCATGAGGAAGCAATATGCCAGAAGTAGAGGTACTTTCTGAGGAAGAGGAATTCAAGGTGGTAGAGGAAGACCTACAACACCTAGAGATGGAGCTAGCAGCAGCTCGAATCAGCATACACCCACAGAAGGTGATGCAAGTGGCAGAAGGAGTTTTTTCACAGGAAGAGGAGGTAGAGGCAGAGGAAGAGAAATCAGATGTTATAGATGTAACAAGCTGGGACACAGAGCCTATGAGTGCCTAGAAAACGCAGGCACAAATCTGAGAAATGTAATTGTTGCTCAGACTGAAGAGGAAGCAGCAAAGTTGCCAGAAGAAGAAAATGTACCATAGAAAGGTGAATCTTTGGTAGTTAACAAAGTTTTCTTAAAACCAACAAAGGAAGTTGTTGAACCATCACAATGAAAGACTTTGTTCGGGACTGTGTGCAAGGTTCAAGGAAAACGTTGTCAAATGGTAATTGATAGTGGTAGCACCAATAATTTGGTCTCTACAGAAGTGGTGGAAAAATTGAAATTGAAGACAAAGAAACATCTAACACATTAACAAGGTTTCATGGCTTAAAAAAGGACACCAGTTGTTAGTGAATGAACAATGCGAAGTGGAGTTGCAGTTGGGCAGATACAAAGACAAAATTTTGTGTGATGTGATGCCTATGGATGTGTGTCACATATTGCTAGGAAGACCTTGGCAGTGTGACAGAGGATCTATGCATGATGGGAAAAAGAACACATACAAATTTGGTAAAGATGATATTAATCATACATTGTTGCCTATGGAATAAGAGGATGCATCAAGAAAATTTGATCCAAAGACTCTATTGCTGAGTGGAAAAAAATATTTGCAATAGATTGAAGAGAATGAGGTAAATTTTGCATTGATTTGCAAACTCAAGGTAATAATTACTTCCACTAAAAAATTTTATTTCCCAATTGAAATTCAAGAGATGCTGGAAAATTATTGTGATATCATTGTAGATGATTTGCCTAATGAGTCATCATATAGATTTGATTCCAGGGGAAAATCTGCCAAATAAAGCAGCTTACAGGATGACTTCCGTAGAAAATGAAGAAATCAGAAAACAGGTTTAGGAATTGTTAGATAAAGCACTGGTTAGAGAGAGTTTGACTCCTTGTGCAGTGCCAATAGTGTTGAGCCCAAAGAAAGATGGACGCTGGAGAATATGCACTGATTCAAGAGAAATCAATAAAATAACAATTAGGTACAAACTTCCTTTACCTAGAATTGAAGATCTGATGGACTGTTTAAGTGGAGCAAGATATTTTACAAAGTTGGATTTGAAAAATGGTTATCATCAAATAAGGATTAGAGAAGGAGATGAATGGAAAACTGCCTTTAGAACAAATGAAGGACTGTATGAATGGATGGTAATGCCTTTTGGGTTATCAAATGCTCCTAGTACATTTTTGAGGCTTGTGAATGAAGTGTTGAAAGAATTTATTGGTAAATTTGTAATAGTATAACTAGATGATATATTAGTTTATAGCAGATCTAAAGAGGAACATATGGGACATCTAGTTATGTCTTACAGAAGTTGCAACAAGAAAAGTTACTGTTAAATTTAAAGAAATGTTCATTCATGATGAAGAGTTGGTATATTTGGGCTTTGTTGTTTTTGCTGATGGATTAAAGATGGATCCAGAGAAGATAAAGGCAATCATAGAGTGGCCTTCATCGAAAAGTGTTTTTGAGGTAAGAACTTTTCATGGTCTTGTTAGTTTTTATAGAAAATTCATGAGGAATTTTAGTAAGATCAATGCTTCTATTATTGACACTATACAGAAGCATAAACAACCATTTAAATGGACTGTTGACACAGAAAAGAACTTCTAGCTGTTGAAAAGAAAGATCACTGAAAAACCTATTTTAATTTTGCCTAATTTTAATAAACCTTTTCAAGTGAAATCTGATGCTATTGGAGAAGTTATTGGTATTGTTTTAAGTCAGGAGGACAAACCTGTAGCTTATTTCAGTGAAAAACTGAATAAATTGAAGAAGAAATATTCTTCTTATGATAAGGAATTTTATGTAGTTGTGTAGTCGTTGAAAAAATGGAGACATTACTTGATGTCTAAAGAGTTTATACTTTATTCAGACAATCATGCACTACAGTACATTATGCAACAACCAAAGCTTAGTCAGAAACATGCAAAATGGGTAGAATATCTTCAAAGTTTTATTTTTGTATTAAAACATATAAATGGCCAATCAAACAAGGTAGGAGATGCCTTAAGTAGAAAAGGCATTTTAGTTCAAGAAAGTCAAATTGAATTGTTGGGTTTTGATTTTATTAAAGAATTATATGAGAAAGATTTAGATTTTAAAGAGGCATTTGAAGCTTGTAAAAATCCTGTTTTGTTAAACATAAGTAAGTGGCTATCGCTCATCCACAACAACCCACAGTCAAACAACGAAGGATGATGATTCATAATTATCTCTATGATTATCCAATTGCTTTTTTTGATGGTGCAGCCTAGAGGAACATTTGTGCCTGTGGGATTCACATTATTCCGGAAGAAGGACAATCATATGACATCTATTGGAACGGAGGTCCCGGTACAAATAGTAAAGCGGAGATTATGGCCCTCGCTGGTCTCATTGCTTTCTCTTATTTCCTTGGCAACAAAAACCTCCACATATATGGAGACTCCAAAGTCACCATCGAGCATGTTCTATCCAAAAGCCGAATTAGAAATATACATCTTTCAGGCTGGTTAAACAAGATTATGGATTGGTAGCGCACCAGGAAGGACTACAACATCTCCCATATTCCTAGAGGGAAAAATCGAAGAGCAGACTTATTGTCCAAGCAAGGGCTCACATCTCCACCGGGCATATGGAGACTGCAGATAAATGTGGACAACTGCCCCTGCCAGATCCAAGATTTCTCCATAATGGGTACACACCTCCAAATTTTGTGATGTCCACAGATAAGTTCTCTATTCTCCTACTTATGAATCTCGCATATGCTGTTATTTATGCTATATTTTGGACCAACGGTTCCCATAGATAGGTCTGTTTTTTTTTGTTTGCTCTCTCTATGTTCAGTTTTTTGATATAGCTTCATATGCCCGTCAGTATGTACTGAACTGTTGACATATCAAAATGTTGTATACTTTTTATTTTGTATATTTTTTATTAATACAATAAACATACCGCTTTTTTTCATGTTGCAAAAAAAAAAAAAAAAAAAAAAAAAAAAAGAAAAAAAGAAAAAGGTGGTTGGATTTTTTCTTCCAAGAAGGATCGTTGTTTAAAAGAAACCACCTGTGCATACCAAATTGCTCTATGAGAGAAAATTTAATCAAGGAGAAACATAGTGGTGGACTTGGAGGACATTTTTGTGCAGACAAGACTTATGAGTAATTGAGTCGGTTTTATTTTTGGCTGAAGACAAGATCTGAAGTGGAGAAGTATGTGAAAAATTGTAAAGTCTATTAGTATGCAAATGGAAGGAGCCAACACACAGGTTTGTATGTTCCATTACCTATTCCAGATAGACCTTGGGATATGGTAAGTATGGATTTTGTTTTGGGTTTACCAAAAACTCAAAGAGGAAATGATTCAATTTATGTTATGGTTGACAGATTTTCTAAAATGGCATATTTTATTCCATGTTATAATACTAGTGATGCTACTCACGTTGCTAATTTGTTTTTTAAGGAGATTGTAAGGTTGCATGGGTTACCTAAGAGCATAGTTTCAGACAGAGACACCAAATTTGTTGGTCATTTCTGGAGGACCTTGTGGAAGAAACTTGGTACTAAACTGAGTTTCAGTTTAGCTTATCATCCTCACACTGATGGACAGACTGAAGTTGTAAACAAAATCTTGGGAAATCTTCTGAGGAGTCTTGTAAGTGAACATCCAAAACAGTAGGATCAAATTTTGGCACACACTAAATATGCTTATAATGATTCTCCTAATAGGAGTACAGGGCAGAGTCCATTCCATATAGATTATGGAATGCACCCAAGAGGAGTGTTTGAATTAAGAGACTAGGGAAAAGTTGAAATGAGAAGTGCTAAAGGAGAAGATTTTGCTTGAGAGATTCAAGTAATACATGAACAGGTAAAACATTAGTTACACGATAGCAACATAAAGTACAAGAGCAGATCAGACTTGAAGAAGAGAGAAGTTAATTTTGAGGTTGGAGATTTGGTTTTAGCACACCTAAGGAAGGAAAGATTTTCAAAAAGGGAGTATAACAAGTTAAAATTTAAGAAAATTGGACCATGCAAAGTCTTGAGGAAATTTTCTGCAAATGCATATGAAATTGAATTAGCCCCTGACATTGGAATATCTCCAATTTTCAATGTTGTTGATTTGTATACGTATGAAAATAGAAATGCAAATGATACAAGAGAAGGGAAAGAAGAACAAGAGGTTGATTGGGTAGACTAGTTACCTATAGCAAAGGCATTGAGCCGGAAAAGATTTTAGACAAGAGATTGTTTAAAAAGACAAGAGGACATGAGTATTTTTAGTATTTGATTAAGTGGAAGGATCAACCAATTGCGGATGCTACCTAGATGACAGATGCCATGCTACAAAAGTTGGGCAGTTTTGTAAAAGAGCTCATGGACAGGAGCCCATGAAGAATTTTGTCCTCAGGAGTCTAATGCAGGAGTGATCTGAAATGAGGGTTTAACAACTTGTTATTCTTATAAGAACCTCTCACTCCAAAGCTTACAAATATATGATCTAGCTTATGTTGACAATTGCGGAATTAAGTACTTGAAACAAGTGTATGTCTTTGTTTGTTTTTAACTGTTTAAGTGCTTTAAGTTGATTTTTTTATGTTGATATTAAACACACATAACAACCATATAATGCAGCAAATAAACATCAACATATAACAACAAATTTAATCTAAGAGTTCACCCGAATATCGTGGGCTACGTCTCCTTGAGCTTTTGTCATCTTGACTTGGCTCTTTGGGTTTATGGCAAAGTTTCTTTTACAAGTTCCACACTCAACTCCAAATGTTACTGAACTAAACCAATGGGCTTAGAAAGCCATCTATATCCCTTTCATGGTTGTCATCACTCTACAAACAGATCTAAGATCCCTTAGACTTGATTCCTTCAATTGGTGCACTGAGCTTCCCTGAGCTTCTTGATGGCACTAACTCCTTCAAAATACTTCATCTGTCTCTGAAACCTCTTCTACTGTCTCCAACACATATCATACATCAACAATAGACTGTTCATTTGCTCAAAATAAGCACTGCATCCCCAATCTAGGTCTTCCTCCACGGTTGGCACTGGGCTACCTGAAACTTCCCTACAACATCTTGGCCTTTAGAAGTCTTCAGATGCTTTTGTAAACCTTTGCAATGGATTCAGAAGGCTCAGTACAGTTAGGAATGACTGTTCGTTCCTTGAGAACGAATACTGGTAGCTCCTGCAACTGCCTCCAACCCTAGTGGCCTTAAGCTCCAAAGTCTCCCTGGATGAAAATCTCCTTGAAGATGGCCTTTTCAACTTCTTTGGACTATTCCATTGGCTTCATAAGGCTTCAATTAGCCTAGCTAGTCTCTTGTTTCACTCCCTTAGGCCGAAAACTGCTCCTGGAGTGCCTTTAGGCAATTTTCCCTAGAGATCCTCCTCCAAATCTGGAAGAACTCCAGTTAAGGCTGCCAAATCTGGTAGCAGGTCCAAAAATAGCGGAATCCGCCAAATTTACCGCCAACTGCTAACCGTAACCGTCGGCTTCGAGCGCGCATGTGACAGGTATACTCCCGGTGGTTAGTGATAAGCCTGTTAAGGCTGGCGATCATCCCACAAACCGCGTGGTTTGTTTCAATCGATGGTTACATACAAGCATGTGATAACTTTTGGGGATCGTTGGTGGTCCTAACCCCCAATCCTCAAATGTTTATAAAATAAATATACACCATAAACATTATAGGTTAAGAAATAATTGTTAGCGGAGGTGGTAGCGCACAGTCCTGTCTTGCTGAGGTCATGGGTTTGATTCTGTCGGACCCCCAACATAATTTTACAAATACCATTCCAAGGCGACGTGGCAGCCTCCGGGATTGCCATGTGTCAGCTTCTGATTGGTAGGCCAAAAGGAATATTCCAAGGAATTATATATATATATATATATATATATATATATATATATATATATATATATATATATATATATATCCAAAAATCATTTTATTCTTGGAAATTGCAGTTTACTGGACTTTTTCAAATTGCGATAACTTCTTCTTACGGTGCTAGTTTTTCGAACTGTTCACAGTGCCCGAATCCGGAAGACGAGATCTATCCGGTCGTTCAGGTTCGACACTCTTTCGAATACTTTGAATTTTGAGCTATCATTAAGATCTTTAATCAATATCTGATCACTCCTCCCCATTAGGAATCTTTTTGACCCCAAAAGACTGATATACTAATCTAAACAGTAGATGAGAGTACGGTACCCTTTTCTTTCAGCCTTCATACACTTGCTTGCATGGCTAGTGCCTTTGAACCAAAACTCGAAGGTAGTCAACACTTCCCTTCCTAGATGCGCTTGTCCTCTTGTTAAGAACTGTCTTCCTTGAACTCATTCAGAATTTACAGAAGGTAGCTGAACATCGCTTCCAAGCCACTTCCATGGTGACCTTCGCTGCTGCAAATCTCCTTCAGCAAAAGATGTCAAAATACAAGAAAACAACTTGATGTCATAAATTCTTCCTCCATCAAAAGAAACAAATTTCACATCATGTGAATCATCAACATGTCTTTACATCTTGTGTACAAATGATCGACTAAATCCCAAGCTGACAAAAACATGCCCTTTCAACAATTGACCCTTCAAGTCAAGCATGTACAAAAAGAATTTTAATGATTCTTTTACAAAGATAAAACACTTCATCAGTATCTCCCTTTTACAATCTTGGAGACCAAATCAACTCTTCCAAGTCGACATGACATTACATGCATGTTTAAACAAAATAATATGATGGTCGATTGCTTTCCATCAAGTCAATTACATACATGTTCAAATACATGGAAATCATTAACATCCCTGTGTTCATACATTCCATCCTCATGCATTTATTCGATTCTTCAAATTTCTCTTAAGTACAATCATAAGTACAAGATCCTTGATCACATGTACATGTACTTTCAAAGCTGAAATGAATATAATTTTGCTGCAATAAAGCGAGTCAACATACTCAACTTTTCCATCCTGCAACTTGCATTCCATGAGCAAAGAAATGCAAATAGATGTGACACATTTCTTTTCACATCAAAACACATGTAACTTTAATTGGATAAGAACTCTAAGCATTTCTTACAAATCCACACCAAAGGTGCTTCCTTTAACTACGGATCATCCTGAAACACATCAATTATGGAAACTTCCTTTCCATTCTTACCATACTCTTTTTCCACTTTCTTCAAATTTAGTGGAAGCATTGTTGGATTTAGAGTCCAACACCTTTCAACAATATGTCCTTGCTTATGGCAATTAGTACAACACATGTTCATCTTCTTGACAACATAATTTGCCTTGTCCAATGGACATTTGGATTCTTGCCTTCTTTCCTTCAAAAGTTTCTTGTATGTGGCAATTCTATTCCAACATCTAGAAACACTATGGTTAACCAAACCACAAAAGGAACATGCATTCCTTTCCAATGCTTATGTGGAAATTTACCATGCTTAACATAATCAAAAGAAGTGTGATGGAAATCAGATTTATACCTTTCTCTTTCACCTTCATTACCTTCATGAGGAGGTGAATCAAATGAAGAAGTAGTTCCCTTCGGAACACCATCAATCCCTTCAATGGTTTTAGAGCTTTCACAACTTTCTGGTTCAAGTGCATGCTTATGTACACCTTCTTCCTGCAAAGTATGTTTCAAACTATTGCATTCACCAAGAATATAGTCTTTACAAACTTGAGGTAGGGAACCTAAAATGAAACTCCTTCTAGGAACTATTTCAATTTCCTTCATGGCTGCTTTGGAACTTTCTCCATAAGATTGTCCATAGCCAAGACCCAAATACTTAGGCCTTTCCTCAACCATTATTGGCTCAACAACGCTTTGTGCATGTTTGACCAATCCTTTTCCTTCATAGCCCATTTTTTACATCAACTTGGACCCTATTCCTCTTGTATGTTTTTCAAAAGAACCAACATAAACATTCTTAGAGGAAATTGAATACTAACTAGAATTTTTTACCTCTTCTTCAAGCTGATACTTGACTAAGGCTTCTTTAGCAGCAAGGAATTGTGTCTCCAACTCATGCACACTTTCCATATCCATATTTGCAATATGAAGTTGTCTCTCCATTTCCTGCAATTTGTCAAAGAGCAACTGCTTCTCTTCCTTCATGGAATTCAACTACTCTCGAAGTTCGGTGCTCATTTCTCTCACCATATCCATCATGATGAACAAATCTCGCTTCATGTCTTCATCAAATAATCTTATGAAGGAGGAGGATTTGGAAAACTCACTTGTAGAAGTTGTCATTATCAAAATGAACAAATTCACTTCAACAAAATTCACAAAGCTTTCAAAGAACTAATGACAAATTTATGAACTAGATGGTAGTAGAATCAAATTCTCATTCAAGCAGTCTTTTGCAAACAAACCCTCTTATGTTTTAAGGATTGTCTTGAGGTCCTTGGGGCAAGGAGAATGCCTTCAACCCTTCTTCCTTTTTGTCCTCTCATGGACTTAGCTTATCAGTATCTTTCCCTTCACCTTTGTAAACTCAAACAATAGTCAGTTTACAAACAATCGAATAGTAGAATCCTTTGTATTGTTTAAACACCTATCAAGTCAAACAAGCAATATTTTGCTTTGTCAATCAAGCATCCTGATCTGATACCACCTGATCTGAAATGAGGGTTTAACAACTTGTTATGCTTACAAGAACCTCTCACTCCAAAGCTTACAAATATATGATCTAGCTTATGTTCACAATTGCGAAATTAAGTACTTGAAATAGGTGTATGTCTTTGTTTGTTTTTAACTGTTTAAGTGCTTTAAGTTGATTTGATTCCGTTGATATTAAACACACATAGAAACCATATAATGCAACAAATAAACATAAACACATAACAAAAAATTTAATCTAGGAGTTCACACAAATATCGTGGGCTACGTCTCCTTGAGCTTCTGTCATCTTGACTTGGCTCTTTGGGATTATGGCAAAGTTTATTTTACAAGTTCCACACTCAACTCCAAATATTAATGAACTGAACCAATGGACTTAGAAACCATCTATATCCCTGTCATGGTTGTGATCACTCTGCAAACAGATCTATGATCCCTTAGACTTGATTCCTTCAATAGGTGCACTGAGCTTCCCTGAGCTTCTTGCCGGCACTAACTCCTTCATAATTCTTCAACTGTCTTTGAAACCTCTTCTACTATCTCTAGCACATATCAAACCTCAACAATAGACTATTCATTTTCTCAAAATGAGTATTGCATCCCCAATCTAGGCCTTCCTCCACGGTTAGCACTGGGCTGCCTGAAACTTTTCTATAGCATCTTGGCATTTAGAAGTCTCCAGATGCTTCTGTAAATGCTTGCAATGGATTCAGAAGACTCAATACAATCAGGAACGACTGTTGGTTTGCTGAGAACGAATATTGGTAGCTCCTGCAACTCTCTCCAACCCCTGGTGGCCCTGAGCTCCAAAATCTCCCTAGATGAAAATATCCTTGAAGATGGCCTCTTCAGCTTCTTTGGACTGTTCCATTGGCTTCAAAAGGCTTCAATTATCCTAGCTAGCCTCTTGTTTCACTCCCTTAGGTCGAAAACTACTCCTGGAGTGCCTTTAGGTAATCTTCCCTAAAGATCCTCCTCCAAATCTGGAAGAACTCCAGTTAAGGCTGCCAAATCTGGCAGTAGGCTCGAAAATAGTGGAATCCACCAACTTTATCACCAAATTCTAACCATAATCATAAAATTCAGGCGCGCATGTGATAGGTATACTCCCGGTGGTTAGGGATAAGGCTGTTAAGGCTAGCGGTCATCCCACAAACCACGTGGTTTGTTTCAATCGGCAGTTACATACAAGCATGTGACAGCTTTCAGGGACCGCTGGCGGGTAAGACCACTAGCAGTCCTAACCCCCAATCCTCAAACATTTATAAAATAAATGTACACCGCAAACGTTATAGGTTAAGAAACAATCGTTAGCGGAGGTGGTAGCACGCGGTCTTATCTTGCTAGAGGTCATTGGTTCGACTCCATCAGACCCCCAACATAATTATACAATACCATTCTAGGGCCACATGGCGGCCTCCAGGATTGCCACGTGTCAGTTCCTGATTGGTCGGCCAAAAGGAATATTTGAAGGAATATTTTTTTTTTAATATTTTCCAAAAAATCATTTTATTCTTGGAATTTGCAGTTTATTGGACTTTTTCAAATTGCGATAACTTCTTCATACGGTGTCAGTTTTTCAAACCATTCACGGTGCCGGAATCAGGAAGATGAGATCTATCCAGTCGTTCAGGTTCGACACTCTTTCTAACATTTTGAATTTTTAGCTATCATTAAGGTCCTGAGTCAATATCTGATTAAGGAGCATGAGGCTTGAAGACATAAGACTTAGAATTTTATTCCAAAAATACAAAAAAAATTACAAGCGAAGGAGTGGGATCCTTCAGCTATCACTTTACAAAGCTTTCTGGATAGGATTTGAGCTAGAATTCAGGGATTTGAATTATCTTGTAATTAATTCAAGTATTTAAGCTTAGTTGAGATTCTCGAGGAGAATATCATGCCGATTAGATGTTATCTAGGATTAGGCAGATTCGATCCATTGATTCAAGATCTGATTGTTGTATGTACTGGTATTTATGTAAGTTTTGAATTAGTAGAATAGGATTTTGACAGATTTTAGAAAGATTTTGGTTGAAGAAGGTTTGAATGTAAAATTTGGAATCTCTCTATATCTTTGTGAATACTGTGAACGAATGGTCAAATCCCGGAGGTTTTAATTTCCTTTGAAATTTTTCTGAGTTTCGTTGAGTTTGTATAATCTTGTGTTGTCGCATCTAAATCTTCACTCACTGTGTATTTAAATAATTTAGAGACAGGCTAAACTTGGCAGAAGTGCTAAGTCTGGCGAGGAAACCTGATAAATTCGCAAGAAACCCAGGAGAAGATTTGAATCGTCTGATCAGACAAATATAACAAATATAATGGTCATCGTGTGCCAACAAGCATAGATGTTAATCAGAATAGAAGAGTGGTCTTCGTAGGTGTAAGTTTTATCTCACGTTGTCTCAAAGTGGTAAGTGGTATTCTAAAATTTCACGCGATTACCCTTAGCAGGTGACACGTAGCACGAGAAAACTACTTTTCTTGCACGCCCTTGATCGGATATCAATCAAGCAAGAATCCATGCGATATTACACGATAGTCATTGGATTAAGTGGGATTGATCGATGGTGGGGATCGGCCAAGCTAGTTGGCGAGTAGGTGAAACGATAACCGTCAGATTGAGGAATGAGATAGATGACAAAGATTTAATGTGCTAAAGGTTTGTGGAATTTTGGACGCGATAAGGATATGAACTGTAGTTTTACTTCCTTTTGATTCCGTAGAAAAAGTGGAAGTTTTCCATATTCTGGGTAAATTAACCAATTCTGCTATTTTAGCAGAATAGTTAAAATTTGGAGTTTGATGACTGATACTCCAAAGAAAACCTGAGAAGAAGTTCCACCCGAACTTGACGAAATCGTTTCTAGTTTTAAATGATTATCCTTAACACCTACAACCAGCCCACCATATCCCCTCCTCAGTTCCAGTATGGGTGAAGCTTCCATTTCTCCCCCTACACTACTTGAATGACACCATTTTTAGGAACATAGGAAGTGCATTGGAGAAATATATATAGATTGTGCAGAACCAAGAGACAGACTCTTTTCACGTGCTAGAATATGTGTGGAAGTCGAACTAGGCAAAGGGATACCCATAGCTATCAACCTCAACCTAGATAGCTGGACCCATATTCAAGAAGTAAACTATGATAAACTCCCTTTCAAGTGTAAGAGTTGTCATGACTATGGCCACTTTGCTAATACTGTGCAAAGATGCAAGAATAACAACACAAACAAGGAGAATTTAGGGACAATTGGAATCAGGCTAAAAGAAGAAAAGATAAAAATAAACAATAACCCCTTATGACCCAATAGACAGCGAAAAAAGCACAAAAAGGTCCAACCCAAAGCACTGTAAAAGTCAATGGAGAAGGTACCAATAACTTAGCACATCAAGGAAACCACAATAACATATTTGAATCTCTTGTCAACGAAATAAAATAGTGGGAAATTTCTCATTAAGAATCCACAGTCTCGGATCCCCCCTCCTCAAAGCAAGATCTTCAGTTGAATAAGGGCTCAAGGGAGATGATACACTCCTCTGACCACCAGGAATAATCTCAAGGAGACTCCTCAAAAGAAGAGAATGATTCCTCTCCCCAAGGGGTGGAGGTGAAGGACATGTCATACCTAGTTCGAAAGATAAGAAATCAAAGGAGAAGATAAAGAAAAAATACCAACAAACTTGACGCTCTGGCAAGAAATCTAATAGAGAAATCTGAATTAAGCAAATAGAAAAAATAAAAGGAACTTGGTCATCGACCCGCAATCATCCACCAAGGATATATGGTCAGTAAAGGAAATAAAAGAAGTATCGGTCATGCCCCTCTTAAAGGGGCAAGCTAAAAACACATAAAGTTATCCCTATCATGGAATTGCAGAGGGCTAGGATCTGAAAGACGAAGATCAGAAGCCAAGTCTTTATTTCGAAAAGAAAAACCCTTTGTGGTTCTCCTTCAGGAAACCTAACTTTAAGAGCAAGAAATTATGACCATCCACTCCAAAGTATGGTATGGTAGTGCCATATGTGTTGTAAGTGCTTGAGGTTCCTTTGGAGGCATTTGCACAACACCAATAAATCTCAACTTCTCTCCTCGATGAAGACCAATCACTCGTTGGCTACATCCTTTTTTGATCTTTCATCAAATTAGGTAAGTGTAATCATAAATGTTTATATGCCTGTTAACTTTCAAGAAAGTAATGTTGGACTTCTCTTCATAATATTCTTAATTCTAAATTTGGGCTTCATAGTATCTATGGTGGTGATTTCAATACCACCATGCATGGATGGGAGAAAAAAGGAGGTGTCCATGCCAGAGACCCCTTCCAAGAACAAATGGAGGATATAATCAACCACTCTAAGCTAATGAATATAAAACCTCTAAAATACAAATATACCTAGAACAACATGAGGGTTAGAGCTAGTCATATAGCTGCCATACTTGATTGGTTCCTTGTTTTTTTCCTTTATGGAGTGTAATATTTCTATTAAATTTGTTTTCCTCCCTTGGAATGGATTTAACCATCACCTATTCAAACTAGACCTCCTCCCTCCTCTTAATTTTAGTTATGCCCCATTTCACTTCAGCCTGACTTGGATCCACAACCCTAAATTTTCAAATGTAGTCTCCTCCTCCTGGTCGGTTTGGGTGGACAAAATCCCAATCCAAATTTGGGAAAAAATATCAAATGCCTTAAAGTCTATCTCAAATCTTGGGTTCTCACTGCTCATTCAAATAAACAAGAATCCATCCAAACCTTGGAATAAGAGATAGTGTATATCCAATCCACCCTAGAAAATGAACATGTCTCCCATGATCTAATTTCAAGAGACTAATCACTTTTTGAAAACTATCATACCCTTCTGAAAGAAGAAGCATAATTTTGGAGGTTAAAATTACAAAGCGTTTTGATGGACGCTGGAGACAGGAACACCAAGTTCTTTCACAAACAGGCCAAGAATCAGGAAAGGAAGAATACCATTCAAGAAATTTGTGTTAACGATCTCCAGATCACAAACTTCCATCAAATAAAAGACGAAGAAGTTGCCCATTTCCATAATGTGTATACTCAATCTAATCCCCCATCCCTTGAAGTTGAATATTATATGTTGGGTCACATTCCAAAATTAATCCCAGAAGAGTTAAACAAATCCATCACATCTTTCCCCACTGAAGCAGAAATCCATAGATTTGTCTTCTCCTTCCAAAAAATGTTTGGGCCCCGATGTATTTTCAACCCACTTCTATCTGTTATGGGACAACATCAAAAGATGCCTCTACAGAATGATTGGTTAGTCTTTAAAGCATATTTGCATAGGTGGAGGTATCAATTCTTCATTTTTAGCCCTCATTCCTAAATATCGTAATCCATCCTCCTTTAGGCAATTTAGACATATCTCTTTGTGCAATGTATCCTACAATGTCATCTCTAAGACGCTAGATGAAAGGATTAAAAATATCCTCCCCTCAACCATCTTAGAAAATCGGAGGGGGTTTGTGGCCGACACTATTTTAGATAACATTATTCATGTGCAGGAAGCTATTGTGTCTAGTCAATCCATTAGGGGCATGATAATCAAACTAGACACAATGAATGCTTTCGATCGTGTCAGGCATAGTTTTCTTTTTCGTATTGTGGGCAAATTTGGGTTCAAATCAAAGTTTATTCAGTGGATCTCATTATTCATAAGCTCTCCATGGATCACCCCTCTTTTAACCGACAAAGCAACTAGATTATTCAGAGCTTCTCAAGGCCTAAGGCAAGGATGCCCCTTATCGCCTTTCCTATACATCCTGGAAGCTGAGTCTATAAGTAGGTTCTTGGAGCATGAATGCATCATGGGTCATCTTCTAGGTCTTCGATTTAACCCTGGCATCAAGAGCGCAAACTACTCTTAGTTTGTCGATGACACTTTACTCCTTTGAGGAGCCTAGGTGACTATAGCTAGAAGGTTTAATATCGTGATCGATAACTTCATTATGAATTCGGGAGGTCAGTCTAATTCTTCCAAATCTCATATCTACTCCTGGATTGTCTTTATCATCAT
The DNA here is from genome assembly GCA_031772625.1 of Pinus tabuliformis. Lineage (NCBI taxonomy): Eukaryota > Viridiplantae > Streptophyta > Pinopsida > Pinales > Pinaceae > Pinus > Pinus tabuliformis. The sequence goes on from CM062813.1 coordinate 593,152,984, forward strand.
AAGAAATCAAATTGGTGATGTTTTTGGATTCAGTGTGGTGGAAAGATGGAAATAGTTTAAGTACTTGGGTATTCCCATTTGTCTCAAAATGTTATTCACTCAAGCATGACATTTGGTCTTATCCAAAATAAAAGGCAAATTTGAATCGAGGGGGACCAATGGCTCGATTTGGCTGGGAGAATTATCTTGATGAAGGTTGTGCTTTCAACAATTCCTATATATCAGTCGTCAACCTTTCTTGCTCCTTAGTACATTCTCCAAAGTTTGGGTAGGAACATATGAAAATTCTTTTGGGAGGGTAGCAAAGGTACCAGAAAAAAAAATCACTGGATAAACTAGCCAACGGTCAGAGCTCCCAGCTCGCATGGAGGGTTGGGAATTCCTGACCCAATGCTTATGAATTAGGCCTTAGGAGCAAAGCTCACCTGAAAAATGAAAGATAATCCAAATTTATGGTGGGTCCAAGTTTTATATGCAAAATACATCTAGGTAAATAATGAGGGTCTGAATGATTTCCTTCACCACGGGAGGAGCAAGTCATCTGCATGGAAACTCATTGCATCTACAGTCAATCTCATTAAAAAACATATAAAATATATTCTCGGGAATGCATCCAATATGTACATCTAGACTGATTCTATCATGGATAGACCCCCGCTACAAAATAATGTCAGTCTCCTCCCTCTCAAAGAATACTTGGATAGGAAAGGAATCAATTCCCTCACTCAGCTCTCCAAGTGGGATCATTCTAGGATGTGGTCTAAGTGGAACCTTGAATGTACCCCCCCTCCTCCTCCCACTTGTCAATTAGCTAAGTTGAATCAATTCATCATGTCTTCTTATCAGACTTACCCCTTTACTTCTTGGGTCTCGACATTAACACTTGCCTTGCTTGATGACAAACTTGTTTTGCCTACAAATCCTTCAGCCTTCTTTTTCGATTGGCACAAGCATCATAAAGGTTTCTTTCAATGGTAAACATAAACTCAAATGGATTTGGTGTTCCCTTCCAAAATACACTTGCTAGAAAATATGGTTATCCCGTAACTCTGTTGTCTTAAACAATGATAACATTCCCCTAAGAGAAACTGCACTGAAAGCCCTCTATTTTTGTCTTGAATTTAATAGGGGCCATCTAAAGGAACAATATTCCTACTTGGATAGGATCCAAATCTACTAGCTACATCTCTTTCCAAAGCCTTTGCGCTCAATCACTTCTCCATCTTCAGCTCCTCTCCATTCTAGGGTGACTTGGAAGCTCCACCTTTCGAACTCTAAATTTGAAACTTGGAAATAATCTCGTAAAGGTTGGACTTTTTTTTTTTTATATGACACCTTCAAAAGGAACCCAAGGATGGCAAGAGGGGGAGGAATTATCATCAACCCTGAAGAAAATCATGAATTTAAGTATTGTTGGGGATTGGGAGGAAGGACCAACAATTTTGCTGATGAAGCAACAAAACTTAAGAGTGTATGTGCTTTTAATATAAAATACACAAATTTATTTATAAATAATATTTTATCAATATATGAAATGTACAAGGGATGTTGAATGTTATAATGAGACCCTGCTTATATACCTAGGCAGGTGTCTTTTCATGATTGAGCATGTCTTTTAGACATGCCTTTTCACTTAACTAATGACTTTTAAGATAATCAATATTTTGATTATTTATTATTTTGTTTTGTTTTTATTCATTTTATTTTATATAATTTATATTCGTAACATTGTCCCTTCCTTCAAAATCTTTGTCCTCAAAGCTTTAATGCTGACAATTTTCTTCACCTTGTGTTTTTCATCTTAATATAGATAATTCGTCAATTGTATCGGCATGTATAGCTCATTAGTGACGTTCCCTTGGAATTGTTGTTGTTGTTGTTGTTTTTTTTAATAATTAAAATATTTATTATTATTTATTTTTTAAATTAATTAAATAATAATAATAATATATATTTAATTTAGGATAACTTTTGATTACCCGAAAAGCGTAACGATACGTCATTTGACCGAAGGTTTGGTTAATTGACCAGCGGAAGAAAATGAAAAGTCGGAGGCAGAGGTTGTGGACGCGGAGATAGGGGAGCAGTCAGATGGAACCAGTTAGTGGGTCGAGATGAAGTTGGCAATTGTGCAAGGGTGACTCAATATAGAGCTACGGGTCGTGTTGTCGTCGTTGTTTGAAAGGTTGGTGACGGAGGGTGGCGATATCTGACTGTTGGTGGACATAGTAGTTATAACATACTGTAAGATTAGAATGTTGATTATGTTGTAACGAATAAACTAGCCTTCCAATAAAATTCTCTTCCATTCTTTCTATGTTCTCTCTTTTACTGTGGAACTATGCGCCGCCATTACTAGATCAAATACTATGCCAATAATTAGATCCACGACCTTCTTTCTCTTTTTATCAGTAATATCTCCTTGATCAACGTCTAGAACCATGTCTACTATGTTCAGCTTCCATGTATCAAAGATCGCTTTCCTGCAATTCTTGATTATCTTGATACAATCCTCATCGTTCTAGTCATGCATGATCCACTTCATGGATATGGCATTGCCAGTGGGCACTGTTTAGAACATATCTCCTCCCATGTGCTGCACACCTGGAAAAGGTGGAGCAGTGGCCATGACATGAGGGAGGTTGTAGTTGATGCCTATGATAAAAGGATAAGCTCTAACAATCTCTGCCACAGTGGTTCCAGTCCCGCCCCTAATGTCTACCAAGGAATTGAGGGAGTGGAATCGTTGGTATTTCGACATAATAACCTTCATCACAAATCTGGCGTTGCAGGCCATGTTTTCATTGAGGAGATTGTTGAAGTCAGGATGACCAGAGGCATAAGATCAGATCTCTGCACTATTGGCCTTCCTAAACGCAACACCTCCCTCAAGCACGCACTCGTTGAAACGGCACCATGGCGCTAACGTTATCACGTTGTTTTGCATCACCAGCGTGGGTGCCATAAAAATCTCTTGCTCTTTCTCGAGCCACTTGGACGTGGGCATGAGGCCATATATCATCTCAAAGGCACTGCCCTCCTGTGCACTTTTTGAGGCGCTGAAAATTCCCTTTGCCATGATGAAGCGCATAATCTTGACGACGCAGGCGGCGTCAAGCGAGTCAGTGGGAAGCTTGCCCACAATTTCATTGAGGGAAAGAGTGGTGCAAGGACCTTCGCGTGTGATCATGTCAGGAATTCTTAGCAAAACCATGCATTTCACTGCGAATGACTCTGGAAATGTGAAAGTACGCTTCCAAGCCTTTGTATGCCCCCTGCAATTCCTCTTCTTCTCTCTCAAAAATCTGTCCAAACAAATTTCACCCCCGTTGCTCATTGCCAAGCCGTGAAAAGACTCTTCACACATATCACATATCAGTGTTGAAGTTGAATCTTCCCAAGTGCCACATACCTTACACTTCTTATTGCATTTGCCTTCACCTAGAATGCGTGGATCTTCATAGCTTGGTTGGGAAGAGTTGCACAATATCTTGTATTAAAATTGATTCCACAAGTATCTTCAACATAATTCTCATTATTTGTGTCCTTTCTGTCTGAATTGGAATAAAATGACAATGTATGCACCTTACAATCACCAAGATTGCCTAAACAATTCTCATTTACAAACCTTTTGGAAAGACTACTTTCCATTGAATTTCCAGGTTGCATAATAATGTTTGATGTATGAATAACATATATTTTATCATCCCTCTTTAGAATTGATTCGTTTGAAAAGTTTCCATCATCCTTTGAATGAATATTTTTAACATTCACAATGGGTCTCTTACCATTTCTCCTGACATTCAGATAAATTTTTGAAAACCCATTTTTCTCAGGATACAATGTCTCAGGACCAACAAAACTTATTTTGTCCCGCCTCTTGCAATTATTATTTGCTTCTAATAAATTTTGATTCTCTTCAAGTTGTGTAAGTGGACTCGAACCAATATTACCTATATGTGCAACTCCTTTTATCGGTGTTGTCTTCATATGTTCTCGAACAAGAGTTTCAGAATGTCTGACCTTTCTTCTTTTATAAACAGTTGTTTTGTTTATTTGATTTGTCTTCTATTTGATACCTTGCGTGTAGAGAAGTATCTAACTCCATAATTTCCTGGATTGCATTCAACAATTTCCTTATTAATGGTGCTCTTAGACACTTCATTGCTGGTAGAGATGAATGTTGAGCTTACATGGTCCCGGACATCTGAAATAGCTACATTGTTGTTGGCCGGATAAATCGATATTGCAGACAAGACCGATCTCTCTAGTATCAGAAGATAGTCTAGCAACAAATAGACAAACAAATCTATCTTTCTCTAGACAGATGTGATTTATGAACAAATACTATAGAGGTGTTAAGACCCTACCTTAGATCCAACGCTTGTTCGTAGTAGCCATCCTCCAATTCTTTGAAAGAGTTACCTTTGAGAACCTAGAATCACAAACAAGCAAACATCAAATAGCACCTGCATAGCAAATAACATAAATCATGTCTATTATAGTGATCAAGGAATCCATAAAATAAACCATAAATCAACAACTTATTGAGATAAACAAACTTATTTGTATTAACTTTGAAGTAGAAGAACCTTACAACCTTTTCAGCCTTGATGTTGAACAAGCTCTTCCTGGGGTCCGAAACAGGAATTTCCTTTACTTTGACAAGCCTTGCACTCTTCCAAATGAGATCATAGAGGTATGTAATCTCTCCCCGTAAAACTCAACTAAGAAGACTAAGTTCCAACAACATTTCACCTCAAAAATATTCAGCTTCTAACCTTCCAAGTAACCACCCCAATGCTTCATTTTATAGTGTAGGGAAGGAGATTACAAGTCCACCTATGAAGGGATAGAATCCTCCTTCAAAGGGATAAGCTCCTCACATCAAGGGGTTAGCTCCTTAAGGTATGGGATGCATGAACCTTAAGAGAGTGAACTTGCCACCTCAATATTCCTTCCAGAAGCTTCTAGAAATGACTGAAAGTGAGTTTTTGGAATATACTCACGCCTTTTTAACTTTTACAAGGGTTCACACCCATAACATAGAGACAGAGCGGTCAGGTGCACAGGAGACATGACCATTAGGTGCGGGACCGTAGGTAATGCAAAGAGAAAGTGCGGAACCAGAGTTTTAGAGACTTTTGAGGGATTTCTCTTATTTTCAAGGTTTGATATGAGGAACTGAGGCTCAAGACTTGCAAAGGAGGAAAGTATGAGTGGTAATGGACTCACACAGATTGCAGAATGTCAAGGTGACAATTTTGAGTGCAACAGATTGCCCCCTAAAGTGCGAAGTCTGTAATAGATGAAGATAGAGTTTGTCATCTATGAAGAGTGAAGTACTTTATCATTTCAAGGATCATCCTGTGGACACCCCAGTCAGAACCTGTAAAAACATTCAATGCAAAACATATATATGTAGACATATCATCACCGAGGTAGGCATTCCCATACTCAGATCAAAACTGACTAGAAAACTGACTAAACCGTTCTGATATAGGAATGATTTTGTAATACATCAAGAGTATAGACATGTGTAGACACAGTATGGGCGTAACCATCTGTTTATGAAAAATCCACTGTATAATGAATAACAAAATTCGTCGTAGCTTGGATGGTAGAAACTAGATCCAGGGTCTTGATTTTTGCTTCCCGAACTAGTACGATTCTATCCATGTGAATGAATGTGTCGAAGTCGAACATGGTAGAAACCACTTGATTACCAGTCAATGATGTGAACTGTTAACAAGTGTGAGAGAAACCACTAGTAATGTCAATGGCTCTCAAAGTACTCTGTACAATCCATGAAATGTGAATAAATGAGTTGAAGTCGAACATGTCATAGAATCCTTTGATCAAAGGTCAATGATGCAACCTATCGTCGAAGGCGAGAAATATGGCATTATGGTATGCAGATTTCAAGGTACTGATGATTTCTAGATCAACTTCCTAGATAATGAGATGATGTCGATAGAAAGCGATCTGTCGTAGGCAAGTCCACAACACGAAATCATAGATCAAGTTTTGAAGAAATATATCGGCAAGGACTAACTCAGGGATTGTCAAAATGGATGACAGATATTTTGCAGATGAATGGTTTGTTTGAATTGATCTCTTGAACACATAATGACACTACAGATGGCTTGGTGACAATTGACCCAAAGCTAATACCCAGAAACTGGTTGAAGACTTTCAATATGGTTTGATTAACTGTTAGGCAAAGGATTTCCCAACCCAGGTGAACATAAAGTGTCGTGTTCAAGAGTGGTTAATGACTTTTTCAAAAAAACAAAGTGTAAAAAACAGGTTCATTTTTCTCTCTTTTCCCCCACCATTTCTGGCAAGTACCTCTTTATTTTTGACAAGCTTGAGGAGGATAACATTTGCTTGTCTATAAGCTCATCCTTCAGATGAGTCCAACTTGGTTTAAAATTCGAACCCTAAGAATGAGTGGTTCGTTCCTGTTTAAAATTGAACAGGTCCTTTACTGTTAAATTTTAATGAGTCCAGTATAGGAAAACTTGGTGTTTTTCAATTTTAGGGAGTCAAAAGAAAAAATTAAGAAAACTCCATGGGGGTCCTTTTTCGTAAATTTGTGTCCCTTGAGCCCGAAAAAGTATAAAATAATACTCAAGAGAACCGCTTGACCATTACGGTCAAGGAGTTCTTTTCATAATTAGTGGCCCCGATCCGAAAAATTAAAAAAGTGATCGAAGACACGTCGTTTTATAACCAATATCGAACTTGAAACGACAAAAGTCTGGCGATCTTTTCATGTTTTATATGGTCAGAAAAGAGCTATAAGTGGACCGCCCTTTTAATTCCATTTAACGAGTAAAAAAGGGAAAAACTCAGTAGTCTTTTCATATTTTACGAGTTAGAAAAGAGCTTAAAGAGGACTCCAATGTTTCGCTTTTTCGTGATAAAAGTATGCTCTTTGTTGAAAAATGATCAATTTTCCCGAAAAATCCAATATTCTACACAAAAACTCAAAACATTACTCATACCTGTTTAAGATAAATAAAAATGTATTCAAAAAGTTACCTTTTTAAAGTGAAAAATAAATAAATTAAAAAATCATTTATTCGAAAAAACTTATAAAAAAGGCTTTTCTAACTTCATTTTTACCATTTGATTTCAGAGTGAGAAGTGAGAGATTTTGGGTAAGAAAGTTCCTGTGAAGATTCTGGAAAATCCGTCCGTTGGAATCGAAAACCGTCAGCTCCAGGTAATCCACATCCTCCTTATCTTGCATTTCATCCATTTACATTTCATTTTTAGGCTTTAAATTTGATTTTTGGAGGAGAAATTGGTTTAGAAAATCGCCCGCGAGGGTCCGCAGGTGCATCATGCGGCCCCTGCGGACCCCGACTTTTTTCTACAAAGAAAAAAGTCGTGGGTCTGCACCTATCACTTTCAATGTGTGCGGACCTAGACTTTTTTCTACAAAGAAAAAAGTCGTGGGTCCGTACCTATTACTTACAATGTGTGCGGACCTACGCACTATTTCTAAGCAGTGGGTGCGGACCCCGCGAAATGGATTTTAAAAACTTAAATTTCTCCATTTTTTGCCCAAAATTTTTCGAACTAAATTGTTCTAATATGTCTTTTTTGCATTATAGGACACTCAAAATGCTTATTTGGCGAGAACGCGAGCATGAGGATGTGGATCTTGCCACAATAAATCATTCGCCCACAATACAGGCATTGAGAGCATGCAAACTGTTTAAGTTCTGGGCCATACCAGGCATGAGGGCCCAAGTAGACCTCTTGCAATGGCTGGTAGACAGGTGGAACATACAGGACCAGTGTTTCGTGATTGGTGGCCACTGGCTTGAAATCGAGCTAGAGGACATATATTTTTTGACTGGTTTGCCTAAGAGAGGTGAACAATTATCTCTTTTCGGGACTAGGCCAGGTGGCCAGTCTGTCGCTAGTCTCTGATTAGAGTTTTGCAATGATCAAACAAAGGACAAACGGATTGATATTAAAATTATCGACCGTCCTGAACTTAAGGTTATTGCATTCACTGTTACCAGGCTATGCGGGAGTGCAACATTGCATGTGGCTACTGGATCCCAGATGCAGATGGCTGTAGACTGTTATCGAGGCACCATATTCAACTGGTGTGAGGTTGTGTTGGCAAATGTGAAAGGCCAACTAACCAGAGCAAAGAATGGACAGTTGAAAAACTTTGGATACAGTTTTATCGTTGTCAGCTTTGCTCTAGAGAGGATCCCCATGTTAGCCCCGCAGCATATTCCTGTTGCTGCTGGTCTTCCTCAAGAGCCTAGGATAATGCATTGGATTGCTTTGATGGCCCGTCACCCTGATGAGGGCTCAAAGGTTGTTCGATTTCCGCCTGAGTATTTTCGTTGGTTGAACAACCAACTTTTTGTGATTCAGGATTTTCCATATGCCGGGATGGATTATCGTGGTGATCCAGACATGACTCTTCCACTAGGAGAGCAATGGGATGATTCAGATAAAAATCATTTTCAACACTTTCTAAGTTTTAATTAATTAATTTAAATTTATTATTATTTTTTTTTCTCTGCAAATACTAACTTCTATTAACTGTAAGGCAAAATATTTTTACATAGTATCGAGGCTTGGAAGCACTCGACGGAACAGAACTGCCCCTTTACAGACATAAGCTGGGGAAACTAGTTACAAAGATCAAGAAACCAGATAATAGACATAAAGAGAGACATGTTTTGCCGAGAAGGAGAACTGAGCCAGCACAGAAACACAAAAACATTGCAAACCAGCACATAATGTGTCACCAAATTCCCATTTGGAAGCCAAAAACAGTAGGACATTAGCACTGAACCTTGACCGCGAGCCTGAAACAGTAGCCGAAACAAAAAAGAGGCAGTTCCAAGTGGCGCTACTTCTCCTTTGCCGGGCCATGGTTCTTCTTCTCAGCCAGACCTATATCACCAGTCTTCAGACCTTCATTGCCGCTCAAGTCACTGCCAGGGATTGCCATGGCATGGCCTGCCTCGCCATGAGTCTCGTCCTCAGCCACAGGTCCCTTGGTAGAGTTGGCTTGGAGCTCGCGGCAGTGAACCAGAATTAGTCCATCACCAACAGCCTCCACAAACCAGGTTCTGTTACCGCGTGACTGAGCACAAGGCATGGTGAAAGAGCTATGGAGCGGCATGATTATAACAATAGGAATGTTGCGTCGATCAACGCAGAGCATAAATGTGAATCAGCCAACCGATCCAACATTAATAACCTTCCCCAGCTCGCATGAGTTTAAGTCCCGGGAGGCCACGCTGCTCTGCAACTGGCAGTACCGGACATTAATTCCTTGCATGGGAAACCGTAAGGTCAATGGTGCCACCCTGATCCGGGATTAAATTTATTATTATTATTATTTATTTATTTATTATTATTATTATTATTATTATTATTATTATTATTTTTAAATCGTCCAAAACTGACAATTAAAAGTTTTAAATACAGATGTGGGTCCATGACGACCAGCCGCTCTCCAGCCTTACGAGAGGAGACACCCAGTTGCAGCAGTACCAGCCCCACAGGACCAATCTACAGAGATCCTCACCGACTTGGAGAATCATCTAGAGCGCTTGACAGTAGATATTCCAGAGACGGGCATAGATGATATTCCACTTAGGTTACAGAGATATGTGATTGGGGTCCCAGGCCCTTTTAGGAGGTTCCTATGTAGGGTGGCCCGAGCAGTGGTTTCTTATCGTGATCATCGCCAAGGATAGGATGATCGATTTCATTAGACTCACATGACATTTTTGTCCTTTTTGTATTATCATTTTTGCCGATCATAAGGTGTTTTTCAACCTATGATCGAAGACGATGTATATTTTGACACACTTCTTCTATGCTATGATATATCATTATTACCATCTATCTCGTGTAATGTGTTATGAATGCTTTTAAATTTACTGTTTTGATTATTGTAAATGTCTATTTATCATACGAGAAGCAATTGCATCTGCTATTGTATTAAAATGTCTTGGAATAGGCTGATATTCATTGTAATCAAATTCCCGTTCCAAGAGACGAACTCTCAAAAATAATCTTAACGACACTGGATTTCTAATGGCATAAACCATGTTAAGCTGTAATACAACAAGTTCAGAATCCAACCTAACAATCAAACTCCGAATCCCAAATGAGATGGATTCAGATAATAACTCAATCACTACACTATACTCTGCAATGTTATTCGTTGTTTGACCGAGGCTTACCCCATGCATAGATACTAACTCATTAGAGGGTGAATAGATAACCCAAGATGCGGAAGAAATGTTCCGTGTATTACGACAAGCACCATCAGTAAAACCAATGTATGTTTGAAGAGACGTCGACATCTGCAATATCAAGAGTAAAATCAAGATAAGCAGGAATAATGATAAGAGAAATCTCTAAACCAGGCACACTTTTCTAATCTAAAACACACCAACTGTAAAGAAAAATATTCTAACAAAAAATCTCCACACCGAAATTTAAGTATAATATCTCTTCAGATAAAGTCCATTTTTGGGTTTACCCAAAGAGACACCGTCAAAATCTATTAATTCATAAGCCCCTTTTGCCAGATTTTGGTTAACAATGTAAGGACCATGCCACATAGGTACAAATTTTCCAGCTCCTAGCTTATCGTTTTCTTGATCATATATTAAAACTAGGTCTCCTTCTGAAAAATTACGAGGTGTAACATTTCTGTCGTACTAAGCTTTCACTCTTTTCGCACGAGTCTTGTTTGCTAATGCAGCAGTGCGTCGATTCTCATCTAGATGAGCTAAGTACAAAATATGTTTCTCCTCTTCAGAGGTAGCTGGGAGTAATTCTATGGCTAATTGTAATGACGAATTTCACATTTAATAAGTAGCACTGCTTCCAAACTGTAGGCCAGTTGAAAAGGAGTGAAACCCATTGATGTTTTTACTGAGGTCCGATATCCCATAGTGCTGAAAATAGCATGGTATGCCAATTCGACTTATGAATACCAATGATTCGTTGGATCATAGTGACTAAAACTTTATTGATAGCTTCAACCAGACCATTAGCTTGTGAGTAATATGGAGTAGAACTATCGTGGCGCAGGCCAAGTTGATTTGTCAGTTCAGTCATCATGATATTTCGAAAGTGACTTCCATGATCAGTAATAATAGCTTGAGGAACACCGAATCTAGCAATTATATGATTGAATACGAAAGTTGCAACAATTTTTCCATCTACCAAAAATGTAGGCATCGCCTCGGCCCACTTAGTAAAATAATCTACCGCTAGGATAATATACTTATGCCCCCTGGCCGAGTGAGGGTTACATGTAATAAAGTCAATACCCCACCGACAGTAATTATAGGGTGGAGAGGAGCAGGTGGAGCATGCATTTTACGATCAAAGATTTGACAATTGTGGCATTTCTGGATTGCATAGATACAATCTTTAAATAAGGATGGCCAGAAATACCCAGTGCACAATATCTTTTGGGTTGTGGCATACCCAGACATATGACTGCCACATGCTCTAGAGTGACAGTCATTTAGAACCTTTTCAGCTTCTTTATGAGTTAGACAACATTGGAAAACAAAATTTTCCCCACGACGATAGAGTGTATCACCAATAATATTGTATTGTTGGGATTGGAAACGTATTTTCCGTCGCTGAGATCATGAGAATTCAGGCCGAAAAGATTGGGTTTGGAGATAAACAATAATATCTCCATTCCAAGGGTCAAGAGTACTGATAAGAAACAAGGATTCATCCGCAATGGGCTGTTCTGCCACAATTTCAGTATCAGTATGTGGGAAATCACACATCAGTTCAGCAAAAACCAAAGATTTCTTTGCCTTGGATTTTTCAAATTCCAAGTCAAATTCCTGCAGGATAACTATCCATTTGGAATACTTGCCCCCTAGCAATTGTTTGGTCAAGATATACATCATAGGGTTACAGTCAGAAATTACCGTGGTTTTGCGTAATAAGATGTAGTGACGAAATCTTTGGACAACTTGAAAAGCTACCAAGGCCAATTTCTCCACATGCGAATATTTAAGCTCAGTCGGATGTAGAGTGCGACTAAGATAGTAAATCACATGTTCATTGTTGAATTCATCTTCCTGAACTAAAACCATCCCAATGGTGGAATGAGAAGCGGCGAGGTACAAAAAGTAATCCTGGTTGTAGTTGGGAGGATGCAGTAACGATGCATGGGTTAACGCATGTTTAAGTGCATCAAAAGATTTATCAGCGATCTCATCCCAAAAGAATGGAGTATTCTGTTTCAACAACCTGGTAAAACCTTTCGTTATCTCAGCATAGTTAGGAATGAAACGACGTAAAAAGTTTGCTTTCCCTTTCAAACTTTGGAGTTGGCGAAGAGTCGAAGGAGAAGGTAATTTGACGATAGCTTCAACCTTCGAGGGATTGACATGAATGCCGGCTTTTGAAACGACAAATCCAAGTAAGCGACTCGTTTCTAAGCAGAACACACATTTGTGTGGATTCAACCTAATTCGATAATGCCTACATCTCATAAAGATAGCTTGTAAATGAGTGAGATGATTAGCTCTACGTAATGAATGGGCAGGTAAATCATCGAGATAAGGCTGCACAATGTGCTTGATGTCATGAAATGCGTAAGACATAGCCCTTTAAAAAGTTGCTCCAGCGTTCTTCAATCCAAAGGGTAATTTGCAATAAGCAAATGTCCCCCAGGGACAAATGAAAGCTATTTTAGGTTGATCAGCAAGGAGTATGTTGATTTGACTATAACAGGAAAAACCATCCATAAAGGAGAACATTTCACTGTCGGCACAGTCATCAATAATTTGATCGATATAGGGGGTTGGATAATTGTCTTTAGGACAAGCTCGATTAGTATCCCTATAGTCGATACATATTCTTATCGTTCCTTGTTTTTTATTAACAGGAACAATATTCGATACCCAATCTGTTAAAGGAATTGGATAAATGAAACCTGCATGAAGTAATTTCTCAACTTCAGCTTTGATAGCAACAACTTTTCTTGGATGTATCTGACGTAAACGTTGTCGGATAGGTTTAGCATCCGGGTATGTTTTAATTTCATGGACAACAATTGATGGATCGATTCCTGGCATTTCTTCATATGACCAGTCAAACACGTCACGAAATTCTTGAAATAGGGCTTTATAAATTTGGATTTCATTGTCTTTACAAGAAGCACCTATATGAATGTTTTCAATAATTCCGGGCTTAACTGAAATGTAAATAGGAACTATTCGAGAGATATTTCCCAAATTTAACTCAGAATCAGAATGTTGCAATGGATTCTATGGTTCTTTGACATAGTCAGTAGTAAAAATAGATGAAAAATCATTCTCAAAATGATCAATCTCAAGTAGAAACGAAGATCAGTGATGAAGATCTTCCCATGGTAAATCATAAACAGACAAAAGTTGACGAATCTGCTTATCAGTATGAACAAGATCAGAAAGTGTTGTTGTAGTTGAGGTTGACATTGAAAGTGATTCCCATGGACCACATTCATTGGATCAATTTCGGTTGAAAAAGAATCAGAAAATGACTGTACAACCTGATATGCAATTTCAAAGGGACTCAAAGGCATCGCGCCACTAAATGAATCCACCTCAGAATCGAAAGGTACGATCCAAGGATCATCAAAAGCAATAGTGCTTGATGAAATCATATGAATATTTGCAACAGAAGGTGATACGTTAAGAGGAGGGAAGGAAAAAGTTCATAGTAAACCAAAATATTTAATCAAACCTACTCCAACATCCTTGTAAGGGATAGTTGTTTTACCGACATGCTGAATACTATCTGAAGAGGCTGGGTAGGATGATAAATAAGTCAACTGGTCTATCATAACGATCTTTCCGTTATGAGGAAACTTGATAAGCCGAAAGACCGATGAAACAATAACAGTCATAGCATAAGACCAACTGCGACCCAGTTGAAGGTTGTAATCTAGAGGGGCTTCAACCACTTCCACATCTAGATTTACAGTTTTTCCTTCGACCCCTATAGGTAAATCCTGCAAAATACAAAAAGGATGGAACCCTCGGCCATCAAAAGCCTTTAGAATTGTCGGAGACTGATTGAGTGTGGGAGAACCAAGCGATCTCCAACATTGGATCGACATAATACACGTAGAAGCTCCTTCATTAATCATAGGCCGAAAGCAAGGTCTGTTTTTGACTAACACTGGAATATGGAAAGCCATTTGATGAGGTAGGTGGGGTGTACTATTCTCTAAATCGAAGATTATTAGGTTCGAATCCTGAATATCAACAGCTCCTATAGCAGACAATAGTAATTTACGCTGTGTTGGGCACGATTGCAGCACTTCCAAAGCTGACATTGCTGAAGGGGAAATTGCTAAGTCTTCAACAATGTTATAATTCTGAGTTGCTCTCGCATGTGGATTGAAAGTTGATTTCCAAAGTATACCTTTAGCAAGCGGTTTGATTATTAAGTCAAGGTTGGGTTTCTCGATCTATAGTGGACCAGAACCAGGAGGAGGTGATGTTGATGTGTTTGAATTAGTGGATTCTGCTTCTTTACCACCAACAGGATTTTTACTACCATAATCTTGCGATCGCGTCACAATCCTGACATGAGACATCATCATTATGGGTTCTTCTGAGGCATTCGAGGACGAACCAATCATCTTACTATCTTGATTAGGAAAAGGATCCTTTAAGACAACAAGCGTTTGAGAACCTTTAACGATTTTCAAAACCTCTTCTCGATGTGGGTAGTCTTTGGTAAAATGATCCTCGTCGTAAATGAAACAAGGATAGTGAGGTTTACGTTTTTTGTCAGTAGATTCATTTTTATCTGTTTTCTCTTTTGAGTTTTGTTTGTTTTTCTTCTTCCCCTTCTTTTTACCACCGGATTTTGATTTGGTCTTAGATGATTCTACAACGTGGATGTCGGCAGAAATTTCAGCGGAAGAATCTCCTTTAGGGGAATAAGGTAAAGTTGTAATAGGAGAAGAATTCTTTGAAGATTTCTTCTTACTTTTAGTACTAACTGAACCAATCATACCATCAGCGACATGAGACCCTGAAGGAGCTACAGTTATTTGACTGTGTTTTGGAAGATCACAGATTTTTTCATGTAAAGTACCTGACTGCGTATAAACAAGGTCAAGGTACTGAGCTTGAGCAATGACTTGCTCTTCAGTGACAACTCCTGCCTTAGCTACATCTTCAGTGATTTTAGGTAACAATGATTTAATGAACCATTCTGCTAAAATTTGATCTGGAATGAAAACTTTCACTAAACGCCTTCTACGTTGCCATTCATGAATATGATCAGAAATATATGTGGACGTGGATTGTTTTAGTGAAGTTAACAGTTCTGTGCCATTGTCGTATCTAACAGGCAACTGAAAATGAGTTAAGAAAGAAGTGGCTAACTGACTGAAATTATAAAAAGAGCCTCGTGGTAACTCAATGTACCATTTGGCGGTAAGACCAATAAGAGTTCGTTGAAAAAGACGTAATCGAATAGAATCATCAATGATGGAATTAGATGCACACCAGAGGTGATAAGTCATAACATGATTTGACAGATCCTCTTCTGACTTACCCTCGAATTTTGGGATATCACTGGGCTATTAGGCATTAGTGGCCAATACGGAAGATAGTAAATCGGATCGTTCGTAAGGCGCGACAGATCAGGTAAATCCAAAGTTGCAATAAAAGGTAACTGACGGTTAGGGTCATGAAAACCTTGAGTGACAAGACCAGCTCCAGGAGGAGGATATACAGGATAACCTGGAATTGGATTTGCATTAGGAATGTTATAACCTCCCGGGAAACCAAGATTAACCGGACCAAACTGGGGTTGTTGAGGCTGTTGATAAGTATAGCCAGGGTACGGTTGATACTGATAAACTAGGTTTTGTACAGTAGAACCGAATTGATACTGTCCCTAGTATGGTTGATAAGTGAATTGTGTTTGACTTGTGACAACTGTACTTGGACCAGCTTTCCCTGCAAGCATCTGGACCAAAGTTTGAACTGTGGGTCCCGATTGTGGCACAGAGACTTGAGGAGTTTGTACTGATGGAAGGAGAGTAGAAACCGGAGCTACAGATACTCCAGAAACAGTTGTGGTAGGTTGAACAGAAGTTGCAGTAGTTACAACAGGAGTTTGAGGCAGAGTCTGAGGTGTGCTAGGCCCAGGCTGTTGAACTGAACCAGGTGCAGAGGTTTGAACAGTAGGTTGGACAGGTTGTTGGGTTGGACCAGAAACCAAAGGTTGTCCAAGTTGATTAGATAACTACATTTTAGGTTGCATACTCTATTGAGTTTGAGACGGATCCCACGCCATATTTATGCCAGAGTATGGACCCACAAAAGGTTGTGCATATGGAGGACCATAACTTGGTTGAACGTAGAGCTGATAATTAAGCGGTACATTTCTAGCTCCTTGTAAAAATGATTGACCAGAAGGTGGTTGGAAACCTTGAGTTGGGTACTAACCTTGAGGCACGTACTGAAACTAGGGTTGACCTTGAGGTATGTACTGAAACTGGGGTTGACCTTGAGGTATGTACTGAGTTTGGGGTTGACCTTGAGGTATGTACTGTCCTGAAGGTATGTACTGTCCTTAAGGTTGCCCCCCTAGGCGGTAACTGACTACCTTGAGTTTGCCCCCCAGGCGGTAACTGACTACCTTGGGGTTGTCCCCCACGCGGTAACTGACTACCCTGGGGTTGCCCCCCAGGTGGTAACTGACTACCTTGAGGTTGAGGATTTGGAATACTACTAGACATCATAAGGATTTCTTCTGCGTTCAACGCTTGAGTTCCATTATTACCAGTTGATAACTCATGTTCAATTGGTTGAGGAGATGCTCCTGAAAAAGTACCAGTGAGTGACTGGTACCCCAAAGGAACAGAAGGACCGCCATATAAAAATGTTTCAGGTGTTTGGGAAAACATAGATAACTGTCTTGACATAATAGATGGAGGATAATAACCTCTTGGTGTAGGATGAAAAGGAATTCGAGGTGGTGAAAAACTAAGACCCGGGTTTTCCAAAAATTTGTCAATGTTACGTACCAAGCGTCACTCCTAAAAGGACTGTAGAATATTGATTCACGCTCCCTAAGATTTAAAGTTGGTTGATTTTTGGGGAGAGTTATGTCTTTGATGGGCTAACAAGTTCTTCAAAAGAAATGAGGGCAGAAGGAATATTTTGGGTACTGATATTTCCTACTCTGGGTGAACCAGGACCACTAGAAGTTGGAGAAGCAAATTCTGAAGTTGGAGTAGTAGCAAGTTCAGTTTCAGGCTTAGAAATTTCAGGTTCTTCAGCTAATTCACTGGAAGGAGAAATACTACTAGTAACTTCGGAATATGAAATTGGTTCTTGAATATACTCTGTTGCTTGTATTTGATCATCGGGATGAACAATTAAAGATGACTCTCTGGCTTCTGGTGATCCAACTCTACTGTCACTAGGTGATACAAGAGCTCGTATCTCTTCAAGCTGACTTGGTGTGTACTTAGGAGGTTTTCCCTGAAGTCTACGAGATTGTCTCAGTAATTCAACCACGATTAAATATTTAATTAATCACACACAAACAAAGAAAATTTCAATAAAACCACCTAAAGTCTCTAAAGAAACAAACAACTGAATCACAGGCCTAAAAAATCTGAGAGTTCAAACCACACAAAAACAATAACTTCCTATACTAAAAACACTAGTTGGTGGTGAAATCCAACGAAATCCAACGTCGTAGAATTTTAATACAGAAAGGGCGGTTGGAACAGTTACCCCGACAACCTGCTTAATGAAACAAACTAGCACAAGTTTCTTCACAAAACCATCTCGAGTGAAGAGAACCCCCCAGAGAGTCCAAATGAGCCTAGTCGACGTCTGCTCCAGGTACAATGAGACCCGTCCTTCACCGTCACCTTAGGAAGTAATCTTAAGTTTATGGACACTAAGGTTACCAACATCAACAAATACAATTGGGGGAACAGCCTACGATCTGATCTACGTGCAAGTGCAGAGTAACAAAGCTTAATCCCCTTGAAGGCTCCTCGACTTGATCAATCCGAGGTTTACCAACAAGTGACCCCAGGCTCCTCGATAATGGTTAATCTGAGGTTTACCGTTTATAATACGCGCAAATATTCTATCTTTCCCAATGAAACAGACTTGATTGTCTCAAAGGTTCGGACACGATCTTGTGATTGACTCTCTTAAGAGAAGCTTCCCAAAATGTATCAATTACAATTGGATTTATTTCCTACCACAAGATGTAGCTACTTGTTTGTTTTAACTATCTTGGAGAGTTAATTACTCCCTACTCCAAGATACTAGCCTAAGCTATATTGGTGATTAGAGCCCTAGAAATAAAAAAGATTACTAGATCAATTTCAATTAAGCGTTATTTTTATCGATTGTTCTTTAAGTCAATAGGTATGGAAATGAAACTTTGATGGTGTGAAGACTCGACTCCAAAAACAATAAAAAGATGCACCTAAAATGATAAGCAATTTGTTTTTCTTTCAATGAAATTCTAGCTAAAAGAAAGAGTTTGAGAATGCAATTCTTTCTTTCAACAAGGAAATGGAAAGAAAATCTTTTTGTCTTTTTCAATAAAAACTCAAAATGAGACTACTAATTAATGCTCACAAAAAATCCCTTTCTCTTTTCAAAACTCGAAACTACAAAAAACAATTTGCTTCAAAAGAGATCTACAAGTTCTAGAAAACACTCAAAACTACAAAAACTAATCTTGAGATCTAAAAACTTTTAAAAACCTAAATTGAATAAAAAGCTTCAATTCTTTTTGAGGACGTTTTACTTAGTTGTTCAGTAAACTAAGGATTCATTTGTTCAGAATAACAAATCAACCAAAAACATCTAGATATGTTTTCTTTTTTAAAAATGAAATTCAAAACTTATAACAAAGCTTGTTCAAAGATTTGCAAGGAGAAAACTAAATCTATTTCTCGCAAAGGACAGATTTCACAACCAAGTCAAACTCATCAAGAAGACAAAAAGACACCAGGGTGATCTAAGGTTTCTCAAGCTTCTAATCTTTGAGTCACTACAGAGACCAAGTGAAAACCACTCCAGGCATGCAAAACTTCTAGAAAATCATCTAAAACAAAAACACCATTGGAACTCACTCACAAGAGATTTTTGACAAGAAATATGCAGATCTAGGCAGATAGTAAAACCCCTAAATGAACCTAAACTTAACTGGAAGAAAATATTTTAGGTTTTTCAAAAAAATTTACAGGGTCCGCAGGCTTCCAAAAGAACCAGGTGCGGTCTCGCTCTGTTTACTAAAGGAAACGTGCAGATATGCCCCCACTGTTTATGAAGAGAAAGTGCGGTCCCCTGAAAACTTCGAAAAAATAAAAAAAAATCCAGATGCTAAAAACTACCCAAGCCAACATACATCAATAAAAAACCAGAAACAAAAACAAGTTTCTCAGATCAAAGAAACCATAAATCAACAACTTATTGAGAAAAACAAACTTATTCGTATTAACTTTGAAGTAGAAGAACCTTACAACCTTTTCAGCCTTGATGTTGAACAAGCTCTTCCTGGGGTTCGAAATAGGAATTTCCTTTACTTTGACAAGCCTTGCACTCTTCAAAATAAGATCATAGAGGTATGTAATCTCTCCTCATAAAACTCAACTAAGAAGACTAAGTTCCAACAACATTTCACCTCAAAAATATTCAGCTTCTAACCTCCCAAGTAACCAACCCAATGCTTCATTTTATAGTGCAGGGGAGGAGGTTACAGGTCCACCTCTGAAGGGATAGAATACTCCTTCAAAGGGATAAGCTCCTCACATCAAGGGATTAGCTCCTTAAGGTATGGGATGCATGAACCTTAAGAGAGTGAACTTGCCACCTTAAGATTCCTTCCAGAAGCTTCTAGAAATGATTGAAAGTGATTTTTTGGAATATACTCACGCCTTTTTAACTTTTACAGGGGTCCGCACCCATAACATAGAGACAGAGCGGTCAGGTGCGCAGGAGACATGACCATTAGGTGCGGGACCGCAGGTCATGCAAAGAGAAAGTGCGGAACCAGAGTTTAGAGACCTTTGAGGGCTTTCTCTTATTTTCAAGGTTTAATATGAGGAAATGAGGCTCAAAACTTGCAAAGGAGGAAAGTATGAGTGGTAATGGACTCATACAGATTACAGAATGTCAAGGTGACAATTTTGAGTGCAACAATTGTTATGTATATCTTTATTATTTTCTTCTACATTTCCTTCTCTAGTGATCCCATCTTTATCTTTAATATCACCCTCATTCTCATCATAATATGAAATTTCCATAACCTCTTCCTAATCTTCTACAAGATATGGTGATTTGTCATGAATATTTTATGTAGTTTCCTTTTTTTCATCTTCTTCAACAGTCTTATCTATGTCACCTTGAGGAGTTCCTATCCCAACATGTTCAAAATCTTTTTCCATGTTAGAACATTCTTCATTGTTAGTTCCTTTCATCTTAATGTATTCTTTCTTTAGACATGTTGAAAATTCTATAGATAAATCTTTTAATTTCTGAAATGATTCTCGAATTTCACTTAACTGTTCAATGAATTCAAGACATAAACTTAATGGCATATTGTGTGGTGGATAACGTCCAAAGGCTTGCATGGCTTTGATACCACTGAAGCAACAAAACTTAAGAGTGTTTGTGATTTTAATATAAAATACACAAATGTATTTATAAATAACATTTTATTAATATATGAAATGTACAAGAGATGTTGAATGTTACAATGAGGCCTTGTTTATATACTTAGGCAAGTGTCCTTTCGTGATTGGGCATGTATTTTAGACATGCCTTTTCAATTAACTAATAACTATTTAAGATAATCATTATTTTGATTCTTTATTATTTATTATTTATTTATATTCATTTTATTTTATATAATTTATATTTGTAACAACTAGTATGTATTGCCTCCTCTTTGAACTTCAAATGGCCAAAGAAAAAGAAATTCATAAAATTATTATTGTTGGAGGCTCCTTAATTACCATTCAACACCTTCAAAGAGGAACCAACCCAAAGAACAATAACCCATTCATTCTTTGCTTCACAATTAGAAGCTTGTTGGATTCCTTCCCTCACAAATATATTTTCCACATTCTTAGATTCCACAATGATTAAGCAGATGCCTAGGCCAATCAAGCATATTGAAGCTAGACAAACCTATGTGAACTGTGAGTTATGTAGAAATAACTCGAAATTTGCAGCTATTAATGAATTCAAACTACAAAAAAAAAAAAAAAAATAGACACAAATTTCTTCTACTCAATATGTGGAAGGGAAAACATACAATATAAACACATGCAATCATTTAATCACAATGAACATAATGTTTTTACCAGGGAATCCAACTCGGAAAAACCACTCCTCTGTTTTTATTATATCATATTGAGAAAATAGATCTATTACAATGAAAACTTTGATCCCTGAAGCTCAACTAGCACTACAATATTGATCTCCTTCTCCTGAGTTTTCTATGGAAAATACTTAGCCAAAATAGGCCTCCTGCTCCTCCTATTTCCTTGCGCAATTCTTGCTCCTCAAGAATAGGAAGAGATTTTATTTCCTTGCGCAAATCATGAGGAAATTAGCTCACTCGCTACATGCAAACTCTTTACACTCACTAGTATACAATAATAAATGCAATTGTGTATTTTCCCTCCACTCAAGTAAGCAATTCAAATTTCATGCATGACTAAGGCTATTTTTAGTAAATTGAGTAGTTAACTGAGAGACCAATGAGTTAAAAATAGTTACAACTACTCAAATGAACTCATACTAACTCTATTCATGACTAAAGCTCAGATAACTGAGTTTCACCAGCTATAACTCCACTAGATTACTAGATCTTAGCAATCAACTCATGCACAACTCAACTTCTTGCCCACAAAATCGAATTGGATGAATTAACTAAGTGACTTGCCATGTCTCTCATGCTAACTATAACTCAAGTCATCCTATTGATGTGGAAATTCAATTTTTTCCAATTGACTAAGGAACAAGTCAAATGAAGTCTTTTCTTGATACAATTTAATGCTATCTCTTAGCAATAAAAGGGTTATGAACAACCACAATCCTAATCCTGTTGGAATGTAATGTAACATAACTAACACTCCCTCTAACTATTGGTGTTTCTACTGCAACAACTACAACTAAGAAGCATCCAAAATACTGAATCAACCGTGTCTTTGTGTTGTAACTATCTCTTAAGTCTCTAATTGCTACTAGCCTACAACTGTCACCCAAGATTTGACTGCATCAACTGAAACTCATCCTTCTACTACTGAATAATGTGGGCCTCTGTAGCAAGGGTAATGATCCATAAGAAGAGTATACTGCATTTGTTGTTGTTACCCTATGAACCCTACCGAAGTCTTTGAAACTTTGGGACTGAGGATCTACATCATCCCATCTCACTCTTAGAGGTATAACTGCATACATGGTGAAATATACCTTTAGCTTGTAGAGATTTTTAACTTGAACACCAATTTGTTTAACTTGTCCAGTAACAACATCCTTCAAATAAGCCTTCCCTCTACTGAACACCACATCATATCCGTTGTCTTCAAGTACAACTATAGAAACTGGATTTTTCTTCAGACTGGGCACATACATTGCATCCTTTAAGTGAAGATGGGAGTCTGAATCCCTTTTAAAGGCGACAGTGCCAATCCCTTTGGTATTATAAATTCCATCATCTCCAAGCTCTATGTGTAATTGTAGGTCCTTCTCCTCTAAGCTGCTAAAGAACTCCTTATTTCCTGTCATATGAAATGAAGCACCAGAATCTAAGTACCATACACTACCTCGTACAATACTTGCCATGCATGCAATGAGGGTGAAATCCAACTTGAATTGTGATGTGAGAGCATCTCCTCCTGCTCCTGTTGCAGGTTCCTTATTGGATTTCTTATGTGGACACTTGGTTGCATAATGTCCATACTCATGGCAGTGAAAGCATTTAATTTTACTGAGGTCTTTCTTCTTCCCATGGTTTTGGCTGGATTTTTCCTCGCCTTGGGCCTTCTTGCCTTTGGAATCATTTCTTTTGACAACTAGAGAAAAGTCTTCTTCCTCATCAGTTCTGGATGAGACTCCATCTCTAGTGTTTCTTCTAATCTCCTCCTACACCAAGTCAGACCAAAGTCTCTCCCAATTTGGGAGCTTGTCTCTTCCATTAACTGAATCCTGATAGTTGTGCCAATAATTGGGAAGAGCAAGGAGTGTTAAGCTCACTAGCTCAGGCGGTGGCATAGTCTCACCATCTCCCCCAACTTCATCTATGGCCTGAGTGATTCTAGATAGGTACTGAATAATGGTTTCATATTCCTGCATTTGTATGTTCCTGAGCTTATCTTTCAATGCCAATTTCTTGGCATCACTATTACTTTTGAATAAATCTGTGAGGGTTTTCCACATTGCATAAGTAGTATACTTGCCATGCAAACTCGAAACGACATGGCCTCTGACTCCCTCTATGATAATACTCTTGGCTTTTGTTGTGTCTTTCTTCCACTCAGCCAGTTGTTGTGCATCTAACGTTATTAGTTTTGGAATATTAGTTAGGGTGTACTCCAATACTCCAATGTCATCCAATATAACTTCCATCCTATATTTCCAAGCTATGAAATTTAAAGTGCCCTCCAATGTGTATTCAAGCCTCAATCCATATAAAGACATTATTCCCGCACTGAAGAAATTCCCGCACTCGAATTCCTACACCACAAATCTACTACTTGAATATTCTTTAAGAGATGATCAGGAACCTGGTTTTATGTAGTTTTCAATATCTCTAATACCATGTAGAAATAACACGAAATTCACAATTGATAATGAATTCAAACAGAAAACAATAAACACAAATTTTTCTACTCAATTTGTGGAAGAGAAAACATACAATATAAACACATGAAATCATTCAATCACAACGAACACAATATTTTTACCGGGGAACCCAACTGGGAAAAACCCCTCCTTTGTTTGTATTATATCATATGAGAAAATAGATTTATTACAATGAAAAATTCAATCCTTGAAACTCAGATTGCACTGTAATACTGATCTCTTTCTCCCGAGTCTGCTCTGGCAAATACTTAGCCAAAATAGACCTCCTGCTTCCTCCTATTTCCTTGAGCAATTATTTCCCCTGAAGAATAGGAAGATATTTTATTTCCTTGTGCAAATCCTGAGAAAATTAGCTCACCTGGTACATGCAAACTCTATACATTCACTAATATACAATAATAAATACAATTATGCCTTTTCCCTCCAGTCAACTAGGCAATTTGAATTGCATGCATGACTAGGGCTACTTTTAGTAAATTGAATAGTTAACTGAGAGATGAGTGAGCTAACAACAACTACAACTACTCAATTGAACTCATATTGACTCTATTCATGACTAGAGCTCAGATAACTGGTTTCACTAACTATAACTCTACTAGATTTCTAGATCTTAACAACCAACTTATGCACAACTCTACTTCTTTCCCACAAACTCGAATTGATTCACTTAACTAAGTGACTTGGCCATGTCACTCTTGTTAAATGCAACTCAAGTCATCCTGTTGATGTGGAAATTCAAATTTCTCCAATTGACTAAGGCACAAGTCAAATGAAGCCTTTTATTGCTACAATTTAACATGTTAGGATGGAAACAAATTCCTTAGCAAGATGCCTCTCCCCCATCGACAAAATAGTGAAAATTTATCACATGAGATTAGGAGGAGAATGGAAGTCAGCTATTCAAGGGCATTGGTGTTATTATGGGAGTAGAAACTTAAAAAAAAAACCATAAGATATCATTGGAATCTCTCCCATTCTTCCATGGAAAATCAACCACTCAAAAGTGGTTATGTCAACACAATGGAGACATTGTTTGATGACATTACATATTATGCAGTTAAGCAAGCAAGTAAAGTCTCGCTTTTTATTTTGGATATTGCTACTTGAACGTAGGCCTGTAGTAGCTTCATTGATCCTCCATCCAAAAAACTAATTAATACGAGATCGTGGAGGACTATGGAGGTAAAGGATGAGGAGATAGGCGGAATGGGTGAGCCTGGGAAATTGCGATATGTCTCAATAAGGCACCTGCAAAGAACAATTGTAGCTATGTAAGGTAGGAGAAGGAGTACTGGTGTCAGTCTGCTAAAGAATCTAAAGTGTTGGACTCTTCTAGTTAGTGCACCTCCCCTTGAGAGCACGAGAAACAAAAGGAAAAATTGAGGCCTTGCTTTGGTTGACTCTTATAAGGAGTTCATTAAATTCCTTGGATGTGACCAGAAACTCGAGTTATTGAGTGCTAGTTGCCAAAATCACATAGTCCTCCTTCAAAGTGGCACCATCTAGCATCCTATCACTAGAATTGTAGGTTGTCAAAGCCAAATTGATCCAACAAGATAAAGAGATTGAAGCTTGCCATTAGCATATTGTAGATGCTCACCCCTAGAAACACAATGTAGAGAAACTTAGTATAGTTAGCAGCTAGAGTAGAAGTAAATCTTAAAAGTGGAGCATTGGTGTGATTGTCTCTCTTGTTGATGATTCCCCTCGAATTTTGATGTTATATTGTAAAATTGTGTTTTTGGCAGGTCAATTTTGTAAATTGTTCTGTAGTGCATCTATCGAATATATGTACTCAAGGAAGAGCCTGATAGATCTGTATTTTGAAATCCATCCCTTTCTTTCTCTTGAAACTAATTGCAAGTCGGATATGATGTAAATCTCCAAGTTTTTTTGCTGTGAACCGACACAAATTTTATATAAATCTACTCATTCATGTTAAAAAAAAAGTATTACAAAACTAACTAAATGAAATTTATTCCAAACATTCTTTATTGTGGCCTTCACAAAATTGCTTAAGAGCCTCATAACATTCAAATACATAAGATTTTAATGGAGGACCCAGTTTCTACTCGCTTCTTCTTGTCCTACACTAGAGGAGGAGAAGTTTTGTTGTCCCATGTCCATCAATTCCTTGAGTAGTGGACTACAACATCTTCCTTGAAATTAGCTTGTGGTAAGTTGTCAAAAACACAATTGTTAAAGGATAAAGGTACACTTTATTTCTAATAGATTAATCTCTACATAATGTTGGCAAGTTGTAAAATGTAATGATGCTCCAATTCCTTTATATTTGAACTAATTGATGACAAATCTTTTATTAAACTATATTCCTTCTTCATGTATCTTCAATATCCTTTTAAACTCATTGCTATCCTTGGTATCCATGCTGTGTTGTATAATTGTATAGATTATTAGATGGGTGTAGTCTTGATACAAAAGATTATGGAAATCAATACGAAAAGAGGGGAACTCCTCTTGAACTCCAGATGTTATGTCAGAACTTGAAATAAAGTTATTTCTATAAACAATCCCATTCACCTCGAGAAATTCACCACTAATTAATTTTAAAATCTTGAGCCAAGGGAGTAATTCAAACATAAAAAAAAAAGGATCAAAGAGATAACCAATTTTTTTTTGGAGACAAAGAACAAGGAAGGTTACCAAACAACAAATTTTTAATGAATTTGACCTAACTTGCACTCACACAATTTTAAAATTTGGGAAATTTGTTAAATGACTTAACCTTGAGACCATAGCCAAGCTAGCGGAAGTAGTGTTCACTAAATGAAACCTGTATGAACTTTTCTCAGTTGAGTTTAAGAGTAAGAAGCTCACCTTACCCTAAGAAACCATAAATAGATTCACCCTGACTCCACAAATGATAAGCAATTCCCCTAAACCAAAATTCTAGACCCAAAATCAATCCTCGTGCCTACTCAAACATTACAAAAAACCAAGAAGGAAAATAAAACATAACAAAGGAGTTATACCGACCAAAATAAAGTTGTTTTGTTACCAAATTCAATCACATATGCTCCCCATTATTCCACTACTAAGGCACACTAAAGTACCATAGTCTTCAAATGTCGCATCTTGTGTTAATATTCTCATGTTGGAAGTATTGTAAAGTGTCCTCTCAATTCTCAAATTGGAGCAAGAGGAACGATGCCCTATCGAATTGATTATGAGATAGTTAATGAGATGTGAAATTTTCATTTCAAAGTTGATTCTAAGGGATATAAATGTAATGTTTCCCCCACTTTTCATTAATATACCAATTTCAAGATTCATGGCTACATTAGCCCATTTATGAACCTTAGAGTTTAAGTTCTTGTTGACATGGAAGGAGGTTTGAGATAAGAAACTAGACCCCTTCTTCATCATGGGAATAATAATTTCCCATCTATTATTCCTCAATGGCACTAAGTGAACATGTCTTTAATTATGACTAAAGATTCCCCTATAATTTTCAAAGAATTGATTCATTCTTCCTATACAATCAAAATGCCTTGTAATAATACATAACCCTTTGCCTAAGTATTGACGACTTATGATAATCATCATACATATGTGGCTATTACATAACTATATTTTGTTTGGAACCGAAAAGTATCCCCTCTGCATTGATTACCCTTTTTGTTGTAGCCCCTACAACAACCTCCCTAGAGTTTACCCTGTACATTTGAAAATTTGGGCCCCCCTTTCTTTTCTAGGTTTTCATGGTCATTCCTATTGTATTAATTAGACAAACTCTTTAAAATGGCCTAATCATCATCGAATGTAGTCCATGCATAAACCATTGTCATGACAATAACTTTTTCTTATCTCACCATGGAGCCCGACGATGGATAATAATAGCAAGAGTACATCAAGATCCTCATTTAAGTCAAGTCAATATGTGATTGTCATCTCTTCATCTTTTAATATGCATGTAAATTATATGGCTCTCACATATTATTTGGAGCATAAAAGGGAAAGTGATCTATTTGATTAGGTGTTTAAATTTTTAAATTTAGCCTTAAAGGATAATGACCATGGTTCTATGAAATTGTGCCAGAAACTTGTTTGTTGCATGGAGGCCATTATGACATCTCTTTGTCAACATATGTTGAAGGAAGAGGAACAACTCATTAGAATGCCAAACCAAGCACTGGAATCAAAGTCACAAACTAGATTGTAAATTTGCTAGAGATCATACTATCATGAAGTCTAAAAATCATACCTACAATTGATCCAATGGATTTTGAACTTGTAAGAAAATGATGCTTTGGAGAAAGCTTCTAACACTGAAACACCATTGGCAACCTCCAATGGAGGTACTAATAGCATATTGGCAAAGCCTAAAAAGGTATTGTTTCCTTATGAAACATTCGTGGAGTTGTTCAACTGTAGCAAGCTAAAGCTTCCACCATGTGAGCTGGCCAATTGTAAGAACAACTGCTTTGCAAAATGTTTTGCTTCAATGTCTCACATACACAAGGCCACTTGTAGCTTACTTGCTAGAATCAAACCATATAGATACATGTGGTAAGAAAGGTTGGTTTTTTTATGTGAGCATCAACGTCATGTTCAAAGGGTTAATGCAAGTGAAGAACCATTTTAACCATTAGGAATACTCTTTCGTATCCCAAAAATGAGTGGAAGTATTGGATATGGAAGGCAAGTAGATGCTCATGAGGGTTACAATTGATTCAATGCATTATATCTATCTTGATAATGTTGGAGGAGAGAAGGTAGTAGATCCTAACACTCATGAGACCACACTTAAATATTATATATTTTTAGGTGAAATGTATACAATGTTACCAGGTTTTAGATCGATATGAGAAGATGATGGATCTTAATGTTGAAATTCAAGGAGATGTGGCATATTTGGAGGATGTGCTAGAGCAATTTACTACACTTGAATTTTGGATGGGGAAAATAGATACACGTGTGATGGATGTGATGCTTACATGAAGGTATTGAAACAACTTACTATCCATCAAGCTCCTAATATTCTTACAATTGGACTAAAATGATTTCATGCTGAAAAAATTGTCAATATTTTTGAAGTTGATATGATGGAGAAAGAGAATGATGTGGGGGATGAACCTCATAAATAGGTAGGTTCTACTTCTAGGCAAGCGATTAGGAATGATTCTCATCTTGGAATGTCATGCATCATTGCTCAGTCATCAAAGGTAGAGCCAAGAATACTCAATAAGGATAAATACATTGTATGTAATGTCGTGTGAAGCAAATAGAGATGCAATGTGGGGTGGGATCTTTGGTGTTTTTTAGTTTGATGCATATGGTTGCAAGATAATATTAGGTTAGTCTAGAATTCTTGCAGGAAAACATCAAAGTGCAGTGAAGAATGGATTAGGGAGATCTCATTTAAATGAAAAGGAAATAACATGTAATGGAAGAAAGAGGGATTTGAGCTCAAAATATTTACACATTAAACAGGAAGCTCTCTAAGTCTGAATGCAAATGGAAAGATGGTTGTCACATGGTAGAAACAAGAGTGGAATGAAAGTTTCTCTTGTTGATCACAAAAAAATTGGAAGAAATATTGTGGTAGGCCTGATGTGCTTAGAAATTTGTCAGCGAGGTGAACATTACTTCATATACACAATGGAATAATTTATAGGTTAATTGGTGATCGTGATTGGAAACGCTTGGCATTAAAGTTACGTGAAGAAAATTTATCCATGACCAAAAATAATTAGGAAAGTATGCACTAGTGGAGGATTAAATATATCCTATGAATTTCTATCCATAAACATGCATTCTTTGGACATGTTGCTATAAATAAGAAATAAGCCAACTATAACCTTGAGCTGGAACTGAAGAGTATGAGATGTGGCATATCCACACTGGAAGATTTGGAGTGATTCATGAAGAAGGAAGGAGTAATGAAGAATTAGATCCAAACTATTTTTTAGAGTCTAGTTCCATGAATTATAGAGCTCCATTATGGTTTATCTTTGAAACTAAAGTTGAGATGATTTTCTCTAAACCTTTAGAGTCAACAATTTTGTATGTTCGCTATGGTCATTCTAGTGTATTCGACTCATGTCTATCTTGAGCTCCATACTCTAGGGGTTCGTGATGCACCACATCACATCATAACTACTTCCCCTAGGTGCATTGCATCTATCTTTTATAACATGTTGCCTAGCCTTGCACAATGGTGCATACTACTTAATCTGCCAACCATAAGGAATGCGATGTGACACATCATAATCTTCCCCCATCGCATCATAGTATAGTTTGCTTGTATAATTTCCTATGTGCACTACAACACAACCTACTATCATAGGCTACTCAATATCATTGCATGACACACCATCAAAGATAAATTTTTAGTTGTTTCTCGTGAGAGTAGTTGTGGAAAAATGACACAACTTCCACAATATGTGTTAGAATCTGATATACAGTCAGGTTATGGGGTATTATGTAATATTATCTGCATGTAATCAAGACATATATCTATAATTATTGTTTTCGAAAGGGTTACCACCAACAGAGGAGAATAATTAAGTGAATTCATTGACTACAAAGTCCGATTAGAACATATGAGAGGGAAAACCACACATGATTTTCTACACCACTAGTATTTTGCTAAGAAGATTTTTGGTTGACCGCAATTTGAAAGGTGTAACACATGTTTTTGTTGATGAGATTCACGAGTGAGGAACGAATGAAGTTTTTTTTTATTTTTTTAATTTATTTTGTTGAAATCTTTTGCCTTGGTGTCCAAATCTCAGATTAATTTTGATGAATGCAACTCTAAATGCGGATTTGATTTCGTCTTGTTTTGGTGGATCACCTAGTGTATATACTCTAGGTTTCACATATCCCGTAAGATCACATTATTTAGAAGATTTTATGGAGATTTAAAGGTATAAATTGACTTCATTAAACCAAGTATATGATTATGGACAAGAAAAGATGTGGAAAACATAGAAACAAGTATCCTCTTAGAACAAGAAATGCCAACTTACTTCCCTTGCTCAAGATGCACTTTCACATTCTCACTTTGAAAAACACAGTGTGAGGGCTCGAGATTCTTTCGCTCATTGAACCCCTGATTGCATTGGGTTTAACCTAATAGAGGTTATCTTATGCCATATTTGTAGAAAAAAAGGTCATGGCCTATCTTAGTATTCATGATATGATGGGATGATATAAACACTTTGAAGGATCAACTTAAGGCAAATCCTCTATTAGGAGATCCAAACAAAGTTTTGTTGCTTACTTGTCATGGATCCATGGCTACTTTTGAGTAGAGATTAATTTTTGAAAATACACCTCCTAATTATCAAGGGGTGCTAATTGATGTTGGTATATTTGGTAGCGTTGTACCTCCCCAAGTGCCTCAGTCTAGTGGAATCAATTCTAGCCCATTAATGGATGGTAAAGTTGCACAGGGAGTGGGCCTTCATCATGGTGGCATTCCTTCACAAGGGAAAGTTACTCCATTATCAACCTTATCATCACCTATTGATCTTGGTATATTTGAAATACCTGCTTCAACACCATTTAGTAAGAATATTGTTGAAACTCGAGTGCTTGCTTTTACAAAAGGTGATGCAATGAGTCTTGGGCATCCCAACTCACCATCAATTGTTGTATGATTAGGACAAATGTCTCATGGAGCTACAACATCAAAGTTAATTGCATTTATTTTTTCATATTGTATATATTAGTGGAATACCAAGAGCCATTTAGGAGTCAATAAGAATATGAAAAGTCACTAGGAGTGTGATAAGTCAGGGGGTAGTTGAAAGGTCACTGGGAAGGCAAATAGTTACCTACCCATTTGCATAAATATACCCTCTTGCCTCTAGAAAATGGCTTTTAGCAATTAGGTAGCTCTTCAAACTCTAACTCTTGATATTTTGGAGATTGAGTTGTAGTGAGGCCTTGGACTTATTTTGGAAATGGTGTGAGCATCTCACCTTCCATTATTAGATCTTAATGGACATGTGTACATGTACTTGCGATTTCATCATTGTCAATGAGAAGATCTTTGCTTTTGGTACGATTCTCATGCACTTTCATGATGGTTGTAAGGTTGTCATATACTTCTATTATGTGTGCATGCTTGCTTTCACATGAGTTATATGTTAATGAACTAATTCATGGCTTATTACTCACATTCTTTTTTAATGGATTTTCTCTCTTTCGTTCCATGCATTACACTAGTTATTAGTTATGAAATATTTTGCAATTGGTTTCTAGTGCCCTCTTTACTCTTGTATGTCTTGGATGGTTTTAACTAACTAATCCCTTTTGAGATATACTTCATCTTATCATTTCATTGTTATATTCTTGTATCTTGTGTTTCAAGTTTTTCATATGTGAGTCGATTCATATTCACACTCAAGGTATTTCACACTTGCCTTCACGTTACCAACTCTTCACCCAAACCCAAGAGAAAATAAACAAACATGGTGGTAGCTGAGCCCACATAACAGATGGGACTCCTATCCCAAATGGTTTTAGGTCTAATTGAGACTTCATACAAAGGAGATCCCATTGAAATCGTTGATAATGCAATTTGCCCTCTCAACATTTTCTACACCATTATGAAAAGTTTTTATAAGATCATTTTTATTTGAGTTGAATGTGTTTCCACATTGGAGATTTCTAATTATAAAAGCATGCATGTCAAGAGGGAAGATTGTCTTGTGGGTTATTAATATGAATGGATCACTCTTGAGTATCTCATTAGGTTGAAAAATGGTTCAACATTTTTATATATGGAATTTTCTATTTATTTTTATATAGATGTGGAGGATCTATTCTTTAACTGATCTAGGTCCGGGTGTGAAGAAGGACCCTTCCAAGACCTTTTACTTTCGTTATGTGTTAAAATTTCTTTTTAAAAGAACATTCATGAATACATCTGCATGCGGAAAAGAAGAGGAACATAACAATCATCAGTCCATGAAGACATAAGTGTTGATAACGGAGTTCGTCCAAGAGGGACTATGTCATCGGGCCCCGGTGTCAAGATGGTGTAGGCCACTACATTAAGTGCTGTCAATAATGGTGATGTACACAAAGATGATGTCTCGATCATACAAGGAATAATTCCCTCATGCGGGAGTGGCTCTAAGAGATATTCCACAACTAAAACTCTCAATCAAAAGACTCCTATCAGTATGATACAAAAACATGCATGATGAACATCCCGCCGACATGGCACAAAAGGGATGTCAAAACAAAACATGCACGATGACAACAAGAGTATCCCAACAACATACACTAAGGGACCTCAAAACATAACATGAAGAGTTATGACAGCAAGTACATCACATAGAATATTCCGCATCAAATCAAGCAAGGAATCATGACAACATGTAATAAACAAGATCCTGCATCAACCTCAATCAAGGATCTGTGCAACATAATGTGGAAATAAGAAGTACATGAACACATCATATACCTCACAAACAAGGGCCATCTGAAGAAGTGGATGTCACATTGCTGGAGCTGCTCGGACCATTGCTCTTAAGGCATCGATCGGATGAAGATGGCTGCTCACACATGAATGTGGACATCTGCACTAGCGTTTAGAAAAGTGGCTAGAAGAAGAAATGAGAGAAAAAGAAATCTGAAGACACCATCAGATTTGTGGCATCGAGTAGTGCTGAATCGACTATCCAAAATCTGAATTCTGAGAAGTTGAGAATTTTGGGTTCAAGGAATCTTTTAGATTCCCCCGAGATTCCTCAAAGATTATGCTCCATGGATGCACTGCAAATATGCAACTCAGATGGCGGATTTGATCTTTTCATTGCGATCCCTGCAGAAAACCATGAAAAGAAAGTATAAAGTTGACTATATTCTGAAATGTCAAAATTTTACCTCCTTGGGAAAATTTCATGGCTCATGGTTTCGCTCCCTGTTTTTGCTGAAATCATGGTTCCACGTGTATTCTGGAAATGGCTAGAAAATACAGACATTTGATGAAGAAACGAACAAAACCATTGTGTTTGTGGCGACGAGAGATGTAAAAACCATATAAAATTTGTCAAATTCTGACAAAGTGAAAATTTTGCCCTCTTGCAAAATTCATGGTTCCTGCATTAAAATATTAATTAATCTGCCTTTTGCCTCGAAATCCGTGCCTGCAGTCTCTCTCCTCCTCCTCAAACTGTGTGCAGAGGTAAAAATGACTGTTTAAATAGAAAAACCTTGGGCGGATTCACCAAGGTAAGTAGTTGGCGCATTGGTTAAAAGAGGCATATGGTTACGGAGAGGTCAAGAGATCAAATCTCTCCTCTTCCATATATAACTTTTATAACCAACAATGTATTTGAAGTAGGGCGTCGGGTCCGCATTGGGCGGCCCGTCCCTTAAACCTCGCACTTAACACATTATTGGCGTTAATATATATACATATATCGGTGCATATATTAATCGCAATCGACGGTCGACAGGGATCAACGCCGATTAAATTAGAGCGATATGAGGGGTTACACCGATATAGTTATCGATGATGTATCAAAATCGGTGATTGGCGCATATGTCGGCGATCGACGTTCCAAATCGGCGCTTTAACAAATGTGTCGGCATAGACATCAACGCGATTCTTATGGTATATATATATATATATATATATATATATATATATATATATATATATATATATATATATATATATAGTATACGGCTATATATATATATATATATATATATATATATATATATATATATATATATATATATATATATGGTTTCAGGGTGTGTGCCGAGTCCATCGCTGACGGCTCGCGCCCGCCCCTTAATACAACAGTTTATATACATACATATATATATATATATATATATATATATATATATATATATATATATATATATATATATATATATATATATATATATATATGGTTGATATATATATGCAGGATATGTGGAGGATGGTTCAACTGGGGTTGTTGTCGCCGATCCTGAAACCATGTGTTTTGATTGTTTGATATAGTTATTTTTAATAACTATATGTTGAAACATGGTTATTTAATAACCATTTTCCATGATTTTTGTCTCTTATGCAAGTTTTAGGAGACAAATGAGAGAACGCCAAGTGTCAATGGCTGATGTGCTGCCATGTGGGTCCCACCTGCTTACTAGGATGCCATGTGGTCACTCTGTGGGCCCCACTTTTCCCCTGTCATATTAAACTTTGAAGAGCTCTATCTTTTGCATACGAGCTCGGTTTGACGAACCATTCACACCTCCGTGATCACAACGAAAAGATACTTAACATGAACCTGTTTCAAGCATAATCCAAACACTTTGATTTTTGAGCCATCTTTCTCCTGTGTGTCTTTCTGGAACCACCTGGATCATTAACATAGTTATTATGTGACTTTTGTATGGGGAATTGGCACAGTAAATGAGATATTATTGATAATGTCTTAAGAGAACACAATTTTAAGTCATTCCTTTCAGTGTTGCATGCAATATATGATCCGAATTGGATCATTATATTGTTTTTCATCCACCTTGATGCATTTGGAGTGGAAAAAGTGGAGGAATCAGCTCATGGGACCATTTTTATTGATGGGACCTAGTTTTTCAAAACGAGGTATGAAACCTTTGAGGAGCATTTTGAGGCATAAAATAAAGTTTTTTGGGGATAAAAAATTGTCGCATCATCATAAATATTTTCATGTTATTTTACACAGAGATATTTCCAATGGCGCAAGAAGCACATCAATCAGAGTCTGTATGCAAAATTTATGTCGCTTAGAAGTTGACCTTCATGCTTTCACACCTATAATTCGGGAGGATGCCACATCAACCCCCATTATTCATAGAAAATGGGCTATGAACGTGCTTTTGATGTAAACAAATCTATAAGAGTCTATATTGTAACTCCAGTTAAGACTTGATGTAGTCAAACTTAACCATTAGTAGGCTATCAGGTTGTGTTATAACCAAGCCACTGGGAGGAAGAGGCATTCCATTCTTTTGAGAGAATTTTGATCCATAGCAGAGAAAAGATAGCCAAGAGAGATAGGAGGTAGAGCTCAGACAAAGGATATGTGTACTGTAGTAGCCCATGGGCCACAGACATTACTTCTTTATACCTACAACCTTATTTTCTAGACTGAGAAAGAGAACGAAGCAACCTCACCTTCTAGTTGGGTTTTCTCCTGAAAGGGTTTCCTAAAGAATATCTTGTGTCTTATGTGTGTGTGTGAGATTATTTTGTCATTCTCTTCTTTTCTGCATAATTTACATTCACATGCATGCACTAATTACAGTTAAATTTAAAGATCTATAGGTTTAATAAAAAGGTAATAATGTAGAAATTCATAATTTTTAATATAATATTATCAGATATGTTGTGACGAAATATCTAGTGGAATATACATGACAGTTTATGGATCATTTTCTACCAGAGTAGGTTTCTTGGGGTATTTTGTGGAGATTGCAAGGATCTAGATCGACGAGGCTGAAAATTGTAAAACCCTAATCATGGGTGACGAATCTATAAACGACCCTCATGATCCTGTTGAGGTGAGGTTTACGCCACTGGACCCACAAGTCACAAATATCAACCACGATGTAAAGCTCCTCATGGCGACCTTAAATAACAAGTTGGGGATATTTGGAGAAGGTGGGGGTTCAAATGTAGAGGACAAATCAGAACGAGGATCAAAAGATAGGGCATAAACGGAGAATGAGTTGAAAAATTAACTCAAAAAAGATCAACCTAGTTTGAGTTTTGTGAACCAATCACAATCCATGTTTAAAATGGAAGAAAAATTCGATATCAAGCCATACCATGACAAGATCAACGCTCTAAAGCTAAACCATTGGTTGCAACAACTGAAAGTTAATTTCAACATCCATCAGATTGAAGAAGGAAAAAAAATCTCATTTGCACCGCTGAAATTGGAGGGCCACGCATTGACTAAGTGGGAGAGCCACACGAAAACCTTGAGGTTGGAGGGAGAACCTCCAGTGACTAAGTAGTAATATTTAAAAACCCTCATTAAGTGATATTTTTATGCCATTGGGTATGGGGAGGACTAGTATATCTGGTGGCATTACTTTAAGCAAAAGTTTGGCCAAAGTGTACAGGAGTACACCACAAAGATGGTTATAATGTTGGGTATCTCTCCAAAGAATCCATATGTACTCCTCAAGTATTTGGGGGGTTTGCACCGCCATCCGCGTGAGCAAGTGATGTTGTTCAAGCCAAAATTGGTGGACAAGGTTTGTGTACAAGCAATTTACCTGGAGAACATAGGCCTTAAGAGAGTGTAATCAAGTAGACCGAAGCAAAGGGAGTAAGAAGAAGCGAAAAGGGGGAAAATATAAAAGTACGACAGCCACAACACACCAGTGCAAAGATCCTATCAACCACTACATCATTGATGGTCAAACAAAGGAGAAGTGTTGGAAGTTGCATCCAAAGCTAAGCCCGAATAACAAGAAGAAATATAATAAGAAGAAGAATCTCATGGCCATGGATTCGAGCAACCAAGTTGAAAGAAGCTTAGATGTGGATGAGAAGATTGTTTGCATGTAATTGCAGAGGGAGGTGAATCTGAGTAGCCTTCAACAATAGGAAGAGAATGAAATGACCAAACTCTTCCATATAAAAACACATGTCAAGAAGACAAAGATTGATGCTTTGTTTGACTTAGGATCGTAGGCGAATCTCATTGCAACAAATATAGTCAAGAAGTTGGGGTTGGAAGTTCATGCTCATCCATACCCATATCCACTGGGATGGGTAAATAAGGATGCAGAGTTGAAGGTAACAAAAAGTGAAAAAATGGATTTGCTATCAGTGTTGATTATATTGATGAAGTAGATCTAGATGTGGTTCCATTTGATGTATGTGGAGTCGTGTTTGAGAGTCCATACATGTACATGTGAGATGCAATATTCATGAGGAGAGGCAATTTGTACCAGTTCATCAAGGATGGAAAATCGTTCATCATCAATGCTCACAAAGGCAAGTCAAAAAGTTCACTAGTAAGTGCCAACCAAGCCAATAAATTGATCAGTTCCAACAAGAAGTATGTTTTATTGTTTTTACGAGAAAATCAGTTTGAAGAGGAGTCAAGGAGGGGCAAGGCATCCCTGGAGGTGTGTACTAAGAAACATAAACAACAATTGGAGGAGTTTTTACATGCATACATGGATGTGTTCCGAGAGCCTAAAGGGTTATCACCTAAGAGAGAAGTGGAACATGAGATCCAACTGTTGTCAAACTCCCCATTGCCAAATATTGGGTTGTACAAGCAGTCTGTTATAGAAGCAAGTGAGGTGAAGAAATAGTTGCAACAACTATTGGAATAGGGTGTCATTCGACCGAGTACATCACCATGTGGGTCACCCATCATTATTGTTATAAATAAGGATGGGACTTGGCAGATGTGTATAGATTATTGGGAGTTGAACAAAATCACGCTCAAAAACATATATCCCCTACCCAGGATAGATGATCTTTTGGATCAGTTACAGAAAGAAAAATACTTCACCAAGCTTTACTTGAAGTCTGGATATCACCAAGTTGGAGGCAAAGAAGAATATACATGGAAGACCACCTTCAAAAATAGGCAAGGTTTGTATGAGTGGTTAGTTATGCCATTTGTCCTATGTAATGCACCAACTATGTTTATGATATTAATGAATGATGTACTGCACCCTTTTATAGATTCATTTGTTATTGTCTATCTAGATGATATACTGGTATATAGGTCTACCTGGGAGGAGCATATTTCACATTTGACGCAGGTGCTAGAAACATTGAAGAAGCACCAACTGCTAGAAAATCTCTAGAAGAGTGAGTTTGCTCATCAATATTTGATATATTTGGGGTATGTGATCAATGGAGGAGAGTTGAAGATAGATCCTTCCAAGATGGAGGCCATCATGGAATTGTTGGTGCCTATTAGTGTTTCTAAGGTTAGGAGTTTCATTAGGGAAACATAATACTTGAGGAAATTCATAGCCTCATTTTCAGTGGTAGCAAGACCGCTCCATGCCATAAGAGCAAGTGGTAAGAGTTTCCAGTGGGGAAAATGTCAGCAGAAGGCTTTCAAGGAGTTGAAGAAGAAGATCAACCAAGCACCAATTTTTTCATTACCAAACTTGCAATGACCCTTTAAAGTGGAGACAAATGTGAGTGGGTATGTTATGACAATTGTCTTGATGCAGGAAGGAAGGCTTGTATGCTACCATTCTGAGGTATTTCATGGGGCAGATCTTAACTAACCTACCTACAACAAGGAAATCTATGCCATGGTACAAGCTGTGAACAAGTGGAAGCATTATTTGATCAGAAAGGAGACAATAATCCCCATAGATCACCAGTCATTATAGTACTTGCAGGCCTAGAGTAAGCTACAATAGACCAGTCATTACAAGTGGATGGGTTTTTTTTACAATAATTTCATTTGGTGATCAAATATTAGAAGGGCAACACAAACAAGTTGGCCGACATGCTTTCAAGGCTACCCACATCAAACATCACAACTTTTGGACTTCTATGCACATGGAGCCATTCACCCATGATGTATACAGAGAGGCATATTCATAATATGAGGACTTCAAGGAGGTGTATCAATAGTTGCGGAGTCAGAGTCTTGTACACGATGACGACAACACCGTTGACTACCATATCCAGGATGGGTTATTCTACAGGCTAGATAAGCTATGTGTTCCTAAAGCTGAGCGATTGCAACTGATTAGAGAGGCTCATACCTCCAAGGTTACAGGGCACTTTGGTGTAGGGAAGACCGTGGCTAACTTTCATAGGTATATGTATTGGCCCAAGATGCAAGAAGGTAGCTATGTTCATAAGAGGATGCATGATTTGTTGTACCAACAAGCATAGCAACATGAAACAAGGTCTCTATCATCCATTACTTGTACCTTATCGTCCTTAGGAAAGCATTTCCATGGACTTTGTGGGAGGTTTACCAACAACCAGGAATGGACATGACTACCTATTCATGGTAGTTGATAGAGTGAACAAGATGTGTGTTCTGATGCCCTGTAAAAATACCATAAGTGGGAAATAAGAAAGAAACTTGTTCTTTGGATAGGTCTGGGTGCACTTTGGGATACCAAGGAGCATATTTTCAGACAGGGATATAAGATTTCTCAATGCATTTTGGACTACATTATGGGAGAATATGGACACAAAGTTGAAGATATCTACAACATTCCATCCACAAACAAATGGGTAGACAATAGTAGTCAACAAGAATTTGGTGTAACTTCTGAGGGGATACAACTAGAAGCATCCAAAGATTAGGACAAAAATCTGGTAGATATACAAAATTCTTACAATAGAGTAGTCCACACTTTTACAAGAAAGTCCCCATTTTAAACTTGTTTTGAATATTTTCCACCTTCACCTTTGTATATTGCATATGGACAATAAGGAGGAGTGAGAGAATATCTGATAGGACATGATTTGAGGGATGAAAAATTTATAGAGAAGATTAGGTAGATCCATCTATAGGTACAGGAAACACTGTAGAAGTCACAAGAGAGGTATAAGACTAGGCATGATCAACATAGAACGTAGAAATCGTTCAAGGTGGGAGATAGAGTATGGCTACAGTTGAACAAGGAAAGGGTGCAGGGGGTTGGTAAGTAAATCAATGCTCTGATGTACGATCCCTGTGAGATAGTAGAAAAGGCGGGTGATAATGCTTATCAAATCAATTTACCACCATATATGTGCATTTACTTAGTTGTGAATGTGGATAATTTGAAACTCTATGAGCCTTCCATGCTAGATCAGGAAGAGGAACAAGTCCTACCTTCATTGGAGGATTTGGCACCCGATGCTCAGGAAGAGTTAATAGAAGATATAGTTTTGCATAGGAGGTCCAGAACTACAAGAAAAGGTAAACATGACATTTGGCAGATTGGGTTGAAGGGACAACTTCCATGCAAAGCTAAATGGTACACCAAAGAGAAGGTAGAGGAAAATTTTCCTCACCTCATTCCGTAGATACCTCCCAAAATAGGAAGGTGTGATCTGAATTGTATCATTATATTATTTTTCATCTATCTTGATTCATTCAGAGTGTAAAAAGTGGAGCAATCGTCTCATGAGACCGTTTATACCAGCGGGACCTAGTTTGGCAAAACGGGGTCTGAAACCTTCCAGGAGCGTTTTGACGCATCCAATGATGTCTTTTGGGTGTAAATTTTTTTCTAATATAGTGTGCACCTTTTCCATGCTATTATACACACATAGATCTTTCCAAAGATGCAAAAAGTGCGTCAATCAGAGTCTGTATGCAAAAATTATGCCACTTAGAAGTTGACCTTCCTATTTTCACACCTATAATTTGGGAGGATGTCGCATCAACCCCCATTATTCATGGAAGAGGGGCTAGCCACATATTTGTGATGTAAAATACCATATAAGAGTCTATATTGTAACTCTAGGTAAGAGTTGATGTTGTCAAACTTAACCACGAGTAGGATATTGGGCTGTGTTATAACCGAGCCGCTAGGAGGAAGAGGCATTCCATTCTTTCGAGAGAATTTTGTTCCATAACTGAGAAAAGTTAACAGGAGAGGTAGGAGGTAGAGAAGATAGAGAGGATCAATGCACTGTAGCAGCCCACGGGCCACAAGCATTTCTTTTAGTACCTACAATCTTATTTTCCAAACATAGAAAGAGAGTGAAGGGACCTCACCTTCCAGCTGGGTTTTCTCCCGAAATGTTTTACTAGAGCATATCTTGTGTCTTATGTGTGTGTGAGAGATTATTTTATCGTTCTTTTCTTTTTTGCATAATTTCCATTCGCATGCATGCACTAGTTACAATTAAATTTACAAATAT
The DNA here is from genome assembly GCA_031772625.1 of Pinus tabuliformis. Lineage (NCBI taxonomy): Eukaryota > Viridiplantae > Streptophyta > Pinopsida > Pinales > Pinaceae > Pinus > Pinus tabuliformis. The sequence continues at coordinate 593,194,729 of CM062813.1, forward strand.
AGAGGGTTAATAAAACTGTAATAATGTAGAAATTTATAATTTTTAATATAATATTATCAGATCTGTTGTGACGAACTATCCAGTGGAATATCCACGGTAGTTTACAAATCACTTTAACACCCATGGAATTTAGTATTTGTTCTTAAGATTTTGAAGATTGAAATTTTAGTTGCATCACATATTTACAATGTAACATGCAAACAAATGTCTTTTGAAAATCATCACCTTATCATCAATCAAGACTCTAAAGCCTCTAGTTCAGTTATATATGGAAAATCAATGGATTATGTTTTCCCTTAATTGTTGGATTGTTGATTATTGATTATTGGATTGTAGATGATAATAATATATATCCTTATGTTGATTACAAATTCTTAAATATTACATAAATTTGATGGACATGGGCGAAGTCATCTATTTGACTTTGCTCATGTCAATAATATTTTCAAAATATTTAAGAAAATATAATCAAGTTATGCTAAAATGACAATGAAAGCCTATTAATCACACTATCAACACCCCACCCCCCACCCCCCACCCCCCCCCCCCCTACTTGGGAAAAGTTGAATGGAGCAATGGTTGTGAATTGACCCATGTGTATTCCACTCTCATCTAGGTTTAAATTTCACACAATGTACCTCCATAATTATTTCAAGTAGCGATGTGTACGTGAAGGGTTTTGACCTACATGAAAATTTTTATCTATCAACTAGGAATTGGGTGTTCAAGAGTGCATGTGGCAACATGGATTGGGGATGAAAGTTGAATGTGAAATCAAATGCGATTTCCAAACAATTTTTGCAAACAATAGTGGGGGAAAGAAAAAGATATTCCTTTCTTATTACTGTGCAAAGATAGAGGAGCTAATAGGTTTCATTAAATATATTTTCCACATGATAGAATTCAAGTTTTCTTTCTTTAGTTATTATGGTAGCATATTCAAATAGGTTTAATTAATTATATATTTTCCACATGGTAGAATTTATGTTTTCTTTCTTTAGTTATTATGGTAGCACATTCAAGAATGGCTATGGATTCTTTTGGCATTTATAAATTTATATTGGAGAAATGAATGCATCTTAAGGCATGTATAATCTAGAATGATGATTTTGCAATAGAGAGATAGGAAGCACAACCCATTTATTGTTCTTTCTAATTCTAAGCTTGGAAATTTTGTTGAAAGCCACTTTTTGGTGCTAGTTACGACTAGTATCTTTATTTTATTGCGCAATATAACCTTGACTTATGTGATCTCTCTTTCTTACTAGTATAATTTTAAGGTAAGACACTTTCCTGAGAACTATTTCATTGTGTAAATATGGTGACAAGATTTGGCATGGGCACAAGCTAAGAATAACTGATATTTTCAAGGGTAAGTGTGATAAAAAATGGGAGAGTAGACATTATTGCATACTCCAAATCATTGTGTTGATTGCTCTCTTAAATCGATGTAATAATACACATATAAATGCATGAGTATTGACTCAATATAAACACACTATCTTGGTCACACTAACAACAAGTTAAGAGAATATCTTAACCATACCCCAATATATGACCTTACTAGCCAAAGAGAACCTCTCATACCCAACTAGATATAACAAATTCCTATAGAATTGGAAACAAACACTTTACAAAGGCAAAGGCTACTTGATAATAACTAATAATCATAAAAAATGAAAAATATGATCACACATAAGCTCAATATGAGTTAATAATTCAAACACTCCCCCTTAACGACTACTTGCCTTAATCTTTGTCAGGTTAAGTCATCATCATCTAGTCCCATATAACCCATATAACAAATGTTCTATCATGAATTAAAGAACCTCCTTATTAGCAAACTCTATATATGGTTCAACCTAGCATTGTTGCCTTGTACCTCAGTCATGTAGACATCACCAAACTATGAAATTACATATAAAGGAACAACCATCCACTAGACAATAATGGTACCTAACTATTGCAACTGTTGATATAATAATATGTCCTATAGGTACATGGTTCTTTTAACTTCTTGATAAACTCCCCTTGAAAGTAAAAAAATTGGTTTGTAAGCACCTCCTAGAGTCTGCATGATCTGGGTGAAAATGGTGGCCACCCACCTATTCCACTTGGACTGCTAACAATATTTTCTATCAATTTCCTATTTCCCTATTTTTTTTTTCGACAATTTTCAGGTCTTGAGCTTCCAGAGCTGTTTTGAGGCCTTAAATGATGTTTTTTGAAAAAACAAAAAATGTTTATAGTCGAAAATTATTGTCCTCAAATAGACCTTTCTAATGGGCTATTGTGCGTGCCAGACTTAAATCGTATGTCAAAGTTACAAACCCAGGAACCTGACTTTCCAACTAACCCCATTGAGGCCCTCAAATTTTGGTGATTCATCTCATAGGGTTGGGTTTTTGGATGTTTAGGGTTTACCATTATTTTGGAATATGATAAAAATGCCTCCGAGCCTCATTGTAACATAGTTGAGAAGCCATGTAGCCATCACATCTCTTCTCAAAGATAAATTACTACCGCCCGAGCTTTGCTTTCATTTTGCATGTAAAACAATTTTTCAACATTTGCTATCTATTAATTGAAGTTCAATTTCGATGTATCTCTTTGTTTTTCGTTTAAATTTGCATTTCACTTCACTCCTTCATAAATTCAGATTAGTGGTATTAGAGTGGGTTTCTCTTTCTTTGTTTTTTTGAACCCTTGCAAGACCATCCCTCATTGACCCTGACGACTTCCCATGGTAGAAAAAAAGAAAGACGAGGGAACAAGAGATCCATTAAAATTATTGCTCAAAGAATCCCTCAAATGACAAAGGAATTAAATGATGGACAAATTTTCCAAGATCCTTTGTCAGTTACCAATAGGTGACACATTTTCATTGAAAAGTCACTTTGGATGCATCACCCACTTTAAGGTACAAGTTAACTTTGATATTCCTATATTTGAAGGCCAAATAAATGCAAATGTTGTAGATGACTAGTTAAATCTGTTGGAAGGCTATTTTTCGGTCCATGATTTTCTCGATAGAGAAAATTTTACTTTTGTAATCCTTAAAGCCGCTCCCCACGTCAAGGACTGGTGGGAAACTTACTATGAGGAAATTCCATGGAGGAGTCTGAACTGTCTTCAGTTGTGCCCTCTTGGAACTCTTTTAAGGATGTTGTTAAGGAACAATATTACCATGTTGGAAGCTACGAAGACAAATATATAAAATGGACCACACTACGACATGAAAGGAACCATGATGTGCCATAATTAACAAATATCTTTCATGCTTTTCACACAAAGTTGGGTATCAAGGACTTTGAGCAACATCTGGTGCTCAAGTATCATTGTTGTTTGCACAAATACATCCCAACGAATATGGAATTCCTATACATATCCTTGCTTGGAGCAACATACAAATATGATACCCAAACCAAGCATAAATATAAACAAAAGATTTGAGATTTTGGTTCTGCGAATTCGTAGCAAGGCAAGGGCACCCACAAATCGCAGAATAAAGGAAAAAGCCAATGTGGAACAACCCATCAAATCTACAAGCAAATAATGACAATGGGAAGACGAAGAAAGAGACTGGAAATTCGTGTGAGTTCCAAAAGAGCTCCACTTATAACACAAATGAGTGTCGCGCGAAGTAATCGTTGGTGGTCGAGATGAAAGCCTTAGAGTCAAATGTGAGTTTTGACTCTGAACTAGACCTCAAAAAGGGGAAGCATATTATAGATGCAGAACCCAGTGCCACTGTTGTTACCACTAAGGTCCAACACTAGGAGCATGAAGATCCAGAGAAAGGTGAGCGTCTCTTCCACTCACAAATGTGGGTAAAGGGGACTTTGTTATGATTCATTGTTGACAGTAGGGTTCAAAATAAACTTATCTTAGTAGAGTCTATCAAGAAATTGGGCCTACCGACAACACCACACTTGTAGCCATACACCATATAGTGGCTCCACTAACAACAAGATATTTGTGTTAACCAGTAGTGCCGCCTACCTTACAACATCAAGACCTTCACTAATGAGGTATTATGTGATGTTTCTCCCATTGAAGTTTGTGATGTTTTATTGGTCCTACCGTACATGTGGACTCATCATATTGTGCATGAGTCCAAGCTTAGTACTATAATTATTACTTTGGGTAGAAAAATGTATAGGATACCAAAAGTAGCCATGCCTACTATTATTCCTCTAATATCTACTAATCAATGCAGTAATATCATCTCCCAAACTCGGAAATTTTTCTTCCTCTTGATTCACTCTTAAAGTAAGGGGAACATCGCAGCCACATCCATGGCCTCCAGATAGGGCTCATTTACATGGAAAAAGAAAGTGAACATGGTTGTAGAAGAGTACAATGACATCTTCTCCTCACCCATAGGGGCACGTCTACATTGTTGGGTCAAACACTCCATCAATCTAACCCTCAATGCACCTCTAACCAATGGGAAAGTCTATCATCGCTCTCTCTTTTGGAAAACAAGGAATCAAGCAATAGATATAGAAGCTGCTGGCCAAAGAGCACATCTGACCAAATTCCTCACCTGTGGGAGCCCAATCGTACTTGTGCAAAAGAAGGATGGGACCTTGAGGCTCTATGTTGATTATCGAGCCCTGAAAAAAATAATAGTCAGGAATAGGTACCCAATTCTATGGATTGACGACCTTCTTGATCAACTCAAGGGGGCCAAATACTTCATAAAGATTGATTTGAGGTATGGTTATCACCAAGTTCTAATAGAACCCACTAATGTGTGGAAGACTAACAATGTAAACTTTGAAACGAGAACTGTACCGAGTACTTATTTTTTTGAGGTAGCAAAAAAATCATCTGATTTTGAAAAGTGTTGATTCATATATATATATATATATATATATATATATATAGCATATTTTTAACAATTTAAACTTTCTTATGCACATTATTTTTTAAAATTTTATTGATTTTCATGTTGATTTTGAAAAGTGTTGATGCAACGTCAACCCTTTCTTTTAGAAGACTAAATTTTCTAATTTATTAAGTGTGGATAGTTATTTTCTAAATTTAACAATTTTTGAAGTAGTCACCTTCTTCGTATGTTTTTTGTTTTTCTTTTCATTTTTTTGTTTTTGTATTGAGATCTTTATTCTTTTGCATAGTTAAAAAAAAGGTTGATATTCTAAAGTTTGGATCTGCTATATATTTATATAGCGTTAATTAATATTTCAATGCACATCAAATATTTGTCACTAAAAAAACAATAATTTTTAAGAGTTGACATAAAAATAAACATTTTTGAACATAGATATAACAAAAAAAAACACATTTTGAAACTCCTTTTTGCTAAAAATGACATGTTAAATAAACAATTTTTACAGGAAAAATTTAACAAAAATGTTTAAAAAATAACATTTTTTCATGAATTTCATGTCAAAAAATAATAATAATCACAATTTTTTTTTTCAAATTACAATGATTCACATAAAAATTAAAGGGAAAATCACATAATACAAATATTAAACATATAACAACAATATCTGAATACTTATTCTTCACATAAAGTCTCAAATTCAAAACATTACAAGTATAACTAATTAATAGTTACAAAAAATGAGTTTCATTTCCAAGCATAACTTAAATTTAATCAATAATATCATGTAATCCATACTTTTCATCTTCTAGAGTTTCATCATTGTCTTATTCCATGATATTTTCTGCTTCAGTTTGATCATTTTCCTCTTCAAATGGATCTTCGATGTCTGCGAATCTCCCAATATATGTATTTCCAATCATTCGATCTAATGGTGGTTGAGATTCCTTTGCCTTTTTTGCCACACATGATTCATTAATATTTCCTTTTCTCAAACCAAATTTTTGCATTGCATCTGGAAGAAATTGAAGAGAATTAATTCTTTGCTGAATAAATTTGCACTCTATTAGGTCTTTTTCAATGGCAATGCAATTTCTTCCTTTTTGTAGGCAACATGCTAGTGTTGTACCTAATCATCAAGTACAAAAGAAATAATTAAGTAAATTAGTATGAACACATAAAAATTAAAAAGAAGATATTGAAATTCAATTTTATATAGTAAAACTTGATCCTGAGAATAAAGCAAAAACCCAATCTCCTTCATTTGAACATAAATCTATAAGATAGTTAATCAATGACTATGATTTTTGATAAATGTTAACTATCTTTCCTTTTGGTTCTTTATCTTCATATGTTAGTTTTTTTACAACATCATGAACTAGTACTTGGCTATGACTCTTTTCATCTACCCGATTCAGAAGCATAAACTTATAGCTATCATCTTTTGTCGAACATTCAACATTGATGAACTCACAATCACTTATAAATGGTTGAGGTCCGAGATTAATAAGATTTGAATTTTGCTTGTAATATGAAATGGTAAAAATTCAATTAACTTGTAGATAAATGACTTTTTTAACATTAATCAAACATATAATTTCAACGTCTTACCATGTAAGTTGCATCCTTGAGTTTGCTTTTCCTTTAAAGCTTGTCAATACCATTGCAAATTGTGTGTTTGAATGAAATTTCACAAATCTCCAAAATGGTGATGTTGTGACTTCTAGAAATCCTGGAACCACTTTACTAAAAACTTGATAAGTATAAGGGTCACTATCATATTGAATATTTGATTTATTGAAACCATGAGGAATATCTACAATAACTAGGGAACAATCCCTTTTAGGTATGAGTTTTGCAATGTCTTCATAATCACCTTGTATTACTTGATATTGGATAGTCTTGAGCCCATTCCAAATGAAATGAGTAAGACTACGATCAAGTTCAACATTATTAAAACGTTGATTTCTCAACCTTTCCATCTTAATTTTTTCAATAAAGCTTCTGAAACTATCTGGTGCTTCATTTGCATCATTTTTCATCTTTAATGAAATAAACAAATATATGTATAAGTTATAAAATAAAAATAATGTACACATGAATAAAAATGAATGTATAAATCAACATACCTTTTAAAATGCAAGATAAAAATATTTTAGTGTTGATGTAAAACATAAATTTGTGTAGTTGCATACAACATCTTTCGAACTATCTTCATTCAATAATTTAACCATTTGTTCTTGTATTCTCATATAAACAGTGTGACTGAATAAATAAAATAAAAAATGTTAATATAATGATATTTATAATAAATACTACCGACAACGACATGTTAGATTTAAAAACAAATTATAATATCGAAATAAGTAAAAACAATTCAACAAATTTACTTTTGAAATTCCTCACACATTTCATCCAATGATAATTCACCCGGCTTCACACAAGATAATATTGTTTTGACAAGCTTTTCATCCTTCACTGCTTGCAATGCTCTCCAAGGTGTGATAGTCATATCTTATGTAAGGAGCTTCATTTTAGCACCTGATTTAATGCTGGTACATACCAATGGTTTTTTGACCTTTGTTTTTTTTTTTCCAATGTTATCCCACGTGTCAAAAATCTCATTAATCAATTCCCATATCTCTCTAGTTCTAAATGCCAAGTGGAAAATATTATCCATACCTCTGAATATTTTGGAATTTACTTTGCCACCTTTTGAATTGATTTTTTCTTCAATTTGATAACCTATTTCCATACAACATTCCTTGTGAAAGGCTAGAATAACATTTGTCTTATTCTCACCACATTTTTCTTGAAATTCATTATGAATAAATCTAACCCTTTGGATGAAATTCATAGACATCTTATACTCATTATCTGTATTATGATCTCATGCCAACAACTTTGCTTATGTATTTGTTAAACAAGCATAAATGATACATCTCAATGTTTCAAACGCGGGTTATTGGGATATTCCTCCATTAATTTCCTTTGAGCTTCTACAAAATGGTTCCCTCCAAGTACATAATATTTGCATTCAAAACATTTCGACTTATCAAATGCTTCTTTGTTGGGAACTTGAATTGAAACAACAAAAAGCACATAATCAACCACATGAGCATATGGATTGTACCTCATCAATGTTTTCAAGTTGTGAACATGCATGTGGTGTGTATTTCTAATTTGATATTTAAATTGTCTTTCATTTGGGTTATAGATTTGGCTGACATTAAGTTGAAATGTACGACCACCCTCAATTAAGATTGTCTTTTTCAACTAATGTCGAATGACATTTTATTTTGTTTTAATAATTCTATCCTCTAAACCAGCTCCTCGTGTAATGATTTCCCTGTTTCCTTTTGAGTTTTCACTAGGATATTCACTGATCGCCATGATTTTTTTCATAATCATCAACTTTTAATTTCTTCCTCCTATCGGTTATCATATTTTCTTCTATATAAGCAATATCCTCATCGTCAACTAGAAGGGAGACATTCTTGGACATTTTTGTTTTTTGCATTTTATGGCTCTTCTCCTTTCTAACATCAATTCTAATCTCATCCTCAGTAATGGAAACATATTCTTCACCTTCAACTTCCTCATATTCAAAAGTCATATGTGTAGCTTACTAGATTGATCCACTATAGGCATTCTTTGATGATCCCTTGTATGTGGTCTTGTAGCATCACGAAGTATTTTTTTTTTGCTTGTTTGTCATATTTTCTTTTGACCCTTAGTAGGAACAACCAACAACATTCATAATATTTCGCTCGATAAAATAAATTCCCCCCAACATAATTGAAAGACCCCTAGTTAAATTTGTCAAACAAAATATAATATGTGAATAATAATTAAGTTATAATAATATAATGACACATTTACAATAACGCAAAAACATAAATATAAATAAAAATACTTACAATATTTTGTGCAATGCCATTTATTATTTGTTTACATATCCTTTTAGAATCATCTGCCATGTCATACATCGAAAATACAAAATGATATCTAATCTTGTCATGTGACTTGGTCGGTTTTATAATTACATAAACAACTTCAATATTCGGCATCAAACATATGTCTAGTACTTTTCCCAGCACCTCATATTTTCCACCATCGTAAATCATACCAACATATAGATATATCTACAAATATTCTTCGCCTTCTCTATCTTTCACAAACCATGCAAATTTTGTATGCTTCACTTCTTGTGATTTCTTCTAGTATGAAATCAACTTCTTTTCCTTTGAGGAGCCACTTGCTAGATTTTTAGTCATTAACTCAAGTTGGGTTCGTTCAACAATATTTTTTGAGGGTCCACCTCTAGTTCTAGATGATGTAATTGTTGTCTTTGGTCTAGAAAGAATCATAGAAACCTTTCTTGATGCCATTTTCCTGCAAAAATATAAAAATAAAAATCATATATATATATATATATATATATATATATATATATATATATATATATACAAAAAAACCAATATCTTAAGTAAACAAACAAAACAAAAGAAAATTTAAAAACTAAAAAACACAAGAAACATGTACACTAACCCCCATGTCAAGTCAGTTGTTAGGCTCATCTAGCATACCAAATACACACACACACACACACACACACATATATATTCCTCTTGACCCCCTGCCTTCCAGGGGGCCGCTGTGCTGCGAGCGGGCACACCCACGACCGGGTGTGCTTGCGGCTTGCCTGCTCGCAGTATTGCGGGCGGGCATGGGTCAGGCACACCCGCTGTGCGCAAGCATGTGCAGGCACACCCACACCCGCCCAAGGTACAAGACTGCACGCTTGCCAAGGGGATGTTGTGCCCCAGGCAGGCATGCCCGTGATATAAGAGTGCACAACGGGCGTGCCAGACATGTCCTCTGTGCCGTGGGCGGGCATGCCCATGACTGGGCTTGCCGTGCCCACAGACAATAGAGTGACCCCCTGCCTGCCAGGGGAACGTCGAGCGAGCCTAACCCATGTGAATTTTTTATTTTGAAAACGAATCTATATTTCGTTAACTAAATGTTAAAAAAAATTAATTAATGGAATGGGTTATTTTGTCTGGTAACCTGGATGAACATAACAACCCAACTGATACGTAACTTTTAGTAAACCTATGGGGGTTTAAGACCTACATTCAGTTGGATTTGAACTTAAGTCTATCTATTTTCAAAATTTTCCTAAATTTCGAATTAATAAATTAAGCTGCCCCCATGACAAGGAAAATAAATTAAAAAAAAAATGATTTGTCGAAATATAGAAAACTATTTTCCCCAAATTCCTCGTTGAATGGTTGAAGTAGAAGGGAAACTAACCTTTGAAATGCAACAATCTCCTGTTGAATGTGTTGTTGATGACAACGCGACGGCTCCACAAAATCGCTCTGAGCTTTTTAACGAAACCTCGAGAAGTCTTGATGTGATGTGAGGAATAGTGATAACAAAATTTATTATATAGCAGAAATTATGGAATTGTTTTATCGCTTCTTGAATGTGGTATTAAAAATAAAATTATAGAGACTTGATATATAGTTAATATTATGATGATAAACTAATTTATGATACATGTGGGATAAAAAAAAAATCTAGTAAATGTTATAAAATTTAATTAAAAGATTTAGTTTAATTTTGAAGGAATGTATCAAACGAAAATTGTGTAAAAAATTTGAACGGAAATTAGGGTCAAAATTTTCGTAGAAAAATTTCAAATAAATTTTAGATGAAATTTTTGGAGGGAAATACTTCAAACGAAACTTTTGGAGGGGAAAATTTCGCTGAAATTTTTTGGGGGAAAACTTTAGAGGGAATTTTTCATTCTTTAAGTTATATATTATCACTGGGAAAGAGTACATTTGTGTCATTCAACATCTTCTGTTTGAAAGTCATGGATTTTTCTGATAGTGAAGTTTCTCTTTGTGAAGCATTAACATCTTTGTTGCGTAATAACTCTATTCATATTGATTAATATAACGAAGATTATTTCACTATGAATAGAGAATCAGATCTTCGACTTAGTCCTAATTCCAAGGACTATGAGAGAAACACCGACGAAGGACAAGATGAAGAATTTCAAATAAATAGAAAGTCATATTTTACACTTAGTCCTAATCCTATGGACTATGAGAGCAATAGCGATGAAGGCCATGATAAAGAATTTCCAATAAATCGAGAGTCACATTTTCTGCTTAGTCCTAATCCTAAGGACTATGAGAGTAGTAGTGACGAAGGGCAGGATGAATAATTTCCGGTAAATAGAGAGTCACATTTTCCACTTAGTCCTAATCCTAAGGACTATGAGAGCGACAATGATGAAGGGAAAGATGAAGAATTTTCAGTAAATAGAGAGTCACATTTTCCACTTAGTCCTAATCTTAAGGACTATGAGAGCAACAATGACGAAGGGTAGGATGAAGAATTTCCAGTAAATAAAGAGTCACATTTTCCACGTAGTCCTAATCCTAAGGACTATGAGAGCAATATTGACAAAGCACAGGATGAATAATTTCCAGTAAATAGAGAGTCGAATTTTCCACTCAGTCCTAATTCTAAAGACAATGATGGTAGCACTGACGAAGGGTAGGATGAAGATGATGAAGAATATCCTCCAAGTCAATGTTTCAAAATTATAGATGATGGTAGTGAAAATTTTCCTGCAACTGAGGATGGTAATGAATATTTTTCAAACAATGATGGTGATGAATTTCCTAACTATGTTCAAAATGATGATAGCGAGGATAATATTCCTCCTAATGATGATGAAATGCTTATACATATGATGATGAAATGATGGAGACGTTGCCAACAAATATTGTATCTAGGAGTAGGAGTAGACATTTTCGTATCAATCCAATATGTTCTAGTTATACAGGGGGTAGAGCAGAATATCTCACAAGAAGAAGTTCTATCAATGATCTCATTTCAAGTGAATGTTGTCAAAATTATTGCTTGAAACATATGCATTTCAAGTTTGCATTGGAGAAAAGGAAGAGATATTTGTTAATGAATAAAAGCATGCAAAATTCATATATGTGGGCTGCACGCAATCTATATTGTGAGGTTATGATTATCATACTGGGTCTTTATTTCTCTATAGAAATATTTTCAAAATGTCTCATTCAATTGGTAATTTTCGTTTATCAAGAATCCAAGAAAATTTGGAAAAAATCTCACATTTTATTTAGAAGTATGCCATAAACGAGAGTTTGGGCCATTAGCAAACACTGCAATGTTATGTATGCGAGACTTATTTTCAAGGCATGGAGAGTGTATTTTTAAGAGTTGACATGAAAATAAACATTTTGAATATAGATATAATAAAAAAACACATTTTGAAACTATTTTTTGCTAAAAATGACATGTTAAATAAACAATTTTTATAGGAAAAATTTAACAAAAAATGTTTAAAAAATAACATTTTTTTTTCATGAATTTCATGTCAAAAAAAATAATAATTACAATTTTTTTTTTCTTTCAAATTATAATGATTCACATAAAAATTAAAGTGAAAATCACATAATACAAATATTAAACATATAACAACAATATCTGAATACTTATTCTTCTCATAAAATCTCAAAGTCAAAACATTACAAGTATAACTGATTAATAGTTACAAAAAATGAATTTCATTTCCAAGCATAACTTAAATTTAATCAATAATATCACGTAATCCATACTCTTCATCTTATAGAGTTTCATCATTGTCTTATTCCATGATATTTTCTGCTTTAGTTTGGTCATTTTCTTCTTCTAATGGATCTTTGATGTTTGCGAATCTCCCAATATATGTCTTTCCAATCATTTGATCTAATGGTGGTTGAGGTTCCTTTTCCTTTTTTGCTACACACGATTCATTAATATCTCCTTTCCTCAAACCAAATTTTTGCATTGTATCTGGAAGAAATTGAAGAGAATTAGTTATTTGCTGAATAAATTTGCATTCTACTAGGTCTTTTTCAATGGCAATGCAATTTCTTCCTTTTTGTAGGCAACATGCTAGTGTTGTACCTAATCATCAAGTACAAAAGAAATAATTAAGTAAATTAGTATAAACACATAAAAATTAAAAAAGAAGATATTGAAATTCAATTTTATATAGTAAAACTTACTTGATCCAGAGAATAGATCCAAAACCCAATCTCCTTCATTTGAATATAAATCTATAAGATAGTTAATCAATGACTATGGTTTTTGATAAATCTTAACTATCTCTCCTTTTGGTTCTTTATCTTCATATGTTAGTTTTCTTACAACAACATGAACTAGTACTTGGCTATGACTCTTTTCATCTACCCGATTCAGAAGCATAAACTTATAACTATTAACTTTTGTCGAACATTCAACATGGATGAACTCACAATCACTTATAAAAGGTTGAGCTCCATAATTAATAAGATTTGACTTTTGCCTGTAATAAGATTTGGCTTTTACTTGTAATATGAAATAGTAAAAGTTCAATTAACTTGTACATAAATTACTTTTTTAACATTAATCAAACACACAATTTCAACGTCTTGCCATGTAAGCTGCATCCTTGAGTTTGATTCTCCCTTAAAGCTTGTCAATAACATTGCAAATTGTGTGCCTAAATGAAATTTCCCAAATCTCCAAAATGGTGATGTTGTGACTTCTAGAAATCCTAGAACCACTTTACCGAAAGCTTGATAACTATAAGAGTCGCTATCCTATTCAATGTTTGATATATTGAAACCATGAGGAATATCTGCAATAACTAGGGAATAATCCCTTTTAGGTATGAGTTTTGCAATGTCTTCATAATCACTTTGTATTATTTGATATTGGATAGTCTCAAGCCCATTCCAAATGAAATGAGTAAGACTAGGATCAAGTTCAACATTACTAAGACACTGCTTTCTCAGCCTTTCCATCTTAATTTTTTCAATAAAGCTTCTGAAACTATCTGGTGCTCCATTTGCATCATTTTTCATCTTTAATGAAATAAACAAATATATGTGTAAGTTATAAAATAAAAATAATATACATATGAACAAAAATGAATGTATAAATAAACATACCTTTTTAAATGCAAGATAAAAATATTTTAGTGTTGATGTAAAACTTGAATTTGGGTAGTTGTGCACAACATCATTCGAACTATCTTCATTCAATAATTTAACCATTTTTTCTTGTATTCATATAAACAGTGTGACTAAATAAATAAAGTAAAAAAAGTTAATATATTGATATGTATAATAAATAGTACCAACAATAATATGTTATATTTAAAAACAAATTATAATATAGAAATAAGTAAAAACAATTCAACAAACTTACTTTTGAAATTCCTCACACATTTCATCCAATGATAATTCACCCAACTTCACATAAGATAATATTGTTTTGAAAAACTTTTTCATCCTTCACTTCTTGCAATGCTCTCCAACGTGTGATAGTCATACCTTATGGAAGGAGTTTCATTTTAGGACCTGATTTACTGCTGGTACATATCAATGGTTTAGAATTTTTGACCTTTTGGTTTTTTTATGCCAATGTTATCCCACGTGTCGAAAATCTCATTAATCAATTCCCATATCTCTCAAGTTCTAAATGCCAACTGGAAAATGTTATCCATACCTCTGAATATTTCATAATTTACTTTGCCACCTTTTGAATTGATTTTTTCTTCAATTTGATAACATATTTCCATACAACATTCCTTCCGAAAGGCTAGACTAACATTTGTCTTATTCTCACCACATTTTTCTTCAAATTCATTATGAATATATCTAACCATTTGGATGAAATTCATAGACATATTATACTCATTATCTGTATTATGATCCCATGCCAATTACTTTGCTTATGTATCTGTTAAACAAGCATAAATGATACATTTCATTGTTTCAAAACACAGGTTATTGGGATATTTATCCATCAATTTCCTTTGAGCTTCTACAAAATGGTTCCCTCCAAGTACATAATATTTATATTCAAAACCTTTCGACTTATCAAATGTTTCTTTGTTGGGAACTTGAATTGGATCAACAAGAATCACATAATCAACCACATGAGAATATGGATTGTACCTCATCAATGTTTTCAAGTTGTGAATATGCATGCGGTGTGTATTTCTAATTTGATATTTAAATTGTCTTTCATTTGGGTTATAGATTTGGCTCAAATTAAGTTGAAATGTACGACCGCCCTCAATTAATTTTTTCTTTGTCAACTAATGTTGAATGACATTTTAATTTGTTTTAATAATGCCATCCTCTAAATCATGTCATCGTGTAATGATTTTCCTGCTTCCTTTTGAGTTTTCACTAGAATATTCACTGTTGGCCGTGATTTTTTCGGAATCATCAACTTTTAATTTCTTCCTCCTATTGGTTATCATATTTTCTTCTATATAAGTAATATCCTCATCGTCAACTAGAAGGGAGACATTCTTGGACATTTTTGTTTTTGGTCTTTTATGGCTCTTCTCCTTTCTAACATCAATTCTAATCTCATCTTTAGTAATGGAAACATATTCTTCACCTTCAACTTCCTCATTTTCAAAAGTAACATGTGTAGCTTACTAGATTGATCCACTATAGGCATTCTTTGATAATCCCTTGTATGTGGTCTTGTAGCATCGTGAAGTACTTTTTTTTGCTTGTTTGACATATTTTCTTCCGACCCTCAGTAGAAACAATCGACAAAATTCATAATATTTCGCTCTATAAAATAAATTTCCCCTAACATAATTGAAAGACCCCTAGTTAAATTTGTCAAACAAAATATAGTATGTCAATAAATAATTAAGTTATAAAAAATATAATGACACAATTACAATAACGCAAAAAACATAAATGTAAATAAGAATACTTATAATATTTTGTGCAATGTCGTTTATGATTTGATTACATATCCTTGTAGAATCATCTCCATGTCATACATCGAAAATGCAAAAGGATATCTAATCTTGTCATGTGACTTGGTCGGTTTTATAATTACATAAACAACTCCAATATTCAGCATCAAACATATGTCTAGTACTTTTCCCAGCACCTCATAACTTCTACCATCGTAAATCATACCACCATATAGATAAATATGCAAATCTTCTTCACCTTCTTTATCTTTCACAAACCATGCAAATTTTGTATGCTTCACTTCTTGTTATTTCTTCGAGTATGAAATCAACTTCTTTTCCTTTGAGGAGCCACTTGCTAGATTTTTAGTCATTAGCTCAGGCTGGGTTCATTCAACAATATTTTTTGAGGGTCCAGGTCTAGCTCTAGATGATGTAATTGTTGTCTTTGGTCTAGAAACCTTTCTTGATGCAATTTTCCTGAAAAATATAAATATAAATATATATATATATATATATATATATATATATATATATATATATATATATATATATACATATATATATACATATATATATATACATATATATATACATATATATATATACATATATATATATACATATATATATATACATATATATATATTACAAAAAAACCAATATCTTAAGTAAATAGACAAAACAAAATAAAATTTAAAGACTAAAAAACACCAGAAACATGCACACTGACCCCCATGTCAAGTTTGTCATTAGGCTCATCTAGGGTACCAAATCTCTCTCTCTCTCTCTATATACACACACACACACACACACACACACACACACACACACACACACACACACACACACATTTCCCCCTCAACCCCCTGCCTTCTAGGCGGCCACTATGCCGCGAGCGGGCACACCCATGGCCGGGCGTGTTTGTGGCGTGCCTGCCCACGGTGCTGCGGGTGGGAATTGCTCAGGCACGCCCGTTGTGCCGTAAGCGGGCGCGGGCACACCCACACCCACCCAAGGTACAAGATTGCACACCTGTAGGGGGGCTATTGTGCCCCAGGCAGGCGTTCCCATGC
This sequence comes from Pinus tabuliformis, assembly GCA_031772625.1. Taxonomy (NCBI): domain Eukaryota; kingdom Viridiplantae; phylum Streptophyta; class Pinopsida; order Pinales; family Pinaceae; genus Pinus; species Pinus tabuliformis. The sequence goes on from CM062813.1 coordinate 593,211,479, forward strand.
CATAAGAGTGCATAACGGGCGTACAAGACATGCCCTCTGTGCTGCGGGTGGGCATGCCCACGACCAAGCTTGCCGTGTCCACAGACGACACTGTGACCCCCTTCCTACTAGGGGGATGTCAAGCGAGCCTGACCCATGTGAATTTTTTATTTTTATTTTTTATTTTGAAAAAGAATCTATATTCCGTTAACTAAATGTTAAAAAAATAATAATTAATGGAATGGGTTTTTTGTCGGTAACCTAGATGAACATAAAAAACTAGCTGACATGTAACTAGTAGTAAACCTATGGGGGTTTAGGACCTGAATTCAGTGGGATTTCAACTTAAGTCTACCTAGTTTCAAATTTTTCTAAATTTCAAATTAATAAACTGAGCTGCCCCCAAGACAAGGAATTTTTTTTTTGATGACATATAACAAACTATTTTCCCCAAATTCCTCGTTGAATGGTTGAAGTAGAAGGGAAAATAACCTTTGAAATGAAACAATCTCCCGTTGAATGTGTTGTTGATGACAACACATCTACTCCACAGAATTGCTCCAAGCCTTTTAACGAAACCTCAAGAAGTCTTGATGTGATGTGAGGCATAGTGATTATAAATTTTATTATATAGTAGAAATTATGGAATTGTTTTATCGCTTCTTGAATTTGGTATTAAAAATAAAATTATAAAAAACTTAATATATAGTTAATATTATGATGATACACTAATTTATGTTACATGTGGGATAAAAAAAAATCTAGTAAATGTTATAAAATTTAATTAAAAGATTTAGTTTAATTTTGAAGGAATGTATCAAACGAAAATTGTGTAAAACATTTGAATGGAAATTAGGGTCGAAATTTTCATAGAAAAATTTCAAATGAATTTTAGAAGAAAACTTCGAGGGAAATACTTCAAACGAAAATTTTGGAGGGAAAAATTTTGGAAAATTTTTTTGGTGGAAAACTTAGAGGGAATTTTTCATTCTTTAAGCTATATATTATCACTAGGAAAGAGTGCATTTGTGTCATTCAACATCTTCTGTTTGAAAATCATGGATTTTTCTGATAGTGAAGTTTCTCTTTGTGAAGCATCAACATCTTCGTTGCGAAACAACTCTATTCATATTGATGAATATAACGAAAATTCTTTCACTATGAATAGAGAGTCAAATCTTCCACTTAGTCCTAATCCTAAGGACTATGAGAGCAAGACTGACGAAGGGCAAGATGAAGAATTTCAAATAAATAGAGAGTCATATTTTCCACTTAGTCCTAATCCTATGGACTATGAGAGCAATAGTGATGAAGGTCAGGATAAAGAATTTCCAATAAATCGAGAGTCACATTTTCCACTTAGTCCTAATCCTAAGGACTATGAGAGCAGTAGTGACGAAGGGCAGGATGAATAATTTCCAATAAATAGAGAGTCACATTTTCCACTTAGTCCTAATGCTAAGGACTATGAGAGCGACTATGATGAAGAATTTTCAGTAAATAGAGAGTCACATTTTCCAATTAGTCCTAATCCTAAGGACTATGAGAGAAACGATGACGAAGGGTAGGATGAAGAATTTCCAGTAGATAAAGAGTCACATTTTCCACGTAGTCCTAATCATGAGGACTATGAGAGCAACACTGACAAAGCACAGGATGAAGAATTTCTAGTAAATAGAGAGTCAAATTTTCCACCTAGTCCTAATTCTAAAGACAATGAGGGTAGCACTGATGAAGGGTAGGATGAAGATGATGAAGAGTATCCTCCAAGTCAATGTTTCAAAATTATAGATGATGGAAGTGAAAATTTTCCTGCGACTAAGGATGGTAATGAATATTTTTCAAACAATGATGGTGTTGAATTTCCTAACTATGTTCAAAATGATCATAGCGAGGATAATATTCCTCCTAATGATGATGAAAATGCTTATACAGATGATGATGAAATGATGGAGACATTGCCAACAAATATTGTATCTAGGAGTAGGAGTAGACCTTTTCGTATCAATCCAATATGTTCTAGTTATACAAGGGGTAGAGCAGAATATCTCACGAGAAGAAGTTCTATCAGTGATCTCATTTCAAGTGAATGTTGTCAAAATGATTGCTTGAAACATATGGATTTCAAGTTTGCATTGGAGAAAAGGAAGAGATATTTGTCAATGAATAAAAGCATGCAAAATTCATATTTAGTGGGGTGCATGCAATCTACATTGTCAGGTTATGATTATCATATTGGGTCTTTATTTTTCTATAGAAAGATTTTCAAAATGTTTCATTCAATTGGTAATTTTCGTTTGTCAAGAATCCAAGAAAATTTGGAAAAAGATCCCACATTTTATTTAGAAGTACATCATAAATGAGAGTTTGGGCCATTAGCAAATACTGCAATGTCATGGATGCAAGACTTATTTTCAAAGCATGGAGAGTGTATGCCAAATAGAGACATAATGCATATTCCAGATAATTTCTCAAGACAAGAAATCTACAACTTATATAAAGAATATGGAGAAGGTGTTGAAGGAAATGGTCGTTTTATTACATATCAATATTTTGTGAAAATATGGAGGAAAGAATTCAACAATGTACGTATTCCTAAGAATACAAGGATTGGGGTTTGCAATACATGTGTTTATCTTAAATAAAAAAGTGATAAATGTCAAGGGGTAGAAAGTTGTAAGCATTCATATCTTTTTTTTTTAAATTGTATAGTCATCAACTATGAAAATGTATTTATTAATAGGTTTCTTTTATGTTATGTGTAGATTCCATTGTCTATATACTTCAAGAGCATCGTGAACAACAAAGTGAAAGGAAAAAGTTGTACAAGCATTGAAAGAAGTGTTATGATAATCCAAATAAATATTTGGGTTTGATATTTGATGGTATGGACTAGAAGAAAACACTACTACCACATTTTGTTCGCACACCCAAAAACTTATAGGAGGAAAATTGTTATGAACATAATTTATGTAAAAGTAATAAGTATAGATAATAAATAATAATCATAATAATATGTAATTAAATAATAATTAGTTAACCAAAGAGGCATGTCTCTACAAACATGACTCTTCGTGGAAGGGTACTTCCCGGCTATATATACAGGGCTGTCACTCCCAATTGTATCATCATTTTGATTCATACATTTTTAATATATATTCTTATATCTCAATGGAGATCTACATATTTCAAGTCTTTTGTAGTATTTAACTTGAAGAATGAAATTTGTTCGTTTCATTTGGTATCAGATCAGTTTGATCCTCTAGCTGCTCCACTGCTGCACAAAGCCACACTCTCTGATCCAGGTCTTTGGCCATCAAATTTGCATCAACGTTGTTGTCGTCACAATTGAAGCACTTCACTACACAAGTTTGGAGTTTCTCCGTCGCTAATTCGTCATAGGATATTGGCCATTTATTAAACAAAAAATGAAACCAAAAAGAAAAGAAAAAGGGGAGGAATATATTAGAAAAAAAATATATAGAAAAAAAAATTATTAAAAAAAATCATTGGAAAAAAAATAAAAAAAGTAAATAAATTTATTACAAAAAAACAATATTGAAAATAAATATATTTATAAAAATTAAAAGCTAAAAAAAAATTTCTTAGAAAAAAATAAAATAATAAAAAAAAAAAATCAAACTTACAAGCCATATGACTGACTGCCATCGCTAGCTCACACCAGTTCTCAATGTTATGCCACCACAACCTTCGGGCTTCTTAACTGAGCCAAGCATTCTGCCACGTAACCCTCTTGCATCCGATTCCTCCAAAATGCAATGACTATTCACCCATTTATATTACTGTCGCCTGTGTATGTACTTACAATGCACACCTTAACCACCACACTCCCCAACGAGTTGCCTTAATAGTATGAGTTTTTCCTAGTTCTTCATTGATCCTCAACCACCACAATCCTTCCTTCTCGACACCCACAGACCACGCTATCCATCTGAGCGATTTACCCTCCTATCTCATGTTAGTAGTACAACCACCCTCGTTCCACCCACGCCCCCATTCACCATCGAAGCAATGCATACATAATCATGTTGGAAATAATACTGAGAGGGGGGGTGAATCAGTATTATCAAATTCTTTTCAATATGCCTTCCAGATTTATACTTCTTCAGATATTGATCATTAATTTGTATGTCAGTGCCATATAATAATGAACAAGAACAAGAAAAATAGATAAGCACACCAAAGAACACTAGATATAAGGTGGAAACCCAATGTGGGTGAAAACCACCTGCTGTAATATGTCTCTATCTTCTTTCAATTAGAAACTTCTTTTACAAGGATTTTGTACTGGTGCAGTCCTTTACCAGTACGCAGGCTGCAACCTGCAGAGAGCTACAACTCTCTCTCGTTTTCCAGTCTCTCCTGGAAGGGAGCTACAACCCCCCTTGCTCTTCTACTTCTTTAAGGACCACGTTTCATTAATTTTTAGACTGGATCCAAGAAGATCAAATAATCATCAAGTACATGCAAATCACCCAATCTCCTTATACAATCAACCAATGAATCACCCAACTTCTCAGAATATTGTAAACAGAAAAGTAATACAAGAAATCTAAACCTAGAACTCTGCAGCAATAGATAAAAGACAGCCAACAAATGATTCAAGACAGGTCCGCAACTTCACCGATATAACCTTGCAGATATTCGCAGTCTTTCTGTGCTTGAACTGCGCAGATCCGCATTGTATCCTTCTGCTGCTCTGCGTACCACCGCACCTTCCCCTTCTGCTGAACTGCGTACCTCAACTCAGATACGCACTGCACTGTCTGTCTGACCGCGTACCTCCGCACTGTTCCTTCTGTGCCTCTGCGTATCTCCACACTTTTCTTTCTTCTACGCTACGTACCTCGCACTGCACCTTTTGTTGCGTTGCATACCCCCGCACTGCGTCTTCTCCTGCACTGCGTACCCCCGCACCTACGCCGTGGATCGCCTGCGAACCTCTGATTAGGGCCAAATTAACAGTCTTCCATGTGCCACAGTCAGTCAGATCCATAGATCTGATCATGCGCCCGAGAGTTCACGACTTATCAATAGATTCGCCTTAAGATTTCTCCTTGATTTAGATCTAGCTTTGTAAAACCAAACACCCAAAATTTCAGATCTTAAGATATTCAATTTTCACAAGTGTCTAGCCAAGGGATCTCCTTCCCCTTTTTATAGTCAAACCCTTATCCACACCATGGGACAAAACCATCAAAAATCAATACAAGGGATCCAAACTGGGGTTCAATAAATTAGATCCTATACCACGGGCCAAAACCATAGGATCGTAAAAGACGGGCTAAATACCAAGGGCCAAACATAGGATACCCCATGTGAGCGCGCTTCTCTGCATTGGAGTGAGTGAACTGGGGGACCGCACCTTATGAACAGTGAACCTGCGGGTATGTCCGCACTCCCTGGACGGCGAACCTGCGGGTCCGCACCTTTTGAACGATGCACCTGCGAACCTCTTATTTTCCATCATTTTAAGAGCCTGAAAAGAGTTTTGCCACTTGAGTGAGTTGCCATCAAGTACAACACCTGTACCATAGAGCCAAACCAGAATCATAATGCCAACAATCTCCCCCTTTGGACTTGATGGCAACAACAACCAATCACTCTCCCCCTTTGACATCAAGGGCAAAGGGTTATGCTCCCCCTGAGACCATGCTTAAATCTTTGATCATGCTCCCCTTGACGGTAAACCAGATCTACAAACCATAATCCTCCATATACCATAAGAGAAAGAGATAGAGACATATTGCAGCAATATTTAGATCAACATCCATGTTCTCCTTCTGTGCTACCATAATGCCAACAATGCATTATATGTGCTCCCCCTGAACCTGTGCCATTCGATCTTCGACCAATCCATAAGCCAGCAAATGTACGCGTATACCCCAAATGAACCTCATGTACAACCAACAATAGATGAGATTCAACAACAAGATGATGCATCAACTACCCCCAGCTTTTGCCTGAGGTATTCAAAGGTCTCCCTGGGCAATGGTTTGGTGAGTATATCAGCAACTTGTTCCTTAGAAGGAACATACTCCAACTTGACCTTTTGTTCAAGCACTTGTTCCCTGAGAAAGTGATACTTGATCGGTATGTGCTTGGTCTTTGAATGCATGACTGGGTTCTTTGAAATGTTGATTGCACTTGTATTATCACATAAGATGGAGATACGTGGAGTACAAGTGATTTGAAAATCCTGCAAGGTTTGCATCATCCAAAGGAGTTGAGTGCAACAAGATGCAACAGCCACATACTCCGCTTTAGCTGTAGATAAAGCAATCGAACTCTGTTTTTTGCTGAACCAAGATACTAATCTGGAACCCATAAAGAATGCACCACCACTTGTGCTCTTCCTGTCATCCACGCTTCCGGCCCAATTTGCATCTGTATAAGCATGAAGTGTGAGATCTATATCTCTAGGATACCATAAGCCATAGTTTTGAGTTCCTTGAAGGTACTTGAAAATTCTCTTCACTGCCTGAAGATGAGTTTCCTTTGGATTTTCCTGAAATCTTCTCCTGCATTCAGAATCTTCATGACCGAAGTTATTACAAATAGAACATTCAATTTCATTTTCAAGGGCCGAAAAGTTGTTATAGGTCCTTTTCGTAATCCCGGTCATACTTCTTTGTTTTTGAGCTTCTCTAGTCATGATTGTCTTATAGGCAACACATTGAGCTGCTTTGTGACCAAAGTTATGGCAAGAGAAACATTGGCCATTGAAGAAACTTCTGCGATTATCAAATCTACCAGCCAAATGATTGTAATTTCTACTGTCATCCATTCTTGAAGCAAATTGAGAAGTTTTTACCTGTGGCTGGTTGTAGCTTTTTTTCACCCTTAAGATGTATTGCCCCTGGTTTACCAAGTAGTCTCTGTTTGTTCTTGATGTAATTCGTCCCTGCTTTACCTGATGATCTCCATCGGGCTTTTGCTCATTCCTCCTTGCTGCATCAAGATAACTCTTTGAGGTGGATGCTTGAGATGTTTCTCCATTATAACCCAGACCTGTCTTAATTAGAGGAGAATGCTGTACATTGATAATCTCATCCAGAGTTTTAGATCCTTTAACAAACTTAAGATTAAGAACCTTTGTTTTCTCAATTTCTTTTCTAAGGCCAACAATTTCACATTCTAACTTTTCAAGATATTTTTCTTTTTCATCAAGTTGAAATTGCAGAGTATCAATGATCACATTCTTTTCTTCTAAACATGTCTTGAGTCTAGAAATCTCTTCATAAAAGTCATCCACATCTATAACATCCATATAATCATCATCTTCAAAAGCCATTAAAAGTTTATAATCATTACCTCGTTCATCTTCGTCACTATTTGATAGGCCATCACTGTCTTCATGAGTGTAGTAACTTTTCTTAGTTGCATTCTGTTTCTTGTTCCATCTAACAGGTTCCTTCCCTTTGTCAATCTTATCCTTGTGAGGACATTTGGCAGCATAGTGACCGACTCTTCCACAAGCAAAGCATTTGAAAGGTAACTTACCTCAGAACCGTCCAGTACCCCGTTGAAGATTTCTGACAAAATTTGATTCTTCTTCTTCTTCTGACATGTGTCCTGACTCGCAGTACTCGCCTTTGCCTGAAGCCTTGAAGGCAGTTTATCTCCTGTATGATGGACCTCCTTTCCTCATTTCATAAGCAGTTAGAATTCCGTGCAGCTGTGACATTTTAAGGCTTTGTAGATTCTCTTTTTCTTCTATAGCAGAAACTTTAGATTCAAACCTAGGGGACAAAGATCTTAGAATTTTTTCAACCACAACAACCTCTTTTATTTCTTCACCCAAATTTTTCATACAATTAACAATCTCATCTACACGAAGAAAATAGTTAGCCACACTTTCATCATTATACATCCTGAGATTTTCATACTAAATCCTGAGGGTTTGAAGTTTTGCTCTTTTTACCTGATCATCTCCTTCATAGCTCAGAACAATCTTGTCCCATATCTCTTTTGCAGATTTAAACTGCATTACCTTGACAAATTCTGATTGAGATAGGCATCCTAATAGAGTAGTGACCGCCTTTGCATTTGTTTCATATTTCTTCTTCTCAGCCGGATCTGTAGGAGTTGCTGATGGAAAAGTATACCTTGTATCTATGATATCCCAGACTTCTGTACCAAGAGATTGAAGATAGGCAGTAACGCTTACCTTCCTATAAATGAAGTTTGTCCCATCAAAAATCGGTGGCCTGATTGATGCTTCCCTCTCGTAGTTGCTCATGATGCAAGATCTTTCTTCAAGCGATCAAGCTTCTTCTGAAGAACCTGCTCTGATACTAATTGTTGGAAATAATACTGAGAGGGGGGGTGAATCAGTATTATCAAATTCTTTTCAATATGCCTTCCAGATTTATACTTCTTCAGATATTGATCATTAATTTGTATGTCAGCGCCATATAATAATGAACAAGAACAAGAAAAATAGATAAGCACACCAAAGAACACTAGATATAAGGTGGAAACCCAATGTGGGTGAAAACCACCTGCTGCAATATGTCTCTATCTTCTTTCAATTAGAAACTTCTTTTACAAGGATTTTGTACTGGTGCAGTCCTTTACCAGTACGCAGGCTGCAACCTGCAGAGAGCTACAACTCTCTCTCGTTTTCCAGTCTCTCCTGGAAGGGAGCTACAACCCCCTTTGCTATTCTACTTCTTTAAAGACCACGTTTCATTAATTTTCAGATTGGATCCAAGAAGATCAAATAATCATCAAGTACATGCAAATCACCCAATCTCCTTATACAATCAACCAATGAATCACCCAACTTCTCAGAATGCTGTAAACAGAAAAGTAATACCAGAAATCTAAACCCAGAACTCTGCAGCAATAGATAAAAGACAGCCAACAAATGATTCAAGACAGGTCCGCAACTTCACCGATATAACCTTGCGGATATCCACAGTCTTTCTGTGCCTGAACTGCGCAGATCCGCACTGTATCCTTCTGCTGCTCTGCGTACCACCGCACCTTCCCCTTCTGCTGAACTGCGTACCTCAACTCAGATATGCACTGCACTGTCTGTCTGACCGCGTACCTCCGCATTGTTCCTTCTGTGCCTCTGCGTATCTCTGCACTTTGCTTTCTTCTGCGCTGCATACCTCGCACTGCGCCTTCTGTTGCGCTGTGTACCCCCGCACTGCGTCTTCTCCTGCACTGCGTACCCCCGCACCTACGCTGTGGATCGCCTGCGAACCTCTGATTAGGGCCAAATTAACAGTCTTCCATGTGCCACAGTCAGTCAGATCCACAGATCTGATCATGCGCCTGAGAGTTCACGACTTATCAATAGATTCGCCTTAAGATTTCTCCTTGATTTAGATCTAGCTTTGTAAAACCAAACACCCAAAATTTCAGATCTTAAGATATTCAATTTTCACAAGTGTCTAGCCAAGGGATCTCCTTCCCCTTTTTATAGTCAAACCCTTATCCACACCATGGGACAAAACCATCAAAAATCAATACAAGGGATCCAAACCGGGGTTCAATAAATTAGATCCTATGCCACGGGCCAAAACCATAAGATCGTAAAAGACGGGCTAAATACCAAGGGCAAAACATAGGATACCCCATGTGAGCGCGCTTCTCTGCATTGGAGTGAGTGAACTGGGGGACCGCACCTTATGAACAGTGAACCTGCGGGTATGTCCGCACTCCCTGGACGGCGAACCTGCGGGTCCACACCTTTTGAACGATGCACATGCGAACCTCTTATTTTCCATCATTTTAAGAGCCTGAAAAGAGTTTTGCCACTTGAGTGAGTTGCCATCAAGTACAACACCTGTACCATAGAGCCAAACCAGAATTATAATGCCAACAAATCACATTGTTGTTTCTCCGCTATGTTTAGTCCTCATCACAACCGACAATCAGATCCCCTGTTATCCATCACCATCTCTGTCAGCTTGTCCGGATGAGAAAACCACCGCTTTATTTCATAGATTCCAGACCACACACAACCAATTAATTTGGTCTCTATGGTAAGTCCGGTCCGTACGTAATTTGCTAAGGTCTCAATTTGTAATAAGTTGGGATTAGATAATATAAATTAGTAAATAGATAACTCATATTTGTATATTTTTCAATATATATTAAAAAATTAATTTAAAAAAGAGTCAAAGGTCGATATATATTGAAAAATAAAAATAAGAAAGTCAACATAATTAAAAAAGAAAAGAAAATAATCAGACAAAACAGGTCCAAATTTAAAATTAAAAAAGAAGAAGTTATATATATATAAAAGGATTAAAAAAATAAAATAAAAATTAAATATAAATGGTATATAAACGGAAAAAGGTTATTAAAAGTTTAAGTGTTGGAAAAGTGGAAAGGGGTTATATCAAGAGTCCTTTATACGCATATATGTTGAAGTTATAATTATAATTATTTTATTAAAAAAAATATCAAAGGAATATTAAGAAAAAAAAGGGTGAAAAGTTAATAAAGGGATGGATTTTAGACATCTATGGTTTATATTTTTTGAGTTAGTTTCCAAAGAACCCATAGTGATAACCATATTCGTCAATGTTTCAAATCCCAACAGGAATCCATCATCAGGACTATTCTTGAATGATGATAGTAGAAGAGCTAGATGAGAGATTTAAATAGTTATGAGGTGAGTTGAATTAAGGATGAGATGAAGGTCCACTGCTTAATAATATTTATTATTATCCACATTTTAATGTTTTTTATTGTAATTTTTAATAATTTTTGAAGAGTTAATAATTAATTGAAAAATATTAAAAAACTATTTTTTATTAAATTTAATTATAAATGAATTAGTCAATTGATTAATAGAACTTCATAATTAAATACTAATCCTTAATATTAATTTAAATATAAATAATTCTTAATATAAATTAATAATAATACTAATAATTAATAATAGTAATAATTATTATAAATATTTACTACTAGATGTTAATTCTTATTAACAATTTAATTGATTAATAAATCTTGTAATTAAGTACTAGTTATTTATAAATAATAAACAATTACTAATAATAATAATAATTATTATGATTATAAATAATTATTATAGTCATTATAATTATTAATTATAATGAATATCAATGTTTGATAATATTAGAAATTTTTTATGTTCTTATTAAAAGAAGCTAACTAACAAATTAATTAATTTTTAATTTTTAATTTTATTTTTTTTAAGGATTTTTTACAAACTTTTTTCTTGTTATTAAATTTTTTAATTGATATTCATTCATAGCTAGTTAAATGATTTATTAACAGATATTAATTCTACTAATAATTACTAATAACAATTCATAATAATAATTAATGATAATAGTAATAATACTTATTATTATAATTATTATTATAAATGTTATAATTAAATACTAATTATTACTATTATCCATATTTAATAGTATTGAAAATTATTATTAAGAGTAACAATAATAGTAATAACACGAACTTTTATGCTTATTTGTAAACTAAGATTAGAATAGGAGAGGGAGATAGCTACCTACTGAGTGTTATACCTGGGATGTATTGGTGGTCTTAATTTCTCTGATTAAGGGAAGCCAACTTCCACTAATCTCGATACCATTGTCCCTGTTGAGATTATGTGGATGTTTCATAATCTCAAGAGCCTCTCTAATCTTTCGCCTATGATGTTGTTCTTCCCTTGCGACAATTGAGGCATTTTCCAAACATACATGGTGCTTAGTTTTTGAGGAATGCTCTGCCAGGGCTGAAGTACGAGACCTTCCATTCCTAATATCAGCTCCATGTTCCTTCAGTCTTGTCTGCAAGGAGTGACCTGTTTCACCAATGTAACTTTTTCCACACGAACAATTTATTTTATAAACTCCCTTAAGTTGATGTCTATCAATATTATCTTTGACAGACCTCATACCTTGCCTAATAGTTCCAAGTGCTGAGAATTGTGTGATTATGTCTTTCTTTCTCAGGATTTTAGCAATCTTATCTGTCACCCCTTGAATATAAGGTAGAAATACCCTACCACACTGAGGTTGGTCTTGAGCCTTAGGCTCCTGAGATAACACCCTTCTTTCAACCCTCTTTATAGCTATTTTAATTTCTTTTTCTTTGTAGCCGATACCCTTAAATACCGAACCTAAATGCTTCTTCTCTTCTTCCAGATGCTCAGAGTCAGAAATTCGAAGGGCTCTGATAGCCAAAGTTAATAAAGGGATATTTTTAAAAGTTCAAGTTGATTAAAAAGTCCCTATGTTCCAAAGTTACAAAAGAAAAGGTTTGAAGTATTAAAAAAATATATCATATATATATATAGATATATATATATATATATATATATATATATATATTGGAAGTATCAGTTCACATATTGTTGATGAAAAATTATCGACAAGCAAAATGGAGCCTAATTCGAAAATAAAAGAAGGTAGATTCTCCTATAAAAGTATTCCAATTGTAAAATTTAGATTATTTACATTAAAAGAGTGTATCCGAAGGGAAGAGATTAGTATCGTTATTAATCCAAACATCGAGGATAATTACATTAATATTAATTTGACAAATCAACTATTAATTCTAGAGCCAAATATAAGCGAACAAGAAGATCTTCTTGGCGGAAAAGAATATGAAATTAATGATTTACAAGTGACAATTGATAATTACGAGTACATATCTCAATTATGTGCCGTAAATATGTTTAAGACAAAAATTGACATCATTTTGGGTCAACCTTGGTTAAAATAATTGGGTACGTTGATGTTAAACTTAGAAAAAAAGATTTTGACGTTTCCTTACAAGAGGAAGATGATCACTTTCTTCGATGTGACAATGAAGTCAAAACCGATAAAGCCTTCATAAGCGGACTTTAAGGATATTTCAAAATTAATGTTTCAAGATAATAAAAAAACTATACCAAATAAGCAGAAAGAGCTTGAAGAAGTCCTCTCCAGTAAAGACAAAGAAATTTCGTGCCTCGGAGAACACAATGAAAAACTACTCAAACAAGTCAAGAAAGCTAAGGCCACAAAGAAGGAGCTTAAGAAGCACTTGTTGGAACAAGAAGAAGAAAATTTACGTTTAAAGAACCTTAATAAAAAAATTATTAAAACAAATCAAAAGTTTAAAAGATGATGAGGCTACTAAGAATAAAATAAAAAATCTAGAAAGCGAAGAGGTTTTATTTCTAAGGAATCATAACCAAAACCTCCTTACACAAACAAAGAATCTTAAACGTGACAAGAAGTCACTAAATGACAAGTTAGAACAACTTCAAGAAGTAATATTGAATTCTCCAGTCGTTTCAGTCTAAGTTGAAGAAAATGGAATCAATACCAATTTAGTGAATATCACAACTCAAGAATAAGACACGTCAGTTAAAGAAAAAACGCACTCATATGTTGAGACGAAGGAGATTCCAAGTGAATATTTTGTAACCAAATTGACAACATCAGAACCTGAAGTAAATCAGAATCTAGTCACGCACATGATAAGGGAAACCAAAATAACCCTTTAATATCTACATCCAAATCACAAGAACACACATCTAAATTAATCTACGAATACGTATCACTCAGGACATAAACAATAAACTTATGTTCCGAAGAATACTGAAGTGCGCACAATCCAGTCCAATGATAAAAATTCATCACAAGTTTTCAGTAATCAAAAGATTTCACAAAATATTAATTTAGGATGGTCATATCCTTCCTCCGTGTGAAAATTTTATATGTCACTCCAAGGATCATATCAACTTGTATCAATAAATATGACTATCTCGAGATGAGAAGATATTCGTAGCCGAAAAAGATATCAAGTCCTTTCATCAACAAGCTTTAAGGACAAAGCTTTTTGAAGGGGAAGGCAATGTTATGAACATAATTTATGTAAAAGTAATAAGTATACATAATAAATAATAATCATAATAATATGTAATTAAATAATAATTAGTTTACCAAAGAGGCATGTCTCTACAGACATGACTCTTTGTGAAAGGGTACTTCCTGGCTATATATACAAGGCCCTCACTCCCAATTGTATCATCATTACCATTCATGCATTTTTAATATATATTCTTGTATCTCAATGAAGATCTACATATTTCAAGTCTTCTGGAGTATTTAACTTGAAGAAAAAACTTTGTTCGTTCCAAAATTTTTATTCAATTTCACTTGGTCGGTTGTATGGTCTTCAATGGGAAAATGTTGCCAATGGTTTACTTCACAACTCCAAATATATAATGATGCAAATATGACAATAACCATAATTCATGATGTGCTTTCTCATTGGTGTGGTAATATTCCTAAAGTTCTATATCTACAATTGGACAACACTTGTCGTGAAAACAAAAATAAGATTGTTTTTTGATATCTAAACATGTTTGTTGAATTGAGAATTTTCCAGAAGGTAAAGGTTGGTTTCCTTCTTGTTGGGCACACTCATGAACATATTGATCAGATGTTCAATTGTTTTTCAACAACATTGAGGAGGAGGGATATTGGGAGCTTGCCATCATTAATTGAATGTATTAAGAAATCATACATGCCAGAGCCTATTTTTCAAGTGTTGGAAGAAATTTTTGACATGCGAAGGTTTATTCTAGGATCGCATGGTGAGGAGAAATGAATGGAACAACTTAATGAATTAGCTTCCAACATCAATTTTGTATCAAAAAATTTGATGGGAAACCACTAATATGGGGCAATAAGTATTCAACCACTGCAGAATGAGCGTCGTCATCAGGTTTGGCATTTATGAAGTTCATTCCAGATCATCCAATATTTGTGTCAAATATACTGTTATTACAATCAGTTGCTGAAGTTCATAATGCACGAAGGAAGAAGAGAGATATAAATTATTCTGATTGTTTGGAAGAAACTAAAAAATCTATTATATATACATATGAGTAATTTGATGTTGTTGATTCAATTTGGTGGGAGTCTTTTTTCAATAATTAGAGTGATATCATTTCAAGATCAACAAATGAAGATATACTTTTGAAGACTCCATTTATTTGGCCATAAAATGTGTCAAATGAACATGAGGAAAGAAACATTATTGAACAACAACAATCTCAAGGTATTATTAATTCTTCACAGGTAAAGGAAAGAGAAATTTATATTGGTTCCAGAAGATCTTGTGCACAACGTGAAGCCATGGAAAACCTTTATAGGGGTTTATTACAAGATATTAAGGAGGGTTACATGATTGCAGTGTTAGCAGATGTGGATGCACATGGCTATCCATTATGGGTTTCCAAGGTTATCAAGGTCATTACAAAAAATGAAGATGTTGTAGGTGCTGGAGTACATTGGTATGTCACAAATACACACCCATTCAATGGTGTGTACAAGCCAGAGATGGTAGTTGATAAAAAAATTGGCAGAAAGAGAAAAATAAAGGGTAAAATAATAAATCGTCGCCGCACATACCTCTTAAAATTGGAGGATGTTGACATATTTGTTTATGAATTCAATTTAACAAACAGAGAAACTCTTTGCTTTAGGACGATAAAGATTCTAAAGAGGTTACTACCAGAAGAAACAATGTTCAGATGGAAGTCTGTTGAACCCAGTCGTAGATCTAGAAGACTTTTGAAACCTAAAATGGTGGGCATGCATGTTGACTCAGATGGGGCACTAGTTGATGAAAGAGAAGAATATGGAACATCTTCATCTGCATCCAGTCATTCATCTGAAGATGTGAATTCTGATGGTGTGCAAGAACATATGAGTGATTTTGAATAATTGGGCAAGACAATTTATATAAATGATGTTTGCATGGTAACTTGAATTAAATATTTTAACTTCCATATGATCTTACATGAAGTTATGAGTCATTTTTATGTTTACATGAAGTTATGAGTCATTTTTATGTTTGTTGGATTTATTTTTATTTTTTATTTTTTATTTATTTTTTTGCCGTGGAAAAATCATAACTTTCTATTAATTATAAAAAGTTACATAAGCAGATGCACATAGCGCATTCCTTTACTATGTTTGTTGGATTATATGTTTTAATTATGATGAATTTATTTGTTTAGAATATCCACAATGCAACAATAACTTAGAGAAATAATTTATGTTTCATTCAATCTACAAGTATTGATATTTTGATTAATTTAGTCATATAATTTGTTCATAATGTCATGGTTGAAATATGTTGAAAACTTAATTTTTTTTTAATTCTATGGTTGAAAAATTGTCAATTTTTTTTAAATCTTTAATGTTATTGTTGAAAACAATTAGAGTTTTAACGATTTTTAGTGTCATGTTATTATATGCTTAATGACATGGATGAAAATTGTTGGAATTTTAATGTGTTTAAGTTCCCATTATTTTATCTTTAACACCATTACTAAAAAATGTTGAAATTTTACCCGGAAAAGAAAAATGTTATTCTACCAACAACATTAGTGTGTTTTTTACATTTATTTTGCACACAAAAAATGGTTTTGCTGCCATTTTTAAAAAATGTTGAAAATTAACCCCCCAAAAAAGAAAACATCGTTCCAGAATACACACTTTTCGTTTTTGGGTTGTTTTTCATGTTTTTTGGCTAGAGTTTTCGTCTTGAGTTTACAGTTCCTGTTTCAAAGTTTACATTGTTGACTGCTTTTAAGTCCAAGGAGGGTATTTTTGAGTGGTTGGTTATGCCCTTCGATTTAACAAATGCCCCTGCAACTTTCATGAGGCTCATGGATGACATCTTGTGGCCTTTCACCAACTTGTTCATGGTTTCGATGGTATCCTCATCTTCAACAAGAGTTGGGAAGAGCACATTCAAGATATTTTAAAGGTCTTGGATACTTTGTTGTAGGACAAGCTATGTGCAAACTTAAAAAAATGTTCCTTTGGCATGGACAAGGTCCAATATCTGGGTTAAATTATTGCTGAGCAAGGTGTTCATGTGGATCTAGCTAAGATCCAAGTCATTTGGGATTGGTCGGCCCCGACGAGTGTCATAGAGCTTCACACCTTCTTGGGCCTTGCTAATTTCTACCACAGATTCATTTGGGATTCTCTCATATCACTTGGCCTTTAAGTCGAGTTACCAAGGGTGGAGTGAAAACAAAGTTTTTTTGGTTTGGGTCACAACAAAAGGCATTCTTTGAGTTAAAATACTGCATTTTTTCTCCACTAGTGCTCACCTTTCTATACTCGTAACAACCACTTGATATTGAGACAATTTCCTCCGACTATGCTATTGGTGTAGTCCTCACTCAACAAGGGCATCCAATGGCCTATCATAGTGAGACACTCTATGATATTATTCATAGATACCCCACCTATGATAAGGAGATATATTCCATCATACAAGCCTATTAAAAGTGGAAACACTATATTCTGGGGAAGGAGATGAACATCCACACAGGTCACCAACCTCTTTAATTTATGCAAACATAGTGAAAGTTACAGAACAATCACCATAATAAATCATCCACATATGTACAACAATTCCATTTGAACATTAAATACAAGAAGGGTAGCGCCAATCATGTTGCAGATTGCCTTAGTCGACCCTCGGTCATAGCATTGACCAATGCTATCAACTCTTGTGGGTAAGAGACATATAGATGGCCACAACTATACAAAAATGATCCAAAATTCACCACCAAATATTAGATG
The DNA here is from genome assembly GCA_031772625.1 of Pinus tabuliformis. Classification (NCBI taxonomy): domain Eukaryota; kingdom Viridiplantae; phylum Streptophyta; class Pinopsida; order Pinales; family Pinaceae; genus Pinus; species Pinus tabuliformis. The sequence goes on from CM062813.1 coordinate 593,229,082, forward strand.
TTGATGGAAGGCAAACAAGTTCCTAACTTCCACCTCTAGTATGCACTGTTATGCTACTTGGGAGATCTTTGTGTTCGTTCAAGCGAACGTGCCAAGCTAATTTGGGAAGCACATTACAGTAGGGTAGTAGGGAACTATGGCGTGGAGGAGACAATGGTAGTATTAAAAAATTATTTTATTGGTTGAAACTATGATAGGATGTTTGAAAATATATCAAATCCCCCATTGCCTGGCCATCACCAAGCCAACCATTAAGAATCAAGGCCTATACACTGTTATGAAACCAACTCACAAAAAGATAGAAAAGATAGATCTGGCCATCACCAAGCCAACCATTAAGAATCAAGGCCTATACACTGTTATGAAACCAACTCACAAAAAGATAGAAAAGATAGATCAATGCCTTAGAATTCAGCCTCTTCGAGGGGGAAACCTCCTTTACATTACACAAATGAACAATTCTTCGATGATTCAAATGAAAAAACCTCCTTTCTATATATAGGAGTATAAGGGTTCACAATATAACCAAGCTAACCTAACAATAATAATATAAAGGCACAAAAACAATAATAGAGGGATTCTATGGGGCACAGTAATAACAATATGGGGACAATAGGGGCACAACAATATTAATAAGGGATACAACTACAATAGTAATGGGGGAATCACTAGTATTATAGGGACCCAACATGCCCCTCTTCTTCAAAAAATTGTTGTCCTCAACGCTTGAGTAGTTCTGGATGCTTTTGTATAAAATTCTCATCCTCCCATGTGGAATCTTCAACGGATAAGTTCTTCCACTTGATGAGACCGAAATTGATCGATTTCATAGCTATCGAGTTCTTGTTTCTATAACTGCTTCTGGTTCCAATATAATTTTTCCTTCCTCATCAAGTTCTGGCAATATTGTTTGAATTGGGAGCTTGTCGCCTCTAACCTTCTTTAAATATGAAACATGGAAAAATGGGTGTACTTGAGAAGCTGCAAGAAGATCCAATTTGTATGCCATAGTACCAATATTTTTCAACACCTTGTACGGACCATAATACTTTGGTGATAATTTATTATCCTTCTTAGCTTACTTGAGGGACATTTGTTTATATGGTTGTAGCCGTAGGAATACCCAGTCACCTACGTCAAAACTTATTTCGCTGTGATGTTGATATGCCTATTGTTTCATTCTATTCTGCGTCAACACAAGGTTATCCTTTAAGAGTTGGAGAACCTGTTGTTGATGCTCGATGTGATGTTCCACTACTTGAACCTTAGAATTTTCTCTTAAATATGATGTGATGGATGGCGGCTGATATCCATAAAGTGCCATAAATGGGGTCATTTTTGCTGCCGTATGGAAGGAAGTGTTATACCACCATTCAGTCAAAGGCAACCATTTGACCCATTGTGTCTGTTTATCATATACAAAGCAATGAAGATATCCTTCCAAACATTTATTTACTATCTCAGTTTTCCCATCCGATTGAGGATGATAAGATGAGATATGAGCTAACTGAGTACAACGACAAGAAAATAATTATGTCCAAAAATTTCCAGTGAAAATGGGATCTCTGTCACTTACAATAATCTTTGGGTTTCCGTGTAGCTTCTGAATTGTTTCCATAAATGCAGTAGCAATTGTACTGGCTTTAAATGGATGTGATAATGCACAAAAATGTGCATACTTGGTAAGTCTGTCAACTACCACCATGATGACACTCTTTCCTTCAGACTTAGGTAAACCTGTGATAAAATCCTTTGAAACCTCCTCCCAACCTTGGCTTGGAATGGATAAAGGTTGTAATAGACATGGGGTCTTAATTGTTTCAACTTTATTTTGTTGGCAAACCAAACATTTCGCCACAAATTTTTGAATATCCGATTTAAGGCCAACCCAAAAAAATTCCTTCTTAACCCTGTGGTATGTTTTTAAAAATCCTGAGTGCCCTCCTAAGGGAGAAGTGTGCAATTCCATAAGAATTTTTTTTTGAGTTGGGAATTCTTACAGAGGTATAAGCGATCTTTGTACCATAACGAATCATTTTTCCAGCTAAATGTATAAGATGTATTGGAATCATGTTGTAACTTTCAAATAAGTGCCCCCACTTCTTCGTCATTCTTCCATTCCTCCCTTGCTTCTACATTCTCATCCTTTCTTGAGAGTGCATCTGCCACAACATTTTGCTGCCCTTTTTGTAGATGATTTCAAAGTCATAACCCAAAATCTTTGTCACCCATTTTTGTTGCTCTTCAGAGGATAATATTTGTTCTAAAAAGTATTTAAGGCTATCATGATCCGTTTTTACCTTGAAGTGTCTTCCCATTAGGTAGGGTCGCCATTTCTTAAGTGCATGTAGTATTGCCAACATTTCTTTCTCATAAATAGCTTTGTGTAAATACTTTCCCTTGATTGGATGACTTTCAAAAGAAATGGGTCTTTCATCTTGCATTAAAACAACACCAATTCCATTTCTTGAAGCATCACATTCCACAATAAATGTTTTTGTGAAGTTCGATGTAGCTAAGACCGGTGCTTGGCACATTGCCTCTTTAAGATGTTCGAAGGCCTTTGTTGCCTCTAGAGTCCATGAAAATGCATTTTTCTTCAATAATGTTGTTAGAGGTGCTGCTATTCTCCCATAATTCTTAACAAACTTGCGATAATACCCTGTCAACCCCAAAAATCCTCGCAGATGCTTTATGGATGTGGGGATTTTCCATTCCTTAATGGATTTAATTTTGCTAGGGTCTACCTTAACACCTTCATGAGATACAATATGATCTAGATATTCCACCTCTTGTACTCCAAAGAAACATTTGGAGCTTTTTGCATATAATTGTTTCTCCTCCAATAGTTGTAGCACCCTGTCAACATGTTCAACATGATCCTTCCAAGACTTGCTGTAAATTAGTATATCATCAAAAAATACTAACACAAATTTTCTAAGGAAGGGTTTGAAAATGGAATTCATCAAACCTTGAAATGTAGAAGGTGCATTGGTAAGGCCAAAGGGCATGACCAAAAATTCATAATGACCCTCGTGAGTTCTAAATGCTGTTTTCAGAATGTCTTCAATCTTCATTCTGATTTGATGATATCCTGAACGAAGATCCAACTTGGTGAAGTAAATTGATCCATGCAATTCATCCAATAATTCATCAATGACAGGAATGGGAAATTTATCTTTAATAGTGAGCTTGTTGAGCTCCCTATAATCCGGACACATGCGCCATGATCCATCCTTCTTGTGCACCAATACTACTGGAGCAGAGAAAGAACTTTGACTATGTTGAATTATACCAGCCTCTAGCATTTTTGCAACCATACGTTCAATTTCACTCTTTTGGGCATAAGGATATCTGTACGACCTGATGTTTGAAGGAACACTTCTTGGAATCAAAGGAATAGCATGATCTTGATCACGAATAGGTGGGAGACCTTTGGGAGTCTCAAATACATTGGAATGATTATCCAAGACTTTTTGGAGATATAGAGAAATAGGTGATTTTGATGTGGAAACATCTAGCGAACATAATTGTGCAATTACACCTCGTTGTTCCTTTTTTAGAAGCTTTGTCATACCATTAGAGCTGATTATCTTCCCTGGTTTCCCTGCAATACCCCTTAATTCAACTTTCTTTCCATCCACAGAAAATTTCATGAAAAGTTCTTGAAAATTAAAAGCTATTGTACCCAAGGATTGTAGCCATTGGACTCCTAGTACAACTTCAACACCTCCCATTGGAATGGAAAGCATTGGGCTATTCAATACATATTCTCCCATGGATAGCTTGATATTATGGCACTTTCCAGAGCAATTTATGGTTCCTCCACTTGCAACCATTACTTGACACTCTGGTGCTGGATATAGGAAGCAATTCAATTCTTTGGCTATCTTACATTGAATAAAATTGTGGGTACTTCCTGAATCAATCAACACTATTACCTTTTTCTTCTTGATATGTCCTTCTATCTTGATAGTTTGAGGAGTGGTAATTCCAGCCAATGCATTACAAGATATGGTCGGATTCATTTCTTCTTTATCTAGGGTTTGTTTTTGGAGTATATCCTCTTCTTTTGACATTTCTTGTTCTTTTTCTTCTTCCTCTTCACAATCTATGTAGAATAATTTCTTCTTGGCACACTTATGACATTTAGTGTATTTGCTATCAGAACTGTAACAAATCCCTTTTGCTCTTTTTTCTTCCAATTGTTGTGGTGTCAACCTTATAGGTTGTGGAAGGCTAGGGGCAACAACACTTCCATCTTTATAGTTGTGAGTGGTAGGCTTCTTGGTTGCCATAATTTTTCTTTCCATTTTTCTTGCTAACCTGAATGCCTTCTCCAATGAATCAGGTTCCTAAAGGCGAATGCCATGTTGGATGTTATCCTTTAAAGTCTCTATGAACATATCAATCCTATGCTCCTCTGGAATATTCTTTACCCTTATATTCAATTTTTGGAAGTCCTCAATGTGCTCCCTCATTGAACCCTTTTGTTTGAGGTTTATCAATTGGCTAAAAAAAGTGTTGTTTTTCATATCCTCATAATGTGCTATCATTTCTTCCGTAAAAATTGCCCAAGTCACAATTTTTTTACGAGAGCAAAGCCATTGATACCATACAAACTGGTTTGGTTCCAAATATAAAGTTGCAATGCGTACCTTTTGTGTGTTTTGCACATTATGGAGATCGAAAAATTGCTCCATCTGTAGTATCCATGTTATGGGATCCTTGCCATCAAACTTCCTCATATCGATCTTTGGAACATGGTGGGTCTTTGTTCCAATGTTAGAGTCTATGAAATCATGATTAAATTTTCTTTTGTTCTCATCATGAGTTTTCTCTACAACATTTTCTCCATTAAGAAGCCTTTCTTGTAGCAATTTTGTCCAAACTTCCTTCAATCCTTCAATGTCTTTCTTCAAATATTCTATGTTGTCATTCTTCAAATCATGATTAACATTCCTTTTGTTCTCATTATGAGTTTCATCTCCTACCTTTTTTCCATTAGGAAGCATTTCTAGTAACAATGCTTTCATACCATCCATCTTAGCTTCCATGCCGTCCATCTTAGCTTCCATGCCATCCATCTTAGTTTCCACGTCATTCATCTTAGATTCCACGCCATTTATCTTAGCTTCTGTTAGCTTTTGTGAGAGTGAAATTTGTTGCACTTGGTCTCGTAATCTTGATATATCATGTAGCATTTCTTCCTCTTCTTCATGAGTCATGCTAGAGCTTTCAGGTTGTTTACTAGGTGTTTCCATTTTCTTTCTTCAGGGCATTAATTACCTATAATAATGCTTCACTATGCCCTTTGAATTCCTTCAAACTAATTTTTCAAACCAAGCTTATGCAAATATTAAAAAAAATACACACTTTTTTTCAATTTGTAGGAGTTCGATATTGAATTTGATGTATCTCTGTAATTTTGGATCATCCAGTTCTAAAATTGCGATCTATAGTACTCCTATGTGTCCTCTTTCCAATGCCACCATTCTGATCGAATTTAGCTTCTCCAAGACAGAGTTATGTAAATCTCCCAAGATGACCTGATTATATACCTTTTCAGAAGAGCGAACTTGTATGAAGTGCCACGTGTCACTGTTTTGAGCTTAGGATCTGAAAAATATACACAGGAAACTACAGTCCATCCTCTTTCTGTAACTTCTTATGAAATTTCAATCTGATGCTCAAAACAAAAGTTATGACTATTTTCCCCAGGTCACCTGTTTGGAATGTAATTCAGGAGTCTGCAAAAAGACCAACTTCCTCAGATCATATCTTTGCAAATATTGGGCAAAAATCCATGAAATTCGTACCTGAGGTTCAGCGCGATTTCGTCTCAAATGGGTTTTTTTTTTTGCTTCTGAAATGTTGCAGAAAAGAATTTATATCGAAAATTCCACGATGACCTATTTGGAGCAGCGAAACCTTAGAATCCAAAGCTCTGATACCAAATGTTATGAAACTAGCTCACAAAAAGATAGAAAAAATAGATCAATGCCTTAGAATTCAACCTCTTCGAGGGGGGAAACCTCCTTTACATTACACAAATGAACAATTCTTCGATGATTCAAATGACAAAACCTCCTTTCTATATATAGGAGTCTAAGGGTTCACAATATAACCAAGCTGACCTAACAATAATAATATAAAGGCACAAAAACAATAATAGAGGGATTCTATGGGGCACAGTAATAACAATATGGGGACAATAGGGGCACAACAATATTAATAAGGGATACAACTACAATAGTAATGGGGGAATCACTAGTATTATTGGGACCCAACATACACCCCCTGCCTACTCCTGGCTAGCCTTGGGAAACCATCTCCATGGACTATATGTCAATGCTTCCTTTACTAAGCATGGTAATGACTATGTGTTTGGGGTTGTTGATAAATTTTCTAAGATGGCCATATTGACTACCTATAAGAAGATTATCATAGAAAAGGCCATTGCCAAGCTCTTCTTTGAACATGTGTGGGTACATTTTGGGATGTTATGAAACCAGCTCACAAAAAGATAGAAAAGAGAGATCAACGCCTTAGAATTCAGCCTCTTCAAGGGGGCAACCTCCTTTACATTACAAAAATGAACAATTCTTGGATTATACAAATGAAAATACCTCCTTTCTATATATAGGAGTCTAAGGGGTCATAATATAATTAGAGCCGACATAACAATAATAATGTAAGGGCATAATAATAACAATAGTGGGCTTCTATGGGCCACAATAGTAACAATATGGGCACTACATGGGTACATCAACATAATAAGGGGGTTGTACTAATAACAATAAGGGGTTACACTAGTATTATAGGGGCCTAACATGCCCCTCTCCTTCAAAAAGTGTTGTCCTCAACGCTTGAGTAGTTCTTGATGCTTCTGTATAAAATTCTTGTCCTCCCATGTGGAATCTTTAGTGGGTAAGTTCTTCCACTTGATGAGGTACTTTGAAATTGATCGATTTCATAGTTGTTGGGTTCTTGTTTCTGTGACTGATCCAGGTTCCAATATGATTTTTCCTTTCTCTTTAATTTTTGGCAATATTGTTTGAATTGAGATCTTTTGCAACTTTTGAATAAGTGGCCATACTTCTTCGTCCTTCTTCCATTCATCCCTTGCTTCGTTTATCCATTCTGGTTGGATAATAGAAACGACGCACAATAGTGCTTCCACATCCTCATCCTTTCTTGAGAGTGCATCTGCCACCACATTTTTCTTCCCTTTTTTGTAGATGATTTCAAAGTCATAACCCAACATCTTTGTGACCTACTTTTGTTGCTCTTTAGAGGATAATCTTTGTTCTAAAAAGTATTTAAGGCTATCATGATCCGTTTTTACCTTGAAGTGTCTTCCCATTAGCTAGGGTCGCCATTTCTTAAGTGCATGTAGTATTGCCAACATTTCCTTCTCATAAATAGCTTTGTGTAAAAACTTTCCCTTGATTGGACGACTTTCAAGAGCAATGGGTCTTTCATCTTGCATTGAAACAACACCAATTCCATTTCCTGAAGCATCACTTTCCACAATAAAGGTTTTTGTGAAGTCTAGTGTAGCTAAGACCGGTGCTTGGCACATTGCCTCTTTAAGATGTTCGAAGGCCTTTGTTGCTTCTAGAGTCCATGAAAATGCATCTTTCTTCAATAATGTTGTTAGAGGTGCTGCTATTCTCCCATAATTCTTAACAAACTTGCTATAATACCCTGTCAACCCAAGAAATCCTCGCAGATGCTTTATGGATGTGGGGATTTTCCATTCCTTAATGGCTTTAATTTTGCTAGGGTCTACCTTAACTCCTTCATGAGATACAATATGATCTAGATATTCCACCTCTTGTAATCCAAAGAAACATTTGGATCTTTTTGCATATAATTGTTTCTCCTCCAATAGTTGTAGCACCCTGTCAACATGTTCAACATGATCCTTCCAAGACTTGCTGTAGATTAGTATATCATCAAAAAATACTAACACAAATTTTCTAAGGAAGGGTTTGAAAATGGAATTCATCAAACCTTGAAATGTAGAAGGTGCATTGGTAAGGCCAAAAGGCATGACCAAAAATTCATAATGACCCTCATGAGTTATAAATGCTGTTTTCGGAATGTCTTCAGTCTTCATTCTGATTTGATGATATCCTGAACGAAGATCCAACTTGGTGAAGTAAATTGATCCATGCAATTCATCCAGTAATTCATCAATGACAAGAATGGGAAACTTATCTTTAATAGTGAGCTTGTTGAGCTCCCTATAATCCGGACACATGCGCCATGATCCATCCTTCTTGTGCACCAATACTACTGGAGCAGAGAAAGAACTTTGACTAGGTTGAATTATACCAGCCTCTAGCATTTCTGCAACCATACGTTCAATTTCACTCTTTTGGGGATAGGGATATCTGTACAGCCTGATGTTTGGAGGAACACTTCCTAGAATCAGATGAATAGCATGATCATGATCACGAATAGGTGGGAGACCTTTGGGAGTCTCAAATACCTTGGAATGATTGTCCAAGACTTTTTGGAGATCTGGAGAAACAGATGATTCTGATGTGGAAACATCTAGTGAACATAATTGTGTAATTACACCTCTTTGTTCCTTTTTTAGAAGCTTTGTCATACCGTTAGAGCTGATTATCTTTCCCGGTTTCTCTGCAATACCCCTTAATTCAACTTCCTTTCCTTCTGCAGAAAATTTCATGAAAAGTTCTTGAAAATTAAAAGCTATTGTACCCAAGGATTGTAGCCATTGAACTCCTAGTACAACATCAGCACCTCCCATTGGAATGGAAAGCATTGGGCTAGTCAATACATATTCTCCCATGGATAGCTTGATATTATGGCACTTTCCAGAGCAATTTATCATTCTTCCATTTGCAACCATCACTTGACATGCTGGTGCTGGATATAGGAAGCAATTCAATTCTTTTGCTACCTTACAATGAATAAAATTGTGGGTACTTCCTGAATCAATCGACACTATTACCTTTTTCTTCTTGATTTGTCCTTCTATCTTGATGGTTTGAGGAGTGATAATTCCAGCCAATGCATTACAAGATATGGTCGGACTCATTTCTTCTTTATCTAGGCTTTGTTCTTGGAGTATATCCTCTTCCTTTGACCTTTCTTGCTCCTTTTCTTCTTCCTCTTCACAATCTATGTAGAATAATTTCTTCTCAGCACACTTATGACCTTTAGTGTATTTGCTATCACAACTGTAACAAAGCCCTTTTGCTCCTTTTTCTTCCAATTGTTGTGGTGTCAACCTTATAGGTTGTGGAAGGCTAGGGGTAACAACACTTCCATCTTTATAGTTGTGACTAGTATGCTTCCTGGTTGCCATAATTTTGCTTTCCATTTTTCTTGCTAACCTGAATGCCTTCTCTAATGAATCAGGTTCCCAAAGGCAAACATCATGTTGGATATTATCCTTTAAAGTCCCTATGAACACATCAATCCTATGCTCCTCTGGAATATTTTTTACCCTTATGTTCAATTTTTGGAACTCCTCAATGTGCTCCATTATTGAACCCTTTTGTTTGAGACTTATCAATTGGCTAAAAAAAGTGTTGCTTTTTGTATCCTCATAATGTGCTGTCAATTCTTCCGTAAAAATTGCCCAAGTGATAATTTGTTTACGAGAGCAAAGTTATTGATACCATACAAACTGATTTGGTTCCAAATATAAAGTTGTAATACGTACCTTTTGTGTGTTTTGCACATTATTGAGATAAAAAAATTGCTCCATCTGTAATATCCATTTTGCGGGATCCTTGCCATCAAACTTCCTCATATCGATTTTTGGAATATGGTGGGTCTTCGATCCAACATTAGAGTCTATGGAATCATGATTAACATTTCTTTTGTTCTCATTGGTGACCATTTCTTGTAGCAACTTATTCATATTTATCTTTAATTCTTCCATCTTATCATCCATGCCATCCATTTTAGCGTCCATGCCATTCATCTTAGCTTCCATGCCATCCATCTTAGCTTCTACGCCTTTCTTTAAACAATCCATCTTAGCTTCTACGCCTTTCTTTAAACCATCCATCTTAGCTTCTACATGTTTCTTTAAACCATCCATCTTAGATTTTGTTGCTTTTTGTGCAAGTGACAATTGTTGCACTTGGTCTCGTAATTTTGATATATCATGTTGCATTTCTTCCTCTTCTTCATTTGTCATGCTAGAGCTTTCAGGTTGCTTTCTAGGTGTTTGCATTTTCTTTCCTCGGGGCATCAATTACGGGGCAACCTCCTTTACATTACACAAATGAACAATTCTTGGATGATACAAATGAAAATACCTCCTTTCTATATATAGGAGTCTAAGGGGTCATAATATAATCAGAACCAACATAACAATAATAATGTAAGGGCATAATAATAACAATAGTGGGCTTCTATGGGCCACAATAGTAACAATATGGGCACTACATGGGTACATCAACATAATAAGGGGGTTTTACTAATAACAATAAGGGGTTACACTAGTAGTATAGGGGTCTAACATGGGATCCCACAGACAATCATATCATCAGGATAGTAGGTTCCTCAATGCATTCTTGACAGGCCTCTGGTCATTATTGGATACCAAGCTCACCGAGTCGACTGCCTTCCACCCCCAGACTAATGGCCTGACAAAGGTTGTCAACAAGATGTTAATGCACAAATTTCATTTCTTATCAATCACAACTTCACAACCATTCATAATGATTGTTTATAATAAGAGATTGAATTTTCTCTATACTCTTATTTTGATTATTAATTCATATTCTTGCTTAGGTTTAATAGTTTCTAACCAATTCTTTTATAAGAAAATATGGATATACTCGTCAAAAGACATAATAATTTATCTCACCAAGTTTTCCTTTCATTCTTATAAGGTTTCTAACCCCAAATTTTGATCTTATGATCTTTCATCTGTATATTCTCACTTGTGTTTGGAAAATGTTCTGCCTTATTTGTGACTGGTGTATACTATTATTTTTTTAAGTTTTTAGTTATTAGATATGGTTAAACTCCTCTACCACTAGCCAAGGTTTCTCATAACCATAGTTCGTGTTCATTCTAAAGTTATATTCATTTATTTACAAAAAAATTACAGTGATTTACTCCGCTGACGTTTTCTTCTATATTCTAATATAGCATTTGTTCCTAGCAATTGCACGCAGGTATTTATAGTGCTATGAAAAGTTTTGGAATTTTTTATCTCATTAAGAAAATTTAAAGTCTTCTTCTCACTTGTGGAAGTTTCGACTGTCGATTACCAGGTTAGGTGGCCCGAACACTTGGTTTTCTCTTCTACTTGGGCACCATTTTCTCGAAAGATCCATGGTTTTAAGTCTTAGATTGTATATGAGTTAAACTTGTTTTATTTTTCAAAAATTTAGTTTTGGTCAAGAAGTAAGTTATTTAAAGGCTTAAAGCCTGTGATGTAATAAGATTATGGGAAAACTATGTCCCTTGTTTTTCAAAAAAACATATATATTTCTTGTTGATTATTATTTTATGGTCATCTATGACCTCTATTGTATTCTCTTCACAATTATGTTTAAATCATTGAACTTTGACATATTTTGAAATGTATATATGAAATTATTTTTCAAGCAGATCTATTATGCAACTAGTTTTGTAGGTAGATTCAAGGGTTTTTATGCCCAAATTTTCTTTGTGCTGTTTTCTAGGCTTCCATCCCTATCAGCTCAGTATTTTAAAATCCCGATTCAACATTCTTGGTTCTTTTTAGAATGGCTCAATTGTTTCAGGTATATTAATGTAAAAGAAAAGTTTTTCTTGATTTTCTTTTGTACTATTTTTTTTTTTTGGCTAGGGTTTTTCTTAAACCCTATAGCTTTTATGAAATTTAACTATCTATTTTTTTTTTGTAAGTCAGTATTCTATTAATGTCAAAAAAAGGAGTACATGGAGTCTGTCCCAAAACAGGTGGTCTCACCCCAATTGGGTTTGTTGACCAAAAAGTTCACCAAATGACAAAAATAAAAAAAGTAGCTAAGGACATTGTCCATAAACGGTTGGGCCATAGGCACCAAAACACAACTAAAACGTAAAAAATACAAAAAATCATACTAGTTGTATGATGTAATAGATGCAGGGTTCTCCGGGGTCATTCCAGGAGGCAAAGGAGGGTGAAAGTCACACTGAATGTGTCCTTCTTAGTGCGCCATTCATGTCTCTAGCTTTTCTACTTTCTCCGTGAGTTGGTTTTGTCCCCGCTAGAACACAACTAGTCTTTCCTGAAGTTGACTTTGAAAGTAATGCAGTTGCTCTAGATATGCCATCTACACCGCATGATCCTCGCACCGAACTTGTTCTGCAACATCCACCCTATCCATCAAACTGGCAATGAGAGCGCGACAGTTCTCCAAGCAACAGTGTTGGAGACCCTGCCCCTCCTGAGCCTCGGGTGCTGCCGAACCATGCTTTGCCCTGCCACCACGGGTGTCGTGGCCCCTGCAAATCTTCCCACGGTCGTGTGACCCTTCACCTCTGTTTGCCCCCTGCTTGCCACCTTTGCAACCTTTTCTCTCACCTACATTTCCTTTCCACGCACACCCAAACGTTTTGCCACCCCGACAGGGCATCACTGTGACCAGAACCTGGTTTGTCACCCCTTTAGAAGCAAGGGCAACAGGGGAGGAAGAGTAGCCCCTTCATGCCTACGATTTCATAGCTTCCCGTGACAGAGGCATGCCTTGCACCAAACACCAGACTTTCCACCCGAAAGAACACTCCCCACAGATAGAAGACACAAGCAACACCACCCACAATAACATGAATTCACCAAGATGGCTCCTTCTACCCATGAAGGACCACCCCCACCAGATAATCCTGACACCTCCACCTTCTAGAATACCACCAATGATGGAGTGCCACCCATCGATAGGGGAGTTGTTTCTGTCCTAAGACAAGAGAAAAATCGACCACCACCTACCAATATCGACAGGCAAAAACCATTGGTGAACCCACAAGGCCCCGTCGCACTAGAAATCACTATTAAAGAAGGGGCACTTAGGCTTCCTCCTCTGGCTGCAGGGGTTCCTTAGCAACGAGCTCCACCACCTTGTAAGAACAAGGCAGAACAGGTTACCTCCAGACCGCGAGGAGTTTTTCTTTTGCATCCAGTCTTTCCTTTCGCCACCAATAACCAGGATTCCCAACCGCAAGGGTCAAACGAGCCCACTACCCCCTGTATATTTCCATAGTGAGAAACCACATTCTATTTCCAATGATCTTCGACCTCCAATGCTTCCTCCTCCTTCTCGGCATCCACCACAACTCCCAACACCATATCCGAATGCAGAGATGAATGCCTGGTGCATTCATTGCATGTTGCCTTAACACTCGGCCACCCCCACACACAGACGTTGAATAACTAATCACATGAATGAATGGCATTAAGATGGTATCTCTCCTGGTGCATGCGAAGATGTGAAGAGAGCGGGACGCCCATCCCTCCCATCGTATCCACTTGCTTTCACACATGGGAGGCGACCTCCATGTGCTACCTTGATCTCACCTCCATCAGAGAGAAATTGAACCATCTATTAAATCTGTTCTATCATCTTAAAGATTTAGGGTTGTATATTTGTAATCCCTAATACTTAGGCTATGCCTTGTAAGTATTTTCCTTTAAACGAATTTAGTCCTAAACGTAGGTCTCGACAACTCGTGCAGATGCATGGAGATAGCCATGGGTTATATTTCTATTTTTCTTTTGTTTACCTAAAACTTTGTTAGATTTCCCAGCTAGGGTTTTTAACCCTACAAACACGCGCGCGTGTGCACACACACACACTCATATATATAACATTGTTAAGCTCATTTTCTAAGTTACAAAATGGGAATTTTCTACAGGGTTTACAATTCTTTATATTGTTTAGTACCTACTGTGAACACATATTATTTTTATTGTATAGGTTAATTCCTTTATATATAACTATACTAATTCAGTTCTTTTGTAATATAGGTGTATGGCTACACATCCTGTATCTTAGATTCCGTTTAGGTAAAATCCTTAATAGTTCTTCCACACTTTTTCACAATTTCCCTATAACTCTTTTAATATCCCACTTCAAAAGATAACATCCTGTATTTTAGGGAAGTTATGGATCAATGGGCTTAATGAATGAGTAATTAATAACCGACATTAACTTGCAACATTTATCTCTCTTTAGCTAGATGTAGCTTCTATACTAATTTCTAGACTTTTTATTATTATTAACAACATAATAAATACAAGATTTACATTCAACCTTTATCATTTTATCACACTGATAAACTATTTCCAAATAAGTCTTTTAAAGTTAAGACACAATCACACTTAACCATATATACAAATTTACAACAAAAGCTTCAAGTCAGTGGATATCACATCCTCCCATGCTTGAATTTGACATTGTCTCGGTGATAGCTCATAAACTTTAGAATTCATTTTAGCTTGCTAAAAATGAGATGGATATGCTTCTTTAAAAACATCCTCCAACTCCCAAGTTGCCTCTTTTGGGATAAAATGCTTCCACTGAACTTTCACTTGAGCTATATCTCTATTCAAGACTGTGGCTACCCTCTGGTCTAGAATACGTAAAGGTTTTGCAATGAACTTTCCCTGTAGTTCTACCTGTACAACATTCCAATCAATCATATGAGATGAGTCATGTGCATATTTATTTAACAAGGATACATGCAATACATTATAAATTTTTATACTTGCTCAAAGAGCAAGTTGATAGTCAACTATTCAAATTATGGCTAACACCTCAAAAGGTCCACAGTATATGGGTGATAGCTTGGCACAATTTCCAAGTATAAGTGTGCTTTTCTTTGGTTTTACTTTTAAGTATACATGATCACCAACATTGAATTATTTTTGAACTCTTTTTAAATCTGCATAACTCTTCTGTCGATCTTGAGCTGTTTTCAAATTTTGCTTAACCTGTTTAACCAGTTCTTCCATATTTTTGAGCATGTACGAACGCTAATATATCCTCAAGATGGTCCCAACATAGAGGTATTTTTCATTGTTTGTCATACAGTACTTCAAAATAAATCATCTATAAGGAAGTATAATAACCATTATTATAGACAAACTCAACTAAGTGGAGATAGTATTCCCACTTAGTGGGCCTATCCATAACATACATTCTTAGAATATATTCTAAAATATGATTGATCCTTTTTGCCTCACCATTAGTCTGAGGATGATAGGTTGTGCTAAAATTTATTTTTTTTCCCATTCTTTGAGATAAAACCTTCCAAAATTTAGAATTGAACTTGCCATCACAGTCTAAATCATTGTTTTGGGCATACCATGGAGTCTAAATATCTCCTTCATGAATATATATACTATGTTAATGGCATTGAAGGTAGATTTAATAAGAATAAAGTGGGTTGATTTACGTAGTTCATCTACCACTACCATAATAGAATCATGTTGCCTCCTAGTCTTTGGTAACCCAGTAATGAAATCCATTGATATTATTTCCTTCCATTATGGAAGGGGTAAAGGCTATAATAACACTTCTAGATGTTGATGTGAAGCCTTAATCTGTTGAAATTCCATGCACTTAGCCACATACTTTGTTGTTTCTGACTTCATGTTTGGCTAATAAATATCTTCCCTCAACACAATTATTAGCTTTTGATAACCAGGATGCCCAATTGTTGGTTTCTTGTATAACCGATCTAAAATAAATGTTTTTAGATTTGGATCTTTAGGCAAGTAAATTATGTCTATGTACATTAGCAAATCCTAATTGTTTATTGAAAAATCAATTTCCCCTTCATCTAATAATTCAGAATTCAGAATTTTTTCTTTAATTTTCATGTATTTTTAATCATAATTTGCAGCTGATTTAATCTTTTCTATCAGATTTGTTTGCCAATTGGTTATAAAAATGGTAAAAATCTGATTTGATATTTTGCTCAAGCCATCAACATCTTATTTTCCTTTTATTTAATGTGTATGATTTCAAAGTCATATTCACTAAGGAATGCCATCCATATTGCTTGCCTAACATTCAGATTTGACTGGTCAAATATGTATTTGAGACTAACATTGTACGTTTTTAGCTGAAATTTTCTTCCTATGAGATAGCGTCTCCACATTTTTAGAGCATGAATTATAACTGCTAATTCTAAGTCATGTGTGTTATAGTTCTCATGATCTTTTGATTTCCTAGATTCATAGCTAATTACATGACCTTCTTGCATTAGAACACCCCCTAAACCTTCCTTACATGCATCTGTGCATACTACAAAATCTTCATTGGGGTCATCTAGTTTCGATATTGGAGCAGTAGTTAGGGTCATCTAGTTTCGATATTGGAGCAGTAGTTAGGGTCATCTAGTTTCTAACTCCATTAAAACTTGTTCCCTTATTTTGTAATGAAGTAATTGGGTATCCTAATTTAGAAAACCCTTCTATAAATCTTATGTAATAGCGTACAATTCCCATAAAAGACTTGATATCAACTATAATTTTAGGTATTGGCCATTCAACAATACCCCTAATCTTTTTCGGATTGATGATAATCCCTTCGTTAGAAATTACATGTCCGAAATACTTAATTTTTTTTTATGGTAAATTGAGAATCTTCTAAACTTAGCATACAACTCATTTTCTCTAAGTGTTTGAAGAACAATCTGCAAATGTTGATCATGTTCTTCTTTACTCTTTGAGTAAACTAGAATGTCATCTATGAATACAATGACAAATTTATCTATAAAAGGACTAAGCACATTATTCATCAAGCACATGAAAGTGGTTGGTGCATTAGTGAGTCCAAATGGGAATACCACGAACTCATAATGTCCATATCTTGTCCTAAATGTTGTTTTGTGAATATATTCATCCTTGATCCTAATCTGATAGTATCCACATCTTAAATTAATTTTTGAGAAAATTGAAACTTATTTTACTTGGTCAAACAAGTCATCAATCTGGGGCAAAGGATATTTGTTTTTTAATGGTCATTTTATTGACCCGTCTATAATCTATACAAAGCTTAAGAGTCCCATCTTTCTTCTTAATGAATAAGGCTATTGCACCCCAAGGTGATACACTAGGCCCATGTACTTCTTATCTAGCAGCTCATGTAACTGAATTTTTAACTCCATTAACTCAGGAATGCTAATTCGATATGAGTCTTTTGATACCGGTACTGCTTGAGGAACAAGATTAATGGTGAAGTCTATATCTCTCCTTGGAGGAACTCCTGGTATATCTTTAGGGAAGACATCTTTATATTGCTCCAATATAAGGTAGTCCTTTAGAGATGATTTTTGATTGCTACTAGTAAGGTCTTCAATTTGAGCTAAAAACATCTGGAAGCCTATACAAGAACATTTATTTATTTGTAAGGCATAAATTTGCGTTACAAAAAAAACTCTTGGCACTCCTTTGACTATACAATTTTCTCCTTCATCATTAATGCAAGTGAAAGAATTTTCTAGGCAATTTAAAATTACTTTGTGAGGTTCCAACCAATCCATCCCAATAAGAATGTCATATGACCCCAAAGGTAAAATGTTCATATTTAAATGAGTGTTCATTCCATTTAAATTTAATGAACAATTTTTACTTATTTTTGTAACTTTTCTCTTAGTTCCTGTGGTTAATTGTACTAACTAGGGCCTACTTTTCTTTTCCTTTTTAATTCCACACTTTTCAATTGAAATAGGGGAAATATAACTTAAAATAGAACCATATTCATTTAGTACTATGACATTTTTCTCATAAAATTTACCTTGGATTTCCACCATAGTGGATTGGCGATCTGCTTGTCTCCCATCCAACGCCACACTAATCCTTGGGATATTGCAAGCAATATCATTAACTATAGAGGCTTCTTGCAGGTTATTTACTATTGCCTTTTTGTTTACATGATTTTGTGGATAGTCCCTCCACAAATGGTTCTCATTGCAGCCCCAACATTTCAGTCTAGTTAATTCACCAAAACTCCTATTTCCTGCTCTTGCTCCTTGTCCACCTTTTTGTCCTATATTTTTCCGTGGATTTACACTTCTATTGTAATTTCCTCCTTTATTACTTTTAAAGGTTTTGGAAAAGACAGGTTCCTTAAGCCCTTTGTTATTAGCATTGAAATTCTCATGTTTCTTGGCCATCCAACCCTTAGAATTGTCACTCTTCTGTTTGTTCTGGTTAAAACCCATTTTTTCCTTCTTTTTAGTCTCATCCATGGTTTTTGGATCATCGAATTCAATCCTATCCTTGTACGAAAAATGTAGACAACTAAAAAATCTTTGTATTTTTGCTTTTTCCTCTTTCAAGTAAGGTACATATGTCAACAAGCTAGTGAATTTGTTTACTAATTCATCCATCCATGATAGATTGTATCAATCTTGGTTCATGGAATTCTTTGGCCTTGCCATCAAAATACCTTTCTATTATATATTTATTTTTAAACTCTTTTTTACACAATTTCCATGTTAGATTTGTGCTTTTGATCCTCTTTATGGCTTTATTTTCCTCCCACCATAAGGTTGTTTTACCAATTAGCTAGTGTTTAGCCAATTTGGCCTTCAAGTTG
The DNA here is from genome assembly GCA_031772625.1 of Pinus tabuliformis. Lineage (NCBI taxonomy): Eukaryota > Viridiplantae > Streptophyta > Pinopsida > Pinales > Pinaceae > Pinus > Pinus tabuliformis. The sequence goes on from CM062813.1 coordinate 593,247,657, forward strand.
TTAGCATATTTGTAGACCTTGAAATACTTTGACATATTCAGAAGCCAGGGTTCTACACATTCTTTAGATTCTATGTCAAAGTTTGGAGGTTTGATCTTTTTGAATTCTCCTTGTAACTGAGATGTAGTTTTTTTTCTTTTTGCTTATAGAAATACTACTATCAAATTTCTGTCTTTTTCTTTCCTCAAATCCATTTATCTTACTTTCACGAGAAGTTATAGAATCAATCCTTTATGTAGATTCACTTGTAGAAATTTTCCTCTGGGTTTCTTAACCTTTCTTACTGCCTCTTTTTCTTTCCAGTATTTTTTATTCTTGTTCCTCCTTAGCTTTGTACATTTTTTCTTGATTGGATTTTATACTATTTAAATTTGCCTTCAAGCTACACATTACTTGCAAGATTTTTGATTCATGACTATTTGTATTACTAATTCCTCCTCCTATCATTCTTATCTCAATATTATTCTCCTCACTTATCGATGATTATTGGTGGTTTTTGAGCGATCGATGATGATTATTATTTATGGTTTTTTATTCGTATCAAAGACTATCCTATCCATCAACATGTGAACTCATTTACTCACTTGTATTTGGACAAAGTTCTATCCCATTTGTGATTGGTGTATACTAATACTCTGAAATTTTTAGTTATTAGATATGGTTAAAATCCTTTGCCGCTAGCCAGGTTTCTCATAACCACAATTCACGTTTATTTTGAAGGTATTTCATTTATTTACAAAAGTTTTTATAGTGATTTACTCTACCAATGTTTTCTTCCTTTCCAAACAAATTATTTGACTTCTTGATGTATTTTATTTGTAGGTAAACAAAATAACTAGATTGTTTTAAGTCTAGGTTGATTCCTCGACTACAATTTCTTTGCAAGGGTTTCTTTGTCTTCGGCATATTTGTTAACTTCTCAAGGACATTTTAAAATTTGCCTTAATCAAAGTTAAAACTTAAGGTTTACGTTCGAAATCCTTGTAGTGTTGTTTTAATGAATCCTAATTGATCGAGACTGCAACATTTAATTGTCAACCCAGGGTAGGTCTTGCTGTTTCAATGGAGTTCCCACTGTCTGTGCCGATACACTACAACCAAGAATGAAAAATAGAAAGAAACAGTAAAGGATGTCGTTGAATCAATTGTAGAAATTAAATCATTCATGTAGAAATTAAAACACTCCACAGAAATGCAATTACACTTCACAATTACGAGAGCAAGGGCGTGACATACGAGAAGCTAATGACTACACCAGCTGGTCACTATCATTCTGTTTAATCAAACCAATGTAACAACATAATATAATCTGGAACAGAAGCATATGTATTTCACAATTTATACAACAACAATAGAAAACCATACGACAATGAAAGAAACAATAATATACAACTACTTCTACCATTGCAGTCCCTACTAAAGAGGAGGGCCCTTCCTCCCTAGCAGGGATACATGAATCAGATGAAGAGTAGTAACATCATCATCATAGTGAATTTAATATTAAAAATAATTCAAAGTTACAAGATCAGAGTAACAATGCTTTTCTATATGCCGTCCTTGTACATGAGAAATCAAGTTTCTTTTATAATTATTACATGCCCAAAATCAATAATAGATCAGTCATGAGAATCTCACGATTCCCATGCTGATCATAAAATAGAAGTAGTTATAACCTATTTCTAAATACAAATACTTCTTAGATACATTGGTTATGATTGCAACCACTTAGGTCTGTTGCTTCTGAATAAACAATTCATAAAACCCAACGACTGTTGTGTGGAATAATACCCACGACTTTTTCAGCTATGGCGCAACAACATCTGGCAGTCGAATAGTGGTTCGGGATGTTACATCAATCACTGGGCGACAACACCCTTGGTGTAACAATGGTCTTCTGTATCAATACGTGGTGTAACAACAACCTGTAACATTATATAGTGTGTATCAACAATCTGCTCTACCCCACTCTAAAACCGATCATCATGACATGTTCACTCCTTAACCTTGTCTTCGCAAGAAACACCTGAAAAAGAGAAGAGCTTACAAAATACTCCTCCAATGCTCACCCTAGTTAGCCACAAAAAGGAATATAGTATTGTAATATTCAACAAAACATCACAAAATAACATGACAATAGAATAGGTTGTATAAATGAGAAAAAGGGTGATTAAAGTGTGAAGTTTCATGGGCTTGGAGGAAAAGAGGATCAAACTGGGGAAAGAAAGTGTAAAAAATAGGTATAAAAGTCACACCCAACATCTCCCCCCAACTGAAGCAACTGCATGTCCCCATGCATAACCTCAGCTTCCCCTGCTATACCCCTGATGCAAGTATGTAAATTGTAAGCACCAACAATGTCTTCACCTAGAGCTCTGTACCCCTGAGTAGCCATGAACTGTCGCAACCAGGATTCTTCTTCATAGTCGCATACGTGGTATTCTGACTGATATTATTCTATTGGTAACCAAATCAAAGGAAATTTAAATCCAACTCCGATCCAGAATTCCCCCAATGTCTGCACTACCTAAGCATATTCGGGCACCTGTGTAACAACAACCACAAAATTTCAATATTCAAAAGGATCTCCTTCTTGCAACTCAACGCTACAAGCCTCGGTGCACTTAAGGCACCCTACTAGCGCTTGAATTTCCATCTGTGAGTGTAAATTGAGGCAAATCCTCACAATCCTCTTCCTATAGGCGGCTAAATGTTCCCTAAACCCTGGGGTGCTCGGGAACATATTAAACTCACGCTTGAGTTCATAAACCATCACTGGTTCTTCTCTAACCCGTAACACTACCCTTTCTTCATTATTTTCGGCTGATTTCATGGCCATATGCCATTCGATTTGGTTTCTCATAAATGAAAGAAAAGCCCGAAACTACAAATCTCCCATATAGGAAAATACACTTGCTACCATTTTTGTGTTGACATACTCACACATTATGTTATGCAAAAATAGCTCGCAAAGCAAGCTATGTTCATCAAAATCGCAAGTGCGAAAAATTTCAAGAAAAGTTCGGGTAGAAGAACCCAAAAAAGGCCTGTTCTCAAAGACTGCTTTTAACTGAAATAAATAATAAAGTTCCTAGGGGAACACTGGATACGATAGGGAAGGCCGCCTTCATGCTGGGAGGTTCAAGGCAAGATCACGAAGCTTTGTCTTGTCATCTGTCAGATCCAGGACCTGCCGTTGTAACAACTGCAACTGTTCGTCCTTTTTCTTCATGGCTTCCTTATGTATCTGTGCTTCCCATTCTCTCTCCCTATCTTCCTTTAACCATTTCTCCTTGAGTGAATCCATCATCCTTTTGTGTGCCTTGAGAGAGATCACCCCCTCTTGTAGAGAGAGCGCTTGCTGCTTCCATTTCTGTAGCTCTGGTAACAACAACATTCTCTTAGAGCACCATCCTTCGTCAGGACCCGATGTTCTCCCACATGCACTAAAAATCGAGGTTGTAACAGCCTCCTGAGGGTGAAACTGCTCCATTTTGGCTGGTGGTTCTTGTGTAACAGCGACGTCATCAATGGATTTTTGTGTAAGAGTTTCTTTCTCTCCTTAATCAGCTTCCAACTCCACTGCTGGTTCTTGTGTAATAACAATGTCATCCACAATTTCTTGTGTATCATTTTTCCCTTGGTAAGCTTACATCTCCATTGATGGTTCTTATGTAATAGCAGTGTTAACCACAGGTTCATGGATATCAACTTCTTCTTCTTTCCCTTGGTTGAACTCTATCTCCGCTATTGGTTATGGTGGTATAGCAGTGTTAACCAAGGGTTCCTATGTATCAACTACCAAATTAATTTCTGTGGACTGCGCCGTCTCAAATACTGGTCTTTGTGTAACAACAACGTCTTCAATGGGTTTTTGTGTGTCCCAGGATTCAATTTGTGTTTCCCTCAAGATGGTGTCTGCTGCATAGACTCTATACCCCGCTGCCACTAGCTTCTTAGCACAAGACGTGCACACAGCACCAGGGACATCTCCCTTCCTGGCCCTGTCTATAGCCTCGGCCAAAGTGTCTAACCCTGGGGCTCTTGCCTCTACCTTCTCCTCTGCTAATTATTTCCTTAGCTTTCCATTCTCTTTTTCTAAATTTTCAATTTTTAACAGCAAGGATGGAGTTTCATTCTTGCGAGGTGAGGAAGGTTCCTCCGGCTGAGCCTGCTCTTCATCCTTCTGCTCTACTGTCTCCTCGTTCTTCTTAGACATGAATGGGGAGTCTGGGTGCCCACTAACCCTTATTCTCTATTTTGGCCACCTATCACCAATTGGTTCGTCAAATGGCCTCTTTCCAACCCTTACTTCGAGGGTTGGGGCTACTCCTTGGTTGCCATCGGAGCCTCCTCAAACATCCTAGTTTGTTCCCTGCAGGTAGTTCTGGCCTTCTTTCTCATGAATTCCTCTCAACTCCCGCCTTGGCGACTTAGGGCGTCCAACATAATAAGCTTGATGAGGCCATGGTTTGTGACACATGTTTCTGGATGCACAACTATTTTTACGACCACAGACATATGCTTGATGTTTTCCAGCAAAAAGTAGGGAATATTTATCAGCTGTCGATGCCGAAGGTGGTTTAGCAATAGAAAGTGGTAATTGATTATTTCCCTTCCCTCACAGGTGATAGACTTGATGAGGTAAAGGGCAGCATCGTCCCATTGTTGGGGAAGTGACAACTTGTCAATCCCTCCCCTTTCTTCACCAGCTGTTCCTCCCCTTGGAGGAAATCCTCCTTCAAGGAGGGGTAATTAACTTTCTTGTTAAACCACCTTTTTCCTTCTACTGTTAATGTCGTCACTCGGGCAATTACCCCTTCTGTAACCTCCAAATTTAATCCCCTAACCTCCATCTGATTTCTCTCTAAATTCTTCACGAACTCCATGGAAATTCCCCCGTCTGATCCTTCTAGCCTCTAGAAGAACTCAAACCAGCCTGCATCTTTAAAAATCTGACATGCTTCGGGGTATTTCTCCAAAGTATCTGTTGACCCTAGTTCATGCCGAATTTCTGCTCCACCATCGCTACACAAATTCAATGTTGTTCTCCTCTCTTTTTTGCTCCTTTAGAAGTTCCGGAGCAGTCAACACACTACTCAGCTATTTCATCCTTGCAACTGTTCTTCTCCACTTCTTTGAGCACTCTGAATGAGGATGCAATGCTCCGGTAGGGGGTAAATGGTAGGGTGATGTAGGTGATAATTTCAAATTAAGATTTGCAATCATGATTGGTGCTGCGCATTAATGTTACCTTATTAATTCTAGGTTATGGGAGGTCTAGTCGGAGGTACAATTCCCTTTTTTGGTATGATCGATCATTAAGTGATAATGATTACTAGATCACCATGCTTTAGTTGTTGTTTTTAAATACTCACAGGTCATGCAAAGGTCATGTCGCCATATAATTCTCCCCCTGGCTTAAATGTGACAACCAACCTCGGTCGTCAAAAGGGATAACATGTTAAATTGCCATAATTAATGAATAAAAGCGTATCACGATATTACCTTTGTATGATATACCTTGGTGACTTGGGGAGAAGGCGTTGGTGGCGAGGCGCGTGAACTTAACTCCGGTGTTCAGGGGAACTACTTTCCGAACCACAATGATTCATGCTGTCTGTTACAATAAATAATTTACTCAGATTATTTCTAGAAGTCGTCAGTTGTTACATATGTAACAACCAAGACGACTGTTATGTATTATTGATTTTCACAAAAGATAAAAACAAAGAAAAAAAGTCATGTAACAACATTATTGTAGATTATGCTTGAAATAACAAATGATGTTATAGAGTGTGTAACAACTGCCACAAAGTGGTTTTCAACTGCTACAAAAATTGTCTGTCTATGCCCAAAAAAGGTTTTCACAGGAAGGTCATTTTTTATTATGTGTTTTTTTAGGAAGGTGTAACAGCCACCAACAACGGTTGGTTTTCATTTGTTACACTTATTGAAAAATTATAATTTTGGCAGCACGGGGGGGCTTTCCCTTGTTCCTATAATCTGAAGATTCGAATAATGTTGACAAATGAATTCCTTGAAGCAGGTTTGTAATATAACCGAAGACGACGCCCATTTGCAAGAAATGGTGTCCTCGCACTATCAATGGTAACCAAATTTACAGTCCCATTGTCAAAGACTTCATCTACCTCATAGGGACGTAATCATCTGGTGCAGATCTTACCCTTGAATTCCTTGAATCTTGAGTCGTATAAGAGAGCCAAATCTCCTTTCTAGAACTTCTTCTTTTTGATGAATCTATGATACCACTTAACTCTCTACTGCTGGATAATATTTGTTTGCTAGATAACATCTAGCCGTTTCTCCTCCAATTGGTTGAGCTGGTTCAACCTCTGCTTTTTTGTTGTAGCCAGATCCAAATTTACCTACAATGCTGTTCTCAATGTCTTGATTTCGAACTCAATAGGGAATAAGGGATTTTTACCATACACAAGTTCATATGGTGAGAATCCTGTGGTATTCCTCCATGTAGTCCTATATGCCCACAACATTTTTGGAAGTTTGTCGGTCCAATTCCTTTGGTGACTGACCACAGTCTTGGTAAGAATCCCCTCAATGACTTTGTTAATGCTTTCCACTTGGTCATTCGCTTGTGGATAATAAGATGTTGTGATTCTATGATGGATTTTTTTATTTTCCAACCAACTTCTGGATCATATGAGATGTAAACTGGGGCCCTCCATCTGTGACTATCTCCCTAGGTATACCAAAACAGACAAAGATGTCTTCAAACAAAAAGTCTAAAACAACCTGCTCTATGGCTCTAGTTAGTGATTTTGCCTCAACACATTTTGTGACATAGACAATGCAGACCAATATGTAAGATTTTAGTCTGGATGAAGGATTAATTGGTCCCACAAAATCCAAGGTCCATTTCTCAAAAGGTTCTAAGACAATTTGGGGTTGTAATGACATCTCATCTGATTGCAGTGGTTGGCACATTCTTTGGCAACTATCACATCCTTTCACGAACTTCTTGGCATCATGACATATTGTTGGCCAATAATACGCTGTTGAAAGGAATTTGTATCCTGTCCACTTGTCTGCAAAGTTCCCTCCACAAGGTTCCTCATGACAAGCCTTAAGGATATCAAAGATATCATCTTCTCTAACAAAATGTCTAATATGAAAATCTGGTCCAGTGTGATAGAGATTCCCATCTATCCAGGTATAGGTAGCACTCTACTGTATGATATTTCTCTTCTCCTTGGAGGACAAATACTGTGGAAACTTCCCTACAACAAGATAACTGGTTATATCTGCATACCAGGGTGAGTAAGTAGAAATAACAAAGAGATACTCATAGGGGAAAGAATCCTCAGTAGGAGTGCAATTATCATCAATAGTTAACCTATAAAGGAAATCAGATACTACATTATCTTTTCCAGGTTTATCGACAATTGTGATATCAAATTCCTGTAACATCAGTAACTAGCGTGTAATTCTACCATTGGTAATTGGCTTATTCATTAAAAAACGAATGACAGAATGGTCAGTGTGTACAAATACTTGGTAACGGGTGATATAATGCAAAAATTTATTGATGGCATGTACTACTGCTAAGAATTCCTTCTCGGTCACTGTGTAATTGAGCTCAACTGGAGTCAAATTTTTGCTTATGTAGTAAATAACATAATGTTTCCTATCCTCTAGTTGGCCCAAAACAACACCTATAGCAATATCAGATGCATGTGTAGCTATGTGAAATGACATTTCCCAATTAGGTCCTTGTAAAACTGGAGCTGCTGATACACAACATTTCAGCTTCAAAAAGGCATGCTGACACTTTCATGTTCACAAAAATTCGACATCCTTCATGATTAAAGAAAATAATGGCAGTTCAATTTTTGAGTTTTTTTTCTATAAATATTTTGTAATACCCTGCATGCCCCAAGAAATTATGTACCTATTTTTGCATCTTGGGAGTTGGAATTTTTAGAATTACCTCTATTTTTACAGCGTCTACCTTGATCCCGTCAGTAGAAATGTAGTGTCCTAGCACGATCCCTTCAGTCATCATCATGTGACATTTTTCAGTGCTCAAAGCAACATTAGTCTGTACACAACGTTCCAACACTTTTTCTAAATTAGCTAATGTTGTTTCAAAAGCATCTCCATAAGGTGTAAAATCGTCCATGAAGATTTCAAGGCAGTCATTCAACAAATCAGAAAAAATTCCCAGTATTTCCCTCTGAAAGGTTGTTGGCACATTGCAGAGTCCAAAAGGGAGTACTCTGTATGCGAAAGCTCCCCAAGGCAAGTAAAGGTCATTTTATTTTGATCCTTTGGGGCAATCTGTGTCTTGTTGTAGCCACTAAACCCGTATAGAAATGAAAAGATTTTTTATTTTTATTTTTATTTTTAATTTATTTTTTAATTTAATTTTTATTTTTTTTCCAGAAAGGGTGTCAAGGACTTGGTCTATAAATGGTAAAGGAAAATGGTCCTTTTGAGTGGCCTTATTGAGTTCTCTGTAATCCACACAGACTCTCCATTTTCCATTCTTCTTAGGAACAATGAGAAGTGAAGACACCCACTGACTGTCAGATATTGGATAAATAAAGTTAGCACTCAGGAGTTTTTGTAATTCTTCCTTCACTACCTCCTTTAGTGCAGGGTTCATGCGGCGCTATGGTTGTCTGACTGGTTTGCAGCCATCCTTCAAATAAATACGGTGAGTGCATAGGTTGGGATGGATCGCTTTCATATCCGTATAGTCCCATGCAAATTCCTTTTTGTAATTTTGTAACAGTTGTAACAATAGTTGGTTTTTCTCAACATTCAAGTTGGGGTTAATGTTCAAAAAATTTCTTGGTTCTATTTCAATTAGATTGCTGTCAGTATTTAGAGTGGTTGTCATTTGTTCAAAATCTATATCTTCTACCTCCTCTTCCTCATTTGAATTTTTTATGGAAGCAACAGAAAGCAAGTTACTAATAAAACCATTAGCAATATGATCTTCTATCTCATCCTTGAAGTACCGGGCTTTCCCCAAAGTGAGGAGCGGTAGGGAAAGATCCAATTCGGGCTCAAACTCATCCCACCAAGGGTCATATAAATCCACATTTGGTTTTGGGGGGTAAAGATTAAGATTATTTGTAGCCTGGCCATCCAAGATCACCATAGATCCAGATCTGCATCCTATAAATGCATCTGTAGTGGCTAGCCAAGGTCTCCCTAAGATCAAAGGATGTCCCCCCAAGTTGGATTTGGGCTGTAAGATAAGAAAGTCAGTCGGATACCTCTAGGAGGCTATTGTGATTACTATGTCCTCTAACACCCCCTCAGGTTTAAGATGAGACCTGTCTACTAATTCGAGTATAGTAGGAGTATGTCTAAGCCCATGTAGCCCTAGGGTGGTAAAGAGGTCCTTTGTCATCACATTAATGGTAGCCCCGAGATTGATCAATGTGTTAGTTATGGGCTGGTCATTAATGTAGATAGTAACCGTAGGGTTTCTTGGAACATTATACTTGGTTAGGAGAGGCTGAGCAGACATTAATTTGGAAAATTTCCCCATCACATGTATGGTAGTAGGTTCTTTAGGCTTCCTCCCAGGTTTCTTAATGCAAAAATCTCATACTGTTTTAGCATAAATAGGTACTTCTTTAAGAGCTTGTAGCAGAGGAATTCGTACATGCAAATTTTGCAACTCCCTAAGAAAATTAGATTCGGGTTGTGAGGCCATTCCAAGCTCAGTTAATCTTTGAGGATACGGAGGATTCCGAGTTATAGTAGTCAAGTCGGCTGTTACAAGTGTATTAGCCTTACCCGAGTTGGCTATTACATGAGTAACAATCATTCACGGGTTGGCTGTTACAGATGTAACAGTTTACTTTCTATCGCCTGTTATAGGTGTAACCATTGCCTCAGGATCTACGGTACCTCCTCTCAAAGGTTCACATTCCTCCTCAGTAATGATAGGGGAGTGATTTGGTTTAATTATCTTATCTGACCGCAATTGAATTTCATTAAGCCCCATGGGGGTAATAAGTTAGGTCTGGAAGGTAGTCAGAGCCTCTATGCCCTGGGCTGCTTTATTGTTCAGGTTAGGGTTAGGTTGCACAGGTCATTGAGGTCACACATGCGGTGTAGGAGTAGGAGTTTGGAAATGAGGTAATTGTTGTTGTTGCTGCATTGGTAATCCAAGTAAAGCTATATTCTGGGCATTTCCTCTCCATTTCTGGTTCCAAGGGTATTGGTTGAGATGGAGGATATTGGATAGAGGGAGATGGGGACCACTGGTTCCAGGGTGAAGGAAATTGTGCTAAAGAAGGAGCAAGATATTGCCATGGATATTGTTGAGTATTATATGCATTGTTCCAAGAATTGAAAGAAGAAAAAAATTGGGACATACTTGGAGGTCCTGGCTACCATGGTCTCCTAGGTGCGATGAAATAAGAGGACTGCACTTCTTCGCTTGATTATCTAAGTACTGCCTTCAGTCTAGGAAGATCTGGACATTGACCTGGCGAATGTTCCAGCTCACAAATATTGCACAAGCTGATGCTGTTCATTTCGCATTCCCTCAAGGGATGTTTCTTTTGGAAATTCAAGTAGAACACAACCAAAGGTGTATCAACTTCTGCTTGTGTTTTCTTGATCTGTGCTATTGTTATCTGGGCAGATAGGGTACTGAGGATCGGTCTTGAAATATTTGAACAAATTCCCAATCTCTACTCTATTTACTCCACCACCTGCAGATTTTTGTATTCGGGAAAAGGCATCTTGAATTGTGCTTCTCCCATTAGACGATCCTCTAGAGCATCTCAGATAGAGATTTACAATTTCAGCGAATGGTTCTTACGATATGTCCCCTTTTCCTAGTAGGTTCAGGGTATCAAGGTGGTCATCCCTCATTCCTCTTATAATTATGGTATTCAAGATCTCATGGTCTACATCATTGTGTTTAGACATCTGCAAATTATAGTGGAACCACTCTACATAGTCCTCCAGGCTCTCATCCTCCTTCTGTGTCATTCTGAATACTTCCTCCCTTAAGTCCCTGGTTCTGCAATAATCTTGGTACTTTGATAAGAATGTCTCCTTCATATCGCTCCATGTTCGAATAGAAGTGGAGCCTAACCCCATGAACCATCTCAAGGCTACTCCTTTTAAAGTAGTAGGAAATAATTTCAGTTTCTGAGCATTTGAGATATAGTCATAACTCCTACATAAGACATCAAATTCAAATAAGAAGGTGTCCGGGTCTTCCACAGTCATCCCTTGAAAGGATGGTAAGGATGATAGAGGAATATTTTTCATGGGAGCTTCACCTCTAATATCCCCAATTGGGAACTCAAAGGTGGTGATAGTAGCATATGTTTTAGCATTGTTGTCATTGTTGTCTCCCATTGCTAATCCTTCTAACCCTTGCTATAACAGACGTTCTTCAAACTGCTCTTGTGATTGTCTTGCAGGTGGATTTGGTGGCTCAGGTGACTCCAGGGTTGGCTGTTTCACCACATTACCTGAATCCGGATATTGATAAACCAATAGGTGCTCTCCTATCTCAGGTTTTTGATGCCCCCCTTAAGTTTCCCCTTGTTCCTCGGTCCTAAAGTTCTGTCTAATTGGATGCTTAATCTTGGGAGTGTGTTTGCTAGCTTTAGAATGGTATGGACCTGAGATAGAGGAATTAGAGGTTTCTGTCCTTGTTATGGGAGTAACAACTTTTTGTGGCCCTATTTTCCTTACATCCCTTAGAGAACTTGATTTTTGCCTTGGGAGATTAGTTCCTGGATAAATGTTTTCCTTCCCAAATCTACACTCTTCCTTTCCTTTTTACGACCCGTTTTTCCTGTGATTAATTAGAGTGGGGGTAATTTTGGTATTTCTATAATTCCTACAATTGCAAACATGGACCCTATGTGTATTGATTCACACCCTAAGTGTCTCAGTCTTCGACAGTGGTGAGCCCGCTTAGGTATGTTAGAGTGATGCGTAGGTTCTTACCTCTCGTCTTACCGCCCAACAACTGAAGAGCTAAAGACACGCTAGAAAAAACACCAAAATGCCACACCCTAAGTGCCCTAGTGATCACAATGGTGAGCCCGACCAGGTGTGTTAGAGTGATGTGCATGTTCTTACCTCTCGTCTTACCACCCAACAATTATGGACTAGGAACACTCTATCATCAAACAAACGACTTGGCTGAATGTATTGTCCACTGCCATCCCCGAAAACAACACCAAAATGTAGTGCTGTTTTAATCAATCCTAATTGACCAAGACTGCAACATTTAATTGTCAACCCAGGGTAGGTCTTGCTGTTTCAATGGAGTTCACATTGTTTGTGCCGATACACTACAACCAAGAATGAAAAATAGAAAGAAACAATAAAGGATGTCGCTGAATCAATTGCATAAATTAAATCATTCATGTAGAAATTAAAACACTCCACATAATTGAAGTCACACTTCACAAGTACTAGAGCAAGGGCGAGCCACACGATAAGCTAATGACTACACCAGCTAGTCACTATCATTCTGTTTAATAAAACTAGTGTAACATCATAATATAATCTGGAACAAAAGCGGATGTATTTCACAATTTATACAACAACAGAAAACCATGCGACAATAAAAGAAACAATAATATACAACTACTTCTACCGCTGCAATCCATGCTAAAGAAGAGGGCCCTTCCTCCCTAGCAGCGGCGCAGGAATAACACAAGATTAGTTAATGAATCAGATGAAGCGAAGTAACAACATCACTGTAGTGAATTTAATATTAAAAATAATTCAAAGTTACAAGATCAGAGTAACAATGCTTTTCTATATTCCGTCCTTGTACATGAGAAATTGAGTTTCTTTTATAATTATTACATGTATGAAATCAAGAATAGATCAGTGATTCTCATGCTGATCATAAAATAGAACTAGTTATAACCTATTTCTAAATACAAATACTTCTCAGATACATTGGTTAAGATTGCAACCACTTAGGTATGTTGCTTCTAAATAAACAATTCATAACACCCGACAACTGTTGTGTGGAATAGTACCCACGACTTTTCCAGCTACGGTGCAATAGCATCCTGCGGTCGAACAACGGTGCAGGATGTAACAACAATCACTAGGAGAAATCACCCTTGATGTAACAATGGTCTTCTGTATCAGCATGTGGTGTAACAGTAGCTTGTAACATCATACAATGTGTAACATCAATCTGCTCTACCCTGCTCTAAAACCGATCAGCACAACATGTTCACTCCTTAACGTTGTCCCCACAAGCAACACCTGAAAAAGAGAAGAGATTCCAAAATACTCCTCCAATGCTCACTATTACAGGTCAATTTGGGCACATCAATCCCGACTTCCAGATCCGTATTATTAGGGTCCATCAAGCCCTAATTCAGTTGTTTTCATTCCCTAATGAGGTCAACCTACATCATGCTTGCCTCCCAAGAGTTTCCATGACACCATTCATCCAAAAAGTGTCCCTAAGGAGATCAACACAGGTATCCTTCTATCAGGAAGCATTGTAATGCAGAAACTGCACTGACTGGGTGCGCTGCAACACATTTAGCCTTTGTTTCACCTGCGCTAAGCGAGATTCATCGAATTTTTTAAATGAATCCATTAGATTCCTCATCCAATGGATACTTCTGGAAGTTTCCAGGTTGGTTGAGCTTGCATTTGGATGAGGAAGGGGATGAATGAACCTCAATCCATTATCCCTTCCTCCATGGAACCACTTCCCAATTTTGGCAGAGCATTCATGAGGGCCATTAATGGCTTAACATCCTCCATTCAGCTATAAGTTGATCAAGCATTCAAAGGCTGATCTAGTTTGGAATTTCTTGAGCTAAGGAAATGTTGTTTGAATGAGATTAGTAAGAGTATTGTAATGATGTCGAATTGTTGCTTCATGAGGAGGGAAGGGATCGAAACTGGAAGGAAGAAACTGAATTAAGCATGAACATTCATGGGTTGTAATCTTTCCTTTTATCAATAAAGAATTCAAATCTTTTTCCATTCATTTGCTTATATGATGTATATCATATTCTGGATTCTATGATATGTTTAATTAACAGATCTTTATTGTATGCTTTGATAGGTTTCTGTCTCGGCTTGTGTGCAGCTACTTTCCAAGCAAGTTAAGTACATAAAGGAGCAGTGGAATCGGTCAAGGGAGAGAGGGAGCAAGTGAAAGCTAGAGGTTGGTTTCCCTTCTTACCTCTCTTATCTGTTGGCTAAAGAAAAGGTAGCGAATTACTTTGATTGTTGTTTTAGACTAGCTACTAAGTCTAGAGGGTTAGGCATTTGATAAAACACTAAATTTTCCCAAAACAAATTGGCGACTCCACTGGGGATCGTTTTCCCTTCTAGTAGCTTATCCACCTCCTTAGACACCTTGACATACTTGTTGTGATTCAGCCTTTTGAATTGAATTTTGGTCAAAATTTGAGGTTAGATGACTCTTGAGTGGTCTAACAGGAATTAGTGCAGGCTAGCCTTAGAGATAGTGCGTTGCAGCGCAGTTAGGCCTTCTTTGACCTGCGCTGATTAAGCTTGGAATATTTTAATTAGCGCAGTTTGGTCCTCTTTGACCAGTGCTGATTTGTGCAGATTGGCCCTCTTTGACCTGCATTGATCAATTTTGAAATCATTGAAATCAACGTAGTCTTTAGTAAGAGCCAATGCTCTGCAGCGCAGTTAGATCCTCTTTGACCTCTGCTGATCAACCTTAGGTTAAATTCCCACCTTTGGATTGGGTTTTTGCCAAAATTCTTCTGATTGCTTGCTTGCTAAATATCAATGATGTATTATCTCTGAAAATAATCTTTTCATCTCCTTAGTCAGCCAACCCTACTTTGATTGGATTGATTAATGTTTCTTTAATGTTTTCTTTGTCATTATCAGTGTATAGTCAAAGTTAGTTTTTAGTTGATTGATCTTTGTCGAAATAAAGTGTCGTAAAATCTCTTTTCTTTCAAAAGTTGAATTGTTGTAAAGTCTTCAGTCATGAAAGATCGATTGATTGATGTGTGCATTTGATTTGTATTTTCATTTAAAGAGTCGAAAATCTTCATTTCTTTAAAATCAAAAGTGTCATATAGTCTTCCTTTCCCTTTAAAAGAAATTGTCGCAAATCGTTATTTTTTATGAAAAGAGTTCTGAATCATTTGTGCATTAGTTTTTCTTATTGCATCATTCACATTAAGAGAAACTGAAAAGAAATACATGCAATTTGCATTTTAGAGTTTGAGTTTGTGAATGCTTGAAAGGAATGGTTTAGGGAATCACATTAGTTTGTGCTCTTTGCTGCTTGTTCAAAAAGTACTTGTATGCTCTATCCCTCATAGCTAGGATTTTCATTGTTGAAATTAAATGGAAAGAGTGCTTCTCATTCTAGTTGCATTCTTAGGAATTTCGAGAAACATCTCGTGGTGAACCTTCAAAGGAAAATTTTAAGCAAGATCAACTTAAAATTTACATCAATTAATCTAATAACACATTGGAACTTAACGAAAAACATCTAGAGGTCTAGGCTAGAGACGTGTTCCGGCGTCTTTAAACCTAGTGGCTATCGTTTTCACTGAGGTTGGGTGATTCCTCCTCTCTGATTTGAGAAGTGCTAGTACGGACTTGTGCTCCCTATACCGTCGAGTATATGGTGGGAGACCCCAATAGGTTGAAATCCTTTATCCCTAGGAAGCCGAGTCTGCCACCTTATCAATCGCAATGCATCAAACACAACATTCAGGAAGATTGACTATCGTATGTAAAGTTCTTGGTCATTTCTCTTTCATTTATCACCAAGGTGTATATTGCAGTTTTGCATTTTTTTTGGTAAACCCTCTTGTCTAGAATCTCTAGAGTAGTCACTTTCATTCCTTTTTGACTCTTTAAAAGAAAAGGATCATCTGAGCACTTGTCCTTTCAAGCTCATTAAACATCGAAGGCGACTAGAGTAATCTTTTGTTTTTTCTCGACTCTTTAAAAATGAAAAAGCAAAGTTGTGTTCAAGTGTCATAAAAATTAATTGACTGTGGATAACATCCTCCACGCTCACTTCTTAGTTGATCTTAGGTTGAAACATATGGTGACAAATCCAGAGTCCACCGGTTAAGGAATTCCTTTTGATGGGAATCCTAGTCCTTTTCCTCCATTTGGAAATATTGGTGCTCCATATATGGCTACATTGTCCCTTCCGGGATTTACCATTGGTTTGCCAGTATGGTTGTTTTCAACCTCCTTGGTTCAAAATGTCGTGATTTCTCCGCAATCGAGTACTCCTCCAACTGGATAAAATCAACCTTCAGTTGACCCTAAAGTTGACCCTTTGCCTTCTTCCTCGGTTATTTCTTCCTCCCCTTCTTCCTTTTCGCCTGGTGAAAATATTGGTACTAGTAACCAGGTGGTTAAGAAGAAGAAGAAGGGGAATAAGAATAAGAAGAAGCAAATTCAACAGAGTGCCAACCAAGAAACCATTGCTTTGAATGCAACATCGGATGAGAAACCGTCCATCAAGCCTCACAAAGTTCAATATCCATGCAAACTTTGTACGGGAAACCATCTTCTTCGAAGTTGTCCTGATATTCCTCAGATCTTAGAAGAATGGTCTTCTCATTCACATCATCCTATGTCATCAACCTCTGGAGATCATGTTGGTGACACACCATCAACTAGTGGTAGTAAAGTTCATGGAAAGAAGGGTAAAGTTAAGTTTCCATGTAGGTTATGTGAAGGGAATCATCCCATTCACCTTTGTCCCTATATGGATGAAGCAAAAAAAGTGTTGGGTAACCGTCCTGCTTCACCGTAGCGACTTCCATCTGGTTACAGGAAACCATCCTTAAATCCTTCACTAGTTGATGATTTGACTGACCAGAATCAACCATATGGTCAAACCCACTCTCTCTGAAAGTGAATCCTATGAGTCTATACTTGACCCAAATGAATAGGTCGAGGTAATAGTTGACCTGATTTCACCTTAAGCTAATTGTACCTTTCCCGAAGGGAGTGAAAATGATACCACTCAAGTTCTTTTTGTTTCTTCAGATTCTAATGAGCTTGGGGGCAATCCCCCTATTCCATCAAGACAGGAGGAAAATCCTCCCGTTCTTGTAACTCAAGGGGTTAATTTTCCTGTTTCTATGGTACCCCCTCCAAGTAGTCTAGTCACTTCCTTTGATTGGAATCGACTAGTAGGGTTCCTCCTTCCTTCTTATGTGCCTTTCCATATCATAGTACAAGTTTGTAGTATGATTGTGTCTGGCACCATTATAGATGAAGGTGCCTCAGTGAGTATCCTTTCCTCAATTGCTTGGCAAGCGCTTAGTTTGCCACTATTTGTGCTAGTTACCCTGAATCTGTTGGCTTTTAACAGACGAACAAGTCAACCATTAGGGATTCTCCGTCAGTTACCCATTACTTTGTGAGGAAAAATCGTTTATCTGAACTTGATGGTAGTCCTAGGCCCTTTAGATTACAATTTACTTCTTGGGCGCGGCTATGTTTACGACATGGGAGTTATTGTTTCAACACTCTTTCAAGTGATTTGTTTTCCGCATGAAGGCAGAATTGTCACCATTGAATAACTTTCATTTACTAGTCCAAATATGGCTCCTAGTCAACCATCTTCCTAAATGGCCATTTATACCAATGGTATCATCCCCGCCACAGGTTAATTATGTGGCAACCTATTCCATACCTACATCAATTGACGATCAATTCAGTGATGTTGTACATCATTTACTAGGGGCATTAGAACCAGATCTCTCCTTCATGACCTCTTATGAGTTGTGATCAAGGGTCTCCAAGGATAGTTTTTTGTCTCGTGTCAACCTCGTTAAAAAATAAAACAAGGGGCATGAGGATAGTTTGTTGTCTTGTGTCAACCTCGTTAAAAAAATGAAACAAAGGAGCACGAGGATAGTTCTTTTACTATGTAAGCCTCGTTAAAAAATGAAACAGGTCCATGATGACAGTTCTTTTACTGTGTCAACCTCGTTAAAAAATGAAACAGGCCAATGAGCATAGTTCCTTGTCTTATGTCAAGCTCATTAAAAAATGAAACAAGGTCCCCTAGAGCAAAGTTCCAAGTCGAGTCTTTGAGTAGATCTCGTAAAATCCCAGTCGAATCTTTCACTTGATCTCGTAAAAGAACCTTCATTCCATCCACTTGATATCCATGAGTAGTCTACTTAGGTGAATGTAATGAAGCTTGGGGGGCATGCACCTAGTGGTAAACTTAAGTTTCCCTGTAGGTTATGTGAAGGGAATCACCCCATTCACCTTTGTCCCTATCTAGACGGAGCCAAAAGGTGTTGGATAACCATCCTGCTTCACTGCAACGACTTCCATATGGTTACACGAGACTCTCCCTTTCATCATGCTGGGGGCATGTAAACCAATCTCAAGCATAGTTTTTTTGTTTCAAGCTTGTGTAAAAATGAAATTGAATCCAAGCATAGTTTGCTCGTTTCAATCTTGTGTAAAAATGAAACTAAATCCAAGCATAGTTTGTTTGTTTCAAGCTTGTGTAAACATGAAACCAAATCCAAGCATAGTTCCCTATGGTTCAAGCTTTTCTAAAAATGAACCCATTTCCATTTCAACCCTCGTGATTGCCATCCTATCATCTTTTTCCATCAGATGAGCCTTGGTTGTTTTCATTCCATTGCCACCATCTGTAGTGCCCCGCTTTAGTTGTGACAATGATATGTCATTAACATTTATTTAGCCCTAAGGCCCACACTTTATTTTTTGAGGACCTCAAGTTGAGGATCTGGACATATGACTCTATTATTAGTGGTTGTGATATTAGTGGTTGTGATGTTTACGTATGTTCTCCATTGATATTATGATGAAGATAGCGTTAATGGTTATGTATGTATCTATTGGTATTATGATGATTGTAGCATTAATGGTTATGCATGTTCTCTATTGGTATTATGATGATTGTAGCATTAATGGTTATGCATGTTCTCTATTGATACTATGATGATTGTAGCATAAATGGTTATGTTTGGTCTCTATTGAATTTATGATGATGATAGCAGTAAAGGATATGTATGCTCTCTATTGATATCATGATGATGATAACTTTGATGGATAGGTATGTTTCCATTGATGTTATGATGATGATAGCCATGATGGATGTGCCCCCCATGTTACCTACTTGCATTAGTTCTGGTTCACAATGAGCAATGATGCGAATGACTAGGTGATGTTAATGATGCTATTATGACAATGAATAACACTGAGAAACCTTGTTACTGATGATTATTGAGTATGGCAGGAAACCATCAGAGGCACTCGCATATGACGAGTTGATGACACCTGGTTTGATGAAAATTTATATTATTTTATCTTTGAAATTCTAAGTCAATTTTGAAACCTACTATATATGTTTATCTATATTCTGATGATATGTTAGTGATTGTAGGCACATATTAGTTGCTTGGCTGAATGACTCACATATGGGTGATGGGGTTGTACAATTGGATGGAACTACATGGGAGGGGTGGGGCAGTGTCCCTAATCTCACCCACTAGCACTCCCACCATGACTTGGGCTGGAAAGGTTGAAAAATCTTCGCCTTTAAGATCACGATGTCATGAGGGTAGGTCCCAAAGTTGGGTCGCTTATGAGGATTTTACCGAGGGACGCGCATCAAGGTGGATTCCTTGATCCCTGACACCATTAGTCTCACTATAGCAGGCAACATAAGAGATGATAGTGGTCTCTGTCGTTGCACCTATACTTTCCCCTCGTAGTCACTGAATGTTTGAAGGGCAAGTGGCATGCCACCCTTGGAACCTCAAGGGAATTTCTTGAAGGACACGACCAACATGGCACCCTTGGCATCACAAATAAAATGTTAGGCATGGCACCCTTGGAACTTCAAAGGAATTTCTTGAAGGGCACGACCAACTTGGCACCCTTGGCATCACAAATAAACTGTTAGGCATGACAACCTTGGAACTTCAAGGGAAGTTCTTGAAGGGCACAACCAAACTTGGTACCCTTGGAATCATTAAAAATAAATAAATTAATAAATATAATCAAGATATGAAAACCAAGTAAATTCACATCAACGACAAATGATGTTAGAAACCGAGGTAATTAAATCAAGAATAAAACTTGGGTTAAGAGGATTGTAGGAAGAAATAAAATATTTTACCTAAAAAACTCTACCCTCCCCATGCTGGAAAATATTAGGTAGATAATGTAGCTCAATTAGGTAAAAAGGGGAAAGAGGGACATAAATGTAAGGATAATTAGTAATCCTAAAATAGTTAAACCTAATTAAGGGAAAAGGATGGTGAATTAAAATAAGATTAATAAATTAAATTTTAGAGAAATTTAGAGAACCTTAATGTGGCAACAACCAACATAAGAATATTCATCTAAGAGATAACTTGAGTTAAATTAGGGAGTAGATAGGGGGATCAAATCTTGACTTATCAATTGCATTTAGTATTGAACACAAATTAAGGAGTAAAAAGGGGGATCAAGAGGCAACTAGGAGAAGAAATAGGAATCTTGTTGAGGTGGGGAAAATATTAGTTTTAAATTAAAAGTTAAGTAAATAATTTTGGAGACCCTTGATGAGAGAGTGACACATGGGTGGGTGAATAATCAAACAATTGAATTATCAAAAATAATTAATTATGCATGACATGCCAAGTGTCACCTATGAGGACTCCTATAAAATAAGGGGCAAGCCGTGGGAGAAGGGACTTTTGGGGACCCTATTGTTGGATGGATGAGAGTATGTTAGAGTAGTGACTATGAACTATAGTGAGTTTGGTGAGGTAGAGGACTTTAGAGAGGGGACTCTTGAGCTAAGGAGTGCTCTCTTCTACTATGATCCAGATTTAAATAGGAACACAATAAAATATAGAGATAACCATAAAGACAGATATGCAGCGGAAATAATACTTCATTTCATTAATGGAAAATACTGAAATATGCTTACAAATAGAAATAGAAATAACCCAGCTAGGGCGATGGTAGCTTATCTCTGAGAAGAGATGTGTCGGCTACATGCCTCCGAACTGTTCCGAACTGTCTTTACAACGAGGCTCGAAGGCCTATATATTATTGAGAAACAATGGAAAACCCTTCACATTCCAAAACCTAACCCTAGAATATGAAACGCCAAATTGTGGGTCCCGTTTTGGGGTGAGTTGGATAGCCAACTTCCCGGGGTCGCGAATTGGTCATATTATCTCCGTTTGACGCGCATGATAGCCCGTTGGAAAGATCTCTCCGAGGACTACGACGAAAAAGATGATTTTTATCAGAAAAATCGCTGGCGGTAGATTTCCCAAAAAACGTCGTTTAGGGCCTCAAAACGGCTCCGGAAGTTCAGGACCCGAAAAACTGCTAAAAATAGTAAGTTGTGCTACAATTAAGGAAACTGAAAATGCTGAGAGAAACAATGGTGGGGGTCCAGGTGGACTTGGCAGGTGGCCACCAAGATCCACCTGGATCATTCCTCCCCCCTTAGGAAGCAATGGTCCCCATTGTGTTGAGTTCCTCCATGAGATGAGGAAACTTTTACTGAACTTGGTCCCCGGTGAACCACTTGCCCTGGTGAAGGAGTTGGCCTGCTTTGACAACTCGATACAGTTGGATATTCTGTTGGCGAGTGTTCTTGACCTGTGTGTCCATGATCCGATCAGTTGCAGCTTTTTCCATGCAATCTGCATTTAATTCTGTGGGTGTGAGCTGTTTTGCAATGTCAGATGTGTCTAGCAATGGTGGAAAGTATGGCCGAAGGCGGTCCACATTGAACACTGGGTGTAGGCCAAGGAATGGGGGAATGCTGAGCTCAAATGCATTGTCTCCCACAGCCTTAATAATGGTGTAAGGACCATATCAGAGTGGTCTCAGTTTCCGATAGGCTCCAGTAAGGCGTTCCTTTTGCAAATGCAACCAGACTTTGTCGCCCACTTGAAACTTGTGTGGCACCCGATGTTGATCATGTCGCTGCTTGTACTTGGCATTTGATTTTTCTAGAATGTCATGGACCTGCTGGCGAATATGTTGGATGTGCTCAATGAAGCTGGTTGCCTTATCTGTTTCGGACTGGACATGAGCTGAATCTGTGTGAGTAGCTGCAAGTGGCATGGCCACATCAATGGGGCATAGTGGCTGGAATCCCAGGCCCACCTGAAAAGGGCTGTGGCCCGTCGAGCTATGAAGAGCTCGATTGTAGCTGTGCTGAACATAGGGGAGGCTCTCGTCCCATGTGCATGGATGCTTTGAGTTGTACATGCGCAGAATGTGTACAATCATCCGATTGACAACCTCTGTCTGGCCATCAGTTTGAGGATGGAAGGCTGTGGACTTAGTGAGTTTGGTGTCCAGCATTGACCAGAGATTGGACCAAAATGTACTGAGGAACCGACTGTCCCGATCT
The DNA here is from genome assembly GCA_031772625.1 of Pinus tabuliformis. NCBI lineage: Eukaryota > Viridiplantae > Streptophyta > Pinopsida > Pinales > Pinaceae > Pinus > Pinus tabuliformis. The sequence goes on from CM062813.1 coordinate 593,270,062, forward strand.
GAGATGATAGACTGTGGGATCCCAAAGTGCACCCAAACTCGTTCAAAGAAGAGTTTAGCAGTGGCTTCTGCTGTGATATTCTTCTTGCAGGCCGCCATAATGGCCATCTTCGAGAACCTGTAGACGACCACAAAAACACAATCGTTTCCATGCTTAGTGGAAGGAAGGCTTGACATGTAATCCATGGAGATGGATTCCCAAGGTCGACTAGGGGTAGGCAGTGGGGTATAGAGGCCTTGCTTCTTGATGGTTGGTTTGGCAATGGCACATGAAGTACATGATCTGATGTATTTCCCGACATCTTGTCGAAGATTTGGCCAATAGAAATACTTTTGCAGTACTGCCACCGTTTTCTCGACCCTGAAATGCCCAACAGCCCGACTGTAGTGTGCTTCCCAAATCATCTTGGCACGCTCGCTTGAAGGAACACAAAGGTGACCCAGGTGGCATAACAGGGCATCTTGGAGATGAAAATCTGGAACATGCCGACCCCCCAAGAGTGTCTAGTATGTGTGGCCAAATTCTGGGTCACTTTTGTAGAGAAGTGGCCAATCAGAAGTCTCGTGCCCACAAGAGTTGAGCACGGTGGTTAACGCCATGATTGGTGGTCGACTGAGGCAATCTGCAACATTATTGGTGCTTCCCTTTTTATACTTGATATTCAAATGGAACTGTTGCAGATATGTAGACCACTTCTGATGGCGATCATTCTGCAATTTCCCTTGGGTCTGTATGAACTGCAGGGGTCGGTGGTCTGTGTGGATGACCGTTTCCTTCCCCAAAATGTAATGCTTCCATTGTCGGTAGGCCTGCACAATGGAATACATCTCTTTATCATAAGTGGAATACTTCCGAACTGTGTCTGAAAGTGTTTCACTGTGATATGCCACTGGATGCCCGTGTTGAGTAAGGACTGCCCCAATAGCATAGTCAGAGGCATCTGTCTCGACCTCAAATGGTTGTTGTAAATATGGTAACGCGAGCACCGGTGCCGTGCAGAGGCGATCTTTCAACTCTCTGAATGCCTTCTGTTGAGATGCAGACCAGAAGAATTTCGCTTTCGCTCCTCCCTTGGTGACTTGACTCAAGGGCCAAGTGATATGAGAAAACCCCAACATGAACCTGCGGTAGAAGTTGGCAAGACCTAGAAAGCTGCGGAGCTCCGTCAGAGTGGTTGGAGATGGCCAATCCCGAATGACTTGGATCTTGGCTGGATCTTCATGCACCCCCTGTTCATCAATAATGTATCCCAGATACTGAACCTGAGTCATGCCAAAAGTGCATTTCTCCAAATTGGCACATAGCTTGTGTTGCCGCAGTGTTTGAAGAACCTGTCGGATGTGGTGGAGGTGCTCTTCCCAACTCTGGCTGAAGATCAGAATGTCATCCAAGTATACCACTACAATGAGTTGGTGACTGGCCACAAGATGTCATCCATTAGCCTCATGAAGGTTGCAGGAGCATTCGTCAATCCGAAAGGCATAACCAACCATTTGAAGAGGCCCTCCTTGGCTTTGAAGGCAGTCTTCCACACATCAGAGGGTTCGATTGATACCTGGTGATATCCTGACTTCAGATCGATCTTGCTGAAATATTTTGCCCCCTTTAGTTGGTCCAAGAGGTCATCAATCCGCCGGATCGGGTACCTATTACGGACAGTGATCTTGTTCAGCGCCCGATAGTCAATACAGAGTCTCCAAGTCCCATCCTTCTTCTGTACCAACACGATCGGGCTCCCACAAGGTGATGAACTCGGACGGATGTGACCTTTCTGCAACAGCTCCTGAATCTGCCTCTTGATTTCATTGTTCTCTAGAACGGAGCGCCGATAAATTGGTCCATTGGGTAGCGGCGCACCTGGGGTCAGATCGATGGAGTGCTTGACTTGACAGTGCAGAGGAACCCCTGCGGGGAAGGTGAAGATGTCCTCGTACTCCTTCACAACCTTATCCATCTGTAGTTGTCGTGCGGAGGGGTATTGTCTGGAGGCCATGGCTACTGTCTTATTCTTTCCTTTTGGGCGTATCATCAGGAAAACAAACTTCCCAGTCTTGGAAATGAGCTTACTGCATTGTTTTGCAGTAATCAAAGAGATGGCGGTAGGTGGTGCTACCTCTGGTATCCTGTACAACTTATTTCCCAATGTAACAATAACAGCACGGGACCTTGATTCATACACAGCATGTCGCTTCCACAAGTATGGTTGTCCTAATAATACATCACAAACTTCAAGGGGAGCAATGTCACAAAATACCTCATCCGTGAAGGGCTTGATGTTGTACGGAAGGCGACACTGCTGGCTCACGCGAAGATCCCGTCCTTGGTGAAGCCACCCGATGGTCTATGGTTGTGGATGTGCTGTGGTCGGCAAGCCCAACCGCTTCACGACCTCTGCCGAAATGAGGTTATTTTGGCTCCCGCTATTGACAATGAACTGTAGCGGGGAGCCCTTTACCCACATCTGGGAGTGGAAGAGACGCTCCTCCTCTTCTGGACCTTTGAGTTCATTTTTCTGGATCTTTGCGGTAGCAACAGTGGTGTTGGGATCCGCGTCAATGATCTGCTTCCCTTTGTCAACCCCCTTGTCGGGTTCTGACTCAGAGTCGGAACATGCATCTGATTCTGGAACCTTTAGTTCAGCCACTAGTGACTGCTTGGCTCGACACTCACTGGTGTTGTGAGTGGAGCTCTTATGGAACTCACACCATTTTCCCGTGTCCTTTTTCGTCTTCACGGTGCTGTTCTTTGCCTGCAGCTTTGGCGGGTTGTCTTGGGCTGCTCTGCCTTGGCTTTGTCCTTTGTTCTGTGTTTTAGGGGCACCTTTCCCTTGCTTCAGATTCACAGATCCAAAGTCTCGCTTCTTTTGTTTAAACTTCTGCTCGACCTTGACGGCATATCGATACGCTGTGCCGAGCGAGGAGATGTTCAGGAATTGTATTTCTTCCTGGATGTACTTGTGCAGGCAACCGCGGTATTTGAGTATCAAATGCTGCTCCGTATCATTGATACCCAGCTTTGTGCGAAGGGTATGGAAAATATTGGTGAACTTCGGCACATCTTGGTCCCTTCCCTGCCGCAACGTGGTCCATTTTATGTATTCATCCTCATAGCTTCCGACAGGGTAGTACTGCTCCTTGATGGCATCCCGGAATGAATTCCAGGTGGGTGCAGCTGAAAATAGTGAGCCAATATTTTCATCCTTCTGCTCGCAGTAGGTTTCCCACCAGTCCTTGACGTGGGGCTGCTTTGAGAAGAGAGAAAACAATATTTTCCCGACTTGAAAATTCATGAACAGAAAAATAACCCTCAAGCAGATTTAACCATTTATCTACAACATTTGCGTCTATCTGACCCTCAAATATGGGGATTTCAAAATTAACTTGTACCTTAAAGGGCGTGGCATTTCCAGAGTAGCTGCTGGAAGCCGATGCGTCGCTTCTGGGTAGCCGCTGAAGGATTTGGGCAAAACTGTCCATCATCGCGTTCCGTTGTCGCTCGAGGGCTTCTTCGAGCAAGATTTTGATAGGATCTCCTGCCCCCTCATCTTTCTTCTCATCTGCCATAGGAGGCCGTCGGGATCTGCGAGGCTGGTCTCACAAAGGTTTGACCAGTTCAAGCCCTAACTCCTTATATCCCGACCTCGTTGGGGACATGCAAAGAAAAGCAGAGAAAAAGCAGACCACTCTGATACCACTGATCCGGATTTAAATAGGAACGCAATAAAATATAGAGATAACCATAAAGACAGATATGCAGTGGAAATAATACTTCATTTCATTAATGGAAAATACTGAAATATGCTTACAAATAGAAATAGAAATAACCCAGCTAGGGCGATGGTAGCTTATCTCTGAGAAGAGATGTGTCGGCTACATGCCTCTGAACTGTTCCGAACTGTCTTTACAATGAGGCTCGAAGGCCTATATATTATTGAGAAACAATGGAAAACCCTTCACATTCTAAAACCTAACCCTAGAAGATGAAACGCCAAATTGTGGGCCCCGTTTTGGGGTGAGTTGGACAGCCAACTTCTCGGGGTTGCGAATTGGTCGTATTATCTCCATTTGACGTGCATGATAGCTCGTTGGAAAGATCTCTCCGAGGAATACAACGGAAAAGACTATTTTTATCAGAAAAATCGCTGGCGGTAGATTTCCCAAAAAACGTCATTTAGGGCCTGAAAACGGCTCCGGAAGTTCAGGACCCGAAAAACTGCTAAAAATAGTAAGTTGTGCTACAATTAAGGAAACTGAAAATGCTGAGAGAAACAATGGTGGGGGTCTAGGTGGACTTGGCAGGTGGCCACCAAGATCCACCTGGATCATACTAGCTATTACATTCCTCCATTGTACAACCCCATTGCAGCTCGGGGGTCCGCGGGGAAGAAGAGTACCCAAGGAGTAGGCTGGGAGGTCAACCGGTGGGTCATTGCATTTGGATCAAGTACGTCGTCATTCACACTCGAAGGTGACCGACAACAAAGGAAGACAAGTAACGACAAATCAAGTGGAATCTCGTCTTCTGGTGAACGGTACCTATGTGTTACAATATTCTTTTGTATGATTTCTTTATGGCTTTAGTTAAATATATGTAAATTTTATGATATGTTTAGTGAAATGAATTTCAGGGATGTGTTAGATAGTGCTTAATAAATTTGAATTCCCAATGTTTTTCTCTTCTGGTTGTATTTTATTTTGAAAAAAAAAAATATAGTATAGGATTGGTCCTTACACCATCCTTTGGCCAATCATACACTTTCAATTGGTTGTTTTACCTTTTTGAGGAACAATTGCAATGAGTGGTCTTATTAGCCAACCTATTCAAATAAATCAACATGTTTTGAGAAGTTCCAACATCACCGGAATGAGTTGCTACCCTAGACACCACTCGTTCCTCAAAGCAGAGTCCTCTTTAAGCTCTTTTCAGGCTCTTTAAACATGAAAAGATTGTCGAGCGCTTGTCGTTTCTAGCTCGTTAATGGATTAGAATCGATATCTACTCAGTATAGTTTTACCCCTTCTTCGGGATGAGATAGATTAACTACGAAAAAGGTACTCGTCGATCAAACATGATCAATAGGTTCTCTCTGGTATTGTTTTATGCTTTTTCGGACCTAAGAGACAAATTTACGAAAAAGAACTTGTGGAGTTTCCTTTTAGTCCCTTTTTCAGACTCTCTAAATTTGAAAAGGACCAAGTTATCTTTGTCGTTAAACTCGCTAAAAAATATTAAATAGCGACAAACTTGTCCATCTAGACAAGACCGAGTTTCACCTTTGCTAGACTCGTTAAAACATCAAATAGTGATGGATTCACCCGAAGGGTGGAATTATACAACAAGCATATGTTTTCCTCCTCAAGATTGATAAAAAATAAAGAGGTACTGGTCAGAAATGACTGGGGAAAATGGGAAAAAGCCGAGAAAACTTTATGGTATCAGGTCGCTCTTGAATATGACACTTTCACCTCATCACCATGACTATTTGGGTTGGGTCATTCAGCTTGATGGTTATCACACCATTGGTCTATCCATACCATCCATCACTTTGTTTTAGGTCAATGTTACCAATTCACTTCAGTGTCGCCGATATGTTCAAGAGAAGTCATTTAGTTCAAAACTTCATCCTTTACAATACTGTAAACCTTCATTTTCATGTTCGCCATTCCTGAACCTTGTGTCGTCAGTTGATGTTTCATCTCCAAAATCATTTACCTCATTTCTTGTCGTTGATTTGGGATACATCAAGGCCCTCTTGCGACGAGTCGCTTCTTGTTGACATCAGCACATCATCCAAGAAGTTGACTTAGAAACACCCCTTTAGTACCTTGAGGCTTACATACATCAATGGAAGGTTTCTCGCTTCCGACGATAGGTTGACATCACTGGCATTCGACCGAAAGACTTCGTATGGTGTTTGACATCAAATCATTTATTCACACCTTGCGAAATGTACTACAGTACCTTGAGGGTCATTATCATTATCGGTGATTCCTCTCGCATCTGTTAACAACTTACATCATTGGCTGGTAATCAGACGATGTCTCTCCATGTTCGACTTCAAATCATCTATTCACATGGTTAGACTTGTACATTAAGTGAAGATTGAATGAGATTGAAGACCCCGGATCTAGTTTCATCCATCCGGGCTGCGATATATTTTTAGGAGTACTATATCAAATGTACAATGGCCTTACATTCATGGTCATCCATTCATGGGTCTATATCTATAGACGACTATATTTGTACATGTAATGAAAGTTTATAAGCTGAGCATGGGTATGCCTTCCCTCAGCTAGTTTGTGAGAAAAAATCAAATTATCATGATATTTGTATTGTAACTGATGCAGGTCTCCTTCCACTTCGAAACCTTCTCTCCAAATGGTAAAGCATTTCACTCGACATGTTTATTTTCGACTTCATGCTTTAGGGGGAAACTGTTACAGGTCAATTTGGGCACATCAATCCCAACTTCCAGATCTGTATTATTAGGGTCCATCAAGCCCTAATTCAGTTGTTTTCATTCCCTAATGAGGTCAACCTACATCATGCTTGCCTCCCAAGAGTTTCCATGACACCATTCATCCAAAAAGTGTCGCTAAGGAGATCAGCGTAGGTAACCTTCTATCAGGTTGCATTGCAATGCAGAAACTGCACTGACTGGGTGCGCTGCAGTGCATTTATCCTTTGTTTCACCTGCACTGAGCAAGATTAACCGAATTTTTTAAATGAATCCATTGGATTCCTCGTCCAATGCATACTTCTGGAAATTTTCAGGTTGGTTGAGCTCGCATTTGGATGAGGAAGAGGATGAATGAACCTCAATCCATTATCGCTTCCTCCATGGAACCACTTCCCAATTTTGGCAGAGCATTCACGAGGGCCATTAATGGCTTAACTTCCTCCATTCAGCTATAAATTGATCAAGCATTCAAAGGCTGATCTAGGTTGTAATTTCTTGAGCTAAGGAAATTTTGTTTGAATGAGATTAGTAAGAGTATTGTTATGATGTCAAATTGTTGCTTCATGAGGAGAGAAGGGACCGAAACTGGAAGGAAGACACTGAATCAAGCATGAACATTCATGGGTTGTAATCTTTCCTTTTATCAATAAAGAATTCAAAGCTTTTTCCATTCATCTACTTATATGATGTATATCGTATTCTGGATTCTATGATATGTTTAATTAACAGATCTTTATTGTATGCTTTGATGGGTTTCTATCTCGGCTTGTGTGAAGGTACTTTCCAAGCGAGTTAAGTAAAGGAGGGGCAGAATCGGTCAAGGGAGAGAGGGAGTGAGCGAAAGCTATAGATTGGTTTCCCTTCTTACTTCTCTTATCTATTGATTAAAGAAAAGGTAGCGAATTACTTTGACTGTTGTTTCTAGACTAGCTACTAAGTTTAGAGGGTTAGGCGTTTGATAAAACACTAAATTTACCGAAAACACTCACCCCAACTAGCCACAAAAAGGAATATAGTATCGTAATATTCAGCAAAACATGGCAAAAACATGACAGTGGAATAGGCTATATAAATGAGAAAAGGGGTGATTAACATGTGAAGTTTCATGGGCTTGGAGGAAAATAGGATCAAAATTGGGGAAAGAAAGTGTAGAAAACAGGTATAAAAGTCACACCCAACAATCCTCCTGTTGATTTATTGTGAATTTGCAGAGTTACAAATTTTCAAACACTAATACACAATTCAATCTATTTTGGTAAATTTGATTCTTGGAAGCATTACATCGAATGGGTTCTTGTTTTCTTCCAATTTCATTTTTGATTTGGTGACAATTTAGTTTCTCTTTATAAGCTCCATCACAAATTAATCTACTTTCAATTCCATTCATTCTTTTTATGACTCGTTTTGTAGGTACATTCTAGGGTTTTATGCCCAAGTTTTCTTTGTGGTGTTTTCCAGGCTAGCATCCATGTCGGCTTGGTATTTAAACTCCAGGGTTTAGTATTCTTAGTTCCTTTTAGAATGACTAAATTGTTTTAGGTATATATATATATACATATTTAACAAGATCAGATAGTGGATATATTACCAAAAGTTGAGATGGAGCAAGCTCCTACTACAATCGATTGTAGCATAAGTGGAAACTAAGCAATGAGAATGTGTTGGGAACACAATCCCTTCTTCTATGCTTATATTCAAAAATTCATAGATTTATGTAGCTATTCTTGAATACTGTCTAACGTATTGTCCTATTAGTAAAGAAAAGTTACATAACATTGTTCTTTGGTATTTTTTCATGGTTTATAGACTGACTGCTCCTGAGAGGGTTAGTTCTTCTTGTCATAGTAAACAGAGCTTTCACCTTCTTGGCTCGTGGTGTTGATTTTAAAGTATGTAACTGCCTCCTCTAAATGTTTGGAATTGTTTTTGAGTGCCATGATCTCTTCTTTCTGAATTTCCATGTTCCTCTTATGGTAGCTATACTCCATTCTCATTTCAGACTTGATGTCTTTCAACATTTCTTGGAGTCTGCTAATCATAAATTTGTTCGCTTTGCATGCTGGGCATGCATCATTCCTTGCTGCCTTTTCTATTGGGTTAAATTCCATTTGGTTTGCTTCCTTCTTTTTCCCCTTGATCTACTTGCTTTTCCTTTTGATTTTGTGTTGTTCCTTTTGTTGTTGTGTTGTTCCTTTTGCTTGTTGTTCCTTTTGTTGGCTGTGGCTGTTCCTTCTGCTTGTTGTTCCTTTTGTTGTTGTGCTGTTCCTTCTACTTGTTGTTCCTTCTATTGTTGTGTTGTTCCTTCTGCTTGTTGTTCCTTCTATTGGCTATGGCTGATTGTTGTTCCTTCTGCTTACTGCTTGGCATTCCTGAGTGTGACAGACAGGGAGGAGAGGCGCTGAGGGGGAGGAGGTAAAGAGGCGGAAATGGTCACTAGTGGAGGAGTGAGGTTGGTGGCTGGAGGTTTGCACAACGCAGATGGTTGGAAGCTTGAAGGAGGAGTCGAAATGCTGAGCTCATGGGCAGTGAAAAGAAAACGAGACAGAATTTAGAGAAGGCGGGGATGCTTGTAGCTGGGCAGGGGATATGAGGGGCGATTGAAGCAAACAAATTTGCCTGGGGATGAAGCTATGGGAGATGTTACAATTCCACATGTATTTGTAGAAGCTGGGAGCTGTTCGAGGCCTTTCGTTGATAGGATGGGTTGCTGTGTGTTTCCTGTGAACATGATCGCAATCGTCCTTGCTGCCAGAACAATTGCGATTTTTTGATCTTCTTTGATTTTTCCTCCGTATTCTCATGACCTTTTGCTTATATTTGCAATGATATTCTTTTTGCTGAGATCTTACTGCTTTTTTTTTAATTTCTTTTAGGAATGCTCGCTGTTCCTTTTTTTTGGGAGGATTCATGCTTATTATCTTTTGGAGGAACTTATGGGATAGAGGTGTGATATTCCTCTTTGTTTTCTCGAATACTCCCTTCAGTTCTTTTCACTACTTGATTAGCGAAATAGTCTACCTATTGGTTATGAGTTCGCAAAACATGTCTGAAGATCACATCTCTTGAGCCTTCTAAATTCTTCCTGATTCTCCTGTATACTCTGTTCATGAATTCATTGTTGGGATTTTTGTGATGAGCCATTGCCTCAATTATTATGGCTGAGTCTCCTATTATAATGGGGTCTTGTATCACTCCTTTTTTTATTATTATTGTTCCCATTAACAGGCTGTAGGCTTCAACCTTATTATTTGAGACTTCTCCAAGTTCCCATTCATATGTAACCTTTTCCTTCCCATCCGAATCAAGAATTATTCCCCCTATCCATACCTTCCTAGGATTATGTTTTGAAGCCCCATCAAAATAGAGACAATGTCTTCTCTGATTTTTTTTCGTTACGAATTATTCTTCACTCAATCTCATTTTCCAGCTATGATTTGAAGTTTTCCTCCTTTATCCTTTTTGACCATTGTTATTTATTATGGCTTTGTTGAACCGATTTTTCTCTTCTTATTGAAGAGTGTTGTAGTCTATCGGCGTTGTTCCTTTAACATTTAAGATTTCAGAAGTTAAACCCCATGTTTTTGAGAGGGTTTTCCCTATTCTTGGGGTTTGGCTCTTGAAAATGCATTTGTTTCTCGTCAACCAAATTTTCCAACAAAGAACTATTGGGATGCACTTACAGATCCTCTGTATCATCACTTTCCTCTTTGTTGTGTATGGATAGGCCTTCTCCAAGGTTTGAAGAAAGTCCAGGAGAGGCTTTTCAAAATTTATATTGATTTCAAGAGGACTTATGAGCTGTTGCCAACACTCTTTGGCAAAGATGCAATCCTGAAATAAATGTTGTATGGTTTCTTCTGCTTGCAAACACATTGGACATCTTGAGGGGCCTTGGAAGCATTTTTTGTTAAGTTTTCATTGGTTAAGATCTTCCGTTTTAAGAGTGTCCAGGTGAACATTTTAATCTTAGGCAGACTTTCAGATTTCCAAATTGTCTTCTAGTAACCCCAGTCTTGTTGATTTGGTTGTTCTTGACTGTGTACTTTCCACCACTTAGGTCCCAAAGGAAGTCATCTTCTTCCTCGTAGTTTATGGGTGCTGCCCCTTTAAGAAGTTGCCTTAATTTGCTCCATTGCACTTCCAAATTTGCAGGGATTATTAAAGCTTGCCATTCTTACCAATCTCTCTGATTCCAAAGAGAGATTGAGTGTAGTGTATTTAGACTTTTTCCTCTCATCCATTTTTGAATACCTTCAATTTCTAAGTGGGTTTTTAGAGGTTCTTTTCCCTTAATTCTATCCTCCCAGATATATATTGTTTTTCCATTGACTGGGATTTTACAAATATAATTTCTCATTAAAGGGATTGTCTTTTTTACCAACTTCCAGACTTGAGTACATTGTCTTGATGGGATTTTTCCATTCAACAAACTTTTCCTAGAGTTGTCCATGTATTTTAAGGCAAGTGTTTTTTTCCACCAAATCTCTTTCCCTGTGATCAGTGTCCATATTATTTTCATTCCCAAGGCAACATTCATGAGACCAGGTAGCTGGATTGATAGGCCTCCTTGTTCATATGGTAGTAATACTTGCTCCCACCTGACCAAACTGAATTTTTTGTTTTCTTGCTTCCCTCCCTGCCATAAGAAGCTTCTTAGGATTAACTCCATTTGTTTATGGGCACTTGCTGGAGCCAAGATTATTGCATATTGGTATATTGGGAGTGCTGCTAGGAGTGCTTTGATTAATATCACCCTTCCTGCCATGTTTAGCCACATCATTCCCCAGCTTTGGATTTTATTTTTCATTTTTTCAATTTGTTTGGTCCATATCTCTGCCTTCATGTTTTCTTTTGAGATGGGGAGTCCAAGGTAAAAGAAATGAGTCCATTTTTCCTATATGGGGATATCTAGGATTTGTGAAATCCTTTGCATGATTCTTTGGGGGGGCGTATTCCAGCCATAGATTCTGCATTTTATGTTGTTTAAGAGCCCACCTGAAACTTGTAGGAAATCATCCAATATTCTTTTGAATCTTTTTGCAATTATTGTAGATGCCCCTCCCAATAACAAAGTGTCATCGGAAAACAGAGAGTGGTTTATGGTTTTTACTCCTCTTTCTATTCGAAGTCTAGTGATATTTCTTTCCTTTCTTTGTTTTTCCAAGGCTCTGCTTAAATTTTCTGCCATTATAATATATAGGAAGGGGGAGAGAGGGCATCCTTGTCTGAGGCCTCTTGCACTTTGAAAGAATTCACTAGGCCTTCCATTTATAAGAGGGTCGATCCAAGAGTTAGTGATTCAAACTTGGATGACTTCTATTATTTCTCTTGAAAATCCATGTTTTTTGAGGACTGCCATTAGATATGGAAGGCTGACCCTGTCAAATGAATTTGTCATATCTAGTTTAATTATGATTCCTTTTTCTTTTCTTTGTATGATAGAATGTATGACTTCTTGTACAATAATTACATTATCTGTGATTTTCCTGTTGGGCACAAATCCTCCTTGGTTTTCAGATATTATTGTTGGGAGAACTTCCTTGATTCTATTTGCAATTATTTTTGTGATGATCTTATAGGAGGAATTGCAAAGGGAGATGGGGCAGAATCTATTGAAGGTGGAAGGGTTGGGTTCTTTTGGGACTAATGCAAGATAGGAGGATTTTGTATTGCTTCCTAATTTTTTTTTTGTTTGAAGACATTCTTTACCATTCTTAAGAAGTCCTTTCTTATTATATTCCAATGGAATCTGTAGAACGCTATTGTAAAACCATCTAGCCCAGGGGCTTTGTCTAGATGTAGGCTCCATATGGCCGCCACTACCTCTTCTTCTATTATTTCTTTGCAAATTTCTGAGTTTTGTTTTGTTTTTTTTTTTATTTTTGTATGTTGTAGGAAGCTTTCATACTCAGCCATTTCTTCTCTGGCTGAAAGTAAATTTTTAAAATGCTTGTGGGCTGCTCTTTTTAGTTCCTCTACACCTTTGACCTCTTGTCCATCAACTTGTATTTTTTCTATTTGATTTCTTGCTCTTCGTATCTTAATGGTATTGTGAAAAAAGGAGGTGTTTTTGTCCCCTGCCTTGAGCCATAGGCTTCTAGATTTCAATCTGGCCTCTTCTTCCTCTTTTCTATTTTCCCTGTATATTTCCCAAAATATCTCCTTCTCTCTTAAATAATCCTGTTTGTCTTCTTCTTTGCTTTCTTTTTCAATTTGTATGCTGTCCATTTTCTATTGCAGTTTTTTTTTTTTCATTTGCTCTTGCCCATTCCTTTAGCTTGGCTCTTAAATTTTTTAATTTTGTTTCCCAAATATATTGGGGTGATCCTGATATTCTTGGTGCCCAGGCTTCCTTGATTAGTTCGCTGAATTCTATGTTGCTGTCCCATATTGAGCTGTATCTAAATGGAAGCGGTCCTTGATTTTCCATTTTGCCCATCATTATTGCCACCGGCTTATGATCAGATGCCGTGGTGTGTAGAATTTTAGATTTAATAGAGCTATGAACTACTGCTATATTTTCTTGAATCAAAATTCTATCCAGCCTTTCTTTAATGTTATTTTTGCCCACTCTTTTGTTGCTCCACGTATATTTTCCATTGTTTGGGGGAATGTCTATTAAGTTGTGTTGTTCCATTATTGCTTCTAGAGCATCCCTGGATGGGTCTGTGTGATATGTCCCTCCAAACTTTTCTTCTATACTTCTTACCAAATTTAAATCCCCTCCGAGAATTATTTTCCCGGTTTGTATTTCTTTTAGTGCTTCCTTTATGGTGTCCCAACATTTCTCTTTTTCCTTGTAGTGATTGGGGGCGTATATGTTTATGAAGCTGTACTTCTCTTTTGTGCTTATTTGCTTTAGATCTGTTTGTATCTAGTGCTGATATTTTTTTTTTTTTGTATCACTTCCCATTGTCCTTTTTTCCATATTGTGCAGATTTTGCCTGAAGCTCCTGTTGCCTGTATTGCTTCCCCTTCATAATTTTTGATTTTTTTTTTTGTTTATTTATTTATTATTATTATTTTTTTCACTTCTCATTATCCTTTTTTTCCATATTGTGCAGATTTTGCCTAAATCTCATGTTGCCTGTATTGCTACCCCTTCATAATTTTATTTTATTTATTTATTTATTTTTTCCATTTCTTGGTTATTTGTTTTGGTCTCCTGAATCATAAGAATGTCTGGATTTTCTTTTGCCAGAATGTCTCTTGTGGCATTTTCTTTAAAGGGTGATCCCATTCCTCGGTAATTCCAGGAGACCACTATCATTATTTGCTTGTTGGATGGTGCAAGGGGCCTTTCCCTCTTTGTTGGATTTTATCATTGTTTCCTAAGCTTCTTCCCAGAAAGGATTCCATTGGTTGTTGCGTTCCTAAAGCCATTTCCTTTGCTTCCGCTTCATCCCTCAGTTCTTTGTTTGACTTTCTTCCTTTATTTTTATTTTTATTTTTTATTTTTTATTTTTTTATTTTTTATTTTTTTTATGTTCTACATTTTGGAGAGTTTCCTTTGACTGATTTCTTGTTAGAATTCTGTCTACTAAGGGAGGAGGAGGAGATTGGGTATTTGAGATCGGAGAGGTTGCTATGGGATTGAGGGTATGGGGGAGGGATGGATCTGGATTTGGATCTCAGGGATGGGGGGGGGGGCAGATGGATCAAGTGGCCCAAAAGGATTTAGGCTAATGAGAGGATTATCATCTGCTTTTGGTGATGAAGGGAGGAGGTCAGAGGATGCAAGGGGTTGCAAAGAAGGGTGAAGGGGTTGTTTGTTGGTTGTCTTCTTCCTTTGAGCCTGCTCCCATTTGTTTTCTGGATCTTCAACATTTTTATTTTCATTCTCTTTTTTTTGGTACATATATTAGCAAAATGACCATATCCGTGACATACCTTACATTTGAAGGGGATTTTCTCATAATCTAGTTGTTGAATGTGCATCCACTGGTCCACTTTGATTTTGATTGCTTCTGGAAGCCCTTTTCGTAGATCCAATTCTACACAGATTTTGGCACATGCATGCATATTTTCCTTTGGTTCACACCTATCTATGTATTTCCCAACTGCATTTCCTATAGCTTTAACTGAATCATCTCCCCAAGAGTGGAGGGGAAGGTGCGACAACCTGACCCAGACTGGGACAACACTGGCCACGTCCATTTCTAGATCAAAATATGGTGTCCATCTGTTTAGATACAGTCCCCTTGTATCCATGAAGTATGGGCCATTCCTAAATATCAGATCACGATCCTCCTTGGTTTCGAAGTGGAAGGTGTAATACCCTCTTCCACAAAACCTGATTGAGATTTTTCCATTTATTGACGCAGTCCAGTTCCTTTCCACCCATTTCTGGACCATCTTGGGTGATGGCCATAACCCAGTAAACTGCCCCACTAATCCATGCTCCACCAGGGACAAAGCTGCTCTACGGGGGAGAGCGGGGGGGAGTGAGATTTCAAGAATGTCTTCCAATCTTTTAACAAACTTGGTTATTGACGGTCGATTCTTGGTCGGACCCATTGCAGATATGAGAGAGGTGAATGCTTTTGTTGTTCCTTCATTTTCTTATTGGCGATCCGAGGAAGGATCTCCGTCCTCTAGAGGATTTATCGAGCTAGGGCCTTAGCAGCAAGAGGCCGTTGAGGGGCAACTGCATGTTGCGTTCTCTAGATAGGGCTGCGCTGTTCTGTTAGCAGCAATAGCAGCGTGTATCCATATATTAACAATTAAAATACTTTAAACTTAAACAAAATAAAATTGTTTTAGATATATTAGTGTAAAACAAATGTTTTTATTTATTTTCTTTTGTACTTTTCTATTTTATGTAGCTAGGGTTTTTCTGAAACCCTAGACCTTCTATGGTATTGAACTATTTATTAACTTTGCTCTATGATCTTAAAAATTTAGAGTTTTATAATTGTAATCCCTAACACTTAGGGTATGTCTAGGTACTCTTTTCCTTTGAATGAATTTAGACCTAAATATAGGTCTCGACAACTCATGCAGACACACGGACGTAGCCATGGGTTATATTTTCTATTTTTCTTTTGTTTACCTAAAACTTTGTGTATGTATGTATATGTATGTATATATATATATATATATATATATATATATATATATATATATATATATATATATATATATATATAATTCTTTATGTAGCCTTGTTAAGTTCCTTTTATTTTTTACAAAATGGGTTTTTTCTACAAGGTTTACAATTCTTTCTATTGTTTAGTTCCTATTGTGCACATGATTATTTTTATTATATAGGGTTATACATTTCTTTGTAAATAAGCCTACTAATTTTCTTCTTTTGTAATACAGGTGTATGGTTAGGCATCTTGTATCTTAGATTCCATTGAGGTAAAATTCTTAATAGTTATTCTACACTTTTTCACAATTTTCCTATAACTCTTTATGTATTTTTATTTACAGAAATATATATTCTAATATAGTGTTTGTTCCTAACAATTGCTCGCAGGTATTTATAATTCTATGAAAAGTTTTGGATTTTTTATTTCCCTAAGGAGAATTTAAAGTCTTCTTCTCGCTTATGGAAGTTTTGACTATCGATTACTAGGTTGGGTGGCTCGAACCCTTGGTTTTCTCTTCTGCTTGAGTGTCATTGTTGTGTTTGTTGAAAAATGTGCAACAAGAAATGTTAAGTTTAGAATGTGCTAAAAATAGACCTGCCAAAAATAGCATGTCTAAAAATAGCAGTTTTGCCAGTGAGGTCATTGGCCACATTGGGTGAGAGGTGAAACTGCTAAAAATAAAAAGTTCTAAAAATAGCATTTCTGGGTCCGTTCCTATTTATAGCAGTCCCTAGTCTATCTATAGGAAGTAAAAATGATTTTGGTCTTAACAACAGTTGGAAATATTAATTAATTAATTCAATTGAGTTAATTAGTTAAGGAAATTCGAATTGTGAGCATGCACATGAGATGTCCCATTGATTGAGGAATTTATCCTTAATTTCCTCCACTGATTGAGGGAATAAGTATGAGTTCTATAAGGACAGAATCGGTTGACTTAGTTCTAACTAGTCAAGTCCAGTTAGATTATTTTAACAAGTTGTTAAAATAATAAAATACAGTTTGTTAATTCTTGCATGCATGTGACAACTGTTATTTTAGATAACCGAGGATTCACTCATGGATAACTGTTGCATGTCAGTTCTGTTAGAGACCCAGTTGAGATTAGATGTAGGACAGGGTACTATCATATGCTAGGATATTTATAGAAAGTATTCCTTGCATGAGGAAGAAATCTATTTTCTTCTATGACTACGTAGGTGGACCTGAGGTGACAGCAGGTATGATTAGGCCAATTTTCAGCCTATATAATGAGGCCTAGGTAGTCCATGATTTTTATCTTCTGATGAAGATCATCAGGATCTTCTGATTACAGAGAGAGTAGGATAGCTATTGAGCTAATTCTTTTTGTATGTTGTTGAGGATCTCCACTTGATTGATAATATAGAGTTGGGGTTTTATGCTAGTGCTTTCCCCAATGATATATTCCGTGTTATGTGTGATTGATTCCTTCTTATCAATTATATGTGTTCATGCTTGATGTTTCTCATGTTTGATTAAGCTTCCACTAAGTTTATGGTAGATATAGATCTAGTATTATGCTTTAGTACATTGCATATATCAGTTGGATCTGCAGGTGAAATTTCTACATGATATCAGTGAGCTAGCTGATTTCTAGAGAAAATTCTATAGTGTTTGGGAGCAAGATTTAGGGTTTTCAGTCCTGATTGTATATTATTCAGACTTGTTTTCTTTGTCAAAAGTTACGTCCTATCAGGAAGTAAGTTATTCAAAGGCTTAAAGCATGTGATGTAATAGGATTATGGGAAAACTATGTCCCTTGTTTTTTGAAAAAACATATATATTTCCTATTGATTAATATTTTATGGTCATATGTGGCCCCTGCTGTATTCTCTTCATAACGACTTTTAAGTCATTGAACTTTGACATATTGGAATGTATATATGAGATTACTTTTCAAGCATATCTATTTCTTTTTATATTGTAATTACATCTTTGAAAAACTTACTCTGTTTATGCTCAAATACTTGTTTGCTTTATGTAATTCACTGTTCATACTTTGGATAATTTATATGTGTATAAAGGAATACCCTGTAATTTATTGCAGTATTCAAAGTTTATTTTCTAGGAGATTTATACATCTATATTTTAGGTCTATTATAGGTCTTTATACTAATACTACTTATAATACTGATACTACAGTATATCTATAAATGTGTGTGTGTGTGTGTGTGTGTCCTTCTTGTCTTATTTTGTTTCTTAGAATACAAATCTTTTGTGTGTAATTACTGTTGTGTTTTCAACATTATTTACTCCACTAAATGAGTAAATACTTAAAACCTAGTATGCACAATAATTGAACCAACCTAACTATATAGACTTGTACTTGTATATATGGATACAATCTAAATTCTAAATCAATTTTGTTCCTTTCAATTACATTTCTACTCTTACACATAGATCACTATACTTGTATGCATTAAATACACAAAACTTTCGTGTCTAATTACTGTTGTGTTTTCAACATTATTTACTCCACCAATTGAGTAAATACTTAAAACATAGTATGCACAATAATTGAACCAACCTAACTATATAGACTTGTACTTGTAAATATGGATACAATCTAAATTCTAAATCAATTTTGTTCCATTCAATTACATTTCTACTCTTACACACAGATCACTGTACTTGTATGCATTAAATACACAATACAATTTTATTTATTTATTATTATTATTATTTTTTAACTTAATCTTTTTGCACATGTATTTAAGGCATAAATAAATGCATATAAAATGAAAACACATCAGTAGACAAAAAAACACGATATTGTTTCATATCATTAAGAAAAATGTCCACAAGTGAGTAGTTCAGGGTACTGATTTGATAATATAAGTTTGGGACTACATAAGATCACCAAATCTCCCCAACCATTGATACTTGGTTCCCCAAAGCATGCACCAGAGCACAAGTCTACAAGTTCTTTTTCCTCTTTGTCCTTTCTCTTTCTCTTCCATAATTCAACACTGTGTACTCAAACCGAAGTAAGAAGACAACAACAAATTACCACTTACCAATCATTTGGTCGTTGGTAACTACCTCCACCTCACCCAACAAGTGGTAGGTAGTTACTAGGTCATTCATAAGCTCTACTTCCCACTTCCAAAGACAACATTTTGTCTTTTAGGGAAGTTACATATTAATCATATACATAATCATAATTAATCCAATCATTTATATTAGATGCCTAAGACTTAATTAATGGGTAATTAATAACCAACATTAACTTACATCTTTTATCTCATTCATTGAGATATAACTTCTGTACTAATTTATAGAATCTTTATTTTTATTAACAACATAATAAATACAAGATTTACATTCAACCTTCATCAATTTATCACATTGATAAACTATTTCCAAATGAGTCTATTAAAGTTATGACACAATCACACTTAACCATATATAAAAATTTACAACAAAAGCTTCAAGTAAGGTGATATCACAGTTTTCTATCAGTTTCCTATTTTTCAACACAATTTCCTATTTTGACAATTTCTATTTTTTTTTTTAGTTTTCGGGTCCTGGACTTCCAGAGTCATTTTGAGGCTCTAAACGATGTTTTTTGCTGAAACACGAAAACATGGATCCATATTTGTAGTTGGAAGTTGTTATCCTCGGATAGACTTTTATAATGGGCAATCGTACGCGCCAAATGAATATCATATGTGATAGTCACTACCTCAAGAAGTTGACATTCCAACTAACCCCATCGGGGCCCATAACTTTTGATTCTTGATCTTCTAGGGTTAGGTTTTTGGATGTTTAGGGTTTCTAATTGTTTCATCATGATTAAAAGGCCTCAAAGCCTCATTGTAACACAATTCAAAAGGCATGTAGTCGTCACATCTCTTCTCAGATATATGCTACTACTGCCTGAGGTAGTTTTCTTTCATTCTACACGTAAATGATTTTCAACATTTGCTATTTATTAATTGAAGTTCATTTTCATTATATCTCTTTTATTTTGGTGTAAATATGTATTTCATTTCGTTCATTCATAAATTCAGATAATTGGCATAAGAGCGAGTTGCTCTTTCTTTTATTTTCTGTGCATGTCCCCAATGAGGTCAGGATATAAGGAGTTGGGGCTCAAATTGATTAAACCCTTGCAAGGACGTCCTCACCGACCCCGATGACCTCACAGGGCATAAAAAAGGAAAGATGAGGGAGAAAGAGATTTTTTCAAATTAGAACTTGAAGAAGCCCTTGAGCGACAAAGGAATGAAATGATGGATAAATTTTTCCAAATCCTTTGGTGGCTACCAATAGGCAACACATATACATCCAATAGTCACTTCAAAGACGCTGCCCCCTTTAAGGTACAAGTTAACTTTGATATTCCTATATTCGAAGGCCAAATAGATGAAAATGTTGTAGATAAGTGGTTAAATATGTTGAAAGGATTTTTTTTGATCCATGATTTTTCCAATAGAGAAAATATTACTTTTTTATTACTTAAATTCGCCCCCCATGTCAAGGATTGGTGGGAAACTTACTGTGAGAAAAAGGCCACGGAGGAGTCTACACTATTTTCAGTTGCACCCTCTTGGAACACTTTTAAGGATATTGTTAAGGAATAGTATTACCCTATTAGAAGCTACAAAGACAAATATTTAAAATGGACCACACTAAGGCAGGAAAGGGACCAAGATGTACTAGAGTTCACGAATATCTTTCATACTTTTTGCATGAATTTGGGTATCAAGGAATTTGAGAAACATCTGGTGCTCAAGTATCATGGTATTTTGCACCAATACATCGAAATAGAGATGGAGTTCCTAGACATCTCCTTGCTTGGTGTAACATACCGATATGATACGCGAATTAAGCATAAATTTAAACAAAAGAAGGGAGACTTTTGTTTTGAGAATCTAAAGTAGGACAAGGGCATCCCCAAACTGCAAAACAAAATATAGAGCCAAGGTGGAACAACCTAGGACAACCCATTAAAGTCACAAGCAAAGAATAATAATGAGAAGACGAATAAGGACACAACAAAATGGTGTGAGCTCCATCAGAGCCCCACTCATAACACAAATAAGTGTCGCACAAATTAGTCATTGGTGGTTGAGATGAAAGCCTCAGAGTTAGATGCAAGTTTCTTCTCTAAAATAGACATTAACAAGGGGAAAAAATCATAGATGTAAAAGCCAATAGCACAATTTCTATCACCAAGGTCTAGCATAAGGAGCACAAAGATCCGGAGGGAGGTGAGTGTCTCTTCCACTCACATATGTGGGTAAAGGGGCCCGCTACAATTCATTGTCGATAGCGGGAGTCAAAAGAACCTCATCTCAGTAGAGGCCGTTAAGCGATTGGGCTTATCAACAACACCACACCTGCAGCCATACACCATCAGGTGGCTCCACCTAGGTTGATATCTTTACATCAATTAATAGTGTCTCCTACATTACAACATCAATCCCTTCACGGATGCGATATTGTGTGATGTTTATCCCCTTGAATTTTGTGATGTTTTGTTGGGCCAACAATACTTGTGGAAGAGTCATGCTATGTATGAGTCCAAACCTCATACTGTAATTATTTATTTGGGCAGAAAACTATGTAGGATACCATAGGTTTCCTCACCTACTGCTATTCCTATGATGTCTTCTAAGAAATGTTGTAAGATCATCTCCTAGACTGGAAAATTCATCTTCCTCCTGATTCACTCACATAGTAAGGGGAAGATTGTGGCCACATTCATGGCCTTCACACATTGCTCCTCTACCTAGAAAAAGCAAGTGAACAAGGTTGTGGAAAGTACAAGGACATATTCTCCTCATCCATAGGGGTACCTCTACATTGTCAAGTCAAACACTCCATCAATTTGACCTTTGACGCACCTCTACCCAATAAGAAAAACTATCATTGCTCTCTTTTGGAAAACGAGGAAATCAAGTGTTAGATCTAGGAGTTTCTAAAAAAAGGGTACATTTGACCAAGTTCCTCACCTTGTGGGGGCCCAATCGTACCTGTGCAGAAGAAGGATGGGACCTGGAGGCTTTGTATTGATTATCAAGCACTAAACGAAATCACAGTCAAGAACAAGTACCCAATTTCATGGATTGACTACCTCCTTGATATGATCAAGGGGGCCAAATACCTCTGCAAGATTGATTTGAAGTCCAACTATCGCCAACTTCCAGTAGAACCCACGAATGTGTGGAAGACTACTTTCAAGTATTGGGAGGGTTTTTTTGAGTGGTTGGTCACGCCATTAACTTTGACAAATGCCTCTACAAATTTAATGAGGCTCATGGATAACATATTGTGTCCTTTCACTAACTAATTTGTGGTTGTATATCTCGATGATATCCTCATCTTCAACAAGAGTTGGGAAGACAACTTGCAACATATTCGACAAGTCTTGGATACTTTGTGACAACACAAGCTATGTGTAAACTTGGAAAATGCTCCTTTGGCATGAACAATATCCAATATCTGGGTTACATTACTGATGAGCAAGGTGTGCATGTGGATCCATCTAAGATCCAAGTCATTTGGGATTAGCCGGCCCCAATGATTTTCCAAGTGGCTTCACAACTTCTTAGTCCTTGCTAATTTCTACCGTAGATTCATTTTATAATTTTCTCATATTTCTTGGCCATTGAGTTAGGTCACCATGGTTAGAGTGAAATAATTTTTTTTTTGGTCCAGGTCATAACAGAAGAAATTCGTCGAGCTGAAACACTTCCTTTTATCTGCACTAGTCCTCACCTTGCCAGACCTACAAAAACCATTCGAGATTGAGATAGATGCCTCTGTCTATGCTATTGGTGCAAGGCTCACTCAGCAAGGGCTTACAGTGGCCTATCACAATGAGACACTTTTTGATAATATTAAGAGATAGCCCACCTATGATAAGGAGATGTATTCCATCGCGCAGTCCTTCCGGACATGGAAACATTACATTTCGGGGAAGGAGACGATTATCCACAAAAATCACAAACTTCTTCAATTTATGTAGACATATGGAAAGTTATAGAATGATTTCCATCAAACATGGTCCAAATATTTGCAACAATTCCATTTGAACAATAAATACAAGAAAGGTAGCACCAATCATGTAGCAATGACCAATTTTATCAACTCTTTTGGGCACAAGATTACTGGATGTCCAAAACTTGTTGGCTTGAGGGGGATTGGAACCAAGTTTGGAGTTAGCTGTGCTAACCAACAAAACCCAAAACTACTGACCCTTTCAGCAACAACCCGCATAGTGCAGGTTGCAGTCTCACCCGAGGTAGTATTGGGGGATGCTAGAACCAGGCTTCTGCATCCAGAAGGCTATGTGATGTGGTTTAAGGCATTTCTTGTAGTTTTAGTTATGATCTAACCTTCACGAACCCTTATTCATGAAACTCAAGTGATTTTCAGTTAAAGAGAGTTATAAGATTTGCGTAAACATCTAATCATGCATAAAATAACATCTAACAGTAGATCCAGATCTTCATGGAGTAATTAAGATAAAATACAGATAAATATCATTCAGTTGCGTGTAAATACAGAAAATACACAAGTGCATAAAAATAGACACATAATTTCTTCAAATATCTTTTATTACTTTAGATCTTCCTTATACAACTTTCCAAACCCTGTGCACACAGCTGCAGGGGTCCGCACACTCAGTTTTGGGCTTACCAAGGTCTCCGCACACTCAGCCGCAGGAGACTTCCCCTTCACCCAAACATAAAACGATCTACAATTACAGACTCAAAATTATTCCATCCATCAAGTACTGATTCCCTTAGACCTGCTAAGACACCTTTTTATACTCTTTTCTATTACAATACCATGGTCCGCAAACCATGGGCAGATCTCAAAACAATACCAAAATATAAGGGGTTTTGACCTTCCTAAAACCCCTTGACTCCTATTTGACCTGTGCTACTCACGCTCTGCTCCTCAAAATGCAAAGACTTACAATATTTTAACAAAATTGACCCAGGGGACCCCGTCCCAACAGGCCCCTAACACAATTATGTGACTCGTCCTTGAGTCACTCTCCTAGTACGCTCTGGATCTTTGCTTCCAGGCTAGTGAATGAAGACTTCATTGGGTGAAGCGCCTTCATGCGTTGAACGACCACCTGTCAAACTTCTTCGACCATCTTTTCCATAGTTGGCCCATCTGCTGCTAAGCCAATGGTTTGCTGTGTTTGCTGCCTACTCTTGAGTGTGCCTTCGACATTCTGTGAGGGCTACCCTGATTCTTCTTCCCATGGCTGAATTTGTTCAGTGATGATTTGCATCTTCTTCCGCAACTCCTCAATCTGTCCTTGCAGGGATGTCCCCTCTTTCAACCAAGTGAACCGTTGCACAGGGGCTAAGCTGCGCATCGTTGCCTTTATCTTGTCATAATGCAACTACCTATCTCGAATGATGAATTCGATATTTTTCATCTGTGGGTCATCCTGCAGCGAGGCCCATAGTTCTAGAGTCTCTTTAAACAACTGGCTACACTCCTTAACTGCAACATTGAGCTTTGCCCTGTCTGTTCTGATGGTAGCCTCACGTTTCTCTTGGATCTCTGGTGGTGTGGTGGGATGAAAATTCAATTGAAGCTTAGTAATTTGGAGCTGCATATTGAAGAAAAATTTATCACCTGTGCCTTTGATTCTCTAAACTCATATGCCATCTACTGCATTTTTTCTTTAGAATCATCCTTCGAATGAATTTGGAGGTCGAGGAGCTCACTGCAAACTCTAGAAATAGCCTGCTCCAGTGCCCTTCTCGTAGTTGCCTCATCAAAATCCTGGATAGCTTTGTTCTTTTCATTGCACATCTGTTGATTGGTGATCTGCACATCATTGATCACCATGAGATCCTGTTCCTCTTGCACCTTAAGCTCATTTATGCAATGTGGATAGGGGAAGCGTCGCAAGGTTAATACTGCCGTCTCTAGGCAGCTGGGCACTCTCCCGTTCCGTGGCATAATTCAAATGTAAAGATCCATTAGGCATGGTTACAGAACGGAGCTCTGAAGTGAGGACTGAATGTAGACTACCCGATGCCATTGGTTTCTCGCTTACTTGAACCTGACTTGCTTGAACCTAAAACTCTGTGAGGCCCGCTTGGACCTTTGTCAAAACAGACTGATACTGTTCTTTAATATGGCCCCAAATTTCTTCTGTCTCAGACCTAATAGTATATCCAATTTCATCAACGCCCCCCTCAGTGGGAACCATGGCCTCCACATTGGCGGACTTATCAGACTTGTGCTTCTTTCATGCACCTCCCGCACTTGACTTTTGTTGCTGTTTAAGAATAAAGGGAGAATCAACGTTCTCCAGGTCTACAAAGGGGTCTTCGGTACCTTGATCCAGTTCTTCTGTATGCAGCTCTTCGTCGTGCTCTCCCTCTTGTTCCAGCACGATATTTCTCTCTAGGTCGATGGTCACCATCTTCTTTTCCTTCATCTCTTTGTTGGTGCCTGTTGTGCCTTCTGCACTAGTCCCTATTATACCTTAACAATATTTGTTGGACGGAGCCAATCAGTTGGCCATTGAAGGACTAACTGCGTGATATCATCTTCGGTGGCCAGAAACGACAACGCCATCCATTTATTCATCAAATCGCGCCTCGCGCGGATGTATACATGATGGAAATCGGCCTTAAAATCTGCAATGCATTGATACTCTTTAAATAGACTAGGTGACAACCGTGGTTTCTGGTTAATCACCATACACAATTCCATTTCAAATAGTACCCATAACATCTTATTTTCAATAACATGGGTAGGGTCCTTCGTTTCCCACAACGAGGAAAATTTAGCAGCCTTGCACAACTCTGAATCCGTCGTTGGGATCTGGGAATCCTCTGGCATCCTCTAAGCTATCAGTGCGATCAATAATAGTAGCCACAGGTAGTGGAATGCTTTTCCTTCCTCTTATGCTTCGCAATCATCCAAAAATTCTTGGCAGAGGACTTCGCCCAATTGAATTGGACCCCCTTGCTGCACTGCGCAACCAAGGATACCACAGGTGTCGATACTTCATCGGCATGACAATTTATCATGATTTTTCTTACCAAGATATTTACAGCAAACCACATAGCTTCATCCGAGATAGAACTAATAACATATCCCCACAAATTCTTCACCAAATTGAAGTCACTTTTCATTTGGTCTGCGAGCTTTTTCTCCCGTAACTTCCCCAAAAAAGAATCTGTGGGGTTCGTGTCCTGATATCGTAGCACTGTGATTTTGCGGACCAACATATCATCAATTGGGATGGGCCCTCCCAGCCATAGACACCTATCATGAACCAACACCAACAACTGGCGCACATAAATGGTATTAATAATTATGCGTCTAAAATGTGGGATATACAAAATATTGAGCAACCCTACACACTCAATACTGGCCACCCACTTCATCGGTTCAAGTCTTGTAACATCCGCCTCCTCATAGTAGATTGTTTTCAAGTATGTACTGGGTTCCAATTGTGGAAATTTCTCATGATTT
The DNA here is from genome assembly GCA_031772625.1 of Pinus tabuliformis. Lineage (NCBI taxonomy): Eukaryota > Viridiplantae > Streptophyta > Pinopsida > Pinales > Pinaceae > Pinus > Pinus tabuliformis. The sequence goes on from CM062813.1 coordinate 593,296,111, forward strand.
CCCAAGTCCCAATCCTCCATATTTAGAAATGGTACTAGAGCCATGAAGTCACCCTCAATAGGTACTTCCTTTGGCAGCAATGGCATGAATACCTTGAATTTCACAGAGTCAGGGTCCCTAGTTACTTTGGCAATTTGTTTTTGTGGGGGTATATACGATGGCAACCGAGAAATTGGCTCCGTGCCTTCTGCGCTGATATCCTTAATCCCCATATTCATCTCTTCTTCATCCAGGTCCTAGGGTTTCATAGGTTGCTTGTTTTTATCCATACGACCCTTCTTTCTCTACTCAGTTGGGATCTTTGGTGACGATTGCCAAACCGTGATTGCTGTGGCTTTTTGGACTTTTTCTCTCTTACCGCAAAGGCATTAGGCTTTGGCCTTGGTGACCTGGGTGCTGTAGTAGCGACTGGCGGTGTTGCAGTCATGGAGTTTCCTACCCCTCTCTTCAAGTATTCTTGCTCAACTTCTGCCCAACTCAGGTAACCGAACATACAACAATACACTCAGCTCTTTAAGTGCAACAACACATAACAAATTCTCAAGAAGCAAAGTGGCCAAGTGTGGAGCAGGGTGTGATATTTATAACTCTATACGAATTCAAACTATCCATTCCCCGTAAATCTCTCTCATAAATGTGATATTGACAGTGGATTCTTCCATATTTGCGCCTTAAATGCACTTAACTCGCTCCTTTTAACAACAAAATAGTTGTCAAATCAACTGTAATTGCTCCAACAGTCACTTTTTGGGCAGTTTGCACGAAAATCCTCCTTGTGGTACAATTACCTCATCGCAGCTTCCCTTTGCGCGCTCTTCCAACACATTGCACAACCTTCCTTCTTCGATAATTTTTTTCCTTGGCAGAGTAGTTTATAGTCCTGCACTTTCTTTCAACTGCCATAAGCACTAAGACTTTCTTGTGTCCATGTAGTCATTGCACAGGGGTGGGATCATCCCTATAAACCTTCAACCTGCTCCCATTAATCCTGCCCAGAAATACTTCCCCATTCAGCTTTGTGAGCTGAACTACACCACCATCTGAAATGTCCTTAATTACATATGGTCCCAGCTAGTGCATCTAAAACTTCCCCAGAAATTTGGTAAACTTGTTGTCATACATTAGTACCAAATTTCCATTTTTGAAGGTGCGTTGCTTGATGTGACGATTGTGCCATGCCTTTTCTCTAGATTTTTGTACATGCTGATGAAAGCCAGCCAAAAAGTGGTCTTCCTCTAATGCCAACAACTGCACGAGGTGTTCCTCCATGACGTCGAGATCTAATTTCTTGGTTACTACTGTGATTCTTAGGCTAGGCACCATGTATTCCATCAACATTACTACTTCTTGTCCGTAAACCAATCGAAAGGGTGTTTTCCCAGTCAATTTCTTATAGGTAATATTATCTGCCCATAGAAACACTGGTATGCGCACGTCCTAATCATTCCTATTAACATTACATCCCTTTGTAAGGGCATTTTCCAATATCTTGTTGAAAGCTTCAACAGTGCCATTCTCCTGGGGGTGATATGGCGTACTCTTCTGGTGGTACATATGGAACTCCTCTGTTAAAGTTGTGATTGTCTCATTTAGGAATTGTTACCCTCTGTCACTCATTATAATCTTCAGGCATCCAAACCTTGACATAATAAACTCAAATATGAATTCGTCGCAGTGTCCGTGATGTAATCCTTCATAGGCTGTTCCTTAGCCCACCTGGTTAAGTATTTCGTCGTAGTGATAATATAACGCATTCCCGTCTTTTTTACCGGTGGCTAAATAGGAGTAACAAAGTCAATTGCCCATTTATCAAATTCTTGTAACATGACCTATGGATTTAATGGAATTTCATCCCTTCGCGACGGTCTCCTGGTCCTTTGACACACATCACATGCACTGCAGTATTCCTTGGAATATTTATGTACTGTTGGCCTTCATAATCTTGTGCATAGTATCTTCTGTGCAGTAGCCTTACCTGCATAGTGTCCTCCAACGACACCACCATGTGCTTCATCTAGAATATCGTGTCTTTCATATTCAGGCACATATCAACATAGAACATCATCTAATCCCATCTTATATAGTTGTCTTGCAATCACAGAAAAATCAGTAGCCCTAAAAACTAGTTCCTTCTTTTTCTGCATCGTATAAACTTCAGGAGCTACACCAGTAGATAAAAACTGAATGATGTCTGCAAAATGCTCATCCGCAACCCTGACAACAAAGAGTTGTGCGTCAAGTAATCCTTCCTTAATATTTGTAGGCTCTTCGCCATTTTTGATTCGAGAAAGGTGGTCTGGTCCAACATTCAATCTCTTGGGCTTCATTATTACTTCAAAATCATATTCTTGGAAAAGGAGAAACCATCTATAGATCCCCCCACCAAACACAGACTTATTTACCAAGTAACTTCAAAGTAGAATGGTCTGTGTACATCTTAAAGTAGATAATGCCTGAACTTCTGTAGTGCATAAACCATGGCCAAACCTTCACACTCTGTGGTTTAGTAGTCCTTTCGGCCTTAGATAGTTTTCGACCAGCGAAGGCAATCAGGTGATTGATATCTCCTACCCCTGGTTGTGTTAAGACGACTCCCAATTCTATGCAGGACACATCCACATGTACATGAAATTCCTTCTTCCAATATGGAAATACTAGGATTGGCGCTGTAACAATCTTCTCCTTCAGAGTATCCAAGCTCTTTTGACAATTATCATCCCAACAAAACGTAACATCCTTCTTTAACAACTTCTCCATGGGCGCAGTGATCTGTGCATATGCCTTAATAAAATTACTATAGTACTCGGTATGACTCAATGTCACGCGTAGTTGCTTTACATTCCTAGGGGGCTCTAGATTGATAATTACAACGATCTTAGCAGGGTCTACCATCAATCCCCGCTTACAGACAACATGGCCTAACAATATTCCATAAGGTACACAAAAAATGCGTTTCTTCAAGTTCAGAGAGATCTAATACTTACTACAACTATCCAACATCATGCGTAGACTAGAGACATGCTTCTTGACTAGCCCAAACACTGTCCAATCATCGAACTAGACTTCCAAAAACTTATGAATGAACTCCTTGAATGCTGTGACAACCACACTAGGGAAAATTACAGAAGCATTTTTGAGTCCAAAAGGCATAACTATATATTGGAACGAATGCATTCTGTAGCAAAGGTAGCCTTTCTTCTATCCTCCAGCATGATCTTAATTTGTTGGTATCCCGATAATCTATCCGTAAATGAATAAGCTTCCTGTCCACCAACATTCTCAAGAAATTCATCTGTAAATGACGTAGGGAATGCATCACAGACACATGCATCATTTAACATCTGCAGATCTACACAAATCTTGATATCACCTTTTGTTTTCTTCTCTTGGACCACCATAGGAGTAACCCACTAAGATTCTTCTACAGGCTTGATTATTCTGTCTGCGAGCATTTTATCGAGTTCCTCTCATACCTTTTCCTTGTATTTGGGGTTCAATCGATATGGGTGCTACTTAACTGGCTTCGCATTGGGTTTTAAATTGATCTTCATCACCCCCAAATCTCCTACTATCCCTTTCAAGTCAGAGAAATTGGTTGGAAATAAATCCTGATATTCATGTAATAATTCAGCTACCTTATCCACTGTATCTTCATCCCAATAGTCGCCAATGTTTGTGAATTTTGGTTCTTCTTCTGAACCAATGTTCACCTGCTTTGTGCGCACCAGTTACGAAATATCAGGGATCTCCACACTAGGTCCCCCAACTTCGCATTGTCCCTATGATTCAGGGATATTAATATTCTGCGGATCCTCATCAGCTTCTTCCATTGTAACATTGTAACATTCTAAAGCATGCTGCAGCTGCATACTCCAGTCAGGCTGTACCCACGTGATATGTTTGATGGGTGTTCGAAAGATTGCTACTTTAATTTTCTGAAGCACTTCATTAATGCATGCGAAGCCATCTTCAAAATTGAATGTCAACAAGAAACTTTCTTTCATCTCATCCCTATTAGTGGTCCTGTGTCACAACTCTCTTTCTAAATACCAGTTCTTCGGGATAACATCCAGGGTATGAATAAAGACATGCACCCACTCAGGTTGAGGTATCTCACCCCACGCCTTAGTCCACCACACCAGATGTTCGTGCGGATCATCCTTCCTTGTGTATTTTTCAGTGAGTTAGGTGTTCGCGTAGCCAAATCTTAATCACATCATTCCACAATATTCCTTTCAATCAACGAAATTGTCCCTATGCGTACCCCACCATGTTGCAGGAGTAGCTCTTAACGCTAGATCTAAGGCCTGGAACCAATGTTCCTCTGGTACATCCTTTCAAAATGTTCAAGAAATATATTGACATCACACAAGCCATCATAATTGGGTAACTTACGTACCTCAGTAGATACATAATGTAGGTATTTTGTAAGCCGATTACATCTCAACATAGAGACCTCATGCAACTGATTTTGCCAGTTTGAAACTCTTCGTCTGAATCTGAATGGCAAGATATGTCCTTCTCCCAGCTGATACTTCCATCCGCAATAGGATTGATCCAATCTTCATTTTGTGCAGTTAACTTATAGATGTGCTCAATGTTGTCATCTTCATAATAGTCACAGTTCAGTTCGGTGTATCGTGCACCTTCAGCTAGATCCAACGGGACAATCACATGAAGCTCATTCTTTTCAAATACCATGCTTCGCTTCTTTAAGTTAATGATTTCATTCATGTCAAAGGCCCAATCAATCCTTAGCAATGCTCAATATGGATTACTATCATCGAGGATCTCAATAACTTCGAAATTAGTGACCGCTCTTGCACCTTCAATACGTACAGTTACTCCATGCAGGCACCCCATTGGAATTATCTTTTGCTGATTCGTCATGTGCAACTGAATGGGTCACCATGGTAACTTAGGCTTTCCCATTCATTCTCAAGGCTGATTCAACAATATGTTAGCATCATAGCCCAAGTTTAGGATTACCTGATCCATTTTGAAATCACCGATCTACGCAGTCATCCACATCTCCATACCGATTCTTTTCTTGCTTTGGTTTACCTTATTGACTACGCATTGTCCTGGTAACAACTTATCCTTGCTGGCGCAATTATCTATCAGTGCTTGCAGTCCCTCTACTGCCTTTTGATCCCGTAGTAACTTCATGCATGTATGCAAAAACGATTTCAACATTGTGGGATCTGAATTTTGTGTTGCAGTAGTATCTTTAGGTTTCTCCTTTTGCGAGACTATCAACATTGGGTTCTGAGATGTAGAATCTCCTAGACTTATAAAATTCTTTCTTGCCTCCATGAATGTCTCTTTTTCTCTATGTAAATCAAACCCAACATTCTTCTCATCGACTTTTTGGAACCATGACTCTGATTCTAGTTGTTTGCTTCAACCTTGTCTTCACTAGTGGCTACATCACTTCGCGTGACTATGTTGACACTGGGATCGTCTTCACGCGACTTAGATCTCATCATTTGAATATTATGTGTTGGTTGCTGGTTCTTCTTCTCCTGCATCTTCTCTATTAAGATCAGACAATATTCTATAACATGATCAAATTGACGATAGTACTGACATGAAGGTTGTGTTGGATTCTGACAGTCATGTGCAAAGTGTCCTAGTTCTCCGCAATTGTAAAAAATAATCTTGCCTCGACCTCTTCCAACTCCTCCCCCTCATCCTCTTCCCCATCCTTAAAATCCTCCACAAGCTATAGGTGAGCCTTGGTCGTTCTACGCACAGTTTTCAACTTGCATCCTATACAACGAAGTTTTGTCCGTCATTAGTTCATAGCTTCGACAATTCCTCTCATCATGACTAATTGATTTACAAAAGTTACAAAAAAGTCACTTTGGAGACTGTATAAACTTATGTAATAGGGAATAATAATCGGTTGAATGTTGTCCTAAAACTTGGCAAATACTACACCACGTACTTGCACTAGTGCTTGATCCAACGGAAGACATCAGTTTTAGCAGGTTAGGACCTCCTGCAACTATATAATCCCGTAATATAGGGCATTGATCCCTATTATGACCTTCAACTGTTCATTTTTTTCAGCAAACTTCATAATGTGTCTCTGACTTAACCTCCTTTCCCTTCTTCAGATCCTGCAACTCCATATGCAGGCTTTCTAGGTGCACCTGGATTTGTTGAACTCCTAAATTCGTATCTTGGATCGACAAAGCTTCTAACTTCATCGCAATTTCCAATGCTTTGGCCTGAGACCCAATCTTTTGCTGAGATAATGGTAATATTAAGTGAGGTAATAATGAAGCTATATACCAGTCCCTATGTTTTTCATCTGAGATCTGAAGGTTAGCTTGAAATAGTAAGCACTTCAGCCGCTAATCTATATCCCACGCAGATTCATTAACCCTTTGCTTAATCTCCTTAATTTAGTCACACACTGAGCTTTCAACTTCGACTTTATAAATTTTGCATTTAGCGCATCCTTTGTATTAGCCAATGAAGTAGCCGGGTGAATCGTGTTGTGTTTGATATACCAGGTAAGCACCTTGTCCTGTAGCAATGTAACCAAATTGTTCTTTCTTCATATCATCATCATTGATCTGCTGTGATTTCCACACAAACTTTGCGACGAACCAAAATAGTTTGGGATCTTCTGATTCCTGACCCCTGAATACAGGCATTTTAACTATATTTGCCATACTGAAAAGCAGAGGTGGAGGTGGAGGGGTAGGTGTATGAGGTGGAAGCGAAGGTGGAGTGATTGGATGTTGAATTCCAGAAGTACCCTGATCTATAGTCTACGCCACACCTTTGGGCATGCTATTTCTACTTCGTTCTTCTTCACTTTCAGACTCTCCCAATAAGGGACTGTATTCACTTTCGACAAATTTGTCTTGATCTACTCTGAATCGCTTTCCACTTCGCGTAGATCCAGTCAAACCCCTCTTAAACATTAAGGTAAAGGCATAACCCTATTTTCACACAAAATCATCTTAATCTAGGTTTTTAGCGATTTAAGATACTGTTATGCTCTTAACCTGCAAAGTAATACCGAACATAGAATATGCGAAGAAAAGATACCCAGAACACAGAATATGCAAAGAAAATATACCCAGAACACAGAATAGCATGATTTTATTACTCAGAGAGAAATGTTCACAGGCCTCTTCGAGGGGGCAACCTCCAATAGAGCAGAGCTCGATTACAAAACAAGACACGATACTCCTCGCAGGGAGTCTCTATCCTTTATATATGACTCATACATGCAATACCACGGGCCAATACCGTGGGTTTTATTAATACCATCTATCTAATACTACCGCCCATTTACCATCTATCTAATATTACCGCCCATTTGCAACTAACTGTGGTCCCGTCATTAATTGCGGGTTAACCACTTACAAATATTAATATGGGCTTTATTGACTCTTGACTATGACGTGATCCCATGACATAAATAAGGGGGTTAGGGTGGGACCCTAACATGCCCTCCCCCTTAAGATTAGCCTTGTCCTCAAGGCTGAAGCTGCAGAAACTGCTGAAGAATAGTGGCTGGTTCCCAAGTTGCATCTTCCGGAGAGGTGTCTTTCCATTTGACGAGGACCTCCTTAATCATGCGGCCGCGCAGGTGCTTGTCTCGTGTGTCTAGAACCTGTTCAGGTTGAAGCCAGATTGACCCTTCTTCGTCCAATTCAGGTAGACTGGTTTGAACTCGGCAATTGTTCCCAATCACTTTCTTGAGGCACGATACATGGAAAACTGGGTGGATTTTTGCTGTAGGTGGCAAAGCCAACTTGTAAGCCACTTCTCCAATGCGCTGAAGTACTTGGTATGGTCCATAGAATTTTGGAGAGAGCTTTTGAAAACCCTTGTCTTTGAGTGATGTTTACTTATATGGTTGCAGCCTCAAAAAGACTTGATCCCCTTCTTGAAATTGGCGCTTTGAGCGATGTTGGTCAGCCTGTTGCTTCATACGGTTCTGAGCTTGATGAAGATTCTCGCGCAGATGGGCGAGCATGGTTGCGCGGTGTTGTAGGAGTTGATCCATGGCTTGTACTTTGGAGCACCCCGTGAGATAAGAAGTAGGGGAAGGCGGAAGTTGACCATAGACTGCTTCATAGGGAGTCATTTTGGTGGTGGCATGATAGTTGGTGTTATACCACCATTTCGCCAGAGGTAACCACTGTACCCAGAGGTGTTGCTTTTCTGAAGTGAAACACCTAAGGTAGGTTTCTAGACATTTGTTGACGGCTTCGGTTTGACCATCTGTTTGCGGATGATATGAAGTACTGAGTTTGAGTTGAGTGCCTTGTATTCTGAAGAGCTCCTGCCAAAAATTACTGGTGAATATTGGGTCGCGGTCGGACACAATAGAAGTGGGCATGCCATGCAATTTGAAGATCTGATCCATGAAAGTTTGAGCAACCAAAGTTGGTGTAAATGGTTGGGGTAGGGCGCAGAAATGAGCATACTTCGACAGTCGGTCCACAACCACCATGATGACTGACTTGTTCCCAGACTTTGGAAGACCTGTAATGAAATCCATGGAGACCTCCGTCCAAATTGACGCCGGAATGGGCAATGGTTGTAATGTGCCTGGTGTGTTGACGGTTTCCCCTTTGTGGCGTTGACAGACGTCACATTCTGCTACAAAAGTAAGGATGTCCTGTTTCATGCCGGTCCAAAAAAATGATCTTCTGGTGTGAGCATACGTCTTCTGAAAGCCCGAATGTCCTGCAATGGGAGATGAGTGCAATTCTGCCAAAATGTGACTTTTGAGGGTGGATGTTGGTGATATTACGACTCTGTCCTTGTAGCGAAGAATATCATTCTGCCACGAGTAGCCCTTGCTGGAATTAGGATCTACCTGCAATTGAGAAATGAGTTGGGAGAGCCCTGGATGTGAAAACCATTCCCTGCGAGCCTCTTCAATCCAGTCTGGAATGGGGAGGGAAATTGCGAGCAGAGTACTTTCCTCCTCAAATTGGCGCGACAATGCATCTGCTACACTGTTGTCTTTCCCTTTCTTGTAAATGATCTCATAATCATATCCCAGCATTTTGGCTAACCATTTATTTTGTTGTGGGGAAGATAGGCGTTGCTCCAAAAAATATTTAAGACTGTGATGATCTGTGCGGATTTGGAAACGTCGCCCCAACAAGTAAGGTCGCCAGGTCTCGACTGCATGTAAGATGGCCATCATTTCCTTCTCGTAGGTAGATTGGCCCAGATTCCTCCCACTTAGTTGTTGGTTGGTGAAGGCCAATGGTCGCCCTTCCTGCATTAAGACCGCTCCAATACCTGTTCCCGAAGCATCACATTCAATGACAAATGATTTGGTGAAGTCCGGTAGTGCTAAGACGGGAGTGGAACACATGGCGGTTTTGAGAGCGGTAAATGCCTGTTGTGCTTCCTCGTTCTAGAAGAAGGAATTTTTCTTTAGGAGTTGCGTTAGGGGCTTCGCTATGCGGCCATAGTTGCGGACAAATTTACGATAATAGCCTGTGAGACCCAAAAATCCTCTCAAGCTTTTCAAGGTCTTAGGTTGAGGCCATTCTTGCATTGCCTGGATCTTTTTGGGGTCGACCTTGACACCTTCACGCCCCACAATGTGGCCCAAATACTCAACTTCTTCCATGCCAAACGAACACTTAGACATCTTGACAAATAATTTATGCGTGCGGAGCAGTTGCAAGAGTAGATCTACATGCTGAAGATGTGCCGCCCAAGTGCCACTATAGATGAGGATGTCATCGAAGAAGACAAGGACAAATTTTCTGAGATATGGTTTGAGGAGGTGATTCATAAGGCTCTGAAAAGTAGAGGGGGCATTACAGAGACCAAATGGCATGACCAGGAACTCATAATGGCCTTCATGAGTTCTGAAAGCCGTCTTGGGAATGTCGACTTCCTTCATGCGAATTTGGTGGTAGCCTGAGCGAAGATCCAACTTAGTGAAGAATTGAGCCCCATTGAGTTCGTCCAGCAAATCGTCAACCACCGGGATGGGAAATTTATCTTTGACTGTTAACTTATTGAGGGCCCTGAAGTCGGGACACATCCGCCACTCCCCATCTTTCTTGAGGACCATGACCACTGGGGATGAATAAGGACTAATGCTGGGACGAATGACACCTGCTTCCAACAATTCCTTGATGATTTTTTCTATTTCATTCTTTTGGGTGAACAGATATCTGTATGGCCGCACATTTGGGGGTTGGGCCCCTAGAACCAATGTGATGCTATGATCATGTTCCCTTCGCGAGGGTGGAAGCTCATGAGGCTTGTCAAAGACCGTCCGATGTTTATTTAAAATCTGTTGCATCTCAGGATGAATTGGCAGAGACATGGTGTCGACTACCTGGATGGCATTAAATTGAGCTACCACTCCATGATGGCCCTTTTCTAACAATTTTTCCATCCTATCCAAGCTGATGATAGAGGGGGCTCCCGCCTGTAGTCCACGGAGGGTATGTGTGGAGTTGTTCTACTTAAAAACTCCTGGAAATCCATTGTGATTGGCCCAAGAGTGCAGAGCCATTCCGCGCCTAGGACAATGTCGCACCCCCCCATGTGTATTGCAAACATGTGGGTTTTCAATTGATAATCCCCCATTTGAAGTTTGACATTTTCACAACGACCTTCACATTTCATTGTGCCCCCATCTGCAATCTGGACTTGGAAGTTAGAAACTGCCCTGACGAAACAATGTGCTTCTTCATCGATCTTTTGATGGATGAAATTATGGGTACTTCCACTATCAATCAAGACTACTACTGGGCTATGTTTAAGAAAACCCCTGATTTTGAGAGTTTGAGGGGAAGAAATTCCTGCCAATGCATTTAGCGAAATAATTGGTTCATCAGATACAATCTCCTTTTGGTTATCTTCTTCGATCGCCTCCGGTTCCTCAAGTGGTGGATCTTCCTCGGTGGAGTTGTAGTTAGTGGCATCTATTTGAAAAAACTTGGGCTCTTTGCATTTATGACCCGGGGAATATTTTTCATCACAATAGTAACATAGTCCTTGCTTCCTTCTTTCAGCCATTTCCGCAGGTGACACCTTTTGAATCTTAAGTGTTTGAGTCGTATTGGGAGCCTGTGAGGGATGACCTTTAGCGGGGAAGTTGGGGCGGCTGGATTGGGCTGTTAATGCATGTTCCACCTTACGAGCTACCTGGCAAGCCTCTGTCCATGTGGGAGGGTGGTGGAGTAGAACCTGAGCTTTGATGGCTTCTTTAAGACCGCTGATAAAGCATTCCATGTAGAACTCATCTGTGAGACCCCTAGTGTGGAAGGCTAAGGCTTCAAAAGCAGTAATATATTCCTCCACTGTACCCGTCTGTCGGAGCTTAGTGAGACGCCCCAAAAAAGAGTCTTCCTGTTCAAAGCGACTTCGAAGAGCTTTGGAAAATTGGGCCCAATTCTGAAAATGTCCATTGCAACGCTGATGCCATTCCTTCCATTGCCATCGTTCATTGTCCAAATACATGGTGCCCACCATAAGCTTAGTCCCCTCATCTATGATATGATTCAATTGGAAATACTACTCCATTTGTGCTAGCCATGCGGACGTGTGAGAACCGTCAAATTTATGCATATCCAACTTGGGAGGTCGCTGGCTGGGTGGTGGATGGGTGTGCCAGACATGATGAGAGTGGCTAGACTCACCCTCATGGTATTCATGGCCATTATACGCCTCCTCGTGGGCTGGCTCCTTGCCCTTTGGGAGTGCATCATGTATCTGGAGACTTATTCCTTTAAGCTCAAGTTCGATATTCTTCACCGCAGTTTGGAGGGAGTTCACATGGTCTTCAATTTTGTCTATCCTTTCATTGGCCATCGCTTGAGCGCGAGTTTCTACCATACACCAACCTGATGAAAAATTGGGACCGCCTAAAATTTTTTTACTAAGAAATTGAATGGTACCACCTTGCTCAACTCGTCGTCCTGATTCTGATGGGCTAGGTCACCAATAAGCGCCCCGGAAGATCTCAGACTCCTTTTTTTGGAAAACTCCTAACGGAGTTTTACTCCTTCCTGATCAATACTGCAGTCGCCAAATCCTCAGAATGTCAATGCCGCCAAAAGTCCTGCGAAAATTATATCCAGGGACAGGAACCCTTCACAACTACTCCGATCTGGTGGATCTGAGAGATCTGAATGGTGGAACAACTGCTGCTGCTGATCTGATGGAGCTGCGGGACTGATGTCGGCTGCTGCTGCACTTGCTGATCTGGAATAGGTGATGTGTGATCCCTCGATAGAAAGGGAACTATGGTCTTGAGGAGTGTCAGGTGCTACAGATCGCAATATACATAAGGGTCTGACAGTAGTACTCGGCCCAATGTTTCAGGGCTCTAACTAAGGAGGATCGACCGTACCCTTAGCCGTACAACCCGACTACCCTATCGTACGGGCGAGTAATCTCTCCGAGTGCTGTTCTCGGTGTACTGTAGCCACAAGACGGCCGAAGGTTTATCTATGGCGAGGCTTCAAGGGAGCTAGGGGGCTTCCTATATACCCAGAGGGTACGTGGAAGACAGTCCGTGCGCGGTTCTGTCTAATGCACTACTACTCGAAGGGGTACCCACAGGGGTTACAAGGGAGTCCAACAGACGTGACCACCTCTTGTATTTCTTGCGTGCATGCCTCCCCAAATCCGCAGGTTTATGCGCTTAACGACAGATCCCGTGGTTTAAAGACGCCGGAACACGTCTCTAGCCAAAATTTTTTTTGCTAAAATTTGGAGATCCCACCGAGCCCTGGAAAGTGCTCTGATACCACTTGTTATGCTCTTACCCTGCAAAGTAATACCGAACATAGAATATGCGAAGAAAAGATACCCAGAACACAGAATATGCAAAGAAAATATACCCAGAACACAGAATAGCAATGATTTTATTACTCAGAGAGAAATGTTCACAGGCCTCTTCGAGGGGGCAACCTCCAATAGAGCAGAGCTCGATTACAAAACAAGACACAATACTCCTCGCAGGGAGTCTCTATCCTTTATATATGACTCATACATGCAATACCACGGGCCAATACCGTGGGTTTTATTAATACCATCTATCTAATACTACCGCCCATTTACCATCTATCTAATATTACCGCCCATTTGCAACTAACTGTGGTCCCGTCATTAATTGCGGGTTAACCACTTACAAATATTAATATGGGCTTTATTGACTCTTGACTATGACGTGATCCCATGACATAAATAAGGGGGTTAGGGTGGGACCCTAACAGATACTTACTTCTCGGACCTTTAAAGAATCATTGTTCGGCTTCGCTATAGGACACATATGTATCTATTGAAAATTTAGTGATGAAACCACCCAAGATACTATCAATCTAGTAATCAACAACCCTCACAACCTTATAATTAGATCTTTCAAGACGTTTGACTAATTGTGGAGTCCACACAATAGGATCATCGTGCTTGTAGGTAGGTTCACTATCCATTGATTTGGACAATCACTCGTATAATTCGCAAGGGAAAAATGAAAAGAAAACTTTGCTACTTCTATGTGAAGATACCTTTGTAACCACTTTTATTTTGGTAAGCACGGGTTCCTATTCTCCTGGCCTGCAAACCCATGCAACTTCTCATCTATCCACTTCTCGATTTCCTTCTTAGTCGGTGTCCAGTTATGCCACATCATAAATCCCTCAGATAGATCCCAGTCCTGACAACATAACCATTTGTTAGCTTGAGGGGTCTTGGACCTAGGTTCGGAGTTAGTTGCGCTAACCAACAAAACAATACACTACCGGACCTTTCGACAACAACCCGCATAGTGTAAGTTGCTATCTTATCTGAGGCAGTATTAGGGGATGCTAGAACCAAGATTATACATCCAGAAGGCTATGCGATGTGGTTTAAGGTGTTTCTTGCAGTTTTAGTTCTGATTTGACCTTCACGAACCCTTATTCATGAAACTCAAGTGATTTTCAGTTAAAGAGAGTTATAAGCTTTGCGTAAAAATCCAATCATGCATAAACTAACATGTAACAATAGATCCAGATCTTTGAGGAGTAATTAGGATAAAATATAGATAAATATCATTCAGTTACACGTAAATCTAGAAAATACATAAAATACATAAAAATAGACACATAATTACTTCAAATATATTTTATTCCTTGAAATCTTCCTTATACAACTTTCCAGACCTTGTGCACAGAGTTGCAGGGGCCTGTGCAATCAGCAACGGACTTACCAAGGTCTCCATGCACTCAGCTGTAGGAGCCTTCCCCTTTGCCCAAACACAGAAATATCTACAATCTCATACTCAAAAATATTTCATCCATCAAGTATTGGTTCCCTTAGACCCACTAAGGCACCTTTTTATACTCTTTTCTATTACAATACCATGGTCGCAAACCATGTGCGAATCTCAAAACAATACCAAAATATAAGGGGTTTTGACCTTCCTAAAACCCCTTGACTCCTATTTGAACTGAACTACTCGCGCTTTACTCCTAAAAATGTGGATACTTACAATATTTTAACAAAATTAACCCAAGGGACCCCGTCCCAACAAAACTATACAAAAATAATCCAGAATTCTCCACCACATACACGATGCTAATGGAAGGCAAGAAAGTTCCATACTTCCACCTCTAGGATGCACTGTTTTTCTACCTTGGACACCTTTATTTCCCTTCAAGTGAGTGTGCCAAGCTAATTTGGGAAGCACATTACGTTAGGTAGCAAGGAAGTTTGGTGTGGAGGAGACAATGGTAGTACTATAGAAGTATTTTTAATGGCCGAAACTCTGACAAGATGTTTGAAAATATATCAAATCCTACACTTCTTGTGCCATCACCAAGCCAACTATTAAGAAGCAAGGCCTGTACACCCCCTTCCTACTCCTAGCTAGCCTTAGAAATCTATATCTATGGACTATATGTTTGGCCTTCCTTCTACCAAGCATGGTTATAACTATGTGTTTATGGTTTTTTAATCGATATTTGATGGATTGATACTTATAAAATATTCAATGGGGACTTCCTTCGCCCATATTTTCCACCATTTTTGGAAACACCATACATTACCAATCAACTGACACCAATAGAGCTCAACCTAGAGTGCACTGAACAAGCCACAACTGATCAGATCATGGAGACACAAATTAAGAACACTCGCCAATGGAGGATCCAACTATATTGGGTTGTTAAATCGGCTAGTTGTTGCACGAAGGAAATTAGCTGACCAGGGACCAAGTTCAACTGAATTTTCCCCATCCCATGGAGGCACTCAACGCAATGGGGACCATTTATTCCTAAGGGGGAGTGTTTGGTCAATTCAATGTCCTTGAATTGGAAATTATAAATTGTCAACCATGGTGCGTAGACTGATGAAGTACGGGTGCACATTATGTGCTTAGAAGTTATTCATTAGGTCATTATATATTTGTTAAGATCTAAACTCAAGATGGGGCGGTGTTTGTCAATTGTATTAGGGTTTTAATTCTTAGGGATGTTGATTAAGTTCCCTAGGAATTAATCTCTATCCAATTAGCTCGTAGATGACATGAGAGTGATTTTTCTTATGTTAGATTGTTTGGGAATTTTGACCTTAAATCTCTATGCTGCAGCTCCTAATTCTCTTAAGTGCAAAAATAAACCTATTTTATCAGCTAAGAAGGAATACCGTTGAACTCAATTGTTTTAGGAGAGGTCCTCTCGCTTGTTCAATTTCTACTCAAACAAAGTAACCCAAGCAACATCTATATTGTAATTTGAACACACTTAAATTACTCTAGATAATAAGAAAAGGAAAGAACTGTGCAGTACCAGGTATAAAGAAAATTAGATAACATTCTAAACTAGGTATAAAGAAAATTAAATTTCTTATTCAGATAACAATTCACTGGCGAGATCATTATGCAGCATTGTCACACAAAATAGAGCAATTGAAGAATTAAAGGAAATCAGATTGTATTTGATTAAAAACCTGCCACTGTTTGCAGGGGCCCTCCACATAGCAGTTCAAAGTTTCAAATCAACATAGCACTTGCACACAAAAACCAATTTCATTCACATGAAATTCATAGACTTGTTCATAAACACATCATTCGGCGCGCACCCAAAAAACAATGCGACCATTAGCTTTATAGTAAATCTCTTGGCATAAATGTATGAATATTTTAAACCTAATATCTCTTAATCCTATCTAAACTTATATCATGAAACTGTCATTTTTCTATTCCGAAAGAAAAATGATAAGGTTTCAGCTGATCTTGGGTTCTGTTTTGCATTAATCCGGCGGTTGACTTGGAGTTTGACCACGATATCCTGTGCTTCTTTTGGCAAACAATTTCGAGTGGATAGGAAGGTATCCATGAGGGAGTCATCCTCTATCCATCCGCACCGTTCGCTGCTGACCTGGAGCTCTGGAAAATTGCAAACAATGAAGACAACTACAAAATCCTAGACTAGCTGTGGAAACAGATTGATTTGGTAGCCAATTATAACTTTAGTTAAAACAATAGGGTATACAGTTGAATATGAACAAGAAAACATACTAATGCATACCTTCATTAAAACCTCGTAGATATGGCTTTATTTAAGTGGTAAATATATATGAAAAAGAGAGGATCTTTAGGCACAAAGGATGTCATGGTAGGACAATCTTCAGACTCTACATTCCCCCGGATTGGAGATGTTGTATGTCCTCATATGCTTCTTCCTTGTCTTTTTCTTGTACCTCTTTTTTGTCATCTCCCTGCTTCATTGTTTTCTTCTTTTTGGCAGAGATTGACATTCTAGGCTTCCTCATTAGAATTTTATACTTTAAACTGATTATCTCTCTCTACATAATTCTGTTCTCTTTCTTCAGCTTCTTGTTTTTCTTATACCACAAGCTTAGATGTAGGATCGAATTGTCACTCTTGGCAATCTGTATCTCACTTTGTGTCTTCAGGGCTTGATTTTCATTTTTAAGATACTGATTCAATGTTTCTAGTTCAAAGATTTATTGCTTCAAGATGTTTGAGGTCGATTGTTCATTCACCTAGTTGCTTCCTTCTCCAGGGCCCTATATTGTTTCCTGTGTTGTTGTCACCTTCCTTTTGAGTGACTATATGTAGTCATACATTTCCTGCTATGCGGGGTCAATTCTTGGACTCTTTATCAGGCTTTCCAAAGGTGAGCTGTAAGGTTGTGGTGATGATCTTGGTGACCCTTTTGGAGAATTCCCAGGGATTTTAATTGAATCATCTTCTATTGGTTCAATCTCTGTTGGAGTATTCACTGTTGGCTCAATCTCTGTTGGAGTGTTCTTTGTTGGCTCCTTTTAATTTGGCTCGTTTTCCTCAAGGTTAATGTAGTCTGTAGTCTTTGAGGTTGTTTGTGGAATCATGCTCAACCTCGTGCTTCTTCTTAACCCTGAGGTTTGTGTTTTCTGCACTTTCCTCCTCTTATTCTTTGATTTTTCTTTTAGAGGAGAGGTTTTAGTTTGTGAGAGTTCTTCTTTACCTGGGTTAGCTTTCTTTCTTCTAGGGTTTCCCTTCTTCATTCTCTGCAAAATTTTTACTATAAGCAGCTCTTCTTCTGTTACCTCTGTCTGAGCTTGAGGTGCCTGTTCCTTTATCATTTCTATGGTTCTCTTTCTCCCTCTGAGGGCCTTACTGCTAATTGGTTTTTCTGAGGATTTTTCCTCAAAATGATTTCTTATTAGGAAACTCTCCCAGTCGTCTCCTATACTTCGGAGATGAAATTCGACTAGTATTTTCACCAAACCATGATGATACATGGTGTTTTCTATGCATTGAATTTTCTTCTAAACATTTGTAACCATTTTCCTGAGGCTATTCAAGAGGAAATAGGGTAGGTTCATTTGATGATCCTCGAGGAAGTGCATCATCATTCTAAAATGATAAAAATACATTTGCCCAAACCTACCCTCACAAGTGATAAACTTCTAAAGCACAAGTAATAAGTTTCTTCATTTGTTTTTAAGAGTAGAGCTTGGAATACCTTTTTTGCAGACCGTGGTGTCCATGTTTGGATTCTTGAAGAAAACCTTCTAGTCCTCACTGTCAATCCCTTTGTTTTTAAACCATTTTTCTCCATGCCTTGGTAACTCGGTGGCCTCAGCGATCATAGACTCCGTTACTGTGGGTTTTATGTCCCCAATTTCAGCCTCCATTCCATTGAATGAGTGCGCAAATGTCTTGGTTACGTCTTTGTGGAAGCTGTTAAATTTCTCAATGAACTGCAACCATTGTATTCTTTGCATCAACTCTCTAGTTTGTGGGTACCCCTCTAGGAATTGCTTCCTTGCTGGTTCAGTTCGAACAATTACCCCCATGCCGAAGGATGATTTGCCTTGAAGATTGGCTGCCTTGACAGGAAAATGGGACTGGTATGGTTTGCTAGCTGGTGGAAAGATGGAATGACTGTGAAAGAACAGAGGAGTGTAAGAATAGGGAAGAACAGATGGATTATGGGAATGAATTCAACCGTTAGGCACATTCAAACTTATGATTTGGTAATTAATTTGGCAAATTTGGCACAAGGTCGTGATATGACTTTTAGAGTTGTGGCATATGATATTTCTTTAGGCGGCCATTAACCTTAGGTTGTAATGATTGCACTTTAGTACTATATTTTCTTACTCATACATGCTATATAACCTTTCCTATTGTTAAATTAAAGTAGCACATACATTTTAATTTTCTGTTGCTAACCTTATTTGTTGTCCTTTAATCTCCTACAGGTGCCTTGTTGTCAACTGTCCTTTAATCCAGATCACCAGGTATTCTTGTAGACTTCAAAATTTTTAGGCTGCAGAAATTTGTTTAGCTGCAGAAACTTGTCCAAGCTACGGAAAGTTGTTCAAGCTGCGGAAAGTTGTCCAAGCTGCGGAAAGTTGCTGTTTCTGCAGCTTAAGAGAAAGAAAGCTTTAGTAGATGAACTTTATTGTTGTTTTTTTTTTCTCTTTTGAAAAGAAAATTTGAAGTGCCAACGAGTTGGTTTTCATGTTTATACAAAATTTATTACTATTTTTTTTCATATTCTTATATGTCTATATATATATATGCATATTATATGGATATATATATATATATATATATATATTTTTTTTTTTTAATTTTTTTCCTTTTTATTTATTTATTTGAAGAACAAACTGGATGAAAAATTCTAAGGTGGAAAAGAAGAGGAATTCTTCTTGACCATCTTCAGTTCTGAATTATCCTGAAATATTTTAACAAATTCCTCTCTTGTTAATGGTTTTTGGTAAAGCTTGAGTCGATGTCCATTTACTAGTAGAGAAGTTCTTTCTTCGTCAATAGTCCTAATTCTAACCGCACCATTGTTAAAGACATTCTCAATCTCATAAGGTCCAAGCCAATGTGTTTGGAATTTTCCTTGAAAATTTTTGAATTTTGAATCAAAGAGCAATGCCTAATCTCCTGGATGAAAATTCCTTTCTTTAATGTACTTATCATGCCATCTTGACCTCTATTGCTGCACTAGGCTGGTCCTCTAGAAGGCCTCTTGTCTGATTTCATCGAGCTCATTTAATTGTGTCATCCTTTACTTCTGGGCTTCTGGAAAGTCAAGATCTAACTAGACTGCTGTCTTATAAGTCTAGATCTAGAATTCTATTGGAAGTAAGACTTGCTTCCCATAAACAAGTTCATAGGGAGTATTTCCTGTAGTATTCCTCCATGTAGACCTATAGGCCCATAAGGCTTCTGGAAGATTTTACAGGAAAGTCTTTCTTGTGTAGATATACAATATTTGTAAGGATAGCATTGATCACCTTATTGGTGGACTCAACTTGTCCATTGGCTTGTGGATAGTATGGAGTTGACTTCCGATGTTTTATATTGTATTGGTCCAGAAGCTTCTGCACTGGTCTAGATGTGAACTGTGTCCCTTGATCTGTTACAATTTCTCTTGGAACACCAAAACGAGTAAAAATATCCTAATAAAGAAATGAAACTACAATATTTTCAGTAGAAAAAGGAAGTGCTTTAGCTTATGCCCTTTTAGTGACATAATTAGTACATACCAGAGTATACTTCTTTTGCTTTGAAGGTGGGCTAATTGGTCTAACAAAATCCAGTGCCCATTTTTCGAATGGTTCGATCAGTACCTATGGTTGTAGTGGCATCTCATTTGAAAGAGTAGGTTTTCCCATTCTTTGACAACTGTCACATCCCTTAACATATTCCTTGGTGTCCCTGAAAATGGAAGGCCAATAATATCCTAAAAGTAGGATTTTGTAAGCAATTCTCTTGTTAGAAAAATGTCCTCCACATGGCTCATCTTGACAAGCTTTTAATATATCTGGTATTTCGTCCTCCCGAACACATCTTCTGATGATGAGGTTTGGTAATGTCTTATATAATTCCTCATTTATCCATGAGTAGGATTTGCTATTGTGGACTATTCTTCTTTTTTCTCTAGGAGATAAATGAAATGGCATTTTTCCTATGGCTAAATAGTTAGCAATATATGCATACCAAGGTGATTTAGTAGATACTGCAAAGAGATATTCATCAGGAAATTTATCTTCTACGGGTCGATCATTGTTTTCATTTTGTATTCTAAATAGAAAATTGGCAATTGTGTTCTGTTTCCCTGGTCTATCTAGAATGGTTATGTTGACTTCTTGTAAAAGTAGGAGCCATCTAGTTATTCTTCCATTAATGACTGGTTGATTCATTAGGCATCTAATGGAAGAACGGTCTGTGTGGACAAAGGTTTAATAGCCAATTATATAATGTCTGAATTTATTAATGGCATGAATTACAGCTAAGAACTCCTTTTCGGTTACAGTGTAATTTAACTTTGCAAGGGTTAAATTTTTACTAGTATAATAAATGGCATAAGGAGTGAGATATTTTTGTCCTAAAACAACTCCTAAGGCTAAATCTGAAGCATCTGTTGAGATATGGAAAGGCAATTTCCAGTTAGGTCCTTTTAAGATGGGTGCTTCAGAAATTCTCTTTTTCAATGTTTCAAAGGCAACTTGACATTCAGAATCTCAGTTGAATTCACAATCTTTAGTGAGTAATTTAAAGAGTGGGGATGCAATTTTTGTGAAGCTTTCTATAAATCTCCTATAGTATCTGGTAAAACCGAGAAAAATTCTAACATCCTTTTGACAACTTGGCACTGATAACTTGGAAATGACTTCCACCTTAGATGAGTCTACCTTAATTCCATCTCCGGAAATATGGTGACCTAAAACAATTCCCTCATTAAACATCATGAAACTTTTTTCATGGCTTAATGAGAGGTTTGTTTCTTGACATCTTATTAAGACTTTCTCCAGGTTTTCTAGCGCTTCACTGAAAGAATCCCCATAGACTGTTAAATAATTCATGTACACCTCCACACAATCATGGATAAGGTCAGATAAAATTCCAAGGACCGCCCTTTGGAATGTTGCTGGAGCATTACATAATCTAAAGGGAAGTACCCAGTAAGCATAAGTTCCCCATGGACAAGTGAATGTGATTTTATCCTAATCTTCAGGGGCCACCTGAATCTGGTTGTATTGACTAAACCCATCCAAGAAGGAAAAGTATATTTTTCCTACTAAAGTATCTAAGGCTTGGTCTATGAAAGGTAATGGAAAGTGGTCTTTTAATGTTGCTTTATTCAACTCACTGTAATTGATGCATACTCTCCATTTTCCATTGTTTTTAGGGATGATCACTAGGGGTGAAACCCACTGCATGTCAGATATTGGATAGATGAAATTTACATTTAATAATTTCTGCAATTCTTCCTTAACAATTTATTTTAGATTTGGGTTCATTCTTTGCTGAGGTTGTCTAACTGGTCTTGCATTTTGTTCAACGTAGATATGATGTATGCAAGTTTTAGGATCAATCCCTCTCATGTTAGTATATTCCCATGCTAAGCAGAAGAATGTTTCTGTAGAATTTCTATCCATTGTTTCTTTTGCATGTCTTCCAAATTTTCATTGAGATTCAAGGTTTTTCCTGGAGAGATTTCTATTGAGGAATTCCCAAATTTTTCCATGGACATCAATGATACTTGTTTAGAGGTGAGATATTCATTTCCACTACGCTCATAATGTGAGGAAGATTCATTATTTTCTAGTAAATTCAAAAGTTTGTCTTCCTCTTTTACTTGTTCAGTGACAAAAATAGGTTGTATATCTTCTCCATCTTCTATCCATTCTTCAGTTTCTGTATCTATTGTTGTTCTTGTAGGGGGGTATAATGTAAATTTCTTTGTAGAATTTCCATCTGAGATAAACATATCACCTAACCTACAACCGATAAAAGCGTTTGCTGTAGCCAACCAAGGCCTTCCTAGAATTAATGGATGTCCTCCTAGATTGTTCTTGGGTGTTAAGACCATGAAATCAACATGATATTCCCAAGAATATAAAGATACACAAACATCTTCTAACACACCATCTGGTTTAATAACAGATCTATTTTCTAATTGCAATAAGGTTGATGTGTATTGAAGGTTAGGAAGCCTAATTGTGTTCATAACTTGTTTGCTCATTATGTTTATGGCTACTCATAGGTCAATCAGTGTGTCGGTATTTTAGTTCCATTGATGTGAATTTTACAATGGGGCTTCTTGGGTCTAAATATTTTTGAATTTCTGTCTTCCCCAGCATAATGTTTGCAATTTTTCTAACTAACTGAATTCTTTTTATATCTTTTCTTCTTCTTCCTGATCGTTGTGTACTTAATTCCTTAATTGTTTTTGCGAAAATTGGTATTTCTTTTATGGCTTGCAATAAAGGAATCTTAATACAAACATTTCTCAATTCATCCATCATATTGTAATCAGGTAAGATAATTTGTTTCTCTACTCCTTCATTGATTTTAAACCTTTCTGGGAAAGGTGGTTTAACTGATATTGAAGGTTGTTATATGATAGGAGCATCTATTGGCATTTCTTTTGTTTGTCTATTTTCTTTTTGAGGGAGAGAAGTCTCCCCTTATTTTGATTGATTCTTATGTTTTTGAAGATCAAATTTTGTTTTTTGAATGACAACAGGAGGGTTTTTTGGTAATACTCTTCCAGACCTTAATTGGACATTATTTAGGTATAGCGGGGTTATTACATAAGTTTGAGGATTTTGACCCTTCATGTTGTATACTGGTTGTTATGGTATCTTATTATTAGGATTTGGAATTGGTTGAGCAGGTAATTGATTTGATTTTTGTGGAAATGGTAGGGAAAGTTGTGGGTTTTGATTCTGAACTGGGACTTGTGGCAATTGATTAGCTTGAGGAATTTGATTGGACGGGGTTAAGAATTGTGGCGAAATGTAGGATGGAAAGTATTGTTGATATTCAACATAGGCTCCATAAGGACTTTGCCATCCTTGATTCCAAGGTTGTGATTGTGGCAAAGCCCAAGGCTTCCAGGCTAAATTCCAATTACTTTGTGAAGACCGGGAAAATTGTTGTGGTCTAAATCCTTGTGATTGATTTGGTTGGGGGTTTTTCCATGGTCTTTTGGCTATAAAGTAGAGAGGGTCTACTGGTTCTGAGATTCCTTCCTCATTGAATACAACCTTAAGATCTGATAAGGATGGGCATTCCTTTATATCATGATTATCTGCACATATGACACAGGTTTCTATGGCTTTTGAGTCTAAGGGACACTCTATCAGAGCATGCTTTTTTCGACATTTGGGATAGAAGATGGATAATGCAACATTTTTAGAATTTTGCCTGTTTTTTATTTTAAGGGTGTCTATTTTTTCACTTAGGCTCCCTAAAATATATGTTTTAAAGGTGTTAAGAAAATTTCCTATTTCTGCCCTGCTAGTTGTCCCAGCTGCAAACTTGTTTATTCTTGATAAGAGAGGGTCCCTAGGACTCTTTCCAAATCTTGCTTTGCCCCTTGAGATAAGTACACATAAATAAAAAATATCTGCAAAGGGTAGTTGGGAAATATCTCCTTTTCCAGTTAACTTAAGGAGATCAATCCATTCATCTTTAATGGCTCTGAGTAAAAGAGCTTTTAAGGTTTCTTCATCCAAATTATCCATTTTTGCTCTTCTAACATTATAAACAAACCTTTTTACCAACTCTTCAAGATTCTCATCTTCTTTCTGTGTCATTTTGAAGACTTCATCTTTAAGATTAATAGGCATACAATAACCTATATACTTGCCCAAGAAAGCATCTTTCAGCTGTGCCCATGTTGTTATGGAATGCACTCCTAGACTCATGAACCATTTTAATGCTGAGTCTTTTAATGTGGTGGGAAACAGTTTCAACTTTTGAGCATCATGTAGATAGTCATATGATCTACATAATACTTCAAATTCGAAGAGAAATGTCTCCGGATCTTTGTTTCTTTTACCATGGAAATTAGGAAGAATCGAGGGTGATATATTTTTTATTGTGATGGTTGTATCTTCATCAAGAATAGGGAATCCGGAAGGATCTTGATTTCCTCTGCTTCTACCCCCTCCTCTCCCTTTACCTCTTCCTCTTCCTCTACCTCCAATCCTATCTTCTTCGCCATGGACATTGTGTACTTTTCCTTCCCCTTCTTCAGCCATGATAGATTCTTCGGAGCTAAGATAATGTTCTTCTAATATTTCTGGCTCCTCTATCAATGGTTGTTCAGAATAAGTTTCCAATTCCTCTTATTCACTAGGAATTTCTAATTTTTCTCCCATAATTTTTTCACCAGTAGGGGACAGAAAGAATATTCTTGTGGTTGGTGATGTAGGATTTTCTTCAATTACAACTTCAGTAGAAGAAGTAGGTGAAGTTCTGGATTGAACTTCTGATCTTGATACTTCAGGAAGTCTTTGTCAACCTCCAAATGGAATTCGGGTTTGAGTAGGTGGTGTGGAATCTTGAAATCGTGGTGGAGTGAGTGGATTTGTGGGAATTAAACTTCTTCCTGATCCTACAAATCTACCCCTACAGTCTCTATCCCTACACATGTCATGTTTTAAATTAATGATGGTTTTGTTTTTTTTTACTTCTAATTGTACTTCCCCGACAACGACGCCAAAATGTTTGGTCAATTCAATGTCCTTGATTTGGCAATCATAAATTGTCAACCAGGGTTCGTAGACTAATGAAGTACGGGTGCACAATATGTGCTTAGAAGTTATTCATTAGGTTGTTTTACGCTTGTTAAGATCTAAACTCAAGATAGGGTGGTGTTTGTCAATTGTATTAGTGTTGTAATTCTTAGGGATGTTGATTAAGTTCCCTAGGAATTAATCTCTATCCAATTAGTTTGTAGATGACATGAGAATGATTTTTTTTTATTTTTTATTTATTTTTTTTTTTTTTTTTTTTTTTTTTTTTTTTTTTTAATTTTTTAATTTTTATAATTTTTATTTATTTATTTATTTTTTTTATGTTAGATTGTTTGGGATTTTTGACCTTAAATCTCTAGGCTGCAGCTCCTAATTCTCTTAAGTGCAAAAAGAAACCTATTTTATCAGCTAAGAAGTAATACTGTTGAACTCAATTATTTTAGGAGAGGTCCTCTCGCTTGTTCAATTTCTGCTCAAACAAAGTAACCCAAGCAACATCTATATTGTAACTTGAAAACACTTAAATTACTTTGGATAATAAGCAAAGGAAAGAACTGTGCAATACTAGGTATAAAACAAATTAGATAACAGTCTAAACTAGGTATAAAGCAAATTAAAGTTCTTATGCAGATAACAATTCGCTGGCGAGATCATTATGCAACATTGTCACACAAAACAAAGCAATTGAAGAATTAAAGGAAATCAGATTGTATTTGATTAAAAACCTGCCACTATTTGTAGGGGCCCTCCACATAGTAGTTCAGAGCTTCAAATCAACACAACGCTTGCACACAAAAACCAATTTCATTCACATGAAATTCACAGACTTGTTCATAAACACATCATTCGGCGCGCACCCAAATAACAGTGCAACCATTAGCTTTATAGCAAGTCTCTTGGCATAACTGTATGAAGATTTAAGCATAATATCTCTTAATCCTATCTAAACTTATATCGTGAAATCATCGTTTTGCTATTCCGAAAGCAAAACGACAAAGTTTCAGCTGATCTCAGGTTCTGTTCTTCATTAATCTGGTGGTTGAATTGGAGTTTGACCGCGATCTCCTGTGCTTCTTTTGGCAAACGATTTCGAGTGGATAGGAAGGTATCCATGAGGGAGTCATCCTCTATCCATCTGCACCTTTCACTGCTAACCTGGAGCTTTGGAACCTTGCGAACAATGAAGACAACTACGAAATCCTGGACTAGTTGCGGAAACAGATTGATTCGGTAGCCAATTGTAACTTTAATTAAAAAAATAAGGTATATAGTTGAATATGAACAAGAAAACATACTAATGCATACCTTCATCAAAACCTGGTAGATATGGCTTTATTTAAGTGGTAAATATATATGAAAAAGAGAGGATCTTTAGGCAAAAAGGATGTCATGATAGGAAAATATTCAGACTCTATAGGGAGGTATGATCCAGGTGGATATTGGTGGCCACCCACCTATTTCACTTGGACTCCCAACACATTTTTCTATCAGTTTCCTATTTTTCAGCACAATTTCCTATTTTGGTAGTTTTCTATTTTTGGCAGTTTTTGGTTCCTAAACTTCCAAATCCATTTTGAGGCCCTAAATGACATTTTTTGGGGAAACCGGAAAACATGGTTCAAAGAGATTGATCTATGTTTACATTAAAAAAATTTCGTGCTTAGATAAACCTTTCTAACATGCTATTGTGTGTGCCAAATGAAGATTGCATGACAAAGTTATGACTACGAGAAGTTGATTTGAGGCCCTAAATGACATTTTTTGGGGAAATGGGAAAACATGGATCAAAGAGATTGATCTGTGTTTGCATTCAAAATTTGTCGTGCTTAGATAAACCTTTATAACATGCTATCATGTGTGCCAAACGAAGACCGTATGACAAAGTTATGACTATGAGAAATTTATTTTCCAATTAACCCCATCGGGGCTCATAATTTTTGGTGCTTCATCTCCTAGGGTTAGGTTTTTAGATGTTTAGGGTTTCTCATTGTTTTTTCATGATAACAACACCTCCGAGCCTCATTGTAACACAGTTCAAAAGGCATGCAATTGTCACATCTCTTCTAAGACATAATCTA
The DNA here is from genome assembly GCA_031772625.1 of Pinus tabuliformis. NCBI lineage: Eukaryota > Viridiplantae > Streptophyta > Pinopsida > Pinales > Pinaceae > Pinus > Pinus tabuliformis. Next base: position 593,323,215 of record CM062813.1, read on the forward strand.
CTACCACTCGAGCTAGTTCACTTTCATTCTGCATGTAAATAGTTTTCAATATTTGTTATTTATTATTTGAAGCTCAATTTCACTATATCTCTGTGTTTTTTTGTTTAAATATGTATTTAATTTATTCCTTCATAAATTCAGATCACTGCAACCAACATGTTCCATTCGTAGAATATCTAGCCAACACATAGTCCAATCCTCCAAGTGTTTACCAACTCTATAATAGAGGTTTTTTCATTATACCAAGAAAGTTAACCAAATCATTAAGGACACATGGTAGAGGGGTATGCATGCCTCTATACGTCTTATACTAACATACCCTTTACATGTTAGATAGATTTAGGTACATACAATTAATTTCGTCCCATGGAGATAACATGTATGAGCTTAAAAAACAATGCCCAGATGCCACTATAATTCTTCTCTCAAGTACCAACTCTAGTCTATATACAAGCTCAAATAGATAAAACCATAGAATTGTTATGATTCAAATACATGATGTGAATCACATTACCTTATAGTCATGTATGCTTTTATTCAACACAACTCATAAAATTTACCTTATTTGTCCACCATCATTTGAACTATCACTAGTTTCCCTTGGACTGAGCTCCAAAAAGAATTCTTTCTTTTACTCCAAAAAACATCTCTATCCTGCTTGTTGCAATCTTTCCTTTCCACTTCAAAATTCAATCTACAATCAACCCTTGTATTTTCTAGTGATAATAATTTTAATTGCCATGATAGCCAACCAATGGTTATTCATCCAAGAAACTCACTTTCTTCTCAAAATGAAAGTATGTCCACGCACCTCCATTCACTTGTACAATTGTTATCTTGAATAAACACTAATTGGGAAGCAATTGTACCTTTGGGTCCACATAGATTGATTTGGAACTTGTTATACTCTAGGGTTTAACACTAACTTGACTATAAATGTTGATCAACTGGCCATCCAATGGACATATTTCCATCCACTGAGACACCTAGGTATGCAACCACAATAGTGGATAGTTATATAGAATATCATTTTGGATATGAAATGTATCCAAGTCAATATTACATTATATACATTTTCAAATAAGGAATTATAATGCAACATTGATTAAAAAGTATTCAATCAAGGGACAATTAGAGGTAACAAAATATGTGGCTATAACTCCATTCTAGCTACAACACACTTTACCAAACAACCTAGGAATTTCTGAGTTTAGACTTTTGTGATCCATATTAATCATAAAAAATTCTTTTAGAAAAAATCACATAGGAGAAATTTCGTCAACGCATTTCAAACCATCTAGTGTGGTTCATATTCAGGACAAGATGATGAATCAGATCTAGGCATTGAAATAAATAGATGAAGAGAGCAACTAACTAGCCGTTAGAAAAAACAACTATTTTGACACAAAGTATTGCAATGACACAAAAAAACAACAAAAGATAATGATACATATGACATAAATACCTTCTTCCTCCTCTAGAATTACACACATACTTGTGTATTTGTTTGTATCATCAACCGATGTCTCTTCAACATCTCTATTTAATGTTTGTATTGGACCTTTATGCATCTCTTTTCAAATGTTAGAGTCATGAACTCTAACAAAACATCCATACTCCCATATTGAGTTGGATATGCTCAATAGGTTTATTAACTTCACTAAGTGCAAGAATGAAAAAATTACAAAGACCATACCCTTAAAAAAAGTAACCAAATCATTTCCATTATTGTCATCCTGCACAGACTGAACCCATCAAAATCCATCCCATCATCACTTTGTCCATTGAAGGGTGCTCCTTGCTTCACATACAGACACATTGGCAGGCCATGTAGGCTTTTTGTATAACATTTTGTAGTTTTGATTTGATAATCTAAATCAGCCACTCCACTCTATTCCCCTCCTCATACTGCATATCGATGGCTTCTACCCTCTTAGGATATTTAAGAACATGAAATTGAAGTAATATAATTCACTTTTCATGGTTAGGTAATTAAAATTTAGGGTTTAGATAGTCCAATGTGCCTATTATAAGCTCTGCCATTTCAACCTGCATTCATCCACCATGTTTATCTCTAATCACACATGCGTAGTTCCTGGACTAATGACTCTCCAATATTTCTTGAACATCATAATGAGTTACTTCTTCCACAACAAACTACAAGCTATTTCTGACCAACTCTAAGCCACAAGATAGACAGTGGAGGCCACATACCAACTCTTCTTTCCCTTCCTCATCTTCATCATCCAACTAAGGTTTTCCATGCTATGTGTAAGCTCTACGTGGGCCTTGAATACCATGCACATCATGCTCACCAACTTATATTTTTGACTTGGTTGTGGGTGACATCTTCTACTATCTCTTCAAATTTACCTTCACCTTCAGAAGGGAGAATCATTCCAACATCGTCAACAACCATTATTCCTTTGGGTAGTGGCAACTATTCACTTTAACCATGTAGCACACAATTGATGCACCATTTGCAACTAATGTTTTTTCGCAATCTATGTGAATTTTGTCATATAATGGAAAAATCAATCACATTTCCATGAATAAGCCAGGGCCATAACTACAAATAAGCCATAACAATCCACTCACAACAAACAATCTACTCTAGTATGCTACTTTAATCTACTCTTGTATTATGTTAACATTCAAATCTCTTTCATGTCCCTGGGTCTTCTTGTGAGGGAGTTAATCCCAATCCCTCTCTAATACGATGTAGAGAAAGTGGGAGAGTAGATATTATTACACACACCAAATCATTGTGTTAAGTGGCCTATTAAATCAGTGTAATAAAACACATATAAATACATGAGTGTTATGCCAAGATAGACACACCATCTTTGTCACACAACCAATTGAGAGAATATCTCAACCACATACCATTATAGGAGCTAACTATTTGGGATATAATATCTTCCCATCTAGATCTAACAACATCTTAGAGACTTGGAAATAAATTCCCCGCATAGAGATAAACTTTACCTAATAAGGACCAACAACCATAACAACTACAAATATGATTACACATCAAACAAGTAGAAGTCAATAATTCCAACAAAGAGTGTTGGGAATTAGACACATACAATTTGTAGCATATAGACAAATTGGGAAGGTAGTTAAGGATATCAATTTGAAGAGGGTTTGATATCATACACATGTTGTGGCACTATTCACGGTGTACATTGTCTACATTATAAATTGCAATCAAACTAGCGAGATATGCACTCTCGTTTCTCCCATATACAAAGTTGTTTGTTGCAAATTTCTCAAGGATAGCTACCATTGTCACTTCGGGAAGTTCCCATAACCTTATGAGGCATTAAAAATCAATATCATATTGCGTGGCAAGACCTTGGCAAGATATTAGAAACAAATGATTTGTAACATAACTAGGTAATGAAAGAATAATTGCTTCATATGGATCTATCACAATTGAAACCTTCATAGAATTAACATCAAGATAGGGAATTTTCACATGTAGGTAGAGGTAGTACAATGCTTTTTAGGATGTAACATTTACACCAACACTGAGAGTGAAGGAAGAAAATCCATCCAAAGTTTATTGTGGTTCTTTGGTTTCTTATTGAGAGAGAAGAGGGTTGGAAAGATGTGACATATCCTAGTGAAACTAAGGGGTAGATAAATTATACTTGATAAACTCTTGTAGTTTAACATTTTACACCATCTCTTATCCCGCATTAGCTACGTGAATGAGAATTAATTGATATATGTTAACTATAAAACCAACATTTTAGTAATGAACCTTGTATTGTATGTGGACGGTTGAGAATGATGGTTATTTGATAATGTCTCCCAATCTCATATTGAGAAGATAAGGGTAGGCTATGATGTTGTAATTTTTCTTAAATTATTTGTTGTTGTTTGTTTGTTTTTGTTTTGTTTTTGTGTTGTTTTGTTTTGTTTGTTTGTTTTTGTTTTTGTTTTTTTGTTTTTGTTCTGTTTTTGTTTTTGTTCTGTTTTGTTATTTTTCTTCTTTAAATTAGCCATCCTTCTCTATATATGAGATAGGCCTTGGTCAACATATATATGCAAGTGAGCATTCAAACCATTTCTCCCCGATGGGGGTGGTGTGTGTGTGTGTGTGTGTGTGTGATGTGGTTCTAAATCTACAAGTGCACCATTTAACATGTTAGAAACAATTGTAGTTGTAGTGTTATCAATATGGATGATGCCATCTTGGGGTGGAAAGTATGAGAGAGGTTTGTTTTTTAATTAGGTTGAAATGAAGTACATTTTGAATGGGCTAACAATCAACCAAGGAACTTGCCCTATATTAAGGGTTAGAGCTTCTTCCAAGGTGAATAAGAGAGTTATTAGATATTGAAGATTCAATAATGATATTATACTCATGTATTGCTCTACTTAGTCTCATGGCAATTTAGCGAGGATCATTCAGTGAATTTAGAAAGAGGTTAGTCACTTTAAATAAATAGATAGAGAAATGAATCAATAGGGTGATCACTTAGCTAATAAACCTTCTCACTTATAATGTTGAACCTTGTGGGGAAAGGGGTGGATTCCTTCTCCCCAATTCTTTAATTAAATTTTATGATAAATCTAAAGTTCTTAATGCGACATTTTATCCAAACCAAGTGACATATAATTTAATAAGAGAGGACAAAAGGCAAGGATCACCATAATTGTTGGACCATCACACACTTAAAAAATAATGAGGGATCAACTCTATCAACTTGACTTTATTGCGACCCCGAGTGAAGCTCAAATAATGTAGTCTATTTTGGGTCTAGGTGTCTAGCTCATCAACCTACCTCTATTTTATCTCGGTGAACCCTATATGCATATAATCTAGAAGTGTTTCTTTGCAGCAAGTGTATGGTGAATTCTCGAAGGATTTTCCTAACCCAACCAATAACTAAGGATAGTAGCTTTGTTTGTTCCCTTGCATATTTCCTTATCAATGTTGTAATAAATTCTCAAAAATGTCTTACAACCCTACTAGTAGTTGAGGCGAGTAAATTTCTTAATTCCCCACTCCGAATCCATTACTTTCCATTCTCTTGTTTTAAATTTGTGTTGAAAGGATGGTTTTCAATGACAACATAGAATTTTATAAAAAAGGATTGAAATTGGGTGATTTTAGGGATTTTTCTTTGGAGACAATAATATATGGGAGCCATTAGCATCCAAGGAGATGCCCCCTTTGTGAAATTTTTGACATTCATTATGTTGCTCGACAACAAGAGGCCCTTATTATAGATATTAGGACTTTTATTCTTATTTTTATAGGAAAAATTCATGTTCACGAGGAAAATAATAGAAATGGATTAGAATTATAATAAAACTCTTTTGTAACAAAAGAAACAATTTGAGAATTTAGAGTTTGAGTTAGTGTATTAAGCTATTAGGTTTCAAATTAAACTAGGGACCCTAGTCAACCACCTCCGACTATAGGATGTCTATTGGTTCATATGTCAAGGAAAACATTGAGGAGAAGACTATATATTAGATGCCCAGAGAGGTGGACACGAATGGTATGGACCATGGCCCCTATCCTTCTCCAATAGAATAAGAGGAAGCTTGTAACAATAATGTATAGTTTTCGATTTTCTCATGCTTTGCAAAGTTGGCCTTTCTTTGGGAGTCTTTTAAAGCTTCATACTAATATAATTTTTTGGAAATCCTTTGTGAAGGATGTTATCATTTTTACCATAGTTAATTTGTGATCTTTATACTTTTCTAAAACTCTAGAATGTGGGATAATCCTCTTTTTTATTATTATGTTGTCCAGTGAGGTAATAACAACTTTCTCACACAAAAATTAAGTGTTCTTGTAAAAAAAGCTATAGTTGATTTCATCTTAACAAAGATGTCACAACTGGGGCCAAAAAAATTCAACCATGTTGTATGGTATTGCGTTAACATATTTTTTAATCCATTTATCGGTATATTGTTAGGGTTGTAGTCAATGAGGGAAAAAACCTGATTACAAGCCCCAATTAGGCCTTCTCTCGTTTGGTGTGGTACTTTTCGACTGGATTGTGGGCCTGGTTACCACTTGAAGTGTAAGTATTCTTCTTATTTTCTAGTTGTAAATTATGACCTATTTCTAATACTACTCCTTTCTATCTAGGCTCTAATCCTTACAGATGTATCTACCTACTCTATTCTTGATATGCTGAATATTAATTCTTTAGAGTTAGGGGAGTTAGCTACTAAATTGGATGAAGTTGAATTGTTATAAGGATTTCTTTTATTGAGTAACAAGAATAATTTAATGATTGCAAATTTATGTAATGTCTTGATTACTTATCAGCCATCACTTTTCAAAGATTTGGGATATCATTGTCTCTACAACTAGGGAGGTTGCATGCTTCCAGTGCCCTTGCCTCCTAGTCCCTTGCCTATGCATCTCATTCTCCCTTCTCGTTACCCTCAAACCTAGATGTGTTTGAGTGCTAAGGTTATGGCATTCATTGGGGGAGGAGCACCTGGCTCCTCCACCCCCTTAAGTTTCAAAACAACCACTGCTTCTCATCTTCTGAACCCCCCGAAACCTTCTCCAAATGCTACCAAAGTCGGACAAAGTAACAAAAAGAGCTGCTGATGAAGTTATGATGAAGTCCCCTGACAACCTTGAACCAGGAAATAAGACCATGAGCACTTGCAAAGCTAAGACAGACAAGATCCCAAGGTTTCACATTCCCCCAGCCAGACTAAACAATAACATCCAATTTATGCAGGATCACACATTGATCTACAAATTGATTAGGGTTTGGCCCATGGAAAAAACACTCCTCCAATGGATCGCTCAAATAGAAGCCAACAACACACTATGACATCAAGGTAGGCTCCAAGGGTTTCTTTACCATTATCTTCACTCACCAAGATGACCTCAAGTCGATTATGGAAGGTGGACCTTACTTTCTCAATTCCGTTGGGATTTACATGCAGTAATGGACTCCTCATTTCATCCCATAAAAGGAAGAATTCTCATGGGCTCTGGTCTGGGTTCGCCAGTATTCTCTGTCCTATGAATAATGGGACCCTGCCACCCTCTGTGACATTGGAAATAGCTTGGGAAATTTTGTTTGGCTCTTTGAACAAACCCGCTAGGGATTCTATGCTGCTTACACCCAAATGTGTGTCTACATGGACATATCAGGCTCCCTACCAAATTTATCGCTCTAGAATTTGAAGACAAGGACTAGTTTCAAATGCTGGACTATGAACATGTTCCATTTAGATGTAGAAAATTCAATAAGCATGGTCACCTCTTTAGATATTTCCCCCTCAATGACTCCATGCCTGAAGCCAAAAAATCTAATCCTCCTCATGGAGAGGGATTCACCTAGGTCTAAAACAAGCACTGTCACACGAAGAAGAAAGGACAAGAAACTAAAACCATCCATCCCACTTGTAGAAACAACTTCAAGGTTCTCGAGAACCTCGAAGAAGACAATATTGATATCACCGCTAATCATGCAGTAGAGGAACCCAACAAAGAGAAAGCTCAATAGGAGGCCCAAGACAAAGGAATGAGACCAGAGCCCATGGAGTGTGTAGATCCAAAAGAACCACAACCTCAAGATGAGGATTCCCCTATGACAGAAGAAGAATATTTCACAGATCTAGGAGGCCTTGACCTCATGGCTATCAAAGACGCCTGCATAAGAAATGAAACCAACTCAATTCCTGACAACCAGATACACCTCCTTGTAGAGGCCCTTTAGAAAGTAAAGGTAAAACTGAAACTCAGAGTGCAAACTATCACCAACAAGGATAATAAGAAGTGTGGTAAATAATTCAAGAAGCGTAGTAGAAAATCCACGCTACAAAGACTAGATACTCTAGGGTGTAAAATTGTGGAATCTAGTCAATACAAGAAAATATCAGAAATATACTCCTCTCAATGTTATGGTGGACAAATCACTCTTACGGATAAGAGTGATCTCCCTAGAATTAGAGGAGATCTAGTAACAAATAGAAAAACGACTGCTATAACTAAAGAATGAAGTGTGATGTATGCAAGAGCCTCTTACCTTTTCTAAGAAATGATTGTGGAAGTCCTTTCGATGCTTTCAAAAGCATTTCCTTGCTGCTTCAAAGGAAGATTTGCATGAACAAAAGCAAACAAGGTATAAAAGCACAAAGTAGATGAAGGTAAAACACATCATGAATAGAAATCAAAATATAGCATAAATCACCAAATTAAACCAATATTCAATTATAAACCATGCAAAGGATCAAGGAGCTTTGCAAAGAGAATTGGAACAAATGCAAGTAGGAAATAACAATACTTGTATTAAGTATTGAACAAAAATAAGCAATACAAGCTTGGCCTTAATGATGTATGCCTCTTCCCAATAGTCTTCAATCCTCTCCTTAGATGACAAGCTTTCCAACCTTATTCCAACAACATAATTTTACATTTAGAAGTCCTTCTTAGCCCTCTAGTCTACGTTTAATTTATAGGCCAAGAGGAGGAATTTTGAGATCCTCTTATAAAGGGATGAGATCCTCAAAAGGAGGGACTATGGTTCCACATAGAGAGGGACTTTTCTCCATGAACAAAGGGATGATGCCCAAGTACGTAGAAGCTCGAAGCTTTTAGTTGGGAAATATTCCTCGAACAAAGCTTCTAGAAATCATAGTGGAAGACAAAGCATAGATTTGCGCTAGCCATAATGGTAAAATTTGCGTCTCTACAGAATTTGGCCAGGGCATCGCGCAAGTGCTAAAAACTGGGTTTTTGGACCATGTAATCCATAATTCTTGTTTTGTTTGGGATTATTTTTCTTTTAACATTGTAGGGGAATGCTTTGGAACACTTCAATTGATAGCGAAAGATTCAAATTGGTGGTCATTTTCCTAATGGTGACAAAATGATGTGTAATAGATTCCCCCCTAAAGTGCAAAGTCAGAAAAGATGTTTGAGGACTGAAGCACTTTATCATGCCAAAATTCAGATTAGAGACCATGGTTAGAGACCCGAAATAACCAATTAAGGGTTACAATAGAATATCTTCATATAATAATTACTGAGGTAGGCATTCCCATACTCAGAGCAAAAATATCTCAAGGAATCAGTACGGAAATACACAAAGATCCATGTCAACAGTAGACACAATATGGACACAACCATCAAATATGGATCTATTTTTCAATCATGAATATTTTGAAACTCCATGCATCCGGGATGGATGTAACTAGATCCAGGGTCTTGGCCTTCAACTCTATCGATCCATAGTACAAATCTAAGCATGTGAGTGAATGTCTCGTAGTCGAACATGGTAGAAACCGCTTGATTACCAGTCAATGATGTGAACCGTTAATATGTGTGAGAGAAACCACTAAAAATGGAAATGGTCCTTAAGGTACCCTAGTACAATCTATGAAGTGTGATTGAATGTCTTGAAGTCGAACACTCATAGAATCATTCGATCGAAGGTCAATAATGAGAACCTATTGTCGAAAGCGAGAAACCTTCCATTAAGGCATGGAGGCAGCAAAGTACTAAAGGAGGTTACTAGATAAACTTCCTAGATAATGAGCTCAAGTCAATAGGAAGCGACTCGTCACAGGAGGGCCTACAACACGAAACTCATGTTAAGTTTTGAAGAACAAATTTGGAGTGATTCAAGATTGACTCAGGGAAGGCAAACACGACTGAAGGATATGAATTGCAAGGTAATTTTAATTGAGGTTGAACTTCTCTTGAACATATCAACGACACAAAATTTTGACTTGGTAGCATTTGACTAAAAAATAAGACCCAAAACCAACTAAATAATTTCGATGGGGTATGACCAACTGAGAGACAAATGGATTTCCTAACCCAGACACAAAGGTGGCAGAGTGTCATGTTCAAGAGAGACATACTTCCTTTTACAATATAAAAATAAATGTTTCTTTCCAGTTTCCCCCACCATTACTGGCAAGTACCTCTTTATTTTTTAGCGAGTTTGAGGAGGATAACATATGCTTGTCCTATAAGCTCATCCTTCGGATGAGTCATTCAAAGTATTTTTAATGAACCATAACGAGTGGTTCGGTCTCGTCATGATTGACAAGTCCTACACTATTTATGTTTAACGAGTCTAGCGAAGGGGTAACTTGATGTCGTTTTCATATTTAAAGAGATTGAAAAATACAAAACAATAAAACTCATACAATTATTTCATCGTAAATTTTTAACGAGCCCGAAGAAAGTAAAGCTCAGTGTTTTTCATTTTTAGGTGGCAAGAGAAAAACATAAGTAAACTCCAAAATGTCATTTTTTTCGTAAATTTAGTCTCTCAAGCCTGGAAAAGGGTAAAATAGTGTGAGAGAGAACTCTTTTGACCATGATTAGTCAAACTATACATGTTTCGTAAATAGTCCACATGATCTGTAAAAGGGGTAAACTTATATCAAGCAAACATTTTTCGTTTTCTTTAACGTGTTCGAAACAAACAAGCATACTGAACAATATTTTCATGTTTCGAGAGTCAGAAAAGAGCTTAAAGGTAACTCTAGGGTTTTGCTTTTTTTTCATAATTTTAAGAGCCCGAAAAAGTGATAAAATTTTACTCATTGCCAAAATGAACTTTTTCGTAATTAAACTTGTGAACTGCACATTTAAACTCAACAAAAACATCATAAATACTATAAAAATAGTAAAAAAAAAAAAAAAATATTATCAAAATAGGCCTAATTTGCTTATAAAAGTTCAAAAAGTAAAAATTTCTTTTACCATTTGCATTTTTACCATTGAGAGCTTTTGAGAGTGCATTTTCACCCGAAACTTCAGAAGCAGTTTCCGTTCAAACCAGTGGACCATTTCACGAACCATTTTCTCCAGGTAAAAGATCGTTCCATTCTCTTCATTTTGATAACTTTTATTTTGCATTTCATTGGAGATTTAGTGTTTTTATGGGGTATTTATAATTTAAAATTTCACCTTCGGTGTGCGTAGTTCCTCCTCATCGGGACTGCGCAACCTGACTCTTTTTGCGTTGTTGGAAAATGCGATATGCGCGCTTTCATTGGAGGGAATTAAAAAAATCCGCTTTGTCTCTAACAGGGGGCCATGCAAGGTGCCGAGGGTTTTGAAAAAATAATAAAAATGTCTAATTTTTTTGCAAAACAAATCATATTGTTTTTAATGAATCTCCATTGTTGTTTTCAAGCTTTTTAAGTGGAAAAATGGAATGAAGAGAGAGAGAACATGAAGCTCAAGATGTAAAGGCTTTTAATGACCCAACAACATTACATGCTTTAAGAAATTGTGGTCTGTAAATTTTTTTTATGATTCCAGGAATGAAAGCTCAACTGGATTTGCTAACATGGCTGGTGAGATCTTGGAATGTCCAAGAACAATGTTTTCTGATTGGAGACCAAAGGCCCACCATAGATGGAGATGAAATTTATTTTTCGATTGGGATTCCACACAGTGGGACCGATATTTCGTTGTTTAGACATAGATCAAGCAGTGAAACAACAAAATCTTATCTAGCCACACATTGTTTTCCTAGGTCCCAATTAAAAAATGGAAGGATTGATATTAAAACCATTGAGAGACTTCCATTGAGGACCATCACATTTACTATTTTACTGTTGTGTGATTGTGTGGAAACGCTGCACTGCGTTTGATTACTAAAGTCCAAATGCAAATTTCTCTGGAGTGTTTACAACCTACTGTTTTTAACTTGTGCTAAGGAGTTGTTGCCAACCTCAAAGGGAAACTCACTAGAGCAAAAACAGGCAAACTAAAGAACTTTGGATATGGCACTATAGTTATTTCATTTGCTTTAGAGAGGGTTCCTCTTCTTTGTCCACATGTATCTATGGATATGGGAGGACCCCGAGATCCTCACATGTTACAATGGGTTTCATTGATGGCTTGCCACAGAGGTGGTGATGGTCCAATTGTGAGATATACTCCTACCTCTTTTAGATGGATGCAATGCCAAATTATCATGATTAAGGATTACCCATACATGGGAATGTACTACATTGGTGATCTAGATATCCCACTCCTTGTAGAAATGTAGTGGAGTGACATAGGTAAAAATTCACATTTTGGTTGTTTGGTGTTTTTTTCGAATTTATTTATTTATTTTTGACATCCAAGACTAATAATCTACAATAATCATGCAGATTTGGGTCCAATTAGACCAACAACGATGCGTTGCTTTGATATATATGGTGAGAAACCAAAAACTCCCGTGATACGAGACCCTGAGGTAGCAAAAGCTTTATCTAAGCTTGAGTGTAATCTAGAGAGGTTGACTCTAGATATCCTAGATGTCAGGATTTATGAATCACATCTTGGTTACTAGAGACATACCGTGGGAGTACCTGGGCTGATCAGTGATTTGTTACGACGAGTGGCTCATGCTTAGTCTGTTACCATGATCATCATGCTTAGCTACTAGTCATCGAGCTAGATTTTGTTTTTTTTTGATATATCGACATATTAGGATAATAAAGGCCACCGGGCCTCATATGTCTTGGATGATATTTTTGAAAACCCAAAATTTTTACAAACATTTTGACTAATGAAAACTACTTCTATTTTCTTAGCTTATTTTGTACAATGTGTGAATGACTATTGTTTTTCTTTTTACAAATGTTGAAAATGTCAATTTAACACATAATTACCCAATGCATTGGTTAATGTGTTTAAATGTCTTGGAATGTGTTGGTATTCAATGTAATTGAATTCTCTCTCCAAGAGATGGACCCACAAAAACATCCTTAACATTGTAGAACTTCTTACTGAATAAACACTATTTAAATTTAATACTATGAGTTGAGAATCAAAGCTAATGATTAAACGACAAATACCAAATGACATGGATTTAGATAATAGCTCAGTAATTGCACTATATTCTACAATATTATTTGTTGTTCGACCAAGGAATATTCCATGGAGGCTTCCTAACTCATCAATGGGTGAATAATGGCCCAATTTGCAGAAGACAAATTATGAGTACTACAATTAGCACCATCAACGTAACAATGTAAGTTAGAGGGAGTGTCAACATCTACAAATTAAGTGTAACATAAGATAAGAAGGGAAAATAGAAGAGGATGTAAAAAGATGCAAAATTATCACACAAAAATATGCTACAAAAATGTACAATGTACAATGTACTTATGTAGGAATCAAGAATAGTATTTTTTTAGGCAAAGCCCATTCCTGGGCTTACTCAAAGGAACACCATCATAATCAATTAGCTGATAGGCACACTTTTCCAATGCATGTTTTATGATGTAGCGACCATGCCACATAAGTTCAAACTTACCAACTCCTAACTTATCATGTTCTTGGTCATAAACCAAGACCAAGTCACCTTCTAAATATATGCAAGGATTTACATTTCGGTCAAATTGTGCCTTAACTTGTTTTTTATGAGTCTCACTAGCTAGTGCAACATCACAACGAGTTTCACATAAACATGCTAAGTATAAAAAACGTTCTTCCTATGCAGAAGTAGCAGGAATAATTTGATTGCTAGTTTTAATGATGAAATTTCACATTCAATAGGTAAGACTGCCTCCAAGCCATAAACCAACTAGAAAGGTGTAAATCTGGTTGTAGTTTTTACTAAAGTGTTATATGCCCACAAAGCTGATAAAAACATTAAATGCCAATTTTGCTTGTGAATTCCTATAATCTGTTGAAGCATAGTAGTTATAACTTTGTTCATGGCTTCTACTTGGAAATTTTCTTGTGGGTAATATGGAGTTGAACTATCATGATGCAAGCCTAGCTTTGCAATAACTTCAGTCATCATAAAATTTCAAAAATGGCTTCCATGGTCCGTGACTATGAATTTTGGAATTTCGAACCTAGAAATTCCATGATTAAATAGGAAAAGAGAAACATATTCACTATCATCCCTATATGTAGGAATCACCTTGACCCATTTTGTAAAATAATCCACAACTAGGATAATATACCCATGCCCCCCGACCAAGTGAGGGTTACATGTAATGAAATCGATGCCCCATTTTGCAAAGGGACCGACAACGATGATTGGGTGAAGAGGATTAGGAGGTGAACACATTTTGCAATGATGACTTGACAATTATGACATTTCTGGACCACAATAATGCAATTTTTTAACATGGAAGGCCAAAAATACCCAGCGCGCAAGATTTTTTGGGTAGTGGAAAGCCTTGACATATGGTCACCACATGCTCTAGAGTGATAGTCATTTAAAACTTTTTCAGCTACATCATTTGTTCAACAACATCTAAAAATAGAATCGGCACCACGGTTATAAACTGTATCACCAACAATGTTGTATTGTGGAGATTGGTACTGAATGCAATGACGATCAGTTCGAGATAGATTAGGCTGAAAATTTTTAGTTTGGAGATAGAGAATGATATCTCCATACCATGTTTCTAATGTACTGATGAGAAAGAGTGATTCATCTAAAAGAGAATCCTCTATTACTATTTCTATTTCAGAGTAGGGAATGTCACAAATTAATTCAACAAAAACTAGTGATTTCTTTGATTTGGATATCATGAATTCTAAGCCAAATTCATGTAGGATAGAAATCCATTTGGAATATTCCTCCCCAAGCAATTTTCTTCTAAGAATGTAAATCACGGGGTTGCAATATGAAACCACTATTATTTTACGCAAAAGAATATAATGACAAATTCTTTGGACAACTTGCACAACTGCCAAGGCCAATTTTTCCATGTGAATATTTGATTTCAGTTTTGGTGAGATTTTTTCTCAAATAATATACCACATGTTCATTATCTAATTCATATTCATGAACTAATACCATGCCAATGGTAACATCAGGCTAAATAAAAAAAAGTAGTCTCGATGATAATCAAGTAGATGCGACAATGATGTATGAGTCAACACATATTTGAGTGCATCGAAAGCCTTTTGAGCTGTTTCATCACATTCAAAAGAGATTCCCTTTTTCAAAAGTCAAGTAAAACCTCTAGTTAGCTCAATGTAATTTGGAATGAATCGACGTAAAAAGTTTGCTTTCCCTTGCAAACTTTGGAGTTGGCACAAATTGGAAGGAGAGGGCAGATTCCAAATAATATCTACCTTAAGGGGGTCAAGACGAATGCCTTCTTTTGAAACTACAAACCATAGCAATCGACCAGATTCTACACAAAAAAACACATTTGTGTGGATTTAAGTGAATATTGTAATGTCGACATCTGATAAAGATTGCTCTTAAATGAATTGGATGATTTGCGCATTTCATTGAATGAGGTGGTAGATCATCCAAAAAAGGTTGTACAATATGCTTAATATCGTGAAAAGCATAAGACATAGGCCATTGAAAGGTGGTGCCAACATTCTTCAGTCCAAATGGGAGTTTTTGATAAGCAAAATTTCCCAATGGACAGATGAACATAGTTTTATGTTGATCTGCAGGGAGTATGTTAATTTGATTATATCCAGAAAATCTATCCATAAAAGAAAAGATTTCATTCCCAACACAATCATCAATTATTTGATCTATATAGGGTGTAGGGTAGTTGTCCTTAGGACAAGCCTTGTTAATGTCCCTATAATCGACGCATACTCTGGTTGTCCCTTGTTTATTGTTAACCATAATGATGTTGGAGTCCCAATCAGTCGAGGGAACATTATAGATACAACCTACTTTAAGAAGTTTTTCAACTTCAACTTTAATGGCGGAAGCTTTCCTAGGCTGTACTGGATGTAATCTCTGTCTAATAGGCTTAGCATCCGGCTATGTCTTAATTTTATGAATTACTATACTTAGGTCAATTCCTGGCATTTATTAGTAAGATCAGGCAAAAATGTCACGAAATTCTTGGAATAGATCTTTGTAAGTTTGAATTTCTTTAAGTGAATAGGAGGAACCTATGTGAATGTCCTCCGTAAGGTTTAACTAAGATATTAACCCGAATGGTTGTAGATGTATTCCCCAAATTCTTTTCAGATTTAGCTTCAAAAATCGATATAGGGGATTTAGGGTTATCTATAATAGGCGAAAACATTATAGAAAATTCATTCTAAAGATTTGTAAAATTGAGAAGAAAAGATGAACGGTGGTGATAGTCACCCAAAGGCATTTCAACTACAGGCATAACTTCCATGATTATTTCATCTATTGGAAACACATTATCGAAAGGATCATGAAATGATATTGGTTCTAGCCAAGAAGATTAAGAATATTCATCAACAATCACATTCAATCGATCATTCTCAAAGGGTAGTGGTTCTAAAAATGATTGGACTACCTGATAAGATAATTCAAATGGAATTAGAGGTATTTGGTCACCACATGTTGTCAAATCAAATTCTCAAGGAACAATCTAAGGATCATATGATTTAGAAGTGCTTGATGAGATCATATTGACTTGGGAAACATTAGAAGAAATATTAGACAGAGGGATTGCAAAAGTTCCCATAAATGATGAATATTTAAGCAAACAAACACCAATATCTTAATAAGGGGTAATATTTTTTCCCACAAAAGGGACACTACCAATGGAATTAGGGTTATAAGTATAATAAGACAATTGGTCTACCTGCACTTTCCTTCCTTGATGAGGAAACAATGTCATTCAGAAAAGTGAGGAGACCACTGCTCTCATGGCATAACTCCAACTTCGTCCCAGTAAAATCTTGTAATTGAGTTGGGAATCAACAACTTCTACCTCAATTGCAACTATTTTACCTTCTAATTCTATTGGTAGGTCATTCAGGATACCATAAGGTCGAAATCCTCTTCCATCAAAGGCTTTAAGAGTAGTAGGTGGCTGATTGATAGTTGAAGAACCTAAAGCTTTCCAACAAGCAATAAAAATGATTAACATAGAGGCTCCTTCACCAATTATTGTACGAAAAACTCGTTTGGTTTTAACGAAAACTGGTATTTGGAATGCCAGTTAATGAGGGAGTTTAGGCATATGGATTTCTAGATGAAAGAAAATGAGATTAGAATCCTGAGCATCAATCGCCCCAATAGCCGACACTAGTAAATTCCTTTGTGTTGGACATGTTTGCAACACTTCAAGAGATCACATTGCTGAAGGCAACTGAGCTAAGTCTTCAATGATGTTGTAATTTTGAGTCACACTAGCATGTGGGTTAAAAAGCTAACTTTCAAAGAAAATATTTGGGAGGCAGACGAATCACCATGTCAAGAGTTGGTTTCTCAACCTGTAAATGTTCAGAAGGTGGGATTGATGTTGAAGGTTGATTGGATTGACTAGAATCACTTTCATTTAAAGGAGTTTTTGATCCATAATCTTTAGATCTGGTTACTAATGCAACTTGTGAAAACATCATCATGATATCTGCCAATTTGGATGAAGAGGATGGATTATGTGCAACCATGTTACTGTCTTGAGAAGGGAAAAGATCCTTCAAAACAACAGGTGTACAAGAACCTTTAAAGAATTTACTAACCTCTTCTTGATGTGGGCATTCCTTCATATAATGATCTTTATTACAGATCAGGCAAGGATAAAGAGGTTTCCTTTTCTCGTCAGAAGGTTCATTTTTCACAAGTTTTTCTTTCTGATTGGGATTTTTCTTTGCTTTCCCTTTCCCCTTTTTCTTACTTCCAGGTTGATGAGCTTTACCAGTAGATGATTCTACTACATTAAATTTGGAAGTAATTTCAAGAGAAATATCTTCACTGGGTGAATCTTGTATAGCCAAAGTCTGAGAATTCTTATAATTTTCTTAGATGATTTACTCTTTGACTGTTGAATGACAAAACCTATTACACCATCAACGACATGGGATCTTGTAGGAGTTAAATCTGATTGATCTGAAATTGCTGGGCAAGGTAAATTTGGTATTTTCTTGTACAAAGTGCCAAATTGTAAATAGACAAGGTCTAAATACCGAGCACAAGAAATCACCTTCTCTTCCATTACAACGCCTCATTTGGAAACATCTTCTGTAATATCAGGAAGTAAGGACTTTGTGAACCATTATGCTAATATTTGGTCTAGAATATAAACTTTGACCAGATTTCGTCTACGCCTCCATTCATGTTTATGATCAGAAATATAGGTAGACTTAGATTGTTTCAGTGAATTCAAAAGTTTGGTACCAGTGTCATATCGAATGGGAAACTGAAAATGTCTTCAAAAATGTTGTTGCTAAAGAGTTGAAATTATGGAAAGATGCACGTGGTAACTCAATGTACCATTTTGATGCCTAACCTGTTAAAGTTCATTGGAAAAGGCGTAGTCTTATATAATCATCAATTAATGAATTTGAAGAACACCATAATTATATGTCATGACATGATTTGATGGATCCTCTCCTGATTTTCCTTCAAAATTTGGTATATCACTTGGCATCTTGGTAGGATTTGCCGACAAAATGTATAATAATAGATAAGACCATTCGTAAGTCGGGACAAATTTGATAAGTCTAAAGTTGCTATAAAAGGTAACTGCCAGGTAAAGTCTTTTTGTGGATATCAATAGCCTTGTGGGTTAAGTCTAACTCCTAGAGGAGGATATTCAAGATATCCTGGAATAGCTTGAGTGGTTAGTACTCTCGGGTAACTATGGTAAGAGATACTGGGTTGAGGTTGACATGGAAGTTGAAAAGTATGACCAGGGTATGTTTGAATTTGTAAAGGTTGATTATGATATGATTGACCATGTACCATCTGAATTAGATAAAGTTGACCTTGCACAGGTCGACCTTGAAAAGGCTGTCCAGGGACATTTTTCCCTTGAATAGATTGTCCTTAAAAATGTTGACTTTGATACAGTGTTTGAAACAATGCTATGCTGGGTTGTCCAAAATGTATCTGTGTTGTAGATTGAAAAGTAGGACCAATTTGATAAGCAAATGCTTGAGGTATAATTTGCGTAGGTTGTTGAACCAATATTTGATGTGTATCTTGCAAATTCATTTATGGTATAGATTGGACATGCATTTGAAGTATACTTAGAACCGACTATTGAACAATCGTTTGAACAATAGGCTGAAAAAATGTTTGAGGACTACTCTAAACAAGCTGCTGAACAGACACTTGTGGAGTTCCTTGAACAAAAGTTTGCGGAATTCCTTGGAGAGGCTGTTGGACAAGTGTTTACGGAATTCCCTGGTCAGGATACTAGATAGGTGTTTTCGGAATTCCCTGGATAGGATGTTGGACAAGTGTTTGTGAAATACCTTGAAAAGGAATTTGTGGCATGGATCTTTGAGTAGGATGAATAGGTTGATAAACAAGAATTTGTGGAGCAACTTGAACATACTGTTGAATATAAGACGAGTTCCAAAAAGTATTCATTTCGGGATAAGGAGCACCAAACAAAGGTTGAGATATGACAGGATGACTTGGACCAACCTGAGGTGTCTAACCAAAATTTGTATAAGTTCTGACAAGAGGTTGTCCTGAAACTGTAGGATACATTATGACAACAAGTTTTCCTTTAGGTGGAGGAAAAGATGGTTGGTCCCCAGGTGGATAGTAAGTACCAGTTGGGGTTACTTGAGGATTATCTGTATTACTAGATATCATATTAACATATTGGTCTAATTCCAAGGGTATTTCAGCATAGAAATCATGCCTTGAGAAGTATTCTATAGATGAGAGGTAGATAAATTAGATGGCCAAGTAGAAACTTGAGGAGAAGGAGTAGCTCTCGAAAAAGTTCCAGAAAGTGACTGGTACGCAGTGGGAACTGAAGGACCACCATATAGTAAATACTCTGGAGATCATTCATACATATAAGTTTTAGTAGCTTGGCCTATAATATTTTTTGACATATTTGGTCTAGGTGAAAAATACGAAAGGGGTGCATAAACAAGGAAGATGTTGACCTAAATAATTCATGGGGATAAAATACCAAGGATCTGGTTGAAAAGGATCAAAAGGAACTCCTAGAAAAACTGGTGGATCGCCAACAATAACAAGAGTATGTGGTGATTCTTTCTCCTCTCCTTCAAAGATCTCTTCAATACCTATAAGGCCAAGAGGTAAACTAGCTGTAATTATAGTCTTCCATCGAGGTGAAATCAATGCAGGAGTAGGGGCTATAAAAGATGAAGGTGATTTAGGATTAGAAATATCAGATTCAGGTTCCTCAATGTTTGGTTCAGTTAGTTCTCTATTTTAAATTTCTCTGGTATCAAATTATCCTTCAATAATCTCAGTAAGTTTAGGTCTAGAATGAACTATACTTGATTCACTTGTGTGTGGTTGAATCCATTAAGTTTCTATTGTTTCTGATTCTACTATTCCAGATGTCTTAGGTTGATCCGAGGTTCTAGATGCTGTCGATTTCGATCTCTTTGCTTTTATCTTCTCTAATTGATTGTGTACTTAGGGGGTAAACCCTACATTCTACGTGAATGCCTTGGTAAATCAACCATGATGAATTTTATTTAAGGTGTATTCCAATTTTATTTAATCAAATAAATAAAATAAAAGAAAAGGGGTAACTAGTTATCAAGGATTACTAATCCACTGTGAACTGCAATATACTGCCTTGGTAAACCAAGGAATTACGTATGGGCATGCAATCTACCCGAATGTTGTGTTCAGTGTATCAAAAATGAAAAAGTGGTCGACTCGATTACTTATGGATGGTATGCAACCTAGAAGGGGGCCTCCAAAATATACTCGAGGTACGTGGAGGTACAACCTGTGTTAGCACTATCTAATGTGAGCTTGTATGATAGGAAGCATCCCCATATACTTTTCATACGTGGAATGCCATCCGATATACCCAAAGGAACATGGAGAACGTTCCCATATACTTATGTACGTGGAATACTGACTACCCGCATAATGTATAACACACAAGAAATGATAACTGCTATGTTTATGGACGCCATAATAGGTCTTCTAACTTAGAACCACTATCTTTGGTTAATTAAAAATTTGATTGATTTTACAACTCCTTTTTGATTAAATTCATTTCAATAAATGTGGTGTAAATGATATCAGTTTTTTCCTCTAATTCTAATGCAAGAAATATGCAGAAATGAATCTTTCGCTTCAATGAATTTCTGGCTATGGTAAAGAGAGAGTCTTTCCAATATTCAAGCAAAATGAAAAACTCCTAATTTCACCATATTTCCTTTCAAGAATGCAAAACTTTTCACTTTCAGATTGACCCAAATATAGAAATTTAACTTTGAATACCAATTCACCCAAAAACTCAAAATTCTTTTAATATACAACACCCAAACTTGTTCAAAATACAGGAACAAAAAACAACAAAAACTTAAAATGAATATTTTTAAATGAATGCTATAAACATAAGACTACCATCTTTCCAAAATATGATGATGAAATGCTTCACTACTAGTAAGAATAACAACTGTTGATTTCAATTTCACCAAAGGAAGCAATTTTACAAGCGAAACATACTTAACTTTGAAAAACACTATATTTCATTATCATAATGATATTTTACAAACAAGCAAAACAAATGCTGAATCTAATTTCTTTAAGAGAAGGAAGACATGCAAAAACTATCTCAACAACTACCAATCTCTCTTTTGATAAATCAATAAACTACTAGATCAACTTCAAACCCTAATTTGCAAAGATGAAGAATTTTTCAAAAAGACAGTCTACAACATCCAATTGAAGAGAAATAAACTTCCAGGAATGTAAACAGATCCAATAGAGCACATAAATATTTTTTTTTTGGATTCAATAATAAAAAACCCTAATTTTAAAAAAATTCCAAAGACTTGCGTAGGTAATTAGTTCAGTTTAGTGTGCAACCGCATTGTTGCTAAAGAAAAAGTGTGCAAAAATACGCTCTGTTGCTAAAGGGGAAATGCACAAACCAAGAAAACTTAAGAAAAATAAAAAATAAGGCCCAAAATCTAGAAGCTTAATCTTTCAAGTTCCAAACCACAATCATATCAGGTTACAAAAAGCAATCAAATTTTACAGGAGAATATAATGAAGAACAAATCGATCCCCATTATGGTCACCAATTTCTTATGGTGGGAAAATCACTCTTGCGGACAAGAGCGATCTCCCTAGACTTAGACGAGATCTAGTAACAAATAGACAAATGACTGCTACCATTTCTTAATTCATAACTGAAGAATGAAGTGTGATGTATGTAAGAGCCTCTTACCTTTTCTACAAAATGATTGTGAAAGTCCTTTCGATGCTTTCAAAAGCATTTCCTTGCTGCTTCAAAGGAAGATATGCTTGAACATAAAAAAAACAAGGCATAAAAGCACAAAGTATATGAAGGTAAAACACATCATGAATAGAGATCACAATATAGTGTAAATCACCAAATTAAACTAATATTCAATTATAAACCATGCAAAGGATCAAGCAGCTTTGTAAAGAGCATTGGAAGAGATGCAAGTAGGAAAGAACATTTATTTTATTAAATATTAAACAAAAAGAAGCATTACAACCTTTTCCTTGATGATGTATGCCTCTTCTTAATGGTATCCAATCCTATTGTTAGATGACAAGCTTTACAACCTTATTCCAAAAACATAAGTTTACATTTAGAAGTCCTTCTTAGCCCTCTGGTCTATGTTGAATTTATAGGTCAAGAGGAGGAGGTTTGGGATCCTCTTCTCAAGGAATGAGATCCTCAAAAGGATGGACCAGGGTTCCAAAAAGAGAGGGAGTTTTCTCCATGAACAAAGGGATGATGCCTAATTATGTAGAAGATCAAAGCTTTCAGTTGGGAAATATTCCTCAAACAAAGCTTCTAGAAATCACTTTTTATTTTTATTTACGTTAAGTTATTTGCGTAGATCATAGTGGAAGACAGTGCAAATTTGCGCTGGCCATAATGGTAAGATTTGCGTCTGCACAAAATATGGATAGGGAACCGCACAAGTGCTAAAAAGTGGGTTTTTGTACCATGTAATCCAAAATGCTTATTGTCTTTGTGATTGTTTTGCTTCTAACATTGTAGGGGAATGCTTTGGAATACTTTAACGGATAGTGAAAGATCCAGATTGGTGGTCATTTGCCTAATGGTGAGAAAATGATGTGTACCACTCAAACAAAACTTTCCTCATGAAGATCATCTCTTGGAATATAAGTGGTCTGAAAAAACCCTTAAAGAACCATCTTCTTTGTATGAATATCTAGTAGGAACTTTCTACAATCCTACTCATTCGAGAAACAAAGTGTTCCAACATACAATTAGCTTCTATACTCTCCAAGATTTGGAGGTAAGAAAAAAGCCTTGTAGTGGATGCAGATGGAGCTTTAGGTGGACTTAGCATCACAAGGAAACCCTCCATTATAGGTATGGAACCCCTCTCTTCTCACCCTGATGTTCTTACCTTATCTTTCCACCTCCTAGGCACCAACCTTCGAGGCACAATCTCTAATGTTTATGAACCTCAAGCACCTTCTAAAAAACATGAGATGCTGGAATACCTATCCACCTTGAAAACCCATCTTGCTATAGATTTTTACTTGTAGATTCAAAAACTTATGTGATATGCTAAAATAAAAGATAAGAATCTACTCTACTCTTCAGCGGAAACCATAATTGATCGATGAAAACACTAAGCAAGAAAGGAAGAATTTCAACCGCACAACACAATATTTCTCCGGGTAAAGCAACTGCTCAAAACCCCAACTATCTATATTGCATTAACAAAAAGATCTAAGAAGAAAATACAATGCTTGTTCAACCCAAACAATTCCTGCACACGTACAATCTCACTCTCTACTTCGCAAACCATCTTAAGCCAACACTTAGCCAATTCTGTTGGCTACCAAGCCACTACTTCATTATGAAATTCTTGAGAGAATTAACCCATATTTAATTTGGAAACGCCCCACTCATAACTGTGCAATCCATCATAGGCATTCTATCGATTCCATTCACCATCTGTACAACTCAGAAAATTATGCAATTGATAGTACATTGTCCCTGAACTCTAATCTCAACTGGGTCTTCCTTTGAAATGACATGCATAAGTTATTTATGAGTGAATCTTCAATTAATTGGTGGAGCAGTGAAGTTGAACTAAAGCTAATCCCAACTACTAGACTTCCTACTAGTTCGTCTAATAGTTTGAACTAGTTTAACTGACTATAACTCAGTTAGACTGAGTTAATTAATTACAACTCAAAAGAAATCAACCTCGAACCCTAACAAATTAGGAATCACTCTACATGGCTCTAGATAGACTTCCAACTCAAATTTATTGAGATGAATAAGTCAAATTAAGTTAGTTAACTATTACAAGTTGCTATGAGAATATAATTTTGATTTAATTCCTAATTTAATTCAAGGACAAATTAAATTAGGATTTCTTGTTGCTACTTTTAACACTCCCTCTCAACAAGAAAGGGATTATCTGCTACCCCAATCCTGCCTCTGTGAAACTCTAATTTTCATCTTGACAAGGCCTTGGTAAAAATATTTTCATCCTGCTCCTATGTGGGAATGTACTCTAGCAACATGATTCTCCTCTGCACATAATCACAAAGATGATGATACCATATATCAATATGCTTGGAAAAATCATGAAAAACTAGATTCTTAGAGAGTTTGATATAACTCTGATTGTCAAAGTAAATCACAGTTGGATCCATCTGCTGACCAAACAAACCAAAAAGAATCTTCCTCATTCAGATAGCCTCACAAGCTGCTTGAATAGCAGCCATGTACTCTTCTTTTGTTGAACTAAGTGCAACTAATATCTGTTTCCTGTTGTACTAAGAAACAACTGCTGACCCAATACTGAAGATCCCACCTGATGTTTTCTTCCTGTCGGATGGATTCCCTGCCCAATCTACATCGGTGAAGCCTTGAAGCTTCACTCCCTCTGTCCGTCTATACCAAAGACCAAACTGAGTGGTGCCTCTGAGGCATCTCAACACATATTTGGCTACCTTCCAATACAATTTTGTCAGCTTAACCATATCTTGACTAAATTGGTTAAATGCATAACACATGTCCGGTCGTGTGTTCACTAAATACATGAGTGAACCCACAAGATGTCTATAAATAGTATCCTCCACTACTTCACATGAAGTAGCATACTCTTTCCTCCAGTTACTAGCTAGAGGAGTCTCCATGGGTTTACTGCTCTTCATGTGGAGCTTATTCAATATCTTGTTGGCATACTTTCCTTGAGAGACAAACAATTCCTTATCTCCTTGCCATACTTCCATCCCTAGAAAGTAGTGCATGAGACCCAAGTCCTTCATTTCAAACTCTCTTGCAAGATCCTCTTTGCAAGACTTGATCAATTTATCATCACATTCCAGAATCAAATTGTCGACATATAAAACAATAATCAAAAATTTACCTTCAACCACAATATGGTAAAGGTTCGCATCTACTTCACTTTTGGTGAAGCCCAACCTAGTGAAATAGCTATCGATCCTGGTGTACCAAGCAAAGGGTGCTTATTTCAATCCATACAACGCTCATTTGAGTCTGCACACATGCGACTTTCTGTTGAAGGTCTCAAATTCTTCAAGCTGCTCAATATACACCTCTTCCTTAATCACGTCGTTGAGGAATGTTGTATGTACATCCATCTAATGTATCTTCCATCCCATCTACACTGACAATGCTACAATGGATATGATTGATGAGCACCTTGCTATAGGAGAAAAAGTCTCATCGTAATCAATCCCCTCCACTTGAGAGAACCCTTTGGCCACAAACCTAGCCTTGTGTTTGTCCACACTACCATCAACTACATGCTTTACCTTGTAAAGCCATCTGGAACTCACCACTGACTTGTTTTCCGGTCTTGGGACCACTTCCCAAACACTGTTCCTAATAATGGATTCATACTCCTCAACCATGGCATCAACCCAAATTGGTTGTTGCACTGCTTCCTCAAAACAGGATGGATCAATCTATACACTCTCGCTCATCAGAGCCATGTAGCTAGTGTACCTCTCTGGTGACCTCCTCTGCCCATGCTATGATGTTGGTGCTCCCACATTATCTATAGCATCATGAAATAACCTGTTAGCCTCTCTGGTGCACTTTATCCCATCTCTGGAAGACTCTACATGAGTGGGTGTTTCCGCTCCCCGCTCCTCTGCATTTGGTTGCTCCACATCATCACTAGGTTCCTCCTTTGGAGCTAAAATCTCCTCAAGCACATGTAACTGAAGCTACCTCTCAAGAGAACATCTCATGGCCTTCTCTTCTTCGAACTTCACATCTCTGCAAACCACTGTCATCCTATTGGTTGGTAGGTACACCTGATAATTGTGAGGTGTATTAGTGTACCCCACAAATATGCCCAACTCAACTGTTGGCTCTAGATTTTTCCGTGCATCTTTGGTAACATGGAAGTAGACTGATGAACCAAAGATCCTAAAGTGTGCCACATCTGGTTTCTTCCCTGAAAAATCATCTTTTGGTGTACTCATCTCGAGAATTCGATGAGGGCTTCTGTTATGCAAATAAACAACTGTGTTGCATGCTTCAACCCACAAATGTAATGGTAGGCCCTGATCATGCAACATTGCCTGTGCCACTCCCACAATACTTTTGTTCTTCCTTTCAGCCACCCCATTCTTCTGTGGGTTATGAGGTGCTATCATCTCCCGTCGAATGCTTTTGATGCACATAATTTTTTGAACTCATTCGATACATACTCTCCACCATTATCACTTCTGAGAGCTTGATCTGAATTTAAACAGGAACACAAAAAACTATAGATATAACCATAAATACATAGATGTAGCAGAAATAACACTTCCTTTCATTAATATCAAATAATGAAATATGCTTACAAACATAATGGAATTGAGACTAGCTTGGGAAATGGTAGCTTATCTTTGAGAAGAGATGCAGTGACTACATGCTTCTGAACTGAGTTACAATGAGGCTCAAGGGAATTTTTATTATTGAAAAATAAGGGAAAACCCTAAACAACCAAAACCCTAACCTGAGGAGATGTAACACGAAGAGTTTATGGGCCCTGTTGTGGTTAGTTGGGCAACCAACTTCCCGGGGTCATAACTTGGTCATATTATCTCCATTTGACGCGCATGATACCTCATTGGAAATATATCTCTGAGGAATACAACTAAAAATGTGATTTCGTTGAAATCACCTAGAGTAATATTGCTAAAAAAACATCATTTAGGGCCTCAAAACGGCTCCAGAATTTCAGGACCCGAAAAAAACTGCCAAAAATAGTAAACTGTGCTACAATTAAGGAAACTGAAAAAACTAATAGAAAAATGGTGGGGGTCCAAGTGGAATAGGCGAGTGCCCACCAATATCCACCTAGATCATTCCTCCCCCCTAGGAAGCAATGGTATCCATTATGTTGAATTCCTCCATGAGATGAGGAAACTTCTGCTGAACTTGGTCCCTAGTGAGCCATTTTCCTTGGTGCAAGAGTTGGCTGGATTTGACAACTCGATACAGTTGGATCTTTTGCTGGCGAGTGTTCTTGATCTGTGTGTCCATGATCAGATCAGCTACAGCTTGTTCCATGCATTCTGGATTTAACTCTATTGGTGTGAGCTGTTCTGCAATGTTAGATGTGTCCAATAATGATGGAAAGTATGGCTAAAGACAATCCACATTGAACACTGGGTGCAGGCCAAGGAATGGGGGAATGTTGATCTTAAAATAATTATCTCCCACAACCTTGGTGATGGTGTATGGCCCATATCAAAGCAAGCGAATCTTGTGGTGGGTCCCAACGAGGCATTCCTTCTGCAAATGTAGCCAAACTTTGTCGCCCACCTAGAACTTGTGTGGCACCCAATGCTGATCATGCTGCTGCTTGTACTTAGCATTTTATTTGTCCAATATGTCATGGAACTGTTGGCAGATGTGTTGAATGTGATCAATGAGGCTATTTTCCTTGTTGGCTTCAGACTGGACATGAGCCGAATCTGCCTAAGTCGCTACAAATGGTATGGCCACATCAATGGGACACAATGGCTGGAATCCCAAGCCCACTTGAAAAGGCTGTGGCCATTCGAGCTGTGAAGAGATTAGTTGTAGTTTTTTTGGACATAGGGGAGGCTCTCATCCCATGTGCGTGGATGCTTTCAGTTGTACATGTGCAGAATGTGTACGATCATCCTATTGACGACCTCTGTCTGGCCATCAGTTTGGGGATGGAAAGCTGTGGACTTAGTGAGCTTGGTGTCCAACATTGACCAGAGACTGGACCAAAATGTATTGAGGAACCTACTGTCCCGATCTAAAAGGATAGACTATGGGATCCCAAAGTGTACCCACACTAGTTCAAAGAAGAGTTTAACAGTGGCTTCTGTTGTGATACTCTTCTTACAAGCTGCCATAATGGCCATCTTCGAAAATTTGTTGACAACCACAAAAAAACTGTCATTTCCATGTTTAGTAGAAGGAAGGTCTGACATGTAATCCATGGAGATGGATTCCTAAGGCCGACTAGGGGTAGGCAGTATAGAGACCTTGCTTCTTGATGGTCGGTTTGGCAATGACACATACAGTGTAGGATCTGATGTACTTCTTGACATCCTGTTGAAGATTCGTTCAATAGAAATACTTCTGCAGTATTGCCACCTTTTTCTCGATGCCGAAATGCCCAGTGGCCCGACTGTAGTGCGCTTCCCAAATCATCTTCGCATGCTTGCTTGAAGGAACATAGGTGCCCTAGATGGCATAACAGAGCATCCTGGAGGTGAAAATATGGAACTTGCTGACCCTCCAAGAGAATATGGTATGTAAGGATGAATTCTAGGTTTCTTTTGTAGAGAAGTGGCCAATCAGAAGTCTCATTCCCATAAGAGTTGAGCACGGTGGTTAATGCCATGATTAGTGGTCGGATGAGGCAGTTTGCAACATTATTTGTGCTGCCCTTCTTGTACTTGATATTCAAACAGAAATATTGCAGGTATGTGGACCAGTTTTGACAGCGATCATTCTGCAACTTCCCTTGCATCTGTATGAACTACAGGGGTCGGTGGTCTGTGTGGATGACTGTTTCCTTCCGCAAAATGTAATGCTTCCATTGTCAGTAGGCCTGCACAATGGAATACATCTCTTTGTCATAAGTGGGATACTTCCGGACTGTGTCTGAAAGTGTCTCACTGTGATATGCCATTGGATGCCCCTATTGAATAAGAACTACCCCAATAGCATAGGCAGAGGCATCTGTCTCGATCTCAAATGATTGTTTCAAGTATGGTAATGTGAGAACTGGTGCAGAGCAAAGGTGGTGTTTCAACTCTGCGAATTCCTTTGTTGAGATTCAAACCAAAATAATTTTTCTTTCACTCCTCCTTTAGTGACTTGACTTAAGGGCCAAGTGATATGAGAAAACCCCAACACAAACCTGTGGTAGAAATTGGCAAGACCGAGAAAGCTACGGAGATCTGTTAGAGTGGTTGGGACTGGCCAATCCCGAATGACTTGGATCTTGGCTGGATCCACATGCACCTCGTGTTCATCAATAATGTATCCCAGACACTGAACCTGGGTCATGCCAAAAGTGCATTTCTCCAAATTGGCACACATCTTGTGTTGCCACAATGTTTGGAGAACCTGTCGGATGTGGTTGAGGTGCTCTTCCCAACTATGGCTAAATATCAGGATGTCATCCAAGTATACCACTACAAAGGAGTTGGGGAATGGCCGCAAGATGACATCCCTCAACCTCATGAAGGTTGTAGGAGCATTTGTTAACCTGAAAGGCATAACCAACCATTCGAAAAGGCCCTCCTTGGCTTTGAAGGTAGACTTCCACACATTGGAGGGTTCGATTGGTACCTGGTGATATCTAGACTTCAAGTTGATCTTGTTGAAATATTCCCCCCCCTTGAGTTGGTCCAAAAGGTCTTCAATCCGTGGGATCGGGTACCTAATCTAGACAATGATCCTGTTCAACACCCGATAGTCAATACATAGTCTCCAAGTCCCATCCTTCTTCTGTACTAACACAATCAGGCTCCCATAGGGTGATGAACTCGGCTGAATGTGACCTTTCTACAGCAGCTCCATAATTTGCCTCTTGATTTCATTGTTCTCTAGAATAGAGTGTCGATAGATTGGTCCATTGGGTAATGATGCACCTGGGGTCAGATCGATGGAGTTCTTGACCTGACAGTGCAGAGGAACCCCTACGGGGAGTTGAAGATGTCCTCGTACTCCTCCACGACCTTGTCAATATGTTTTTGTCGTGCGGAGCAGCCCTATTTGGAGGTCATGGCCATTGTCTTCTTCTTTCCTTGAGGGCGTATCATCAGGAAAACAAATTTCCTAGTTTTTGAAATGATTGCAGTAAACAGAGAGATGGCGGTAGGTGGTGCTACCTCCAATATCTTGTACATCTTAATTCCCAATGTAACAATAACATCGCGAGGCCTTGACTCATACAAATCATATCTCTTCCACAAGTATGGTTGGCTTAATAATACATAAAAAACATCAAGGGGATCAACGTCACATAATACCTCATCTGTGAAGGGCTTGATGCTATATTGAAGGTGACATTGTTGGCTCACGTGCAGATCCCGTCCTTGGTGAAGCCACCCGATGGTGTATGGTTGTGGGTGTGTTGTGTTCGATAAGCCCAACCACTTCATTACCTATGCTTTAATGAGGTTCTTTTGGCTCTCATTGTCGACAATGAAATGTAGCGGGGAACCCTTTACCCACATTTGGGAATGGAAGAGACAATCCTCCTCCTCTGGGTCTTTGGGTTCCTCCTTTTGGATCTTTGTGGTGGTGACGATGGCATTGGGCTCTGCATCAATAATCTTCTTCCATTTGTCATTCCCCTTGTCGGGTTCTGACTCAGAGTCGGAAAATGCATCTGATTCTGAAGCCTTCAGCTTAGCCACCAGTGACTGCTTGGTCCGACACTCACTTGTGTTGTGGGTGGATCTCTTATGGAACTCACACCACTTTCCCATGTCCTTCTTTGGCTTCGCAGTGTTGTCCTTTGCTTGTGGCCTTGAAGGGTTGTCCTTGGCCATCCCGCATTGGATTTTTCCTTTGTTCTGCGGTTTGGGGGCACCTTTCCCTTGCTTTGGATTCAGATATCCAAAGTCTCGCTTATTTTATTTAAACTTCTGCTCGATCTTGACGGCGTATCAATATGCCATGCCAAGTGAGGAGATGTCCAAAAAATCCATCTCATCCGAGATGTATCTATGTAGGCATCTGTGATACTTGAGTGCCATATTATTCTCAGAATCCTTTATACTGAACTTTGTACGAAGGGTATGAAAAATGTTGGTAAACTCCAGCACATCTTTGTCCCTTCCCTGCTGCAGCGTGGTCCACTTTATGTATTTGTCCTCGTAGGTTCCAACAGGGTATTATTGCTCCTTGATGGCGTCTCAGAATGAATTCCAAGTGGGAGCTACTGAAAATAATGAGGTCATACTTTCATCCTTATGCTAACAATAGGTTTCCCACCAATCCTTGATGTGGGGGGAAACTTTGAGAAGAGAAAAAGTAATATTGTCTCGGCTGGAAAAATCCTGAACATAACAATATCCTTCTAGCAGATTCAACCATTTATCTATGACGTCTACATCTATTTGGCCCTCAAATATGGGAATGTCAAAGTTTACTTGTACCTTAAAAGGTGTGGAGCCTCCAGAGTGTTTGTTGGATGTGGATGTGCCCTAGTTGGGCAACCATTGAATGATTTGGGCAAAATTATCCATCATCGCGTTCCTTTGTTTCTTGAGGGCCTCCTCAAGCAATATTTTGATAGGATCTCCTGCTCCCTTGTCTTTCTTTTCTTCCCCCATGGGAGGCCGTCGGGGTTTATGAGGTTGGTGCTGCAAAGGTTCAACTAGTTTGAGCCCTAACTCCTTATATCCCAACCTCGTTGGGGACATGCAAAGAAAAAGAAAGAAAGAGCAAACCACTATGATACCACTGATCTGAATTTAAACAGGAGCACAACAAATTACAGATATAACCATAAATACAGAGATGCAACAGAAATAACACTTCCTTTCATTAATATCAAATAATGAAATATGCTTACAAACATAATGGAAATGAGACTAGCTCGGGCGATGGTAGCTTATCTCTGAGAAGAGATGCGAGGGCTACATGCCTCTGAACTAAGTTACAATGAGGTTCAAGGGAATTTTTATTATTGAACAATAAGAGAAAACTCTAAACAACCAAAACCCTAAACCGAGGAGATTTAACACCAAGAGTTTATGGGCCCCGTTGGGGTTAGTTGGGCAACCAACTTCCCAGGATCATAACTTGGTCATATTATCTCCATTTGACGCGCATGATACCTCGTTGGAAAGATATCTCCAAGGAATAAAACTAAAAATGCAATTGCAATGAAATAACCCAAAGTAATATTGCCAAAAAAACATCGTTTAGGGCCTCAAAACGTCTCCGGAAGTTCAGGACCTGAAAAAAATGCCAAAAATAGTAAACTATGCTACAATTAAGGAAACTGAAAAAAATTGACAGAACAATGGTGGGGGTCCAAGTGGAATAGGCAGGTGGCCACCAATATCCACCTGGATCAGAGCTTTAACTTTCCTACCAATATCTTTCTCGACAAGTGATTTAAATTCACAAAACTTTGCGAACATCTGATCTTTCTTCTGCATGAAGAAAATCCAACACTTACGAGAAAAATCATCAAAAATATTACATGATAACTGTGCTTGGATGTGGATGTTTTCAAGAACAGTCCTCACACATTTAAGCGAACTCAATCAAGAATCGCTTGTGCTCGACTATATTTTTCATGAAATGAAGCTTTGGTGTACTTCCCCAATGTACACCCTTTGCATGTGTCTCTCTTCTCTAGTGTACCCTTGGGAAGCCTTGTAGAAATTTGTTGCAATATCTTCAAAGTGTCGTGATGCAAGTGACCCAATATCCTGTGCCCCAACTCACCAATGTCTCAGCTCCGCACCTTCTCTGTTTTAGTGCTCAATGCAACACAATCTTCTACCTCCCATTTGTAGATGTTCTTCACTCGAACCCCTATCCACTTCACCTGTCTTGTGGCTATGTGACGAAGGAATTCCTTTCCATTAGTAAATATCACGTCATAGTCTCTATCCTCCAACATCGCAACAAAACCAATTTCTTCTTCAAATCCAGAACATACATAACATCTCACAAAGTGAGGGGAGAACCAGACTCCCTCTAAAAGGTAACTGTACCAATGCAAGTTGCGCTTTACCTCCCATCATCACCCATCTTGATATGCATTTGGAGATCCTTCTCCTCCAAGTTACTGAAGAGCTCTTTGTATTGGTCATATGGAATGAAGCTCCATTTTCTAGGTACCACACACTACCCATCATCGATGGCACCACACAAGCGATGAGGGTAAAGTCCAGTTTGAACTGTGAAGCAAGAGCTTCACCTGCTGCTCCTCGTGAGGGCATCTTACCGACTTTCTTGTGCAGACATTTTGTGGCAAAGTGTCTCAGCTCATGACAGTGAAAACACTTGATTTTCGAGATGTCCTTCTTCTTGTCGCCCTGACAAGAATATGATTTGGAATGGTATGAATTCCCCTTCCCTTTATTTTCCTCATTAGATAAGGCACAATTCTCATCATCATCATGCTTTGATGAGGATTCGTCTCTGGTGTTTCCCAAATCTCTTCCTATACCAAGTTGGACCAAAATCGCTCCCACTCTGGTAGCTTCTCCCTCCCATTAACTAAGTCATGGTAACCGTGCCAGCTCTTGGGAAGTCCTAGAAGTGTTAGGCTCACCAGATCGTATTTGGCAACAATAATCCCGACACTTCCAAGCTCATCCCAACATTGGGTGAAATTGGTCAAGTACTTCGGAATTGAGTCACCCTTCTGCATCTTGATCTTTTTGAGTTTGTCCCTCAGTTCTAGCTTCCTATGTTCACTGCTATTTTGAAACAGTTCTATCAATTCCATCCACATTGCAAATGGAGTTTCCTTAACGTGGAGATTTGAGACAATATGATCTTGAACTCCTTCTAGGATAATCCTTCTCACATTTTCCACACACTTTCTCCATTCATCCAGATATTTAGCATCAGATGTTGGAGGCTTCAAAATATCATGATCTATGAATTCCTTCAGCCCGTTGTATTCCAACACTACCTCCATCCTGTCCTTCCAAAATATGTAATCCGAGGTGCCCTC
The DNA here is from genome assembly GCA_031772625.1 of Pinus tabuliformis. Lineage (NCBI taxonomy): Eukaryota > Viridiplantae > Streptophyta > Pinopsida > Pinales > Pinaceae > Pinus > Pinus tabuliformis. The sequence continues at coordinate 593,357,263 of CM062813.1, forward strand.
CAGGGTATACTCAAGTTTCAAACTATAGAATGACATCCTGTTGACTCTGAATTATGAACCTGCAAATTCGATTTCACCTGCACAACAAACTTGTATTCTCCTCTTCTATAATGTCTCCAACTCTGATACCATGAAGATTTTTACTTGTAGATTCAACGACTTATGTGATATGCTAAAACAAAAGAAAAGAATCTACTCTACTCATCAATGAAAACCAAAATTGATCGATGAAAACGCTAAGCAAAAAAGGAAGAATTTACTTTTTCGAGGAAAAAATTCGTAATTTCCATTATATATATATTGAAAATTACATGCTGTAATAGCTGCATATGCGTCAGATTCCAAAATGTGGTCATATCACTATCTGATTAAGTCATACAAAAATACAAGTGTTCATCAGTTTAAAACATAAATGTATAACTAATACGAGAAAAATAGTATCTCTCTACGACAACATGAGAGGCTGTAGAGTTCTGTCCTAAACTGGAAAAAATAAAATCATGGAGACTCGAAATCATTTTGATGAAGCTCAATAAATGACCTGTGGTAGTATTGAAAAATATCCTGACCCTGATGCTCCAGTATCATCCATTGCCCACGAGGCTGCTGCGTTGCTTCTTTGGAAAGACTGTCAGAAATTTGGTTCCTTTCCCTGTAAATGTGATTACAAACAATGGAGTCAAATTGAGCCTTTAATGAGATGATCTCATCCACTAGATTCCTGAGCGTGTGCACGTGGAATTGTGACTGCAAGTTGAACCAATTAATGACAAGTTTTGAACCTTTGAAAATCTGAATTTGACGACATTGCTTTTCTATTGAAAAAATAAGAAGTCTCATACTACTGAGTTCTGAAAATTTGTTTTTTCCTATGCCAAGGCCCATCTTAAGTTTGAAAAAATGGTTCTCTGTGAGGTACAATATGGTTCCACCACCACAACCATTATTTTGTGTCGAACCGTTAAAATAGGTCCAAGGGATTGATTTATCAATAAATTTAGGGGATATATTGCGAGCGTGAAGTGGCTAATCATCCTCCAGAATTAAGTTGTATAACGCATGGATGTGTGCACAAGAGATATTCCAGTCAGATGTTGTGTCTTGGAAAATATATTTATTCCGTCCTAGTCAGATTCCCCAACATACCAACAACGGAATATTGCGAAGTTTCAGAGGGTGTGCAGAGTGCCACCATGATTCCCAAGCCTTGGGGAGATTTTCACCGTGCCACCTAATGTTGAAATTTAAAGACAAATAGATTTGGTTCCATATGTGATGTACTACATGACATAATAAGAAAATATGATCCACAGATTTAGTATTGTTCTTGCATAGACAACATCTGGAAGGGCCATATTGTGCTCTCCACTAAAGGTTGTCCTCAGTTGGCACCTTGTTACATAACATACACCACATAAATAACATTGATTTTGCTGGAGCATGGAGCTTCCATAGTAATCCCCACCACCACTGCTTGTGTTCCCGCTCATGATCCGAATATATGAAGAGGTATCCTTCCTTGGGAGTGTATCTACCATGAGATGATATGGCCCAAATCAGCTCATCCTCCCGATCAAAGATACTAACATGAGATTCTGTGAGTGCATTTATATATGAAATCCAATCCTGTCCCCATTGATTCAAGATCAATAAGTCATGTGCTGATCTCCATGATTGTCTGAATATTGATTATTTGTCAGGATTTCTCACTTGTGAGAGAAAACAGATGCCCACTGAGTCTATAAACTATGTAAGTCCTTGTGGAAGGGTGTGGGCATTGATGGACCCTGACCATGCATCCTTGCCGATGCGTACCAACTCACCTGATCCAATATGCTAGGTTAGACCTTGTTTAATGATGGATATGGAATTTAAGACAACCCTCCAGAAGGTAGAGATATTTGTTCTAGTTCTGATCGGGTTGTGAAACCAATCCAATATGGAGAGGGGGTAGATATATTTTGCCATATACCACATCTTTCCACAAAATATTGTATTGAGTAACTACCATCTTAGTTTGGCAGCAAGAGCTTTAGAGAAGTATATAATATTTTTCATCCTCCATCCACCCCATTTCCTGGGCCTGGGAATTTGATCCCAGTTAATCCATGCGAATGTCTTGCCCTCTCTGTTCCCACGCCACAAGAATCTGCAACAAATATGTTGAATTCTCCTCATGATGCCTTTTGGGATCCATGCTAAAGCCATCCAATACACTGGGATGGCTTCCAAAACTGACTTGATGAGCACTAGCCTCCCTACTATAGAAAGCCAACAATTGTACCAAGTGTTAATTTTGGCCTCAATATTGGCCACTAGCCATATCCAATATGAAATTAGGTATTTGTTGGGCTTGAGCCGGAATCCTAGATATTTGAGCCCTTCTTCCAATGCCAACTTCCTAAAGGGAAATTTCTGTTATGCTAAATCGAGCTCCTATTGTGAGAAATTTTCCACTATAATGGTGGATTTGTTGTGATTGGATTGCATACCTGTTGCCTTCCAAAATATGAAAGGATATTATGAAAACACACCAAATCACAAAGTTTAGCATTGAGAAAAATGAGGACATCGTTAACAAATAGTAGATGAGATATGGTGGTGGAGTCAGCTAGTAGTACCCGTCTAAGGTTGCCATTGGATCTATTTTCAGATATAAGTTGACTCAGTCCTTCCATAACAAGGAGAAATAGTAGGGGTGATAATGAACACCCCTCTCAGAGGCCTCGTTCAGCATGGAAAAACTTTGATGCAACTCCATTAATCAAAATGCTATAGGAGGCTGAGGTTATACAACACACCACCCCGTTTATGAAGTTGTGGGGGAAACCTATATGGGTCAAAATCAACCTGATATATATCCAATTAACTCTGTCAAAGGCTTTGGAGAGGTCGATTTTGAGAATAATGCTTTTCAGATTCTTTATTTTAATGAAGTGTAGACCTTCCTGGGCAGTGCCAACAACTTCGTGGATCTGTCTATGGTTTAGGAAAGCAAATTGTTCCTTGGATATATGCTGGGATAAGATGGGTTTGATGTGATTGGCTATAATTTTGGAGATGATCTTGTAAATACAATTTCACAGTGAGATGGGCCTATAGTCATCGAAAGAGTGAGGATTGTCAGATTTGGGGATTAGGGTGATGAAGGTAGAGTTGAAGGCTTCATACATCTTGCCAGTGGTCCTACAATCTTTAATGGCCAATAATAGGCCATGGCCAATCAACTCGAAAATGTTCAAATAAAGTTCAATAGGCCATCCGTCCGGACCCAGGCTCTTATCCTTCTTGAACCATTTTAGCACAACCTCCAACTCTCCCAAAGTAACAGGTTTATTCAGATTTTCAAGCTCCTCTTCATCGACAAAATAGGGGAAATTCCTAGCCAATCTGAGTATCTCGAAAATAGTGGCTTCACGAGGGGCACTATACAGCTGTCCAAAATGTCAAATTCCCATATCAACAAGCTTGTGAAAGGAATGTACTTCTTGGCCCCCCTCATCCTTAAGAGACCAGATTGTGTTTATGGCCTTTCTTACTTTAACGAAGTGCTAAAATAGTTTGGTATTATCATCACCGTCTTGTAGAAAAATGGCTTGGCTCCTCAATCTCTAGGCCTCCTCCTTTTATCTTAATATTTTGAGATGCTCTCCTTTGAGCCGATTGAGGTGAGATTTGCGATCTACAGATAAAAAACCCCTATTTCTAGTGTCCACCAGGCCTGCAATCTCGGCTTCAATCTTACGTAGTTGTTCGTCATCCTTCCTTTTTTTCTCCTTAACCCAATCTATCGTTCGTTGTTTGAGTGTCCATAGATTACTAGAAATGACTTCTGCTATATTTCTGTTGCCCAACTGGTGAGTATGGATCCATGTATCCTTAACAATATGGTGAAAAACCTCCTCCTTTAACCAACTTGAGTTAAATTTGAATGACGACTTAGGCTTGTGATATGTTCCCGAGAATTCTAGGTATATAGGGGAATGGTCCAATATACCCCCTGAGCCTACCCATTCCCTAATCCTCTCGATCCTTTCTAGAAGCAGTGCCTTAATGAGGAATCACTCCAACCTTTTGGCAAGATAAGCATCGCCCATCCTTCTATTCCTCTAAGTGGGCTGAACTCGGGGCGACTCAATGTTAAGGAGATTTCAATGTTCCAATAGATGTTCAAAGAATTTAGTCAGGGAATCAACTTGTGCATGACTTCCCCAAGATTCAGCATGTCCTAGTGAGAAGTTTAAGTCTCCCCCAAGATTATATCGTCATTCTACATTACAGAGGCATGCAATAGTGACTCCCAGAAATAAATTCTATTGTGGCAGGGACCATAAATGTTGTTCGCCTAATGAAAATTCCTAATTCCTTCGAGAAGACATCAATAGATAATGCCCCTTCTCTCCCCCACATAGCCTTAGATCTCATAGTTCTATTATTAATTCTAGTCGCACAACCACCGGATCTGCCCTGCTACCCCGAGCATCCAGTGCATAGAAATTCCAATTAGAAATCAGAGTATTCAATTGTTTGGTGATGATGTCACTTGCCCCCAAGGTCTCCTGTAAGAATATAATATCCAACTTCTCCAAATCCAACAATCTCTTCAGGGCTAATTTTCTATCGGGGCTAGCTATACCCCTGCAATTAAAGGATAACCACTTCATTTGGAAACCATGGGGGGGTTGCTATTTTCTCTAAGAACCCGATCAATAGGGATTTTTCTCTAGGAGGCCACTTCCACCCCTATCTTATGAATGACTTTGGAGATATTAGATTGATGACCCCTTGATGCCTTTGAGCCCTTGGGAGGGGAAGATGGTCCGATGCTGCAACGCAGCTGTGGGGTGGTCTTGGCCAGGGTATGTGAACGAAATTTGTATCTATGGCTATTGTGACTATCCGATGGCTCGTCCACACAATTGGAGGTCAGAATGGAGGGTGCAGTCAGTGATGGGGGTGACTGGCAACATGCAAGGGCCGATGTCAAGGGGCAGGTAATGGGGTTTAGATCACACAATGATAGAGCCACTCCAGATAAAGGTGGAGATGCAGATGAATTAACCAAAAGAGAATTTATATAATGAGAATCCAAGGAAGGGAGAGAGAGTGTAGGACCCGACAGAGGACCAGATGTAGAGGTGTAAGTGCAAGTAACCTTTATCGATGATGAATATTCTAGCAACGCCTGTGAGCCTTTTATGGTGCCGTTCATTGGAACCTATGATCCCAGGTGACAGGTATGGGTACTATCATTCTTTCCTACTGCCCTCAATTGTGTCCCATCCTTTCCATCCATCAGACATCCAGTCCAATACTCTTTTGCGATCAACGGACATTCTTTGTACTAATGGCCAACCTCATGATACCGTGTGCACCTAAATGGTACCCCCTCATAGTCCAAAATATGCAATTTGGTTTGTCCTCTGAATTGGAGTCTCAAGCTCTCTACCAGCCCATCCCTAGTGTCCATATGAATGAGGATACGTGAAAAAGTCATCTTTCCAGTCTCAGAAAAGGATATGTTGTGGTCTAGATAGATCCCCAAGTCATTTCCAATACATCAGAATACGTCCTCAGACTAAAAATGGAGAGGGAGGCCAGGAATTCTCACTAAATAGGACCAACACTCAGTTTTTCCTTATCGAGGTCGAAAATGGTGAACATCTCTTTAGAATGACTGGAAACATCTTAATATGCTAGAATTTTGATAAAACCAAAGTAGCCTGATCTGACTGAGTGAAGGTCAGGGCAAACGATCACCTTGTCATGGTCATGATGGAGGGAAAGGGATCTAGAGCCTGCCCCCAAATTCCTGCCACCCATTTTTTGAGTCGCGCTGCAGTATAGATCTGGCCTCATACCCTCCCAACTAGAACAATGTTTGTAGTATCCAAGACCTGTGCCATTTCAATACCTTCTCTAAAGACTAACAGGTGACCCCACTCCCTTACCTTGGTAGTTTTTGATTTTTTGCTAGATTTCTTCTGGAAGCCCACCTCCCGCAAGCCTATACCATGCTCTAGGCTATCCTCTGCCTCTGATACCCTAGGTCTGTCTTGTGAAGCTTCTGGGCTAATATTGGATGGTCCTTCAAAGTAACCAGAGGTTTTGACCGAGAGGGGAGCCTTCTCAGCTTGTGCCAAAAATGTGACCTTGACTGCCCAATCACCTCCGCTCGAGTTAATTCTGAGACGAATCTATACTCCTTTAACCCTAACACTCCAGATTGATGTACTGAGGACTCACCAAATCCCATTGCTCACAACAGACACTGATCATGCTCCCATGGATGGAGCTATGATGGAGATGGTATAGAAAGGATTAGTTGTGAGTGAGGTTCTACTAGAAATGGTTCCGATAAAGAAACCCACCTAACTACAGTGCCAATGTTTTTCACAATGGGCTCAAGTCCTAATGAAGAAAGTGATATCTCCCCGACGTCCAGGTTAGGGTTATAAGATGATACTTGAACAACCGGTTCCTCGTCATTACTTGGTGTCTCCATAATGACATTCTGAGGTGGATCTTCAGTCCATATTGACAAGGAATCTAAGGAGTGAGAGGAAAAATCTACCAATTCCTCCTTCATCTTAGCAAAGGGACCTTGATGCGAATCAGACATCAAAATAGCTGTAAGAAAAAATCAACCCGGGTAGCGAGCCCTCCACCTAAAGTGGGAAATAAAGGTTGATTCAGTACCCATGCACTCCTCCACAACCACCTTGACTGCCGGCTGCCTCTGCTACTTTCTGCGGTCGTTTCTTAACCGAAACCTAACTTCTCACATACCTTCGCATGAGAAATCAACCGCATAGCCATTTTCCTTCTTTCCTCCAATTGGAGGTGCAATATTGTGGGATACCACTTTTGGAAGACATAAATGGGTAATGATTTGTAAAAATCCCACAAATACTTGGAATTGAATGAGCAGTTTGAGCATAAAGTACATAGTTTTGCTCAAAAAGGAACAATTTCAATTGCACAAAATATACTATTTCTCTGGGGAAAGAAACTGATCAAAACCCCGACTAACTATATTTCATTAGCCAAAATATATGAGAAGAAAATACAATTCTTGTTCAACCTGAACAATTATTTCACAAGTACAATCTCACTCTCTGCTTCAAAAACTAGCTCAACCCAACACAGCCAATTTTGCTTCCTGCCAAGCCCCTACTTCCTTGCACAATTCTTGAGAGAACTAGCCCATATTTAATTGGGAAATTCCCCACTCATAACTGCACAATCCATCATAGGCCTTCTACTGATTGCATGCACCATATATACAACTCGGAAAATTATACAACTGATAGTACACTATCCCTGAACTCTAATCTCAACTGGGTCTTCCTTTGAACTTATATGCATGAATTCTTTATGAGTGAATATTCAATTAACCGATGGAGTAGTGAAGCTGCACTGAAGCTGATCCCCAATACTAGACCTCCTACTAGTTCCTCCAACAATTTGAACTAGTTTAACTGACTATAACTCAGTTAAACTGAGTTAATTAATTACAACTCAAAAGAACTCAACCTGGACCCCTAAAATTTAGGAATCACTCTACATGAATCTAGATAGACTTCCAACTTGAATTTACTGAGCCAACTAAGTCAAATTAACTTAGTTGACTATTAAAAGTTGCTATGTGAATAGAATTTCGATTTAATTCAAGGACAAATTAAATTAGGATTTATTGTTGCTATTTTTAACACTTTCCCCCACCAACTAGATCCTTGGGGGAGACTTCAACATAATCACCTCACTACAGGAGAAGAAAGGAGGGTGAAGACAACTTGACCCATAATCTCACATCTTTGTTGCCTTCATTGAGGACTCCAAACTTTTTGATGTTAAAACTACCAATGGTTTATACACCTAGAACAACAAGTGAGGAGGGCCTGCCCAAATTTCCACTCATCTTGATAGTTTCCTAGTCTCTGAGGACCTCATGGTCACTGGTCATAATCTATTTGTTGTCATCCTCCCTTCTATTGGCTAAGACCTCTGGACACTAGCCCTCTCTTAGGGAACTTACATAAAACCTATGAAGAAACCCTTCAAATTCACACAGTGCTGCCTCTCTGACCCTAAACTTATCCCTAGAATTGAAGGCGAGTGGAAAGTTATGAGTCACTTCCAAGGCTCCAAAATGTTTGTCTTCCAACAAAACCTTAAGAAAATCAAGCTCCAAATTAGGAAGTGGAACAAAGAGGAATTTGGGCACATATTTCAGGAAAAAGAAGCCATGAAGAAAGAAATGACACTTCTACAACAAGAAAAAATACTCCATGGTAGATCTAAAACCACTAATGCACAAGAGGCTCGCCTCTCCCAACAAATTGAGGAACAACATAAGCAGGAAGATATTTTCTAGAAGCAAAAATCTAGAGCCCTCTATCTTAAAGAAGGAGAACATAACACCTCCTTTTTCCAAAAATATACCATCCAACACAAAGCTAGCAACCAGATCTCCCTTCTGAGAAAATAATTGAGAACCATGGTGGAAACTCAAGAGGAGATTGAGCAGGAGTTGGTTAATCAATTTTTTAGTGTGCTCCATGAGCCTCCCATCCAAAGAAGGGAAAAATTTCTAAAATTATAGCCAACATCCCCAAGCTTATAATTAAGGATAACAATGCAACCGTTATGAGGCCAATCTCATAATCTGAGATCCATGATGCCCTTTTCGAAATGGTGGATAATAAGGTCCCTAGACCTGATGGCTTTACAATGTTATTTTTCAAAATATGTTGGCACTTTCTTGATAATGAGATCCATGACGTAGTGGAAGAGTCCATAACCACCAAATCCATTCTCCAAGCCCTCAATGCCATTTTCCTCACCCTTATCCCTAAGGAGGACATAGTTTCCACACCTGATAAATACATATCCATAACCTTATGCAATGTTATCTTTAAAATTACTTCCAAAGTCATCACCAATATGCTTAAACCTCTCCTCCCCCTCCTCATCTCCCCTGAGAAATCCTATTATGTTGAAGAAAGAAAAATCATGTACATCATCATTTTAGCCCATGAGATGATTCACTCTGTCAAGTCTCTTAAAAAACTAGGCATGTTATTGAAGTTGGACATTTCCAAATATTTTGACAAATTAAACTAGAATTATATTGAAAGCACCCTCATGGCCTTTGGAATATGCACTCATTGGAACCAATGGATAGTGTCTTTCTTAACGTCACCCTTATTCTCCATTATTTTCAATGACACCCCCTCCAACACCTTCCTCCCATCTATATGCATCAGGCAAGGTGATCCCCTCTCCCTGTTTCTCTTCATCCTCATGGCTGAAGGTCTAGGTCACACAATTCATGCTGCCAAGGTCATTGGCTCCCTACGAGGGCTCATGCTTCACAATGAATCTGCTCACTAGCATCTATAATTTGTTTATGACACGCTTATCATGAACCATCCCTCTGTGCAAGAAGCAAGAGAGCTAAATGCCATCCTCACCCTTTTCTCTTAGGCCTCGGGTACAAACATTAACCTTAATAAATCCCAAATCTTCTTCTTTAACACCCCTCCCATCATGCAAAGAAATATCTAGCGCATTCTCGGTTTCCCCATTGCCTCCTTCCTATCAAAATATCTTGGTGCCCCGCTCACTTCCTCTGTAGTGAAGCACTCCTCCTGGTGGGACCTTCTAGACAAGGTTTCCTCCAAACTTAATTGCTGGACACACAAAGATCTCAACTTTCCCAACAGGCTCATTCTCCTAAAATCGATTCTTCAAGTCATGCCTCTCTATCTCTTCTCCATTCTAGCCACTTCTAAATGGGTCCTCAAAGCAATCAAAATATTTCATGGATCCTTCTTATGGGGAGGGGCAGAACTCAAGAAAAAATGGGTGCTTGTCAAATGGGACACCATATGCCTTCTGAAAGGTTTTGGTGGGTTGAGAATCCGTGATCCGGAAAAGGTTAAAAAATTCACCGGTTCTAAAATTTGGTGGAAATGGATAAAGTACAAACATGAACCTTGGTCCAAGCTATGGAACTAAAAATATGCAGGTGACCTCCCTCAATGTGATATGATTTTTTCATCTCACTCATCTACAGACTCTCTGATATGTCAGCTAGAAAATCAAAATAAGCATATGATTCGGGCTGACAACTTCTGGGAAGTTCAGGATGGATGTTGGGTTTGAAAGAAACAATGTAAGTGAGATCAAGGTGCTCATAGCAGGAATCCAAATTTCTCATAATAATCACCTTCTGCCACTCATCACCGAAGGAGACTCTCAAATCATCATCAACACGACCAACTGAATTATGAATGGCTCATTGCCCACAAAGCAGGCTCTAGGCTGGGGGATCTAATATCCCGTTCAAAACCTATCACACATTTTGAATAACAATGAAGCCATTTGTTGTAGCAACTACAACCACCCTCCAAAATTTTGGCTCGCATGCAAATTTCAGAGCCTACCTTAGATCCTGCGATTGATTGTCCTTGGTCACTTATTGGTAAGCTGATGATATCAAGCTTCCCCTCCTTGATCTTAAGAGTTGTTTATGTTCTCATCTTTATGCCGCATGTGTCATCTTTGGGCATAGGGATTGATGTTTTTCATGCAAAGGGGAATGTTGTTTTGCTTCAAGGGAAAGCATGCACACATGAGTTGTCATCATCACACAGACATGTTTCACACTTACTTCACACACTCTTGTCACAAAGGTTGTTGCATCAATCAAAGTATGTTTTATACATACTAGATACGTTGTATCACTATGTGTTCATGTGTGATCATAGTCGAGTTTGATCACCGTTTACATATGTTTCACTGATATCACACTTAGCCAATTTCCCAAGCAACTTAGCCTCATTTAGCTTCTCGGAATTGTGCACTTTGCTTATGCAACCATCAAGCTTCCTCCCTTGCATGCTGGAACTCCGCAGTGCACAGAGACCCAAGCACCCCTTAGCATCCAAAAGTGTGTAGCAGTTTCATATAGTGTCTTTCCCCCAATTGGAACCCGTTGTCTCCAAAAATTGCGCAATATTGTCTCTTAACTGCTCAGTTCGCCTTGCAACCTGAAACTACAGAGATGTGTCCTCCCAAAACCCATCCCGCAGCAATGCCTTGCATCCATAAACTACGCAGTATTGCCTCTTAGATTTTGGGGATGCACTGCACTCAGACACTGCATAGAGGGGCCTCCCAGGGCCTCATCCCAGTAACAGTCACTGCCTGCTGCAGCTACGCTGATTGATCTCTCAGTGACTACAGGAAAATGTGACATGCTGAGATCACTCCCAAGGAGTTGAGGAGAAGGACCAAGGAGTTGAGGAGAAGGACCAAGGAGCCAAGTGATGGAAAAAGATCAGGACTGGATGCACACTCTTTTGTATGCATGATCATCCTGAGGGTAAGTATGGTAAGTAAAGAAAAATTTTTGAAGTACACCTCTTAGTTAAGTTTGTAGGAATGCTTTCCATTTTCACATCATTCTATCTTTAGTAACATGCATGTGTGAAAACACAAAAAAGTCATTTCATGTGTTTCCTCTACATGTCTTGCTTCCTTTTCGCTTGCTTGACCAACTATCATCTTTAGTATGTTGATTGCCATGTAATGCTTGCGACCTTGTTATTAGTGATATCTAAGGTTTGTCTTCATGTGAATGAGTTGTATCAAATATGTAAAAACCCATTGCACTCACACACGTCGCCTAAAGGTCTATCTGAAGTGTCACAATTGTCGCTTTCACCATTAGATAGTCCCGCAGTCAGTCACACTAAGCATACATTTTCTTGTGATTTGAGGTGTCCTGTCATCGAGTCATGTTGAGTGTGTGTTCACAAGGTCATGTATACACGATTTCACTCGCTCACACACTTAGCCATTTCTTCTGAAAATCTATTGACTGGACCACCCTCCATTAGTCTAACCTCCACTGAGCTGCACTGTGCAGTATCAGCCCTCAGTGACCAAGCATTGTTGCCTAGAATTGCACAGAGCTTGAGGTTGCCCTCTAGGTAGTCTGAACTACATAATCTTGGAATCAACCTGGCTGAATTTCACCCATAACAACATAGAAGTTGCCCAAGAAGTCATCTCAGTCTGCACTTCCTACAAGCCTATATATCAAGCCTCTCGCTAGTCAACCATAGAATTTGACTTAAGTAGTGACCCAGGGCTTCACTCATCCCCAAAACTATGCACAAGCTATCAGCCTGCCTGCTTGCATTTCCTGAAGAAATTACACAGACATACGGATAGGCACCCACTGCTTTTCACTGAACTGTCCCAGGAAATTGCACAATTTTTCCAGGTGGTACCCCTCTCGGCCTGCTTGCCACTCCTCCTAAAAATTACACAGTTTTGTCAGGCAGTCCACCTGCTGCCTGACACCTTGTTTAGCCTAGAAACTGTACAGACATCAACCTATTTGACTGCCTCCTAGATCTATGCAGTTCTGACGAGCAGGCTCCCGCAGCCCGATCCTAACCTCCTCTATAATTCTACAAAGTTTTCACTACGAGTACCTCTTGCTACCCGCATTGCCTTCCCTGGAAAAACTGTGCAATTCTTCCTCCTAGCTAAGCTAGATCCCATAGATGTCACTGCTATCCAAGATTGCTCAACCCAGCCTCCTAGTGACCTCTGGGCAGTTTTTCTCGACAATGTCCCAGAGCCTCGCATCCTGACTTGACATGTGCTCTATGCTATTTTAGAGCCTTGTCCTTTCTCCTGGTCACCTGTACCCAGAAACAAAAGACAATGCATCATGGTAGACTAGGTGATTTCTGGATTGGATGTCGTCTCGACATGAGTGATTGTAGAAACAAGTACATGGATGAGACATGGTGTGATGACAAACAAGATGAACAAGGAGCGCATGCTAGAAGACTTGCTTGCGATTGGACAAACACACGAAGGATACAAAGTAGCAAGCGAAGGAGACACGTGCACATGCATGAACGATAAAGAAAACGCCAAGACCATTGAAGATTCCATGCACTTTGCCATGTGAAAGTGAAGCTATGGTACACCACGAGCACACTCATCACTCAACAACACAACAACTTGACACAAACATCAGGGCCAACATGTGCATACCAACAGTGTCATGAGTAGCCTTGACCACATCACTACTTTGGGTCATACTTGTGTAATCAATGTAATGTAACATGGAAGTCCAAGAGACCCACAGAGGAAGTTAATGTGTCATGTAAGTCGAATAGTCATGAGGGAAGTTGAAGAGTCATAAGGGAAAGTTTCACCCTTGGCTATATGTACCCCTCATTTGTACATGTAAAAGAATTTTCAGCTTGGCTCCTACCACATAGCCTTGAGAGTCTGTAATATTTTCTTTGAGGAGTGATTAGTGGCTCCAATGATCCACTATTGGGGTTAGTGATGTATGGTGTACGGATGTGTCTCAGAACATCTGCTTAACTTAGAAGCTTGTCACAGACCAGCACATTTTCACACATGTATTGTATTCGTTTGTAAGACTATTCTTTGGACGCTTGTAATGCATGTTGCTTTAACTTGTACTAAGATAGTTGAACTATTTCGATTGTTTTAGTGCATATGTTGTTGGAAATGTGTTGTATCAGTTGTTATCATTGTCTCACCTGTGTGGACTACTTCGCTGGACACTAGACATATTCATTCTTGTAAACTTGTTATAATGATTGTCATAGTCGTGTGGACTATTTTTCTGGGTGTTGTACATGTTATCTGTTCACTTTGTGTTGTGACTGCTGCATCCGTGTGGACTACTCCACCAGAATCTGTGCAGATCTTGCTGTGTTGTGTGTATCTAACTAATTTGGGACTATTCCCTTTAGACTTGATACTCACTCTCACCCTCTCCGTCTGCAGTGACAGAACTTTGACACAAGCGATACTAAGCACTCACTAGGCACACAAACCTCGCTGTTTGAAGACTAAGTATACAACTCTCATGTGTTGACAAGCAAGAGCTAAGACATATATTTAAGATAATGGAAATCAAGCCATCGTACCAGATGGGACTCCTACACCAAACGGTGTGAGGTATAGTTGGGACTTCATATCGAGGAGATTCCTTGAATGTTGGTGGGTCCAACACCCTCAACATTTCTGGCACTAGAAGGAGGGCCAAATGACAAGCCGAGTCCTCGCAATTTGTTTTGAATCTTCGCATACTTATCATGACTAACTAGAAAATTTCTCTTCCGGAGTGTATGTCTTATGGAAGCGACTTTAAAATCTTGGAAGAGCTTTGGAATGAATTGTCACATAACACATATATAGTGAAGGTGAAGCAACCTTGCTTAGACATGCAGTTGGCATTGTAGGTTCCTATGAAAGGCATGAAATCTATGAAGATTACATGACCTGCGTGCTGTTCACATACACGCTTCGATCACACCCACTACTATGGTGTGCCACGCTGCCCGAAAAATCTATTCACTCTTTCCATCATTTGCTCGCAGAGATAACCCGTGCTTTGCATCATTTTGACCATAAAGCACTCAATAAAGAAATTATGAAATTACGAAAAGCACCTAATGAATCCACTGAACAATTTCACATGCACTTTCGTAATCTTGCATATTGATTTCCTGAAGATGAAATTGATTGGGAATTCTTCGATGGAATATTTAAGTATCTTCTTTACATATCCGAAAATCTGCAATTCTTAGAATCATTCGAACCCCTCCCAACATACCTCGGTGTTAGAGCTACCAAATCTAAGATGGACAAGGTCATTGTCACAAGTGACTGTCCATCTTCTTCTCATCAAACAAGTCTAGCTCCAAAGTGCGAGGTGGGAGAAGGTGCACATACATCTATTGAACTGTCACATCCTCCTACCCTACCTACTCTTGATATCTGCATAGATTTGGCTTACAAGCCTGCTGGTTTTCATGTGGACTTGTTACATCAACCTCCATCCCCACGTTCTGCTGATCCTCTGGATTGTACTATCTTGTGTTCTTCCATTCTGGACTCCACACTTGTTGTGAACGAGGATCAAGCTATCGACGAAGTTGGTGTTGTGCGGCCAACCTACGCTATTATTCATGATGAGTCTGTGCGAGAGTCTGAAGAAGAACCTACAGTGAAGGATGACTTCCTTCCATCTGTGCCTCATCTGCTCTATCTTGAAACCTCTTGTGATTCTTCCACTTTTGATTTTACTTGTGAAAACTCATCTCCAGATGTTTCTATTTCCAATCATTCACAGGAAACACTAGATGTTAGCCTGTCATTACATTGCAAAAAGGGCACATCTTCCTCTGAAAATCTGTCCCATCTGTCACTTTCCATTTTTGACAGAGGGTGAACTTCGTTGTTTCTCATTAACCCCTCTGCATGATTCATCAAATCATGAGGATGCCAACGAATATCTCGAATTTTTTTATCGTGGTTTTCATGATCTTTACACTTCTTCATTTGATCACGATGTAGATTCACTCGCTATTAATCTTTCTAAGCCACTGGTCTCCAATGATCTATCTATTGACGAAGTGGAAACCCCGCAGGCTGTCAAGGCACTTCACCCTAAGCTGATGGTTATGTTAGGCCCTTGCTGTCCTGAGGATAGTTCCACTTTCGATCAGAAAATTTTTGAAACACCCAAGGCTCCTCATCACTCTCTGCTTCGCATTGAAGATCAATCTAATGTGCAGAGTTTACTTCCTCCACTCGAATCACATGATCCCATCGCTCGTGCCTTGAATGAATCTTACATAACAAGCACGCTTGCAAAGCATAAGCTGTTTTTCTTTATCATGTTCGCTCGTATATCACAGTCCAAAGATGTGTATGCTTACCATCTGCATGCAGTATGTTGCAACAACATGGTACGTTTGTAGAATGTTTGTTTTGTGCATTCACTCTTTTCATTTCTATGGATGCTTTAGAACTTGGAGCATGTTGGTCTTCGTTGATCTATCTTTCTTGTTCACTGGTTTACATGCATACCTTTCTTGTTCACCGTGTCTTCACTAAATGGGCCAACCAATGCGCCGGTGGCTACATTAGAAATATCACTTCACGTGAGTAGGCCCATGCACTATTTAGCGTAGGAGTAGGAGTAGTGTTCGTTTTCTTGTTTTGCTTTGCTTCCTAGTTTTCATGTTTTCTTTTCTTGCTTACTTGGTTTGGTTTGCTTTCTTGTTTTTTTTCTTACTTTTTTTGCTTTCACTTTACTTCTGCTTTTTTCCTTCTTTGCTTACTCATGTTTGTAGGTTAGCCTTACATGAAATCGTGTTTTGCTCTTGAGACAAGACGAGAAAATCTAAGAGGACTTGTACAACTATCAACATCTGGTTATTTGTTGTCCTCTCTCTTTATCAAGAGATTGTTGTCTTCAGTCGACGACGCCTTAATCGAAAATACCTTCTATTCAGAGTCAATCTTGGTGAAAACACAACACTTCCACTGTTAACAAGTATCGCCTAATCTAATCGGTTCTTTTGGGTTAACCCTTGTTAGCTCAGTCAAGTAGAGTAAGGTGGGGGGAAAACCTTAAAAAATATGTCAAAGGTATATATAATATACTTCTCTGAAGGAACAACCTCTTCTACTCTCAATAAGACGGGATCCATCTTCCGCCTCTGAAATAAATAAGTGCCTATGCACAGTTCTTTAAAATAAAAATAAAAATAAAAAATAAAAATAAAAATGGAAAATGAATAAGGCGAAAGTAGAGGAAGTTTTCCTGTGCAGAGAGATGATACAAGTAACTCTGCCGAGGTACTGACCAGGCTCGCTGGCAGCAGAGTGATGCTTGTGCTCCTACGTGACTCTGTCGGGGTACTATCTAGGCCTGTTGGCAGCGGAGCAACACCAGAGATGAAACTTAAACTCTGATAGTTATATTACTTGTGCATCAATATACCCCTCATCCCTAATTGAAGCAACTAATTTGACTTGGCTTGGAATGTGTGCTAACCGATCAAGAGAATAGTAGGGACTACATCTTTGACACAAGCTAGTGTGGAAGCCATCATGATCAAAGAATCGAACAATACTTCTGGAAGGGTTAGACTCACTTTTCACAAAACAAGGTCCATACAAAGAGATGGAGTTCTACCAGTGTGTCGTCAATGTTGTAGCAGCTACAACCACCCTCCAAAATTTTGGCTCGCATGCAAATTTTGGAGCCTACCTTGGATCCTGTGATTGATCGTACTTGGTTACTGGTTGGTAAGCTGATGATATCAAGCTTCCCCTCCTTGATCTTAAGAGTTTTTCATGTTCTGATCTTTATGTAGCATGTGTCATATTTGGGCATAGGGGTTGTTGTTTTTCATGCAAAGGGAAATGTTGTTTTGCTTCAAGGGAAAGCATGCGTGCATGATTTGTCATCATCACATAGACATGTTTCACACTCACTTCACACACTCTTGTCATAAAGGTTGTTGCATCAAGAAGAGTATGTTTTATACATCCTGGATGGTCTACTTTGTATCACTATGTGTTCATGTGTGATCATAGTCAAGTTTGATCACCATTTACATATGTTTCATTGATCTCACACTTAACCAATTTCCCAAGAAACTTAGCCTCAATCAACCTCCCAGAATTGTGCACTTTGCTTCTGCAACCATCAATCTTCCTCCCTTTCCTGATGGAACTCCGCAGTGCACAGAGACCCCAACACCCCTTGGCATCCAAAATTGTGCAGTGGTTTCCTCTAGTGTCTTTTCCCCAGCCGGAACCCACTGTCTCTAGAAATTGTGCAGTATTGTCCCTCAGCTGCTTAGTCTACCTTGTAACCTGAAACTATGCAGATGAGTCCTCCCAAGACCCATCTCGTAGCAGTGCATTGCATCCATAAACTATGTAGTATTGACTCTCAGCTGCTTGGGCTGCACTACACTCAGAAATTACATAGAGGGGCCTCCCAGGACCTCATACTAGCAGAAGTCACTTCCCGCTGAAGTTGCACTGATCTATCTCTCACTGACTACAGGAAAAGGTGACATGCTAAGATCACTCCCAAGGACTTGAGGAGAAGGACCAAGGAACCAAGTGATGGAAAAATATCAAGACCACATGCACACTCTGTCAGATGCATAATCATCTCGAGGGTAAGTATTATAAGTAAAGAACACCTTTCGAAGTACACCTCTTAGTTGAGTTTGCAGGTCTGCTTGCCAGTGTCATATCATCCTGTATCATCCTGTCCTGAGTAACATGCATGCGTGAACACACAAAAAAGTCATTTAATGTGTTTTTTACATATCTTGCTTCCTTTTCACTTATTTGAGTAACTATCGTCTCCGACATGTTGATTGCCATGTCATGCTTGCGACCTTGTTATGGTGATATCGAAGATTTGTGTTCGTGTGCATGAGTTGTATCGACTATGTAAACACCCATTGCACTCACACACATTGTTGTAAGCACTGTCGTGCAAGTGTCTTCACGGTTGCTTGAAGGTCTATCCGAAGTGTCAGACTTGTCGCTTTCACCATTAGACAGTCCTGCAGTCAGTCACACTAAGCATACATTGTCTTGTTATTTGAGGTGTCATGTCATCAAGTCATGTTGAGTGTGTGCTCACAAGGTCATGTATACAGGTGTTCACTCGCTTACACACTTAACCGTTTTTCTAAAAATCTATCGACTAGACCACCCTCCATCAGTCAAACCTCCACTGAGCTGCACTATGCAGTCTCACCCCTTAGTGACCAAGCATTGTTTCCCAGAACTGCACATAGTTTAAGGCTTCCCTCCAAGAAGTCTGCATTGTACAATCATGGAATCAACTTGGCTAACTGTCACCCATAACAATGTAGAATTTTCCTAAGAATCCATCTCAGTTTGTGCTTCCTACAAGCCTATCTATCAAGCCTATCGCTAGTCAACCAAAGAATTTGACTTAAGTAGTGACCCAGGGATGCAATCATCCCCAAAAATGAGCAAACCCTATTAGCTTGTCTGCTTGCATTGCCTAAAGAAATTACACAAACATGAGGGACAGGCACCCACTTCCTGTCACTGCACTGCCCTAGGAAATTGTGCAGTTTTGTTAGGCATCCCCCCTGCCAACCTGCTTGCCACTCCTCCTGAAAATTAATTAGTTTTTTCAAGAATTCCACCTTTTTTCATGACACCCCATTCAGCCCAGAAACTATGCAAACATCAACTTGTTTGACTGCCTCCCATATCTACGTAGTTCTGACCAGCAAGCTCTCGGAGCTCAATCCCAACCTCCTTTGGAATTCTATGTAGTTTTCACTGCTAGTGCCTCCTACTACCCACACTGCCTTCCCCGAAAAAACTGTGTAATTCTTCCTTCCAGTTGATCCAGTTCCCACAAATGTCACTACTGTCCCGGATTGCTCAACCCAGCCTCCCAGTGACCTTTGCGTAATTTTTCTCGATAGTGTCCCAGAGCCTCGCATCCCAACCTGACATGTACTCTGTGTTGTTTCAAAGCCTTATCCTTTCTCCTGGTCACCTGTACCTAAAAACGAAAGACAATGCATCATGGTAGACTAGGGGATTTCTAGATTTGATGTCATCCCATCATGAGTGATTGCAGAAACAGGTACATGGATGAGACACGGTGCGGCGACGAATGAGATGAATAAGGAGCACATGCTAGAAGACTTGCTCGCGATTGGACGAAAACACGAAGCATACCAAGTAGCAAGCGAAGGAGACACGTGCACATGCATGAAACATCAAGAAAACACCTAGACCATTGAAGATTCCACACACTTTGCCATGCATAGGTGAAGCTATGGTACACCACGAGCACACTCATCACTCAACAACACAACAACTTGATACGAACAACACGACCAACATGTGCATACCATTTGTGTCATGTTGAGTTGTGTAATGAGTCCCCTCAACCACATCACTACTTTGGGTCATACTTGTGTAATCAATGTAATGTAACATGGATGTCCAAGAGATCCACAGAGGAAGTTAAAGAGTCATGTAAGTCAAACAATCATGATGGAAGTTGAAGAGTCACAAGGGCCAGTTTCACCCTTGGACATATATACCCCCCATTTGTACGTGAAAGAGACTTTTCAACTTGGCTCCTCCCACATAGCTTTGAGGGTCAGTAATATTTTCTTTGAGGAGTGAGAAGTGGCTCCAACACTCCATTATTGGGGTTATTGATGTATGGTGTACATAGTGTCTTGGAACTTTCACTTAATCCAGAAGCCTGTCACAGGCCAACATGTTTTCACACATGTATTGTATTCGTTTGTAAGAATATATTTTGGACGCTTGTAATGCATGTTTCTTTAACTTGTATTAAGATAATTCAACTATTTTGGTTGCTTTAGTGCATATTGATGAGCCCCAGAAATGGGTAACTATATGGGCTAATTTTGGCTATTATTTCGATTTAATCCACCATTATCAATAGTTTTTTGAATGTTTTGAATATATTTATGTCAATAGAGTGAATTGGGTTAGTCACTTTGCCATGTAGTCTAATGAATGTTTATTGCAGATTTTTTGGACAATTTTGGACAAAGACAAGGGATTTATGAGCAAATGGCAGCCAAACTTGAGAAAAACAGGGAAGAGGACTTGTATGAGGGGTGTCTCCTTCATTAATGACCCCTTTCCTCGAATCCTCCATCAACAACTCGGAGTATAAAGGCCCACATTGATGATTCCAAGGGGCAGCCGAGCAAGTCAAGTAGGACTGCTATTATCTTCAGTACTAGGAAGTCGAGTTCCTTAATTACAGGACGATTGTTGGGAGTCCCCATTTGTATAAATAAGAAGGCTTCGAACCTCAGTAGTTTAGCCAGTTCTTAGTATATTTTCACACTTTTGTGCAGCATTGTACTCAACTCCTTTTCGAGCTCCTTTTGAGAACAATTGATGTGATGTAACTGCTATTTTTGATAATGAAGATGAACCAAGTTTTGAACTAGCACTAATCCTTTTCAGAGGGTTGAAGCTCTTGGGTTAGGGCCCAACCCAAGCTGCCTAACACCTCCTTTGTGTACTTATATGTTTTTGTTTCCATTCATGAGTTAATTTCTGCTGCATATACTCATTTTACTTCATTAGATTAGGTTGCTTTTGATGGTTAGAATAGTTGTTTTTGCTTCAAGTTGCTTAAGTAAGTTGTTGCAGTGACATAAAAAGATCTAGAAAGGCTAAAAATAGGTCTTGATCTCCTTTCTCCCTTCTTGGGACTATGATTTGAGGTCAAGGTATTGTTGCTGCCACCAAAAACACCATTTTTGCTCTTCCATGCAACTGCTAGTGTGATACTTTGATTTGGAAAAGTTGATATTGGTTCAGATTTAATTGCTTAGATCATTTTATGTCCTTTCACCATAGTTCTCTCACATGATTTTCTGTTCATAAGGTACTGTTCAACATTTTTCTGTTTTTAGGTCAGAAATTAGGTTAAGCTAGACAAAACTTTGTTTTTAGTTCTTGCTTTGGTCAGTTTCAAGAAGTAAGTGTGCAGATCTCTTGCAGGACATCCCAGCTCATCATTCCTCCATAAAATAGCTAGCACCAGCTCACTTCTTGTAGATCCCCCAGCTCATTCGCCACATTTCGCCAATCTGCCCTAATTTCTGCGTTGTTCTTCCATAAAGTTGCTTTCTTTGCCATTTGAGCAAATCCAACCATCTCCTTTGTCCCTGTTCCTCCTTGACAAGTTATAGACCCCTCAACACCTTCATCCTACCTTCATTTCCCATTTCACATCATTTTTTCCACCTTCAAACCTCCAAAAACCACTTTCGGCCTCCCCTGTAGATCCTCCTATAGAACCTTATGTAGCCTCTTGTAGAATTTCCTGTGAGTGATTTTTCGAAGTCTGATTGAAAAGGAAGTCTTTAGAAGGGTACTAGGGGCTTCTTAGGACCTTTCCACACCTTCCTCACCATTTGAAAAATCCAATTCCATCTTCCTTTGCCACCAAACCTCTGCACAATCACAACCAGTCAAATCACAAGCATAATAATTCCACATAAAAATACTCAAAAGTACAAAAACATGATTTCTTCTCATTTCTCCTTAGAAGTAGCTTGAATAAATGCAATGTACCTTTTCAGTAGTCAATGGAACTTGCTTCATTAGTTTCCATCTCTTTTCTTACAAAAATAGGGTTAGTGGGTAAACTAGGGTTTGCTAGGGTTTGCGTTTCATTTCAGTTTTCATTCTCTTTCTGCAAGTAGAATAGCCCCTATAGAGTTAGTTTCCTTTCATCACAATTAAATATTCTTCTGAGAACTCATAGAAGTTGGCTTAAGCTCCTAGCGAACTTGTGCTAGCTGATCAAGTGACAGCCTGCACTAAAAACTAGTACTTGTGCATACAACACCATCGCTTCCAAGTTTGTTACGAACTATCGGGTTGATAAAAGTAAAGAAGGAATCCCCAGGAGTTGCAACATTATTGCTGCAATACTGGAGCTCACCACTCTTTTTGGCGCCGTTGCCAGGAAGCGTCAGAGTATTTTGTGATTACTGCTTTCTTCTATTTTCTACTGCAACATTGTGCTAAGTAGTTTATTTCAGCAAAATTAGGGTAGTTGTTTCATTTCAATTATGCAAAAGTAGATCATGCATTTCCTGCTTTCATTTAGATTCTGTGATTTCCATTTCAGCAAGCGTAGATTAGGCATTTCCTGCTTTCATTTCAATTCTACAATTTCCATTTTAGAAAACGTAGATTAGTCATTTCCTGTTTTCATTTCAATTCTGCAATTTAATTTTAGCAAGCGTAGATTAGTCATTTCCTTGATTTCATTTCAATTCTGCAATTTCATTTCAGCAAGTTCATTTTAGTTAGTCACAATTTGTTGTTCGATCCATTTCAGTTTTTCAATTACAAGTAGAAAAAACAAAAATCACCCAAAAAGAGATTTCCTTTCATGCCTTGTAGGAACAAAGATAATTCAAAAAAATGTTTGCCCAACACCCCTACTACTTCACACAGCCAGCCTTCTCTCTTCTTCAATGGCTGCAATCAAGAAACACCCTTAGGTAACAACCAAACATATTTGAAGAACCTATAGGGGAAGAAGAAGAAGAAACCCATTCCTCTGGAGCCAATGGCTGAAAGCAGAAACGTTGGGAGCAACACCTTGTCTTCCAACTAATCTCTTAGAAGTGAATTTGAGAATTAGCTGGAAGATTTCAAGAGAGAAATGAGGCAGATTCTTGCCATGCATATCAAAAGAAAACAAGAGGAAGTAGAGAGGGCTTTGTCCATTTTTTGCCCTAGATGCACCAGGAGGCATCCTAGGAATGAATGCCCTTTGAAATCTATAGAGGTTTGTTCATTCTATGAAGAAAATTATTCCACAGACAAGTGCCCTTCCTTGCCCAGAATTAAAGCTGCATATCAAGGGGTCGAAGGAGCCACTAAACCACTCTATTTCATGAACTAAAGGAGGCCACATGGACCCAAACCTTACCAGCAGGGAATGCAAGGAACGTCCCAAACTTATTACAATCCCAATCAAGCCACTTCCATGCCTTCTTGGGGTCCCCTTGCTCATCCTTCCTGGTCCACACCCCCTCCTTGGTTGTATCCTCCTCAATACCAGGTTCTACCAATTGCTCATTCGTTTCACTCTTATGCTCAGCAACGACCTTAGTGGAATGCACCTCATAAGGGGTGGAGGCCCCAGTATAACTATCCTCCCGCTCTTTTGCCTCCACCACCTACTCAACCTCAACCATTGCCTCCTGCTCCACCAAGACAACCCCAAATACTTGCTCAACCGAACCTGAACCCCAATAACAGACAGGCCCAGCAGGTATATAGTGGAGAAACATCATGTCCAACCTATGCTGTGGAGATTCAGGAGATTAACCTGCGATTTGGGAAGGTTCTCCTAGATAGCCAACCCCCTCCTAAGGAGGATGAGGAAGAAAAACAGGAAAGTGAGTCAAAAGTCATTCCACCCTTTCCTGAGAGACTAACTGAAACCACACAACCAACCCGAGAAGAAATTGAACTTCTGGGAGAATTAAAACAATTATGTGTAAAGATACCACTTCTCCGAGCCATAAAGGATGTGCCCATATGCAACAAGATGATCAAGGAGAAGTGCTTTAGGCACCCAGGCAGGCGCAAGAGAGATGCTCCAACTATCAATGTCATTGGACAATTGTCCTACCTGATGTTGGGGCAGGTAATCTTTTTTAAATATCTAGAGCCTGGGTGTCCTGTAGTCAATATCCACATCAATGGCACCATAATCCCCCATACCTTGATTGACCTAGGGGCTACCATTAATGTGATGACCAGGGACACTATGCTCAAACTCAACTTTCAGGGTTCCCTGAGAAAGACCACAACAGTCTTGTAGTTAGTAGACCGCTCCACCGTGACCCCTGAGGGGATTATGGAAGATGTAATGGTCTCTATTGACTCCTGGGAGTACCCTGTTGATTTCCTGGTTCTCCAGCCAAAGGCAAAGCTCACCGGGTATCCTCTCATCCTGGGAAGACCTTGGTTGGCTATTGCAGATGCCTACATCAGTTGTCGAGCTGGGAACATGACAATCAAGAATGGGCATATGTCCAAGCAGCTAGTCCTATATCCTCCTCTCCAACCTCTGTTAGAACATGATTTACCTCTCTAGTTGGAGGAGGAAGATGAGGATGAAGTCTATTCCACACCATTATGTACAGTAGAGGCTACCATGGGGGGCCCACAAACCGAGGATGACCTTATTGAAAACTTGATTCAGAATCCACCCCCCGGTGTGTTGCCATTAGAAGAGTTGGTGGAAGAAACCCAGGTCAATCCTGCAGTTGATCTCTGTGGGGCGGACCCGACCTCTCTCCGAGTGAAGAATGTGGAATTCAACCCAGAAAGGACCCTGAAGATCAACTCATCCTTGTTCATCTCTTAGGAGAAAGAACTGTGTAACTTATTGGAAAACCACATGGATGCTTTTGCTTGGAGCTATAAGGAGATGAAGGGAGTCCACCCTTTAGTCTGTACTCATCACATTTGCATTAAAGAAGATTGTAAAACAGTCAGGTAGCCTCAAAGGAGGATGAATACAACCCTTAAGGACATTGTCAAAGAAGAACTGTAAAAGTTGCTGGATGCAGGATTCATCTACCCCATCTCTGACAGCGAATGGGTCTCTCCTTTGGTGCTAGTGCCAAAGAAAAATGGGAATTGGAGAATCTGTGTAGACTATCGGGAACTAAACAAGGCCACCAAGAAGGACCATTTCCCTTTGCCTTTCATAGATCAAGTGTTAGATGGCATGGCAGGGAAGAAGTTATTCTCCTTCCTATATGGGTTTAGCGGGTACAATCAGATCCAAATCAGCCTGGAAGACCAAGATAAGACCACTTTCACTTGTCCTTGGGGTACTTTTGCATACCAGGTCCTTCCTTTTGGGTTGTGCAATGCTCCCGCCACTTTCTAGAGAGCAATACTGAGCATATTTGTTGAACTGGTTCATGATTCAGTGGAAATATATATGGATGAATTTATCCCTCATGGTTCTAACTTCCAGGAAGCTTTGACTAACCTGGGAAAAGTTTTAGCCACGTGCATCGAAATGAACCTGTCCCTCAGTCCTAAAAAATGCGAATTCTTGATGACTGAAGGGACCGTGCTAGGTCATACAATTTCTCAGCAAGGATTACAGGTGGATCCCAATAAAATTGCAATCATCCAAAGGGTCCCACCTCCTCAAAAGGTAAGAGATGTCCAGAGTTTCCTACGCTTAGCAGGGTATTATAGAAGATTCATTAAGGATTTTAGTAAGCTAGCCTCTCCATTGTTTGGTCTTTTGGGAAAAGATGCTGAGTTCATATGGACTAACAAGTGTCAATAGGCTATGGATACCTTGAAAGGTAAACTGGTAACTGCCCCAATTTTGAGAGGTCCAAACTGGGCCCTACCTTTCCACATTCACACAGATGCCTCGAACAAAGCAATAGGAGCAACCTTAGGGCAAGTTGATGAGAAGCTGCTTTATGCCATATATTTTGTCAGTAAGAACCTGTCCAAGGCAGAACTAAACTACATTGTAACTGAAAAGGAGCTCCTAGTTGTAGTCCATTCCCTAAATAAGTTGAGACACTACATCACCGGCTATCAAACATTCGTACACACCGATCATGATGCAATTATGTATTTGATGAATAAACCAGATGTACATGCTCATATTATTAGATGGTTACTTTTATTGCAGCAGTTTGATTTGACCATTGTTGATAAGTTGGGTAAGGAAAATGTTGTGGTTGATTTTCTATCTAGATTAGATCTACCTACAGGTGAATAAGGAATGGTGGATGATCAAATGCCAGATGAACACCTATTTTCTATTTCAGTACTCTCTCCATGGTTTGCTAATATAGCAAATTACCTGGTTTCAACACAGTTTCCACCACACATGTCCTCCAAAGAGAAGAGCAAGATCGTGAGGAAAAGTGCCCCATTTATCTGGATTGGGGGAAATCTTTTTAAACTTGGCCCATATCAGATTTTGAGGTGATGTGTCAGGAAGGAGGAAGTTTTTGACATTCTCCTAACCTATCATGATGGGCCTTGTGGGGGCCATTTTGCAGCAAAAAGGACTACCTTCAAAATTCTACAAGCAGGTTACTATTGGCCCACTCTTCATCAAGATGTCAGAAGATATATCAGCCAATGTGACCGATGTCAAAGGATGGGGAAACCTACTCCAAGGGATGAGATGCCCCTGCAACCTCAAGTGACTTTCGAGCCATTTGAGAAGTGGGGCATGGACTTTGTGGGTCCCATCAACCCTCCTTCAAAACAGAAATATTACATCATTGTGTGTACTGATTATTTGAAAAAATGGGTAGAAACAAAGGCAATCAAGGCAACAACAGAAGAAAAAGTAGCTGAGTTTTTGAGGGAAAATATCTTTTACAAGTTTGGCTATCCAAGAGAATTAGTCACAGATCAAGGGAGTTAGTTTACCTCCAATCTGATTGAAGACCTAACACATCACAAGATTAAGCACAAAACTTCCACCCCTTATCATCTGCAAGAAAATGGATAGTGGAAGTCACTAACAGAGCTTTGGAATGGATTTTGACTAAGGTAGTGAGCAAAAACATAAAATATTGGGCAGATCGATTGGTTGAGGCCACCTGGGCCTATCACACCACATGGAAAACCACTACAGGGTTCACACCCTATGAGCTGGTCCACGAGAAGAAGGCTTTGCTGTCAATAGAATTTGAATATAACACATTAAGGATAGAAACTCAACTGGACCTAGATCTCAGCCATGCACAAAAGGAAAGGTTACTTCAGCTAAATGGATTGGATGAGCAGAGATTGCAGGCCCTTCTCCACTCAAAGGTAGTCCAACTTCAAAGAAAAATATGGCATGACAGACACCTCAAAGAAAAACAATTCCAAGAAGGAGATTGGGCGTTGCTGTATGATTCAAGATATAAAGATTTCAAGGGGAAATTGAGGACAAGATGGCTGGGACCATACATAGTAGAAAAATGTAATGAAAATGGTTCAGTCCTGATCAGACCATCGATGAAGAAGCCATCCCTATGCTCGTCAATGGGCATAGGTTGAAGATCTATAGGAAGCCCCTTTCCAAGCAGGAATTCATTGAGAATCTGAGTAAAACAGTGTTGGTAGTGGAGCAGGTCTCTGCCTCCACTCCACCCACACCTTGAGCTAAAACAAAAACAAAAAAAACAAAAGAAAAAAA
Organism: Pinus tabuliformis; assembly: GCA_031772625.1. NCBI lineage: Eukaryota > Viridiplantae > Streptophyta > Pinopsida > Pinales > Pinaceae > Pinus > Pinus tabuliformis. The sequence goes on from CM062813.1 coordinate 593,384,927, forward strand.
AGGAAAAACAGAAAACGAATAAAATATCCCTGGGTGAAAACCTCTTGGAGGTGCCCAGGGCAGGCAGTGAGGGTGAAAACCTCTTGGAGGCACCCCAGCTGTCTCATAAAAAAAGAAAAAAAAAGAAAAAGAAAAAAGAAAAACAGAAAAAACTAACTTCTTTTGAATGCATTGCAGATTGTAGGAGGGTCACACAAGAGAAAAAAGACATGGCCAGGCTGCATACACCCTTGATAGCTCATTCCTCCATCACCATTTTCTTTTCCTAGGCCTTGGTCTCGTTTGTTCTGAAAATTTTGCATCCTACAGGAACTATGTGCATTCTACAGGAGGCTCCTAGAGAAACTACAAAGAACCCAAAATCAAGTTTAGAGAAGAATCTGAGGGCTACAAATTTTCCAGAAGGCCTATGGACCTCCCTGTCACCATTCATCCTCCTAATTCTCCATTCCATCCCTGCACACCCACATTTCCACTCGCTTTTCCTTCCCTGCACAGAAAACACAGAAATTCTGTTTCTTTCGTTTTTAAACAAAAAAAATATGATGAATAAAACAACAACATTCTTCACTTGTTTCTTACCTGATGTATTCCAGCTATTACTCCTTTCCTTCAGAACCTTTTGCAGCTGTCTCTTCAGTCCCTGCTCAAGCATCAGCTAGAAATTTTAGAGGGAGAAGCAGCTACAGGAAATCCTGCAGGATTCCTGTAACAACTGATCCCTTTAAAAAAACAAGCTCCAGAGGCAGGGTCAGTGCAGCCAAGATGTATGCAACGTACAAGGAGCGGTGCCTGATCGAAAATCACCAGCATAAGCCACCAGTTCAGAGGCCACGAGCACTAGCAGTAGCAGCAATAAAAAACAAAGTGCCAAAGTCTGAGCATGCAGAGCACGGTAGCGACTAACAGGTAAGTGGCTAAACTTGTTCCTCTATTGCATGAATATTATTTAGGAATTGCATGAACCATTGAGATGGTCGCGATCAAATGAAATCGGTGGCCAGCTAACTAGCCACCCTCATTCAGTTCAAACCACCCTCGTTGAGTTCAAACAAGCTTCGTCCAATTCAAACAGCAGTTCAGAAGACACAGTCAGCACGTGTGGTCCATCAACTCGGGAAGAAAAACTCAGAACCGGTAGTAGTGGCATCGTATAACGGGAATAATGGAAGTGATGGTGGGCAGGCAACATGAAATACCATAATGGCACTGGAGTAGGACCAACGGTCCGGATGGGGATAACGTACCCATCTTGCCACCTCACCTCGTCACTGCAGATCACGCCATCAGCTTAAGTACACTGCGGTCGAAGCCTCCACCACCTTTTGTTTTCATTTGCATCAATGAGTTCTCAACTGCAGCAACTCACCTACCACCTTCAGAACATTGAACCAGTCGTTCTCTATCAATTTTCAAAACCCTCCTGCTTATCGGGCTCTACAGGAGCATTATCGCATTCTATAGGAGCAGGAACACCGTCTACATGAGCCTTTCTACAGGAAGGCGAGAGAGCAACTCTGTAGAGGAAAAATTTGAATTTTTTGCCAAACTCGAGCTCGAAAAGAGGTAGGATCAGAAACCCACTCTACATGTGATATATCTATACAAGGTGGTGGGAGTAGAAGCCAAGTATTGGGTTGAAAAAAGAAAGGAACGTGAGCACAAAAGTCTGCCTATGTTTTTCTGAATTCTATACAGTCTCTCCATTTTCTTCTCTACACTAAAAGTCTGTCTTTTTCTTCCCCGTATTCTCCTGTAAAAAAAAGGGATGCAACCATAGAAAATCAAGCCTGTGAAAAAAAAACGAATTTGCATTAGGAAGTCTGTTTATTCTGTGAGAAAGAAAAACATTGTTTTATATACTCTCTGTTCTGTCAAGATATTGATTTCCTCCAAAAACCCGAGAAGTAAATTCAGGTTGGAAACAGGGTTTGAAGGGAGGGAAAAATTGCAAATTGATGTTGTGAAAAAATAAGAACACGAAAAATTCCCTCTCTGGTTCCAGAAAGACAAACCTCAGCTATTCCTCTGTTTCTGGTTTTGAAAAGTTTGTTACCTTCCTCCTCACCTGAGCATTCCTAGCAGTCACTAAAAACCATGACAGGAGGTTTTATGAGAAAGGAGCCTTTGAACTCCAACAAATTGCATGAACACCCAGAAGTGGTAGCCCTCTTCACCAAGGCAAACTGGATGCCTTTCTTTGAGAGAATTCATGGGTATGATGAGGAAATGACAGAGGAATTCTTAATGTCCTTAAGACCCCATTAAAAAACACACGCTATAGTCAGTTTCAGGGGTCTAACCGTAGAGCTTACACCAAAATTTAACAACAGAATCACAGGTCTCCCACTTGGGCTCCCTTGGAGCAAAGAAGAAAAACCACTAGGACAGGTTGCTAAAAAGACATTTTTTTAGCCTGATGAACATCCTGTAGAGGATAAGAATGGGATCAGAAGGACAAGAATACCTCATACATGGGGGGAGGTCAGCTACCAGATCATGAAATATATCTCCTGTGAAGGAAGATACAGTATAGTCTATGGTTATCACTTCAGATTATTGCATGAATTAAGATATGGAATGGACCTACCTGCATCTAGAAAACTCAGTCTTCCATATTTTCTCCTCCAGTCTTTGATAGAGTGGCACCAAATTGAATGCAGGGGTTCCAGACCAACTGGCCCACCATGGGCTCATTAAGTTGTTGGTAGAGGATGCCCTCCATACATACACCATCCCTATAGCCTAGGAAATTTTCAGGAATATGACTAGGGAAGATGACATAAAAACTCTCACGGATGACCTTAGTCCATCTGGCAGTGAAGACGAGGAGCAGAAAGAGGAACTTGAAAAGGAAATCCATGAGGAGGCACAAAATATTCAAGTAGAAGAAGAAAAAGAGGAAAAACAGAGAGAAGAAGAGAAAAATGACACAACCACAATTGAACCTAAGGCAGAGAAGGAAACAACATCAAAAGCAGAGAAGAGGAAGAGGACAAAAGCTGAGAAAAAGAAGACCAAGACAGCTCAGAAAAAGATTGCCACTAGAAAGGCAGAAACTCGACAAGAAAAGGAGAAAACACCACTAGAGATAGTAGAAATTAAAACGGAAACAACAGACACAAGCAAAACTACAGAGGGTGAAGAAGAAAAGCAGCAGGAGGAAGTGTCCCCTGAGACACTAGCAAGGGAAGCAGCAACTGTTCTTGCTGCGTTGAGCACTCCAGCTAAGAAAAAGGGGAAAAGAAAAAGATAGACATCGATGTATTTCAAAACCCAGAGGTGCACCAAAATCAAGGTGGGCAAGCCCCAGTCACCACCAAAAGAACCCATTATCATTGAGGATGCACCTATTGCGACAAGGGAGGAATCTCCCTCCAAAATCTCCATCACCTATGAGAGAGGGAGTTCTAAGACCTCCACCTTGAAGGAAATGATCAAATTGATGGACTCTAAAGCAGTCCTATCGGAGGCACAAAACTCTCTACAAGAGACACTGGCCAAGCTCAAAGAAACTAAAAAACTAGAAAGGAAGGTAGATGAACAGTCCCAAGAGGAAGGTAAGGCAAAAGAAATACCAAAGCCTGGACCTCAGCCTAACTTAGGCTTCTATTACAATCTTTTGGAGGGTGGGAAGATCATCCTACAAAAATTCGCAGTACCTATTTTCTTCGAACTAGAAAAGGAAAGAGCCAGGACCCACACTTGGATGCAGATTGCAAAATCTAAAGGAGTCAAAGATATAGGGCACATGGAAAATAAGTTGAGAGAGATGAGCAAGGAGTTAAGCATGGTAAGGCACAGAGAGCATCAAAAGAGCTCAACTACAGGAAGAAAATGAACTGTTGAAAAAGTAGCTACAAGAAAGGGAACCTCAAGGAGGAAGTAAGATGCCAATCTTGGAAGGACAACAAAAAAAAGAGGGATCCCAGGCAGATAGTGCGGCAGCAGAGAAACAAAAACAAGAAGAACCATAGACAGATAGTGAGACACTGATGAAACAACAACAAGAAAGAGAATCTCATGCAACAACTAAAGTGTTGATTTTGAAAAGGCAGCTGCAGGAAAAAGAAGCCGAGTTAGCCTGCATGGCCAGCTGGGTAATGGAGGCATTGTAGTGTAGACAATCAGCTAAATCCTATGCATTGTATCTCAAAGATCAGTGGCTCCAATTCCATATTAAGACATTAGCCTAGAGGGGCACAATCCCATTTCAAGATTATGGTCAGTTCATGCATTTATGTGATCATAGTTCAGCCGAGGATAAAGCAAAGCTAGCAGAATTTTACCTACACAACATGGCACTTCCTGATATGAATTTATGGGATCCAAATGCTGCTTTGGGGGACTTATAGCTAATGGCTATGGCTTCTTGGATGAGCCATGAAGAAAATAAAGCAGTTGAAATTCATAAAATAATGGCAAAAGAGCTAAGTGAGCCCCTGATGATAAGGGCAGAACTAGCAGAACCATTGGCTATCATCTATGCCCATTAACACCTTGCATCCAATCCTTAATTTCTCCCTGACTATGTTGACAAGCAAGCATAGGCCATTACTCATTTTGAAGATATGGAGAGATTGTTTGGCGATGACTGCCTTCATGCCTGCATGAGAAGGTGGAATACATTGCCACATAGCTTAAGGATTAGGGAGTATCACTCCCTAAACAGAATGAGGGAGGCCATGAGGAGGGTGCCCCTATATAAACACTCAATGCAAAACTTGAAATCCAACTGGATTGGTCTTAAATTCAGTCCTCCACTGCTATTAGGACTGTTGGAAGGAGTTAAAGAGGAGGAAGAACAGAAACAATGGGAGGAAGTGGACATGAAAGCGGGTTTCCATGATAGAAAGGAAGACATCACATCAGAGGCTTGGGATGTCAGGGAATCTGTTAGAGCTATTAAAGATGAAGAGCTAGATTAGTTGCTCAGAGGATGAGCAACCCATTCGTTTTAATCCACCATTATCAATATTTTTGTGCATGTTTTTGAATATATTTATTTCAATAGAGTGAATTGAGTTAGTCACTTTGCCATGTAGTCTAATGAATGTTTATTGCAGATTTTTTGGACAATTTTGGACAAAGGAAAGGAGTTTATGAGCAAATGGTAGCCAAAATCGAGGAAAACAAGGAAGAGGACTTGTAGGAGGGGTGTCTCCTTCATTAATGACCCCTTTCCTCAAATCCTCCATCAGCAACTCGGAGTACAAAGGCCCACATTGATGATTCCAAGGGGCAGCTGAGCAAGTCAAGTAGGACTGCTGTTATCTTCAGTTCTAGGAAGCTGAGTTCCTTAATTATAGGAGGACTGTTGGGAGTCCCCATTTGCATAAATAAGAAGGCTTCGAGCCTTAGTAGTTTAGCCAGTTCTTGGTATATTTTCGCACTTTTGTGCAACATTGTACTCAACTTCTTTTCGAGCTCCTTTTGAGAACAACTGATGTGATGTAACTGCTATTTTTGATAATGAAGATGAACCAAGTTTTGAACTAGCACTGATCTTTTTCAGAGGGCTGAAGCTCTTGGGTTAGGGCCCAACCCAAGCTGCCCAACACCTCCTTTGTGTACTTATATATTTTTTTTTTCCATTCATGAGTTAATTTCTGTTGCATATACTCATTTTACTTCACTATATTAGGTTGCTTTTGATGGTTAGAATAGTTGTTTTTGCTTCAAGTTGCTTAAGTAAGTTGTTTTAGTGACAAAAAAAGATCCAAAAAGGCTAACAACAGGTCTTGATCTCCTTTCTCCCTTCCTGGGACTATGATTTGAGGTGAAGGCACTGTTGCTGCCACCAAAAACACTGTTTTTGCTCTTCCATGCAACTGCTAGTGTGATACTTTGATTTGGAAAAGTTGATATTGGTTTAGATTTAATTTCTTAGATCATTTTATGTCCTTTCACCATATTTATCTCACATGCTTTTCTTTTCATAAGGTACTGTTCAACATTTTTCTGTTTTTAGGTTAGAAATTAGGTTAAGCTAGACAAAACTCTGTTTTTAGTTCTTGCTTTGGTCAATTTCGAGAAGTGAGTGTGCAGATCTCTTGTAGGACATCCCAACTCATCATTCCTCCATAAAATAGTCAGCACTAGCTCACTTCTTGTAGTTCTCCCAGCTCATTCGCCACATTTCGCCAATCTGCCCTAATTTCTGCGTTGTTCTTCCATAAAGCTGCTTTCTTTCCATTTGAGCAAATCCAACCATCTCCTTCGTCCCTGATCCTCATTGACAATTTATAGACCCCTCAACACCTTCATTCAACCTTCATTTCCCATTTCCCATCATTTTTTCCACCTTCAAACCTCCAAAAACCACTTTCCGCCTCCTCCTGTAGAACCTCTTTTAGCCTCCTGTAGAATTTCCTGTGAGTGATTTTTTGAAGTCTGATCACAATGGAAGTCTTCAGAAGGGTACTAGGGGATTTTTAGGACCTCTCCAAACCTTCCTCACCATTTGCAAAAGCCAACTCCATCTTCCTTTGCCACCAAACCTCTGCACAGTCACAACCAGTCAAATCACAAGCATAATAATTCCACATAAAAATACTCAAAAGTACAAAAAGATGATTTCTTCTCATTTCTCCTCAGAAGTAGCTTGAATAAATGAAATTTACCTTTTCAGTAGTCAATGGAACTCGCTTCATTATTTTCCATCTCTTTTCTTGCAAAAATAGGGTTAGTGGGTAAACTAGGGTTTGCTAGGGTTTGCATTTCATTTCAGTTTTCATTCTCTTTCTGCAAGTAGAATAGCCCCTGTAGAGTTAGTTTCCTTTCATCATAGTTAAAGCTTCTTCTAAGAACTCATAGAAGTTGGCTTAAGCTCCTAGAAAACTTGCGCTAGCTGATCAAGTGACAACCTGCAGTAAAAGCTAGTACTTGTGCATACAACACCATCGCTTCCAAGTTTGTTACGAACTGCTGGGTTGATAAAAGTAAAGAAGGAAGCCCCGGGAGTTGCAGCATTATTGATACAATATTGGACCTCATCACATATGTTTTTGGAAATGTGTTGTATCAATTGTTACCAATGTCTCGCTCGTGTGGACTACTCCGCTGGACACTAGACAAATTCATTCTTGTAAACTTGTTATAACAATTGTCACACTCATGTGGACTACTCTGCTAGGTGTTGTACATGCTATTTGTTCACTTTGTATTGTCACTGCCGCATCCGTGTGGACTAATCCTCCAGAAGCTGTGCATATCCTGTTGTGTTGTGAGTCTTTAATTGAGTTGGGATTATTCCCTTTTGACTTGAGACTCACTCTCACCTCTCCCTCTACAGTGAAAGACTTTTGACACAAGCGACACTAAGCACTCACTAGGCACACGAACCTCACTGTTTGAAGTCTAAGTATACCACTCGCATGTGTTGATAAGCAATAGCTAAGGAATATCTTTAAGATAATGGCAATCAGGCCATTGTACAGGATGAGACTCCTACACCAAATGGTGTGAGGTCTAGTTGGGACTTCATATAGGGGAGATCCCCTGAATGTTGGTGAGTCCAGAACTGTCAAAACTATCATATTATCACATGTCAAGCACAAATCCAACACCCTCGTGAAATTTGTTTCCAACAAAGGCATCGAAGATAAAAAAAAACTAGAATTTTGGTCACCCATAGTGGAGAACCTCCTAAACTGGTTTGTTCAATTCTCAAAGTTGGCTTAGCGAGATCTCCACTCTCTAGATATGGGTGACTAGGTGGTGATCGCCCCATCCAACTAACAAATTGTGGAACATAGACATAATTTGGCTTCATATGGATCCAACCCAACACATTTACTCCATGCACCCCTTTGCCTCGATTTGCAAGGACAACATTGTGTCTTCTCTAGTCTATTTCACTTGCCTTGATCTAAACTCCATGCCATCCCTCCTTTGGATGCTCACCCTTTTTCCCAACACCACTTTGCCCACTAGTTTTTGTACCCCAACCATGAGCGGGAATAGAGGACAGGGATGTCACCCTGGTTGAGGCCACGACAGAGGGAGACCCCTTACCACCTTAGATGACCACTCAATCGCTACCATGTTCGATCATTCCATCTGTGAGAGCATCCGCAAGAAAGTTGTGGCCATGGAGGAAGAGTAAATGTGCCATGGATGCTTAGACCTCTAGGATCTGTGCAACCTTCTGGCTCAAAAGCTAAAATATTAGGAAGATACCAAGGATAAAGCAACGCATCGAATTGCAGAGCTCTCGATGCTCCTTAGTCACTCGTCCACCACCTTGAAGCGACCTTCCTAGGGGGACATTCACATTGATTAACCCCCCATTATTCCTTCACCGACTGGGTCTCCCACATACTCCCCTCTTTCTTGCTCCCCCCCCCCTCCACATCGTAGATCTCCCTTGCCTCCCACCGCACCCAATGTTCCATCTTCTTGCCCACCCAAGAATTTCCCTTACAATTGTTACATTCTGGAGGATATCCCAGAGGAGGGCGGCACATGGCACTTCTCAAGCGCAAGATGGCTCCAGCTTGGCCTCTATCTAGCTTCATAGTAGTTCTCATCACCTACCAAATTCCTGATCATACCTAGGTTGGTTTCTCTTTTTCTTTTTATCTACGGATTTTGGAATACCTTTTTGCTTCAAAAATTTCCATCTCAATACCATAGTTTCTGCTTGGCCAAAGAGTACCAATTTGGAGACTAAGGACCTTCTGGCTCTGCCTCATTGTGAAACTGTCATTTTTTACTAGTCCACTATCCACGCACTACAAGGCCTCACCCTCCTCTGTAGTTTCTATGGTTTTATATTTTTGAAAAACAATGTAAACAATGTTAATTCTGGTTTCCCCTTTTAGGAGCAGAGAACTCTTGTCTCATCTCTCTAGTTTCCTCACTCCGAGGTAGAGAAGAAACTCAGGATTGTACATCTTGTAAATCTAGCTCAATTCATATAATTTAGAAATGCTTACTTACAAAAAAAAAAAACTGATTGCGAATTTATAAACATATTAACTTACAATACAACTATTATAAGCATAGTTACACTAAGACTAATCAATTGATAATAGTAGAATTATGGTATGTTCATAAACTTATGACAATATACAAGATTCATAAAACATTAACATGACTAATTACCATGCAAAAAAGACACATCTGTCTTCCAAAACAATTAATTGCATTAATTAGTAGGCAAAGGTTTTTTTACAAAATATTGCAAAAAGGAGTCTAAGCAAGGAACATCCGACCTTTAAACTTTCACCCCCTCCCTCGTTATGAGGAGATTCCCTATTTATACATTCTCTTACAATTATAAAATTCAATATGTTCGTAACTCCTTCATTACCATTGTGGTGCTAAAGCTTCTTTAATGGTAACTATTGCCGATATGTCTTCAATTTTGTACGAATATCTAGGATTTCAAATGCTTAGGGACTTTCCATCTTCAGTAATCATCGCTTCTCTTTTAATGTTTGGTCAGTTAACCTTTTAATTTATTTCTTCATTCGAGTGGTGTAACAGTCGAGTTGGACCGCCAATTTGATGGTAACAATGATGAGTTTGTCCATTGATTCATCATCTACCTATGAAATATGTTCAATCTCTGTAACCACACCTATCTGGGCCTTGGTGATCTCTTCAAGTTTTAGTTTGATGGGGGAAAAGATGGGGAAATCCTCCATGGGCTCGAGGTCATGTTCCTCTATCAACTCTATGGTGGAAACCCACATTTTCATGGCAAAACTAGTAACCTCATCCACAATTGTTTTGACTACCTCACATTGCGATTTCCATATAGTGACCAAGGATTGGTCTTTTGCCTTTTGCTTCTTATCAACTCGGGGTAGTGAATCTGGAGCATCCAAGTGTTTCTTTTTCTATTCAATACCTTGGTATAGAGCCTTTCTAGTTGTATTCTGGGCTTCTGATTGGGCATTGTTCTCATTGTTTATCAAATATAATTGTCCATAATAGTCTTGGATTTCTCCCAAATTGAGCCTTCTGAAGGTTGGTGTTCATTTTAAGAAGCCTACATTATAAGCATCTAAATGTGGGCTTGGGATTTCTAGGCTTGTTCAATCTTAATGTTAATTTATTTCCTATGATTCTCCTTTAATAACTTTAGCTTAGTGGTGTGAGATTATTTCAAATGTGCTACTTGTTGCTCATATTGAGCCTCAAAGGACTCCAAAAGTGTGATGCAATGTTCTTCTAGCATGCCTTGGTGCTTGATATCCATTTTCTACTTTTTCCCTTTTATTTGTTCATATAGTGTTGCGACCACTTGGGTTAACTATTCCACATCCATGGATATGCTTTGAGTCGTTACCTTGTTTGTCATGGTGAGGGATCCTAAATTAAAGGCATTGTCTACGATGGCCTTTTGATTGCTTTGACCAATGATACTCCATGCTATCTTTTGTTCGGGGCCTTCCAAAATAACCGCCTCTTCCTTCGTCTTTCTTATTTTTCTCCATTTGGGAACATTGCAAATGATGACTTTTCTATATTTTCTATAATAATAGTCCCCTAGTTAAATTGATTAATTGTTGATATCCTTGAGATTATCAATAATAGATATAATTCCTATTTTCCTAGGGATCAAAGGAATAAAAGAGATATGCTTATGAGAAATGATGGAGCTTTGTATTGGGGTGCTTCTTAGATTTATTGCCTCAGGGGCCTTGCCTTGTTGGGATAATTTAGAGGAATGCTCTATCTCCCTTCACTTAATAACCTCCTTCTTCAACATGTCCAATTCTCCTTGTAGTTATTTTTCGACAATATCAATCTATTTTCTTGTATTGGCTTTAGCATGGGCCAAACTTTTCTATTCTCTTCTAGCTTTGACTTAAAGCTACTTATTTTTAAGGCCTTGATTTTATCCTTTCCCTCCTCATCCTTGGATTTTTGGATTGGCTTTATCTCTAAAGAGCATTGTTCTCTTTCCTTTTCTCTATAGCCTTCTTCAAGATATTAGGTTGGTGACAAGTCTACTTTTTCTCTTTCTTCCATCCACTACTTTACCTCCTCATATGTTAATACATCTTGAAACAATGAGTCATCAGGAAGGGAGTCATGTTCATAGGTTTGTGAAATATTCGTTAATCTGCAATGTTATTTGATTATTGTGAGTGTCGTGTCTCCTAAAAATACCAGTCGGGAGCTTAATCTCCTTAAGACTATCTTCTACCTTATTTTCCTATGGGAATTTGGTTAGTGGATAACAACTAATTCTAATAGGAAATCTTGGCCTTACCTATTTTAATTCTTGGTTGAAACCAATTTTATCCTAGCTTTAATAGTTTGAAAATCAATCTCCCTAATCATTAATCAACCGAGGACTAGTTGTGTCATTAGGTGAGGGGTTTTAGAACAACCATACAGTCGGATATATGTGTAGTTTTCTTTGCACTACCAATTCCCCAATCCTTTGAGGGATTTTTTTGGTTTATTTAGATATTCTAGGAGTCGGAGAAATGAAATGAATGTGGTGCATTCGGGCTAGGAAATGGTCACAAATCTCATAAAATAACTTGGGATAGTGGTAAGCCCACAACTCTTGAAAATATATATGGATGGGTGGCATTTTGGGTGTCCATTTCCAATTCATACCAGGGAACTATTTGGCAACACTTAAAACATCTATTATATAGGATGGGATATAAAAAGAGGGGCTATGATTCATTATGGCTTCCTTTACATTTAAAAGAGCCTTTACTAAGCTTGTTGAGAAAATGTTTGACAAATTGAATATGCGACCAGTAGAAACTATTTCTATCGCTAATGGAAAACATTTAAATTTAAAGTGATGGGTGCTAAACTCACCATATAACCTGCTGATCATAATTATGAGATGGAAAAATGGTTTCTATAAGCGCTGAGTAGGATACTTATTGTTAACGCACTCTTTGAATGAGTCACTATCCCACCACCATTCCTTAAAAAAATTGATGAATTTCATATGATTGGTGAAGAAATTGTCCAATAACTGCTTATTCAACTTGATTTCTAGAGGCTGTAGATGATAAATTTTGTTGAAAGTCTCAACCTTCAGGGAGTCCATGACTTCCCCTATGCTGTTGACCAAGGATTATTTCTATAAATCAACATGCAACACTACCCATCTGGTCATGTCGTTTTATGGCACAATGGGTGGTCTTGTAGATATAAAGTATATCTCAAACTTCCTTACATTACACATTTCCCAAAAATCCTCATCATCTACAGTAAATTGCAAGTTGAAATATGCCTTGTAAATTCCCCCCAATTTGGGTACACATCGGCTTCATCGAAGACTCCAGTATCTATGAAGTGGGTTTCACTCATAGGTAGGTCCACTATAATGGATTCCACAATATCTGTATTTTTCCCCTTTCCTTTGCGTGTCTTTGACATATTTCTAAATTAATGTTTCTTTGGCACCTGCAAGCAATAAATATATGAGTTTCAAGACATGTAACCTATTCCTCATTAAAATCATATGCAAATAGAGATTCTTACTCTGACAAAATCAGACTAGAACCGATCAACTTTGAGCTAGGAGGGTAGCTTTGTTACGATAAGGAGGAAGAGCTAAAGAGAAATTACACAAACACACATCTCAAAATGAGTGAGGGTAGGGTTTGAAGTCTTCTTGTATAAAAATTGATGGTAACTACAAGAAGGTCTTAATGCAACCCAACAAAGCTGACACACTAATTTTCATCATAAAGTCTAGTTCATGTGGGGATCAAGAGATTGTGATCCAACAATCCCACTATTAGCACAATGATATCATGCCAATGGATTTTAGTACATTGATGGTAAATCAAGGGGAGTCCATCAGAAAGGCTTCAAAGAAATAATGAGCTATTCCCCCCTTGTAAAAGTGTTTGATGGGAAACGTCCTATAGAGGGAATGGTTGTTAATGGAAGACCAAAATCGATGTGCAAAATGTGTAAGAGTCATTATTGAGAATGCTTGATTGGGGTGAACACCTAGATGAATATAAGGACTATTCTAATCTAAGGCTTACCACTATGGCATCGACGTCAGGAAATTGGAATGAGTAAGAATTTTAAAAATTTACTACAACGAATTCTTTCTATCCTCCGATGCCTGATATAGGTGACCTTGAGGGTAGGAAAAATCTTTCTGATACATCGCCGGCACTAGAAAGTAGGGGGAAATATAGATTTCATAGTGCCATAATAATTTGATTACAGATATTCAAATTTTGATACATGGAGTAACAAGGGGATGGGAGAATGTATCAATACATTTCTGGTATCGAGGAGTCGAAAAAGGAAATGGTTGACGATTGATATAATGGTTTACTTTTCGACTTTCAATACAAGGCATATTAAAGGAACACGATAATATATCGATGAAACCTTAGAACCTAATCGAGGATTCTCCTAGAGATGGTTTGATAGCAACTTTTAACCTTATAGAGAGAAAAATATGGAGGCCCCCTACCACGATTGTTGGATCTTTACTAATTGTGAGGTTGTTGGGAATAAAAAGTCATGACTTACTAGGGAACACTAGTTATTTTTTCCATCACTTCAATTTAGCCTTTTGATTCAGTACCCTTTTCGAGATGAAGGTAAGATTTAACTAGTTCAATTTTTCTTGTATTTATGTATTGCATCACCATATATTTATTTTTAAAAATATTTTGAACTACAATCCTAATTTATGTAGGTAGACCCTTTAGGCATGATCCATGAACTAGGATATGATATTTATTTCTTCTTATTTAGGTTGACACGTAATAATCCTAGGCTTGACCCCACAGAGAAATCATATCACTTTTAAGTGAGGAAAATGATCTGTGTTCCTTGTATCCAAATTGCCACAAGTATAGCCCTCTTACCCATAGGCATACATTTCCCCAAATAGGGTTGCTTCTTAAACCCTTTTCACCCATGTCCCAGTCACTATATGTGGTATTTTTCAAGAAAAAAATATTGTGTATATATATATATATATCTATATATATATATATATATATATATATATATATATATATATATATATATATATATATATATATATATATATATATATATATATATATATATATATATATATATATATATATATATATATATATATATATATATATATATATATATCCATTTTTTTAAAGGTTTTATGATCTATTGAGGGAGACCACCTAGTGAGTTGGTTGGGAGGTGAGGTATATCAAGAAGACCCTTAAAGGCACCAGATGGCTAGTATTTTGGAGTTCTTTGATTTGCAGGTGCTCTGGCCTATGCATTATGCTTGTGTGAAAACTATTAGAGTGAATGGTTGGACTTATTTTTTTTATAAGTGTAATGTGGAGGATATTATCAGATAAGAATGGAAGGGTTCTGATAGTATATCAATATTTTTCAATGCTCTAACTCTAGCGGTAGGTGACATTCCGCTAAATGAGGAGAAATTTCAAGGACTGGTTTCAATAGTTGAATATTTTCCCTTTTGGTATTATTTGAAAGAATAATTAGGATTGTATGATGTGTTCCACCAGTAAGAGAACCTTTGAGTTCCAAGGATCATCTTAGAGAAAAATGTGTCTATTGTTGATATTCGGTAGCTCAGGACTCCAAGCCCTAGGGTTTGAGGTTTGGAGGTTGGAGCACAACAAAATTGATTCGTGTGCTTGGAACTCAAGGTGTGGGTTTTGTACCCAAGATGGTGGGTGTGAAACCGTGAGGTGTTTGAGTGATTTGACACATGGAGGTGTTATAGGACCCTTATAGGAGAAAGGGGTAGTGAAAATCACTCAACTCTGATCTCTAAAACTCGAGATATCAATTTTTGTATGTGATTGTTGGGCTTGCACAAGGACAGATCAAGTCATCTAGTTGTTAGGAGGCCTTACGACAGCTTGTAGAATCCCACAAAGGTAGTCATTGAAGCCCTTGAGGAAAGGTATAAATATAAGGTTTGTTGGAGGCATTTGAGCACATTTGAAGTGCAAGAAATTACAAGAAGGACATCTTTAGGGGGGTCGCAGATTAGAGGAAACTTCAACGAAGGGAAGAGGAGCCATTCTTGTGTTCTATTGTGGCTGTTTGGAGGCTGTGAGTATTTTCTATGTAGACCGATTTGTATTGAAGAGTGATGGGCAGTTTTTGGTGCTTATTTTGTGTGGAACAAACTTGAGGAATAAGGCCACTTTTTTGAATTTCTTGAGTAAAAGGACCACAAGACTTGTACCTCCCTAGATCAGGGGGCCAAGAGGTTTAATGGGGGTGAAAATTAGCTCTACAAGGAAATAAGGGAAGGTAAGATGATGTTTGATATTTATAGAAGCTGAGAAGAGGTGTTTGGGAGCATAAGGAGAGGACTACCAAGCATTATTGGAAGCCCTAACCAGACAACAACACCTACAATAATATACATCATCCCAAATTTGATAAATGGTATGTCCTCAAGTTCATTTGTTGTTAGATGGATGTAGTGTCCGGGTTGGACTAATTTGTTTAGGCATTTGTGGTCAGTTGGAGTGCAACATCTTGATGGAATAAGGTGGCTGTTAGTAGAGGAAAAGAAGTGGAGCTCAAGGTTTGGCCAACTAGGAGTAGTTTGGTATATCACATGTTCATTGCTGGAGAAATTAAATTTGACAGTGATAGGTGGCAACCCTCTCGCCCTAAGTTATTCTTCATTGGAGTAACGTAAGAAGATTATAGTGGGAAGAAGTCCCTGAGTAGATGCAGAGCAACAATGGGTAAGAAGTCTCAAAGTGTTGTGTCCTTGATGGACTAAGACACAACTAGTCAGTGTGAAGACCCTATGTGCTGGTTTTATATGGACTTGTGATAAGATAGATGGCAGATTGTAGAGACAAAGTTTAGTGGCCTGAAAAATTTGGTGCATTGATAGAGGCAATGTTGTAGAATGGAAGCGAAGGACTTGCAGTGTACAGGATATGACAAAGCATGTGATTGCATGCTACATTAGCCAAACCATCAATGTATCTTGTATCTTGTATTCTTGTACTAGTGGATGTATGAGGGCCATTATCCCTGGTACGAGAACCCTAGACTATTGTATTATCAGTTTGATTAATATAACAAAGTTGGGTTGTTGTATAAATTTGTAAAAAGTTGTATATATTTTGTGCACTAGTATATTTACTGTTGTATATTATTCCACTATGAAAAATAGTCATGTTGTGATAATTGGATTGGTAGAATTAGTGATTTAAGATTCTATGATAGACTTTAGTATCGTGGAAAAACAAAAACTGGTTGACTTAGTGGTATCAACTCTTAAGAAAGATTCTATATTTATAGTAAAAGGGAGAAAAAAGGATAATCTATTATATAAAAAACTTCAAGACCACACCAGTGGTAAGGTGAAGTAATGTTTTAATATTTTTCCGTTGATTGGGAGATCTTTTAACCTTTTATCTAGAGACTTGAGTTTTAAAGTGTTGGGATAGAGAGTTTTCTCAATATAAAATGGTCCATGCTAGAGTCTTTGGAATTTGGTGTGTTTTCCTTTTGGCTCTTTATCATTATCCCACTTTAGGACTAGGTCTCCTACTTGAAACCTTTTACTATATACAAACTTCTTATCAAACCAATGCTTTACAATGGTTTGGTTTTCATGGAACCAATGCTTGCCACCTTTGATGTCCTTCTTATAATTTAAGAAATGTGTTGATGCATTGTTTCATGACAAGGAATTTGATCTCCAAGACATATTGAGACAATTGTAGAGATGGTAGGAAGATTTTTGAAGGTCGGATGGATTATTGAGCATAAAACAAGAAAAATGGGGAGTTATGTATGAAATCTTTGGGGGTGACTCTGTTTTCCCAAAGGGCATAGGGAAGGATATTATGTCAGTTTCTTTGATATTGTGCTACAATATTTTTAAGAATAGTAATTAAATTCTTGTTTGATGACTCAACTAGACCATTCCCTTGTGGGTAATAATTGGTTAAGTACTTAATATTTATTTGATTTGCAAATTAAGTGAGCTTTAAAGAAGAGAAATATGTAGCATTCTCAAAAACTAATGAGTCAAGGACCCCAAACCTAGTGACAATGTTCTACATGAGGAAGGAGATCACCTGATTTTCATTTTTTTAAGAGGCACAATTTCAATCCATTTCATGAAGTATTCTATCACTGTAAAGATGTATTTATGTTGTTGCAAGGAATTTTTTATTATTTCCCCAATTATATCCAATCTCTACTGTTGAAAGGACCTTTTCAATTCTATTATATGGAGAGGGAGTACATGTTTTTTTTCTCATCCTGTGGCCTTCTGACACATTTCACATTTATGAACATAATCATGTGCATCTTTGAACAAGGTAGGCCTGTAGTAACTGGAATGAAGAATATTATGAGCTATATTATCTCCTCCGAAATGTCATTTAGTAGGTATTTCATGTAGCTCCTTTAGAATATTTTTTGAACCTGACTTCTTTAAGCATATAAGGTGGACATCATTATAATTACAATGAAACATTATTCCATTGAAAAGTTGATATGAAGCGACTTTGAGTCTAAGGGCCCTTTGTTGTGTAGGAGTAAGGTGAGTAGGAGAAGAATCATGAGTAAGATAATACTTAAGCTCATAATACCAAGAACCGGTTAGGGAGAGTGTAGAATTTTCCTTCTTCAACATGAGATGCTTCATTTCCCATCTTTCATCGACATTTTGATTTTACATCACTAGTTTACACAAGCCTTTTCCTCTAACAATTTTTGGAAGGTTTTATCTCCAGATCATACTATTTTAATGACATCATCCAATGCGCCCTTTGCTCCCCTAGGTCCTTTTGGATAAGCAAATTCCTGATTATTGGGTAGGTAACAATCACTTTGATTTTTTATTTGAGAAGATAAGGCCTAAAATGATTTACTTATTTTAAGATTGTGAAGGCCCGTCTATCAACCTTTGAATACCTAAGTTCTACCCCTCAGATTTCTAAAATCATAAAAGCGATTAGGAATTCAATGCCTTCCTGATCCTTTTGGGTTAGGATTGCAACGTATGATTATTCCCAAGTAAAAGTGTAGAGAATGAAATCTTGGTTATATTCTAGGGTCAAAACGGTTGATGCTTCAACTATTGCCTCTTTTATTTTTGAAAAGTCCTCTCTTTGTTTAGGATTCCCCTTGAGTTCCACATATTTATTAACCATTTATTACAAGGGATTTACTATTTCTGCAAAATTGGGGATAAATATCCCAACAAAGATGATATTTCCTAGAAAACACTGCATCACCTTCTTACTACACCAAAGTTCTAGCTTGGCTATTGCTTCAATTCTCTTGGGATTGATCATCATTCATGATTTAGACATGATAAATCCCAGGAGTTTGCCTTCAGTGACTACAAAAATGGATTTTTGGGGTTTAAGAAAATCCCATACTTTCAACATCTATAAAATATCTATTTTATGTTAGACAAATGGTCATCCCTTTTCTTGGAATAGATTGTTACATAATCGAGATACAGAACCAATGTTTGGTTGATCATTCCTCTAAATTATATGTCCATAGCCCTTTGGAATCTAGCTTCTCCATTAATGAGGCCAAAATGAATCTTTCAATATGCGTACATTCCTCACTTCGTTTTGAACATAGTCTTGAGTCGATAAAGGTGTGACACCAAAATTTGATTATATCTCAAAAACCATCTAGTAGGGAAATCATTTCAGAATTGGCTACAAATTAAAGGATATGCTCCATAGTTGGGACTAGATAGTTATCTTTAAATAAAGCTCTATTTAGGTTCCTAAAATCTACATTTAGTTGGATAGTTTCGTTATTTATTTTGATTGGAACCATATTAGTGACCCATTCAGTGTGCCTAATGGGAAAAATTATTTTCACAGCCAGCCCTTAATTCTTTCTTAAATGTTAGTTTTAGGGAAGGATGCATTTTCCACAACATTTGTTGAACTAGTTTAACACCATTCTTCATTGGTATCACATGCTTGGTGATCCTTGTATTCAATGTTTTAAAATCGTCATAGGTCCATGCAAAGATATCATTGTATTCTTTGAATAATTGGATAAAAGTTGATCTTTTAGTATGGGTACAACTTATTTCCAAATTTACATTCATTGGATACTATTTGGTCCCTATATTTATGACATCATATATCATGGTTGGGTTGTTCGTCTTATAATTATTCACCTTCTTGAATTGGTCTTGGAAGTCATACAACTTTTCTAATCTGGTTATTGACATTGGTATCGCATTTTCTGATATCTTCACTAAATGAGATGATTAGTTTTTTACAGATTACTCATATAATTCTTCATCAATAATTGAATATTTGAAAGTTTCCTCCCTATGGAAGAAATTTTGGACATGGTCATCATCATAAAAAACTTTCCAACTCGTGATGTTATCAAGGACCATGGGCCTGCCACATCAATTTCACATAGAATGAGTTAGTGAAGAAACTTTTAGAGCGAATTAATCTGGAGGTAACTAGCTAATATGTCTGCATAATTTTTTTGAAAATGAGGAATGAAACAAATATTAAATGCAAAAAAATGATTATTCAGGTTCCATACCTCATGCTGGTAATTCTTTAAATGACTCGAAACACAATGTATTGAATTGCGTACTTGTTTTACCACAATGTCAAAGTCACCAAATACCTTAAGGAATTTTACATTAATATCAAATACTTTCTTTAGTCCTTGTATCAAGGCCTCATATTCAACGATGTTGTTCATGCAACAAAACTCCAAGCGATGAGAATTTTATTTCCTTTCGTATCTTTGAGAATGCAACCAACACCCCCACCATGTTTATATTCAAAGCCACAAAAAATAAGGACCATAAAGCAACATATGATTTTATATCAACAACATTTGAATCTGGTGTGGGATACTCTGAGCTTTAGACTTCAATACAGTCGATCATTTCCGACTGTCTCAATGAATTTGCATATGAGGAGAAACTAGGTTGAAAGTCTCCCAAAAAAAGTGTCCACACATTTTTTTTTTGAGTATGGTGTCACTAAAAAATACAAGAACATTGCGGGCTTCCAAATCAACGCCACAGGCTTCATATATCTCTCTCGATCTACTTGTATCTTATTCTCTTTCCCTTTATACAGTGACCATAGATGAAACCCAAAAATAGCAAAATATCTATTTAATTTTGATGACCAGTTACAACTGAGTAATAAACCATAATGATCATGGATATCTACTATGAATATATCAATGGTTTACAAAACCTTAGGATTGGAGGCTAGCCTGATGAGAACTTTTAAGAGGATTCCTAGCACTGAAACTCTAGGTTTCTATAACTCTACAATCTTAGTATCACATTTTTGAGGCTGAGCATTAATATTTTTTGTAGCTGCTAGGGGCATAACGTTTGCCGAAGCTCCTGAATCAAGCATACACTCTGGACATTTTTATTGAAAATTTCAAAGGTCAAGATATAGGGAGGATATTTGAAAGTGGACCTTTATCTTTTTAGAGCGAAATTATTGATTATTAATTCATTGATGAGAGGGATGACATCCTGGGAGTCTTTATTAGATGAATCAATTAGTTCAGAGGCCTTGACAATGTTTTCAATTACTTTCAATAGTTCAAGTTTGTTCAAAGTGAGTGAATTGTACAATGATATGTTAACTTTGGACATATTAAGATCATAAATAAAATTATATATATATATATATATATATATATATATATGAGGGAATGCTTTAAGGGATATATGTCTTTGCTTTCGAAAGGGAATATTTGATAGTTTGGGTTGTAGTGATGGACGAAATAGATTTATATATCGGGATAAGGCCCTTATTTTAGGTATTATTATTTGACTTGGGGCAAGCATGTTGTCCCATAATCCCTTTATTGATGAATGTTTTTGCTTTCCTTGTTGATATTCTTCTTTTTCATACCTAATTCATTCCCTTTGTGACTTTTTTATCTATAATTCAGGATAATCTCTAGGGATTTTAGAGTGTCAATATATGCTGTAATTGTGTTACCTTAGGAGGAGTGCATGTTTTACTCATCAAAAGATTATATTTTATTAAAAAAGGGTTTATTTTTGTACTTGAGTTGAGCTTCTACCATTTCACTTTTTAGATCAATGACCTTGTTTGTCAATTTTTTTATAAGTCTGGTCATGTTTGAAAGGTCGGGAAAAGTTGAATCCTTTAGATAGGTGCTATTACTTGTTTCATTTCCCTACTTCCTAGCAAAATTTAATGGTATATCCTCATCAACACTCATTTTCCAATGAACACTTAATAAATATTTTTCAAATTTAATGACCTCTTGAAAATTTTCCTGTATGGTGATTTTCTTAGCTCGTTTCATGAACATGGCTATGGATGGTGGAAAACCAGAGGTGTAAAATTCAATTGCTACTTCATTTGTAGGCTAAGAAGCTTGAAGGATTTTTTTCTATGCAACAATTTTTTTTTTATTGAAATCTTTAACTCTTTCCTTGGGGTCCATTTTCATCTGGGATAACTCTTGAAGAAGGCTTGTAGGAGTTCTATCTTCTCCAAAAATTTTAAGGAACATGGTTTCAATATTACCCCAATTTGCAATCGACCCAGGAGCTAAGTAGAAGCACCATGAGGAAGCATTCTCCTCTCATGTATATGGGAATAACCAACAAACCACATCTTTGTGTTCCACGTTCATGAGCCCCACAACTAACATGAATTTATTTATATTATTTCAAGTGCATCTTTCTTATTGGGATAAAACTTTGGGAGAAATCTATCATGGTGCTTAGACAAAGGATGAATATCTTTGGGCACTGAAACGACATCCTGGGCTAGCCATAGTCTATTTGGCATGTTTAAGTTCACAAGATTTCATTGATGATGTGTTGAAGTTTGAGGTGATGATTCCTTTGAAGAAGAGCATGATTTGACAGGGTTTATAGATTGTGAGTGCAAATAATCATGCATAGAACAAGGTGGTGAGTTTGGTGGTATTGAGCTGGTGGTCTTGAGCCACTTGCCAAATGGTTTACCAATCGTTCGTTGATATAGTTTTCAGTACTCTTTGGGGACTCACTAAAGAGTAATTCAAGGTGTCATTCTCTGGGGTTTTAGATCCTATATATAATGTTATCACTTAGAGAAAACCTTGGATGTGGGAAAAAAAAATCTAAGGTAACCTCAACCGATTTGAGGCTGAAAGTTGGCCCTTCAACCTGGAGAGGGATCTCTCCATAAAATCAACTACCTAAGGTCACAATGGTAGAAGGTTTGTAATATGTTCTATGGACATATTAATTGAGAAAGAAACTAAGGTTGGTTGGTCTGTAGGAAAACTTAACCATTGGGCATGGAGTCTAACCCAATCAATTTTATATATACCACAAGTTTAGTGAGAAAATATCACAAAACCAAGATAGTAACAACTCTTTTGACAAGTTTAGGAAATCAAAGAATAGTAAAGAAATTAGTGTGATCTTTAGGTGGAAAACAAGTAATAAATATATGAATAAAAGAATTTGGAGCACAAAGATATGAATTCCAATTCAACAACCTGGTATTCAAATATTGAAGAAGATATGAAACTTAGAAACAAACAGGAAATTGAAAACACAATAATTTATACAAACTGCTCACATAAACTGTTGTAATATTGACTGATTACATACATGCATAGTACATGAAGAGGATTTCTTTCAAAATATTCCAACCATTTTCAATTACAAAGTCTCCATCTTTATAGAATACTCACACACTGTAAACAAGTTTCCAGCAAAGATTTAATTACAAAGTCTAAAACTAGATGAGCAATTCTCTAATTAAAAACTAAATACATTACATATTTTAATTGTAAAACAAAAGAAATAATATTATGTATCTAAATATCATGTTTTTAATGGAGCCATGGTTGAGGCTAAGGATCCCCAAATCGAATTTGACGAGGTGGCGTCTAATTCGAAGTTGATAAGGTGTTTTTTCTAAAGATAGAAAAAACTAATTCTAGCGACTTCTTGAAAAATAGGCTTGAGATATAAATTAGAATATATCAAACTGTGATAGTTGTGAAAAAAATGAAAGAGGTATTTATTAATGGACCTGTTTTCAAATAAAACCTCTTTGGGTTTTCAAAACTCCATTTCCATCTGTTCAGAAACAATGCCAAAATTTACTATATTTTACAAGAAAAAACAGAGTTTTAACTAACTGTTTGTACAAAAATGCACTACTACTCTAGTTGTCAACACTTTAAATCTGTTTATTACAAACGCTGACACTCTCATTGTCAATGATTAAAAATATATTGACTAAATTGAGCTAACAAATAAGTTCTATCTCATTTGTCTAGCCCTCTAGGTGTATTCTAATGGTATTATTCCCATATCACGTGCGATGGCATGGGTGACTGGTCTATTAATTTGGTGTAAATTAGAAATTTTATGGTTACTAGGTCTAGTAGCATGACCATGAAAAATTTCTAATACAATTTTGGTTAGGGTTTGAGCAAGAATCACTAGAGAATTCAACGGTTCTTGAACTTGAATCTCAAGAAAGAAATGGGTTTGCATATGTGGAGAAGAAGTTGAAACTGGCGTTATAGGTGTTAATACTTCTTTACAAGCCATTAATATCTCTTAAAATCATGCTTTCAAAATCTGATTGTGCTATCACCTCACTTAAAGAGTCGGAATATTACTTCAAAATTTATTGGAGGTTTCCCTCCTTCTAGCACTAGTTTTGTTAACACTCTTTATGGGTATACTGATGGGGAAATTGTAAATGAGGGAAACAAGTCCTAACTAGACTTGCTCTTGTTTGGTGTGGAAGTTTTCGACTATAATGTAGGTCTAGTTACCACTCAGAGGGTAAGGATTTTTTAATTTTAATTTTATTTTTAATTTTTTAAAGTTGTAAATTACGACTTATGGATAGTACTACTCCTTTCTAGCTAGGTTCCAATCCTTACACATGTATCTACCTACTCTAATTTTGATATGTTGAATATTAATTCTTTAGAGTTATGGGAGTCAACTACTAATATGGATGAAGGTAAATTGTTGTATAAGGATTACTTTTATTTAATAACTAAAAGCATTAAATAATTGCACATTTATCAACATATTGACTGATATACAACCATTATAAGTGTATTTACAATAAGATTGATGAATCAACAATAATAGAATCATAGTATTTTCATAAATTTATGCAAATATATAAGATTCATAAACCATTGACATGACTAGTTAACTTGCAAAAAAGACACATATGTCTTGTGGAAATAGTTAATTGCATTAATTGGTAGGTAGAACATTTTTTTACAAAATATTGCAAAAAAGAGTCCAAGTAAGGAATATTCAACCTTTTAGCTTTCATCCGCCCTCCCTTGTTACAAGGAGCTTCCTTTTTTATACATTATGTTATAGTTGCAAAATTCAATATACTGGTAACTCCTTCATTACCAATATGGCGTTAAATATTGTTTAATGGTATATCTTGCTGATATGTCTTCTAGGCTATATGAATATTCAAGATTTCAGATGCTCAGGAACTTTCCATCTTCTGTAACTATCACTCGTCCTTTAATAATTGGTTGGCTAACCTTTCAATGTATTTCTTCACGCCGATGGTGTAGCAGACAAGTTGGATTGGCACTTTGATGGGAACAATGATGAATTTGTCCACTGAATCATCATTTACCATTGAAATCTGTTCAATCTCCATAACCATGGATTTCTGGGCCTTGGTGATATCTTCAAGTTTAGCTTGATGGGGGTGACATTGGGGAAATCCTCTTTGGGTTGGAGGTAATCCATTCCTCTATTAGCTTTGTAGAAAAGGCCCACATTTTCTTGGCTAAACTAGTAGCCTTATCTATAGTTGTTTCGACTACCTCATGTTCCGATTTCCAAAAGTTGACTAGGTATCAATATTTTGCCTTTGCTCCTTATCGAGTTAGGGTAGTGTTGAAAGCTCGAAAATCTCTGTCTACAAAATTATAAGGGAGACCACCTCGCCGAGAACTTAGAGCAACTCATTTTTCATTAAAATGGTGGTTCCTACTGGCTAAACTAGGTCCAGTTACCTTCTCTCTATCTCCACTGTCTTAAAATATGACATTCACCTACCAATAGAGAAGAGACATCAGATCAACCCTCTTGGTGATTAGGCAATAAAGTGATCCTTAAGCTGATCTGGGGCTCAACTAAGCCAAAGCTAAAGTTTTCCTCTTTGATAAGAGGACTTCTAGGAATGTAGAATTGAATCTAAATGCTAATACTAGAATACAAGAAAAAGGATAGAAAACCTAAAGCTATCTCAATTAGGAAGATGTAGATCTAATCCAATCGAGAGAAAGATAACTAATTGAATTGAGATTTAAATATGTCTGGCTTAGAGTGAATATCAAGTTAACGAATAAGTTCAATTAGTTGATATTATGATTACCAAACATATCCTGTTCAGAGATCCTTTAACCAAAATTACTAATCAACAACATTTAGGAAGTAGTTCAAAAAAATGTTGATGATTAGTAATCCAACAATTTGAATGATTAAACAATAATACAAGAAAATAGTTCACATAATATTATTGTTTGTTAAGACATAATTAAAAGGTTGATCTCTGAGTAAGTAGTTACTCAAAAATCATAGTTCAACACATAAGAGGAGAGATAAACAACAAATGATTGCAATAAATCACTCACATAGATAATAGTGCACAAATATGATTGAAAATCACAAGTATATGTTATTATAAAATGAAACTAGTATTTAAAACAATAGTATCTTGAATACCAATTTATTGAGTCCAATTCCCTTTCTCTGATCTCCAACAGTCCTCTACAACACATAAACTCTTTTGATGAAATAAGCGCTGGAATAGTGCAAGCTCTTGTCAACATACACAGTTCAAATATACAAAAGATAAATCTTTTTATTCCTCATATCTGAGATTAAACTCTCCTCTCCTCTACAACCCTAAATCCCTATTACAGTAGTGCTTTTAGAATTTTGAATTGCAAAGTAGAGAAGGCATTTTTTTCATGATTCAAATCCCCTATTACAGAGCCCAAATATGGTATTTATACATGATGGGAATACTACTAGTCTTCCTTGATTTTCTCAACACATTGAGCAGGAAAAGGTAAAATAGAGTTGAATTATTCCTTTAGACCAAATTTAGGCAGAATATGAATGGCTATGGCTTGAGGAGATGCAAAATTTAGCTCATGGTCGAATAATACCACATTCAATTGCTTCCACAATGATAGCAATTTTCTGCCCATTTTAGATCGACTTTGCCACATGGAGGAGTTATTTTAGGGATCATTTGTTGGATATTTTAGTATATTTCATCCTAGAAGCTTCTCTGCCAATACAGACCAAAATTAGTCTAAATCGGGAAGAAAAACAAGAAAAAATATAAGCAAACTATAAAATAAAAAATATGAGCCGTGAGACCGAATTAAAAAAATTAAATGGTTATTTTATTTTATTTATTAAAACATTACAACCATACCAAATAGTGACACATGTCAATGTTTAAGTGGAATCCGAGGTAAGCTCATCGCAACTTTTAAAATGAGACAACACGAAATATTTGCGATATGGATAGCTTTGATATGTAGCGAATGCAAAATCATAATTAATTCGTTTTAATAACTATCAGATCTATAACTAAATCAATGATTGAAGGGTTAAGTCATATCGATGTGTCATGTTATCACTGAGAACTGCAGTCACATGTATATAAGTTGAGTCCAAAATTTCATTGTTAAAAATGGATGTCAAATGGTTGTTATCCTATGTTTACTACTTAGGGGTCATGTTTTTCAATGATATTGATGAGAATCATTTTCAAAACCGTTAGTCATCCTCCATCGTGATTGATTAAGACATGTCTTATCTCGTATATGTCATTTTCCTTTTCGCAGTTTCGTAGCGCAGTTTGATTGGCTGATTTTGATGCACAATAATGTTTTAGCCTTTTCGTAGCGCCAGCCATTTCGCAGCACATGTCGCTAAGTTATAACTGTCTGCGCTACGAAATCGCGGATTCGGTGATTTTGCAGCACAGATCTTTGAAATGTCATGTCCGGGGATGAGTCATTGTGTCCGGTCGGTTGTTGTTAGTTAATGTACCTTCCAAGCACTTACGAGACATCATTCCACCAATAGGTTCATAGTCATGCACATTAAGTTCATTCAAATGTTTTTGTCATACATGGTTGTGTCATGATGTTCTGTTATTATTACATGAAGTGGCCAGCTTATATGTTAAGATATTTGAATTGAAATAAGCCCGAGTTTCTTCTTCAAGAGAGCTGCATTGCAAGCGAGCCTGTGTTCTAAAGTTTGAATTTGCTTTTCGAGTTGAAGCTGCCGGTGTTTCTCTGTGCAAAAGTTTTCAAGGTGTAATGGAGAAGAAGGAGCATCGGTCCGGAAGGTGTCAAAGGGCAGAGCCCGAAGGATTGGACTTGGCATTAAGGGAGGAAGGTGTTAAAAAGGCCTTCAAAGACGCTGGTTGCTGGAGTTTTTGTGAAAAGCTGAAGGGAGGACACACTCAGGTAACAAAAGAATTTGCCTTGAATTTTACAGGCTTAAATTCCAAGGTATCTATGTTAGAATTCCCAGTATCTCCAGAGGTTATTGCTAGGGTAACTGAGATTCCTAGAGGAGGGTAGGAGTGGTTCAAAAATTTCAAATTTGATATGAGCCCCTGTAAAGTATTCTTGAAGGAAGCCTATGTGAATGAAGATTTAACCAAGGCTGTACCTAGAAGTTATGTTAAGGAGAGTTATGCTATGCTTCTTACTTGTATTAAAAAATATTTAACTTGTGAGGGCAGATATAACAAAGTTTATTCATATCATTTCAAGTTGTTGCTGCATTTCACGGGTAAAGCATCTATAGATCTCCCATTTTACTTGTTTCGAAGCCTCAGTAAGATGTGTGATAAAATTCAATTGAGGAAGGATGATTGTGAGTCATCACTGTTTCATCATGGCCTAGTTAAACTGTTAGTGATGGATGGTTTGTAGAAGATTGGTAGGGATTGGGATTCTTTCATCTATATGGCCGGTTTCCAGAGTAAGACAGGCCTCACCCCACAGCCACTTAGAGGAAGAGAAGAATTAATGGAGGAACCTACTATTGCTGAGCTTAGAAAGGAGGCTAGGGAGAAAAAGAAGGTTAAATCTCAGTTGAACAAACCAGTCAAACCCTTGGTTATTAAAGAGCCACCACAGCCACCACAGTCATCATCAAAGGAAAAGGTCAAGCAAAAGAAGGATGTTCATGGATCAGCTGAATCTGAAAAAGCATCAAGAGTTAAAACTAGGGGTCAACTAAGCAAGGAGAAAGGTAAATCAGTAGCTGTGGAAGAAAGTCCAATTTCAAAGGCCAGCCTAAGTGACCTACTTGAGGCTATTGAATTTGAGCAGGAAGAACCAGTGCATCTTGAACCCATGCATATTGATTTGACCCAATCTTCTCTTGAGAGCACTAAGAAATCAAAAGCTTCGAAAAGATTAAGGTTTGATGAGCCTAGTGAGGAGTTTATGTTCAAGCCAAGAAGGCCAGTTACAAGGAAACAAATTAAAGAGGCTGAGAAAGTGCATAAAGGAGAAGAAGCTGTAAAGGAGAAAGTGCATAAAGCAAAGAAAGCTGTAAAGTCACTCAGAACAGAGGTAATTGAAGTATTGACAAAAACAGTGGAGGCAGTCAAACATAAAGACAAGAATAAGAAGGTCATCATCACCCAAGGAGGAAATGTGATTTCCATAAAGAGTCAAGTGGAAACAGCCATAAAAGATCAGGTGGGAGCAACCAAAGAAGAAATTGTCAAAGCCAAAAATGTGATTAAGGAGCGTGCAGTTAGGTATGCCAACTATAAAAGAGCTGTGTTAAAGGGCAGCAAAAACCTAGTGGGTCAGACAGATTCCGTGGCTAATGTATATACCTGGACGGTCCCAGCCCTCAAGCAAGCTAAACTCCTCAGAAAAATGAACCTGACCCTGAGAGCTAAAAACAAAGCTTTAAAGAAGGAGATTTCAAATTTGAAGATACTGCTAGGTCAGCTAGCTCATTGATTTGAGGAAAAGGTGATATTTTCAGTTTTGGTCAATTTTGTTTGAGTTCCACTATTTTGAAGTCATCTAAGTCTTTGACACCTGTAGAGGAAGTTTGAAAAGTCAAAAGTTCAAGCAAAGGAAGCTTTAGTGCAAATGCATTATGTTTTAGCAAAAACAGCAGTTTCGTAGCACGCTACGAAACTGCTGTAGGTTCTGTTTTATAAGAAAAACAAGGAGTTTAATGATGAGGTCAGCAAATTTTTGAAGGAAAAGCCTCAAAGACATAAGGGAAACCTTAAAAGACTCTCCTAGCTATTCAGAGAATGACAGATGTGCATTTTGGAAAAGGTGAAATATTTTGTTTCTAGCTCAAGTCTCGTTAAAGGTACTTTATGACCGAATTGTTAGGGTTCCTGTTAAGGTTATCGGAGATTTTTGTTTGTACACTTGTTCAGCTCACAAGGCTTCCAGCTCATTGGAGAGTATGGTGATATGCGTTGTTTATGAAGAATTAGAGAGCAGGGGACATGTTCTTTAAGTGATGAAGAATGATGGGAAACAGGGACCGTAAAAACAGAGCACTTCTCTTGGTTAATTAATGAGCCATCTGCGCAACTAGAATCCAAAGTCAGCTCGTTCAGTGTATTCTCCTCCAAGATACCTCAACCAAAACAGATAGAGGACATGTGTCAAGAGTCAGAAAAGCATCATGCTACGAGGAGGACAGGTTTTGAGTTTTGAGTAAATTAAGACCATTTGTAATTACAGTTCAGCAATCATGTAATTAATGAATTAGTTATACAGTAGATAAGGATAGTTAATAGCAACCTTCGATGCTCCCCTCATGCTGGAGGAGGAAGCTCGAGGTGGTTAAGCATGTATTCCTATATATGGATTAAACTTGGATGTAATAGGGGTTGGATACTTTGATAGAGAACAAGTCTATTTTGGGTTTATGTAAAGCATGTTTCAGGAATACAAATGACTGTTGTTTTTCCCTCAGGATTCTCAATAGATCTCATTGTTCAAATGTATGGTGGCTTGTTATTTTAGTGTTCTTTTACAGTTATGTTATTGCATAATCACTCAGAACTCATGCCCACATGCTCTGACTTCCTGTATGTTATGGCAGACTGTGTTTTATGTTAGTTATGTTTGAGCATAGATGTAAAGAGCCCTGACTTCCATGAAAAATAGTATTTTGGTTTGCTGAGATGCGTGAGACTCCATAAGCCCAATGGGAATCAATCTGATATTTGTCCAACCAGCTTATTTTCATGTGTTTGTTAAAGAGTTAGCCATCTTTCCTTGTTAGTGATTAACATTCATAATCTGTGAGAGAGCCCTCTCAGACTAAGGAGGCTAAGCCTTAGTCCAAAGCTAGGTTTGAAATAGTTACACATTATCTTACTGATAGGCAGCCTTCAGTACCTGATTTTGTGATAACATGTCACTTCAAAAGTTCTGATATGGGAGCGAATATGATATTATAATTAATCAAAAATTTAAATCAAATCGGGTCCGAATATCGGAGATTGGAGCGTATCGAAGGTTGGAGCGAAGGCCTATGGGAGATCTAAGGTAATTGGATTATCACAAATTGGAGGCCTTTGAGGATATCGCCAACCATAGGAAGTGGAAATCGGGGAAATATGATATTGGAGTTTGGAGTTTAATGCTCATCGCATATCAGAGATCAAAGGTTTTGAATGGTGACACATAACAAAACTCTGATAAGGAATTCTCTCATATAAACTACAACCACTTTATAATATATATCACCAAACTTTGATTATAAAGGTTTCCAAAAGAATACTCTAGTAACTTAAAGTTCAGCTATTTGTTTAGTAGAGAGTCATTGCCACATGTTGTAACAAAAGCTTGGTCTCCGGGGATATGTTTTATTCATTAATCTAAATAATTAAGATGTTTAAAACATTTTTTTTTTACAAATTCTATTAACAAACAAACTTAATCAAAATTAGGCAAACTATAAAAATAAAACAAATGTAAATAAAAGGCACATTAGACTTGAAATGAAGTAAACACACTCAAAGCCTACATGCAATGCAAAAAGGGTCCTCATAATTGTATTATATGGCTAAAATAAAAACTAAATGGGGGGTTTTTGGGTACTACAACAATTGGCGACACACTTGGAAAAACAATTATCTTTGGGAAAATACCAAGGAATTTCAAAGAAAAAGGAATAAAGATAAGATGCTAGGACTCAACCTTTCCTTTAAAAAATATCTATGTAAAAACCATTTAGAATTCAACACTTGCATAAAATCTCTTATATTATATGTAAGAGTATAATCATATTTTAGACAACTATGTATAGATGTTAGCTTAAACTAAAGAAAACAAAGTTTTTTATGAGTTCAACTTAAAGATATATTCGAATGTCATAGGTGGTGCCGCTGCTACCAGCAGGCGTCCATAGCCTTGACAGGGTCACCTTTTAACCCTTGGAAGTATCAGTATCCCATCCATTAGTTTATACTTTAGAGAAATAAGTAATAATTATTTTATTTCTTTTTAGTTACTTTGAAAGCCATTATCCGCACCTGGTGACCAGATATTGACAATGCCATACACTAGTGATCCAGGAGGATTTCGTTGATTCATTGCATCGGTATTCAAGTGTCGTCATCAGTATTCAGTGTCATCGTCAATTCAATTTAGCTTCGACAATGTTGGTCATGGATCAGGTTGTACAGGTAATGTTATGGTTTCATGGCACTCAATTGAGATGGTTTAGCGCCTGGTTGTCGACATGAGTTCATCGACAGTTCCACCAGGATTAGTCGACAAGATGTGTCGTGTCATTGCCTCACAGGACTTGGGTGTCGAAAAATGGATATCGTCATAAAGGCAATTGGTTTTGACGATATGTATATGTTTTATGTCACATTGTCGACAAGTTTGTCATTAGGCGACAAATGTCACTAATTTCATGTGGCAATGAATGATTGCAAATCAGTGATCAATTATTAAAACCCTAATCCTACATCTAAAACCTCAAACCATGCATTAAGGTATCTAAAACCTACCTAAATATCTTACTTATCACATTCAAATCCTAATGCTAAGACCTAAACCTATGATTTACCAAAACATGTATTAATCCTAAAGCCTAAGTCCTAACTATACACCCTTGGCCTATTCATTTTACATTCAAAACATTGTTAAAACCATAACACAGCCCCTAAACCACCAGATAACCATTGGGACATTTAACCATGTTAGAGAGACATGTGATCAGAGCAGTGATAACTGTTAGAGGTTAACATGACAGTCAGGTTATAAAACTACAGTGGAGATTGTAACATAACTGCAGGACACGTGAACAAGTCGACAGATAGGTTCTAACCATGGTGGATAGGCTCTAGTCGTGGCTGAGATTGTAACGTAACTGCAACATGTGAACTTGTGGTTAACCACCATGACTTGGGTTGGAGTCTAGAAGCTGCACTGTCAGCCGAGACCGCCGAGAGGCAGTTGTCACATGCAGAGTCGGCAAGAGGTTCCGAAACCACTGGAAAAAACCTGCAACTGTGTCCATTTGCAGTTTGACTATGGTCTATTCACATGGAAAATTAACTCTTGTGCGTTGTTTTCTGACTGCCTACATATCAAAAGTTTATTTTGGGTTTTTGCATTGAGTTTTGGTGCTATTCTAATTAAACCACCATGTAACCAATACCTAAGGTGTCATTTTATGACAAGACCTTAACTCAACAAACCCTAATTTCAGCTTATGAATTCCTAAACTCAGTATTAGGAGTTAGAATGTATCTGAGGGCTTTTAAAAGGCGGATTTGCCTTCATGGATAGAAAGGAGTGGTTTTTTGACTTTTGCTTGTAGATTCTAGAGGTCATAGGCAGTTTTGTTTTCAGTGTTACAGGAGCATCTGGAGTCGGAATTGGAATCCGTAAGAAGCGTTGGAAAGTTGGTTCAGAGGGCTATCTGATGACAGTGATTAGAAGTGCTTGCGTGCAATTTTATACTGATAAAATCTCTGTGTAATAAAATCCTTCTTCTCATTCCTAATAAAAATGGTTGCCCATCTTGAAAGCGGATCTAGAGACGTAGTCCATCTAGGACAAATTTCGTCATCAATCTCGTTCTCTGGTATCGCTGTGTTTTTACTGTTTTCACTTCTGTTATGCATCATTTTTATGTTTAAACAATTGTCGTAAAGTCTTCTTCTCAAGCAGTTTCCCTCGATTTTTGTGCTTTGAGCTAACATTCAATTCATTAATGGTTAATTGATTCTACATAAGTTTAAGTACATGATCATTTCAGATCATATAATTTGGTATTAGAGCAGGTCACATTTGTAGAATTTTCCATTGAATGTTAACCAGGTCAAAGTCGCAACAAGGAGAAGGAATCCTTAAGGAGATCGATCCAGAGATTCGAAAGTGATGTCGTTCATAAATTGACCATGTGAGGACCTGATGCACGTGAAAAAACTGAAAATAGATGAGTGAAGAACAGTTTCAACAGGTATTCTTGACTATGCAGTAGATATTGGGAGAATTGTATGAAGACAAGAAGGCGAGAGATGCAGCTTCTTCTTTAAAGCCATCAAAGAAGGACAAAGGTAAAAGGAAGACTGATAAACCACCTTCACCTCCATCATCCCCATCATCCTCTTCTTCTTCTTCTTCTTCTTCTAGTGCAGAATCTGAAACAGAAAAGAAACCTAAGAAAATCTCTTTTGAAACTTGATGTGAAATTTGAGTTACCTATTTATGATGGCAAAATGAATCCTCAAAAGCTAGATAACTTGATTAAGCAATTATAAGTGTATTGTCACATTTAGAACATTTATAGAGATAAAAATAAAATTCAGTTAGCTACACTTAGAATGGGGGGAACAACTTTAATTTGGTGGGAAAGTAAAACTCAGATAGATTTAAAGCGTAAAGGAAAAGTCATTTTTTCATGGTCTAAGTTTTTAAAAGTTCTTAGGAAACAATTCTATCCTTTAGGATACATGCAACAAGATGTTATTGATTGGCAGCACCTAAGGCAAGGTAAAGGGCAGAGTGTTTAGGAGTTTACTTAGGAGTTCAGAAAGAAAGCATTGGCGCTTGGTATTTCATTGGATACACGTGAAACTTTGTTAAAATACATCGACAATTTACATTCATATTTGCAGCATGCTTTATTGATGTTTAATCCTGATGATTTTGATGAGGTGTGTGTTCAGGCCATACATATTGAATTAGGTGATAGACCATTCAAGTTTTCATCGCAGTCATCCAAAGAGTTGGAAACCAAATATTCCAGTGACAGTAAGGGGAAGAACAACTTGAAGAGAAATAAATCAGCGATAGCTCAGAAGGAAAGACCTACTTGTTCTCATTGCCAAAGATTCGGTCATGATGAATCGAAGTGTTGGAAAATTCATCCAAAACTTAAGCCCAAAAAGTTCCTTAAGGAGAAGGATGAAAAGAAGGCTATTGTAGCAGTCCAGCAAGGTCTAGGTTCAGATTCAGGTGATGAAAGGAGGATAATTGCCATGGTTACGACAGGTAAAGCTTCTGACACTAGTTCAAGTTCGAAAACTATTGCATCTTCATCAAACATAAATCCTTCACATGAGGATAAAAGAGTGGAATTTTTTAACATAAGGATAACTTCTAAACATACAAAGATAGATACAATGTTTGACAATGGATCACAGGCGAATTTAATCTCTAAATATTTAGTTAAAATTTTGGGTTTGGAAACACAGAATCATCCAAGACCTTACCGATTAGGATGGCTAAATAAATAACTCAGATAAAAGTCACCAAACAGTGTCGATTAAGATTTTCCATTACAACTAATTACATTGATGAAGTGGAATTAGATGTGGTTCCAGTAGACATATGTGGAGTTGTCTTAAGAAGTCTTTATCTTTATGATTGTGATGCAGTATTTTACAGGAGAGAACATAAATATCACCTTAAGAAATATGGGATTGAATTTATTGTCAGGGCACATTAAAACAAAAATCACTTGAATTCAATTAATTTTAATCAGATGAAGTGATTAATAAGTTCAAACAAGTGGTTTGTAATCATGTGTGTAAAGGATCAACATAACAACCAACAAGATTCTTGTTTAAGTTATGCGACTTAGCTTAAAGATGGTTTGTTTAAAGATATAGAAACAATTCCAGTTCTATGTAAAACCAAACATCTTATTCATAATTAGGGATTACAACATGAATTACAGTTTGTGCCTAAAGCTCCTCTTCCTAAAGTTAGAATGAATCAATTCAGTTTAATTTTGGAACTCAATAGTTACAGGGATACAAATCAATATTGGGGAAATTCAGTGTTCAATTTCCCTTGTATTGTGTCGCCATTTCATGTCTCAAACAGTTTAGAAACCTCTTTTCAAGTGGAGAGAAAACCTATTTGTTTTCATATCCAAACCTTTTCTAAAGCAGTGTCAAAATGTCTAATGGGAACTTATGCATCAGAGGAAAGTGATAATCAATGGAAACATCTTTTAATGAATAAAGGAAAAGTGATTCAAACAAATCAACAACTAATTCAATACTTCCATAATCAAACTAAGTTGCAAGAAATTTCACCTTACAGTTTTATAGGTTCATTGCAGCAAGTTCACTTAGTAATCGGGAATCAGGAAAGTATAGCTGGTTTGATGTCAAGAATATCTTTGATTGTCTCTTTCATTCCGCAAAATAGATTGTTTATACATGTTGATGGTATTAAACAACATCCAGGAGAGACTGTTTTCAAAGATTATGAATCACTAACTCATGGTTCTTCATGGAAAGAAATCAATTGCCATGTTCATAACAGGTTGTTTTCCCATCATCGCAAGTTGTGTATACTACAGATGGATGAAATGGGTCACCGACTCAAAAGGTACCATGGTCAGCATCATCAGGGTCATCACTTGCAGGTGATTGATCGAATGTATTGGTACATCGTCAGGTCAAGGTGGAAAGAGAGGGAGTTCTACCCTCATTGACTATTTGTTTAGTCAAACTTTTGTGGTCCAAAAGCTTTCAAGTGGAGAGGAATGATCCAGGAGGATTCCATTGATTCATTGCACAGGTGTTCAAGTGTCGTCATCAGTATTCAGTGTCGTCGTCAATTCAGTTCAGCTTCGACAATGTTGGTTATGGATCAGGTTGTACAGGTAATGTTATGGTTTCATGGAATTCAGTTGAGATGGTTTAGTACCTGGTTGTCAACATGAGTTCATTGACAGTTTTGCCAGGATTGGTCAATGACATGTTTTGTGTCATTGCCTCACAGGATTTGGGTGTCGATAAAGGGATATCATCACAAAGGTAGTTGGTGTCGACGATATGTATATGTTTTATGTCACATTGTCGACAAGTTCGTCATTAGGTGACAAATGTCGCTAATGTCACTTGGCGACGAATGATTGTAAATGGGTGATCAATTATTAAAACCCTAATCCTACATATAAAACCTCAAACCATGCATTAAGGTATCTAAAACCTACCTAAATCTCTTACTTATCACATTCAAATCCTAATGCTAAGACCTAAACCTATGATTTACCAAAACATGTATTAATCCTAAAGCCTAAGTCCTAGCTATACACCCTCGGCCTATTCATTTTACATTCAAAACATTGTAAAAACCATAACACAGGCCCTAAACCACCAGATAACCATTAGGACAGCTAACCATGTTAGAGAGACATGTGATTAGAGTAGTGATGACCATCAGTGGTTAACGTGACAGTCAGGTTATAAAACCACAACAGAGATTGTAACATAACCATAGGACATGTGAACAAATCAACGGACATGTTCTAACCATGGAGGATAGGCTCTAACCGTGGCAGAGATTGTAACATAATTGCAACATGTGAACTTATGGTTAACCGCCATGACTTGGGGTGGGAGTCTGGAAGCCGCACCGTTAGTCGAGACCACTGGGAGGAAGTTGTCACATGCAGAGCCGGCAAGTGGTTCCGGAATAGCTGGAACAAACCTACAACCGTGTCCATTTGTGGTTTGACTGCAGCCTATTCATATGGACAGTTAACGCCTATGTGATTTTTTCTGATCGCGAGTATATCCAAAGTTTAGTTTGGGTTTTTGCATTGAGTTTTGGTGCTATTCTAATTAAACCACCATGTAACCAATACCTAATGTGTCATTTTATGACAATACCTTAACTCAACAAACCCTAATTTCAGCTTATGCATCCCTAAACTCAGTCTTGGGAGTTAGAATGTATCTGAGGGCTTTTAAAAGGTGGTTTTCCTTCATTGATAGAAAGGAGTGGTTTTTTGACTTTTGCTTGCAGATTCTTGAGGTCATATGCAATTTTGTTTTCAATGTTACGGGAGCATCCAGAGTCGTAATTAGAATCTGTAAGAAGCATTGGAAAGTTGGTTCAGATGGCTATCTGATGACAGTGATCAGAAGTGCCTGTGTGCACATTCATACTAATCAAATCTCTGTGTAATCAACTCCTTCTTCTCATTCCTAATAAAAACGGTCACCCATCTTGAAAGTGGACCCGAAGATGTAGTCCATCAGGGACGAACTCCGTCATCAATCTCACAGTCTGGTATCACTGTGTTTTTATTGTTTTCACTTCTATTATCCATCGTTTTTATGTTTAAACAGTTGTCGTAAAGTATTCTTCTCAAGCAGTTTCCCTCGATTTCCGTGATTTGAGCTAACATTCAATTCATTAATGGTTAATCGATTCTACATCAGTTTAAGTACATGATCATTTCAGATCAACAGTACTAATAATAGCAAGAAAATCGGCTCGTGATGAGACCTCATTTCTTATAATCGTTTGGCTACAAGCCATTATCCTGGCTTGGTAAACCAGCTGTGATAATGTCACCAATATCAGTGCCTATGATCATGTTAGGTTGGCTCTTGGTGAGACCCTTGTCTTTCAAGTCTTTTATTATTTTTGAATTACACTCTAAAAATATTTTATTAATGGATGGGGATAAAAATCCATTTCTTAAGAGATCAGGATGAAAATAAGAGTCATAAAATGCTAAACATTTATTGATGAACTTTTATAGTGAAGTGAAAATTTGAAAGATAGCATAATGATTTTACCCTTTTAATAATCTTCCTTTTGGAATGAACTCCGTTGGATCACACAGATGGAAATATAACCCAAATATAAAACCAAAATAAATGGATCTTCAACAAACATACAACACTTAGGTATATGTATATCATTATGTGAAAATAAAATAAAAAGGCAAGCACCAAATGGTAGCAAATCAGCAAGGAAGACAATTAGGAGAATGAGCTCTGCGTAATTTTTTTAACAAAATATAAGAAGTATGTGAAGATTAGAGCTTTTATATTGTAAATAAATTTGTTAATTGAGGCTTATTAAATTATGACTCATTGATGTGCATTTCTAGGGAATTTCTCCTTTTACAAATTATGTTCTAGAAATTTCAATTGCAAGTCTTTAAATGTTGATTTGTTTTAAGAAAAAGACCATCAATCAGAATGAAAATCAGAAACAAGAAAGGGAAGAGGAAACTTACTAAAACTCCTTGACTGTTCTTCCTAGTTTATTTTACTAAAAAAAAAATCTTCAAACCAATGAAAACCTGCAAAAGAGAGGAGACAAAGATAAGGGAATATAAATGAAAGAGAGAACAAAAGCAAGGAATTCAAGAAAAAGGAAAAATGCAGAAAATAAAAGGATGAGAATGGGTATATGAAACTTACCACTAGAGAATTTTGTTTAATATTACCTGAGAATAATGTTTTTTCCAGCCAAAGTAACCTCTTCTTTTAATTAGAAGTAAAGTCATGAAGAAGTGGCATTGAATGTAATTTTCATTGGCCCAACATCATAATTTATTCAATTTAAAGTAAGTACTAATATAATGATTCATGTTCAAGCTTTATTTATTTATTCATTTTAAAATGCTAATTAATGAACTATTAATCATATCCACTTCAAATTTCCATCGGAGGATCAAAGTTATAAAATAAGCCTTTAGAGATACTTGTGAATCCAAAATTTCCAAGTCATAGTAATTCCTTGAAACTTCTTGATACATGTTTTCATTACAAAAACAATGCAATGAAGTTTTGCAAAAGCAATGCAATTAAGCACATCACAAGTGTATATGATCTGACTATATAAGAACTCCGACATGTTCCAAGACATTTTGCCATAAAATGAAAGGAGATGCCAAGAAAAACTTGGATTCATTACTTTCTTATTAAAAAACCTAAAATAATGAAATAAATGCAATCAGAAAAAGAATCTAAATCTAAATTGATCTATTCCTATTGCTAACTGAATGGAAGGAAACATGATTAGGTATATTCATACTTCCAATGTAACCTTTTTGTCATTTTAATTCCTTCATGTATGTATAGGTCAAACAACGGGAGTAAAACTGAAACTAAATTATAAAAAGAAAATTTCAGTGTATTGTGCACAATTAACAAATTTAACGAAATTAATTTATTTACAAAATTCTTACCTTGAAATTATTCCAACCAAATGTTTACATGATCATAAAAAATAGCATGAATTTTAGTGAATGATTGGAAGAAGTTTGAAGGAAGAGGAAACATCATGCCAGGCTTGAATGATACATTTTAAATTATTGAAGCGTGTCAAACACTAGCAAATTCAGAAATATTCCTGTGCATTGAAACTTCTAGATATTTTTCAAATGAATCAATAAAAAATGGATGAACATTTAAAAGGTTTCTAGAAGCATCACATTGTTGGTCAGAATGAAATGGTGCACTCTCAAGTGCCAAAATTTTAGATGAACTTATTTGAAAATTAGAAATAAATTGGTCAAGCATGAACAAATAAAATTTCAAAATAAAAAGTAGCTGATGTCCTTGCCTGAAACTCTTGAATTGATTCTCATATATGCTTATTAATGCACCTGGTGAGTGTCTAGAGTTTGAATGTTCAAAATACCAATACAATGTGCTTAGAAATTCAAAAATGAGATTCAAAAGAAAAATAAATTCAAACCGAGGGAAATGAAAATGGAGCAGATTCAAATTTACGTTAATGCTACAAGTAATGGTACAACATGGCTGGGATTTATTTTGCAAAGATTTCTTTCCCACGAGCATCAATAGAAATTATACATAAACTCATTGTTTGCTTTCTTTTGTGGGAATGGGAAGATTTCAAGCTTATGATCTAAAAAGGGCATTTTATCACCATAGGAATAAAAATTTGGGATAGTTTCTTGAATACCAAAATTAATAGGATGATTGGATGTTTGAAAATTAGAATGGACAAGAATAGATCCTTGATTAAAATTATCTTTATCTTCAAAAATAGATTCACCAAAGGAATCAGACAAAATCATTTCCGAAGATAAAAGATTTTGAGTGTTTCCAAATCATCATCATAAGAAACTTCATAAGTTTTCTTTTCCTCTGAATTAAATAAATCAAAACTAGGGAAGTGATTGACTATCAAGTTAAGAGAATCTTCAGGTTTATTGATTGAATTACTGATTAAATTTTCTCTACCAATATCAGAAATTAAAAATTCATTATTAAAATAAATTCCTATGTTTTCTAATATTAAATATGTATCCAAAGGAACTATTGATTGGCTATGAATTACACTAATATTGTTGAAGATATCAAGGTAGAGAGAAAAATAGGAAGTTGAAGATATATACCTGAAGGTTTCTCTATGCATATATGATTTATGATTTTCCAAAATAAACAATTTAGATTCTTCATATATTTGATTGATTTGCAAATTGTTGTTGAGCTGCTCCATCATTTGCAATTTATTTTCAACAGATTGTGAATTAATTTCAGCAGTAGATGTGCATTTCCGACATTCTTTTATTGATTTAATTGGTGTTGATTTAGTTGTTGTTGATTGTTTCTAATAGATTGTGCATTTTGTTGAAATTCTACTTGATCAATATTATGTAAATTTGGAGCATTTCTGGCATTATCATTTGTAATTTCAATTTGCAAAGAATCAAAATTGTCATTTTGAGCAAGTGTATCACTATCAACAAAGGATATACTTTTTGGTTCTTGATAGTTATCACAGGATAGAGACACTAAATTCCTAAACCATCCAATCAATTAGAATTGAGGAGGGAAATATTTGGACTAAAATTTCATAAAAATTAATTTAATCTAACATAAAACATATCCAAAGTCTCACCTTCCATCCTACACAGTTCTTCTAACTAATCACACGCCTTTTCGTAGTCATATTACTGAAACGCGTGAAGGAAAATCTTCAAAAATTCATCCCAACTACGTACAAAGGCAACTAGAAGTGACAGGCACTAGTCTTTGGCTTTTACTGTCAAAGTTAGAGTAAATATTGTGTAAATAATATCTTCGTCAATATTGAAATTATTGCAACTTAAGATAAATTGAAGGAGATGATTAAAATCATGTGTCTTACCATCATATTTTCCCTGAGATAGGATCTTCACTGCCTTTATTGGAATGGTTTTTGGATGAGGTCCAATAAAGAAACTCCAAGGAAGTATCTTACATGGGGTCATATTAAATAGAAAAAATATTCAAAGAAAACAATTCTCTTGCTCTCCTTCTAGCGCCAAAAGTGTTGAAAGCTCGAAAATATCTGCCTACAACATTATGAGGGAGACCACCCTATCGAGAACTTAGAGAAACTCCTTTTCCATTGAAATGTTGGTTTCGACTGGTTAAAATAGGTCCAGTTACATTCTCTCTATTTCCACTTGCTTAAAATATGACTTTCACCTTCCAATAGAGAAGATACATCAGATACCCCCTCTTGTCGATCAGGCAAGAAAGTGATCCTTAAGCTGATCTAGGGCTCAACCAAGCCACAACTAAAGTTTGCCTCTTTGATAAGAGGACTTATAGGAATGTAGAATTAAACCTAAATGATAATACTAGAATACAAGCAAAAGGATAGAAAACCTAAAGCTATCTCAATTAGGAAGATGTAGATCTAACCCAACCGGGAGCAAGATAAATAATTGAATTGAGATTTAAATATGTCTGACTTATAGTGAATATCAAGTTAACGAAGTAGTTCAATTAGTTGATATTATGATTACCAAACATATCATGTTTAGAGATCCTTTAACCAAAATTATTAATCAACAACATTTAGGAAGTAGTTCAAAAAAATGATAATGATTAGTAATCCAATAACTTGAATGATTAAACAATAATACAAGGAAATAATTCACATAATATTACTATTTGTTAATACAGAATTAAAAGGCCGATCTTTGCGTAAGTAGTTACTCAGAATCATAGTTCAGCACATAAGAGCAGAGATAAACAACAGATAATTGCAATAAATCACTCACATAGACAATAGTGCACAAATATGATTGAAAATCACAAGTCTATGTTATTATAAAATGAAACTAGTATTTAAAACAATAGTATCTTGAATACCAATTTATTAAGTCCAATTTCGTTTCTCTGATCTCCAACAGTCCTCTACAACTCATAAACTCTGTTGATGAAACAAGAGCTACAATAGTGCAAGCTCTTCTCAGCATACACAGTTCAGATATGTAAAAGATAAATCTCTCTATTCCTTAGATCTGAGATTAAACTCTCCTCTCCTCTACAACCCTAAGTCCCTATTACAATAGTGCTTTTAGAATTCTAAATTGCAGAGTAAAGAAGGCCCTTTTTCATGATTCAAATCCCCTATTACAGAGCCCATAGATGGTATTTATACATGCTGGGAATATTATCAGTCTCCCTTGGTTTTCTTAACAGATTGAGAAAATAAAGGTAAAATAGAGTTGAATTATTCCTTTAGATCAAATTTTGGCAGAATATGAATGTCTATGGCTTGAGGAGATGCCCAATTTAGCTCATGCTTGGATAAGATCACATTTAATTGCTTCCACAATGATAGCGATTTCCTACCCATTTTAGATTCACTTTACCACCTGAAGGAGTTATTTTAGGGATCACTGGTTGGATAAATTAGTATATTTCATCTTAGAAGCTTCTTTGCTAATACAGGGCCAAAATTAGTCGAAATCGAGGAGAAAAGTAAGCCAAAATATAAGCAAACTATAAAATAAAAATATGAGTCGTGAGACCAACATAAAACAAATTAAATGGATTTTTATTATTATTAAAACATTAAAACCGTACCAAATAGTGACACGTGGCAACATTTGAGTGGAATTAGAGGTAATCTCATTGCAACTTTTAAAATAAGACAACATTGAATATTTGCAATATGGGTAGCTCCGATATGGAGCGGATGAAAAATCATAATTAATTTGTTTTAATAACTATATCAGATCCGTAACTAAATCAATGATTAGAGGGTTAAGTCATATCAAAGTATCACTTCAGAAGTTTTGATATGTGAGAGGACGCATATTATAATTAATAAAAAATTTAAATCAAATTGGGTTTGAATATTGGAGATTGGAGCGTATCGGAGGTCGGAGTGAAGGCCTATCGAACATCAGCGTAATTGGATTATCGCAAATAAGAGATCAGAGGCCTTTGAGGATATCGATGATCGGAGGGAGTGGAAATCAAGGAAATATGATATCGGAGTTCGGAGGTTAATGATTATTGCATATCAAAGATTAAAGGCACATTAGACTTGAAATGAAGTAAACAAACTCAAATCCTACATGCAATGCAAAAAGGGTCCCCATAATTTTATTATATGGCTAAAATAAAAATTAAATGGGGGGGTTGTTGAGTACTACAACATGTAGTGAATCTAGAGCATCCCAATGTTTTTTCCGCAATTCAATAATTTGGTTTAGAGCTTGGCTAGTTGTATTTCAGACTTTTGATTGGGCATTGTTCTCACTAGTTATCTACTACAATTATGCATAGTAGCCTTCAATTTCCCCCAACTTTTCCATGAAAGAGTGTTGAGATTTCTAAATTTCTTTATTGATTTTGAAACTATGCACTTTGAACATATG
The DNA here is from genome assembly GCA_031772625.1 of Pinus tabuliformis. Classification (NCBI taxonomy): domain Eukaryota; kingdom Viridiplantae; phylum Streptophyta; class Pinopsida; order Pinales; family Pinaceae; genus Pinus; species Pinus tabuliformis. Next base: position 593,428,893 of record CM062813.1, read on the forward strand.
AAGGTTAGCTTGGGCCTTTTGGGCTTGTTCAACCTTAAAATTTACTTTTTTCTTGTGATTCTACTTTAATAACTTTAGATGAGTGATGTGAACTTCTTTTCAGCTTTGCTATTTTTTTCTCATATTGATCCTTAAAGGATTCTGAAAGACCGATGCACTTTTCTTCTAGCCTATCCCAATGCTCAGTCTCCATTTTCTATTTTTTCTCTTTCAATTGTTCTTTTATGGCGCAAGCACCTGGGTTAACTGTCCCATATCCATGGATAGGCTTTGAGTCGTCACCTTGTTCACCATGTCGAGGGCTCATAAACCATAGGTAATGTCTACAATGATATTTTGATTGATTTGACCAAAAACACTCCACACTATCCTTTATTCGTGGCCTTCCAAAATAATTTCCTCTTCCCCCGTCGTTCCTATTTCTGTTTGTTTGGAAACATTACAAATAAATAATTTTCTATAATAATAGTTCCCTAAATCAACGACTTCATTGTTGAGATCCATTGGATTATTAATAATAGTTACAATGCTTGTTTTCTTAGGGATAAAAGGAATAAGGGGGATATGATCCTGAGAAAGGATTGAGCTTTGTGTCAACATACTTGTCAGAGTGGTTGCCTCAGGGGCCTTCTCTTGTTGAGACGATTTGGGGGGATGATCTGGTTCCCCTCCCTTAATAACACCCTTCTCTAACACATCTGATTCTCCTTGAGGTTATTTTTAGACAGTAGTAGCCTGCTTTGTTGTTTCGACTTTGGTTTGGGCCTACCTTTCTTATTCTATTGTAGATTTGGTTTCAAGCCACCTCCTTTCTAAGGCCTTGAATTTAGCCTTTTCCTCCTCATCTTTGTATTTTCGGATTACCTCTATCTCCGATGAGCATTGTTCTCTCTCCTTTTCTCTTTTTTCCCTTCTTTAGGATATTGGATAAGCGACAAGTTTGCTTGTTCTCCTACTTCCATCCTCCGCTTGACCTCCTCATATGTTAAGATGTCTTGAAACACCAATTTGTTAGGAAGGGAGTTATGTTCATACTATTGTGAGCTTTAATGGTTTGTAATGTTCTTTGATTATATTGTGAGGGTAATGTCTTATGAAAATAATTGTTAGGAGCTTAAGCTCCTTAAAATTGTTTGCTTTTTTCGTCGCCTCTGGGAATTTGGTTAGTGCATAGTGGCCAATTCTAATAAGAAAGCATGGCCATGAACTCTTCGAATTTTTGGGAAAAATCAATGCTATATCAGCTTTGATAGTCTAACAAGTAATCTACCTAATCATCAATTGATCAGGGACTAGTTGTGGCATTAAGTGATGGGCTTCCAAACAACCATACACTCACATATATGTGTATTTTTCTTCACAATACCAATTCTCCAATCCTTTGAGGCCTTTTCTGGCTTCCTTTGACATTCTAGGAGCTAGATAAATGAAAATAATGTGGTGTGTTTGATCCAAGAAATGGTCACAAATGTCATAAAAGAACTTGGGATAGTGGTCAACACGCAACTCTTGATAATAAATGGATGGGTGTCATTTTTGGTGTCCACTTCCAATTCATACCTGAGAACTCGTTGGTAGCAAAAAAATCATCTATTAGGTAGGATGACATATTAAAAAAGTGACCTTAACCCATTGGGCCTTCCTTTATCTTTAGAAGAGCCTTCAATAAGCTTGTCGATAAAATGTTTAAGAAATTGAATATGTGACCAATATAAAATATTTCTTCAACTAAAGGCAACCATTCAAATTTAAAGTGAGATGCATTAAAATCAACATATAACCCAATGATCATAACTGTGAGATGGCGAAATGGTGTTCATAGGTGATGAGTATGGTACTTCTTTTTAGCGCTCTTTGAATGAGTTGCTATCCCACTATCATCCCTTCAACATTTTGATGAATTTGGGTGGTCGATGAAGAAATAATCTAGGAACTACTTATTCAACTTGATTTTTGGAGGTTATAGATGATAAATTTGGCTGAAAACCTTAGACTTTAGGGAGGCCATGACTTCTCCAACGCTTTTGGCTATGGCTTATTTCTATAAATCGACTTGTGCCATTGCCTATCTTGTCATGTTGTTATATGGAATAATGGTGGCTTTGTCGTTATATAATATATCTTAGACTTCCTTATGTTGACAGTTGAATTGAAATCCTCATCATCTACAATAAATTGTGAGTTGGCATATGTCTTGTAAATTCCCACCCAGTCTGAGTACATGCCGGTTCCATCAAAGACTTCACTGTCCATGAAGTGGGTTTCACACATAGGCGGGTATAGTGTAATGGGTTTTGTGATATTTGTCTTTTCCCCTTTACTTTGCGTGTCTTTGACTTTTTTCTAACTTTCTATCTCGTTGTAACCTACATGCAATAAGCATATATGTGTTTTGAAACATGTAACCTATTCCTTGTTAAAATAATATGTAGAGAAGTTTTCTTACTCTAATGGAATTATACTCGACATTGGTGAACTTGAGCAGGGAGGGTAACTTTGTTGTTAAAAGGAGGTAGATCTAAGGGGGAAGTATAAAAATATGTAGCTCAAAATGAGTTAAGGTAGGGTTTGAAGTCTTCCTTTATAGAAATTAATGGTAACTATGAGAAGGTTTTAATGGAATTTTGGGAAGTTTTTAATGCATCTGAATCCAACACATTGATTTTAATTATAAAGTCTGGTTGATTCGAGGATTCAGAGAACATGATTGGAAAATTCAAGTACTAGCATAGTGTGATCATGTTGATGGATTTTAGTTCATTGGAAATAAATTGGGGGAAGTCCAATAGAAAGGCTTCAAAGAAATAATGAGTTATTCCCCCTTACAGAAATGTTCGATGGGAAATGTCCTATAAAGGGCATGGTTGAGTATTAATGGAAGATTGTGATTAATGTGCAAAAGGTGTGAGTGTTAATATTAGGAATGCTTGATTGGGGAGAAAATTTGAATGCATATAAGGACTATTCTAATATAAAGCTTCCCAATATTGCATTAGCATCGAGAATTCGAAGAGAGTAAGACTTTAAAAACTTTTTTACAACAAATTATTTTCGACCTTTGATGTATGATATAGGTGATCTTAAGGATAGGAGAAACGTTTCCAATATGATGTTGGCATTGAGAAGTTGGGGAAAGTATAGGTTTCATGTTGCCATTACAATTTGACTACTGATCCCTGACTTCTAATACATGGTGTAACAAGGGAATGGGAGAATACACCAACATGTTGTCATTATTGGAGAGTCAAAAAAGGAAAGGGTTGATGATTGATATCATGACTTACTTTCCAAATTCTGATACAAGCCATATTAAGGGAACAAGAGAATACCCTGATGAAACCTTAGAACCTATTCAAGGTTTCTCCTAGAGACCAATTAACAACATATTTTTTACCTTATAGAAATAAAACTATGGAGGTACCCACGCCCACACCCCCCCGCCATGATTGTTGGATATTTACTAATTGTGAGGGGAAGGTTGTTGGGAACTACATATATTTTCAAAAATTATTTAAAAAATGAACAAATTGTATTACAAGCTCAAATTTTATCTAGTTAATAAATTCCAAGAAGTTAAGTAAACTTGTCTCATTACTAGGTACTAAAAATTAAATCAAAGAGACAAAGGTAAAGCGAGTTGCATTTGATAGCTCAACTAATGTAATGAAATTTCATGGAAAACCATTATCATATGATGTTAGCACTACTTGTAGAGTAGTATAAATAGCTATTTTTTCAAGCCACAAGTTCTTCTAGAATATTGGAATCAAGGAAGTAAATAGATTGATTCCATATGACACCAATGCCATAAATAGGACTAGAGATTTGCATTCTATTAGGACAAAGGAATTTGAAAATATGTTTACATTTTATATAGAAGGAAGAAATGACTTTTTGTTGTTTAAAATTTGAATGTTTTGTTTTATTTGAATGCTTAATTTCTAAATGGAATGATTAATGTTTATTGAATGATATGTTTTATTCAAATGTTTTGTTTTATTAAATAATTTATTATTTGTATGGACATTTTGTTTTATTGAAATGATATAGTTTTAAATCATGCTTAGCAAATTTGTATTTGATCTTGCTCTAAAGTGCAAACTGATGCTCATTGTATGGTGTATTTTTTGAAATGATATATGTTTTAATATAATGATTAATTGAATGATTTGTTTTTATTGAAATGATCTACAATTAAATTTTATTATTTTTAAGCTCAAATTAGGAAAACTTGTATTATGAAAGTTATAGCTAGGCTAAACAACAAGATTACAAATTAATGCTATCGAAATTATCAAATCAAAATAGGCAGTTCCTTATATTCCAATAATAGAGCTTACAAATCTCTACAATCAAAATATCTAATTACCTCTTGTAGCTATATATCCTAAAACAAAACCTAATATTCTAATTTCTTTAGAAAACATTCAAAATTAGTGAAAGACATGGTGATTGTTGGCTTCTTCGAATCCAACATAATAAGGAAGAGATTCTTGAATTTTGAGATCCATATTCTCACATTATCGATTTATGGTTTGTGTCTTCTTCCTTGAGTTCCTCTTTATCAAAATTATTGAATTCTTGTGATTAGAAGTAGTTAATTGTGTTTCTTTTCTCAAATTAATAACTATGTTTCTCAAGCTATTACATTTAGCTTTTATGGTGGATATTTGTTACTTTTGCTAAATAAGAGTACTCATAATTGTGGTATTTTGGTGGACTTGCATTGATGCTCATTTTCATGAATGTTTGAGGTGATTGAGAAGATAAGTCCTATTACATTGTATAGATTCTTCATGCATTCAAATAAATATATTGTTCTTACTTGTAGTCCATGAGGGAAACACATAAAAGGGAGTAGAGGTGTCAACCAAGAACAAGATTCCTCCCAAGATACTCTTATATCAAATAAACAAGAACTTTGTTGTTCCATAGACTAGGAAACACCACCAAGAAGCCATAATCTCCCAAATTTTTGAGGGTTGTTAAACTTGTTGAGTCAAAACAAAATAGAGCCAAGAGACCATACTTCCGAAATAAAGGAACCACAAAATTGGAGTATGACCAATTATTAAGACTAAAACCCACAAAATTAGGCTATTGAATGCCAAGTACTAGTTGGTGATGCATAAACACCAAAAAATTGAAAACACAAAGGGTATCAAGAACCAATACTAGTGTATAATCATGCATAGGAAAAACCAGAAACTGAAACCAACAAATTGAAATTCCAAAGGACTATACAAAGGTGGATTGTGGTTTTTACCATATTATTTTTCAAATAAATTGACCATGCTCTTAACCGCATTACTAAATCTTCCCGTGTGAGAGTCTATTATCCCACCACTTCCTTGGTAAATTTTGTTGAGCAGTTCAAATGTTAAGCTTGTAATTAATTTGAGCATGTAAGAGGGGGCTGACAAGTCACACCAAATTTATTTGCCTCAATTGAAGTTGGGTGATTATGGAGGTATGTCATATGATAATTTGCAATGGTGGTCTGTGCCATCATATGCATGAGTATAAAGATATGGTATGGCTTAATAATTTAAACCTCCATTAATCCTTCACAACCCCATTTTTAATGAGGTGGCTTCATTAGCAAGTAAGTAGACTTGGGTATTATAGTCCCTTAGAATATGGCAACATAAAAGTTGTTGAAGAATATGAACCTCCCTTTGAGAGCGAGCAAGGATAGATGTAAGCCTATTGTTGAAAGGGATAGTTTTCTAAAGCATCAATTTTCTAATTGTGCTTGAATCACCTATGATAATTAGAGATCTAATTGTGGACTATTAGCTATATGCAAACTTTGAAAAAAAACATAGGCCTTGGCTTGGTTATTAGTGGAATTTCCTTGACCCCAAGCATACGATGTTTCAGGTTTTCCCTCAAGATCTAAGAGGATCCCCTCCAACACCTACCACCCCTTATTTGAAGTTGATTGACATAATTTATTTATAAATTTATAGATGGATGACAAGTTTTCTTTTAAAATTTAATGCTAAAAAATTGCATTAGAGAGTTATAGATCTCTTTAATTAGAAAACCAAAGCTCATTATAGAATTATAATGAGCTATTTACTCATTCCTAGGTTAGTAAACCATTCTTCCCATTATTTCCAATTCTAGGCAATTCCTTATTAATATTGTTGATTTTTATATAAGACAAAGATGCAAATTGGACTCTCTTATTCCTGGTAGATAGGAAAATTACTATATCAAAATGAAAAAGGAATTTACTAAAGTCCTTAACCACCTAAGATGATAAAGCCTCAAATTTAGATGGTATATAATTTATATACATACCATGAATTATTAAAGTTTAATTTTCCAAATAAAAGATAAATTGCTACATTATTTTTTTTTTCCTAAAGTTAAATCTCATTTATTTTTTTGCTTAAAGTTAAATTAATTAATTGTTGTTTATTTCTTAGTTAATCCACAATTGCAAATGCATGTACTATTCTTGAAGCCACTAGATCACATGGACATTCGCTAATCTAGACCAATGTATCTCAACTAACTTATTTTCATTGTATTCACATCTAGCATTATAACTTACTTTGAAAACATGCATGCAAATAACTTGCACACACACATATAGTTTCAATGATATTTTGATTTTTTTTCCCAGAGATAAATACCTCTTTCCTTTTCTTTTATGCTTATAAGTAAAGAAATCAACCTCCCTCTCACCCTAAGGGCTAGAGTGAGGTTTCTAGTACCAGGCCAACACACAAATATACTCACTTAAGACTTCTCAAATCCAATACAACAATATTCTTAGGCATGAAGACATTACAACAATATTTATCAAGGCATTATAACTCATCGTGTCACCAATAGGAATTTGAACCTGGGTGGTGAAGATAAAAACCATTCCGCTCAAACACCCGAGATAACCCCAATTGACTTTGAGAGAAAAATACTTATATATTCATTGTGAGAATATATAGATTGCTAGCTATATCACTAGTGATATCCCTACTGGGCTAAGTGACAAAAATTTCAATGCTTGTGAGCTATTGTTCAACCTTCTCACCATATATATAATTCATTTAATCTTGTAATCAAAACTGATCCATGTTGTGCATATATACATTTAGAAAAAAGAAAATTTCCAAAAAGGAGGAGACAAAGGAAGAGGTTATATATGGAATTCCATAAAGTCTATTTTCTTCCCATCATTGAACCCGTATATTCTTGACTATCTAGGGGGAGATGAAGGGACTCTTTTGACAGAGCATCAACCTCCTTGTTGAGCTCTCTCAATATATGGTTGTACGTGATCCATTCAAAGGAGGAAGCAATCCGCCATATTTATTGAAGGAGTGATTCCAAACCAATGTTTTGTACACTATTTCTTCCATTTTACCAATCAACAACCAATTCTAAGTCCCCCAAGACTTGGAATCTAAAGATGTTCTTCATTTTCGAAAATTGTAGGAGAAGGAAAAGACCTATGAATTTGGATTTTGTGTTAGTTCCTCTATCAAGAGAAAGTATGCTAGAAATAAACTGTGTTTGGTTGAAATATATAACCACACCAACCCCACAATGAGGGGGATGACCTTGACAGGTTCCATAAAAAAAATTCCCAAGGGAGGTCATAGTCTTTTTCAAGCATGTAAGGCATTCATTTAGGGGAAGATTTCTTTTTGAATCAGAACTCCTTTTCCAAAGCAATGATGTTTGATGCACAAGAGACAAGGGACACCGACTTGTTTTGAAACACTTTGGAGTTGCGAGCTTTCCATATGTATTTCCCCCATTCCCTAGCCAATTCCCCATCTACGCCAATATTTTACGCTAATTTCCATGCTTCCATTCCTCTAGGTGCTATAACAATGGAGGAGAAAGCACATAATATTCACTTGCCCCATACCATGGATCCCTTCCAATATGAACTTGTGATCCATCTCCCACTTTCCATGCAATCCAATTCCCTAATAGAGGTAAGGAGTCCACCATCAATTTCCAAACATTTAAGCCCATGGTGGATTTATTGGGAAGTCTAATCCAATCGGTGAAGGATTGGCCATTTAGATATTTTCACTTTGTGACTCTAGTCCAAAGAGGTTCTCTTATGATCAGTCTCAATAGATTTTTTTCTTCTAAGGGCTTTAGCAAATAGATATAGGTTTTTGAGACCCTAGCCCCTAAATTATTCCAGAGCAGTGAGCTTTGTCCAGCTAACCAAAGCAATGCCAGGATTTGGTTTTTCTCTAGTCCATAAAAAACTCTACTAATTCTATGAATACAATTACTGTTACATTTTAAGACCATTATAATAGAAAACCAATATATTGGTATGCTTTCTAATACATATTTCATAAGAATGTGATTACCTCGTCATGAGAGGAGGTGATGGATCCAGACAACAATGAGAGTTTCCACCTCCTTGAAAATCCAAGCCCAATCTGCTTTCTTGTATTTATTAGGTTTCAAATAGTACCCCATGTATTTGAGGTCGTCCTCTAGGGGCTTTGTAGGATAAGGGAAATTTTCTCATGCTAGAGAATGAACTTGAGTTGTGGTTTCAATGCATACAAGGTTGATTTATGGGCATTGATAATCATACCTATGGACTTGTAGAAGGAGTATATTGTAGTGGCTACAACAACCCTCCAAAATTTCGCCTATGCTTTGATTTTGGAGCCTTCCTTCCTATTAATAGGAGCATATCTTGCACTGATTCAGGTATTCATGTATGATTGAGAATTATCTTTTTCATTTGTGCTTGTACTTTCTTGTTTCCACACTTAAATAATATTTCTAAGTCACAATATGATCTCTCATCTTGGTCTCACAACAGTTATGAGCTTGCCTCCAGAAACTGTGCAATCCCGTAGGGAATGCATCCTTAATGAATGGAATTGCGCAGTTCAGACTGGCAGTTAGCCTTGAGCTCAGAAACTGTGAAGTCATGGAAGGTAGCCCAACACTGAGCCTAGAAACTACGTAATCCCTAACTAAGCTCAAAAACTACACAGTGCACTAAGTCAAAAAATTGCCCAGTTCCCCAGAATTTCACAGTCTTTCCCAGTAGTGTGCATGGAAAGTTTCCTCGAAAAAAGAAAAATAAAAAAAGTTAAAAAGAAAAAAGTATCCCTAAAAAATAGGGATATATTATTAGTATCCAAAGGAGACACTCTTTCTATTCTTAGAAACTCCCGCCAACTGTTTCCTTTTCCTTGATTTTAGGCATGTGCATCATAAACCCTAATTCACTAAAATATATTTAATTGATGCCTCTAGAGCTCATTTCACATTCTATCTTGGAGCTCTAGCATTCTCGAAGAGATCAAGGAACCTTCGGTGAGGTCATCATCACCTTTCCGGGTGTTTGTTGTCATTTTTTCTGTCCCTTTTTTTTGTTTTTGTTTTTGTTTTGTTTTGTTTGTTTTTTTTTGTTTTTTTTTTTCTTTTTTCTTTTTTTTTTTTTTTTTTTTTTTCTTTTTTCTTTTTTTTTTTTCTTTTTTCTTTTTTTTTTTTTTTTTCTTTTTTTTTTGTTTTTTGTTTTTTTTTTTGTTTTTTTTTGTTTTTGTTTTTGTTTTTTTTTTGTTTTTTGTTCTTTTGTGAGTGTTGTTTTGCTTATTTATTTTCATGGTTGTTGGCATTTCAAATTATTTTAACTTGTAGAAGTGTTTTTCTAAGTTTTAATTTTCCTTTTGACAAGCGTTGCATCATTTTTCTTATTTTTTCATCGATGTTCACTGTTGTGGTGAATCTGCTCTCATACTTGATTTTCCTTCTGTTTGATCAATTTTTTCACTTGATCTTGTTCCTTTTCTTCCTCCTCTTCACACTATATGTAAAATAATTTATTCTCAGCACACTTATGACCTGTAGTCTATTTTCTATCACAACTGTAACAAAGCCCTTTTGCTCTTTTTTCTTCCAATTGTTGTAGTGTCAACCTTGTAGGTTGTGGAAGGCTAGGGGAAATTTTTTTCCATATTTATAGTTTTGAGTGGTAGGCTTCCTGGCTGCCATAATTTTGCTTTCCATTTTTCTTGCCAACCTGAATGCCTTCTCCAATGAATCAGGTTCCCAAAGGTGAAACTCGTGTTGGATTTTATCCTTTAAAGTCCCTATGAACACATCAACCCTATGCTCCTCTGGAATATCTTTTACCCTTGTATTCAATTTTTGGAAGTCCTCAATGTGCTCCATCATTGAACCCTTTTGTTTGAGATTTACCAATTGGCTAAAAAATGTGTTTCTTTTTGTATCCTCATAATGTGCTATCATTTCTTCCATAAAAACTGCCCAAGCAACAATTTGTTTATGAGAGCAAATCCATCGATACCATACAAACTGATTTGGTTCCAAATACAAAGTTGTAATTCATACCTTTTGTGTGGTTTTCACATTATGGAGATCGAAATATTGCTCCATCTGTAGTATCCATGTTACAGGATCCTTTCCATCAAACTTCCTCATATCGATCTTTGGAACATGGTGGGTTTCTAATCCAACATTAGAGTCTATGAAATCATGATTAACATTTATTTTGTTATCATCATGAGTTTCGTTTACTACCCTTTCACCATTAGTAAACATTTCTTGTAGCAAATTTTTCAAATCCGTCTTCAAATATTCCATTTTTCCTTCCACGTCATTCATCTTAGCTACCACGCCTTTCTTTAAACAATCCATGTTATTTTCCACGTCATTCAACTTAGCTTCCATGCCTTTCTTTAAACCATCCATCTTATCTTCCACGCCATCCATCTTAGCTTCCACGCCTTCCTTTAAACCATCCATCTTAGCTTCTGTTACTTTTTGTGAAAGTGAATTTTGTTGCACGGTCTTGTAATTTTGATATATCATGTTGCATTTCTTCCTTTTCTTCATGAGTCATGCTAGATATTTCAGGTTTCTTACTAGGTGTTTCCATTTTATTTCTTCAAGGCATCAATTAATGAAAATTATGCTTCACTATACCCTTTGAATTCCTTTAAACTAATTTTTCAAACCAAACTTATGCAAAATTTAAAAAGAAACTACACACCTTTTTTCACTTTGTAGAAGCTTGATATTGAATTGGATGTATCTCTAAAATTTCGGATCTCCAAGGTCTGAAATTTCTAACTATGGTAGTTCTCTGAGTCCTATTTCTAACACCACTAGTATGATCGAAATTGGATTCTCCAAGAAATATTTATGCCCAATCTCCCAAGATGATATGTTTATACACTTTTTCAGTAGACCGAACTTGTACGAAGTTCCACGTGTCATTGTTTCAACCTTAAGACCTGAAAATTATGTACAAAAAACTACAGTCCATCCTGTTTCTGTAAATTCTTACGAAATTTAAATCTGGTACTTAGAGAAAAAGTTATGATTATTTTCCCAAGGTCACCTGTTTGGGATGTAATTCGGGAGCCTGCAAAAACCTTAACTTCCTTAGATCATATCTTCGAAAATATAGCGAGACAAGATTTGAAATTCGGACGTGAGGATCACTGATATTTCTTCTCAAGTGGGGTTTTTGTTTAGATTTTGAAACATCGCAGAAAAAAATGTATAGCGAAAATTCCACGATGACCTATTTGGAGCAGCGAAACTCTAGAATTCAAAGCTCTGATACCAAATGTTATGAAACCAGCTCAGATAGATCAATGACTTAAAAATCAGCTTGTTCGAGGGGGCAACCTCCTTTACATTACACAAATGAACAATTCTTGGATGATTCAAATGACTAAACCTCCTTTCTATATATAGGAGTCTAAGGGGTCACACTATAATAAAAGTCGACATAACAATAATAATATAAGGGCACACCAATAACAATAGTGGGCTTCTATGGGGCACACTAATAATAATATGGGGACAATAGGGGCACAATAATAACAATAAGGGATACAATGACAATATTAATGGGGGAATCACTAGTATTATAGGGACCTAACAGGGGAGAACAAAGCTACAAGATGAAACCAAATCCTATTGTCATGAAAGCAGCTTTAGCATAAAAAACAAAGAGGAAGTAGAGGATACAAAGAGCAGAGCAGAGGAAGAGAGAAAAAAAGAAGTTGTAGGAAGAGGAACTAAATTTGCAGGAGGCAGAACAAAAATTGAAGGGAGAACGAGAGCATAGGAGGAGAGAACAAGAAGAAAAGCGGAAGTAGGAAGAAGAAGAAAGGCAAGGCACAATGGAAAAAGAAACAACACCGATATAGGTTGAAGAACAAGAACAAAACCAACCAGCAGCTGAGGAGGAAGGTGAACAGATGCAGGATCAGGACCTTTCTCAATAGATTGAGAACTGGATTGAATTTACAAACATGGAGATGGATTAGGAGCCACATAATGAAGATGTTGATTTGATTCCGAGCACACCATAGATCACTATTCAGTCTCGACCACCTCCAATAGTAGAGCCAGCCCTGAGGGAGGAAGGGGATTTTGTTCCTCTTAACGATGATTCAGTAATGGATATTTACAATCTGTCATTTGATGAGTTCAAAAATAATATTGTACAAGCACAAAGAAAGCATTTTCTAGATGATCATGCATCACATGCATTCGTTAGAGAAAGGGTGATAGTGGCAAACACCAGGATGAATCCAAATTCCATTGCTAAAGCCAACTTGGCCTTTGCAGGTACAATGAGATCAAACATTCAATATTTGATGGCCAAGAAGGAGCAATTGACACAAAAATCACAGGCTTCTAGGCAAGAGGCAAAACAACTTCGCGCAACACATAATGCAATTTCTACACAGGTCTACCTTGAGGAGATGAGATCAATGATAATTGTTGAAGTATCAAAACTTAGAGAAACAATGCATTACCACCCACCGCTAGGACTCCTACTCCAAACGGTGTGAGGTCTAGTTGGGACTTCATATCACAGAGAGCCTATGAATGTTGGCGGGTCCAGCACTGTCAACATTTTTGGCACTAGAAGGAGGGCTAGATGACAAGTTGAGCCCTTGAAGTCTATTTTGAATTTTTGCACTCATTTAATGACTTCTTCCCAAATCATAACCCCGACATGTTTTTCTAGACACACAAATATGAAAGTGTCGGCGATAATTATTGATGACTTGTCAAATTTAAAATTCAATGGCGAGGGTGAAACAACCTTATTTGAGCACACCGCACATTTTCTTGATTTCTACACAAAGCAAAATATCCATTGTGAGGATGTTGGTTGTAGGTTGTTCATTCTCACGTTTGAAGGGCGCGTACGAGAATGGTGTAACACATTTCCTAATGAATCCATTCACTCTTTCGAACACCTCATCATAGAGTTGTTCCGTGCCTTTGATATGTATGATTGTAGAACTCTATGAAAGAAACTTTTGAATTTTCAAAAAGCATATGATGAAACTATCCATGATTTTCATGATCATTTTATTCATTTTTGGTTTGAATTTCCAGAAGATGATGTTGATTGGTATTTCTTGGTAGAAAAAATCTTATATCCTATTCACATTTTAGATAATCCGCATGAGCTCGAATCTTTCAAACCTCTCCCAACATACCTCGATATTAGGGCTTCTAAATATGTGACAAATGAGGTTGTTGTTCCAAGTGAACCTATGCCCCCTTCTCATCAAACAACTCCAATTTCGTAGGTTGAGGTGGTAGAATTTGAGAATTCATTTGCTGATCTACCACCATTTTCTCCCACCCCACATACACAAAATTTCAGCGCAGGTGTGGATTGTGAATCTGATGATTACGATGAAGTGTTATCTCGTCATCCTCCATCCTTTGGTTCCTTTGATCCTTCGAATTGTGATTTGTTTTGTTCACCTGTTTTGAATCCTTCTTTTAATGTTAATGAGGATCAAGTTTTGGATGGAGTTAGTGTGTAGCAACCAACCTGCGATATCATTTACGATTATTATGTGTGGGAGCCCATAGTTGAACAAGAATTTGAGATGAATGATGATTCTTCTCTTTCCGCATGTCTCCCTCATTATCCTAACATCTTCCATGGTCCTATCATCCCTGTCAAATCTTCTAAAGAATCGATTTCTGATCATTCTCAGAACACATGGGATGTCAGTTTTTCATCCGAATTTGAAGAGGACAAATATGTTTTTCATGATCTTTCGAATCTATCATCTCATATTTCTAGAAATATAGAGGGTGTACTTTCTAGTTCTCCATCATCCCCTCTTTACGATTTGTTAGATCACAAGGATGCCTCTGTCTGTAATCTTGAACTTTTCGATCATGGTTATCGTGATATTTTAATTGATTCATTTGATCATGATTCTAATTTTTCCATTGTCGATCTTTCTAAGCCACCATTCTTCAATGATCCATCTTCTAGTGAATTGGAACTTCCCCAAGCTATCAAGCCACTTCAACTCGAGTTGATGGTTATGTCAGGTTCTCGTAGTCTTGAGGTTAGTTCCACTTCCGATAAAAAATGTGTTGAATATTTCCAGGCTACTTATGACTCTGTCACACACATTGAAAATCAATCTGTTTTACAATTTTAGCATCATCCATCTGTATCGCACGATCCTAATGCTCAATCATTATAGGAGTCATATGTGGAGAGCACGGTTGCACTTATTTCTTTATGTTCGCCCGTTTCCATAGTTCGAAAGTTTTTTCTTGCATGTCTTCATGTCGTAGTGTTTCTTTCTTTCTTTTTTGCACGTTCTTTCAAACTTCAAATGTTTTGGTTTGTACTTCCTTATCTCTTTTGTTTGTTGTTATGCTTGTATATATTTCTTGACATGCATTCCCTTGTGTACATAGGCTAGCCAAGGCATTGGTGGCTGCATTGGAAGTATCATTTCACATAAGTCTGGCCTATTCATTATTATTTTAGGAGTAGGAGTAGTTGTTTGATTTTCTTGTTTGTTTCTTTGATTTGTTTTCTTTTACTTTCCACTCCGTTTATATCCTTTTCTTCTATTTGTTTTCTTTCAGTCATAGGATAGCTTCCACCTGAGACCATGTTTGGATTCTCAAACAAGCTTGACGAAATCCAAGAGGAAGTTGTACTGCTACCAACACTTGGTTATCTGTCTATTCCCTCTCTTTATGTGAATCTTTCGTTTCTTTTAGTCGATGATACTCTAATGGAAAATACATTCCTTCAGAGAAATTCATAGTGAAATCATGATGCTTCCACTTTTAACTAGTACCGCCTACTCTAATCGGTCCTCTATTTTTCAATTAATCCTTGTCAACTAAGTTGAGTAAAGTAAGGAATGGGAGGAAAATATTAACAAGTATGTCAGAGGTGTATACAAATATCCTTCTCCGAAGGGACAACCTCTTCTTCTCTCAATAAGTCAGGATCCACCTTCTGCCCCATGAAATAAATAAGTGCCCATGAATAGCTCTTATAAAAAATGAAAAAATGAAATAAAGGGTGAAAGAAGAGAAAGGATTCCTGTGTAGAGAGGTGAAGAAAGCAAATCCACCGGGGCACTGTCTAAACTCGCTAGCAGTGGAGCAATGCTTGTGTCCCTGAAGTGACTCCTTCAGGGTACTGTCCCGGCCTACTGGAAATGGAGCAACACCAAGGATGAAAACTATGACTTTGACATTTTATTTTACTTGTGCATTTATATAATCCTCATCCCCAATTGAAACAACTTAGTCTAACTTGGATTGGTATGTGTGTTGCCGATGAAGAGAATAGTAGGGAATATATCATTAACTCAAGCTAATTGAAGAAGCTGTGACAATTGATGAACTGAATAATAGTTCGAGAAGAGTTAGAAATATTTTTCATGAGACAAGATCCATATAAAGAGCTATATTTATACTAGTGTGTCGCCAATGTTGTAGCATCTACAAGCACCCTCCAAAAATTCGCCTATGCTTTGATTTTGGAGCCTTCCTTCCTATCCATAAGAGCTTATCTTGCATTGATTCAAGTATTCATGTTATGAATGAGACTTATATTTTTAATTTGTTCTTGTGCTTGCCTGTTTCCACACTTAACTCATATTTCTAAGTCACAAGTTGATCTCTCAAATTGGTCTCACAGCAGTTCTAGGCTTGCCTCCAGAAATTGCGCAATCCTTGAGGGAAAGCAACCTTAATGATTGGAATTGTGCAGTTTAGACTGGCATCCAACCTTGAGCTCAGAAACTTCACAATCATGGAAGGTAGCCTAACAATAAGCCCAAAAAATACACAATCCCTCACTAAGCTCAGAAACTGCGCAGTGCACTAAGCTAGAAAATTTCCTAGTTCCCCAGAATTGCGTAGTTTTTCCCAACAGTGTGCATGGCAAGTTTCCCTAAAAAAAGAAAAAAATAAAAAATAAAAAAATCATCCCTAAAAAATATGGATCTATTATTAGTATCCCAAAGGAGACACTTTTTCTATTTTTAGAAACTTCCACCAAGTGTCAATATTTCCTTAATTTTAGGCATGTGCATCATGAACCCTAATTCGTTCAAATCTATTTAATCGACACCTCTAGATCTCATTTGAACATTTGATATTGGAGATATAGCATTCCCAAGGAGATCAAGGAACCTTCGATGCGATCGTTGTCACTTTTCCAGGCGAGTTTCACTTTTACAATCTTTTGTTGTTTTTTTGTCGTTTTTGTCTTTTCGCTTGTGTTAGTGTTGTTTTGTTTATTTATCTTCATGGTTGTTGGTGTTTCAAATTATTTTAACTTTTAGAAGTGTTGTTCTAAGTTTTCATTTTCCTTTCACAAGTGTCACATTGGTTTCATTTTTTTGCACTGATGGTCTCCATTGTGGTGACTCTCCTCATATACTTGACTTTCCTTCTGTTTGATCAGTTTATGCACTTGATCTACATTGATTTACTCATACTTAGTCAAATTTTCACTCAAGATCACATCATCATTCAAATTACAGAATTTTGAGGTCTAAAATTGGCCTCCTAAGAAAAATGTACAACCAAAATAAACTTTATAAGAACCAATAGAATTCAAGATGATGATGTCAACCATGGGGGATGATTCACCATTTTTCGAGTAAAAAAGTAAAAAGATTAAAAAATAGTAAAATAATAAGACTACTTTTTCAACTTATATCCCTAAGTTTTTACTCAAATTTCTAGCAGGAGTATTTGTTGGATGAAAAATTTAGTTCCTCATCGAAGAAGTACCCATCTTGCATACTTTCAATGGACCCTGCTACACGAAAAATGAGAAACACATGAAAAACGTGATTGCAATGAATTTTTTCATGTATTTCTCATTTTTCATGTAGCAGGGTCCATCGAAAGTATGAAACATGAGTACTCCTTGGATGAGGAATCAAATTCTGCATCCAACGAGTGTTTCCACTCGAAATTTGAGTAAACCCATAGGGAGATAAGTTGAAAAAATAGTTTTTTCTTTTTTCCCTGTAAAATTTGATGATGTAATCTAATATTATTTTATTATTTCCACTATTATTTTATAATTTCCTTAGGAGACCCATTTTAGACCTAAAAATTCCCGTAATGCTTCTGCTCATTTTTCACACTTCCATTGGGCATATCTGCACTTTCTTTGCCATATGTTGCCTTGCCCAATTGGGCAATACATAGTCCTAAGGCTCAAGTCGAGAGATTGGCCTCGTTAAGTGTGTAGTGCGCAATATAGGATGGCCTAATTGTGCATTGCATAGTTCCAGGGCTTAGGTTGTTACCTTAGCCACTGAGATTGTGTAAAGTGCAATCTCTCCCAGCCTCTGCCCAGGCTAAACTATGCATTGCGTAGTCTAAAGCCTCAAGCTTCACCCTTGGCTATTGGGACTACACAATGCACAATCACCACAACCAGTCTCCTTTTATTGTTGATGAAAATTGTCTAATCCCTCATATTATTTGCTTAGTTTGCTGCTTGATCATGCTATGAAGTTAGATTTTCTAAAGCTAATGTTTGCTTGCCATGAGTGTCCTTTTTTTTCCCACAGGTACCACACTTGTGAAGCACTTTTCTCCAGCGTTACCATGGCACCAAAGAGAGCTACTTCAAAAGAGACCATTGAAAGAAGTACTAAGAAAGCGATTGAGAAAACACCAATAGACTTGCAAGTGTATGCAAACACTCAAATGTTTATAGAAAAGGGTCAACATTAACATGGCAACAAATTAATGAAGCTCTTTCAGCAAATAGTTTTGAGGCAGATCTAGAGGATCGACATGTTTATCTTAGTATCTGACAGTCATGACCATAGAAGGTTGCATGCATATATCTAGCCTTCCCATGTGCAGATGTCATCAACTACATTGTTTCACACATTGATGAGAAGACCACGACATTGAGCAGTGGCAGTGGATAGAAGCTTGCTACCTTTCAAGCATAATATTATCAATGCATGTATCACTTGCCCGATCCAGTGAAGATCATGGACTCATTTTTCTATGCCACCAACAACTATGAGAATACAAGAGATATTGTTAAAGGCTAGGTGAAAGAGCCATTGAAGTTTCGACATACACCCACCCATTCATACAAGACAAATTCCCTCGGGAAGGCCTACTAGCTCTTGGTTATCTTAGCTTGCAAGATCCATGGTTAGCAGAGTACAGAGACCTTTCCTGAAGGGTGGGAAGCCTTATTGAATGAGGTTGTGAATGAGGGGAAGCCATTCAATTGGTCAAATATTTTGGCTTGATAGTTGATATCCCATGTATCACATGCCCAGAGTCCTCCAGATTGTGAGAAAACCAAGTTTTATATGTTTGCATATTTACTGGATGCAATCTGTGCACACCATTAGTTTCCTGGCATGAACTGGACATGGACACCATGATAAAATACCATGCTTATCTATTGAAAAATTCTTTCGGATTGTAGTCAGCGAGGAGTAATGGAAAAACTAGCTGACCACTTCATCATCCCACTTTACAAGCTCATCTTTGAAGAAGATCCACCTTGCATGTCACGAGGAGCAATGGAGGCAATAACAGAGATCACAAATTGGTATGCCTCACCAGGTGGCACCTTCTTTAGAGTGTTCGACGGAGAGAACCCTTCACATGTTTTACCAAGGTATCCCATCGACAAGCTTGTCATGCAAAAGGTTTCATATCATCTCGCCACAAGGTTGTCAGCATCTTTGCATAGGAAGAAGAAACCACCATGGCCCACTCTTCCTCTCCAAAATGGATTATACGAGATAAAGAACTTGAAATTTTCAAATACTAAGGGAAAGGAGATAGTGAGGTTTGAATTCGATACTCGAGAGTTTAATTCATATGATCCCCATAGTATTTTCAAATACTACTGTGTGAGAATTCAATTTCAGTGGATCAATGAGGCATTTCATTGGCCAAAGGAGGATCCATGGAGGAATCACTACAATTCCTCCAAACTCCGTGAGCCAGTCAATTTAGTAGGGAATTCACAGGCTACTCCATAGAGGGCAGCAACTTTAGAAGAAACAATAGTAGAAGGCAACAATCCCATGTAGGACAAGGGAAAGAGAAATATTACTAATAGTCCACGTGGAGAAAAAAAATCTGCAAGATGAAAGCAGATCCTATTGTCATGAAAGCAGCTTTAATAGCAGAAGCAAAGAGGAAGTAGAGAATACAGAGAGTAGAGCATAGAAAGAATAAAAAGTAGAGGTTGCAAGAATTCGAACATAAATTGAAGGAAGAACGAGAGCAAAGGAGGAGATAAAAAGAAGAAAAGTAGAAGCAGGAAGAAGAAAGGCAAGGTGCAATGGCAGAAGAAACAACGCTGATACAAGTTGAAGATAAAGAAAAAAACCAACCAACAGCTGAGGAGGAGGGTGAACAGATTTAGGATTGAGAGCTTTCTTAGTAGATTGAGCACTTGATTGAAGTTACAGACATGGAGATGGACCAGGAGCCACAGAATGAATATGTTGATCTGATGCCAAGTGCACCACAAATCACTGCTCAGTCTCCACCACCTCCAATAGTAGAGCCAACCCTAAGCAAGGAAGGGGATGTTGTTCCTCTTGACAATGATACAATAATGGATGTGTACAATCTATCATTTGATGAGTTTCAAAAGAAGATATTTCAAACACGGAGAAATAATTTTCCAGATGATCACACATCTCATGCATTCATTAGAGAAAGGGTGATAGTGGCAGACACCAGGAAGAATCCAAATTCCATTGCCAAAGCCAACTTGGACTTTGCAGGTGCAATAAGATCAAACATTTAGTATTTGACAACTGATAATGAGCAATTGACACAACATTTGCAGGCTGCCAGGAAAGAGGCAGAACAACTCCACACAACAACACAAAATGTAGTTTCCGCACAGGTCTACCTTGAGGAGATGAGAGCAACGATACCTGCTGAAGTATCAACACTTGGAGAAACCATGTGGAACATCTATGAGGATTTTGTGATTGTACATATAGAAGTTGTTTGTTTTCATGGCCTACAACAACAGACTAAATATTTTTTTTAAACTCTCAAAAACATACAAGCTTCCATTACCTATGTGTAAGAATGGACATTGCAATACAAAGGGGCACCACTTGACTTAGTGATGAAAATGAAGCCACAGGCAGAGCTGGAGAGAGTGAGAGTTCGGATGTTGATTTAGAAAAAAACAAGTATCTCACCTCATTTATTGGTAGAATTATGGCTTCATATGTACAATTGTTCAGTAGTTTGGATGTATTGTTGAAAACACACAAGGTCCCATTAGTTGGTTCGCTCACCAAAGCCAAAGCCAAGAACTAAGTCCGTAAGGAGATTGAAGAGTACTTGGAGAAACTGAGATAGATTGCCACCAAGGAAGATTTGGAGCTAAATAGACAGAACATGCATAACTACATCTGTGGTCTCGTCCAAATTAGAAAAATGTTGCTCATGCTTAAGAACGAATTGGAAACTGGTTCCAAGTCATTGTACCCGGATGACATGGAGCCTAGAGTTCGCTTCCAACTAGACACCATCATGAAGTTTGGGGATTTCATCACATTGTACCAAGCTTGTCACCAATATGTTACTGAGAAGCATAAAGTGGAATCTGTTGAGCTAGAGTTTTCCCAAACTCAAGCATCATAGTATTTTGTCTTTTTAGGCTGTCAAGTTTTCTCTACCCTATTTTTTCTTATATGTTTACAAGTGTAAATGTAATATTATTTGTAATTATTTTGTAAAGTTAAATTCCAAGTCTCAATATTGGAATGTGAAGAGTCATGATGTAATGTAATTACTCATTTGAAAGAAGTTGAAGAGTCATGAGGGTAGTCCAAAGGTCACAAAGGGGAGTTGAAGAGTCACCCCCTCTTGTTATAAATAGAACCTCATAACTCATGTAAGGGGCTTTTGGGAGTCAAGATTTTGGCTAGGCTTAGGCTTAGAAGGAGCTTGGGAGTACTTTTAAGAGCCTTGGCTTCCCTGTAGCGTAGAGTGAGTATACTTCTTTGGAGGAGCAAGTGTTCTTGACTTTAATGTTCGACTATTGGGGCTAGTGGTTTGTTAATGGTGTATGTATGAATGGAACTTTCACTTATAATAAAATTCAGAGCAACCAAACTTTCATGCATATGTTCTGAATATAGTAAGACTATTTTTGTTGTATTTGTAATGTATGTTATTTAACTTATGCTTATGCTTATGAACTATTTCGTTTGCATTTGTATGAATCTTGTTGAATTCGTGTTGTTGTATTAACTCGTCACCTTAACTTGTGGACTATTCTGCATTTTAGCTTGTGATGTCATTATGTTTGTGTGTTCCTTTCAAGATGTGTACTATGACAAGCTTGCAAGGGGCACACTTCCTTTTCCCTTCTTGTATTGGAACCTTCATGCATCACACTTGACTTTCCGCAAGGTCACACACTTACTCTCACCCAAAGTTACTATACTTTACTCTGCACATTTTCGTAGTCAAGGCATAGCATTACCACCCACTGCTGGAACCCCTACTCCAAATGGTGTGAGGTCTAGTTAAGACTTCATATCGGGGAGATCCCTTGAATGTTGGTGGGTCCAACAATCAACAAAGTCCAAAATAGATTTATGGACCTAATATTCTCTAACATGCCTTCTATGCTTAGAAAAATGTTGTCCGTGAATAATAAATGTGAAATCTCTACATAATCATAAAAGAAAAATCCCTTGATGTCACTGGAGGATTTGTGTGATTTCAGTAGCTTGTTGAGGGCTTCAGTAACAAATAGAAAAAGTAATGGGGAAATAGGATATCCTTGGTGGAGCCCTCTTGAAGAATTGAAAATTATATAAGGAGCCCCATTTATATGGGAAACAAAGGAGACATATTGTAGGCAATCCATAATCTAGTTAACAACAACAAGAGCCTATTAGAAATACTGAGAGAGTGGGTGATTAATATTTATTTTGAAATTGTTATTTTTATTCTAATGAAGATCACTAACAAAACAAAAAATGTATAACAAAATGACAACTCCATTAATAAGAACAATGGGGAATCCAATCCTCTTTTACAATAATCAAATTCCAATTTGTACAATAATTCTTCAGGGCTCCAACCCTAGATGAAGACTCCAATATTCAATTCAACTAGGCTCCAAACTATTCTTCAACAAACACCAACTGGGTCTACTTGAGGAATCCAATCCTCTAGGGCTCTAACCCTCTCCTCTGGTTTAGGACCCAAACTAGTCTTCTTAAGGACTCCAATCCTCTAAGGCTCCAACCCTCTGCTCTAGCTTAGGCTCCAACTTGGTCTTCTTGAAGAATCAAATCCTCTAGAGCTCCAATCCTTTGCTTCTATACTTCAAGGTGGGTTTAATATTTCTTCAAGGCTTCCAATATCTTCTATAAAAATTCATTCCAAGATCTACTTCAAAAAATCTACAAAATTCTCTAGTGGCTAGTCCAGCAAGGTCATCCTGAACATGGCTCAGTATCTATCTCCAAAAATATTCATACATGCACAAACAATCTTCTTCAACCACTACTTCATCAGGGTTTCAACAATGCCGCTTCAAGGGATGAAATCAATGGTTCTCCAAGATTAAATACACAAGACTTCAAGTCAATACAAAGGGATTTTAGTAAGACCGTTGCAAATGGCCTTCATAAGCTGCTCCAATAAAGACTTCAAGAACGACTTCCAAAGGATACTTTAATAAGGACTTCAAGATTCTCCAAACAAGTCTTCAATTTTGTCTCTAATAGAGCTTCAACAAGTCTTCAAGAGTAGCTCCAAAGGATCTCCAAGATTGCTATGGAAGCCTGTTTCACAAGGGATTTAAAATTCTTAAATCGTTCATAGGTCCAAGTCTCCACTGTTCAAGTTTGAGATTACCAAGCCAAAATCCATAGATTTTTCATCCTCAAACTGAAGTATTTTCTTCTCCACAGGTGTAGGTCTTCCACTATAAGATCGAGACTTTTCTCCTTTCTATAGGGCCAAAATAATGGTGTTTTGAAGGTTTTCCCACAAAGATAGATAAGTCACAAAGCTCATGTTCTAAATTCTTTTTAAATTCAAGCCTCCGTAGTCAACAATCCTTAGTTCCTCTTTCACAATGCCATAAGTAAGTGCCACAAGTCTGAGTTATTACAAGATTGAATATTTTATAATGTCATAGATTCAAACTGATGAGACTGTTGATTGAAATTTTGTTGCCACAAGTTTGAAGAATTTATTCACAAGTGTATGCTTCTTTCCCACAAATCTGATTCCTTATAGACTACTCAAATGTCAAGAAATAATCCTTTATAGGTCCGAAAATGTCATAAAATATATGACACAAAACCCAACTTTTCCTCAAATCTGGATTGTGTACATTGCTATAGCTTGTGTTGTCTAGTTCGGGCTTATAACAAACCTTTTTAGTTCTCTCCAAATGCTCCCAAAGTCATCCTACAGTTGTAGCCTTCCCTATTCTATGGATATGGAACTTTTGGTCACCAAAATAGGGCTCTCGCCCCCCTTGAATCAACCTAACTCAAGCTCAGACTACCTGTAATCTGATTAGAATTCCTATAGTCCCCACAATAGAGAGAAACATGCCACAAAACCTTACCAAAATCAACCTTGAATTTATCCTTTCGCCTCCTCCTACTTTCTCCTATAATCAACCTTCCAAACAATCATGAAATGTCACAAAAATGTGCTCCTTTCTTCTTTGCTGGGGTCCCTTAGATCCGCGACCTGCTTAGATCTGAATCCTTTTTTTTTGTAGTTTCTTGACCAAATCGGTGGCTTAGAATGACGAGTTTAGTTTGGTATTTATAATTGTTTGTGCATATGAACATACATATCTCTTTGGGAAGTGGGGCCCACTCTAATCGGCTAGCAGACCTTACCCTTTTTCAACATACTTAAATTTCAAAAATTAATATCTCCACGACGATAAGGAATTATAGGGCAAGTAGACACTCATTAGAAAGGTCTTGAATCCCTCTTCAAGCTGGTTAAAGAGGCATTTCAAGGTATTAATTTTTTTGTTAAGAATAAATTTTTCTTTTGTGACAACCTTTAGAATTTTATGACAATCCTTAGGATTTCATAACATGGCCTTCTAACAGGCTCCTTCTTATGATTAGGGCATCTTCATTATGGACCTAGGGTGTTAGGTTCCTATAATACTAGTATATCCCCTTATTATTATTGTTAGTGTAGACCCCTTATTTTTATTTTTGTGCCCATGTAGTCCCCATATTGTTATTATTGTGCCCCATAGAATACCACTATTGTTATTGTTTTGCCCTTACATTATTATTGTTATGTAGGCTCTGATTATATTGTGACCCTTTAGATTCCTCTATACATAAAGGAGTTTTTTTCATTTGAATCATCCAAGAATTATTCATTTATGTAATGTAAAGGATTTTTCCCCCTCAAAGAGGATAATTTTTAAGTCGTTGATCTATTTATTTGTGAGTTGGTTGCATAACATTTGGTATTAGAGCTTTGGATTTTAGGGTTTCGCTGCTTCAAACAAGTCATCGTGGAATTTTCACTATAACTTTATTTATACGGAGCTTCAGAATCTGAAATTTCAACCACATGGACCAGAAATCTTGGTGAAATTTGTATATGAATTTAAGATCTTTTATTGCTATATTTTTGGAGATATAATCCGAGGAAGTTAAGGTTTGTGCAGGCTCCAAAATTCCATCTCAAATAGGAGACCTAGGGAAAATATTCATAACTTTCTCTCTGATCATTGGATTTAAATTTTGTAAAAAGTGACGTAAAGAGGACAAAATTTAGTTTTTGGGTATCGTTTTCAGGGCCGAAGGTCGAAATAGTGACACATGGAACTCCATACAATTTCTCTTTACTAAACCAGTCTATAATCAGGACATTGTGGGAGATTGGACATAAAATTTTCTTGAAGAATCAAATATTGGTCTGACTTTGTTGGGTTGGAAAGAATACTCATAGGGATACTATAGAACAAAATTTCAGATCTTGGAGATTCACAATTACAGAGATACAACAACCGCAATATCTAGCTCCCAAAAAGAAAGAAAAAGGTGTGTGTTTTTAAAATTTTGCATAACTTTTGTTTGAAAAATCAGTTTGAAGTGAATAAAAGGGCATAGTGAAGCATAAATATAATTGTTTTATTCCAAAATGACTCGAAGAAAGAAAATTGAAACACCTAGTAAGAAACTATAAATCTCTAATATGGCACATGAAGAAGAGGAAGAAATGCAACTTGATATATCAGAATTACGAGACCAAGTGCAACAAATTTTGTTTCTACAAAGAGTAACCAAAAATGAAATGGAAGCTAAGATGGATGGCTTGAAGAATAGTTTAAAATCATACATGGAAGATTTGAAGGATGGCATGAAAGCTAATATGGATGGTATAAAAGCAAAAATTAAAGGCACCATGGAATATTTGAAGAATGGTTTAAAAGCATAAATGGAAGGTTTGAAGGAAGGTTTGACAAAGTTGCTACAATAAATGCTTCCTAATGGAGAAAATGTATTAGATGAAACTCAAGATGAGAAAAAAATAAATTTTAATCATGATTTCATAGACTCTAATTTTGGATTGAAGACTCACCATATTCTAAAGATCTAGTAACATGGATACTACAAATGGAGCAATATTTTGATCTCCATAATGTGAAAAACACACAAAAGTACGCATTGCAACTTTATATTTAGAACCCAATCAATTTGTATGGTATTGATGGCTTTGTTCTCGTAAATCACTTGTCACTTGGTGAGTTTTTACGGAGGAAATGATAGCACATTATGAGGATACAAAGAGCAACACCTTCTTTAGCCAATTGATAAATCTCAAACAAAAGGGTTCAATGGCTAAGCACATTGAGGACTTCCAAAAATTGAATATAAGGATAAATGATATTCCATAGGAGCATATGATTGATATCTTCATAGGGAATTTAAAGGATAACATCCAACATGAAGTTCGCCTTTGGGAACCTAATTCATTGGAGAAGGAATTAAGGTTGGAAAGAAAAATTGAAATCAAAATTATGGAAACAAGGAATCCTACCACTCACAACTATAAATATGGAAGTGTTGTTGCTCCTGGCCTTCCACAACCTACAAGGTTGACACCACAATAATTGGAAGGAAAAAGAGTAAAAGGGCTTTGCTACAGTTGTGATAGAAAATACACTAAAGGTCATAAGTGTGCTGAGAAGAAATTATTTTACATAGATTGTGAAGAGGAGGAAGAAAAGGAACAAGAAAATTCAAAAGAAGAGGATATACACCATAACCAACCCTAGAGAAAGAAGAAATGAATCTGACCATATCTTGTAATGCATTGGAAAGAATTACCACTCCTCGAACTCTCAAGATTTAAGGACACAACAAGAAGAAAAATGTGATAGTGTTGATTGATTCAGGTAGTACCCATAATTTTATTCATTATAAGATAGCCAAGGAATTGAATTGATTTCTATACCCAATACCAGAGTGCCAAGTGATGCTTACAAACAGAGGAACTATAAATTTATCTAGAAAGTGCCATAATATCAAGCTAACCATGGGGGAATATGTATTTAATAGTCCAATTCTCTCCATTCCAATGGGTGGTGCTAATGTTGTACTAGGATTCCAATTGTTAAAATCTTTGGGTATGATAGCTTTTAATTTTCAACAAATTTTCTTGAATTATTTTTGGGAAGGAAAGGAAGTTGAATTAAGGGGTATCACAGAGAAACCAAGAAAGATAATCAACTCTAATGGCATGAAAAATCTTCTAAAGAAAGAACAACGAGGCATAATTTCACAATTATGCTCACTAGAGATTCAAACATTGAAATAATGTATTTCTCCAAATCTACAAAAAGTCTTGGAAAATCATTCAAAGATATTTGATACTTCCAAATACCTCCCACCTATCTGTGATTATGATCATTCTATGCATTTGATTCCAGGAAGTGTTCCTCCAAACATCAGGCCTTATAGATATCACTATGCCCAAAAGAGTGAACTTGAATGTATGGTTTCAGAAATGCTAGAGGCCAGTATAATTCAACCTAGTCAAAGTTCTTTTTTTGGCTTCAATAGTATTGTTGCACAAGAAAGATGGATCATGGCACTTATGTTCGGACTATAGGGAGCTCAACAAGCTCACTATTAAAGATAAACTTCCCATTCCTGTCATTGATGAATTATTGGATGAATTACATGGAGCAATTTACTTCACCAAGTTGGATATTCATTCAGGATATCATCAAATTAGAATGAAGACTGAAGACATTTATAAAACAACATTTAGAACTCATGAGGGTCATTATGAATTTTTGGTTATGCCTTTTGGCCTTACCAATGCACCTTCTACATTTCAAGGTTTGATCAATTCCATTTTCAAACCCTTCCTTATTTGTGTTAGTATTTTTTGATGATATGTCAATCTACAACAAGTCTTGAAAGGATCATGTTCAAAATCTTGAGAGGATACTCAAACTATTATTATATGAAAAAAATTCAAATGTTTCTTTGGAGTATAAGAGGTGGAATATCTGGGTCATATTGTATCTCATGAGGGTGTTAAGGTAGACCCTAAAAAAATTAAATTCATTAAGGAATGGAAAATCCCAACAACCATAAAAAAATCTGTGAGCATTTCTCGGGTTGAAACAGTATTATCGCAAGTTTTTTAAGAATTGTGGGAGAATAGCAACACCCTTAGAAAAATTACTAAAGAAAGATGCATTTTCATGGACTCTAGAAGAAACTAAGGCCTTTGAACATCTTAAAGAGGCAATATACCAAGCACCGGTCTTAGCTATGCCAAACTTCACAAAAACCTTTATAGTGGAATGTGATGCCTCAGGAAATGATATTGGTGTTATTTTAATGCAAGAAGGAAGACCCATTGCTTTTGAAAGTCATCCATTCAAAGGAAAGTATTCGCACAAACCCATTTATGAGAAGGAAATGTTGGCAATACTACATGCACTAAAGCAATGGCGAAATTACCTAATGGGAAGACACTTCAAGGGAAAAATTACAAATCATGATAGTCTTAAGTATTTTTTGGAACAAATATTATCTTTAGAAGAGCAACAAAAATGGGTCACAAAAATGTTGGGTTATGAATTTGAAGTCATCTACAAAAATGGGAAGAAAAATATTGTTGCAGATGCATTCTCAAGAAAGGATGAGGATGTGGAAGCATTGCTTTGTGCCATTTGTATTATCCAACCAGATTGGATAACTGAAACAAGGAATGAATGGAAGAATGATGAAGAAGTGTGGAAACTCATTCAAAAGTTGCAACAAGATCCCATTACAACTGATACATTTAGCTGGAAATAGGATTCATTATGGTACAAAGATCACTTATATATTTGTAATAATTCCCAACTCAAACAAAAGATTCTTTTGGAATTGCACACCTCTCCCTTAGGAGGGCACTCGGGATTTTTAAAAACTTATGACAGGGTCAAGAAGGAATTTTTTTGAGATGGCCTTAAATATGATATTCAAAAGTTTTTTGTGGAATGTTTGGTTTGCTAACAAAATAAAGTTGAGACAATTAAGACCCCGGGTCTATTACAACATTTATCCATTCTAAGTCAACGTTGGGGAGAGGTTTCAATGTATTTTATCATAGGTTTACCCAAGTCCGAAGGAAATACTATCATCATGGCAGTAATTGATAGACTTACCAAGTATGCACACTTTTGTGCATTATCTCTTCCATTTAAAGCCAATACAATTACTATTGCATTTATGGAAACCCAAATATTATTGTAAGCGACAGAGATCCCATTTTCACTGGAAATTTTGGGACACAATTATTTTCTTGTCTGGCTACTTAATTAGCTCATAGCTCATCTTATCATCCTTAATCTGATGGGAAAACTGAGATAGTCAACAAATGTTTGGAAGGATATCTTTGTTGCTTTGTATCTGATAAAAAAACACAATGGGTCAAGTGGTTACCTATGGCGGAATGGTGGTATACCACTTTCTTCCATAATGCAGCAAAAATGACCCCATTTATGGCACTTTATGGATATCATCCACCATCCATCACATCATCTTTAAGAGAAAATTATAAGGTTCAAGTAGTGTAAGATCACATCAAGCATCAATAACAAGTTCTCCAACTCTTAATGGATAACCTCCTTTTGGCGCATAATCGAATGAAACAACATGTAGATCAACATCACAACGAAATAAGTTTTGATGTAGGTGACTTGATATTTTTATGACTACAACCATACAAACAAATGTACCTCAAGCAAGATAAGAAGGATAATAAATTATCACCAAAGTACTATGGTCCTCACAAGGTGTTGCAAAAACATTGGTACTATGACATACAAATTGGAGCTTCCTGCATCTTCCTGAGTGCACCCAGTTTTCTAGGTTTCATGCTTAAAGAAGGTTATAGGTGACAAGCTCCCAGTTCAAACAATATTGCTAGAACTTGATGAGGAAGGAAAAATCATATTGGAACCTGAAGCAGTCATGGAAACAAGAACTCGAAAGTAATGAAATCGATCAATTCCAGAGTATCTCATCAAGTGGAATAAATTACCCGTTGAAGTTTCCACATGAAAGGTTGAAAGTTTTATATAGAAGCATCCATAACCACTCAAACTTTGAGGACAACACTTTTTTGAAGGAGAGGGGCATGTTAGGTACCTATAATACTAGTGTATCCCCTTATTGTTATTATTAGTGTAGCCCCCTTATTCTTATTATTATGCCCATGTAGTCCCCATGTTATTATTATTATTGTGCCCCATAGAAGCCCACTATTGTTATTGTTTTTCCCTTACATTATTATTGTTATGCAAGTTTTGATTATATTGTGACCCCTTATAATCCGATTTATAGAAAAGAGGTTTTGTCATTTGAATCATTCAAGAATTGTTCATTTATGTAATGTAAAGGAGGTTTCCCCCTCGAAGAGGATAATTTTTAAGTTGTTGATCTATGTATTTGTGAGTTGGTTGCATAACATAGGATATCGTGAATTTAAGTTTTGGAGCTCCATAATACATCATTATTTAACATACTTATGGATTTCATACCTCTAGGGATATGCCATCATCAATGACACCATTTATATAAAGTCTAGACATAATGTAGCTATGGTTTCAATGTAAGGTATTCAACAATGCTAGGGATTTTTCTAAGGTTCCTTAGGACATTAATTCAACTAGGAATTTTTCATGCACCTAGGGTTTGCATAGAGGGTTAGGATATCATCTAGTGCTAGGGTATCATTTAGATCTAGGGTTTCATCTATCTACATCATCTATGGCATGCTTCAACAATGTACCTAGGTTTCCATATTATTGACATTAATGACACTTTATCCAACAATACCCCCCTTTGTAATTGATAACAATACTCTCCCTCTTTCAATATTATCTCCCCCTTTGACATCAATGAAAACTTCATATTTTGCTTTGCCTGTCATTGTGTTTCTCCCCTATCTTTGCACTAGTCCTCCTAGTATTATTTGCTTCATTTGTCATTGTGCAGCTCCTCCTATCATTGTGCTGCTCCCCTTGACATCATGCCACTTCATTTTTGTCATAGATTTTATCCCCCAATCAATATGCATGATCTCTTAATAGGAATAATTTTGGCGAGAGATAATTTATGCCTATGATTCCCATATTTGACGAACATCATGGATTGGTGCATGTGTTCCTTTTCTTGTTCCACTTGCTTCCTTCTCCAAAACTTTATGAATATTTTTCCATGCTTGGTTGATGACTCTTTATATTGTATGGGAACCCAATTCAAGTTGCAATCACAAGCTATATGTCCAATATTATGGAATTTGAAGCATTCAATTATAAACTTGAATGATGGAGCATAATTTTTTTTTATGTACACATTGGAGTATCTTCCTGAAATTTTACTATTGGGGAACTAATGGATGTCTTTTTCATATGCCCTGCAACCCTTTTCCATGTGCCCAGAATTTGTACAAGAGTAACAATAACCAAAAAATATAGTTTGATACCTGAAATATGAGGATTGTCTTGATGCACTTTTGAATTTGTCTTTCCTTGATATCTTTGGTGATATTTATTATTGTTTGCATCTTATCTTATTAGAGGATAGGTTCTTCTAATGTTCTTCAGACTCCTTTCCTTATTTCTGCTAGAGTTGGGGGTACTAGCACAATTTTCAAGCTTTGACACATTCTTATTCTTCGATGCTTTAGGGTTTGTATCACTTTTACTAGAAAGACCGCCTACATATCCAAGACCATATTTTTCAAGTGGGGATATTTGATGACTTAGGATGTCATCCAAGACTTGAGAACTCTTTAGATTATTTTTCAGCTAATGAAATTATTTCCTTATAGAAATAATCTCTTCTTCATCTTGTCACAATCTTCATCTTTCTTTACCAGTTGAATCTCCATTTCTTGTTCTTCTATCTTTTCTTCCTCTAGTTGAACCTTTAGGGAGTTGAATTATTCAACATGTTGATCAATTTCTTCTTTCAAATGACTCAAGTCCTCAGATATTTGGTTGAGATGACTTGTCAAAATGCCTTCCCTATTCTTTCCTTCTTCTAGTTGAGTTGTTAAAGAACTGACCTATTCATTGTGTCTTTTCTCATTTTGATGTAATTCTACCTTAAGCTTGTTGATATCCTCATCTCTTTCTTGTACTTGATTCCTTAAAAGGAAAAATTCCTTCTTTGTCTTGTCAAGTTCATTATTAACATCTTGTACATGCTTTTTAAGTTCCTCATTTTCCCTTTTCAAATTAATTATTTCTTCTAGGACATCTACAAGCTTTGTCTTGAGATCTATTTCAATTTCTACTTCAGAGTTATCTTCATCATCATCCTCATTTATGAAATTGGTGCCTTCATCTTTGTTTTCAGTTGTCTTCTCTAGTTATATATTATCTTTGAGCTTTTTGGTATCATCCTCTTGATATGAGGTCATGGCCAACAATCCTTTTGAGTGAATATCTTTAAGATTTTCCTAAAGCTCTTTTGCTGATGAACATTTCTTCATTTTGACTTTTATCGGATCTGGTAAACTAATCAAGATTTCCTTTATTTATTTTGCATTATATTCCTTGGAATCTTCTTCCATAGTGGTTCTGGTAGCCACTGATACCCATACTTCAAGACCTTGAGCCATTAAAAAAAAAAAAAAAAAAAAATCATTCTACGTCTCCATGCCTCATAGTTTGCTTCATTGAACAACGAGCTTTGTTAGCCTAAGTTTCTTCTAATTTCTTGATTGGGGAGGAGAAATATTTAGAAAGTTTCAAGCCTCTCTTCCTTGACGTTTCCATTTGTGTTCTAAGGATCTATCTTATAGTTATTAGGCTGAGAATGAAGGTACTTACTCTGATACTAATTGTTCAAAATATTTGTGGGGGGGAGGGGAGGGTGAATCAATATTTATTTTATAATTGGTATTTTATGCAGTTCATATCACTTATACACAAAGGACAAAATGAAGAACAACTTTATTAATAATAACAATGAGGACTCCAATCCTCTTTTACAATAATAAAATTTCAATTTATACAATACTACTTGTGGGCATCCAACCCTAGATGAAGACTCCAATATTTAGTTCAACCAGGCTCCAACTTGTACTTCACCAAGGATGGACTTGCTCTACTTGAGAATTCCAATCCTCTAGGGATCCAACCCTCTCCTCAAACTTACGCTCCAACCTAGTCTTCTTGAGGACTCCAATCCGCTAGGGCTCCAACCCTCTGCTCTGACTCAGGCTCCAACCTAGTCTTATTGAGGACTCCAATCATCTAGGGCTCCAATCCTCTACTTCCATACATCAAGGTGGTTTTAATATTTCTTAAAGAATTCCAATATCTTTTGCAACAAGTCCTTCCAAGATCTACTTTAGCATTTCTCCAAAATTCTCCTGGGGCTAGTCCATCAAGGTCATCTTCAACATGGCTCAATATATGTCTCAAACACTCTTCATACCTATGGAAACAATCTTCTTTAACCACTACTTCATTAGGGCTTCAACACTGCTGCTCCTAAATTAACTACAAAAGTCCTCAAGTCATCGCAAAGGGTTTTCAATAAGACTTCATGGCCTTCAAAAGTTGCTCCAACAAATACTTCAACAACTACTTCCAAAGACTAATTCAACAAGCACTTCAAGATGATCCAAATAAGTCTTCAATGTTGTCTATAATAGGGCTTCAACAAGTCTTCAAGAGTAGCTCCAAAGGATCTCCAATATTTTTATGGAAGGTTGCTTCACAAGGGACTTGAACTTCTTAGCTAATTCACTGGTCTAAGCCTCCACTGTTTAGGTTTGAGACTACCAAGCCAAAATTCATAGATTTTTCATCCTCAAACTAAAGTATTTTCTACTCCACAGGTCAAGGTCTTCCACTACAGGACCGAGACTTTTCTCCTTTCTGTAAGGCCAAAATAACAATGTTTTGAAGGTTTGCACACAAAGATACATAGGTCGCAAATTTTAGGTCCTAAATCCTTCTTAAATATGAGCCTTCACAGTCAACAATATTTAGTTCCTCCTTCATAATGCCACAGGTCCAAATCACATATTTAATTGCTACAAGTTTGAATCATTACAAGACTGAATTTTTTATAATGTCATAGGTTCGAACTTATGAGACTGCTGATTAGGATTTTGGTTCCATAGGTTTAAAAAATTTATTCACAAGTGTATGCTTCTTTCCCACAAATGTGATTTATTAAAGACTTCTCAAATGTCAAGAACTAATTCTTCATAGGTCTAAAAATGTCATAAAATATATGGCACGAAACCAAACTTTTCCTCAAATATGGATTGTTTTACACTACATTAGCTTCTACTATCTCGTATGGGCTTATAACAGACCTTGTTAGATCTCTCCAAATGCTCCCAAAGTCCTACTGCAACTGCGGCCTTCCCTCATGGATCTAAAACTTATGGTCAACAAAACATGGCTCTTAGCCCTCTTGAATAAACCCAACTTAAGCTTAGACTACTTGCAATCTAATCAAAATTCCTACGCCCCCCACAACAGAGAGAAATATGCCACATACCTTTACCAAAATATTCCATACTTTCTCCTTAGCCTCGCCTCTCTAAAAAGTCATGGAATGTTAGAAAATGTGCTCCTTTTCTCCTTTGTTGGGGTCCCTTAACTCTGCGGCTTGCTCATATCCAAGTCCTTTTTTTTGTACTTTCTTAACCGAATTTTAGGCTTAGAATGATGAGTTTAGTTTGGTATTTATAACTTGTTGTGTATATGAATAGACGTGTCTCTTGGGGAAGTGGGGTTGACTCTAGTTGGCTATCAGGCCTTACCCTTTTTCAACATACTTGAATTTCAAAAATTAATATCTCCAAAATGACAAGGAATTAGATGGAAAGTGGAGTCTCATTAGAAAGGCCTTGAATCCCTATTTAAGATGGTGAAAGAGAAATTTCAAGGTATTAATTCTATTGTTAAGAATACATTTTTATTTTGTTACAGCCTTTAGAATTTTATGACAATCCTTATGATTTCATAGCATGGTCTTATAAAGAGCGCCTTATTATGATTAAGGCATCACTATTATGGACCTAGGGTATAATAAATATTAAGTTTTGGAACTCCATCATCCATCATTCTTTAATAGACTTAACGCTTCCATACATCTAGGGATATGCCATCATCAATGACACCAATTATATGGAGGCTAGACATCATATAACTAGGGTTTCAATGCAAGGTATTCAACAATGTTAGGGATTTTTCTAAGTTTCCTTAGGACATTACTTCAAATAGGGATTTTCCATGCACCTAGGGTCTGCATAGACGGTTAGGGTATCATCTAGTTCTAGGGTATCATATAGAGCTAAGGTTTCATCTAGACTACTTCATATAGGGAATTCTTCAACAACACACCTAGTTTTCCATCTTATTGACATCAATGACAACTTTATCCAATAGAGACATGCCCATATGGATAAGGAGAAGCCATAGAAATGTCCAATCAATGTTGTAAAAATCTTCAGAAAGGTTTAGTTTGAGGAGGAAAGGTCCACTTTTTGATGTTTTAATATGGTGCAAGACTTCCTAAGTGACTACTTTTGCATACTAAATTTTTTTATTTTGTTATAACCGAAATTTTTCTAGAGAGATTTAGGAGCTTAGGATGGGCTTAGGCTTGTGAGCTATGATCTACAATATTAAGTTGTAGAGGACATTGCAATAGGTGATGGGGCGATAGTCTGCACTTTTCCATTGTATATTTTAGGAATAAGGCACAAAAAGGTGACATTAATTGAACCTAGAACCTTACCCTTGTCTTTGGATTCCTTTACGTCTTTTAGGAGATTTTACTTTAGGAGGTTGTGAAAGCCTAAGTAAAATTCCATAGGGAATCCATCTAGTTTGGGACTTTTATATTTTTTATGGATTTAAGCATTATTAGAATTTATGCTTCTATCACTTCTTTTGTTAGGAAAGTGTTCATTTATTTTGAGATAGAAGTGGGGAAGAGCCATATCACCTGGATTATGTCTTATATGGTACGCCTAGGGGGAGCCTGGTAGAGGGAATGAAAGTAGCACACCCTTGCCTTACCTTTCTCCTCAGAGAGATATAGGGGGGATCCATCCTCAGATGTAATCTTCCAAATAGTGTTCCTTTGTTTTCTATGGTTGGAATATCGATGAAATATTTATGTTGTTGTCTCCCAATTCAAGCCACACTTCCCTACTTTTGAGACACCACCTCTCTTCTTCCAGAAGTAATATTGAATGCCTTATTTCTTTAAAGGCTCGTAGTTCTTGTAAAGATGGCAATGTATCCACCCATATTCAGGAAGTGCAGTGTTACTCATGGAGCTTTTGTTCAACCACCAATAACTCCTTCTCTAGTCTTGCTTGATGAGACTTCCCCTAAGCATGAGAGAGCCTCTTAATGTATAGTAAATTGTCTCTGAATTGTTCCATATATGAGAGGTACACCTATTATGTTAAATGTCACTGAGAAGATGGTATGAGAGCTATATAGTCTTCCCCCTAAATCCATGTGGCAATGAACCGAAAGAGATAAGAATTATAATCACTCCTGAAGCGTAGGATAATCAACCTATGGTTAGAGAGTCACCTAGATTCAATTGAGGATTTTATGGAACACCTTGTATTCCATAACCCTTATGAAATAAGAAATCGATCAAATCATTTTGATACCTCGTTTCCATCTGAGTGACCATTTCTCCAAGTGGGCAATAGTTTGACAGGTTTAATGTCAATTAAGACGAGTTTGGGGTAATATCCCAATAAAATGTACTTTATGGATTTGGCTACGGACTTGGCCCCCAAACCTCTCGCAGCAAAGTGACAAAGTTCATGTCACCACCAAGAATAGTTTGAGGATTTGCAAAGGCACATGCTTGTGCCAAATCCTTCCAACACACAGTGCGATCATTATAAGGCCCATATATATTTAATACTGAGAAATAAAAATTGAAATATTTAACTCTAAGCATGAGAAGAATGGTTGGGGGAAGATTAGAATATGATATGGAATTATATTTAGAGATCCAACCCATAAATAGGACTTTAATATGTTTGGATATTTCTAGGTGATAGAAGGACCTATTCTTTAATAACCTCTCAAGGATTCCTTTAGCTTTTAATTTGGGATGCATTGTCTGTTGAATGAGAATTACATTTGGCTTGTGACAAGTA
The DNA here is from genome assembly GCA_031772625.1 of Pinus tabuliformis. NCBI lineage: Eukaryota > Viridiplantae > Streptophyta > Pinopsida > Pinales > Pinaceae > Pinus > Pinus tabuliformis. The sequence goes on from CM062813.1 coordinate 593,465,922, forward strand.
ATCAATGTTTTGAGGTCTATGGCTTTACAGGAACCCCCCAACACATGTGCATTTAAATAATGATGATTTTCGTAGGAATGTTAGGGATATGCGCGCTCTAAAGGCTCGGGATATTGAAATTTGTTTCCCTTTCTTAATGTCCATTAAAGACTTTTATTGGGATTTGTGTAGATTGGAATTTCAACCCATAGGGTTATGAGTTCGAAATCAGGGGTGAGACCACTTGAGGGAGGAGGAACTTCCTAAGGTTTAGTATGGGAATGCAAGGCATAAGATACTTTGTTATTTAAGGGTGTGGGGATGGGGGGAGGGGCAAGATTAATAGTAGGAGGGGAGAAGTGAGAGGGAGGATAAGGAAGAGAGGGGAGCACAAGAGAGGGAGAAGAATATTTTTTTTCACAAAGTGGGGAGGAGGGGAGTGGATAGATTGGTTAGAGATAGGTAGATAGCAATGAGAGGAAGGGATGAGGGGAGAGGGAATTGAAGTTGGGGGGGGAGGGGGAGGTGGAGGTAGGAATAGGAGAGTTTAGGGAGGGAGAGTTTCATGTGGTGGGGGGGGGGGGGGGGGGGGGAAAGAGGGGTAGGATAGCGAAGAGGATTTATAAGAGGAGGAAGGGAGGGTCATACCTAGAGAAGTTGAATATAAAACAGTCATAAGGGGTGGTACCTCAATGTTGCTATGTGAAGGATGGAGAGAAGAGGAGGCTGGAAAGCCAAAACATGGAGCAACATCGGAAGAAGGATAAGGGCCCTTTCGAGAATATTGGATCTTCCTTAAGCATGATTTCAACAATGGGCCCTTGTGCTAGTATTATTCTGTGAGATGTCTAATTACATCACACTAAAAACATTTGAAGGGTAGTCTCCAGTAGTCTATCCTTTGCATCCATTTAAAAGTCTGAATTTCAATATCATGTCTACAAATAGTCCTTCCTTTAAGTTAACTTCTACTTGAATACGGGCCCGTCCTTGATCAAGCTTGGAGTCTTAGCCTAGCTTAGGCCCAATGTGGGAGTTGATTTTTTTCCCTATGGCCTTCAAGATTTCTTCTTTCCAAAGTTGTAGGTACAACACTAGTAGAATGGCCCAAACTTTAATATGATTCATTGGATCCATAGTAGGGTCGAAATTGACTGACCATGGTTTGAGGGAGATCCTTGATTTTCCCTAAGACTAGGGAAACCCTATAATTTTATTACAATCCTTCTCCATCCATAAAGTAAGGAATATCTAGTTTCAATGGAGGAAATCATAGATAGGGAGGTAGCTGATGAGAGATTGCTAGTTTTCAGAGGGCCTCAATAGTCCATTGAGGCAACAAGGAGGGTGAGACATAATTGACACTCTGACCTAGAAAGGGAAGAGGGAAACACATGATTAGAAGAGTGGATTTAGAAACCCTAAGTAAAAGCCTCTGAATATTTTTTCTTGTTAAATTTTGTAACATCCCCATGTTAAAATTTCATGTAATAAAGTTAGTAAAGGAGAAATAAGACCAAGGTCATGGGACATGTATTCCAAGTTGAATGTTGGGCAAAACATCCTAGTGGATGTTCATTTGGTTATTATGGATAAAGGAAATTGGAAAAGGAATCGACAAAGGCTTTGAAAAGGAAAAGAGGCATTAATTATCATTTTATTTATGAAAATAAAGTAAAACAAGAGAAAAGGAAGGTGAAAGGTCACAGGTTTGCATGAGAAGGAAGTTGAAGGAAAAATATTGGAAAGTGAAGAAACAAGAGGCCTCAATGATAAAAAGGATTCTAAGGACCAGTTCACAACCTTTTTTTAGTTCATTTTTGGAGCTCTCTTTTATTATCTCATACTATTGCACACTTAGAGAATTCTAGGAGCACTCTAACATTGGAGAAAGGAAGGCAAAGGAAGGACAAGGAAAGCAAGGGACAAGCAAAGAAAAGTTGTATCAAGCAGCGTCAATATGAATACTTTCAAGTAACATGTTTCGTGTGTGATTTCCTAGATGGTTGGTAATTGCATGGTACATGCATGTATGTATTTGGTTATTTTGTTGTCATTGACATGGGTTTTACCAGGTGTGACAGTGGTTTAAGCCTTGCATTTCCATTTCTGAATAACCATGGTGTGATGGGGTCCTTTCATTTGTTTTAGGTTTGGAATTCCATATAGTTTTGGAATTGGGTGAGGTGGTCTCAAGAAAATTCACAAGGGTCTAGGAATCCCTTGACCGGTTTTGGCAAGATTGTGGTAAAGATTGAGGGTGGACATGGGAAATTCCTCAAGGAATTAGTGAAGAAATTCTGAGGCATCCAAGCTTGTTTAGGGCACAGTGAACATTTGACCAGATTTGGTAGGATTGCGGTAAATCTTGGTTATTTATGTGCTTACTTTGGGCCTAGCAATCCCTTGACCAATTTTGGCGTGATTGCAATAAATCCTTAGGGTGGAGGTGGTTTGATCTCTAGGAAACCCTGGTTATTTTTGGTCTTGAGTCTCACAATCGTGCTTGGTATGGTACGAGGGTTATTGAATGAAAGAAAGATTTGGTTCAACTCAATCTATGATCAGGTGGTATATGGAAGTCCCTGACTTGGTTGGATTTTGCATATGTTAATAAGAGATATTTTCTCTTTTATTTCATGAGTACTTGTACTTATTATATGTGGCTTTAATGGTTGTTCTATCATGATATTATTTTGGTTATATGCTGGTTATAATCATGGTTTCATAATAGGTTCTAGCTATGACTTTTAATATGTTTGATTTGTTGATGAATGGTTATTGAATACATGAGATAACAAATTTTATTGTAGTTGTTATGAGATGGATTTATACCTTATTGATGATTCTCAAATAACTATCAGACCCCTATGTTTAGATATGCATTCATGACTAGTAGATTGCATGGTCTCAATATGTTTGACGAAATGAATGTCATGGTTAGGCTTAGTTAGGTCAAGCCCTTGATCAAGTTTTGTATGAATGGTTTTGTGTTGATGTCATTTATCATTCTGGGAAGTCTCACCAGTTCCAGGCATTGGTCTGGAGGCTGAACTGAAAATTACGCTCAGAATCTGGGACCGCGCCCTCTGAAATGGACATTTTAGGTCACAACTACTACTTGGTAGGATTTTTCATGTGGTAGGCCCTCAACCAAGTCACCTACATTCGATGGAGATTTTGAAGAAATCGGAAGATGTAGAGGCATGGTTTCTTGGGATGAAGAAGTTCTTTGAGTTGCATGATTATATAGAGAACATGAAGGCCGGGATAGTTGTTTTCAGTCTTAAAGGGAAAGCAAACATCTAGTGGGAAGATGTGAAGCATGTTAGAGACATCGGGACATAGGAGTTGAGTTGGCATGATTTCAAGAGACTCTTTAAGAATAAGTATTTGTCAGAGAGGTACTACGACAATAAAGCTAAGGAGTTCTATTAGGTGAAGATGGGATCTATGACAGATGAGGATTACACGACTAAGTTCCTGGAGTTGTTGAGGTATGTTCCATATCTTAAGAATGAGAAAATAAAATTTCATGGATTTATCAGTGGATTTCCATTAGCATTTAAGGATCAGATTGAGTATGATGAACCTCGAGCAATAGAAGAAGTCATTGGGAAGTTGAAACACTATTATGAGAAATCAAAGCATAAGACTGAGTCTAAGCAGGGTTGGAAAGGGAATGAAAATACTAAAGGTAAATTACCACCGAAGCAAACAAAACCTCAGGATGTAGGTGAGAAAAGAATGTTGCTCCTTACAAGAAGTTTAATGCAGTAGATAAGGGACATGGGTAGTAGCCTAGAGAGCAACATAATAGAGGTGATGGTAGGAGACAATTTAAATGTTGTATCTGTGGCAAGGAGCATCTCAAGAAGGATTGTTCATCGTATCATGGTGGTTGGCCTCAAATCTACAGTGATCAGGAAGCACATACAATTGGGAATGTTGGATAGAGTATTCCCCAGATCTATGCAACATTGGATAATAGGTAGGCAGATCACCAGGAATCTATTATTGAGATGGAAGGTAAGCTCTGTGATCGAGTTGTTTCTATTTTGATTGACCATGGATCTAATTATAGTTATGTTAATCTATACCTGGTGGATACATGTGGTTTGAGAAAATAAGTGCATGTAGAGACTTGATTAATGTAGTTGGCTATAGGTATTAAGAAAAGAGTTCATCATTGGGTAAGATCTTGTGCATTTTAGTTGAACGGTATGCCTACATCAATGCATATAAATATGCTTCCTTTGGGATCATACAATACACTTCTGGGTATGGATTGGTTGTATCTTGACAAGACTAAGGTGGATTATTATGAAAATACTATTGAGTGCTTAGATGAAAATGGAGAACAAAGAATCTTGCAAGGTAAGAAGAATGTGACATCAGTTAGAATGGTTACAACTATGTAGGAAAACCACAGTCGTAGGAAAGGGTGTGTATTGTTTGCAGTTCATGTTTCCAGTGATAAAGGTAAGGATGTTGAGGATGCAAAAGTATTGAAGAGGTATCCAGTTTTGCAGTAGTTTCAAGATGTATTTTTAGCACAAATTTTAGATTTTCTTCCTCACATGGAAGTGGACTTTTATATTGAGTTGGTACCAGGAGCAGCACCAACATAAAAGGCACCTTACAGAATGAGCACTCCTAAGCTAGTGGAACTGAAGTTGTAGTTGAAGAAAATTCTTGACAAGGGATACATTAGGCCAAGTATGTCGCCTTGGGTTGAACCGGTATTGTTTGTGAAGAAGAAGGATGGTACTCTTAGGCTGTGTATTGATTATAGTCATTTGAAAAAGGTAATCATCAAGCACATGTATCCATGACTGAGGATTGATGATTTATTTGACTAGTTAGGTAGCAACGATTTTCTTGAAGATTGATTTGAGATCAAGATATCATCAGGTACGCATCAGAGAAGAGGGCATCTACAAGACTGGTTTCAGGACTAGATATGGGAACTATGAGTTTGTTGTAATTCCTTTTGGTTTAACTAATGCTCCAACTACTTTCATGTGTTTGATAAAAGTGTGTTGCGTCTTATCTGGACAAGTTTGTGATAGTATTCATTGAAGATATATTGATATATTCTAAGAATTAGAAAGAGAATGCCAAACACTTAACAACAGTATTGAGATTAATAAGAGAGAATAAATTGTACTATCAGCTTAGTAAATGCATTTTCTTTTAGATAGAGTTACATTACTTGGGACATGTTGTTTCCAAGGAAGGCATAACAGTGGATCCGAAAAACATCATAGCTGCTATGAAATGGGAAAATCCTAGGAATGTGGATGAGGTTAGATCGTTCATAGGGTTAGTAGGTTACTACAGGAGGTTCATCAAGAACTTCTCATGGATTTCATATCCTATTACATCATTGTAGAGGAAAGGAAATAAATTTGAATGGACAGAGGAATGTGTAGCTATTTTTGAGTAGTTGAAGTATTTGATTACAAATGCTCCAGTTCTAAATATTGTAGATCTAGATAATGTTAGGTCCCTATACTACTAGTGTAACCCCTTATTGTTATTAGTACAACCCCCTTATTATATTTTTCTACCCATGTAGTCCCCATATTGTTATTATTGTGCCCCATAGAAGGCCACTATTGTTATTATTGTGCCCTTACATTGTTATTATTATGTCGACACTGATTATATTATGACCCCTTAGACTCCCATATATAGAAAGGAGGTCTTGTCATTTGTATCATCCAAGAATTATTCATTTGTGTGATGTAAAGAAGGTTTCCCCCTTGAAGAGGCTGAATTCTAAGGCGTGTATCTTTCTTTTCTATCTTTTTGTGAGCTGGTTTCATAACATTTGGTATCAGAGCTTTGGATTATAGGGTTTCGCTGCTCCAAATAGGTCATCATGGAATTTTCACTATAACTGTTTTTTTGCGATGTTTCAGAAGCTAAAAAAAAACCCATTTGAGACGAAATCGTTCTGAACTTTGGGTCCAGCTTTTAGATCTTGTCTTGTTATATTTTCGAAGATATGATCTTAGGAAGTTAGGGTTTTTACAGAATCCTCAATTGCATTCCAAACATCTGACCTAGGGAAAATCGTCATAACTTTTTCTCTGAGCATCATATTGAAATTTTGTAAGAAGGTTAAAAAAGAGGACAACCTTTGGTGTTATATATATCAATTTCAGGTACTAAGGTCGAAACAATGACACGTGGCACTTCGTACAAGTTCGCTCTACTGAAATAGTCTATAATCAAGTCACCGTGGGGTATTTAGCATAACTCTTCCTTGGAAAATCCAATATTGATAAAAATTGTGGGGTTAGAAAGAAGACTCAAAGGGATACTATAGGACGCAATTTCAGATATTCAAGATTCGCATTTACAAAGATACAAAAGATTCAATATCGAGCTCTTATAAAGTGAAAAAAAGGCGTGTAGTTTTTTTTAAATTTTGCATAAGATTGGTTTGAAAAATTAGTTTGAAGGAATTCAAAGGGAATAGTGAAGAATTATTAGCATTAATTGATGCCCCGAAGAAATAAAATGGAAACACCTATTAAGAAACCTGAAATATCTAGCATAACTCGTGAAGAAGAGGAAGAAATGCAACATGATATATCAATATTACGTACAACAAATTTCACTCTCACAAAAGGTAACTGAAGCCAAGATGAATGGCGTGGAAGCTAATATGAATGGCATGAAAGTTAAGATGAATGGTGTGGAAGATAATATGGATGGCATCGAAACTAAGATGAATGGCATGGATGCTAATATGAATGGCATGGACGCTAAAATGGAAGAATTGAAGATAAATTTGAATAAGTTGCTACAAGAAATGGTTACTAATGGTGAAAGGGTAGTAAAGGAAACTCATGATGAGAACAAAAGAAATGTTAATCATGATTTCGTAGACTCTAATGTTGGATTGAAGACCCACCATGTTCCAAAAATCGATATGAGGAATTTTTATGGCAAGGATCTCGGAACATGGATATTACAGATGGAGTAGTTTTTCAATCTCCATAATGTGAAAAACACACAAACGGTACGTATTGCAACTTTATATTTGGAACCAAATAAGTTTGTATGGTATCGTTGGCTTTTCTCTTGTAAACAAATTGTCACTAGGGCAATTTTTACGGAAGAAATGATAGCACATTATGAGGATACAAAAAGCAACACCTTTTTTAGCCAATTGATAAATCTCAAACAAAAGGGTTCAATGATGGAGCACATTGAGGACTTCGAAAAAATGAACATAAGGGTAAAATATATTCTAGAGGAGCATAGGATTGATTTGTTCATAGGGACTTTAAAGGATAATATCCAACATGAGGTTTGCCTTTGGGAACCTGATTCATTGGAGAAGGCATTTAGGTTAGCAAGAAAAATGGAAAGCAAAATTATGGCAACCAGGAAGCGTACCACTCACAACTATAAACACGGAAGTGTTGTTGCCCCTAGCCTTCCACAACCTACAAGGTTGACACCACAAAAATTGGAAGAAAAAAGATCAAAAGGGATTTGTTACAGTTGTGATAGAAAATACACTAAAGGCCATAAGTGTGCTGAGAAGAAATTATTCTACATAGATTGTGAAGAGGAGGAAGAAAAGGAACAAGAAATGTCAAAAGAAGAGGATATACTCCAGGAACAAACCCTAGATAAAGAAGAAATGAATCTGACCATATCTTGTAATGCATTGGCTGGAATTATCACTCCCCAAACTATCAAGATAGAAGTACATATCAAGAAGAAAAAGGTAATAGTGTTGATTGATTCGGGAAGTACCCATAATTTTATTCATTGTAAGATAGCCAAGGAATTGAATTGCTTCCTATATCTAGCACCAGAGCATCAAATGATGGTTGTAAGTGGAGGAACCATAAATTTCTCTAGAAAGAGCCATAATATCAAGCTATCCATGGGAGAATATGTATTGAATAGCCCAATGATTTCCATTCCAATGGGTGGTGCTGATGTCATATTAGGAGTCCAATGGCTACAATCCTTGGGTACAATAGCTTTTAATTTTCAAGAACTTTTCATGAAATTTTGTGCCGAAGGAAAGGAAGTTGAATTAATGGGTATTGCAAGGAAACTAGGAAAGATAATTATCTCTAATGGTATGACAAAGCTTCTAAAGAAGGAACAACGAGGCGTAATTGCACAATTATGTTCAGTAGAGGTTCCCATATCGAAATCATCTATTTCTCCAGATCTCCAAAAAGTCTTGGACAATCATTCCAAGGTATTTGAGACTCCCAAAGGCCTCCCACCTATTCTTGATCATGATCATGCTATTCATTTGATTCCAGGAAGTGTTCCTCCAAACATTAGGCCGTATAGATATCCCTATGCCCAAAAGAGTGAAATTGAACGTATGGTTGCAGAAATGCTAGAGGTTGGTATAATTCAACCTAGTCAAAGTTCTTTCTCTACTCCAATAGTATTGGTGCACAAGAAGGATTGATCATGGCGCATGTGTCCAGATTATAGGGAGTTCAACAAGCTCACTATTAAAGATAAATTTCCCATTCTTGTCATTGATGAATTATTGGATGAATTGCATGGATCAATTTACTTAACCAAGTTGGATCTTCATTCAGGATATCATCAAATCAGAATGAAGACTGAAAAAATTCCAAAAACAACATTTAGAACTCATGAGAGTCATTATGAATTTTTGGTCATGCCTTTTGGCCTAACCAATGCACCTTCTACATTTCAAGGTTTGATGAATTCCATTTCAAACCCTTCCTTAGAAAATTTGTGTTGGTATTTTTTGATGGTATACTAATCTACAACAAGTCTTGGAAGGATCATATTCAACATGTTGACAAGGTGCTCAAACTATTGGAGGAGAAACAATTATATGAAAAAAGCTCCAAATGTTTCTTTGGAGTAAAAGAGGTGGAATATGTGGATCATATTTTATCTCATGAAGGTGTTAAGGTAGACCCTAGAAAAATTAAAGCCATTAAGGAATGGAAAATCCCCACATCCATAAAGCATCTGTGAGGATTTCTCAGGTTGACAGGGTATTATCGCAAGTTTTTTAAGAATTATGGGAGAATAAAAACACCTATAATAACATTATTGAAGAAAGATGCATTTTCATGGACTCCAAAAGCAACAAAGGCCTTCGAACATCTTAAAGAGGCAATGTGCCAAGCACCGGTCTTAGCTGCGCCGGACTTCACAAAAACCTTTATTGTTGAATGTGATGCTTCAACAAATGGAATTGGTGTTGTTTTAATGCAATATGAAATACCCATTGCTTTAAAAAGTTGTCCAATCAAAGGAAAGTATTTACACAAAGCTATTTATGAGAAGGAAATGTTGGCAATACTACATGCACTTAAGAAATGGCGACCCTACCTAATGGGAAGACACTTCAAGGTAAAAACGGATCATGATAGTCTTAAATACATTTTAGAACAAAGATTATCCTCTGAAGAGCAACAAAAATGGGTCACAAAGATGTTGGGTTATGACTTTGAAACCATCTACAAAAAAGGGAAGAAAAATGTTGTGGCAGATGCAATCTCAAGAAAGGATGAGGATGTGGAAGCATTGTTGTGTGCCATTTCTATTATCCAACCAGGTTGGATAAATAAAGAAAGGGATGAATGGAAGAAGGATGAAGAAGTGTGGCCACTCATTCAAAAGTTGCAAAATATTCCAGTTCAAACAATATTACCAGAACTTGACAAGGAAGGAAAAATCATACTAGAACCTGGAGTAGTCACAGAAACAAGAACTCGATAGCTACAAAATCGATCAATTTCAGAGTATCTCATCAAGTGGAAGAACTTACCCGCTGAAGATTCCACATGGGAGGACAATAATTTTGTACATAAGCATCAAGAACTACTCAAGTGTTGAGGACAACACTTTTTGAAGGAGAGGGGCATGTTAGGTACCTCTACTACTAGTGTAACCCCTTATTGTTATTAGTACAGCCCCCTTATTATATTGTTGTGCCCATGTAGTCCCCATATTGTTATTATTGCGCCCCATATAAGGCCGTTAATTGTTATTATTGTGCCCTTACATTATTCTTGTTATGTCGGCTATGATTATATTATGATCCCTTAGACTCCTATATATAGAAAGGAGGTCTTGTCATTTGTATCATCCAAGAATTGTTCATTTGTGTAATGTAAAGGAGGTTGCCCCCTCGAAGAAGCTGAATTCTAAGGCTTTTATCTTTCTTTTCTATCTTTTTGTGAGCTAGTTTCATAATAGATAAGGAGTTTGTGGTATGTAAATATTCTTGCAAGAGAGGACTTGGTGGAGTCCTAATACAAGAGGGACAAATGGTATGCTACAGTTCAAGGAAACTGAATGTCATGAGAAAAACTATGTGATGCATGATCTTGAGTTGGAAAATGATCATTCATGCATTGAAGATGTGGAGGAACTTTTTTTTTGGTAGGAGGTTTGTATTGATGAGTGATCACAGTGAGATGAGATACTTGTTCGACCAACCTAATCTGAATTCCAGGAAATCTAGGTGGTTGGCCACACTTAGTTAGTTTGACTTTGGGATTAGGTACATCAAGTGAAAGGAGAACATGGTTGCAGATGCTCTTAGTAGAAGAGTACATGTAAATAATATAGTAGCTATGAGTATATATGGGACATATTTACATGATCAAATCTTATAGGCAAGACAAGAGGATGACAGGTATAGGGAGCTTAGGCACAAGTTACAAAAATAGGGTACATGTGATTAGGATGTGGATTATCATGCCACAACAAATGATTTGGTGAGATTTAGGGACACGATCTATGTGCCAGATAACAATGAGCTCAAAAAGCTTATTTTATGGGAATTTCATGTTAAGATGTAATTAGGTCAATCCAGATATCATAAGACTCTAACAACTGTGAATAAGTTATACTATTGGTTGAATCTGAAGAAATACGTAGCTAAGTTCGTCGTTAGTTGTTTGGATTGTCAACAGGTAAAAGCAGAGTGCAAGCATCCAGCTGGTTTAATACAACCGATTTTGATTTCAAAGTGGAAATGGGAGGTCATTTCCATGTATTTCATTACAGGTTTGCCAAGAAAATCTAGAAAACATGATTCCATCATGGTTGTGGTTGATAGGTTGATCAAGGTAGCTCATTTCATTCCAGTGAAGTATACTTATTCATCTAGTGAGGTAGCTCAGGTCTTCATCAAAGAGGTAGTGAGATTGCATAGTATTCCTAAGAAGATTATGTCAGATAGAGATGCCAAGTTCACTTCCATGTTTTGGAAGGAATTGTTTGTAGGTTTGGTTACAAAGTTGACCTTCAATACAATTTATCATTTGTAGACAAATGGACAGGCAGAGGGGGTCAACAAGATTCTGGAGGACATGCTGAGGATGTATGTTATGCACCAGTAGAGGAGGTGGGAGGAGTATCTACCACTGTCTAAATTTTCTTATAACAATGAGTATCAAGAGTCACTGAGGATGAGTCTGTTTGAGGCATTGTATGGGCAAAGTTGTAATACTCTTATCAACTAGAGTGATCCAATGAACAAGGTGTAGATAGGACCAGGCATGTTGTCATAAATAGAACAAGAAATGAAAGTTATCAAGAATAATATAAATGCGACACAAGATAGACAAAAGAGTTATGCATATGATAACATGATGTTTAAGGGGTTTTAGGTTGGGAAGCATGTGTACTTGCACATCAAGCCAAAGAAGATCTCCTTGAGGATTGGATCATGTGCCACATTGACACCTCGATATTGCAGGCCTTTCGATATTCTTGAGAGGATTGGACCAATGACATACAAACTTGCACTACCTCCCACAGTGAAATTCCATGATGTTTTCCATGTTTCATTACTTAAAAGATATGTGAAGAATGACGATCATGTGATTGACAGGTATGTATTGTAGGTGGAGCCAGAAGGATAATTCCAGTTGGAACCTCAATGCATTTTATAGTGGAAACAACTCATGCTCCGGAACCGAGCAATCAAGCAAGTTAAAGTGCAGTGGAAACACTTTGGGCTCAATGAAGCTACATAGGATATGGATGATTAGATGCGAGCTATGTATCCTTCATTGTTTGCTAGTTGAAGAAAGGAGTTTTAGTATATGTATATATTTATGTATGGTTGTTTCTTTAAATACCGCAATGAGTTGTGTTATAAATCTCCAATAAGAAATATGGTTGTCATGTTGTTATGTTTGTCATGTTGGTTTTTCTTTTCAGCGGGTTCATTGTAAATATTGCTTCGAGGTAAGTTATAAAGCTCCATGGGTAGTATGTTTTTGTTTTCAGCGGTCTTGTTGGTCATAGGTGTCATTGAACACTGAGGACGATGTTCCCTTAATGAGGAGGGGTTTGTAACATCCCCGGGTTAAAAGTTCATGTAATAAAGTTAATAAAGGAAAAATAAGACCAAGGTCATGGGACATATATTCTAAGTTGAATGTTAGGTAAAACATCCTAGTGGGTGTTCATTTGGTTATTATGGATAAAGGAATTTAGCAAAGGCATTGGAAAGGGCTTTGAAAAGGCAAAGAGGAATTAATTGGAAATTTATTTATGAAAATAAAGAAAAATAGGAGAAAAGGAAGGTGAAAGGTCATAGGTTTGCATGAGAAGTAAATTAAAGGAAAAATAGTGGAAAATGAAGAAAGAGGCCTTAATGATAAGAGGGATTTTGAGGATTAGTTCACAACCTTTTTTCATTTTAGTTTTGGAGCTCTCTTCTATTCTCTTTATTCTCTCATACTATTGCACACTTAGAGCATTCTTGTAGCACTCTAGCATTGGAAAAAGGAAGGCAAAGGAAGGATAAGGAAAATAAGGGACAAGCAAGTATAAACTTCAACAAGAATACTTGCAAGTAATAGGTTGGATGTATGATTTCCGAGATGGTTGGTGATTGCATGGTACATGAATGTATGTATTTGGTTTTTTTGCTATCATTGGCATGGGTTTTTCCAAGTGTGACAATGGTTTTAGCCTTGCCTTTTCGTTTCCGGATAACCATGGTGTGATGGGGTTATTTCATTTGGTTTAGCTTTAGATTGCCTGATGGTTTTGGAATCGGGTGAGGTGGTCTCAGGAAAATTCCCAAGGGCCTATGAATCCCTTGACCTATTTTGGCAGGATTACGGTAAAGCCTAAGGTTGGAGATGGGAAAATTCCTCAAGGTATTGCTGAAGAAATTTTGAGGCATCAAAATTTGTTTAGGGCCTAGTGATCCCTTAATTAGTTTTGGCAGGATTTCTGTAAAACCTGGTTTTTTATATGTTTGTTTTGGGCCTAGTGATCCCTTGATCTGTTTTGGCGGGATTGCGATAAATATTGGTTGTTTATGTTCTTTCTTTGGGATTAGGAATCCCTTTACCAATTTTGGTGGGATTGTTGTAAAGCCTTAGGGTGGAGGTGGTTTAATCTCTGGGAAGCCCTAGTTGTTTTTGGTCTTGAGTCCCACATTCATGCTTGGAATATGGCACGGGGCTACTTGGATAAAAGAAATATTTGGTTCAACTCAATATATGGTCGTGTGGTACGTGGATTTCCCTATCTTGGTTAGCTTTTGCATATGTTAATAAGAGATATTTCCTCTTGTATTTCATGAGAACTTGTACTTTTTATTATGTGGCTTTGATGTTTGTTCTATCATGGTTATTATTTTGGATATATGTTGGTTATAAGCATGGTTTCATAACAGTCTCTCGCTACAACTCTTGATATGTTTTATTTGTTGGTGAATGGTTATTGAATGCATGAGATAAAAAATGTTATTGTGACTATTATTATAGGGCATTAGACCTTCTTGATGATTCTCAGATAAGTATCAGACCCCTATGTTCATATATGCATTCATGACCTGCAGATTACATGTTCTAAATATGTTTGACGAAATGATTGTCATGATTAGGCCTAGTTAGGTCAAGTCTTTGATCAAGTTTTGTATGAATGGATTTTTCTTAATGTCATTTATCATTCTGGGAAGTCTCACTGAGTTCTAGGCAGTGGTTTGGAGGCTAACCTGGAAATTAGGTTCGAGATCTGGGATTGCAACCTCTAAACTAGAAATTTTATGTCAGAATCACTACTTGGTATGCTTATGCATGTGTTTGGAGGCCCTCAACTTCATGTAGGCCTTTTCATGCATGCAGCTGGGAGCCTAGATCACTAAAAAATAATTTGAGCTTAGGGTTTGGGTACTAGGAGTGGTCGTTTGGCTCCTAAGTGTCATGTATCATCTGTAGGATGTTATGAAAGGTCAATTTGTCATCAATTATTGACCCCAATTCCTTAATGGGACCTATGAGGTTAGTTCATGTCATAGTATCTCTCCAACTCATGTTTACCCTGGGAGGCCTGTGAAATTGGGTAAATGTGGGAGGGGGTGGTTACAAACTGAATATTATTTCCCTCCGTGGTTTTTTGCTTGGATTTTTTTTTATAAATATAATGAAGCCTTTAAATAGGAATGGTAAAATACATTGTAATGGGGCTTGGAGGTTCACTTTGATAGCTTGACCAATTTTGGTAAATGATATATATATATCTATATATATATAATGATTCAGGAACATAAAGTAGGCTTCTTGCCTTAATTTGAGAATGTAATTGTAATCAAAACATTTACCTACTAATTCTAGAGAATGAAATTTTCTCTTCCTTATAGTTCTAAAATATCTATATGCATAAATTTTGCAAAAAAAAACTTGATAGGAGACATACTTTAAAGGAAATTGATAAAAAGTGTAGAGGAAACGTATCACTCATAAATTCCTTATCCTTTAGGGGGATTGAGTCCTGGTTTTTCCTTTTTATGCTAGGGTGGCAAAGCTAGAGTCAATTGGTTCTAGTGGATCATGTGTGCAATGTAATTCACCAAAAAATGTTGGATTTGTGAGGATGAAGCTCAAGGGATGAGGGAACTTTCTTCTACATGATCTATTGCCTTGATTGAAGTTGGAGGTTCCTAACTTGGTCTTTCAAATATGAAATTAAATGAGATTGGTACACTAGAAATTTCATGACAATTGCGTTTGTCATGAGCCTTAGATTGAGCTTGGATATGAGGTCCTCCATTTGGCTTTCGAGGTCCCTCCGATCGGTGAAAGATCCCATTAACCCTAAGTACATAAAGGGTGTCTACTTGATCCCTTGTTCTTGTGGGACCCCCTATATTGGGGAAACAGGGTGTTCCATCCATTAGAGGATCAGCGAATATGCAGCTGACCTAAGACATGGGAGATCCAAGTCTTCAGCATTGGCGGAGCATGTTGAAAAGACCAAGCATTAGGTGTGTATAGAGGAGGCCAAGGTTGTCGCCAAAGTTGCTCAATTCCATCATCGTAAATTCAGGGAGGCTATTGAGATTGAAAGAAGGCCAAACAATCTCAATAGAGATGACGGATGGAAGATCAGTAGATGTTGGATCCCTGCCCTTTCATCCTAGTCTTTCTCTTCTGCCCTCCCCCCCTCCCCCCTCCCCCTCTCCTTTTTCATCTTCTTTGCTTTCATTTTGGTTTGTCCTTCTTGTTTTCAAGCCTTTTCCGGTCCTCCTCCTCCTTTTTAGACGCTCTTTCTCTTTTCTTCTTCCTGATAGATTTGTATGATTATGATCGTAATTATTATATAATATGATTGTTAATATTATTAATTTGATCGTAAATATTATTAATTATTATTATTATTATTATTATTTTCCACATTCTTAATCAGTTTTATTCAGTTTTTCTTTTTTTCTTTTTTTTTTTCTTTTTTTTTTTCTTTTTTTTCTTTTTTCTTTTCCATCTGATTTTAACAGATTAGTAATATATAATCACTATAACCATCACCTTAAATTATCTTATTAATATATTTATGAAAATAATTTTTAATAATAATAATAATAATAGAAATAAATTTAACCAACCAATAAGTAATCACCATATAAAATAATATTATTTCTTCTTTTTTAAGTTTCTAGTAATTATAACTAACTAACCTACCTCTTAGATATATATATATAGATATATATATAGGTCTTTATTATAACTAATTCCCCTTAATTTATTTTTAAATTTTACCTTTCAACTAACTTTTATTTATATATTTAATATTAACTTTATATTGGTCTTTATCATAACTAATTCCCCCTTAATTTATTTTTAAATCATACCTTTCAACTAACTTTTATTTATTTATTTAATATTTTTAATATATATATATAATTCAGGTCCTTAATCTAACTAAATTTTATTTATATATTTGTTTAATATATTTAATATATATATATATATAAGTCAGGTCCTTAATCTAACTAATTCCCATACAAGTCACGGTTTTTATTAAACTAATAACGTAATCAACATCTATAATTATTTCTTTCTTATATAACCTAACTAACTCCCTCTAAATTATCATTTTGACTTTTTGACTACAGTCCCTAAGTCAAAATTAGTCGTTGATCAAGATAGTCGTTGGAGGCTCTGCTCAGACTATTTAGCATGCAAAGCTGGATCTGTTTCTTCAACTTGTCCTGACGATGAGCCACACTGGTTGGTTCGAAACGCGTCGACAAATGTCTCTCTTTATGTGATTTACGCCGAAGTTCTTCTTATAAATCCTCAATATGATTTGAAAACTCTCAATTACTGGTCTATCTTAATTTTAAAAGTCCACGTGAGGATGATGGATATTGGCTTTGAGTTACCATTGGTTGGAGTGGAATCCTTGTTAGGCGCGCTATGGTCTCCTTAAATAACATTGTTTGTTAACAAAAAATTGAAGAGGGTTCCTAGGAGATTATGTCTTGGAAATTTCCAATTTGTGGTGGAGTCCTATTCATGAGAGGTATTGATGATTCCAATTCCTTCTCAAGGGCCTTTAAGCCAAATGATGAACTTAAAGAGCATGTCAAGATTAAGGAGAGTGGGGATGTGGAGAACCAATAAAAAATTGAATGCACACGGATCATAAAGAAACTTCCTTAGGAAATGGAGAAAGACGGGTTGTGTGGGAGAAAGAGTTTTAAACATTGAAAATGTGGGTCTAGTAGTTGCTCTCAAGAGAAGTAATGGAGAATTGAAAGACAACTTAGGAGCGAGGACTAAAGTGATGAGGAAAGATCTTAGATGTGTCCCATTTCATGACTAAATCAAAGTCATAAGTAGAGGAGTTGGAAGGAAGGAACATGAGAAGGTAGTGGTGTTGGGAATCATGATTATCGTTAAACCAAAACCCACAGGTGCTAATCAATGATCACATCGCTAGAGATAAGGATCCATGAGAGGTGGTTAGTCCATGTCACGAAACACACAGGGAGTGTTGGTTTATCTAATGTCCAACAATATCCCCCCAAAGCGAGTTGAGTGTGTATCGAACTCATGACCTATGCTCTAATATGAATTATTGGGAATCACGATTTCCATTAAATCAAAACCTACAGGTGTTAGCTAATGATCACATTACTAGAGATAAGGATCCATCAAAGGCAGTTATCCCATGTCGCAAAGCACACAGGGAGCATTGGTTTATCCAATGTCCAACAAGTGGATGAGTCTAATCAACCCCCTTCGATGGTTATTGGATTTGACTCCATGTAATGAGCATGATTTAAATATGTGTTAGGTCATTCAACAAAAGACACAAGTCTTTTAAGTAATAAATCCATGAGATAGTATTTGGAGAAGTGGTTAAATAACATTTATCTGATGATTATAACAGTCACCCATCATGGCTAATTTTGGAACCTTTAGTAGATATGCTAATTTAACCTCTGAAGAAGAGCATAGGCTTCTACTACATTGTTGGAGTTATCCCGACGCTCCATGCATATGAATACACCCTTTCCCCCTTGGCATTAAAGATAAACCTCCCATTCCTACTGCCCCTAGTTTGGTCGAGGATACTAATAGATCTAATGATGCTGGTTGTTCTCAATTTAGGTTTTCAAGAGTAAAATAGTGTTGTTGTTGCTATGTTATAATTTTTTATTTTTCTCAATTTTTGGCCCTAATAAGTATACATTGATAGAATATATGAACACCATTTCTATTTAAGGGAAAAAAAAGTTCACATAAGGTCTAATAAATTTATTCACATGTACATCTAAAAATTGGTTAATATTAGAGTTAAGGATTGCTATCGTTGATAACTTGGAGTCAATATTTTTGGATATTAATGTTAAATGACCTTTTAATATGATAGATCCTCTTTCATGTATAAATCATTATCACCATAATCTCCCATTAACATGCGTTTTCCTTTTGTGCATCACATCAAATAATATTTCACTGTCTCTTTGTTGTTTGAAGGTTCAACCATGCCAAATTTATTCACATTCAATTATATTATTTTTAATGCACATATATGTACTGTGTGTAGTGTTTAAAATACACAACAATACAAAACCAAATATTTAGTGAAATATTACCTTCTCTAACCAATCTCAGTGGATTCTTTATCTACGTAAAAATTGAAGAAAATCATGATTTCTTACTTCTATATCAAATGCAAGGACAATTTCAAATGCATTTATCATGATAGAGTGCAAATATCTAGTCCCATTTAAGGTTCAACTAACTTTAACCTTTACCAGCTTTGTTCTTAATTAAATTTATTTATGTTTATTTATTTATTTATGTATTTTTATTTATTTATTTATTTATATTTTTTAGTTATTTATTTATTTAATTTTAAATTATAATTAATTTCTCGTTCTAATATATAGTTATTCTAACTAACTATTATCTTAAAATTACCTTATATATATTTATATAAAAAGTAAGGTCTTCCATATAACTAAATCCCATTTAAATTACAATAACTTATAATTTTTAATTATTAAATGATACCTTTTTAACTAACTATTAACTTAAACACCAATTAAAATTATTTTATTTATATATTTTTATATATATTTTAAGGTATGGTCACCGAATATTACTAACTTCCTTTAAATTATCAAAATGACTTTTTGACTCTGGTCCCTAAGTCAAAATTAGTCGTTGGTCAAGATAGTCGTTGGAGACTCTGCTCAGACTATTTAACATGCAAAGTTGGATCTATTTCTTCAACTTGTCCTGATGATGAACCACACTAGTTGGTTCGAAACGCGTCGACAAAGGTCTTTATATATGTGATTTACGCCGAAGTTCTACTTATAACTATTATGGATCACAGAAGCCTCAATTCAACTATTGAAATCAACATATTTACATCCTTGATTCCAATATTCTAGAAGAACTCGTGGTTTGAAACTCCAATTATTTGAATAACTATAAAGTAGTGTTAAAATCGTATGATCATGATTTTTCAAGAGCTTTCATTACATTATATAAGTTTTTAGATACAATATGCTTTAACTTCGCCTTTTCATTGAATTTTTAGTACCCACTAACGAGATAGGTTTGCTTAACTTCTTGGAATTATTAATTTAGATAAAGTTTTCACTTCTGCTAGAATTGATTCATTATTGAAATAATGTTTGAAAATGTATTAACATAATTCCATACAACATGGTTGGACTTTTTTGGCCCCAAGTTTTTGATGTCAATGCTATTTAAGATGACATCATCCATAATGATTTCTTTTTTAACAAGAATGATTAATTTTTAGTTAGAAATTTGTTGCAGGACTATACCACATTCCAGAGTTGAGGATAATTTTTAAAGATTACAAATTAATTATGACAAAGATGATACCATCCTTCACAGAGTATGTAGAGAAAATTTTACTAGCATAAAGCTTAAAACATACTCCTAAAAGAAGACTAATTTTGAAAAATACAAGAAAACTTGAAACTATGTTGTAAGCTTCCTCTTGTTCTAGTGGAGAAGGCTGGATCTTGGTCCATGCCATCCATGTCCACACTTATGGGAATTTTATAAATAGTCTCTTCAATATTTTCCTTAACATCTGAACCAAAATACATCTTATACTTGGGGGTACCTGACTAGGGTCCTTAACCTAATTTGAAGTCTAATAGATCAAAACACTATAATCAACCTCTAAATTTTCAAATTGTTTGTTTTGTTACGACATGGATTTTATTATAGTTGTTAACTCATTACTATGTTTTTCCTCTTAAATATGAATTTTACCTATAGAGATAAAAATAGAAGTCCTATTATCTACAATAACGGTCTCTTGTAAGGGAACATGAGAACATCAACAATTTCAAAGAGGGGGCATCTCCTTGGATGGTTATGGCTCACCATAGATTCCAATATCAAAAGAAAACTCCTTAGAATCCATCAATTCTAAACCTTTTTTTGAAAATCCTCTGTTGGCATTGAGAACCACCCTTTCACCACAAATTTAAAACCAAATAATAAAGAGGAAAATATTCTAATTGGGGATTTAGAAAATTTTACTCACCTTAATTTCTAGCAGGTTTGTAAGACATCTTTGATAATTCATTGAAACATTGGCTAAGGAAATATGCAAGGGAATAGACAAAGCTAATCACCTTAGCTATTGGCTAGGTTGGGAAATTCCTTCAAGAATTCACTATATAGACGCTATGGAAAAACATTTGTAGAATATATGCCTGTAAGGATTCATCAAGAGAAAAAAGAGGATGTTGATGAGCCACCTAGACTCAAAGTAGATTCCATTATCCCAACTTTGATCGTGGTATCAATTAAGTCAAGTTGATAAAGATGATCCACCATTATGTTTGAAGTGTGCACTAGTACAATGATTATGTTGATACTCACATTATTAAATTTGATCTACTACTTGGCTTGGATAAAAAGTGACATGAAAATACTTGAATTTATCATAAAAATCAATTAAGGAATTGGAGAGAAGGAAAACCCTCAATAAACATGTGACTTATTTTCTCCAAATAAATTTGATTTCTTTGATAACCATGAAGATACCATCTTTCCTTGATGAATTAGAAAACTTTTAAGGAAATCCATGGATATCTCTTCCCGTATTTGTTGGGTGACTTGGAGAGGTTGGAGGGCCCTTATATGTAATATAAACATCAGACAAATTAAGTGCATCGATGACTAGCTAGCATGCGTAATTACCTTGTTAGGGCAATGTGAAGCCTTAGGCCCATGTTGGCATCTCTTGGTCACAGGTCGTTATCCCCTACCTTCATTCACCATTAGTATTCAACATTAATGTTGTCCTACACTAGGTTTCCAAGCTCATTTTTGTCCATTTTTCAATGGGAAGTTTAGAGTTTTTGGTTTTATTAAATAACATATATCTCTCCTAGTTTTTCATCTTTGAGGAAAAGTATATAAATTAAAAGTTTAAGTCCTAATTTCATGTCTTCTTTGTTTATGAAGAGGAACAATATTGATTCACCGAGTTGGATTGTGAGTTGGTATTTCGTTGGATGAGTTTTTTTGACATATTTTGTTGCATAATAGTAACAAAATACTTGGTTCTTAACAATATACACATTAGTTATATGCTTTTTATGGACACCAATGAAGGTGACTAGTATGTCCCTTGTCAAGAACCATATATCTATCTTGCTTATTTTGTTAAAATCCATCTAAAATATTTGGTTGCAATAGTTTAACAATGGAATATTTGGTTCTTACCAAGCTATATGGTAGCTAAATGCTTGCTATAATGACTCGTGAAGGCCATTGTTGGTAGATTCTTTTTCAAAATAACATTCAAAAAACCATAATTGTCTACATGTTGATGATGTCCCAAAAATATACATCAATTATAAGATAATGATTCAGTCCATTAACCATTTATATATATATATATATATATATATATATATATATATGAATGTAAATGGTTAATGGATTGAACCATTTTTTCCTTGGGGAAAAATCACAATTTTCTATTAATTGAGAAAATTACATGTTGTAGATGCCTGGAAGGCATATGCAGTAAGTTGGGTTGTAGCCATCAAAAAAAGATATGTCTATACAAAATTACCCGCAAGGGGTATACTGTGACTGTTCATGAAAAGGATATATACAATATATATAAACCAAGTACTGATAGAAATCATAAAGAAAACTGCAAATTAGGGCCTATCGGCCCGCTGATATAACTGATCAATATAAGGTTGGTGGTAGTATTGAAAATGATCTGCATCCTGCTGCTCTTGTATTAGCCATAACCCCCTGGGCTAGATCGTGGCCTCCTTGGATAACTGATTGGCAACCTGATTGTGTTCCCTGTAAATGTGTTGACAAGAAATATAATCAAAATGAGATTTTAAAAGCATGGCTTCATCCAATATATTCCTGAGAGAGTGCACATGACATGCATATGTATTATTGAACTAGTTTATGATGATTTTAGAATCCCCAAATATCTGAAGTTGTCTGCAATCGTGTGCTAGTGAAAAGTGGAGCAAATGTCTAAGGGTGATGAGTTCAACAAAATTATTAGTTCCAATCCCCAAGCCCATCTGGATTCGGTAAACATGACTGTCAGATTTGTGCAATAAAATACCCCCCCCCCACCCCCCCAACCCTTTCTCTTGAGAAGCACCATCAAAATATGCCCAAGAATGATTTTGGTTTATGACCTCAGGTGTCACAATGCGGGCAGGAGGAGTGGGGTCATCTTCTGGAATTTCATGATAGGCATTAATGATCTAGGCAATAGACAATGGCCAACAAGCAACTCTGTCTCTAAATATGATACCATTTCTATTCAACCAGATGGTCCAACATATAATCAGAGGGAGACAATGATTTTTCTGGTTCGTGGACCCCTCCCTCCAATGATTCCAAGCCTCCAATGTATTTTTACCGTGCTATCTGATAGTAATGGACAATGAAGAAAGTACTTGCTCCCATATATTGATCACTGTGGGGAAATGGAGAAAGAGATGATCATTGGTTTCTTCAGCCTAGTGACATAGAGCACACCAAGTGGGGCCATAAAAGGATATTTTCATCATATTACCCCTGGTAGGTGTCTTGTTCATTAAAACATTCCACATAAATATTCTGGTGTGAGGGGGGGGGGGGCTTTGAGATTCCAAAGAGCACGCCACCAATCTATGAGCACAAGTGGCATGTGTGTGGCATGAATAATAGGATATCCCTCTTTAGGTGTATATTCTCCATGCCTAGTTGGAGCCCAAATGAGTTCGTCATCACCCTCCATAATGTGAACATGTGATTCAGTCAATGCAGATATATATCCAGCCCAAGCCTGGTTCCATTAGATTGGGATACCCAAATGAACAACAGATTTCCATGCTTGTGAAAATATGGTTGTGTTCTCTGAATCAACAATATTGGCAATCATATGAATACCTCTGTTCTTAAGGAAGTTAATAAGTTCAGGAGGAAGTCAGTACATGTTGCCACAACCAGTCCAGGGATCCATGCCAATACGCACATATGTGCCAGCTCTAATGCACCATGTAAGGCCATTTCTGATAGTGGGAAGGGTATGTAGAACAACTTGCCAGATCGTAGATATACCTGTTCTTTTCCATGTAGGGAGGTGAATCCATTCCATATTCTGTAAGGGCCATATGTATTTGTAGTGTACCACTTGAGTCTAGAGGTTGTGAGAGTTAACTATAAGCCATCCCATCTTGGTAGCAAGAGCATGGGCGAAAGAAGGTAGGTCTTTCAAACCCTAGCCACCCCACTTCTTGGGTAGTGCAATGTTGCAGCATCCCACCCAAGTAAATGGCTTCCCTTCCTTGTATCCATTCCAAAGGAATCTGGAACATATTTTTTGTATCCGTGAAAGGATTCCTTTGGGTATCCAAGCCAAAGACAACCAATACACCGGAGTTGCCTCCAGGACTGATTTAATAAGAACTAATCATCCTGCTCTGGATAAAAACCTATGGTTCCAGTTGTGTAATCTTTGTTCAACCTTTCCCACTAGCCAAATCCAATTCGCAATTCTGTAACAGTTTGGATTGATTTGAAAACCAAGATATTTGAGCCCATCTTCTAATTGTTATCTCTAGAATGGAAATTTTTGAAGTGCAATCTGAATTTCCTGTGGTGAGCAAGTTGAGAAGGAGATAGTGGATTTCAGCCTATTAGATTCCATACTGGTAGCTGCTGAGAAGAGCATCAAAATATCATAGAACATAGAGAAATCCTGAATGCCTCCATTGAGGAAGATGAGCACATCATCAACAAAAAGAAGGTGGGAGATAGTACAATGATTTGTTATCTTGAGACCCAGTAATATTAATATTATCTATCATGTAATATTAACCTATTCAGACCTTCAATAACAAGGAGAAATAGGAGTGGGGAGAGAGGGTAGCCTTGTCTGAGTCCGCGCTCAACATGAAATAAATTGGAGATTGAACCATTAATAAGAACACTGAAGGACACATAAGTAATGCAACCCATGATCCATTAAATGAAAGAGATGGGGAAGCCTAAATGAGTGAGGAGCATCCTTAAATATAGCTAAGCTTCCAAAGAGTACGCAACCAATCCATGAACACAGGTGGCATGTGTGTGGCATGAATAATATGATATCCCTCTTTAGGTGTATATGCTCCATGCCCAGATGGAGCCCAGATGAGTTCTTCATCACCCTCCATAATGCGAACATGTGATTCAGTCAATGCGGATATATATCCTGCCCAAGCCTGGTGCCATTAGACTGGGATACCCAAATGATCATAAGATTTCCATGCTTGTGCAAATATGGATGTGTTCTCTGAATTAGCGATATTGGCAATCATATGAATACCTTTGTTTTTAAGGAAGTTGATAAGTTTAGGAGGAAGTCGGTACATGTTACCACAACTAGTCCAGGGATCCATGCTAATGCGCACAAATGTGCTAGCTCTAATGCTCCATGCAAGGCCATTTCTAATAGTGGGAAGGGTATGTAGAATAACCTGCCAGATCGTAGATATACCTGTTCTTTTCCACGTATGGAGGTGAATCCATTCCATATTATTGTAAGAGCCATATGTATTTGTAGTGCACCACTTTAGTCCAGAGGCTGTGAGAGTTAAGTATAATTCATCCCATCTTGGAAGCAAGAGCAAGGGAAAAAGAAGGTGAGCCTTTCAAACCCTAGCCACCCCACTTCTTGGGTAGTGTAATGTGGCTCCATCCCACCCAAGAAAATGGCTTCCCTTCCTTGTATCCATTCCAAAGGAATCTGCAACATAATTTTTGTATCCGTGAAAGGATTCCTTTGGGTATCCAAGCCGAAGAAATCCAATACACCGGGGTGGCCTCTAGGACTGGTTGAATAAGAACTAATCGTCCTGCTCTGGATAAAAACCTATGGTTCGAGTTGTGTAATCTTTGTTCAACCTTTCCCACTAGCCAAATCAAGTCCGCAATTTTATAACAATGTGGTTTGATTCGAAAACCAAGATATTTGAGCCCATCTTCCAATTGTTGTCTTAGGAATGGAAATTTTTGAAGTGCAATCTAAATTTCCTGTGGTGAGCAAGCTGAGAAGGAGATAGTGTATTTAAACCTATTAGATTCCATACTGGTAGCTGCTGAGAAGAGCATCAAAATATCATAGAACATAGAAAAACCCTTAATGCCTCCATTGAGGAAGATGAGCACATTATCAAAAAAAAGAAGGTGGGAGATAGTACAGTGATTTGTTATCTTGAGACCCAGTAATATTAATATTATCTATCATGTAATATTAATCTATTCAGACCTTCAATAACAAGGAGAAACAGGAGTGGGGAGAGAGGGAAACCTTATCTGAGTCCGCGCTTAGCATGAAAGGAGTTGGAGGCTAAACCATTAACAAGAACACTGAAGGACACACTAGTAATGCAGCACATGATCCATTGGATGAAAGAGAGGGGAAGCCTAAATGAGTGAGCATCATCCCTAAGTATAGCTAACTAACCCGATCAAATTCCTTAGAGAGGTTGATCTTAAGGATGGCTCCTTTTAGCTACTTCATCTTAATGGAGTGGAGGGCCTCCTGGGTAGTACCTATAGCCTCATGTATTTGTCTATTATGCGAGAATGAAAATTTCTCAAGCGAGATGTGGGTAGATAGGATGGGATTAAGATGGTTAGCAATAATCTTGGCGATAATCTTGTAGAGGCAG
This sequence comes from Pinus tabuliformis, assembly GCA_031772625.1. Classification (NCBI taxonomy): domain Eukaryota; kingdom Viridiplantae; phylum Streptophyta; class Pinopsida; order Pinales; family Pinaceae; genus Pinus; species Pinus tabuliformis. Next base: position 593,491,900 of record CM062813.1, read on the forward strand.
TTGTAGAGGGAAATAGGCCTAAAATCATTGAATGAGTGTGGGGAATCCACTTTAGAAATGAGGGCAATGAAAGTAGAATTGATAGCCTCATACATGCACCTGATTAACCTGTAATCCTCGACAACCTTGAGGAGATCTTGTCTGATGGTCTCAAAAAAGGCTATATAAAATTCAATAAACCATCCATCTGGGCCAGGGATTTTATCCCTTTTGAACCATTTAAGTGTGCTTTCCAGTTCTTCCATGGAAACAGGTTTAATAAGATCATTTAACTCATCTTGGTCAACAAAGAGAGGGAAAATCTCGACAATTCGAACTATTTCTGCAAGTGTGGCCCCAGGAGGAGCCTTGAAGAGATGTTGGAAGTGTGAGATGCCTAGATGTGCTAGTTGGTGAAAGGAATGGGCGAATTGACCATCCTCGATGGGAATATTCCAAATAGTGTTGCTGGCCTTTCTCCCTTTCGCATAATTGTGAAAAAAATTGATATTATCATCTCCAACCTATAGCCAAATAGCCTGACTCCTAAGGTGCCAGGTCTCCTCACGATCTTTAAGAATTTTGGATCTCTAAGTCTCCAGATCAGTGAGAATGTTTTTAGCTTCATCAGATGTGAATCCTCGTCCCTACTCATCCAAAAGATCAGCCAACTTGTTTTCAATGTTCCTAAGAGTCTATTCTTCCCGATCTCTCTTGTCTTTAGCCCATTTGATAGATAAACTCTTTATCTCAAGGAGATTGTGGCAGAATCCTTCTGCTATGGATCTCCCCTAAGAAGGTGGATGTGCAAGCTAATAATCATTGACCAATTTGATGTAATCAAGGTCCATCAACAAAGTAGAAATGCATTTAAAAGGTGCTATAGGCTTCGGGAAGGGACTTGACAGCTCCAGGAAGATAGGAGAGTGATTAGAGATGCCCCCAAATCCCACCCACTGTCGATAATTTAACAAGGCTCTTACCAAGTGTTCCTTGATTAAGAATTGGTCCAATCACCTTGCCAAAGATGCATCTCCAGTTCTTCTATTGTGCTAGGTAGGTTGCATCTTATTCATGGGGATATATATCAATTGGTGATGCTCTAGAAGTTGTTCCATGGTGTCTGATAGGGGGTCCAGTTGTGCATTGCATCCCCAAGATTCTGCATGTCCGATAGAGAAATTCAGGTCCCCACCTAGAATAAGATTGTCTGAATTAGCCAAAGATAAATTAAGAAGATGATTCCCAAATTCATCTCTATTAAGATAGGGAGTGTAAACATTGATAATTCTAAAGTCCATGGCCAGCTCCGAGGAATAAATGTCCATGCCAATAAATCCAGCACCACCCCCAAGTTGAGCCAATCTTGATAGTGCGGGGATTGATGCCCAGTGCAATACCACCAAATCTTCCAATGACATCAAGTGCATGAAAAATCCAACCTGGCTTCAGGGATTACATGAAAGATATGACCTGATCAGCCATGCCTAGGGTTTCTTGTAAGAATATAATTTCGATAAGCTCATAATCCAGTAGTCTTCTGAGGGCTAGCTTTTTAGCAGGGCTAGCCAACCCTCTACAATTAAAGGAGAGCCACTTCATGGGTGAGATCAGGGGAGCGTATTCAATGCTCTGAGAACCCTGTCAAGTGTAGATTGCCCGCCATGAACCACATCCACCCCATCCCGGATAATATCTTTAGATATAAAGGAGTGTCGACCCTTGGGAAGCTTGGATATTTTAGGAGGGGAGATTAAACCAATCCAAACATGCTCAGGAGGGTGTGACACCCGAGAGAGAAGATTGTAGGAGTGTGAGTGTCTAGTGGAGGTTGAAAGCTCCGGAGAAGGAGATGAGATAGTCAAACCAGGAATAGAGGGTGGGGTGGTCGAGTAGGATGGAGAGTGAAGGTCTAAAGGACAAGTAATAGGGGAAGATGAGACACAAGGAATGGATGCAAAAGCACCATGAAAGTGATGTGTAGAACTAGATAAAGAGAAAGTAAATACAGAGTGGAGGGGAGGAGGAGTACCCGATGAGCGAGAGGCCGCAACAGCAGCTTGAGATCTCATCATAGGTGGGGAGGGAGGTCAAGGAGAGATCGATGATGGCATCTGAGAAGATCCACAAGCCGATATCTTCGGACCTTATGACTGAGGAGTCTGGCCTTCAACAGATGAAGGTGTTGTAGGAACGACACCAATCATGGCTTTGGAGGGGGAGGAGGCAAAGATAACCAGAGGGCACTCTTTATAAATATGACCAACCGTATGACACTTTCTGCATCTGAATGACACCCGCTCATAATCCAGGTTTTGGATGCAAGTGAATCTTCTCTAATGTAGCGTAATTTGCTCCTCCAAACCCCCTCTGGTCCAAGAAAGTACCTAGTGCATTCCCAATTCCGGTGAAGATGTCTTCGGACTAGAAGTGTAGGGGGAGGCTAGGTAGCCTAACCCAAAGTGATCCTACACCCAATTGTTCCTGCTCAGGGTCGAATACTGGGCTCCATCTCTTGAGCAACATAGGGGCCAGCTCGATTTGCTAGTACCAAAGAACCCATGAGGTTTAGTCCATCCTTTGAAAGCTAAGTGTGAACCATCCCCGTTCCAGGGTGGTAACATTCGGGAGCTCCTTGAGAATATTTCCCCAGATTTCCATGACCCAGAGGTGTAGACAGGTAGTAGTGTACGCTCTTCCTCTAACTCTGCCCACCAAAACCTTATTTTTTGTATCCACAACATCCCCCATTTACGCACCATCACCAAAGCATAGGGACAAATACTTACGGGAAGCTTTGATGCACTCCAATTTCTTTCTTTTTCCAAAAAATGGTACCGTTGAGTGGTCCTGAAGGGGATCCTATGAACCCAGGTTATCCTTTTGAGAATGATGGTTACAGGTTCGAGGGTTCACAACCGGAATGTCAAAACAGCCGGACAGATATGTTGATAGTCTGGACTCTGTGGAAGTATATAGAAATGGGGATGAATCTGGTGTGAATGGGAGAAAATATGGTGCAGATGCAAACCCCACCGATGAGGGGAGGGTAGAGGAATATGGAAAATGTGTTGGATCCGAAGGTAGTGAATCGAAAGATGGGGAGGGTGGCATGACGATGCAAGTAGGTGTAATGTGGCCAAAGAAAGGGGAGGGCATTCAAGTCCCGGAGATGCGATAGAGAGAGCGAAGAATAGTAAACAGGGCACGGATGGAATGGGATCAAAACGGATATCCGGTAATCCCAACTGCAACAGAAAAGGCGTTCCCAGGGACCTAATAACCGACACCTACAGAAAAGTGCTAGGGTTAGACCAAATGGATTCGTAGGGATTTGGATCCACTGAATAATCAACAACGTCCTCATCCATTGCCAACATTATGCAGTCAATCCTGGGGATAGCAGGAACAAACCATAAAACAAAGTTGACAGAGATATCAGAATGGTTTCCTGGAAAACCATGACGGTGAAAATGCTAATGCAGCCTAATGGATTAAACCATTATCTTATAATTGATGTATATTTGTGATACATTATATAGATATAGATATAGATATATCCAAATTGTTTAATGTGATTTCATTTTCCTCACAAAATTTCCATTAATGCACTCTAACACACATTAGTGGTTTCATTTTCCTCAAAAATTTTCCATTAATGCACTTTAACGCACATCATCACATATTCTTCTTTATATTTATACTTAGTATAATGTCGTATATAATATGATGGCATTTACACATAATACACCTGAAAGGACCCTAAGATAATCACTCAAATGTGAAGATGTATGCAACACCCTTTATTATGTTTTATTATGATTATGTTATTTTTGGAAATAATCTTCATTGTTCATGTAATATGCGGTTATGTTGAAGGAAAAGGGGCGAGGAATCAAGCAGAGATGGCGTGCACTGCTAGGTTATCCCTGCGTTCTGAAGTTTCCCTGGACGTCGCAGCCCTGACAAGACACAACTCTATTGCGTTTGGAATCCCTGGCTCCGGTCATGATGTGGCTCTGTTCACCATTCTGGATGGTCTAGGCTCATTACTGCTTCCCTCTCTACTAGAACGACTATATCCACTCAGCTTAGTTGCAAAAGAGGTCATTTCTGGCGGGAGGGTAGATTTTGGAATCGACGATTTATTCCAGGTCTGCTTAACGTGTGAAGGTGTTTCCCAAAAACCCCATAGGACCATATTCGACGGCACAAATGGAAACGCCTTCTTGTTAGAGGAGGAGCAATGGTTTCCACTGCCTGAGATATCATTTTCAAAGTCTGTGTACACCCTTTGTTCTCTCCCAAATCCTCAGAACCGTTTATGGGCGGGGAGATGGGTTATAGAAAATGTATTTTTTCCTTTGGAACAATCTACGTCCCTGCAATAGCGAATCCATGGATAAGACATGGTTATGTGTTGCATGCAAAGAAAAAATCCATAAGCTATGGGCAGAGTTCAATGGAAGCCCCCATTCTCACGTCGTTTGGATCTGAGATTGAAGGCATTGTAACTAGGGTTGTAGGAGCATCGATCAGAAAATCCATTGTTGTGACTAATGGCATTGATAGAGAAAACGCTGAAAAGAGAAACAGCCCATGCAAATTGGGGTTTTGGTCCCAACCAACAAACGTAGAGCAAATCAACACTAAGTTAAACTGGGGACAAAACTCCAAGGGTGACGACAAAGGTGCAGGCTCAGATCCAGAGGATTTGTTTTAGTTTTTTTTTCCAAAACCGTTATTGGAAAATTGATTTTGTTATGGGTCTGGGGAACAGATCCACTGACAAATCTGAACCAAAATGCCCAAAATGTCACAGGTATTCCTGCTTCATTACAAAGTTTGATTTTTTTTTGAAAAATTATTATAGGATGAGATTCATTTGAAAGACTATGGTATTCAAAGGAATTCTACCATTATTTAGAATTTAAGACTAAAAGGAGGTGCCCCAGAATCAATCACGCCAGCTAGATTATCTTCAACAGATAAGGGTTTGACTTCGTTCAAGGATGTATTAAGAGGGAAAGTTGCCACATAGGACAAACAAAACCCAAATCTGGCAATCCCAGGTCTGTACATTGTAGAGAAGATGGATAAATCCTCAGATATGTCTATAGTATTACCAGAAGTAAGTGGTTTCTTCACTATTTTACAAGCAAAAGCTATTATTTGACGATTTAATGGCTTCTGGCCCAAATCTGAAGATCTAAATGAGTGTATCTACCTAAACTGAACCAAATATTGTGATGTTTATCTGTGTGAAAAAGGTTTTTTTGTGGTTCAGTTTGATACTCAAAAAGACTTCAATCGTCATAAATGACAGGCCATGGTTTTGGGGAAGGGCGAGTCTATTTCTAACCCCATGGTTTCTTGGTTTTTATCCAAACTCAATGGTGGCTACAATTATTCCGGTTTGGGTAAGGCTACATAACCTTCTTCTCCCTTTTTTGCACCACCAGGTCCTAGAAGGCATTGGAAACTCTTGGGAAAGTTCCTAAAGATGGATCGAGAAAGAATGGACAAAGGGATCTTCACTTTTGCCCGTATTTGTGTGGAGATAGATTTAAGCAAAGGCCTTCTAGATTGTATTCACCTGACACATCAAGAATAGTGGACACAATGGTTATATTTCTAAAAGGCTTCCGTTATATGTCAGGGTTTCCATCAAACAGGGCACTTGCAGAACACATGCAAACAAGCAAAGAAAAGAACAAAGGAGACCACAAAATAAAAAAAGGATGGAAATTCCCAGATCCTTCACCATCAGATGACAAGGATGAAGAAATGGATGAGACCTAGCAACATTTGGAGACACAAAAACAACTAGTCTCTCAAGAGGAGGGAGAAGAGAAGGAGGAGGAACATAACAAACAAGTAGACAATCTAAATAACTCAGTAATAGTTCCGATCCTTGAGAACCAATACGAGGGAAAGAACAACAATCAAGGCACATGTGGAACTAAGTGATCTCACGTATCTAGGGACTTAGACTCGGATAAAGAAGCCTCAATAATTATCATAAATAGTGAGTTGGCAATTGTTACTACTACTCCATTATTAGGGATTTTGCAAAAAGTCCAAAAGAAAAAAGGTAAAAAAGAAAACTCCAGTTTATATGGAAAATTGTAATTTTATTTTTAGTTTTTGTAGCTCTGCTACTATGTGTGTGTCAAGCACATACACTGGGCCCCTAGGAAAATTCTTGAATGCTTTTTGCATCTACTCCATGTAACTTTTCATTTTTATTAATAGAAAGTTTCTTATTTTTTCCTTGAAAAATAATATGAGGTTATGTTTATGTTTATTTTTGTGATGTTTTTTCATCAAAAATATTTGTGGTAATAATTATGAGTTTCCTCAATCATCCCAAATGCATCGTGAATGCACTTATATTTTCATAGATCTTTGGTTTAATGGTAGTTTATTAAGGAAAAATAGGGTCCAATTTCATCCCATTCAAACTTGTTCCATTAATGACCCTAATTTATTATTGTTCTTTTATCAATGGTCTAAGAGTTACTTAGATCATGTCATACATGCATATATTGTGACTATGATATGGTTTGTTAGTCTTTCATTCTAACAACAATAGGGTCCAATTCAAGCTCCCATCTAAGGTGCAATTGGAGACTTGAAACTTTATCTAGTGTAACACCCTAAAATGCACAATTGTTTTGAATGGACCCTCATATGGTCTCTTGGTCAAGTCTATTATATACACATCCAATGTATTAGTTTTGTAGAATAGATTGTATATGTGTTTATATTACATCATGGTGAACATGTGATTTATGAAATTTTTTATCTTAGAAAGTTACATGCCACCAAAGGGATTGCGGTGGGAGGAACTATCCTTAGTGATTAGTAAATTGGATGCACACAATCACGATCTTAATCAAGGTAGTTAGAGGGGCCCAACATAAGCCCTTCATCAAGGTAAATATTTGAAGCACCTAATCAAGTTCCCCAATGGCTCATACTTAATTTTATTATTTTTCTTCTTTTTTTGTCTAAATGTATAGTTAATTGATTTCCATGTATTTTCAATTGTTGAAAATATATAACATGTCACTAAAATACTTTCATATTGTTTTCTTTATCTTAGAATAGTTTGTTTATTGTGTGTTCTTTTGATTTCTTTAATTTAGAATAGTTGCAGGTTCAAATAACTTAGTTTTCTTATATTGTCTCTTCCAACTATATATTTGTAGTTAGAACAATTAGATGTTCTTATCTAATATTTCATTTAGAGTAGTTCATGTCTGCTTCATTTTCTTCTCAATATTAATTATTGGGTGACCTTGGCAACCTTAGTTATAAGTGTCCTTGGGGACAAAATCAATTGTCCCCTTAGTAATGAACACTACTTGTGGGCCATTCAAAATTCTTGAGGTGAAAGGTGGTGTAACCCCCCAAGTTCACAAACCTTATGGTAAACCTTACTTTTTCTTAACATGGATACAAGATTGTTAAAAAAATATCCTACCAAAGATAAAATATAGTCTCTACCACCCATTCCATGAGTAACAGGTTGTCTTAACAACTATCCTTCATATTTGTCATCCAAATTGTTTTCCCTTAAGTTTTGTTGGCTCCTAGTTAGAAAATAGACCATTCATGTTGACCAATGTGGTTGAAATTGGATGTCGTGTAGGTTAAATGGCTATTGAGAGTGATCTCTTCTTCTTCTTCTTCTTCTTCTTCTTCTTCTTCTTCTTCTTCTTCTTCTTCTTCTTCTTCTTCTTCTTCTTCTTCTTAATTCTAAGATTGGTGATTGGTGATTCAGTTGATTTCCAAATAAATTGCAAACATTCATTTTTGTCCTTCCTTTTGTAATCAAACAATAAGCCCTTTTTTTCTTCCCTTGTAACTAGGCAACCCACCCTCAAGACCGTAGGAAAGGGTAAACTATGCTTTAGGGCTCAAGGTTGTACAACATCAAGGCTCTAAGCCATTACAATAATATACTTAGTATGAAATCAACATGTCACTTGCAGGAATTGAACTTGGGTGGGCAGGATAAAAGCCATTCCTCCCAACCACCCAAGATAAACCCAATTGACATTTGACCAATGAAACTTGATACTTGAATGTCAAGAAAAATGAAGGAACATGACATTATTTTATGGTTTACTTGATCCATATTATTATGAGATTAAAAAATTATTGAAAAAATGTAGATGAAGCAATAAGGTCCAAAAAATCACCATCACAACCTAACATAGAAAATCTCTTAAATGTTTTGGTGTCATACATTATAACTTCCACATAGCTTGTGTAATATAGATAATTATTAGACATCCTACTGGGGTGATAGAATGTACATATGCATTGAAATTGTTAGGTTGAGTTCATATGTCTTAATATGGAAGAGAAATGTGTAGAATCCACATTTTAACCAACAACAATGAGACTAGTATGTATTACTTTTCAAATATCACTCTCTATATGATTAGCATAAAAAATTCAATTGCATGTTCTTCTCTCTCATAGATGATGATCTCTCTACATTGTTCGAAATTTAAAAATAAAGAAATAAAATTGTATCAAGGTGTGTGTGTGTGTGTATTGATTGCTACCAACACATATAGCAATCTTTTGTCACTAAGCATAAAATACATATGTTTGGGAAGAAAGCATAAACCAATCTATGGTATTTGTGATTACTTGATGCACAAATTCCTATGAAATATGTGGTTCAATTCCTCCACATAGTTTCATTCTTGAGTCTCATTTTACATAATAATAAGTGATACTATGAGAATTAAAGGAACAGATGAATTTTGAGCATTGCAATATTGAAATTTGAGGATTGAAACTTTTTATTTAATTATCTAGAGGTTTTATTTAAATCCCATAAAATTAACTTGTAATATTCACAAAATATGAAATGTATCTCTTGTGATGTTGTTATTGGAATATTAGGACTATTAATGTAAATTAAGAAATTCCATCTCAAATTGAAGTTTCCTAGATCTATTTTCTATTCGCTTCTAGCTTTAGGGATTAATCTAAAATATTAAGTTACAATAAAATAGGCTTCACTTCACTTCAACAAAATACATGAAGAATCCAAGCAAATAAATATTAATCGTGTGTACTTCAATATAGTAAGGTTTCAACCCTTACGGTACTCTTCCCAAACATATAACAATATGAAAATAAGTTATCCAATCAATTTATTACAACAATAAGTCTACCTCTTTAGCTTCTATATGTTTGTTAAATCACATAACAAAATTTGTTCAATGTTATGCCAAATCAACATGTATAACCAACACTAGAAACCACTCAATCATTAAGATAACATAGGTTGAAAATAATATATATATGTATATAAGTATAGATAGTTGGAACACTTCATATATGAAAGATAAGATTAAATGAAAGTACATAACAACATCTTACTATAGAATGATGCAAGTAGTACTAGGGTTTCCAAATGACAAAAAACCATAGTCTTCTACTTTCACAAGAACTACACGAATTACTGCTCCCTTTCTCCTCTAATATTTTTCCAAACCCTAGCTTCCCTTTTCTACATAGGGAAAATTTTAAATCTAGACTTTTTTTTCGAATCAATTCAAAAATATTTGCACTCAAGACAAACAAGGAAAAGTATAATGAAGGAGACAAGTTTATTATGTCTCTCACATTTCTAACAGAAGAAAGTGGTCAATGTGAATTAACAAAAATATTCTTTCCTCCCTTTATTTATGTGAAAGGAGAGGGATGCCAACAATAATATAGTGGATCATTTTTACAACAATCAACATAACTAAACAATAGATAGGTCCACATGTGAACAAATCCAACTCTAAGCAACACTTTTATGTCAAGCTCCAAAGTATACATGCCCACTAAGCAAGGGTTTCATTGATGAGGGAAGATGTCCCCTATTAAGTTAAAAGATTCACCCAACAAAAGGGCCTAACAAGGCTTTTCTCCATTGAAATAGGGAACCTTACAAATAGGGATAGGTTATCATCAACTCTTTCGAGCTTCATTGATTATGGCTTGGTCCACCATTAGTCCTATATGCATTTAATGAAGCTAAGAATGAAAATGCAAAGTTCATCTAATCTATCTATTAAAAATTAAATAATGGAGCAATGAAACACATAAAAATATTGCGGAAACACAAACACATAAATGCATAAAACAAGAGAGACAAAAATATATGTGGTTCATCTAATTTGGGTTACGACTATGGAGAAACAACCATTCCTTCCATTTATATTATCTATAAAAATGAAGAGATACAACCTACAACAAATCCATTGTAATTTCCTCTTCGCTCTCACATAATCTCCTCTCTCTTTTCCACTAAGAATAATAATACACAGCCGCAATATAATTCCCTCATATAAACCAAAGGTTTCCTTCTAGGGAAAAAAACCCTAAATTAACATAACTTCTACTGTCGGATCATTCGCCTAATGAACAACCCAAATGGACTACAAAATTACAATATTTTACAAGGAAAATTTTTCATCTATTTTTAGTTTCAGGGGTGTTGCCCCCAAAACCCCACCAGCGGGGGTTCATTCCCCCTGGACCCCCTTGATGGCAATCATACAGGCGACATTACCTCCTTGTTAGGAACATGGATCCAATGTGGCTGAAACAAAAAGCCTCTAAACAATTAGGAAGATAATCAGGTTCCACACCCAACACTATCACTAATAACATATCTAACTCATAGTTAAAAATATTAATTTGACTTGATAATGATGAAGGTATAGAATGTAGGGATAATAGTATACCACTATTGTTGTCACCAAATCTACACCATAGATTATAACACAAGGATAAACAATCATAAACATGGTAATCAAGAAATACACTTACACCATGGCATTTATAAGACACAACATTCATCTACACAAGCAAGCAAGCAAGTGGTGAATGGCGAAGATAACTTACAACCATTGAAGACTTTGATTTTTTTTTTAATATGAGTTAACTAAAACCTTTTTGTGCATATTAAAAGATAGATTCAACTACGAGAAAAAAGAGACATTCCGTATCAAAAGCATTAGACTTAAATAAAAAAATGACATGCAAAAGGTATGGAGAATAGTCTACTTCTGCCACTTGCATGATAGGCCAAACTTTCTATGAGGATCAATGTTAGCTTATGTAATGCCCCACTCTAGTTGACATGCGATAGAAATTATTTTGATTCTAAAACAGTATTGTGATATACACTTATTATTTGAGGATATCAGATTTGATGATCTAGCCATTTGATGTGATGAACACCTATAATGTACTTATTCCGATTTCAATAGATTATGTTGATGGTTGTGAGTTTGTGATTGTTGATGATTTGATGTTACTTATCATAGTTATAATTAAAGATTAATCTTGTGACTAGATGTTACTAACAATTGTTTGAATGTGGAAGGAGACAACCTAGGGACACATGCACATGATGAGTTAGCAATTCTATTTTGGGTCATTTGAGTACCGTTGATACTAGAATTTAATTTGCAAATATTATAGAATGATAGGATTTCAAATGACATGTTAGTGTTTGAAAGAATAAGTGAAGTGCTTGGTTGAACAAATAAAACATGGGTGATAGGGTTGTATGGAGTATATTTGGACTTCCTGGGAGGGGTGGGACAATGTCCCTAATTTCACTCTCTAGCACTCCCACTATGGCTTGGGATGGAAGGTGTTGGGACACCTTCACCTTGAAGTTCATGATGCCATGAGGATTGACCATAGATTCAATCACTCATGAGGCTTTACTAAGGGTGCACATCAAAGCAAAATCCTTGGTCCTTAGCACCATTAGCCTCACAACAGAGGGTGACCTAGGAGTTAATAGTGGCCTCCATTTCCGTGCCCATGTTACCCTCTTTCAGTCACAATTGTATGAAGGGAAAGCAATGTGGCACCCTTGAAACTTCATGAGAAATTTATTGAAGGGAAAAACCAACTTGACACCCTTAACATTGAGAAATTGAAGGTAATTAACGTGAAAATTGAGAATTAAAACACTAAAATAAATGAAACCAATAAACGAAATAATAAATTTAAATCTTAATAGAAAGGTTAAAGCTTGAGGATGGGGAAATAGGGTTATAGATATAGATATAAACTTAAAGATAAATGAAATATTCCCTCTAATCACCCTCCCACTAAGAAAAATATATATAATAAAATAAACCCTTAGAATAGCTAAAATATCCTAAATTGGGGGAGAAATGAACTCTAAATTAGAAAATGGAGACAAATAAATCACTGACACATATTCACCAAAGAAAGGTGAAATGTGCATGTAAGTAAAGATGACTAATTTAAAAATAGGGGAAAATAAATTCATGAAAGAATCTCCATGTCACAGAAGCATAAATTAAAAATATCCAACTAAGGTTTAACTTGAGAAAATGTAGGGGGTAGATGCAAACAAGGATTTGATACCTATTTGTTGACTCTAGTTGATTAAAAATGTAAGCACCAAAATAGGGATTGTAATTTGGGATGAAGGGACAACTAAGGGAATAAATAGGAAAATATGTGTGGGTGAGGGTAATTATCCTGTTTAAAATAAATAAGAAAAATAATTTCATGAGAGCCCTGATAAAATTCTAATACTTGGAAGGGTGAATAATCAAAATTTTGAATTAAAGAAAATACTTATTTTTGTATGAGGACCCAAGGGGCAGTACTAAAACCTTCTATAAAAGGAATAACATGCTATGAAAAGCTCACTTTTTTGTACCTTATTGTTGGACGAATGTCCTAATGATACTTTGTTGAGTGACTATTAAGAAATATAATATGAGTTTAGTGTGAGTGAAGTCCATTGAGTGGGAACCTCCTAAGTTGAGAGTTCAAATTTGTTATGCTAGTGTACCCATATCCTGTACAACCCCATTGTAGCTTATGGGTCCATGAAGAAGAGGAGTACCCAAGGAGAAGACAAAGAGGTTCACTAATAAGTTAAGTATCATTTGGCTAAGCAAGAAAATTCAAGTACAAGGATACTAGGTCACATGTCTATATCAACAAGGTGAAGGAGTAGTTTCCATCAAATGTTTGGTATTGTTAAAATTTTGAATTGCAATAATTTTGTTTAAGAAATTTTATTATTCGACTAAATTTAATAATGAAATGATAATGTATAAATTATTTTCATTGAATTAATCAGTAAAATTTTTCTTTAAAAATGATTGTTTTCCTGCTATCAAATATATGTTGTTATTGGAATTGCTAAAATAAATATATATATATATAGACATGACATTACGGATTATTCGAATTGTCCATGGACTCCAAACTAATGGTCTAACCATTATTCATTTGCATTTAACCGATTCAATGCAATTACATTTCTCAAGTGATATTGATTATAGTCAAGTTTAGAAACATATATATATAATAAATATTATTAGAATATTGGTGCATCCTTAGGTGCATTGGAGATCTTAGTTTCTGGAATTGACTATAATCAATTGAGAGATCAGTTAAACGCAAATGACTCAATTGTTAAACCATTAGTTTGGAGTCCATGGACAAGTCGAATAATTTGTAATGTCAATATATTGACAAGTCAAAATCCATCGAGACAAAGTTTGCAACGATTAACTCTTCCCTATTGGAACCATCAACAAACACAAATAGTACTCAGGGGAACCCATAGATGTTACCCAACATAAAGTATATCTCTCATTGTGCTATTACGCATTGTGCTATATAGCGATTTTAACACTATTGTAAACCTAGCATAACCTTACCTCCATCGATGAGAAAATTATTAAAGGGGTTAGGGTTGATTACAATCTCAAATATTTGTGTTGTTATGAGATGATCACATTAAATTGTTGAGCAAAGTCACCCTGCAATTATGTTTTACATGCAACAAAAGCTATAACCAGAAACTAAATAACAAAGGTGTAATATTGTATTAATAATGATGATAGTTAAGTATATAATTTTAAACTATAATATAAATATAATTCATTGTAATGAAATATAATAGGAATATAATAGATAGGATTATGCATTTTAGGTTAAGGAATGAATGATGAATATGTTTTTTTTTATAAAAAAATAATTATGAAACAGTGAAAAATTTAATAGTTTCAGTAATATGTAATGGGTATATGTTTTAGGTGTTTCAGAATATGGAACTTCGAAGATACATATAAAATATTTTCGTGTATATGTTAAAATTTTAGATTTCGGTTTGCTAAAATTTCAAAGATATGGTCTAAGGAAGTTAGGCTTCCTGAACAATCATAAAACCTATTTCTAATAGGAAAACTTGGTATTTTTGCTATAACTTTCTTTCTATGATGTTTTAGACTATGAAATATGGTAGAGATAGAGGAGAGATCTCAAGGTACCCATGGTAGAAAATTTTGACCGTCTTTAGCTATAATTTTAGATATATGGTTTGAAGAACGTAGGCTTCCTGAATGCTCATAAAATATACTTCAAATAAGTTAGCGTGGTATTGTTCCATAGATTTCTTTTTATGGTGTATCATACTTTGAATTATAAAGGAGATAAAGAGGAAACATTAAGGTATTGGTAGTATAAATTTCAAACTTCTTTCAGTATAATTTTAGATATATGATCTGAGAAATTTAGTGTTCTTGAATGATTCTTAATCATGCTTCAAACATGTCAGCTTGGCATTTTTGCTATAACTTTCTTTCTATGATGTTTCAGACTATGAAATCTGGAGGAGATTGAGAAGAGACCTCTAAGTATCTATAGTAGAAATTTTAGAATCAATCTTAAAAAAATGGATACGTGGCATGTTGTGCAAGCTCATTCTTGGGAAGTGCAAAAAACAAGAAGTTTTGGGAGAAGTGTACTTGATGAAGGAAGAAGTGACATGTAGAGCTGGTGGAGACAAAAGAATCTAATAGAATTGGCGAGGGCAGAAGTAGCAAAAAGACTCGATGAAAGAAGAAGCAACCAATAGACATTTTGAAGAAGAAAGCATATTTAATGAAGTATGTTACAAATCTTGCAACAATGGGGATTAATGTATACAAAGAAATAAAAGGGATGTGTGTCTCTTGTAGGTTAATTCCTACAAAACATCAAAGGGGATTGGTGTCTCATATAAGTTGGTTCCCAAAAATCAACAAAGGGGATTAGTGTTTCTTGTAAGTTGTTTCCCACAAAGCTACATAGGGGATTGACGTCTCATGTAGGTTGGTGCCCATAAAGCAGTAGAGGGGATTGGCGTTTCTTGTAGGTTGGTGCCCATAAATAAACAAAGGGTATTGGTGTCTCCATCCAATAGACATTGTGAAGAATCAAGTAAATTCAATGAAGCATGTTGATGCCTATAAATCTTATAGCAGTGGGTATTGGTGTCTCATGTAGTTTGGTGCCTACAAAGAAACATAGAGATTTGGGGTCTCTTGTAAGTTGGTCCCCATAAAGTAACAAAGGGGTTTGATGTCTCCTATAGGTTGGTTTCCACAAAGAAGTAGAGGGGATTGGCATGTCTTGTAAGTTGGTGCCTATAATATTGTTCATATAAAGAAGCTTTTTTGTTTTCTTTTGTAAGGGTTTCCACATATATCTTGCATTACTTGTTTAGTTTATGAGATTGATGTTTTTTTATGTTTGATTGTCTTTAAATAAGTAAAAAATTTCATTATACTAATTGACCCCCTATCTCAGTATAATTGTGAATTCTAACAATTGGTATACAAGCAAGTTCTTTCAAAAGTAGTCTCACAATGGGAAGGTAAATCTTAGAGGGACAAATGGCTAGCAAGGATAGTTCATTCTCAAACAGAGCCCCAGTTTTTGGTGGAAAAAATTGTGATTTCCAGAAGATAAGGATGAGGGCATATCTAATGTATTTTGGTGTTGATTTATGGCTTTCTATGCTAGATGACTATAAAGTTTGAACAATTCCTCAAACAAATGCAGATGAGAAAAAGGCTTTTGCAAATAATGCCAAAGCATGGGATGTCATTCTAAGTGGTCTTGTTGATTTAGAACTTGTCAAAGGTAATGCAATGTGAATTTGCTAAATAAATTTGAAACAAGCTTCAAAGCAACTATGAAGGAGATGAAAATTTAAAGAGGGCCAAACTTCAAACTCATAGAATGCAATTTGAAATTATAAAGTGGAATGAAGAAGAAGAAATTGTAGGTTTTTTCCTTTGAGTAGATGAAGTTGTGAAAACTATTAAAGGATTGGGTGAGAACCAAATATTGTTCAAAAAATGTTGATATCTCTTCTACTTAGGTTTAATCCAAAGGTTTCAACTACTAAAGAAATGAAAGAACTAGAAAATCTAAACATGGATGAAATACATGGAAATATCATTGAATATGAGATGAGAATAAGAAAAGAGAAGTCAATATTAAAATAACCACCCTTCCAAGCATTAAATAAAACAAAAGGACACAAGGACCATAATCATTTTAGCTTTGAATAAGATGAAGAAGAATCTTACTTTGTGAGAAATCTGAAAAGAGGATTTAGAAAACATAAGGTAAGCTACCACTTAAATGTTTTGAGTGTGGTATAATAGGTCATTATGCTTCTAAATATCCATATTCAAAATTGGAAGATGCTAATGATGAAAGAGAACATAGAAATAGAGGCAAGTTTCATAAAAATAAGAAGGGAAAATCTCTCAAGAAGAAAAGTTTATATTCCAAGGAAGATGGCAACTCATCAGAAGACAATGATGAACATGCATCTGATGATGATCAAGAAGAATTCCTATGAATCATGGCCCTAGAGAATTAGATGTTAGATTAAGAAGAATAAGATGTTGATGGGGAGGTAGATCTTGAGTCTAAACTTATTAGTGCACTAAAATAAATAAAAAGACTTAGAAGAAAGAATAAAAAGCTAAAGGATCACAAAAATACAAAAAGAAATATCATGATTTTGATGAAGCATCAATCATCCTCCTAAATATAGAACTAGAAGAGGTCAAGAAAATTGGGGATACACTAATAAGTCTGTTGAAAGAAAAGGAAATAAATTGTGAGAGCTAGAGGCAGAGGGTGTATCCTTAAGAAAGGATCTAGAGAAGGAAAATGCTCAGTTGAATCTAAACTTAAAGTTCAAAAAAGGGTCATTAAATAACATTCTTAGCTACCAGAGATCTCCATATATTAAAATAGGCCTTGGCTATAAATAAGATCATGAGAGGTTCAAAGGAGAATCAAGCACAAAGACACTAGAAGGAGAAGGACCTAAACACTATGCCAATGTGCTCAAAGGATCTAGTAGCAATGCTAATAGAGTTAGTAATGAAGCTAATGATTTGTAGAGACATGAACCTATCAATAACACAAAAAACAACAAGAAAGAAAGTGAAGACGAATCGAAAGCTAGGAATGGATTCAGAAGAATTTCTCTACCAAGAAGGCTATTCACATCCAGGTATCAAAATTTATTTTATGGCTACTAATTTTCATGCAATAATTTTTATTACAAGGAAATAGGTTGCAGAACCTATTTAAGAAATGAATGTATTAGAAATAGAATAAGAGAATCTTATAAGACCCCTATTACTAACTATGAAAGCAACAAATCTAGAAATCCTTGTGAAGGTGGTTTACAACTCATTTGCTCCTCTATTGGGTTATGTTTAATGTTACAAATGCAATAGCTATGGACACAAAGTGAGTGTAAAAGAAAATCAATAAAGGCTCCCAAGAAAAACAAGCAAGAATAATTCATAAAAAATTAGAAAAAGAAACAAGACAAGAAGAGTGTGGATTTGTACTATATGCTCAAAAACCAAGGAAAACAATGGTACATTGATAATGGATTCTCAAATCATATGACTGGAGATAAAAGTAAATTTATATCTCTAAAGGAAGACAAAGGAGGAAGTTCTTCTTTGGGAATCAATGCACCAACAAGAATAATGGGTAAAGGGACAATTATCCTTAATAATGGAAAAACTAAATCTCAAAATGTTTGTATGTTGATGGTATAAAACATAATCTTTTAAGTGTTGGACAAATGTGTGATCAAGGATATGATGTCACATTTCACTCTATAGGATGTGAAATAAAAAAGTATATTGTGGAAAAGTGGTGGCAAATGCAACTAGAACCTCAAGTAATGTATACATATTAGATGGAACAAAAGAAAATTGTTGCATGGGGAAATTGGATGAAAGTTGGTTATGGTATATAAGGCTAGATCATATAATCTCTTACCACGTTGCTAAATTCAACAAGAAGGGCATAGTAAGAGACATGCATAAGATTTCAAAGCTAAATAATATTATTTGTAAGGCTTGTAAGCATGGGAAGAAAACCCTAGTCCACTTCAATACAAAAGAGCACTCATCAGCAAGGCCATTGGAAATTGTTCATATAGAACTATAGTGTGGGCCCACACTAACACAAACTCTAAGGGGTGAAAGATACTTCATTTTAATAATAGATTATTATAATAGAATGACATGGGTTGGTTTCCTCAGAGAAAAATCTAAAACATTGGACAAGTTCAAAATATTCAAAGCCCAAGTTGAAAATGAAACTAATTTAAAGATCAAGTGCTTGAGATATGACAGAGGAGGATAATTCCCTTATGATGAATTCAATAAATGTTGTGAAGAAAATAGGATAAAAATACATTTCTCAATATCAAAAACCCCGCAACAAAATGGAGTTATTGGAGGATAGAATAAAGTCGTGCAAGAAATGGTGTGAACTGTGCATGATTAAGCTAATGTTCCAAACACCTTTTGGGAAGAATTTTTTCATACAACAATTAATATACTAAATAAGGCTCACATTAGAGTGAACTTCAATAAAATACCCTATGAATTATGGGAAGGAAAACCTGCTTCAATCAAACATTTCAAGGTATTTGGAAGAAAATGATATATCATGATAAATGAAGACAACAACGAAAAATTTGATTCTAGAGTAGATGAAGGAATCTTTCTTTGTTACTCATATAGGAGAAAATGCTACAAATTCTACAACAAAAGACTACACAAGATAGTTGAAAGTATTGATGTGAGAATATAGGAAGCATTACCTCATGAAGAAAATCAACAAAAAAATGAAGGGTAAGGAGAGACAATTAATAGAGAACATGAAGAGGAAGAAAAAGAGGAAGTGGAAGAAGAGGTAGAACCCCCACATCCAAAGACTCCCTCAAGGTATGTTTAGAAGGCGTTGCATCCCAATTTGACCCTCTTTAAATTAAGCTACCTCTGCAAATTCCATTCCACGGGAACCCTCATCCTCTAATCACTAGCTTTATTCTATCTCTTAAAACCCATCTTCACCATGCTAATGCGCCCCATACAGTTAACATCTACCTCAATTATTTAAACTCACTGATCATAATCTCACCCCTTTTGAAACATTTGAACATAACAATGATGCAAATATTTACCACATTCGAATCACATGATCTAATTTAAAGGTTAATCGTTGGATACACTAAAAAAATTTCAACAACAATGGGAAATATTTTTTCTATAAAAGACCTTATAAACCATATTAATTAATGATATATATCAATAGATATGTATATTAATATACAACATTACTATGAATTTGTTTCATTATATAATAATATTATCAATCAAGTATTAATAACATATATGGATTCAAAAGAATATTTCGAAAGAAATGGTGCAGGGAACAATGGCGCCCGTAACCTATTCCTAGTGTCAGCACTCTTCACGGCTTCCTTTGGCGCATCTAGTCTGGGCCAAGTTGTGCCCCCGCCGACATGGAGGAACCACACTTGAACCTTCGTGCCCACTCATTCAAAGATATGGTCACTGGTCGACCTCCAAACTAGGATTCTTTATTGACAAAGTTTGCCTCTAGCTCGGCCTTTTCCCCCCAGGAGGAAACTTTGAAAATGGAGATACAATATTCTCTCATAAAAAATAATCGCCTCAGAGAAACAGAGAGACAGAGAAAGGGAAAAACAAAGAATCTCATTCAACAAATAGAAAGGCCTCAGACATCCCCTCCTCCACAGACACAAACTCAATAAAGATTCAGAGGCAGATGCAAGAACAGAGGAAAAAGACAAAGAATAATTGCAACCCCATAGCCAAGAAAATCCCAGAACTGGAAATCTAGGACCTAGGAGTAGAATTACATAGAGAATACATGCAAGAACATGCAGTAATATGCAAGTTTATGGGCATATGGCCAACCGAAAGAGCCCTGAACTGGTGGATACAAAGAAAATGGACACCTAAGGGGGAGATAAGACTTCAGCTGGGATCCAAAGGATTCTTCACAGTCATCTTTGACCTCCTAGAAGACAGAGAGAATACTTGAAGGAGGTCCCTATTTCTACAACTCAGTCAGATTGTACATGAGAAATTAGAAGGACAACTTCACACCAGAAAAGGAGGATTTCACAAGAGTTCCAGTCTAGTTACACCTCTACTCCTTACCAACTGATTACTGGGCTCCTTTAGTTTTAAAAGGAATAGGAAACCAGCTGGGGGAGTACATCAAAATGTCAGAAGGAACCAGAAATGGTCATTATGTTTCCTATGCCCATATTTGCGTATACATAGACATCTCTAGAGCCCTTCTAGAAGCAATAAAATTAATCTTCAGGGATGAATTTTGCCTTCAAAGTATAGACTATGAACACATCCCCTTTAGATGCAGGAAGTGCCATGAGCACAGTCATCTCTTCTGAGATTGTGCTCTAAACAAATCCCCTCAACCTCCTGAGCAAGCAAGCAAAAAAAAAAAGACAATGAAGGATACACTAAAGTCAACTCCAGGAACAAGAACAACAGGAAAAAGGAAATCCCCAAGAAGAATAAACATAAGGAGGCAAGTCAAAATCTGTTTGATGCATTGCACATCACTCAGGAAAAAATGGATCCAAACTATCTGATAGGAGATGAAGCAGGAGAAGAGGATCTGACCCAAGAAGACAAAGAACAAGATGACAGGGATACAGTCAACAGTAACAGAGAAAAGGAGCACTCACAAGAGGACACGAAAATGAAACAAATATTTTTAGAGGAAACACCAGAGGAAAGCGCAATAGAATAATCTTTGGAGGGGGTAGACCTAGCAATCTTTGCTATGGAATGGAAGCTAAATGGAATAAAAGCCATACCAAAACACCAATTACAAAAAATTGAAGGTGCTTACCTCCTCCAAGAAGATTTAAAACTCAAGGCTCTCCACCCCACACAAGAAATCATTGCATCAAAGGGCATCTTAGCCAACATTCCAGTAGGAGGATTCAACCTTAAAGGTCCAAGTCGGAAAAGAGGTCGAAAGACCACTAGTCAACTCCTCCAAGAACTGGGAGCCAAGCTAATCAATGAAGGGAAGGCAGTAGCTCTGGCCCTAAACCCCTCTCCATGCTTATGAATTGCATTTCTTGGAATATTAAAGGACTTAATAGTCCCGGGAAGAAACAAATCTTGAAAAACAGAATCTTGCCTGACAATCCTGATATCCTTCTAATTCAAGAAACCAAACTTGAGTTGGTTCACCCTTCTCTCCTTCTCAACTCTTGTTTTAAGCCTTACAACTTCTTAGCTGACTCGGCCACAAGTTCAGCGAGAGGGATAATCGCTTTATGGAAAAACTCTAAGTTCGACCTCATATCCTCTTTGGCCACTCATCATTCCATAACATCGGTCTTGATAATTATTGGCACCGATGAAAGCATCTGCATAACCAATGTCTATGCCCCTCACAAGGTGATAGACAGAATTAAAATGCTTCAATGCATCTCTAATCTGCTTGATCCCATACATCTCCCTTTCAAAATAATAGCAGGCAATTTTAATATGATAACTAATCTGGCAGAGAAGAGAGGTGGTATCCAGAAGCTAGATAAGGACTCAGAGGTTTTCCTTACAACCATAGAAAACCTCAACCTCATAGACATACCCACCAACAATGGCATTTTCACCTAGAATAACCGAAGAGGAGGAGATCGACAAATTTCCTCTCAGCTAGATCACTTCCTCTTATCAGAGGCAACTTATCTTACCTCTTGGGAAATGAAAGCATGAATTCTCTGACAAGAAGGTTCAGATCACTGGCCTATCTCTCTCAAGATTCAAATTTCCAATGGTCCTAAAAATAAGCCTTTCAGATTCAAAGCCTTCTGGTTGGATCACCAATATTTCATGGATAAAATGAAACAATGTTGGACCATCAGATCCGGCAACAAAATGTAAACTTTCCAACAAAAGATAAAACATATCAAAGTCGAACTCAAAAAGTGGAACAGAGAATCATTCGGCAATATCATCATGCAAAAAATAAAAATAAAAAATTGGAGCTCAAGTTGGAGCTTCTCTAGAAAAACATTATTGAAGAAGGGATCATAGAGAGAAGCAAGCTAGAGGAACAAATATTACAATAAATATGGGAGGAATGAGCCATCCAGGAAGAGAAGATGTGGCAACAAAAGTCCAAAATCAATTGGTTGAAGTGTGGGGAAAAGAAAATTGTGTTTTTCCATAAATCAATGATATAGCACAGGAGAAACAACAGAATTCTGGATCTGAAGAACCGAGAGGGACAACTCATTCACTCTGAAGAGGATTTGGAAGCAGATCTCACTCATTACTTCATCTCTCTTCTCAAAGACCCAAGGAATGACCAGGATCAGGATATTAAAAAAATCACCAGCCACATCCCCAAAATCCTTAATGCAAAGCATAAAAAAATGCTCCTAAGAAAAGTGTCCCTCCAGGAACTGGAAGAAGTGGTTATGGTAATTCCCAATGAGAAATCCCCTGGCCCAGATGGTTTTACCATAGATTTCTATAAATCTTGTTGGCCCATCCTTAAATCGGAAGTCCATGCCCTTGTGGAAGAATCCTGCATTTAGAAGTTTGTCCTAAGAGCCCTCAACTCCACTTTCCTAACCCTGATTCCCAAGGGAAAATCAGTTGACTCTCTAGAAAAATTTCAGCCTATAGCCCTCTACAATGTCATTTACAAAATTATCTCAAAATTCCTTGCCAATCGGTTGAAATCCATCCTGCCTCTCCTTATCTCTCATCACCAATCTAGTTACGTGGAAGGTAGACAAATCATGGATAGTATCATCCTTTCTCACGAGCTCATCCACTCTCTCAAAATCCAAAAGAAGCCTGGTATGATGATTCAATTAGACATGTCCAAAGCCTTTGACAAGATTAGTTGGGATTACATGAGACAAGTTCTGGTTGTGTTTGGTTTCCTCAAAGACAGTATCAAATGGATCATGGCAATGGTGTCAGGATCATTCTTCTCCATCCTAGTGAATGGCTCCCCTTCGACACCCTTCCATCCTTCCAGGGGTATCAAGAAAGGGGATCCTATCTCTCCCTTCCTCTTTGTCATCATGGCTGAAGGGTTAAGCCACTCCATTATTGTTGCTTTCTGTGCTAACAAGCTCTCAGGCCTACAGCCTCATGCCTCAGCCCCCCCCCTCCATGCACTGGAAATTTGTGGATGACACCCTGCTCATGGGCCTCCCGACCATCAGAGAAGCTTCCTCTTTCAAGACCATTCTGTCCGACTTTTCTGCAGCCTCTGGCACCTCCATCAACCCTAAGAAATCCAAGTTGTTCTTCTTTAACACCCCTCTGCCTATCCGCAGGAACATTGCCAGACTCCTTGATTTCCCCATTAGCACCCTCCCCTCCATCTACCTTGGGGTCCCCCTGACAGACAGGCCACTCTCTTGGGTGACTTGGGAAGACCTGATCAACAAGCTAGAAAAAATAATTTCCAATTGGACCTTCATATCTCTCAATCTAGTCGGTCGTCTCATCCTTGTTAAATTTGTTTTACAGGTGATCCCGCTCTACTTGTACTCGGCTCTAGCAGCTCCAAAAACAATCTCCAACAAAATCAGAAACCTGCAAAGAAATTTCTTATGGAGAGGCACAAAGGTAAAACAAAAAGGGCTCTTGTTGCTTGGGAAAAAAATTGCAAGCCCAAAAAAGATGGTGGTCTTGGTCTCAGAGACACAGACCTCCTAGGGAAGGCTCTGGGAGCCAAAACTCTATGGAGATGGATTGCAAACCCCAACTCCCCCTGGGGAACCCTTTGGAAAGCTAAGTATACCCCTTCCCTCTCGCAGGAACAAATTATTAGGCTAAATGGCAACATCAAAGGATCAGTTATCTGGAATCAAGCGTGGGAGAACATGGCTATAATTCAAAAACATAGTTTCTGGGAGATTGGAAATGGAAACAAGGCTCTCTTCTAGGAGGATGCTTGGCAACAAAGGTCTGAACTCGATCAAGATCAATACCAACAAATCAAGATCGATATGCAAAATAAAGGGAGGACTAGAGTTAGCCAGTATTGGAAACCAAGGGTAGATGAGGACAGATGGAGAATCTGGCTGGATCAAGGGGACTGGGCTCCCCACATTAATCCTCAGGCTTGGTCTGATCTCTCATCAGAACTTCAAAAAAGACAAATCCTCCATGACTCCTCAGAGGATAAAATCCGATGGGGAAAAAATTCGGCAGGTCTCTTTAATTTAAGAGAAGCCTATAGATACATAGCCAAGCTTGATCAACTTCAACCAGACCCAAAATGGAATTCTATCTGGGATAGGAAACACTGGCCTAAAATTTCAATCTTTCTATGGCTTGTTCTGCATAGGAAGATCCTTACTTGGGACAATCTAAGGAGAAAAGGCTTCATTGGCCCCTCCAGATGCCATCTTTGTCAGCTAGAAGAAGAATCCCCCAATCATCTCCTGAATGAATGTCCATGTGCGTACAAAATATGGGACTAGGTTTTCCTTGTCATCAATAGCTTGGATCGAGATCCCTCCTCCATATAGAACACCATCACAAACTGGAGACCTTCCTTCTCCTCTCATCCTTTGGTTAATCATGCATGGAAATTAATACCGCGCATAGTCTGCTAGGCACTATGGAAGGAACACAATGTCAGAATCTTTTAAGGCATCTCTACTCAGGAGGAAACTATATTATCGAAGATCAAAAATTTTATTTGGGAAACAATGTTATCTTCACCCACTCAGACTTCCAATGCCCCTCCCACCAATTCAGAAGCAAGAATTTTGTTTATGTTGGACCTTCTCCATATCATAGTTCTCAAAGTCTCCTCCCCCTCCAAAAATGATTTTCATAAATACCTATGGAGGCCTCTGAAGCTGGGCACCATAAAGCTTAACTACGACGGCACAGCTAAAGGTAACTCGGGCCAATCTGGTTTTGGAGGGGTCTTTATGAACACAAAAGGAGAAATAATATGGATTTATTAGGGCAACATAGGTTTAGCAACAAAAAATTCCGTTGAACTTCATGCTCTAGAAAATGGAATTACCATCGCGAACAAGCTAAATCTCAGTGCTTTGATCATGGAAGGGGACTCTACTCTGGCCACTCATATTGGCAAAAAACTTCAGTAGGGTATCGAGGTGGCTAAATTTTCGGACAACTAGCACCTAAACAAAATTATACAGAGAATAAAACATAGAATAGACAACATGGCAGGCCTACACTTTCAGGCCATCAGAAGGAACGAAAATAAGCTCGCGGACAGATTAGCAAATGAGGGTACAGTGGGGACCCTTCAACTGAACTCCAAATCATGGAATGACCTGGAGGATAGTGATCTTCATCAGCACTGCACAACCATCAATGACAAAGACAACTAGACTACCGAATAATAATTGTTCACGTACCCTCCATCAATTCAAGGATGATTCTAAGTACCAAAAGAAGGATGACACTATGGCACATGCGCCCAGACCCATCCTTAGCACACTATATGTGTTGGCCTTTTCTGCCACCTCCCTCTTCCCCTGTGCAGTCGCTGCCATCCCATCACATCCTCTCTGCATGGCTCTTCCCCCACTTCCCCTCCTTCATTCTTCGCATGCTTCTCCTTCCTTCTCCCCCTCTCCATGCCACATCTCCCTCGATCCCTAGGCCTCTATTTATTTCCCCCTCACCCTTCTTCCTCCCATCATTCCCTCTGCTCTCACTCCCCCTTGCATTTCCTCCACTCTCTGGCTCCTCTTGCCCCCCAATCCCTCTAGTTTACTCGTGGCCTCGAAGCGCAGTTCCATCTTTGCCTCTAGTCAGGGAGGCACGCGCAGTCGCGCAGCCTCCCGATGGCATTCTCTGGGTTCGCTCCCCACTACCCGCGCTGAGACCTTCGCGAGGCGCGCAACTTTGAACTATGCGGCAACCGTCAACCTGGAAACTCAAGAGCGCATCGTCAATTTGGAAGCCCGTGCTAATGTTCTTCGTAGAGAGGTAACGTCTGAGGAAGTAGATGCATACTTTCCTTGGATCCCTAATCCCACCCTCATCAAAGCACGGGAGAATATTTATGCGCACACCATAGAAACATGGTGGTAGATGAAAACAATCATGCGTCCTGCAATGCAAGAGCGAGAGGAGCACACTAAGGCGCTAGAAACCAACATTGATAGTCTTACTAAGAAGTTTTTCATATATGTTGAATTTGTCCACCATTGGCGTTTCATCACTCAGGACTCTATGCAATACACTGTCATTAGGAAGAAATCAATGGCGAAAGTCCACTCTGCAGCTGAAGGCTCACCAAGTATCAAGAAAGATAACGTTGGAGCCTCCTCCAGTCATTTGAACACGACCGCACCGCAGGAGAGGAGCAATCAGGAGACTCTCATCAACCTAGATGAAGACCCGGTCACCACCAACAAGAATGACTTTGGAAAGCCCATTTTTGTCTCTTTTCCGTTGCGGAGGCCTGACTGTTGCAGACTACCCAGTCTCAGAAATAAACACCCCAGGCCTAGTCTATATTGCATCGTCTATAATCTATACTCTCTTTTTGGAGTATGTTGTAAAAAAGGTTCATGTTTAGTTACTCTACTATATCTACCTTAGGCTACATAACCCAATTTTGCCAAGGTTTCAATGTAAAAGGTAGATCAGACTATTTTGTTGGTCCTTGTGCTGGGTTATGTCCCCCACACAAACCAACCAATGTAATTACTCACTTCTTTCAGTAATATATTATATCTTATTCACAAAATGTGTGTGTGTGTGTGTGTGTGTGTGTGTGTGTGTGTGTGTGTGTGTGTGTGTGTGTGTGTGACATTAATTTAAGCAATAATCGTATTATTCAAATAGATATATTTTTTGTAAATGTGGTTCACAGACCTTGAAGATTGGGTGACCACTATGTCCGTGGAATTTTTATATCAGGTAGATCCACCTGAAGGGATCGCTTCTTGCCGACTCAACCATGGAGCCTGGCCCTGAGAGTGTTGAGAGAATTGAACCCGTGACCTCTCAGCAGAACATGTGCTTTAACGATGGGGATTCAACCAATTGAGCTAACCCTTGAGGCTATTCCAAATGATTTCCATTTTCAAATATCATTAACAATAATATACAAATAATATGTGTAAAAATATCAATAAATAACAATACCCATAAAAAGTGGAAAGTAGATAAAAAGAGAACTTTTATTTCAAAACAAAACCCACTTTACATGGACCTGTGTGAAATCCAATTGGGTGAAACTCAAAAATTTATGTTCCAAACATTTTTCAACTTGATATGTTTCACCACCATCAATCTTGTTAGTTCTCAGCCCTTTGATACATCAAGCTCACACATCACATTTAAATTTCACACAACTCTCTACCCAGTATCAAAATTTATCCACCCATTTATATCCTCCTAACTTTATGCTCTCTTTTTGGTATTGGCTTTGATTGAAATTTGGAAAAAAAAAATTATCAAAATTAAACACGAAACATGTTCCAATATTTTAGGGTTTTGTCATATTTGGGTTAATTGGAGTATTTTTTTCAAATATTTACTCATATATATATATATATATATATATATAGAGAGAGAGAGAGAGAGAGAGAGAGAGAGAGAGAGAGAGAGAGATATATATATATATATATATATATATATATATATATATATATATATATATATATATATAAAGTAATCTAATTATCTTACATATAATGCGAGGCATGTAAAGTATATATTGTATCTATAATAGTTTTAATTCAAGATTATTTTAAGAAAATGGTGACACAACAAGGTAAGAAAATAAATTTACTACATTTCATTTCTAAATCATCATGTAACTTCTAAGGAACTAATTATCATTTTTATGCAATGCAAGAAGGTTAATTAGAGATAGATTAAATATTCTAGGAGGAAATACTTTAATTTGGTTGGAAGATACAAAAGAATAATTTCTTTTACCATATTTCCACAGATTCAACGGGAGGCCAATTAATCTAAATTACCATTGATCCTAAGGTTGTTATTAAAGAAGTTATAAAAACAAAAATGGTAAACCAACTTTCAATGAAATAAAAAAGGCTCGAATCCATCAAACAAAAGAGTTTTTTATGCACAGGCAAGATACCATGCTCAAGAGAGCTCAAAGGGCCAAATTTTTATCTAGTAGATCAAAGCTCAGCTAGTAGATCTATCTCCCACAATGCAAATTCGGTTCATCTCTTCTCATTGTGAATGTAATAATTTTCTTATGTGAATTCAATTTTTTTCTTTATTGCTAAGCAACTATACAACTTTGTAAGATCACAATTTAGTCGATGAAATAATTATTCACTGACCATGATCTTGTATTAATGTTTCCTTGATAGCTTTAATTAATGATTAAATTAGTACAAAAATATATATTTCTTCGATATTTTTTAACGTTTGAGTTAGAGTTTGATTTATGTATCTTCCTGGAACTTCTAGATTAGTCTGATATACATTATCACTAAAATGTCATGGTATATATATTTATCATAAATTGAATCTTGCAATGTTTATAATTGTTTTGTAAGTTATTAAATTTACGTAGCAAATTCATTTTTTTCACGCATACAATGAATTTATTCATATAAATTTGGTATGCTTTCTACTATTAAATGTATGTGGGAATACTAACCTTATGACATTTATGTTTAATATATGTGTCCTCCTTTATGATGGTGAATACCAATGATACTCACTTGGTCATACCCTTCTTAACATATCGCCTATTAACATTGAGAAATTTGTGTTATGGGAACGATGACGGTTCTTGGATATTTTTCGATCAACATGTTTTAATTCGAGTTTTTATTATCTCCACTATGTTATTAACTCTTCGTACTATTTTTTATTTATTTATTTATTTTTAATTTTTTTTATATCTTACATACCATCATTAATACGATAATCTAACACTTTAAATGCTTTCTCTAAAGTAATTTGGGACAATTATCATTTGTGACATATTGATGGTTACCCCCTCTGGTCCAAGGGGTCAGTGTAGGAATTAAAGAAGGGAGGTCTTATTGACCTCCATAGGGTGCCCTGACATCGATCCTCAATAAGGTCAATATGGGGAACAACATAAGGTTCATCCAAAAAATCAAATCTTTGGTGATAAGGAGTTAGGGGTTCAGACTACAAGGAAATTGATAAATGCACCAGGGCATGCCAACCTTTCCTTATTGTCCAAAATAGAACCCAAGAACTTTGTTGAAGCTTTGAAAATAAGAATTGGGTTAATGTTATGGATGAAAAGTTAGACTAGATTGAGAAAAATCACACATGGGAAATTATTCCTAGCACAAAAAGATAATAATGTAATTGGCACTAAGTGGGTCTTCGAGAACAAACTAAATGAAGGTTGGACACGCAGTGAGGAATAATGCTATATTAGTTTGCAAAGGGTATGCACAAGTGGAAGGAGTTAATTTTGAAGAAATCGTTGCTCCTATAGCTAGTATTGAAGCCATCAAAATGTTTTTTGCATTAATTTGTTTCAGAAAGTTCAAAGTTTATCAAATGGATGTCAAATCAACTTTCTTGAATGGTGATTTAGAGGAAGAATTATATGTTGAACAACTAGAAGGATTTTAGTTATCAATATATGAAAATGATGTGTGCAAATTGAATAAAGCACCGCATGGTCTAAAATAAGCTCCTAGGGTTTCATACTCAAAACTTCACAAGTATCTACAATAGTAAGGATTTAAAAGAGGACCAATAGATAACAATCTTTATATTAAAACATATAATGGAAATTTTTTAATTATTGTGGTGTATGTAAATGATGTTATTTGGGAAATGATATTGATCTAATGAGTCAAAAGTTTGCAGCAGAAATGAAAAAGGATTTTGAGATGTCCACATGAGGACTGCCATTTTTTATAGGATTGCAAGTGACTCAATTAAACAAAGGTATATTGATTCCATAAACAAATTATGGAAAGGAAATATTAAAGAAATTTGGCATGGAAAATTGTGCATCTGTTAGCACTCCTATGGTTATAGGATGCAAGTTGAGTAAATATGTTGAATCTCCTAATGCAAATCAAACTATCTATAGGTCAATAATTGGAATCTTACTATATTTGAAAACATAAAGGCCAATTATTATGCAAGTAGTAGGATTAGTTGCAATATTTTAGTTTGCACAAAAGGAGACACATGTGCAAACAATTAAGAGATTATTCAAATATTTGAGGAGAACTCTAGGATTTGGCCTATGGTATTCAAGAAGAAAATACTTTACTTTAAAAACATATACAGATGCAAATTGAGTAGGGAGTGTAGATGACAAGAAAATTACAAGTGCAAGAAAAAAAAATCTGGGCAATTTTCTAGCGTCAAGGTTGAGTAAGAAACAAACCTCAATCTCCCTATCCAAAACCAAAGTTGAATGCATTGCAACAAAAACATGTTGTGCTCAAGTCCCCTTGATGAACTAAACTTTTAAGGATATAATCAACCAATCTCAATCATTTGTGATAAGACAAGTGATTAACATTCAAAGAACCCTGTGATGCATTCGAAGACAAAACACATTTCCATCAAGTACCATTTCTAAGAGAACAAGTGGTTAAACAAAGTGTTAAACTAGAATACATTACTGCTAATGAACATGTCACATATATATTTACTAAACCTCTTCCCATAAAATCATTTGAATATCTAAGACAAAACTTGGGAGTGATATCTCTCCCATATCATTAGTAATAGGTAAGTATGTGAGACTACAACATCTTAGACCACATTAAGAAGATGGAACTTCTTAGAATGAGTTGTAGGAGAATGGTGATGAAATGGAAAGTTTGCTAGATATGAATTAGTAGCTGAAAGTGAAGTAAATGGTGAAATTCAATTGGAAAGAAAAACTAAAGGGGGAGAATTTCAAATAAGGAGAAGCATTGGTTCATGGGGAAAAACCCTTTCATGTCAAAAGATTTAAGTTTTAGACAAAGGAAGCATAAGCCTAGGGGCAGAATATGCATACATAAGGAGAGATAACAAATAGGGGGAGCAGTGGAAGTTACTGAAAGAAGTTGTAGCTAGAGGAAGAGTTTCAATCACTAACAGAAGTTGAAATAGAGGAAAATTCATAGTTACTAAGAAAATTCGTAGACATAAGAACACTTACAGATAACGAGAAGCACAAGTTTAGGGGGAGCATCCATTTTCCATTGATTTCGGAAGGGGTTGCAGGCACAAGGAAAAATGAGACAAGGGAAGCTTTTCATTATTATTGCATAATTTACTAAGGGTTTCCATCAATGAAAATGGCGGATATTGTTGGAAATATAGTTGTCACTAATGTCAAAGACATAGGGATAATACATATTTCCAAGAAAAATATTGGAAAATGAAGATTGTTGTAAATAATATTTTTGGACTTTTGATGCCCAATTTGGATACACCCTATCTTTGAAGAAATATTTACTCTAATTTCATAGATAAAATTGGAGCATAAGATATATGATTGGAAATATTATTTTGATACCTTCCCAATGGTATATGGCACTCCCTCTAACTCCATAGGAATGAGGAGATATGAAAGAAAAAAAAATTGGATGACCCATCCAAAGTACATGTAGGCTGAGCCAACCAACTTTGCAAGTTAGTTCCATAAGTGAACATACAAAAACTATAAATAAAAGGCATGTGTTCATTTGTACACAATCCAAGCAAGAAGAGATCTGAAATTGTAAGAGGAGATGAGGAATCATTTTTTGGGTGATTCTTGGAGTCTAAAGGTGGAAGCAAAAATGTGATTTATTGGGTGAACAAGTCACCTTAGCATTTTCGCTATAACTTTTCTTCTGTAATGTTTACACCGTGAAACTTGGAGGATACCAATAGAATGTCTTCATGTACCTGTGGTTAAAATTTCATACCTTGGTTTGCTATAATTTCAGAGATATTATATAAGGAATATATGCTTCCTGAATCTCATCAAATAGGTTAGATTGACATTTGCGCTATAACTTTTGTTTTGGCATGTTTCAAAACGTGAAAATTGGATGATATAGATAGAAGATATTCATGTACTTGTGTTTAAAATCTTCATAGCTTGGTTCACTATAATTTAAAATATATGGTCTAAGGAATTTAGGCTTCCTAAATGCTCATAAAATAAAATTCAGACAAGCTAGCTTGGTATTTTTGTTATAACTTTCTTTTTTGACATTTTAGACCATGAAAGGGAGACCCGAGTAGACCACCCAAGGTAGGCAGAAGCACCATAGTAAGGCCAAGCTTATGGCATCCTTTAACAACACGCTTGTCAACTTGGATTCCATGAAGGACATGGTTAATGTTTATGACAGTGTGGTGACATACAATTAGGGCGTTCACGAGAGGGGTTCCCATGAGTTTTTCTATAGATTGGCTCCTGAACTGTAGTATACCTAAGGGGGCTAATATGGGGTACAAAGGGAGGTACCCAAGAGAATAATGTAAGAATGATAAGTAAATGGGCCATAATTAATAAATAAAGTGGTTAACCCACATTATGCAAGGGACCACAAGTAGTTAGGAAATAATGTGATAAGCCCATGGTATTGATGTATGGTATTTAGATAACCATGGTATTGTATGTATGAAGCCTATATAGAGGCTAGAGACTCCCCATTGAGATTGTTGACACCTAATCCTTGTGATTGGGTAAATTATTGTAAATAAATAGATAGGAAATATGAACAGTCATCGGGAGACGAACTGAACAGTCTCTCCCTCATGTATATAATGAGGACCTACCTGATGGAAAAAAATAGTCAATTTATTTCTGTCCTATGGAGTTACTGCCTAGCCTGACATGGTATCAGAGCCAGCTCCTTTTTTTAGCTCTTATGCTCCTGTAACTCCTCTGTCTGCCATATCCCATCTGTCCTGACATGGTACAGTCCTGAGTTACCTACGCTCTCTGTTCTGCCAGAAGGCGACTGCCATAACCCGCTGCCTCTGCCATATCCCATATGTACTGACATGGCCATAACGTGGGACTTCTATTCCAAAAAAAAAACCGATGCCAGGCGTTGCTACAAACTCACTTGCGACTGCTCGATCTTGGACATATGGGTATCTGTTTTCCTCATAATGCTAGGCCTGAAGAGTCACGGGAATTGGTTTTTGTATTGTTTGCTCTTGTTATTAAATTCCTATGCCTGCTAATGTTGCCCTGTATTGAATCGTTGTATACGGGCTTCAATCTAGCCGCCATTGCTAAGGTTTTGAAAGCCTGTCATGAGTTATGTTGGGCGTTGTAGTTCACCACGACCACCACCACTCGTTGATCTGAGAACCAGTAACCATCAACGCTGCAAAACCTCAAGCTCACTTTCTGTTGTTACGCTACAAAGTAAGCTGAGCACCCGTATTTGATTAGTTTATTGTTGTTTCGAATTTGAATAGTTTATTGCGTCCTTTAGCTTCGGTGGTCCTGGCGCACCCCAGCGTTGTTTGTTTGTTTAATCGGCTAAAGAGAAGTTATGGTGGTGCTCTGAGTGTTTGGTTTTTGGGACGGTTTGTCAAAGATTGCTCCTTCGTTTAAATCATTGCCTGTTGTCAGAGATTGCTCCCCCGTTTAAGTACCATCAGATTTCGTTCAGATTGTTGGGATATTTTGGTTCTCTGGAGTCTTCAAAGCCTTCACGCAGGAAACTAATCAGCTCGGCCTCTCCATTGTACATATATCTGGCCGGTCCATACCTGGATGAGCGTATTGATTGGTATTTGATATAATATTCATTGATTGGTCAGAGAATATTGTAAATTTGAGATGTTGCAAATAATTTGTTATGTATTGAAAGCTCAAAAATAGTGGATACAATGGATTATTATGCCCATGTTTATACATATTTCCCATACCATGTAATATTTGAATGTAATGATGGATGCATTTATATCTAACATTGGAGGCATTTGAACAAAATACGTTTGGAGAAAATATGTTGCATAAAGTTGTAGCGTGAGGTATTAATGTACATATTGGTATATGAGGAAGAGATTTGAAATCTTTTGAGAATGCCGTTTTGAGTACAATTTTACTGTATATTGGCAGAAGTATTATTCTATCAGCAGAAGTATTTTTTTTACAGAATGCATTCGATCATATCCATGGTGGGAATAGTTCTCACTGGCAAGGAGAACTATCCTGAATGGTCCCGGATGATAAAACACACCCTCATTTTCAATGAGTTGTGGAAAGGAGTGTGTATCGGAGAAGGATACAATGACCCAGTACAGCCCACCTCAGACAAAGAGCTCGTCATTTGGGAAAACAAGAACAGCAAAGCTTATGCTTTAATCGCAGCATCTGTAAATGAAGAGGTGAGTCGCCATATTTCGTCATATTCAACTGCCTTTGAAGCTTTACAAAAGCTGAAAGAACTCTATGACTCACATTCTGCACTTGAAGTCGTTCAACTCATGATTAAACTCTTCACTCTTGAACTGCAAAATAATGATCCTCTTGCTCTTGCATCTGAAGTAAAGTCTATAATGCATGATATCAAATCCACTAAGGTTGAATTGGATATTCCTCTTATTGCTTTTCTCAAGGCACTTTATCCTACTTACTCCAATTATCTTGAGTCATTGCAAGCAAATGGAAATCTCAAAGATATAACCTTTGACTCTCTTGTGAAAAAGTTTGTTGAAAGAGAGAAAGCTTTTGGAAAGAAGACAGCCCCTGAATCTTCTTAAGAGGTTGTGTGCCTTGCTCATAAAGAAAAGCATCCTGCTCAAGATTCTACAAGAGGAAGAGGTGGACGAAGAGGAAGAGGAAGTTTTTTCAGAGGCAGGGGGGGCAGACATTCTCAAGGAGAGAAGGCAGATTTGCACTGCATACGCTGCAAAAGAAATGGGTCACATGATGCCTCTACATGCAAGCTACCATGGGAAAAAATTGAGCAGAAAAGAAACCAAAAGAAAGGTAAAACTAATGATACAGACAAAGGTAAAGCACCTGAATCTGCTCACTATGTTGAGGCACAATGTAATATTGGAGTAAATGAAGATTTATTTAATGCTTCATTTGCTTCTTGGAAAAATAATTGGTTTCTTGATTCAGGAGAAACCTGCCACATGACTCATAGAAAATATTTTTTTGAAGATTTCACTGAAAATGTTGATGGAGCAGTATACTTTGTAGATCAATCACAAATCAAGCCATCAGGGCTTGGCACAATCAGGCTTAAACTGCCTGGTCTTCCAGACTTTCTTCTCGATCATTTTCTATATCTCCCACAGCTCAAAAGAAACTTGCTATCCTTGGTCCACATCCGCCAGCAAGGTCACTCCATTTATATGTTTGATGGCAAGCTTGAGGTAAGAAAAGCATCTGACCACTCACTTGTCATGAGGGGAATAGAAGAAGAAAGGCTTCTCAAACTGCAAGGAACCTCTGCTCATGCACAACATTTCTCATACAATTCTCATCATGAAGAAGGTACACTTCCATCAAGTTTATTATGGCATGCTAGATTTGGACATTTGAACTATGATAGTCTCTGCTTATTGAAGAAAAATGGTGTTGCTGGTTTGCCTACAATTCCTAGGAAACTTAAGCAATGTGATGCTTGCATTCTAGGAAAGCATAGCAAACAGTCTTTTCATGATTCACATTCAAGAGCACATAGGAAGCTTGAACTCATTCATTCAGATTTATGTGGTCCAATGGTTGTTCCTTCTGCAAATGGAAATAAATATATCATGACATTTATTGGTGACTACACCAGAATGTGTTGGGTTTATTTATTGAAGAACAAATCTGATGTTTTTCAAACATTCAAGAATATTCATAAATGGATTGAAAATGATGCACAATCTCATATTGGGTCTATTCGCACTAATAATGGAAAAGAATACACATCAAATGAATTTGAAAACTATCTTCGCCAACATGGGATCAAATATCAAACAACTGTGCCTTATAATCCCCAACAGAATGGTGTAGCTGAAAGAATGAATAGAACAATCTTAAATATGGTACGATCCATGCTTTTCTTCAAAAATGTAAAGATAATGTTTTGGGCTGATGATGTTCTATGTGCTACATATATAAAGAATAGATGTCCATCTAATGCTATAAGAAACAAGACTCCTTATGAAATGTGGTATGTACATGTTCCTTCGGTAAAGCATCTCAGGGTCTTTGGTTCCACTTGTTATGCCTTGATACCAAAGGTACATAGAAACAAACTTGGTGCTAGAAGTTGTAAGTGTATCTTCCTGGGGTACTCAAACACCTCCAAATCATACCGCCTCTATGATGAAGTAAATAAGAAGTTTGTTGTATCTAGAGATGTAGTTTTTCTTGAATCATCCAAAACTGACAATGTTGTTGAGCGGCAACTTGATCGCTTGGATAGATTCGCAAAAGCAAAATCATTTCAAGAATTCGATAATCAGATTCCACATCTTGAAGGGGGGATTCCTATACTAGATCAACATGTGGAACCTTCTTCTGAAGAACACTCTCCCCTGCATGAAACTCCAACAACGGATGATGCCTTAAGTGATGTAATTGATAGAATTGGGAGACTCAATCTTGATTCAGTCCCAACTCAATCAACGGAGCAGCCTAGACCATCTCAGAAAGGTCCCCCAAAGTCGCTGACAAAGACACTTGAAAGTGTTCATCCTGATGAAGTTGGAAAGACAGGAACCAGAAATTCAAACCGGCAAAATGGAGGTGATGTAGATGACTCTAATTCACCTATTGATATGGATGTTTCTTATGATTGTGAATTGAACTTGTCTAGAGATTTTGAACCAACTTCCATCAAAGAAGCTGCTTCTCATGATGAATGGAAAGAATCAATGCCAAAGGAGTATGATGCCCTCACAAATAACGGCACTTGGAAGTTGGTTGATCCTCCATTAGGAACCAAACCAATTTGATGCAAGTGGGTCTACAAGAACAAGTATAAAGATGATGGCTCACTTGATAAGCACAAAGCTAGGCTTGTGGCAAAAGTTTTTGCACAGAAGGAAGGGGTCAATTATGAGGAAACTTTTTCCCCCTCAGCAAAATGGGCTACCATCCGAACACTCTTTGCACTAGCAGCTCAGAATGGTTGGAAAGTCCATCAAATGGATGTAAAAATTGCCTTCTTGAATGGAGATCTAAAAGAGAATGTTTTTATGTCCCAGCCTGAAGGATTGCTATGAAAGGACGTGAACATAAAGTATGCAAACTTGTGAAGTCCTTATATGGCCTCAAACAAGCACCGCGAGCCTGGTATGAAAAACTAACTGAGCATCTTCTGAAACTAAATTTCAAACATTTTGATCTTGATGATGCAACTTTATTTGTCAGGAAAGTTGGAAAAACAGTTGTATATCTTGTGGTATATGTAGATAATATTTTGATGACAGGGAATAATGAAAGCTACATTTCATCCATAAAGAAGGAATTGGGGAAAAGTTTTGAAATGACTGATTTGGGCTATGTTCATTACTATCTTGGCATTGAAGTAACCCAACATCCAAAGTCCATATTTCTTTCTCAAAAGAAATACATTGGAGATCTGTTGAACAGGTTTGGTATGACAGAGTGCAATCCCCTTACTACTCCAATGGAACAAAACTTAAAGCTCACATCTATTGAAGGAAAAGAATTTGAGGATGTAACAAAGTATAGACAGCTTGTAGGAAGTCTCAACTACCTAACTACAACTAGACCATACATTTAGTTTTCTGTTGGAATCCTCTCCAGGTTTATGCAAAAGCCTTGTGAGGGACATTGGTCTGCTGCAAAAAAAGTTCTAAGGTACTTGAAGGGAACTCAAGACTTTGGAATCAAGTATACACAGGTGGACGACTTCAGCTTGATTGGATACTCTGATTTAGACTTAGATGGAGACAAAGAAACTGGGGTATCTACTTCAGGATATGCTATGAGTCTTGGATCAGGAGTTGTCTCCTGGAGATCACGCAAACAATCAGTTCCAGCAGATTCCACAACAGAAGTAGAATACGTGGCAGTAGCTGAAGCAACAAAAGAAATTGTGTGGCTCAGGAAAATTCTTGAAGATTTGCAGGTAAAACAAGTAAAATCAACTCCACTCATGATTGACAATACCTCTGCAATAAAGTTGGCCAAGAATCCAAAGTTCCATGATCGAACGAAGCACATCAATACTAAATATCATCTGATTCGACATCATGTTGAGGCCAAAACAATCCATCTCCGTCATTGTTCCACAAATGAGCAAATTTCAGACATCTTCACCAAAGCACTTGGAAGGGAAAAGCTTGAACGATTCAGAATGATGCTTGGACTCACTAACATCCCTTCAGATTAAGGGGGGGAATGTTGACACCTAATCCTTGTGATTGGGTAAATTATTGTAAATAAATAGATAGGAAATATGAACAGTCATCGGGAGACGAACTGAACAGTCTCTCCCTCATGTATATAATGAGGACCTACCTGATGGAAAAAAATAGTCAATTTATTTCTGCCCTATGGAGTTACTGCCTGGCCTGACAAAGATATTTCAAGTATTGTTGTATTGACAAGCATATGGC
The DNA here is from genome assembly GCA_031772625.1 of Pinus tabuliformis. Classification (NCBI taxonomy): domain Eukaryota; kingdom Viridiplantae; phylum Streptophyta; class Pinopsida; order Pinales; family Pinaceae; genus Pinus; species Pinus tabuliformis. The sequence continues at coordinate 593,530,680 of CM062813.1, forward strand.
TTGTGGAATGTTCTCCTTCCTTAAGGAGTAGTTGTATGGTGTTACCCTACCTCAAGGGTTTTATCAATAAAGAAGTATTTCTATTTTATATTATTAGAACACTTTTGAAATTTATTTATATGTAATTTTAATATTTTTTCAGTTACATTACAAGTGGTATCAGAGAACTTTCTTAGGTAGAGTGGGGAGATTTTTTTTTTTTTCATTTTTTGCAGGAATTTTTTGTGCGGCGAGTTTGTATATCAAATATGAAAATTTTGGTAAAAAATTGCAAAAAAAAATAACATATCTGGATACCCTATGAAAAAATACCAAAATTCAAAAAAAAAATTGGCGAATCAGACTCCAGATGAGGGAGATATCGTTAATTTAAAATCAATTGTGTTCTAGAAAATTTTCTGACAGCAATTCATGGATGATGACTCTCCTATAATGCTTTCCATTTTTTGTGTAGAATTTCAGAAAACGGATTATAGATATGAGCTCCTCTTGAAAAATAAACCAATTTCAAAAAACAAAATCAGTCGAATCGAAGTCCGGTTGAGGGAGATATTGTTGATTTAAAATCAACTTTTTTTTTTCAGAAAATTTTTGTGGCGGTGAGACAATTGCAGCACAAATCTGAGTTTGCAGTACCCAGATCGGGATTTCAATAACATTAGAAGATGTAGAATGGCCATTCTATTTCTGAAATCGTGTTATAATAAGGATTCCAAGTTATATTGATCAAGTTGTCCCCATTTTAAATTTTTGCCAAAGTAAGTGATTTTCTTCAAACCCTTACTCTATTTTAAGGGTTATAGCAAGATTTTTTTTACAAGAAAATATGATGGCCCTACTATTGAATAACTCCTAAAAAGTGAAAATTCAACATGTCTAAGAGTTTGGAAATAGGTAGCATTGCTTAATCTTCAAGATGAGGCTGTCATATGGTGGGACTCATTTGACAAAAAGAAGTTAGTAAGCCTTCCTAATGAAGAATTTGAAAAATTCCTTTTGGACAAATGGTCTCATGCTAGAAAACAGGATAATGAGAAACATAAGGGGTTATTTTCTATTGGTATATCCTTATTATAGGTTCATGGATGTATTCATAAGGAGAAAATCATTGTGTCTATCAATCCTAGTTGCAAGCGTAATTTTATCAATGCTCATTTGGAAAAAAATTACAAGTTCCAACAAACCATATGGAAAAAACACAGGTTGGCAATGCGGATGTTCTAATTTATAAAGATTTGAAGATTTCTATGGGTAAGTATGTGTTGCATTTTGATTTTTATACTTGAGATATGGAAAATGTGGATGTTGTTTTGGGATACCCTTGGATGGAATCCATTGGAACTGTCAATATTAATGTGTTGAAGAAATTCATGAAGTTCTGGTATAAAAAGAAGAAAATTACATTGTAGGATATTTCCATTAGGAATCGGGCAAAGACTATGGAAGTAGAAGCACAAAGCTCTAACGACACTAACACATCATATGATGAGCCTTAGATGGTCGACAACCAAACACAAACATCAAACCAGGTGCCAAAAAAAACACCAGACATCACTCAGGCACCATTAGTGGAGGAATTAATGAAATATATTCCATCATTTAAAGCCTTAGCATATCACCACCCGCATCACCCAGTAAGACAACAACCATCAAGCTGGAAACGAATTAGCAACAAGGAAAACAACCACTGGACGATACACGGAAAGGTGTGATGATCCACCCATAGCACATCAACACAAAGGAAACACCAGAACCAACTTCCACCTCAAGCGAGCAAGGCACCGACTAGATCAAGTGTTCACATTTCTATGGGATGGCTAGATGCACATGCATGGTACCAATGGACTACTCCTTTGAGTATTCTCATGTTTTGGGGTATGTTTTATGCTTATAACAGTTTACTTCTTTTCCTTATTATATTCCAAAGATTAGCAATCACACGTACATAAAGTAAAGTGCAGATAGAACATTAAACGATCGACAGAAAACAAGCCAAGACAAGAGACACAAGTGTGGCGGCTAGCCAGGGACAAACCCCACAATGTGTGGGGAAACCCTTTGATCAAATCTTCTTTTATCTTCAATAATTCAGCAGAGAGAAATAGTACAATAAATCCGATTCATATTAGCAGTAGCAAACCCTAGATCAATAGCATCAGCATTAGCGGCTTCATTATCAAACTAGGGCAGACAATATCTTGCAAATCGTTCGTCGGATTGACTTCATTCCACCACCAAAAGTTGCAAATTTCAGAGGAGGTTCAAATGAACCTACAGTGCAGTTCCAAAGAGGAGATCTTCTAGGCCACGTAGGTCAATCTTTACTTCTACAGTTGCAGCTTCAGTTTCAGCAGTTTCCGACTTCAAACTAGGGCAGTCGATATCTTGCAAACCGTTCATCGGATTGACTTCATTCCACCACCAAAAGTTGCGGCTTTCAGAGGAGGTTCAGATGAACCTACAGTGAAGTTCCAAAGAGGAGATCTTTTAGGCCACACAAGTCAATCTTTACTTCTGCAGTTGCAGCTTCAGTTTCCGCAGTTTCCAGCTTCAAACTAGGGCAGTCGATATCTTGCAAACCGTTCATCGGATTGACTTCATTCCACCACCAAAAGTTGCGGCTTCCGGAGGAGGTTCAGATGAACCTACAGCGCAGTTCCAAAGAGGAGATCTTCTAGGCCACGCAATTCAATCTTTACTTCTGTGGTTGCAGCTTCAAATTCAATAGCTTCCGGCTTCACAAGTGTGAGAGAGAGACCCATTTCAGCGCAGTAGAGAAGAGACTCATTTCTGCGTAGTAGAGAGAGAGAGAGATGTGATGAGATGAGTGAGTCCAAATGAGGAAAAGTCCTCTTATATTTATACACAACGTTGGTGGGTGAATAGATGCGACTGTTGGGCTTCTGAGCCTACATGAGTTGTAGGTCGGCTTGATAATAATTCCATAATCAAAATAAATTCATATCTCCATGAATACTTATCGGAATCGAATGATCTTTATATCAATCCTACACCTCTCGACGAGAGGAATCTAATAAAAATATTATCAGCCATGAATAAGATGATCCACATGAAGTTTTGCCCTGGTTTCCAATTTTAACACTCCCTCTCAGCCATGGAGAACTTCATTTGCAATCTGTTTATCGGTCGTTACTATTCATCCATCAAATGCACTGCCTTGTACAACCTTACCTTTGCCCTGCTCTGCTCTATTCTGCCTGTTCTTCTTTGTCTTGTTCTGCCCTACACGGATCTGTATTGTTTTGCTCTGTTCTGCTCTGCTCTTGCATTGTTTTGTTCTGCTCTGCTTTTGTCCAAATTATGAAGAAGAAGAAATGATCGAGGATGTATCATACTGACTCAAAGTCAGTCTCAGAGTATGTACCACTGGTCCCAGACCAGTCTCAACCAACCTGAAGTCAGTGTCATAGTGAGTACAACTCCACTGGTCCTAGACCAGTATCATCCTCCACTGACTTAAAGTCAGTCTCAGAGTGCGTACCACTGGTCCCAAACCAGTCTCAGCCGACCCGAAGTCAGCTTCATAGTAAGTACCACTCCTACCACTCGTCCCAGACCAGTATCGCAGTCTCAGAGAGTGTACCACTGGTCCCAGACCAGTCTCAACCGACCCGAAGTCAACGTCATAATATGTACCACTCTCACTGGTCCCAGACCAGTATTTCACTGACACGAAGTCAGTCTCGGAGTATGTACGACTGGTCCCAGACCAGTCTCAACCGACCCGAAGTCAGCGTCATAGTATGGTACAACTCCTACCACTGGTCCCAGACCAGTATCATTGATCCCAGATCAATGGAGGTCATCCTAGCGTAGGGAGTACGGTAGATACAACGATGCGTCCATCGGTACTACTTCATTTCCCTGCTCATTGATCAGATGAGAGGTACTTCCCATGAGTCCCAGACTGCATGGGTAGGAAGCCTCGACAGGAGAACTAATCAATCATGTCCTCACAGGAGAACGAATCATCCTGTTCCACAAGACAGCGAATCATCTTGTCCCACAAGAGAGCGAATCATCTTGTTCCAGTGTGCACCACCAGGGGAGGGTGAGTCACCCTGTGGTCATATGTTGCTCCAGTAGGAATCGCAAGCCCTCAGAGCTCCCAGAGCTCAATGTATGCAACATGCAGGACCCTTGTACAAGGGTTTCTTGCCGACTCCAAGTCGTTTGGGAAAATCACAGATTAGATCTTTCCTCGGGGCTTTGACAAGGTTTATCAACCTATACATCATCTTAATGTGATGGAGCTTCCTTGCTCATCGACTTACCATATCCCAGATGATGTCTATCTGCTGGAGCAATTGACGAATATGGGATTCCTCAATAATCGAATCCCAACTGTGGTTGTTACAGAGAATCACAGTGGTATCCAATGTAAATCCAAACAGCTCACTGAAGAGCTTTCGCAACCAGACTGCCTCACACGAGGTTATGCTAGCAACAATATATCCTGCTTCGGCGGTGCTCAAAGCCACCGACTTCTGCTTCCTGCTCATCCAGGATATCGAAGCAGATCCCAAGGTGAAACAGTACCCGGAAGTGCTCTTATGGTCCACCACACTGCCTGCCCAATCAACATTAGTATATCCAAGTAGTCTCACATCTCCGGCAGTGTATCTTAATCCATGAGAGATTGTGTCCTGAAGACATCTCAGAAGATTCCTGGCATCAATCCAATGAGGCTTAACCAAATATGAGCTCACAATGCTAACTGCAAAACATATGTTCGGATGGAGGTTCACCAAGAACATCAATGCGAATGAGTTTTTGAAACTCAGAGGCATTTCCCAAGTCTGGTCCGACATCACTACCATATAACTTCTAAAAGTTAAGATCCTCGAGGTAGTCACAGGCTTGCAGTCCATCATACCGAATCTTTCCAATATATTTACCACATATTTTCCTTGAGATAGGAAAATTTCCCTTGGCTTCTGCCACACTTCAAGTCCTTGGTCCTTCATTTCAAATTCAGAAGCCATCTCCCTCTTAGATTTGTGAATGAGAGGGTTTGCACCTATTAGAAAGAGGTCATCCACATACAACAACAGTATCAGAGGCTTGTCATCTTCAACCTTAAAGTAAAGGTTAGGATCAGCTTCACTCCTAGTGAATCCCAGCTTCATCAAGTAGCTATCGATCCTCTCATACCATGCTCGGGGTGCTTGCTTCAACCCATAGAGAGCCTTCTTCAACCTGCATACATGAGATTTTCAATCATAAATCTCAAATCCTTCAGGTTGCTCCACATAGACCTCTTCTTTGATAGAACCATGCAAGAACGCGGTCTTAACATCCATCTGATGTAGGTTCCACCCTTGTGAAGCCACAAGGGCTATGATCAAGCGGATGATCATATATCTGGAAACAGGTGCAAATATCATAGTCTATACCTCCCTTCTGGGATAAACCACGAGCAACAAAATGAACCTTATACTTTTCCATACTTCCATTTGCTGCATGCTTTATCTTGTACAGCCATTTTGAAGTAACAATTGTCTTGTCCAGGGTCTGGGAACTACTTCCCAGACATCATTCTCCATAATAGACGCATATTCTATGGTCATAGCATCCTTCCATAGTTAATGCTTGATGACATCTGAGAATGATGAAGGTTCATTTTGTATGATCGTGCTCATGATGGTCAAGTATCCCTGATACCTGTTAAGTTTCTTACTTTGATGGAAGGTTCCTCAGGGTGCAACATGTCCTTCAGCATCATCAAGTATCCCCCTAAGCCATGAAGGCCTCTTCCTAGAAGAGGAAGGCTCATGTGGATGAGGATCAATCGGATCCATGGGTTCTTCTACATCAGGCATTGATTCATCATCCTTTTCTTTCGGTTCCTTGGTGTCGGCTTCTTGAGAGCTACTCAAAGTCAGCAGATTGTCCACCTTGCTGAGAGCCATATCTTTGTCAAAGGTGACATCATGACTAATCATGACTTCCCTTTGACCGGTGGTGAACATTTCTTCAGGAGTTTAGGAACCCAATGCTTGATGAGGGCATCGATTTTGTACATATACGGCGGTGATTGTAGTTTCAGCCCATAGAAACTTTGGAAGTCTTTGATCATGTAGCATGGCCCGGACAGCTTCCATCATCGTGTGGTTCTTCCTTCCCACCACACCATTCTGCTCAAGAGTATATGAGGTGTAGTAGTCTCCCTCTTAATGCCAACCTCAGGTATGCCTGAGTAAACCAATTGTAATATATCGGAGGTCTTGCTTTGGCTTGAGGGGAATGGTCCCCTTTTGAGCTTTCCTTTGGCACATCCCGGACATACACCTTCTTTCTCTACTTGGAATTCGGGCATCCCTGTTACCATCTGTCTTACAGTGGGTAGAGCTTTGTAATGAAGGTGCGCAAACCTCCGATGCCAAAGTTCGGACTAAAGAGTTGTGTCACAAGACATGACACCTAGCGGACTTCCATCGACCTGATATAATGAATCAACACTAAACCCAAGAGTAAAGGCATCTTTAACATTATTTTTCCATATACATACCTTGCCATTGCTGAAGGTTACCTTGTAGCCTCTGTCTTCCATTGCCAAGATGGACACTAGGTTCCTTTTGAGGTCAGGTGCATTTAATACATCCTAGAATTTCTAGCCTTCTTGAATGCTTGTCCTCTTCCTTGATTCCCAGCTCTCCTCTTACCTTTGCTGTTGAATTTGTCATTCCTTTGATTGCCATCAGAGGGATTTCGAGTTGCACCACTGCATACTGTACCATGCTTCTCTAATCATGATTATCATCATGCTGCCCATGTCCATGATTTTATCCATCATAATGCTGCTCAAACTAGTGTGCATTTGATGGAGGCTCAACAATATTGCCTCTTACGTGACCCAACACTCCTTGATCCTCTACGGTTAGATCGATAGACATCTTCCATCCGTGATAGTCAGCTTTCTCACGGAGCTTGTCTTCGGCAGGGAAGAGTGTTGAGGACCCCATAGTTCTTTTAGAATAGCCTTGCCAATCTTCTCTTCAATGATTGCTCTTGCTCTTGCTCGGGCTTTGTCTTCACCTCGGCTCTTATACCATGTTAAGTTATGGTATGTTCTATGCTTATAACAGTTTACTTATTTTCCTTATTATATTCCAAAGATTAGCAATCACACGTACATAAAGTAAAGTGCAGATAGAACATTAAACGATCGACAAAAAACAAGCCAAGACAAGAGACACAAGATGTGGCGGCTAGCCAGGGACAAACCCCACAATGTGTGGGGAAATCCTTTGATCAAATCTTCTTTTATCTTCAATAATTCAGCAGAGAGAAATAGTAAAATAAATCTGATTCATATCGGCAGTAGCAAACCCTAGATCAATAGCATCAGCATTAGCGGCTTCATTATCAAACTAGGGCAGACAATATCTTGCAAACCGTTCGTCAGATTGACTTCATTCCACCACCAAAAGTTGCGACTTTCAGAGGAGGTTTAGATGAACCTACAGTGCAGTTCCAAAGAGGAGATCTTCTAGGCCACGCAGGTCAATCTTTACTTCTGCAGTTGCAGCTTCAGTTTCAGCAGTTTCCGGCTTCAAACTAGGGCAGTCGATATCTTGCAAACCGTTCATCGAATTGACTTCATTCCACCACCAAAAGTTGCAGCTTTTAGAGGAGGTTCAGATGAACCTATAGCATAGTTCCAAAGAGGAGATCTTCTAGGCCACGCAAGTCAATCTTTACTTCTGCAGTTGCAACTTCAATTTCCGCAGTTTCCAGGTTCAAACTAGGGCAATCGATATCTTGCAAACCGTTCATCGGATTGACTTCATTCCACCACCAAAAGTTGTGGCTTTCAGAGGAGGTTCAGATGAACCTACAGCGCAGTTCCAAAGAGGATATCTTCTAGGCCACGCAAGTCAATCTTTACTTCTGCAGTTGCAGCTTCAAATTCAACAGCTTTCGGCTTCACATGTGTGAGAGAAAGACCCATTTCAGCACAGTAGAGAAGAGACTCATTTCTGCGTAGTAGAGAGAGAGAGAGATGTGATGAGATGAGTGAGTCCAAATGAGGAGAATTCCTCTTATATTTATACACAACGTTGGTGGGTGAATAGATGCGACTGTTGGGCTTCTGAGCCTACATGAATTGTAGGTCGGCTTGATAATAATTCCATAGTCAAAATAAATTCATATCTCCATGAATACTTATCGGAATCGGATGATCTTTATATCAATCCTACACCTCTCAACGAGAGGAATCTAATAAAAATAGTATCAGCCGTGAATAAGATGACCCACATGAAGTTTTTCCCTGGTTGCCAATTTTAACAAACCTGTTTAAGGGGGGTGGGATGTAGTAAACCTAAGGGGATAATATCGGGTACAAAGGGAGGTACCCAAGAGAATAATGTAAGGATGATATTTAAATGGGCCATAATAAATAAATAAAGTGGTTAACTCGCATTATGCAAGGACCACAAGTAGTTAAAAAATGAGGTGACAAGCCCATGGTATTGGATGTATGGTATTTAGATACCAATAGTAACTACCCATGGTATTGTATCTATGAAGCCTATATAGAGGCTAGAGACTCCCCATTGAGAGATGTCAAATATTTTTGTATTGACAAACATATGGTTTGTGAAGTGTTCTCCTTCCTTAAGGAGTAGTTGTATGGTGTTACCCTACCTCAAGGGTTTTATCAATAAATAGGTATTTCTATTTTATATCCTTGGATCGCTCTTGGGATTTATTTGGAAATAATTTTAATATTTTTGTAGTTACATTACATGAACATTGTCTCCTCATTGTCCATGATGATTGTTTCATGACACTTTAGTGGGTGATATATCAAGCGATGGACATAGGAGACTTCAAACAATATTTATGGCTTGACTCCCACACAAATTTGGTCGGTATTGGTTCACTTCATTAGTATTCTTGGGTAGTAAGGCCATGGCTAGGTTTATAAAGTCTACACAACTCTCTAAATGACCTAGATTATGGGAAAAAAACCCCTTTTACCAATTGATTTTGGCTGGGAGAACAGTCTGAAGAATTAAAACAAGGGGAGGAATTTCAACTCTTCATTAAAACCCTTAGTGGGAAAGTGCTCCCTTTTTTTGGTTTTGGTTTTAGATTATGTGGCACATCTCAAATAACAAATAGAAAATTGGTTGGGATATAATATAGATACACAATGTCTCCTTTATGAAGAGAAACAACTACAAGATCATTTCCAACTGTAGGATTACAACATCTCAATAAATTCCACCATTATTTTTAATCTAAGGTCGTGAGTGGGTGCTTCGAGAGCCAAAAACCAACATAAGTTTTGTCTCCTACAAATATGCACGCAGGGAAAAGAAGTTAATTTGTAAGATCCGCCACAACAAAATCTTGGACCTTAAATTTTTGCACAACAAGAGCAAGCCCCTTCCATGGAGGTAAACCTAAAAAAGGTAAATCAATTTTTTTATGTTCTTCAATCCAAGGTAGTGATTTGCAAATTCAATGGTTTTTGGTCTAGATTTGATGCTTGCATCAGTGGGTTTTTACAACCTGGAAAAAGACTGCTACATATACCTTTGTTCAAAACATTTCTTTATTGTTTAGTTTGATACCCATGAATATGTGGAGAGAGAATTGAAAGAAGTGCCTTGGTTTTTTGGAAATGTAGGGCTCTTCATTACCCCTTGGTTCTGTTGTAGCTGCTGTAACAACCCCCCAAAATTTTCAGCATCTTAAAATTTTGGAGCCACCTTTATCAAGCTCTCAAAAGAATGATTATAGTGTGCCTTAATAAATCACAGTTTCATTTCGTAATCATAGTGTACCTTTGCAAATCAAATTGCAATCACATCTTTCAATGGTAAGCTCACACTAAAGAACTCATCGCACTACCTTAGACATTATCGCATTTAGAGTGCAAGAATTCATTTATTGTGTCTACCCTCACACGTGTGGAAGAAATCTATAAAAGGGCTTTGACCCATGGCTCATTTCATTGTCTTTGAGTTCAAAGAGCTCCGTGCAGATTTATTGAATAGAGCTATCGTCCATTGTTGTGGATCAAAAATGTGCCCAAGTGATTTATCAAGGTAGGCATTGTCCCTCCCTTTGAATTTTTGCGATTTGTGCATTTGTGTTTGGTTCATGCGATTTTTGTCATTTTGTGTGTGGCATTTCACCTTCCCATGGCATTTGGTATTCTTACAATAGTTTAATGTATATATGCATGGTGGAACTTTAATTCCAAACAATTTTCTGTGCGCTACCTAAGCCAAACCCTAATCACACTTAATTAAATCTTGATTTCTCAATCACATAGTCACATCTCAGTAAGGCAAAGGATTTGAATCTCCTTGAACCCTGAATGTGATTTTTCCTCAGTATTTTTAAACGCTCCTCAACCTCTTACTCACACTTACACAATTTAATAATTCACCTTTTTTTCTTGCTCTTATGAGTCCCGATCGCACTTGCGCACTTTATAATCCTTTACATTCTAGTCATATAAACCTTGATTGCAATTGGCATAGACATCACATTCGCATAGATTAGCTCCTTGTCGAATCCTTATTACCATTTCTATCATTATGAAACTCAAATGCGACTAACACTAGATTTCTACTCTTAATTATTCCACAAGTGCATTCTTGCTTGTATCCTTATATCTCTAGTTAAAAAAAGTGTGATTGTGATTAACACGTTCTCCATCGTCCTTACTAGAGCGCATGTGCATCCTAGTCACTAATCCCTTTTGTTGAACCCACTATTTTTGAGAACCTCGATTGCGACCAAGACGTACCCTATCCCTAAGAAGTGCAATTTCAACTTGACATTCCATCACACTTGAGTCTATATAGGAAAATATATAAAACATAACAGTAAGCAGATTAAGGTCTTTGAGCAAACATCGTCTATTTGCAATGAATATATTTGAGCTTTCAGGAACAATATATTTACATCATGTTAGCATACCCTCATCTATTGAAAGCATGGCACCAATAATGAGGAAAGGTCCAACAAGAGAAGCAATATAGAGAACCATTGAAGGGGTGGTGGATATTCCTGAATCTAAAGTAGCAGTTCTTAAGGATACTTCTTTTTATACAGACAAATCGATCATTGTCATGGCCTGATATATTTAGGGAGTTTATCAGAGAATAAATTCCATAAGGAAAAGAAGACAGGGACGTATTTATCAACATCAAAAGGTCAAAGTTTTATGAAATGGTTACCCATACCCTTGTGCTTCCTAGTATCGGTTCTAAAATAGGTATATCATGAGAACATGATAGTTCATAGTACTTAAGGTGTTCCATTGGCCTCATATCAATTAGGGGATATTCGCATGTATTACAAATTTCCTAAACCACAATATTATCTCAATTCGAGATGGTATGCTTATTTCAAAGAGTCCAATAAATAAATCCTTAAGTCGTGGTGGCAAGAACCCAGTAAATTTAGGCAGAGGCTCGAAGTCATATACAAGACAAAAATGATCAGGAGAGTGTATCATTATTTGATGGTGATCTTTTGCAGGATTTATGGATGAAAAAACATTGAATCCTTTGAAGAGAAGTGGGTCTACATGGTATATTCATGTGCCACCAAAGGGATCATCTTCAACTGAGATGACATTAAAGAAAAGTCACTGAATAATAATGTCAGAAGAGCCAAAACTATAATAGAAGAGGAGAAACCTATGTTTTATATGTCTTTCTACTTGATAAATGGAATTTGTGCGAAGATGGAGTTTCCGAGAATGGGATGGAAATGGGCGTTTTCCAATGAATTATTTCTTGTGTACATATATTGTAAATTAATACGTGAGAGAGGTTACATAGGAACTTATGCTAATGTCACTAAACATTTCATCTCGATGTTTTACCAAATGCTCTTTGATATTGAACCACCTTGAATGTTCGAAAGAGAAAGAGAATCCTTGTCGGAAGTTGTTAATTGATTTACTCCTCCTGATGGGACATTCATACGAGTGTTTGGTGCATATAGATTTCCTCATCTATTACCTCTATTCGTGAAAGATAAAGTGGTAATGCAGGATGTTTCTTACCAACTCTCTACAAGTCTATCTAGTTCCTTGCAAAAAGGAAAGAAGTCTCCTTGGTTTTTTTTCCTTATGGATAGGAGCATACGTTCTAAAGAATCTAAAAGAAGCGGAGGAAGAAACACAAGAATTAGAGTGTTTCAAGTTTGGTGAGCTAGGCTATCATAGATACGATCCCAGAGGCATTTCCACTCAACATTGCTTGAGAATAAAATATAGTTGGATGTATGCTTCTATTTCTTTGCCACAAGAAGACAAGATCAAGAATTTCTTCAATGTTACTAAAGCAATTGAAGCTGCCAAAGGAACATGTCTTTCCAAGGTTACGAATGTTTTGGAAAATTTGGAAGAAGAATCCTCACAAAACATGGATACTCAAGAGAAAGTTGAACTTAAAAGGAAACAAGATCAAGAGGCTAAAATGGAAAAGGGTAAGAAACTTAAGGTAGATAGAGATGCAAATAAGCTAGTAGGATAAGAGAAGAAGAGAAAAGAATAAGATGAATCTTAGAGAAGGAAGCAAGAGGAGGAAACAAAGAAGAAAAAAGAGTAAGAGAGGAAAAAGAAGGAGGTGTTGAAGAAAAATAAAGAAGTAGTGAAGAAGAAGCTATAAATAAAAAAAAATGAAGATAGAGAGCTGAAAATAAAGCAACTTGAAGAAGAAGAAAAGAAGAAGAGATTGGAAGAAGAAATGGCCAAGAAATTAGAGGAAGCATTTATTGCCAAATAATTAGTTAATAAACATGCTTGAGAAATCATATTGAAGAATTTGTTAGTTGAACCAATTGTGACCACATTAAACATTCGGCCTCCCACACCCATTAATGGAGGGCATCTTCTGCTCAATGAAATGGACATCACATTCCAAGAAGAAGATATAATATTAGATATATCGAACTTTACTTTTGACTAATTTAATTTCAAGATCAGTCAAGAGAGAAGTATTATCCTAATGAACCAGATAGACATATCTCAATTACCTTGGAAAGGGATTTTGTAGCAGACACAAGGACCAATCCTACAGCTATAGCCTCTGCTGGCACATCATTCGTAGCCGCAAAAGAGAGTAATTTTGATTACTTATCTAAGGAGATTGAAAGATTGAAGAGACAATTAGCTAGTGCACAAAGAATGAGTAGCTCCACATAGAAAATCAAAATCTATCTACTACAAACTTCAACTAAGAGAACTTGCAAGCAACAATTCATGAAGAGCTCAAAGAGCTAAAGGAGGTCATCAAACAAGTGTATGATGAAATAAAAATCATGCATAAAGTAGTGGCTCCATTAATTGGCATGCAAAAGGAGTTGCAATAAAGGGGAACATTGATAATATTAGCTCTCTCAACAATAGATTTTATTCAGGGATTGAGGACAAAATATTCTAATACACCAACATAATTGCTTAAGAAGGATAGATTGGAAGTTGATTTGGATAGGGTGGAAGTGAGAATTTTTGTGAAATCACATGAAATATTGAGGAAAATCATGATTAACACAATATCAACTTATCAGAAATTACATAGAAAATTAGAAGCCCTAGTCAGAGTATACAAAATACCTTCTATTGGAGTTATAGGAGAAGGTAAACTCGAAGAAGAGTTCAAGATGGAAATTCAAGAAGCCTTATATCACATGAGAAAATTTATTGTATAGAAAGGATTATAAGTGACAAAGGAGGCTATCATTAATTATCTTGCAGATCCCACTAAGATACACACCAAGCTAACAATGCTTTTGAACTGGTTGCGAGTAGAGTCCAAAATAGTGCTACTTGATGCCTTGGAATGTAGGGTGAGATATGATTGAGAATTATCTTAGAAGGTGAAGGATGTGGCTATTGAGTATAAAGCATGACACATTTATGTGACTAAGGAAATTCACATTGAAGTGTTGAAGATTCCCATCACACAAATTCTCACATGAAGGCATTTTATTTTTCTTAATTTTGATTGTAATTTTGTAAATAACATATTTTGTAATTAAAAATCTGAAAATAAAATGAAAAGTCACATAGAAGTCGAAAGGTCATGAGGGTAGTCCAAGATTCATAGTGGGGGGTGAAAGGTCACCTTTTTTCTTATAAATAGAACGTCATGGTTAGAACAAAGGGACTTTTAGCTTTTTGTTTCACTACAAGCATGTCGTTTAGAGAACTTGTGATTCTTTTGAGAAAGCAAGTAATAACTTCACAATTCCACTGCTGGATTTAGTGAATACTTCTTGTAATTGTGCATTTCAACATTTCTACTCAATATTCAGAAGCTCGTTGAGCGAGGCGGCAATTTCATGCATGTATCGTTAAGCGTTGTGAGACTCTTAGCTTAATGGTTTGATGGTATATGTTTACTTTCATATGTATTAAGGAAAATGAACTACTTCGTTACGTTTAACACACATCTTGTTTGAAGTTGTATTCCATTTATTCATTAACAATTGTTATTGATTGTAAATTACTTTCCAATCGATAAATGAATATTTCCTTTCACATGTATCTTTATTAGAGTTTGTTAACATTATTCTTTTCAAGCTTCATGTCATTTATCTTTATTATGGCAGTGTTTTGTGCACATTATTTGTAAATTATTTCAAAAATATATGTACCTTGTATTTATCAAAATTTGTATCAGTTTTCTTATGTATTTCCCCTTTAGTCAAAATCATATCTTAAAGAAAACAATATGGCAATCAGGCCAATATATTGGATGGGACTCTTATTCCAAATAGTGTAGGGTCTAGTTGGGACATTACACTGGGGAGATCCCCTTATCGTTGGTGGAACATTTGGTCCCATAAACATATTTTGGCACTAGAAGGGGGACCACCATTGTATGGAAATAAAATTTCCACACTCTTATCCTGAGACATCTGAGCAAGCCAATAATCACCCTAGTTCACCCCCGTCAAATCCTCTTGAGATTGAAAAGCCACCTCCATATATTTTTGAGCGTGTGTTTAAAGTTTCTTACAATCAATTAAGAACTCTTCATCCTTTCATGCATCAATATGCAATGAATCTTGGACTCCTTTGATTACACCCATCTTACCTCATAAGTGTTCAACCAGACCTCATACAAATCATTGTGGTGTGTTAGTTAGTATTATACAAGAATTAGTTAATGACCCTTTCGATGATTTAGCAAATTATGTTTAAAGGAATTCAAACAAAGGTGACAAGGGACTAGCCATCTTGAAAATCTAGAGGGATACGATGAAAATTTTTAGATGCCATAAACAAAGAGAATGAAGAAAACAAAGAGAATCATGAGAACGAGAATGAGACCTTAGATTTCAAAAGTGACGAGGAAAATATATAAATAAATAAATATATATATATATATATATATATATATATATATATATATATATATATATATATATATATATATATATATATATATATATATATATAGATATATATATATATAGATATATATCGATATATATGGATGATAAGAAAAAACGTGATTGGATGGCCCAAGGGGCTTTTAATCTTCTAGGAATTCTACATACTTTACCGCACCATCCAGAAAAATTTCTCACGAAATATGATCCAGATAAGTCTAATTCCACAAAGAACCATGTTAATAACTTTTATTTGCAATTAAGATTGTTGGATGTAAGGTATGATCATTTGACTTGTAGGATGTTCTCGTACACATTTGAGAATAAAATCTCAACATTGTACCATAGTCTCCCTATTCGATCGATTAGGAATTGGTGAGACTTCAAGAAGGCCTTTCTATAGAAGTTTATTGAGGAAAAGACACCAACTATGTTGTTAAAGGAATTGAGAAATCTAAAGATGGGAAATAAAGAGAAAGTAAAGGATTTTAATAAACACTTTACAACCATTTTGAATAAGTTTCCCACGAACATCCCACCTCATGATTTTATTACATCTGATTGTTATATTGCAATTTTACCGACCAATATTGTTATGTTTGTCAAAAGGGATAACAAAGGAACTTTAGTAGAAAATTCCAATGAAGCTTTAACAGTGGAGAAAGATCTCAAATCTATTGGAGTAATTACTACACAAGAATATTCAAATAACATTGGTAAGAAAACTTAAGCTTCATCTATTAAATCTAATGATAAATATGATTTAGATTTAAATAACCTAATTAATTCTCTCAAACAAATGACTAATGAAGTATCTAATCTTAATAGAAAAACCAATGAGATTTCTTTTAGTAGTAAATCATTTAAACCTTTTTTCAAGAAGAACAATAACCAATTGATGAAGTTAGCGCAAAGCTCCAATGTGATTATTATTGTTGAAAATTTGGGCATGGATAATTATTCCACCTTTCATCAAGTGGCCCACTATGAGAAAACATGTCCACAATGGTTTCATAACATCACTGCAATGGTCAATAAAGTACTTGATGATCAACCATAAAAGAGCAATCAGACTAGTCAAAAGAAGAGGAGGCCTCTCCATCTGAAGATAATGCTAATGTTGTGGAATCCATATTGATGCCCAATCTAATTAGAGGTAGTGAATCCCAATAAATTGGTGAAGTTTCAGTTGGAGCATCTCCTCCTCCTAAGACATACAATTTTAAGAGTAAGGTACCAGTACCCAAGCCCACTATAAATGTTAAAATGATGGCGTTCCTAAGAATAATTCTTCCCCCTAATGATCCTACTTATAATTCAAGTCCTAAATCCTCAATCGGTGAGGCTTCAAAGAGTAATTCAAGAAATGTTAAGAGTGAGTCTAATTGCACCTAAAGTAGTTGATAAGCCTTCTCCACCAACATCCTCAACTCAATCATCTAAAGAGGAGTGTGTGTCATGTGAAATACAAAGTCACTACTTCTTCCAAGGCTTCATCTTCTGGTAAATCTAAATTCATGGTAAATATTGAATCTATTGTTACTGCAACTAATGCTAATTCAAGGTCATTTATGCCTCCATTCTTGTTAACTTTTGAGATCTTTAATTATAATGTTCATAATTGCTTAGTTGACTCTGGAGCATCAACAATTGTCATGCCTTTATCTGTATGCAAGAAAATTAATGCTAACTCAAAGGAGACGGATGCAAGATCATTCAACTTGACATATATCAAGTACAAGTGGTGGGAGAGCTAAAATATTTATTGATCAGATTGGCCTCTAACTCTTGACTACATAGCTTTATTGATATTGTGGTCGTAGAAATTCCCGAGGCATATGCGTTTCTCTTGAATAGAGACTGGTTCAATAAGCTTCAAGGATACTTTGCCATAGACTTGTTTCATTTATGGCTCCCATACAAAGGAAAGATAGCCAAATCAAGGTTAACAACGTGCCACACATGAAGTACATAGTTACCAAGCTAGAGGCACCTAATAAACCTATCAATGCTGCTCAACAAGTGTTGGGAAATTGTTTCTTGGAATCATAAATTGGTTGTTATCAAGCCTTGACATCACCTATCTCATCAGATACAAGTTTGAAATCCTTCCTTGTCCTCCAGCTAACGAAAATGAATCATGTATCATAAATGTAAATATTTTTAGTTAATATACTAACCATGTGAGTACTGACATTTCGACTATGTATTATGATGGACCGAAGACGTAATATGGAGCTAGTGTGTGTTGTATCCTTGTTGATACTAAGAAGCAAAAGTACTTGATTTCTTGTGATTTGGAGTTTTAATAAACCAACAACACTGCAAAATATGAAGCATTAATTCTTGGCTTGAAGAAATCTATTGACCTAAAGATAGAAGGCTTAAAGGTAATCGGTGATTCTGAGATTATTGCTAGGAAGGTATGTAATACTATTCATAGTATTTCACCTAATATTAAGAGCTACCAAAATGAAGTATGGTTCTTGGTTTTTTATTTTAAATCTTTTGAAATTAAATCAATACAAATAATTAATAATGTTGCAACAAATACTTTAGCCAATGTGATAGCTAGATTCACACCTCTTAGGGACGATTTTTCTATAGAAATATGTTATACATTTGTTGTTCCTAATAATGTCATTGATTTTCACATTTTTAATGATGATCAACAGATTTTAAACTTCCTCACGAATGTAGACATATTCAAATATGTGGCCATAGATGAGGAAGAACATGATAAAGCATTGCAAGAAAGAGCTAACGCAGAGGGCAATCTGATGCCTAAAGGTGTGGTGTCATTAGAGATATTCTTTGATCTATAGAATTAGTTTAAAGGACGTCCTAGTACTAAGACTTGGAGTTCAATGTTGCTACATAATAAAATCAATTTAGGGATGAAAGAGGACCCAAAGTTCGTTAATATCGGTATCTACTTTTATCCACAAGAAGGACAAACATTTATTAAGTTATTCAAGCAATATCAAGATGTCTTTGCATGGACTTATCAAGACCTTAAGACTTATGATACAAGGATCATTCAACACGTCATTCCAACCAAGGACAGAGTCAAGCCATTCCAACAAAAGTTAAGAAAGGTACACCTAACACTTGAACCCTTAATACAAAAGGATTTAAAGGAGTTTATGGATGCACGAGTTATTTTTAAAGTTAGACATTCCACATGGCTCTCAAACTTAGTCCCTGCAAGGAAGAAATCTAGGGAAATCGATTATGTGTGGATTTTCGTAACCTCAATAGAGCTTCAGATAAAGATAACTATCTAGTACTCTCAAAGGAACAAATACTCCAAACAATCTCTGGTTTTGAGATGTTTTCATTGTTGAACGAGTTCTCTGGCTATAACCAAGAATTGGTAGTAGAGTTGGATAGACTTAAAACTACATTTAGGACCAAATAAGGTACCTTCGCTTTTAGACACATGCCCTTTGGACTAACTAATGCAAAAGTTAATTTTCAAAGAGCTATAGATATCACATTCGGAGGGATGATTGGTTGAAGTGTAGTGGTTTATCTTGATGATGTTACAATGTTTTTGAAGAAAATATCTAATCACTTATGTCATCTAAGGAAAATTTTTGTGTGGTGAAGGAAGTACGACATATCACTTAATCCAAAGAAAAGCATTTTTGCAGTGTCTCAAGGAAACCTCTTAGGGCATATCATTGAAAAATATAGTGTTACAGTGGATCCTAAATGTGTCACAACCACTACTTAGATTCCATATCCTGTTGGTAAGAAAGCAATGCAATCCTTTCTAGGAAAAAATATTTTTCTAAGAAATTTTATTTCGAATTATGCCTAACTATTAAACCATTACAATACATGATAAAGAAGGATTCAATTTATAAATGGAATCAAAAGGAGAAAGAATCTTTTGAAAAAATTAAACAAGTGATAGTCGAAGCCCCAACCCTTTTCAACCCTAACTTTGAGAAAGATTTCATGAATTATACTTTCACGACGAACTCTACATTAGTGACCGTCCTAACTTAGAAATATGATCAAGGAAATGAGTAGCCTATTTCATTCATGGGTGCAGGTCTACAAGGGTCAAAGTTAAATTACTTGGATATGGATAAGCAAGCATATGTGATGTATAAAGAAGTTAAGAATTTCAAGCCATGTATTCTTAGAAATAATGTTATAGTATTTGTTCCTCGTCCTGTGGGTAGATCTCTGTTTGTACAACAAGAATTAGGGAAACAAAAGGCCAACTATATATGAAAAAATATGATTTAGAATTCAAGCCAACTCATACAATCAAAGGTTATGGCATGTGTAAGCTTTCCATTGAAGCCACAAATCTGCACAAAGAAGAGATGTTAGGGTGGGAGAAAGAAATCGAAATGTATAATAACAATTTTTCCGTCTCACCAAGTACACCATAGATAGATAGAGATTAGGAAATATTTGGAGCAGGGAACTCTTCCTTCTAATTTATCAACAAAACAAGAGAGGGCCATTTGGTTGAAAGCTTTATCCTATCAGTTGGTACATGGCATTTTGTTCCAAAAACATCACAATGGAGTTTTTCTAAAATGTTTAGAGTCTCTTGATTCAGAGAAAATTTTGAAAGAACTACATGATGGACTAACAGGTGGACATTGTGCCAATGATACCACAACACACTTGTGTTCATGCGAGTAGGATACTACTAGCCAAAAATATTCCATGACATTCATGCATATGCACACAAATGTCCAAGTTTCCAAAAGTGTGATGGCAAAGAAAGATGATCAACCTCTCCACTGCATCCCATTGTAGTAGAAGAACCTTTTCAAGAATGGGCTTAGATGTCATTGGTGAAATTATTCCTCATTCATCAAAGCAACACCGATATATTCTAACAACATATTATTTCACATGGTGGGATGAAGTTGTTCCACTAAGGCAAGTGAATGACCAAGAGGTCATATGGTTTCTCAATCAGAACGTTATTACCAGGTTTGGTGTACTTACCTCACTTGTCTTTGATAATGAAACATATTTTTCATCATTAATATTATTTTATTTTTCCCTGGAAAATAGTATTGCATTGAAACATTCTTCAAATTACTATCCTCAAGGTAATGGTTTAGTTGAATCCACTAATAAAAATGTAATCTGTATTATAAAGAAAATAGTTCTAACCCGGTAGAGAAACTATCACAATGCTTCAATAAACTCTCTCTAGGTTGATCGTGTTACACCAAAACCTTCTATAGTTACTTCACCTTACTTCCTCATCTACGGAAAGGAAGCAATCCTGCCACCTAATATATACCTACCATTTCTACAATTATCTCAAGAATCACATGGTAGGCTTTGCCCGATTATGCAAAATAGAATTGATACTCTCCTAAAGTTAGAGGAAGAGAGGCAGAAGACCTACAAAAATAGTACGATTCATCAAAAACGTATTAAAATATGGTTTAACAAGAAATTTTTGGGAGATAAGGAGTTTAGTTTGGGAGACCTTGTCTAGAAGTGGGATAAGCCCATAAAGATAAGGGAAAAAACACCAAGTTCCAATCCCTGTGGATAATTCCTAATCAAATTCAAGAGAAAATTGGCCTACATACTTATTGTTTACAAACCTTAGACGGGAAGACTAAGTCCCTTCTCATGAATGGCCAAGATCTGAAATTATTTTCCAATAGCAACTTTCGGGTTGCAATCCTCACTTGTATATATTGTCTTTGTTTTAATTTTCATTTGCTTCTTTTATTTTATGTACATATCCCTATTTTTGTTTTGTTATGTTCTTTCCACTTATGTTTTATGATGCATTTTTATTTTTACCCATGCCTTCAAGTCATTATACATAAATAATGATCTTGCATGAAAATAAGCCTTGCTTTGGCTCAATGACATTCTGTCGAATGTTTGAAAAGCTATTGTGGTAATTATTCAACTATTGGCTAACATTAGACCTCCTTCTACTAGTTTGGTCCTAAATATCTATGAGTCAATGACATCCAAAAGGAAAATACGACCCATATCATGTGAAAAACTCCAGTGGAACTACAACACCCTGTATCTATATAGGATCTCTATTGCTTAAATCAGTGTTAGAATCTAATAGTGTGATATACATGTCGACCTGATTGATAAAGAAGGGAAAGGAGAAATACCAAAGTGAGCAAACCTATTTTAGAAAATATTTAAATCCATGAAAAACAAGGAATGACCTCTCTTGCCCATAAAATAAGTCAGGATCCCTTATTCACCTTGGCGCAATGAACGCCCTAATAAATAATGCCAATGAGTATGAAATGAAAAATAAAATAAAGGGTAAATGCATGAGAAAGACTTCATGCACGGAGAGGTGATGCAAGAAACTTTGTCAAAGTTATGGATGCTCCCTGGTAGCAAAGAAATGCTTATGATTTCTTGGGTGACTCCATTGGCGCTGAGGGTGCTCACTAGTAGTGAAGCACCACCAAGGATTCGTATCCAAATTCTGAAAATTTTAAGCTCGAAAATATATGCCATCCTTCTCCCTTATCAAAACAATTGGTGTTTGGCTAGATTTTTATGATGTGTGTTTAATTGATGAAAACAACGAAAGACACTAAATCCATAACCGAGGCTAAATAACGAGACTAGTGGGATTCATAGGTTGAGTCAATACTTCTTGAGGATTAGACTTTTATCATAAATAAGGCCTAAACAAAGTTTCTAAGGTACTACCCATGAATCTCCAACTATGGTAGCTGCCACAACAACCCCCAAAATTTCCGGCATCTTAAAATTTTGGATCCCTCCTTACGAAAAGAATGATAACAATTTGTCTTAATAAATTGCAGTCACATTTTCTAATCATAGCATACCTTTTCAAATCAAATCGTAATCACATCTTTTAGTGGTAATCTTGCACTAAAGACCTCATCGCACTACCTCAGACCTTATCACATTTCAGAGTGTGAGAATGCATTTATTTCGTCTCCCTCACATGTGTGGAAGAAATATATAAAAAGGCTTCTACCCATGGATCATTTCATTCTGTATTTGAGTTCAAAGAGCTCCACGTGGAAATATTGAATAAATATCTCATCTATCATTACAGATCGTGATTGCACCCAACTGATTGATCAAGGTGGGCACCATCCCTCCCTTTGAATTTTGCAATTTGTGCGTTTATTTTTTTGGTTCATACGATTTTTGTCATTTTGTGTGTGATCTTTCACCTTCCCATGGCATTTGGTATACTCACAATAGTTTAATGTATATATGATTGGTGGCAGTTTCATTCCAAACAATTTCCCATGCACTACCTAAGCCAAAACCCAATCACACTTAATTAAATCTTGATTTCTCAATCACAGCCACATCTCAGTAACGCAAAGGATTTGAATCTCCTTACGAAAACCCTGATTGTGATTATTCCTTAATCTTTTTAAACGCTCCTCAACTCCTTACTCACACTCTCGCAGTTTAATAATTCACCCCTTTTCTTGTTCTTGTGAGTCTCGATTGCGCTTTACCGAATATCGCACTCGTGCACTTTACAATCCCAAGCCTTCCCCTTTACATTCTAGTTGTATAAACCCCGACTGTGATTGGAATAGCCATCACACTTGCGCAGGTTAGCTCCTTATCAAAGCCTTATTACCATTTCTATCATTGCGAAACGCGAATATGACTAATGCTAGATATTCTGCTCGTAATTATCGCGCTAGCACATTCTAGCTTGTATCCTTGTCTCTCTAGTTTTAAAAAATCTGATTGCGATTAACACATTCTCCATCCTCCTTGCTAGCATGCCCGTGCAACCTAGCCACTAATCCCTTTTGTTGATCCCTTTATTGCTGAGAACCCTGAATGCGACCAAACCATACCCTATCCCTGAGAAGTGCAATTGTGACCAGACATTCCCTCGCACTGTGATTTTCTAGGCAAATATATAAAACATAACCATAAGCATATTAAGGTTTTTGAGCTAACATCATCTATTTGTAATGAATACATTTGAGCTTTTAGCAATATGTCAACGTACCCTTATCTACTAAAACCATGGCACCAATAATGAGGAAAGGGCTAGCAAGAGAAGCAATTGAGAGCAACATTGAAGGTGTGGTGGATAGTCCTCAATCCATAGTAAGGGTTCTTAAGGACATAGCTTGTTATATAGATAAATTCATATTTCTATCATGAACTGAGATATTTAGGGAGTTTATCATAAATCAAAAGGTCCAAGTTTTATAAAGTGGTTGCACATACCCCTATGCTTCCTTGTGCTGAAAGATAGACCATGAGAACATGATAGTTCGAAGTATTAAAGGTGTGCCATTGGCCTCATATTGGTTAGGGGATATTCGCATGTTTTACAAATTACCTAAACCACAAGAGTATCTCAATTCATCTCAATTCAAGATGGTATCCCGATTTCAAGGAGTCCACTAAAGAAATCCTTAAGTCATGGTGGTAAGAACCCAATAAATTCATACAAAGGCCTGAACACATATACAAGACAAAGATGCTAAGGAGAGTGTATCAGTATTTGATGGCGATGTGCTATAGGATTTATAAACGAGAAAACACTGAATTCTTTGAAGAAAAGTGGGTCTACATGGTATATCCTTGTACCACCAAAGGGATCATCTTTAATTGGGTTGACCTCATACCAACTTCACTGAATAACTATATCAGAAAATCCAAAACTGCAGTAGAAGGGAATGAACCTGAGTTTTATGTCTTCCTATTGTTAGATGGCATTTGTGCAAAGATGGAGTTTACAAGAATGGGATGGAAATGGACCTTTTCCAATGATGTATTTCCTGTGCATATATAATATGGGAGACATGTTACAGAGGGGCTTATGCTAAGATCAATGAAAATTTCATCTCAGTGTTGTATCAAATACTCTTTAATAGTGAACCACCTTGTTTTCCTGAAAGAGCTAGAGCATCCTTTCTGGGAGTTGGTGATTGGTTTACTCCTCCTGGTGGAACATTCATATGCGTGTTTGGTGCATATATAATTCTACGTGTATTTCCTCTATTCATGATGAATAAAGTGGTAATGCAGGAGGTTCCTTACCAAATCTCTACATGATTATCTAGTTCCTTGCAAAAAGGAAATAAGTCTCCTTGGCTAGTTTTTCGATTATGCATAGGAGCATACGTTCTAAAAAATCTGAAAGAAGCAAAGGTAGAAAAACAAGAATTAGGGTGCTTCCATTTTGGTGAGTTGGGCTATCACATATATGATCCAAGAGGCATCACCATTCAACATTGCATGATAATAAAATATAGCTAGATGTATGCTTCTACTTCTTGGCCACAAGAAGAAAAGATAAAGAATTTCTTCAATGCTACTAAAGTGATTGAAGCTATCAAATGAACATGTTCTTCCAAGGTTACAAATGTTTCAGAAAATTTGGAATAAGAAACCTCGAAAAACATGGATACTCAAGAGAGGGTTGAACTTAAAAGGAAACAAGATCGAGAGGTTACAAGGGAAAAGGGTAAGAAACTTAAGGCAAATAGAGATGCAAAGAAGCCAGCAGAAGAAGAGAAGAAGAGAAAAGAACAAGAGGATGCTTACAGAAGGCAGCAAGAGGAAACAAATAGGAAAGAATAGAAAGAGAGGAAAAAGAAAGAGGCATTGAGGAAAAATAAAGAAGCAACAAAGAACAAAAAGGAATAATCAGCTCTAAGAAACAAAAGGAAGAAGAAGAGTTGAAAAGAAAACAATTTGAAGAAGAAGAAAATAAGAAGAGAGAGGAAGAAGCAATGGCCAAGCAATTAGAGGAAGAATTGATTTCCAAAGAATTAGATGTTAAACAAGCATAGGAAATCAGATTGAAGAATTTGGCACCTGAACCAATTGTACCCACATTAAACATTTTTGTATCCCACACCCATTAGTAGAGGGAATCTTCCACTCAATGAAATGGGCATCACATTCCAAGAAGAAGATAGAATATTAGATATCTCAAAATCTACTTTTGACCAATTTAATTTCAAGATTAGTAAAGGGAGAAGAAAGTATTATCCTAATGAACCAAATAGGCGTATCTTGATTGTTGAGAAATCAAGGGCAAATATATTAAGTGATTTCTCTTTAATTAGTAACTGCTTGTGAGATCTTTTTACTTATTTAGATTAAGATCTTCCTTTACTTAGGTTATCAGTGTTCTTCTTCATCAAACAACTACCAATGCATGAACATAAATAGATAAGAGACACGGAATGTAGGCTATCAGCTAGGGCCAACACCTCTCACTCTTTGAGAGGAAAACCTGCACAAGTTCTTCTTATAGAGATTCCAATGACGAATACCAAGACCTAAACCCTTGAACTATTTTCCACTCCAAGACCAAGACACAAGTTCTCTTGATAGTCATACTTTTGCTCCTATCCTCTTCTCGATTACTCTTCCACTTCGACCTTATTAGCATTGGGACACTATCACCACCGAGATCTTCTTACTGTGGTAGTATTGAGATCTTATTCACTGTGGTAGCACAAAGATTCTTTCGTTGTGGTAGCACCAAAATCCTCTTGTTGTGGTAGCACCGAAATCCTCTCACTGTAGTAGCTCTGAACCCTTATCACTATGATAGCACCAAACTTATTTGTTATGGAGGCACCGAGATATAGCACTAAAACATTTACTATGATATATCACTGAAGTTCTGCCTTCTTGATCTTCACTGTAATCCACTTTCTATCTCAGAAAATTATGCAAAGAATATCCCTATGATCTATCCGAACTTCACTCTGAAATTATCCGAAATTCTTTATGCAATAAGGTCGAGTTTATGTACCCTTATCCGAGCTCTTTCACTAAATTTTTTCTCTGCATTTGTCATCCAAATTTCAGAGGTGATCAAACTGTTTCACTGTGGAATAGGTCGCCCTGCCTATTTATAGTAGTTTATCCATGTATATTAGACGACATGGTGATATGAAGAGTTGTGTCTCCAATTTAGGTGAGCCGACATGAGTTTTATATTTCATCTTGAAGCCGACTTGAAGAATGATAACTTGTGCTTGTCTTGGAGGGCTACTTGACAATATTATTGACTGATATACATTTGTAACATGCCCAAGAAGGGTTCTTCATATATGAAAATGACTATTTTTTACTTTTATGAATAGATGACAAATCCTAAAGGCTCGCAATGGGAGCCACCTAAAAATAAAATTCCTTGCTCATGAAACCCATGAGGCAAGCATTACAATAATAATTTTATTTTTCTTCTTTACATCATTTACATAAAAATCACAATTACATGTCATTATGAAGACCGAACCTTAGTTACATTTTTCAACACTCCCTCTTAACTAGGGAGGTATTGATAATGGTACTTGGTCATTCTCAATCTGAAGAATTTCTCATAAGAAGAATCAGATTGGTAACCCATCTGTATAGCACCATATCAACCAACATTGTCACATAGAAAGGCCTTGACTAACAACTCTATCTCTCCACGAGATCCGAGCACAATGTTGGCAAGACCAATGATTTATAGACACCCTCGTCATTGTCTCTCTTAGAACATACCCCACCTAGGTACTCAGGGTGTGTTCCACTAGGGCTATTCTTATCTTGGATTCCCAGTCCTCAAAGAATATCGGTCCTCTATGACTACTATCTTGGATGCCCTAACTCATCCTTAAAGAGCATCGAATGCCATATGTTTACCCAATCTTCCATTCTATCTTCCCAAGTGAAGACAAGAATGATGTGTCTATCTCTCCCTCTTAATTAGGGAGGACATATCTATTCCACTAAGGAATGTACTCATTCCTACAAAACGAATGTACCTAAGCTCCCTCTTGGCTTAGGAATTTTTCTTCCAAGTTTCTACCAAGTAAGAAACTTGTTTCTAGGCTCCCTCTTAATTAGGGACCTTCAACAGCTCCTCAAGTGGAGATGATGGGACAGCGAACTGCTTGTGAACTCCTTCCTTCGATGTCATGAATTTCTTCATCGTCATGCAGTCTTCATCTTTTTCTTCATAGGGCATAGACCATCCATCACTTTCATCCATGAGTCAGTGATGTCATCATTCCTTTCATTGGAAAGTGACCCATCAGTGCATATATGGCCTTCCTTCATGCCATGTTGCCTTCTTCATGCCATGTTTCTGGAAGGCCCTTTCATCCTGCTATATGGTCCCAATGGAAGACATCCACGGTTCTTCCCTTGGCAGCCCTGCATAAACCCATCCAAATATTTGTTCAAAAATAAGAAATGAACACTTAAATTAAATTATCGTTGTGATGGTCTTTCATCATGATACCTTCTAGTTTGTATCAATCCTGCATACATATCGACATATCTCCCAAAGATATATATTATCAAGGATCTCTTTCTTTTTCAGACTCCATTAGTCTCTTTATATCTTTCATGGAGATATCTAGTCAAATCTTTCTTGGTCTTTTGGATGTTGATTTCCTTTTCCATGGTTGCATATTCCACGATCTCTTCCTTCCTTTCATCATACATTTCATTCCTAGGAGCTTCCATTCAGAGTTCCTCAATTGTTTTCAACCACCTCATACTTCATTTCAAGACATATTATGTTGATTTCATCTAGTAAATGTGTGACCCATGCATTCCTGCATTCCTTCAAGGGAGGAGATCCTTCTCTTTTTATCATGTTCTTAAGATAGAGCATTGGTTCATGATATCTATAACCATATGACATGAATTCAATCATACATACCTCATTTTTCCTTTGGTTCATCTAGGCTTCCTGCAACAGTTTCCTTAATTGAAAGAGCTCCAATCCCTTGATCTTCTTCACCTTTATGTCATCACACCACCATCCCATGAAAACACTTGATTTCCCTCATGATCGATGAACCTTTCAATGAATATTCCATTAGAGAATCTTGAGGATGTAAAGTATCCCATCAACGGATGTTTCCTTTGATAGATGTATGATGAACCTTGTACTAGATGACCTTGTCACTTATGTTTCCAATGAGATTCCTACAAGTTGTATCCTTGTCTTCCATAGATGCTAACCATATTTCATGTTTTTCTATGATGATGTCCTTAGCTTTTGTTTCCAATGAGATTCCTATGAGTTGTATCCTTGACTTCCATAGATGTTAACCATCTTTCATGTTTTTCTATGATGATGTCTCGAACTCTTGTTTCTAATGCTTCTATGATGCCTTGATACATCCCATTTAGTGAATCATGATATCCATATCTTACAATAGAATTCTTAGGAATTTAAAAAGAACTAAGGTGAGGAAGACTACTCAGTCATAGTAGAGATCTCTTACTTCCTCTATCTTGGACTTCTTCTTTTCAGCTTCCTCCACTTCTTCAATGATATGAGCTTCTTCTCTTCTTCTTTTGTTATTGTATTTCTTGATCTTAGGACGGTCTCTTTTGTAGTTTCCATATTCTTGACACCAATAGCATTGGATTTTATCTAATGTTCTTTTTCTTTTTCTGGGGACCAAACTTTCCAAATTGTCCTTTTTTTCTTGTCATTGCAGCATAAGCTTGATTTTGCTCACCTGCTCCCACATCAGATTTGGCCTTTAGTCTAGATTCTTTAATTTTTCATAGTGACCATAGATCCTGGAATGGAGTAGCTTCTTTCTTCCCATAAATACTTGAAGTGAATTTACCCCTCCTTCGGTAGTGCATTTAATACCACTGTAGTCATTTCACTATCAGACATGACTTCTCCTAATTATTGTAGTTGATCCTAGATCTCAAATATCCTCATAAAGTATGAGGTTATTCAATCTTCCTTAGACATCTTCATCTTGTAGAGTTATTTTCTTAATGAGATGACTTCTCCAACAATGCTTATGGAATACAACTCTACCAGTGTGTCATAGATTTCTTTTGAAGTTTTGAGTTTAGATACATATGGGATGAGGGGATCCTTGATAGGTTATATGAGAATACTTTGAGCCCTAACTTCCCCTTTCATATACTTTTCCATTTCTTGAGCATCTTTTTCTCTTGGTTTGGTGATAGATCCTTTGACATGACCCATTACCTCATTTTCAATGAGATTTAGATCTATCCTTTTCTTCCATGCAAGATAGTTTGAAGCCCCAACCAATTTGTTGTTCTCCTTGCAAAAAGACATTTTGATATATTCAGATAAGGTCATATACTTACTTTATAGGATGTTCCTTTCTCCTTGCTTACTCCTTGATGTTGACGATGATATAGAGAATAGAAAACTTCTCTTTGTTGAAGATAGTTTTCTTCAATAATGATCCTTGATCTCACAAAGAGGGAGATCCCTTTTGATGGTGAAGTCTTGTTGATGAAAATCAGTGATGACTTCTTGTTTCAACGAGAGAGAGTCTTGATGACACAGTCTTTTGATCTAGCTTCCTTTGGATGAATAGTCTTTTAACTTGATTCGTAGATCTCTTCAACTCTTCTTGTCTTGATGATGATCCCAATACTTCTTTGTAGACTTCTTTGATCTAGGGTTATGATGCTTCCTTTGACTTCAAGATGATCTTTACTTTGATGCCTTCATTGAGATTTGATCCTTGAGTGTCCCTTGATTAGATGTCCTTCCTTGTCTTAATCACCTTAGCTCTGATACCATGTTGAGAAATCTAGGGCAAAGATATTAAGTGATTTCTTTTTAGTTAGTAATTGCTTGTGAGAGCTTTTTACTTCTTTAGATTAGGATCTTCTTTTACTTAGGTTATTAGTGTTCTTCTCCATCAAACAGCGACCAATGCATGAACATAAATAGACAAGAGACACAAAATGTAGGTTATCAGCCAAGGCCAAAACCTCTCACTCTTTGAGAGGAAAACCCTACACAAGTTCTTCTTATAGAGATTCCAATTGACGAATACCAAGACCATGACCCTTGACCTATTTACCACTCCAAGACCAAGACATAAGTTTAGGCTTGACAATCAACTTTTCGCTCCTTTCCTCTTCTTGATTCCTCTTCCACTTCCACCTTATTAGCACCGAGACACTATCACCACCGAAATCTTCTTACTGTGGTAGTACTAAGATCTTATTCATTGTGGTAGCACAAAGATCCTTTAATTGTTGTAGCACTGAAATCCTCTCTTTGTGGTAGCACTAAAATCCTCAACCCTTATCACCGTGATAGCACCAAAATTATTTGTTATGGAGGCACCGAGATAAAGCACTAAAACATTTACTGAGATATATCACCAAAGTTCTGCGTTCTTGATCTTCACTGTAATCCGCTTTCTATCTTAGAAAATTATGCAGATAATATCCCTGTGATCTATCCAAACTTCACTCTGAAATCATCCGAAATTCTTTCTGCAATAAGGTCGAGTTTCTGTACCCTTATCCGAGCTCTTTCACTGAATTTTGTCTCTGCAATTGTCATCCGAATTTCAAAGGTGATCAAACTGCTTGACTGTGGAATAGGTTGAGTTGCCTATTTATAGTAGTATGTCCATGTATATTAGCCAACATGACCATATGAATAGTTGTCTCCAATTTAGGTGAGCTGACATGAGTTCTACATTTCATTTTGAAGTCGACTTGAAGAAGGATAACTTGGGCTTGTCTTGGAGGGCTACTTAACAATCCTATTAGCTAATATACATTTGTAACATTCCCAAAAAGGGTTCTTCATACATGACATTGACTCTTTTTTACTTTTATGACTAGATGACAAATCTTAAGGGCTCACAATGGGAGCCATCTAAAAATAAAATTCCTTGCTCATGAAACCCATGAAGCAAGCATTACAATAATAATTTTATTTTTCTTTACATCATTTACATAAAAATCACAATTACATGTCATTATGAAGATCGAACCTTTGTTACACTTTTCAACATTGATTACCTTGGAAAGGGAGATTGTAGCAAACACAAGGACCAATCCTACAACCAAAGCTTCTATAGGCACAACATTTAGAACTGCAATAGAGAAGAATGTTGATTACTTATCTAAGGAGGTTGAAATATTGAAGAGAGTTAGCTAGTGCACAACAATAGAATGAGCAACTCCAAATAGAAAATCAAAGTCACAAAATTCAACCAAGAGAACCTACAAGCAACAATTCATGAAGAGCTGAAAGAGTTGGAGGAGGCCATGAAACAAGTGTATGATGAAATAACAAGCCTGCATAAAGTAGTGGCTCCACTAATTGACATGCAAAAGGAGTTACAAGAAAGGGTAACATTTATAAGATTAGCTCTCTCAGCAGAAGATTTTATTGAGGAATGGAGCACAAAATATCCTAATGCACCAGTAGAATTTTCTAAGAAGGATAGATTGGAAGCTGAGTTGGATAGGGTGGAAGTGATAATGATTGTGCAAGCGCATGAAAGATTGAGCAAAAGCATGATTAACACAATATCAACTTATCAGATACTCCACAACATATTAGAAGCCCTAGTCAGAGTATATAAAATACCTTTTATTGGTGCTCCAGGAGAAGTAACATAGGGAGGAGATCAAGCAGGAAATTCGAGAAGCATTAGATCACATGAGGCAAGCTATTGTACAAAAAGACTTAGAAGTGAGAAAGGAGGCTATCATTTAATATGTTGCAAAGCCTGCCAAGCTACACACCAAGTTAACAATGCTTTTGAACCAGTTGCAAACAGAGTCCAAGATAGTGCTACCTGATACCTTGGAATGCAGGGTGAGATATGTCAAGAATTATCTCAAAAGGTGAAGAAAGTGGTTGTTAAGTATAAAGCATGGCACATGCATGTGACTAAGGAACTTCACACGACGAAGCGCCATAGATGCCCATCACACAAATTCTCACATGAATGCATTTTATTTTTCTTAATTTTGATAGTAATTTTGTAAATAACATATTTTGTAATTAGAAATGTGAAAAGAAAATGAAAAGTCACATGGAAGTCGAAAGGTCATGAGGGTTGTCCAAGAGTCATAGTGGGAGGTGAAAGGTCACCTCATTTCTTATAAATATACCCTCATGGTTAGAGCAAAGGGACTTTTAGCTTTGGGTTTCATTGTAAGCATATTGTTTAGAGAGCTTGTAATTCTTTTGAGAAAGCAAGTAATAGCTTCACAACTCCACTATTGGATTTAGTGAATACTTCTTGTAATTGTGCACTTCAACATTTCTACTCAATATTCAGAAGCTCGTTGAGTGAGGTGACAATTTCATGCATGTATTGTTAAGCGTTGTGAGACTCTTCTCTTAATGGTTTGATGGTATGTGTTTACTTTCATGTGTTAAGGGAAATGAACTATTTCGTTACTTCTAACACACATCTTGTTTGAAGTTGTATATCATTTATGTTTTAACAATTGTTATTGATTATAAACTACTTTCAAATCAATAAACAAATCTTTCCTTTTATGTGTATCTTTATGAGAGTGTGCTAACAGTCTTTTAAAGGTTCCTGGCATTTATCTTAATTATGGTAGTGTTTTGTGCACATCATTTGAAAAGCATTTCACAAAGCTATTTAACTTGTATTTATCAAAAGTTGTATCAATTTTCTTATGAAATTTGGACTCAATATTTCGTGGATAATATTGAGGGAAGAGCTTAGTTTTTATGAAGAAATATAGGAATTTTTATTTTGAAAATCAAAGGGCCAAGAGACACTAGGGAAGCAATGATTTTCGAATAAATCTATAAATGTAAATCTAGGGAAGCAATGACTTTCTGTGAGGAGCAAATGGATTTTGATCTTACAACTTTATAAACCTTTTTAGAGAATAGAACTATGATTCTAATGTTGTAATGTATATGGAAAATTCTCTTTTGCTCACTGTTGGAATAGTTATGAGAATATTCTTAATGTATAGATTTTTCTCTAATTAATTATGCAATCTCATTTCTATTTTTCTCAATGGCAACTCAAAGCTGGGCATTTAGAACAAATTTGTGTTTTTCATATAAAATCTAATTTCACATTTTGCATATTAAATTAGGCTAGAAAGTGAAATAGGCCACAACTAATAAAACTCAAACTAATGAAGGTTGTCAGACCAAAATCT
This sequence comes from Pinus tabuliformis, assembly GCA_031772625.1. Classification (NCBI taxonomy): domain Eukaryota; kingdom Viridiplantae; phylum Streptophyta; class Pinopsida; order Pinales; family Pinaceae; genus Pinus; species Pinus tabuliformis. The sequence continues at coordinate 593,564,031 of CM062813.1, forward strand.
GTATGGGTTCCATATTTCAAATAGTGTGGGGTCTAACTGGGAACTTTCAATGTGGAGAAACCATTACAATTGGCAAAAGGGAACATTTTATAATGCCAATGATATTTTGAGAGGATGGCCCTTGATCAAGAAGTTCACAAAACCATTAATTTTGAGATGGAGATGTATAGGGTTGCAAACAAATTATTTATTAGCATTTACACTTATATCCAATGAAAAAAACGATGTTATGCAAGCTATTACAATTTAGAATTTTCATTGTTTTATTTAAAAGTGGAATTTTTAGAATTTATAATTTTAATTGTGTTTTATTTAAAAGTTGGATTATGTTTCTTTATTTCCCCACTTTCTACACTAATGAAATGTAATTCAATTCTTTGTTTTCATATTTGTTATAGATGTTTGGTGAAAAAAATTTAGTACAGAAATACAGCACTTACAAAATTTTATTGTCGGGATGCTAAGCCAAAATTGTAGTATTTCATGTTGCAAGTGCAATTGAGGTGTATTTGAAAAACTACACTCAAATAAATACAGCACTTAGAATTTCAACCAAGCAATTACAATTATTATAATTTTTGACCCTCAAGACTCGTGGAATTATTATGACGCTAAGCCTAAATGAAATGGCTTATGTCCACTACAATCTCCCACAATAAGTAGACAGTCAAAAAAATCATTAATGACGTGGATGACGCCATTTCCTTGCAACGTTCATATTGTCTCATTGGAGGGTAGAGTACAGGATGCCTAATATTGATTGATAGATATTAGACCTATACCCACCAATGGTCTTCAAATTGGATGATGCAGTGCGTTCTAGTAGCAAATGAGCCATGACCTTTTCTTGTAAAAAGGCGAGATAATTGATAGCTCGCTGTTTGACTTGTCATTGTAGAAACTAGATTAATGACATTGACATACATTTATATATATTTCATGTCATGTCGGTTGTATGGGTCATCCACTTTTGATATATATTTGATGTCATGTCGGTTGTATGGGTCATCCACTTTTCAGTCCTTGATCGGTTTAAGATTCAATATCGACTTTAACATTTCATTTTCATATGGCATCCACTACATATATCAATGTTTTTTTTTCCATTTTTACATGCCAATGTGTTTATTTAATGTCACTTCTAGTCTAAATGATTACAGAACTGGAAAAAGAAGAGTGTATTTTGTATTTATTTATTATCACTGATTTTGTGGATGATGTTTCCAATTCTGATGTTTCTAATCCTTCAGATATTTTTGCCCATGTCAATGTATTCATCAGTGGCTTGCACACAAAATAAGATACACTAATAGTCCAGCTGTAGATAAAAACAACACCAAATTGATAGAAGCCTGAAGGTCCTTGGGAGCTGCATCACGATTCAATCAATGTTGATTTAAATTCCTTGTCCACATTTATTGATTGCTAAAGTTACAATCTTAGCACTCTTAGCATGGAACTTGTCGATCAAGTTAAACTGGATAAACATTTCACAGAAATAGTATATCAATGGCCAAATGGATTCCAGTTTTAAACAAACGATGTCTTCAAACTAGAATTCTCCAAAAGACATGGACAATTTGTGTTACAGGCATATACTCCATTCAGAAGCCAGGTAAATAGAACACGAGACGGAGTACTTCATTCATCAAATGCAATCCATATAACTTCGACCAATTTCCTTAAAACCTATGTTTCATTGCAATGCTTGAGCTAGGCAATGCAGTAAAGATTCTAAAATTCCTCGTATATATCGCACTTTGACTATAGAATATGCACTTGAAAAATGGAAGCAAAACTTTGCTTTCACTTCATTAAATCTCGTGTGCTACAAGCTCATTTGATACTTGCAGTAATTATAAAGCCATAGATCTACATTCAGAGGGCCATTATTTACAAAATGCTTGCATGCATGAGATGAGACATATTTGTGGCAACAAAATCCATGAAACGCCTTACCCTTGTTTGTTGCCCTTTCTCTTTTTCTTGTTATTTTTTGAATGATTCCCAGTCTTGCCTCGTTTTCTGGTAACCATTACTAGTGTCAAACTACACAGTTTATAGGAGGTCCTTCGGAGGTGTGTAACGATCCAATTAATGGTGGTTCCAATCCCTCGTCCATAGTTATCGATTTCTTTAAGTTAGATTTAGCACTGTTAGCATGAAACTTGTCGATCAAGTTAAACTGGATAAAAATTTCACACTTATCAATGGCCAAATGAAATCCGGTTATAGATTTGGACAAAGCATGTCTTCAAACTAGAATAATCTAACAGACTTTAACAGCTTACGTTAGAGGCATATATTTCAATGACCAGGTAAGTAAAACATAAGATGGGAGTATTTCATTCATCAGAAAGTGCAATCCAAATAGGATTTTGGCTAGTTAGCTTAAAACCTATGTTTCATTGAATGCTTAAGCCAGACAATACAATATAGATTATAAAATTCCTCGTATATATCTGACTTCGATTCTAGAATTTGCACCTGAAAAATGGAAGCAAAGCTTGGCTTTCACTTCATAAAAACTCTTAATGTTACAAGCTCATATGATACTTGCAGTAATAATAAAGCCATAGATCTACATCAGGGGGGCATTTATTTACAAAATGCATGCATGCACGTGATAACACAAATATGTGTCAACAAAATCCATTAAATGCCTTACCATTGTTTCTTTCCCTTTCTCTTTTTCTTGCTATTTTTGGCATGATTCCCAGTCTTCATGCCCGCATTTTCTGGTACACCATTACTAGTTTCAAACATCCCAGATGCCACTGCATTTTGAAACCAATCAAAAAACTCTTCTTCTGTCATATTTTCATCTAGGTTTGTAGGTACATCAGCATTTGTGCCAGCTTTGTGAGTTGAAGTGCTTCCTCGAGAATAATCTTTTCCAATAAGGGTAGTATTGACATGAAAAGTGGGCTTGTGTGTGTTTGGAGGACACTTCATACCCTGTTGGCAGAACCCCATATTAAAAGTCAACAGGGATAACTTTGTGAGAAGCAGCAATAAAGAATTCAGTATTTAATCCCATTCAAACTGCAACCCACTAATGCTGCAATAGTAATAAAGAAATCGGTATTTAACTCTATTCAAACTGCAATCCACTTATACTGCAATGTACAAACCAATCACTTCGCAATATATAAAAACATATGAATAAAATGAGGTGTTTGTTGTGCATAAAACATCTCATAATCACATGCTAAGGTTTGGGGCTAACTGAAAATGCACCAACTTGGGCTGATAACAGCAAACTAGACCATGAGCTGGACGAAATGGTAAATTTGTTAATCACTGATACAGTGAAATGTAGTTACAAACGTGAGGGTTGGTGTAAGCAAACAAAATGATAAACTATAAACAAAATTGACAGCAAATGTGTGTCAGTGATTGAGATTTCACTTACAATTGCACCTGCTCAAGGTACAACCTAAAATTGTAAATTTATGGTGAATATTAAACAGAGACGAAATAGGTAAACAAGCCATAGATGCTGCAAATCAAGTGAAACGGGGCAAGGTGCAAATTGGAACCCCAACTCATGAAACAACAAATTGTACCAAAAACTCTACCAAAATGAAACTAGCAGTCCAGAAGGAAACAGTTTGTGCATATAAAGCTAAAAAAAAATGGGTTGATCAGATGAGTCTTGACTTCACATAGCAGCAGTGCTTCTATCAGTCTCTGGGGTCTCCAGATGTGGAATTGAAGGACTCTACCACAAGCCATAAACATTTCAGAGCTTTTGGTTTGAATTGTCTGAATAGTAACCAGAATTAATTGGCCAAATCTCTAAAAAAGCAAGCCAAGATCTTGTGAATATTAAACACAAAGAGACGGTAGTTAAACTAGTCATAGATGCTGCAAATCAAGTGAAACAAAAATCGAAGTGCAAATTTGAACCCAAACTCATGAAACAATAAATTGTGCCAAAAACTCGAGCAAAATCAAACAAGTAGCCCAGAGAAAACAGTTTGCGTATATCAAAGCTCAAAAGGAAATATAGGTGGATCGAGAAAATAGATTGTGCATATCAAGAAATATAGTTTGATCAGAAGAATCTTGACTTTCGTTAGCACACTCTGAGGTCTACATATGTAGAATTGAAGAACTTGACCACAAGTTGCAAAAATTTCATATATTTGGGTTTTAATTGTCTAAATAGTAACCAGAGTTAATTGGCCAAATCTCAGGAAAAACAAGACAAGGTCTTGTGAACTGCTACATTCCCAAAAATATCTAAACTCTTTTACAAGTGATTATGAGATGAGACATTTTTCAGACTGGATATTACTGAAATACCAATTTCCCTAATCTTCTTAGTATTCACTTTAAGTGATAAAATTACCTGGCAAATGGCCCACTCAGTTGCATCATATACTTTGCTTTCTACACAGGCATATGCACGTGGTGTGTCCACCTGAAACATAAGAATAGAAGCTTGTTATTGGATTGGTGTGCTATACATTTAATGCCTTCAAAGAAAGCCAGTATATGCTAGATTCAGGTATTTAAACACAAACACATTTGGTTGATAAATATGGACAATTTTCAATATAAACACTTTCAGAAACCATAACTGGACTCAAGAATTCCCCTCGTGCTTTTGATCATACTGATAAATTTTTATTTCTAATACCTGAAAACTATAGTTTGTTAACAGAATGTGCAAATTTCCTTGTGTATGCCATAAACTCATAGAAATCTGGAAACGAAAGATTTATTATGTTTTGTGCTAATCCAACAGATACTTAATCAGAATAAGCTATCCTATACAATGCAGTGTTATCAAGACCAGCCGGTCCGACCGTTTTCAGCTCTAAACCGATTCAGACCGGTGCAACAGACCTGAAATGGTCAGTTCGATACCGAACTGGCCGATTCAATGTGTTGAAAAATGTGTAATTAGGTTCAATCTTCATAAGTAAGATATGTATCTTTTGTAAATTATAAAATGAAAAGAAATTATTATTATTATTGCATCATGAGTTTCATGCTCAAGTTCTTTGATTTTATAGGTTAAGCACCCATTGAGTGCTTCTAGGGTTTGTCCTAGGTCTAGAGGTCAAAAGAGTCATTGCCATATATTGAAGACCTCACTGGGCACATTGTATCTTGTAAAGAAAAACTATTTTTGTCTTTAAAGTGTCGGAATACCCTCCAAGATCAAGTCCACCTAGAAGCTGTCAAGTAGGCCTAATCGAAGAGCCATGTCTACCCCTTGAAGAAGCCTATATAAGGAGAGGAACTCATCCTCAAAAGAAGCACTCACTCATCTCTCATTCTATGCGAAGAAGGAGGACGAAGAAGAGGTCAAAGAAGGATGAGTGCTAGAGGAAGCTAGGATTTTTGTTCAAGGGTCTCATCTAGTTCGATCTAGGAACGAAGGAAGGGAAGAAGGCAAGTGAAGGCTACTAAGGGTATCTCTCTAGCCCTAAGTCACAAGGAAAGGTAAGCGAAGGACAGAAGAAGGCTCTAGGAAGAGGATTGAAGTTCCCACGTGTGGCAACAGCAGTTATTGGGGAGTTGAAATTTCGGCTCTACAGTAGGAGGTTGAAGTTTTTGCAGCAGGAGGCCGAGTTGGTGCAATTGGAAGAGATTTACCTAGGTTTGGCAAGTACAAAGTTTGCACATTATCTCAAGAGGTTGATCTTGATCTTGGAGGGTATTGGTCTGAGTCATTAGGTCATGGTATTTGTCAATTGAAAGATCTATAAGAAGAGGAGATTTAAGGGTTTTCCCCTCAAGAGGAGGGGTTTTGGCCCTGGCTTGCAGCCTATACATTGTGTCATTGTTCTTATTGTTTTGGTAGTTGTTTGATGTTTCTCACATTATAATAATCAAGATCAAAGCTAATAAGTAAAAAGATAACACAAATAGTTATCAAGTTGAAGAGAATTAACATATTCATTTCCCTATTGAATTCTCAACATGGTATCAGAGCTAAGGTTAGCTAAGGGCATCAAGAAGTGTTCCAAGATAGCAAGCCATCTCAAGAAAGGTATCAAGGAATCATGGAGTCTCTTATTTTCTTCAAAGAAGGTATCAATCAAGGAAAAGGATGAAGGTCTCTTCTCGGCTCTCTCTGGCACATTCCAAGATGAAAACATTTGGGTAATTGATAGCGGTGCATCAAGGCACATGACTGGCCATCCCAAACAATTGAAGACCTTATCAAAAGGTAAATCCACTTATTCAGTGGAACTTGGAGATAACAAGAGCTATCCCGTAAGGGGTATTGGATCGACCTCAATAAAGTTGGAGAATGGAAGCAACATCCACCTCAACAACATTCTATTTGTTCAAGGTTTGAACAAGAACTTACTTTCCATTTCAAGCTTAGAAGATAAGGATGAAAGAGTAGATTTCAATGATAGAAAGGTTGTTGTATGGAGTAAAGAATCAAGTATAGAACAAGCTAAAGTCATTGGCATTCGAGAAAAAATACTTTACAGATTGATATCTCCTTTAGCCCAAGCCCTAGTTCACGTTGTTATTACCCCATTTGAACTCTGGCATAGAAGATTTGGTCATCTACATTTCAAAATCCTTCAAACTCTAAGCTCCATAGTAGATGGAATACCGGAACTGAAAGAAGATCATGAAGGAGTATGTAAGGGATGAGCATTGGGTAAGAATACCAAGAGACCATTTAGAAGCAGTGCTTCATAGTCAAAAGAAATCTTGGATCTCATTCACTCCAATGTATGTGGTTCTATGACTCCTAAATCACTTGGAGGTCATCTATATTATGTCACATTTATAAATGATCATTCAAGAAAGACCTGGGTTTACTTAATGAAAACCAAGGATGCCGTATTTACAAAATTTCAAGAATTCAAAGCTAAACTAGAGAACCTTACAAAACGAAGAATCAAGGTACTAAGATCTAATAATGGAGGAGAATATACATCCAAGGAGATTATAGCATTTTGTAAGGAGTCTGGAATTAAGAGAGCACTAATAGTCCCATATAATCCCGAGCAAAATGGATTTGCAGAACGGAAGAATAGATCCATTGAAGAAAATGTAAAAGAAATGTTACACGATCAGGATCTACCTAAGTTTTTGTGGGGAGAAGCCACGAAGAGAGTTGTTTACATTCAAAATCGAAGTCCCCACAGGGCCCTAGACCACAAAAATCCGGAGGAAGTGTTCATTGGAAAGAAGCCATCTATAGATCATCTCCATATCTTTGGGTGTCCTGTATATTGTCCTGAATATATCCATATACCAAAGGACAAAAGAAAGAAGTTGGATCCATCAAGCATGATGGGAACGTTTGTTGGGTATAGTAACTCATCTAAGGCCTATAGGATCTACATAAAAAGAAGGACATCACATAGAAGTCAGTTGAGATGTCATATTTGATGAAAGTATAGCATTCAAGAAATCAAAGGAACTTCTTGTAGACTCTGATGATGAAGAACTTCTAGTATTTGAGGAAGAAGTTGACAAGGAAGGAGAAGAATCTCACCATGAAGAAGAAGGTCCTAGTGAACCTATTCAACCCGTGGTCATCCCAAAAACAAGGAAAAGGCCTAATTGGTTGAAATCTACTTGATGTTGAAGGTCATGGGGCAACGGAAGGCTCATTTAGAGAAAGCAAGAAACCTAAAAGATATTTTGGGTTTGTTGCATACATGACAAAACTAATAGAAGCAGACCATCCACTTTTGAAGAGGTCGTCAATCATTAGGAATGGAAAGATGCAATCCATAATGAAGAATGGAGTATGGGAGGTCATACCTAGGCCCGAAGACAAATCTGTGGTAATTTCCAAGTGGATCTATAAGATCAAACATGCGGCAGATGGAAGTATAGATAAGTACAAGGCAAGATTTGTGGCTAGGGGTGTCTCTCAACAAGAAGGCATCAACTACAAAAAGACATTTGCTCCAACAGCAAGATATACGATGATTCATTCATTAGTCTCTTTGGCTGCATCAATGGGATGGAACATCCATCAAATGGATGTCAAGACTGCATTTCTGAATGGCACAATAGATGAAGAAGTCTATATAGAGCAACCCTTGGGATTTGAAGTTAAAGCTAGGAAGGCATATGTTTGCAGATTGAAGAAAGTATTATATGGCTTCAAGCAAGCACCAAGGTCATGGTATGCTAGAATGGATGCATACCTACAAAGAATAGGCTTCACAAAAAGTTATGTTGATCCGAACTTTTACATCAAGGTGGTATATAGAGAACCTGTAATTATTCTTCTATATGTAGATGATCTTCTCTTGTCCGCTGTAGAAGGTCGAATTGAAGAATGTAAGAAACGACTAGCAACAGAATTTGACATGAAGGATCTTGGGCTAATGCATTACTATTTGGGACTAGAAGTCTAGCAGGGGCTGTAAACATATGACCACTTTGATGATCACAAACTTGAAGAGACTAAGGAGTTCTGCTTCAAGCCCTGTGGATCCTTCCAAGTATATTGGCTCATTGATGTACTTGATGAATACTCGACCAAACATATGTTTTGCAGTAAATATTCTCAGTCAATTCCAAGTGGAGCCAAGGCATGATCATTGGATAGCAACAAAGCATATTCTAAGATATCTACGAGGAACCATTCATTACTACCTGAAGTATGACAGAAGAAATAATGTCCACTTGATGGGATATACAGATTCCGACTGGGGAGGCAGTGAACAAGATGGAAGGAGCACTACTGGAGGATGTTTTAGTTTGGGATCCTCCATGATCTCATGGATGAGCAGGAAACAAGACACAATTGCGTTGAGTAGTGTTGAGGTTGAATATGTTGCAGCCTGTGAAGTAAGCAGAGAAGCGGTCTGGTTGAGGAAGTTGTTATCCGACCTATTTGAAGGACCAATGAACCCTACAGTGATACTTTGTGATAACACTAGTTGTATACGTTTGTCTGAAGACCCAGTATTTCATGGAAAGACAAAGCATATAAACAAGTATCACTATATTCAAGAGCTAGTACAAAATGGTGTGTTGCAGCTACAGTATATCTCCACTAATGAGCAGGTAGCTGACATATTGACAAAATCTCTTCTTAACAAGAAGCTTGTATACTTGAGAGACAAACTTGGCTTGGTTGATATATCCTCCCTAATTGAGAGGGAGAGATAGACACTACATTCTTGTCTTCACTTTTGAAGAAAGAATGGAGGATTGGGTAACCATCTGGCATTCGATACTCTTTGAGAATATGGTAGGGCATTCAAGACGAGTAGTCGGGGACCGATATTCTTTGACGATTGGCAATCCAAAATAAGAATAGTCCAAAGAATGTCATACTCAGTGAACACCCGTGTGGAGTATGTACCTTGAGAGACAATGATGACAGTGTCGATAAATCATTGGTCTCAACAACATTGTGCTATGATCTTGTGGAAAGATAGAGTTGTTAGTCAAGGCCTTGCTATGTGACAAAGCTAGTTAACATGATGCTAGACACATGGGTTACCAATCCGACTCTTTTTATGAGATCTCTTCAGATTTAGAATGACCATGTACCTCTTATGAATACTTCCCTACTTAAGAGGGAGCGTTGAAAAATGTGTAACTAGGTTCGGTCTTCATAAGTATGAAATGTATCTTTTGTAAATTATAAAATAAAAAGAAATTATTATTATTATTGGAGCATGGGTTTCATGCTCAAGTTCTTTTATTTTATAGATCAAGCACCCATTGAGTGCTTCTAGGGTTTGTCCTAGCTCTAGAAGTCAAAAGGGTCATTTTCATATATTGAGGACCCCATTGGCCACATTGTATCTTGTAAAGAAAAACTATTTTTGTCTTTAAAGTGTCGGAATACCCTCCAAGATCAAGTTGGCCTAGAAGTTGTCAAGTTGGCCTAATTGAAGAGCCACGTCTACCCCTTGAAGAAGCCTATATAAGGAGAGGAACTCGTCCTCCAAAGAAGCACTCATTCATCTCTCATTCTATGCAAAGAAGAGGGCAAAGAAGAGAACAAAGAAGAGGTCAAAGAAGAAGGACAAAGAAGAGGTCGAAGAAGGACGAGTTCTAGACGAAGCTAGGGTTTCTACGCAAGGGTCTCATCTACTTCGATCTATGAAGGAAGGAAGGGAAGAAGGCAAGCAAAGGCTACTAAGGGTATCCCTCTAGCCCTAAGTCACAAGGAAAGGCAAGCGAAGGATAGAAGAAGGCTCTAGGAAGAGGATCGAAGTTCCCACATGTGGCAGCAACAGTTGCTAGGGAGTCAAAATTTCAGATCTGCAGTAGGAGGTTGAAGTTCTTGCAACAGGAGGCCAAGTTCGTGCAATTAAAGAGATTTACCTGGGTTTGGCAAGTACAAGTTTTTACATTATCTCAAGATGTTGATCTTGATCTTGGAGGGTATTGGTCTGAATCATTAGGTCATGGTATTCGTCAATTGAAAGGTCTATAAGAAGACAAGAGATTTAAGGGTTTTCCCCTCAAGAGGAGGGGTTTTGGCCCTGGCTTGTAGCCTATACACTGTGTCACTGCTATTATTGTTTTGGTAGTTGTTTGATGTTTCTCCCATTATAATAATCAGGATCAAAGCTAATAAGAAAAAGGATAACACAAGCAGTGATCAAGTTGAAGAGAATTAACATATTCATTTCCCTATTGAATTCTCAACACAATGCAGCCGCCTAACAACTCATGCGCGGGGCCCATTCAAACAATTTTTTTATTATTTTTTTATTTTTTTAATATTTTTCTTAGTTGGGGCTTCGGGGTGTGAATGGAATTGGAGTGTTTTGAGCGAATACACACCAAGAAGAGGAAATGTTTGGAGCAAAAATGGTTGAATGACATGGCCTATGTTCATTACAACCTTAGGTTGAGGCAAAACCAGTTACTGAACAAGACACCTGAATAAAGCAACATAATTTTGGATGACTTTCATCCATCATCAAAATGGGTTGTGGAGACCCAGGAACCAACAGTTGACACTGAAGATATTTCTTGGATAGACTTGGACCCACTTCCAACTCCACCTTCAGGGCCAAGGGAATCAAGTCAAAATCCCACTATAGATCCTTAGTCTGCTACTGCTAATTATGAGGATGAAGATGAGGGGGAGGTTGAGGATGTTGATTTTGATTAGTAATTTCATACTAATAGTATTGTAGTTTGATGTATCAGAGGGTATTTAGAGTCTGTATCTTGATGTATTTTGTTTGAGACATGTATTGCACTAAGTGTTATTTTGGTATTATCATATTATGCACTCTTGCTACACAAATGAATATAAAACTTTTTCATATTTGTGTGTAAATGATTTGAATTTATATGGATGCACATGAATATATATGTTTTTCTTTAAAATTTGAATATTTTATGTATTTTTGCTCAACTGGTTTTTTACTGGTTTTTGTCCGGTTTTGATCGGTTCCCGGCCCGAAGGGTCTACCGGTTCGACAACCAATCTGACTTTGATAACTATGATACAATAAAATGAACCAAATAACTAATACTACTGATTTCCTCTTCCCCTCTTGCTAGAAAATGTAACAGCTTTCCCTCTAATTGAAGAAGACAATGGGGCTAGCAGTGGACTCTGATGTGCTCTAGAAGTTGAAGAACTAGGAGCTATAGGAGGTAAACCATGTTGTCCTCTCAAGTTGCCTCACCCACAATCGAAGGTTGTAGTAGACATAGACCATGTCATTAATTTGTTGGGACTCCAACTTGTACAAGGGTCATAAATTAAAAATTCTAAATAATAATTTAATAATTATAAAGAATTATTATTTAATGAATTCAAAAAATTAATTGGAAATTTGGAATAGTTTAACCCATTGCTCTTCTTGGTGTGTAATTTTTCAAATACACTCTAGTTGCACTTGCATCCCGAGGAGATACATGTTTGGCTGAGCACTCGAATGTCAAGCCTTTGGAGATTGGGTACTTTGCCACCGTAGCTTCTCCACCATGCATCTACAACAAATAAGATAAACATAAGAACAAAATGAAATTTGAGAGTTGAAGCAAAGTATGAACTTGAAGAGAATTAATTTTGAAACACACTAAAGCTTACCTAGCATTTTAGTCTTTGTATCATGGATAGCCATGTCAAAGCTAAATGTGTCACCTGCCATCCTGTATATCTCCATTTCTTTGGAGATTGTTGCATGTTCTGCTGGAGATGGCACCATCTTTTGAGCATAAGTGAAGAATCCATCCATGACCGCAACATCAAATAAGAAACCACAGGAGTAAGAACATGTGGGGTTCAGGTAGATCCCTCTAACATGAATGGGATGATGAAGTATATTGTTCCATCGCTAATCAATCACTTCCCATAGGAGTTGTTGTTTCTCAAACCCCTCACCCACTTTACCATCATAATAGCTCTGAATCAATTCTTTGGCCCTATACATGGCCTCATACAAGTAGCCCATTGCAGGCTTGTCTCCATCAACTAATTGAAGAACCTTTACCAGATGTTCAGTAATGCTACACACCTCTTGCACTCCCGTCTAGAAGCTTTCCTGGTATAAAACTAACCTGCATATGGCCTCTCCCTCTGGTTTGTGACTACATGACAAAGCACACCGCTCCTCTAAAAGAAACATTCTCTTCACATCCCACATAGAATTCAAGAAGGATTGAAGAAATATGAAACTAGTGGCAAACCGTGTAATGGCAGGGCGCACCAACTCCTTGTTGTTGGTGAATGCTCTCATCAAATGAAGCATAGATGCATAATTATATATAAATTTTGTAATGGTTTTTTATGATTCAACAATATTCTTGACAAAAGGAATTTTTCATATGTCCTCCAATATCAAATCAATGCAGTGCACAGCACAAGGTGTCCAAAATAAGTTAAGATGCCTCTCCATACGCATCTTGCCAGCAACAACATAATTTGCAGCATTGTCTGTTATGACTTGGAAAACATTTTGTGGACCCACCTCCTGAATGAACACATCTAACAAATCACATAATAACCATGCATCTTTGATATGTGCAAATGCATCAACAGATTTCATAAATGTTGTCACCTTGGGACAATTAACCAAGAAGTTAACAAGGCTTCTACCCTTTTGATCGGTCCAACCATCTAACATTACACTGCATCCTGTGTGTGTCCATGATCCCCTAAACTCCTCCAATCTCTTAGTGCAGTCAACATTTTCATTTTCAAGAATGCACCCTCTAAAGTCATCATATGAAGGGGCTTTGTACCCTGGGCCAACAATAGCAATACATCAATCGTGGGCAGCGCTGGAAGGAATATCACTCAAGAAGAAACTTGCCCAACAACTTGTCAGCTTCTTCCTTCTCCCTTTTTTTAATAACTGGAGAGATAGATGGTTGTGCACCAGCTGTGGTTCTAGGAACAAAAATGATGAGATGGCTATGGGGTTGGGTGTAGATGCTGATGGTGAAGTAGAACCAGTACCACTCTCACGGTCTCCTCCCAACCCTGACACTCCACCTCCTGCTATTTGACTCTTCAGAGCTGCCTCGGATAGTTTGGTTGTCTCTATTTATTCCAATGATTTCAGGGCTCTTCAGATGATTTCTGGATTTGTATTTGAGCAAGGCCCTACCTCATGTCTAGGAATATGCGCAAGGTGGTACTTCAATCTGTATACCCACCTGTCATATGATGCCCACATAACTTGCAAGTCAAATTTGATCTGTCAAACCCTCCATCAGATTCACCAAATTCTCAAAGAGGGTCCAATTTCCGTGGCATGTTTGTAACATTGTTGAATCTTGAGTTTTAATGTAAGATTGATGTTTGAAGTTTGAACCTAGGGCACAAGAAGAATTGCAAGTTAAACAAATGAAATTTAAATTTAAATACAACATTTTGAATTTTTGACAACAAAAAAACCCACAACTCAATGCAAAAATAAAGACAAAAAATACATATTCAAACCCAAGCAAAAATGATGGAAAAAAACTAGGGCACAAGAAGAAATTAAACAAATAAAACTAACAATCAAGATTTTGCATTTTTTACCAAAAGAAACCCGCCACTAAATGCAACAAAAATGACAAAAAGTACACTCAAATCCAAACAAAAATCATGGAAACTATATGGGTGATAGAAGCCCAAGGAAAAACAAGAAAAAAAATAAAAAAGTGGCCAAATTTGATGTCCATACTTGCAAACCATGCTCTGCTGAAGAAACTTGGTCCAAACTTGATTTTTTTTTTTGCTTGGGATACTAAATTCCTTCACTTTTCTCCTCTCTTGCCCTTGTAGATAAGTTCTCCTCCTCCTTAGCTCTCACTCTTGCCCTTTGTCTGCAAAATAAACCAAAAAATCGAAAATTGCCTTTAAAAGCTCGTTGTTTCCATGGCCCGCGATTTTTACCCGTCGATTCGTGATTTTTACCAAAAAATCGCTATTTTTTCCCTTTTTTGTCAAGTTGAAAAAATCGCCAATGTTATCGGCTAATAAAATCGTTAGCTCAAAAAAAACACGATCTTTGAAAAAATCGCGATGTTCGCGACACTGGGATATACGAAAAGCTACGAAGGATGGGCTTTCAACTTCCCTGTTTAGCTCTCTAACTATTTCTAGCAGTAGATGGCAGCCTTTGTTCTCTCCTCTAAGCTCCCATAACTTTATCTTCCTCAAAAACCAACAAGAAAACCCACTTTCCACTCCAAGCTCAAGCTCAAGCACACAAAAATGAATATAATGATGAAATCAGTGAGGAACAAGTGCTTGTCTATCCCTTGAGTTTGACTTAAACCCTAAACTGTAGAAAATTGGTGTCTAAGCCCAACCCACATGTTTTATGCTGCTGTCATAAACATGAATATTTTTCAAACAAGAAACAAAAGAGCCTACTCTACTCCACTTTTGCTGAGAATAATACAAGCAATCACACTAATTTTGACATGAGAATTTTGGTCTAATGACCCTAGAAAAAACCAGAAGGGAAAACCAGTCAGATAGAGATTTTTATTTCTTATCAGAGATTATTACAGCAATAAATGACAACAAACACAGTCAACTTATCTCCCTGAATTCATATCCCGAATTCCTTTGAAACTGTGCTGTAGCTGCTCCTTGAATTTCATGCCCAGCTCAGAAAATCATGCCTCTGCTGTACAAAATGAGAGGAATTAATTCTGTCAGTTCCCCTCAAAATTCGTGCCACTGCCTCAAACTTTGCCGATTGACAATCCTGAAATCAACCTTCGATTTCAGTGCTCTGACACCTTGATTTTTGTGCCCTGACAGCGCAGTAAATGCTCTCTAACAGCCTTGAAAATCACAGTCTGCTCCTAAAGATGCACTCTGACAGCCTTGATTTCAGAACTCTGACAATCTCGTTTTCTGTGCACTGACAGCAGCTCTGGAGTCTAACAGCACAATAAATATGCTACACCTTGATTTTCATGCCTCAATCCCTAAAAAATCGAGCTACTTTAGACTGCAATTACTGCTACTCGAAATTTGTGCTGCTACAGTGGCAGTCTGCTGGAGGGTGCCTTGAAATTTGTGCTGTTTGTCTTTTTCTTCTGTACTTGCTGTCCTCTCCTTCCTCTGCTGAACTTTCTCTCTCAGACCCTTCTCTTCTCCAATTCTCATGAAGAAAATATGCATAATGGTGCCTTTTCCCCTTTGCTTTTCCTTCTTGTTCTCTCATAATGAAGGGACCTAACCCTAAGATCCAATGGCTCAGATTAGATCTTAGCCATTGAGATCAAGGGTCGGGATTTAATATCATATTGATCCATAAGTCACTAAATCCCCTACGTCCCCTTTTCATTAATTAACTCAAAAAGTCACTTTATGACTTTATGTCTCCTAAAGTGACTTTAGGACACTTTTTCCCAGGCTAGACACCAAGCATTAGGAATAATTGTCCTTGGTACTCCTTTTCAAACACTCCCTCTTACCAATGGAAGTGTTTCTCACCACTCCCATCTTGTCTCTAAAATTGACATGCTTGCCTCTTGGCAAGGACTTCGTGAGAATAATGGCCACCTACTCATCAATAGATATGCACTCAAGCTGCACTGCCCCTTTCTAAAAACAGTCACGGAGGAAGTGGTATCTGATCCCTATGTGTTTTGACCTGTCATGAAAAACTGGATTCTTTGTGACGTTAATGCAACTTTGATTATCACAGTAAATCACTATAGGCTTCAATAACTGACCAAAAAAGCCCACCAACATCTTGTGAAGCCAAATGGTCTCACAATAGGCCTGACTAGCTGCCAGATACTCTGCCTCAACAAAACTCAGTGCTACTAACCATTGCTTCCCGCTGAACCACGACACTACTGCCGAACCCAACCTGAAGTAGAGCATCTAGAGGTGCTTTTCTTGTCATCAACATATCCTGCCCAATCTGAGTCTGTATAGCAAGTCAACCTGACTCCATCCCCCTAAACATAGTCTAGACCATAATCCAGTGTTCCTTGCAGATACTGAAGCACATGTTTTGCAACCACCCATTGCACTCTCCTATGATCCACCATAAACTAGCTAAGAGTGTTGCTTGCAAAATAGATGTTTGGCCTAGTGTTGACTAAATACATCATATGAGCCTATCATCTGACAATATATCGTGGGATCAACCAACTCGGACTCAAAAGCGTGAAGTTTCTTGTAGTTGGTAATCATAGACGTGGACATGGGCCTACAGTCCTCCATATGAAATCTCATCAAAATGTATGTTGCATTATTTCCCCATCCCGGAAAGATATGACCCTCCACCTACCACACCTCTAATCCGAAGAAATAATGCCTCAATCCAATGTCTGTCATCTCAAACTCTAAATCAAGGTCTGGCTCAGTACTCCACAAGTCTCTTTGTTCCTGTAATACATAAATCATCCACATACAATATTAAAATGAGAGGATCCTCACCAACTACAATGTAATAAAGGTAATGATTCGCATCACTCTTTCTAAAACCTATCTGCTGCAAGTAAATGTCTATCTAAGAATACCAAGCTCTCGGAGCTTCATTCAGGCCATATAATGCCTTCTTCAACCTACAAAGATGGGATTCCCTCCCATGCACTCAAAGCCCTTTGGCTGCTCAATGTACACCTCCTCCAGAATAATACCATTCAAAAATGCGATCTTCACATCCATCTAATGGATCTTCCATCCATCTCTGTTGCTATAGAGACCAATCTAATAGAAGTATATCGAGCTACTGGAGCAAAGATCTCCTCATAATCAACTCCCTCTACCTGTAAGAAACCTTGAGCCACAAACCGAGCTTTACACTTCTCAATGCTGCCATCCATAGAATACTTGATTTTGTAGAGCCACCTAGAAGTCACTGTTGACTTCCCCTCATGCCTCGACACTATCTCCCGCACATCATTCTTCATGATCAAAGCATACTCTTCAATGATGGCATCCCTACAAACCTAGCAAACCGCTACGGTGGTCTGCTCTCCCGAATCAGCCACTAGAGCTTTCCCACCGAATCAGTGCTTCCTTCAAGGTATCATGAAGCCATTTTGGCTTCGTAGCCTCCTATACTAAGGTGGCAGTAGCCTCCTATACTAAGGTGGCAATAGCCTCCTCTGAAGTTTGTACTCCTGATGATGATGCCCCTGTTGTTAGTTGTAGTGTTATCAGAACCGGACCAAAACTAGCCACTCTGACTGGCTTGGGGGTGAAACCAATTCGGTTTGAGGTCTGGAATTAGAAATGGCTAATTCGGTACCAAACCGGCCAGTGTTGTACTGAATTGGCCAGTTCCATACAATTTGACCAAAGACGTTTCAAACATTATTTTTGTGTTTTAAACAACGAATTTTTGAGTGGGGCAGCCTAATATTCAATCCTATGGCTCTAGTATTGTTATGCAATTCCCTAGTATTGTTATGCAATTCATGGTAATGTTAAATCCTTAGAGTAAAAGCGATTTATTGGCTTTTCAAGATTTCAGGATTGCAATGTTTACATTGGATTTTGTCATGTACAAAGATATGAAACTAGTATTTAATCAAGAGCACCAAGCCCTCTATGTACCTTGATATTAGTGGCATTGGTTGTTGACCTCCTCTATCATGACCATACTAAAAATGTACCCATCACTCAAACAAAATCTTGACTTTGTGTATATATGCTTCCACAATGTGTCATCATTGTGATGTAGTTTTCTGCTATGTGGAGATTTACAATTGTCCAACGCTTTGGGTGCTCACCACCCATCATCAGGAACAAAAGCAAATCTTGGATGATCGAAAAAGGGTGTCATGTCATATATAAAGCCATAAATAGGTGCCACTAATAGAAACATGAACGTTGATATTAACATTCAATTATATTAAAAATATGTAAGCAATAAAATAAAATATATTAAGATATAACAATTTAATTCAGGATGGATCAGACTCTAGAACAGAATCTGAATGATAGAATCGAATTGTTAAATTGATAGAAATAGTCAAAATTAGAAGGATCCAAAACATGGTTGGAATAAAATATTAACAATAGGAATAATTAAATAATCATTGCCAAGAAAAAAATGTAATAAAAGATTTTTCTATGATAATGCAATTTTTTTTAATAAAAATCAACCCAGAAATGGACGTTGATTTAACTTTTAGATAAAATAATCAAATTAGATGCCAAGGAAAGTTTAGTAGTAAAATAATGAATCTTTAGATATGCATAATAGAGTGATAAAATAATAAGATAACTGGTAGAGTTTATTAATAAAAAAATTTAGCAAGATAATGAATCTTAATAAATTAGATTTAGACTCTATATTCAAAGGAGTTATAAGATATTTATAATAATTACTTTATAAGATAAACCTAAAAAGTAAAAAGGAATTAACAATAATTAATTTGTTTGAAAAAAAAATATTATAATAATTTAATCTCAAGAATATATAAATATTAGTTAAAAATAATTAAAAATAATTGTTAGTTATAAAGAATTAATAATAATAATTATTTTACTATAATAAATTAATCTAGAGAATGATAAATTGAATTGATGAGATTAAATTCAAAAGAATAAACCAAACATTTGTATTAGAAGGTTTTAAAATAAGAGATTAAAAATGAATTAAATTATAAGTAAAGAGATGAAGAGAGAGCAAGCTTCAGTCCAAGGGGAAGGTGATAGATAATTGAGGGGAAAGGGAAGAGATAATCAAGGGGGCCGGGAGGGGTGAAAATTAGGAGAAAATTAAGTACTAAGGTGGTGGATAAGGGGTTTCCAGTAGATACTAATCTTGTAGCCTTCGTCCCTATTAAAGTTGTTAGGTTGTTTCTCTATCTGAATGGCTTCATTAGTGAGTCGGGTTGACTAGAAAGGTGCAAGAACAAGGATCTTGATTTGGAAAAAGTTGATAAGGTGTTTGGTTTTGAATGAGTGTTCTACCAAAGCTGACTTCAAAGCCTTGTTGTGGGTTGTGTCGGCTATATGCTCCTTCAAACGAACTTTGAAAGACCTACTAGTTTGACCAATGTAAGACTTACCATATGAACTAGAAATTTGGTAACCTCGGGACCCAGCAATTGATCTATCTTATCTTTAAGAGACCTAAATAATTGCTTGAGGGTTTTGCAGGATTTAAATATAGTTTTAATGTTCTTTTTGGATAAAAATCTAGAAATGCAATCAATGGTTTCTTTTATATAAGGAAGGAAACAGACAACTCTGGGAGGGGGAAAATGATCTTTGGGGTGGTGAGAGCAAGCTGGTCAATAGGCTCTACTGACTTGAGATGAAGACTAACCATTCTTGATAAGGGCTTTGGTAAGGTGAGCCCTTTCCAAAGATAAAAATTGGGGGTCATAAATTCTAAGCGCCCTATTGAAAAGGGTCTTCCAGACGACAAACTTTTGAGCAGGGTGATGATGAGAGCAGGCATGAAGATACCGATCAGTGTGAATCTTCTTGCGATAAACTTTGAAGGAAAGGGAACCATTAGGCAAACGAGAGATGAGAAAATATAGGAAAGGAAGAGTTGAACATTTTTTCAATTCCATGGTAAATTGGATGTGCAAAGAAAGGCTATTGAGGTGATCTAAGAAAGGCAAGGAGCCCATGCGGCAAAACCACAAACATATCGTCCACAAACTGATACCAAAATTTCGGTTTCAAATGCCAAGAATTTAGGGCCATAGTCTTGAAATGCTCCATGAAGATATTAGCTACAACTGTAGACAGGGGACAATCCATAGCCGAGCTTTTTGTTTGTTCATAGTGTTGAGAAATCAATGCATGTAGGTATTAGGGTTTGATTCCTCTTTTCTTCATAATTACTTGTGATTTATGTTGACTTCTTTTACTTCTTTATTATGTTGTCTTTCATCAAGCAATTACCAAATTAAATGTATATGAAGATCACAAGAACAAGAGACACAATATGTAGGCACTCAGCTAGGGCAAAACCCCTACAAGGGGAAAACCCACTCCAACTCTTCCACTAGTAGATTCAAATCAAGATGAGACACTGCAAGACCCTTTAGACCTAGACAAATACCTCCTCCAATCACCAAGATAACCCTTCCTTCCTGTATATGATCTTTGCCAAAGTATCCAAGGGTCAGCTTCTCAGATGCAACTTCAATCCAGAATTTCAGCCAACTTCAGAATTTCGAACCTGCAGTAAGTTCAGAAATTTTGGCCCCTGCTTCAGCCCAAAAACTTTGCACGTGTGAGAGACATGCCCAAGAACTCAATTTTAATCTTCCCAGTTTCTTTCTTCCTTCTCCTGCAATTCCGCTCTTCTTCTCTGCCTCTTTCTCTTGTAGATCGAACTTGTTGAGTGTGTGCTTCAAATAGGTTGAGTTGCCTCTCTATATATACTCTTTCTGTTGGGTCGAATAGCCCTGATCCGGGCTGACTTCATGAGGACATGACCGACTTAGTGTGGAGGTGACAAATGACTCTTTTGACTCAAAAAAATTATTTTTTAAATGATACAGAAGCCCAAGAAGGGCCTAATAAAAATGACAATGGCTCTATTAACTCATGACAAAACCTAGAAGCCTTCAACGGAGGCTTTGACCTAGAAAATAAATAAAAGAGCATGAAACTCACGCTTCAAAATAATTTATCTTTTACAATATTTTTTTTCTATTTCTTTTCATCAAGTACAATTATGAAGACCGACACTAGTTACATTCTTCAACACATAGAAAGTACCTTTGTAGGAAAAGAATGGAAAGGTCATACAAATTTTAATGAGATTAAGGGTTTCTCAGTCTACAAACTTAGATATTAATTCAAGGGTTTCTGGAATTGGGATTTTTGTAAAGAGGGAAACAACATCAAAACTTACCATGATGTCATCAAGGTCAAGCTGGAGGGTTTTCGCTTTTTGAATAAAATTGGAGGAATCTTTAATGTGGGATTCAGTAGAGCCAACAAGGGATTGAAGCTTATTAGCTAAGAATCAAGAAAGGGCATGCATGGGGGTGCCAATGGCACTCACTATAGGTCTTAAGGGAATGTCCTTTTTATGGATTTTTGGTTGCCCATAGATTCTAGGGGTGATCAGGTGCTAAGAGAAAAGCTTCTTCTTAATAAGAGGATCAATGGATGAAGCTTTAATGGCCTTGGTGACCAAGCTGGTGACAATATTTATAAGAATTTTAGAGAGCAAATTATAAGAAGATGAAGCCAAAAGCGCTCAGAGTTTGGAATCACAATCCGAAGTGTTCATAATAACCAAGGCATTCCCTTTATCGACTTTAAGGATTAAGATTTTTGGTTGTTCTTAATCTCTTTAATGGCAGGGAACTCCTCTTTGGAAAGGTTGGGTCAGGTGCATTTTGCATTCCTTAAAGTTCTCCCACATTACTTAAAATCTTGACCTGACATGCTACGTTTTTTCTATCTTATTTCAATGCTTAGAGGGTGATATTGATGACGAAAATCCATAGTATTCAAAATTGGTCGATTCATTAGGCTAAGTTATCCAACCAATAGAAACATTGGTTACAATCCTAGCGAGCTAGGGTTTCTGGGTCTAACCAGCCATAAACCAACTAGTTTATGAAGGAACTGGTCGGTTTTGTCATAAACCCACTGTAGCCCCTACAAAATGTGGTTTTGTGAGTTTTGAAGAGATTTTGAACGAAACTAAGGGTTGTTTCCCTCCAAGACAACCCCTCCAAGAGTCCAAGCCTTTAAATGGATGTCTCCCCTCTCATTTGCCTCACACATCTTTTTTGGAGTTTATGCGATCTTCATTGTGAGCTTGGAGAGTGTTGAGTTTTTGTTGTAGTGGAATAGCTTAGAGTTTGGGTTGTGTTTATCATCTTGGAGCGACTTGGAGCTGTTACTCGAGTTGGCATCTACAAGAGGAGGATAAGGGAGCTAGTTTGCATTTCCAGGTAAGGATTTTCACTTGAAAAAATTCCATATTTCATTGTTGTCCATGTATTTAATATGTTTATTTATTTTTATGTTCTTTCAAATTTCAACTTTTCAAGCCTTAAATTTCAACTTGTTATATGCCCCATTTTTATTTCCAAATTTATCTTAGGTTTTCCATTTTACTTAGCTGCATTTTTTATTTTTTATTTATTTTTTATATTAACTCACATATTTCTCTCCTTTGCAAATTTCAAATATTTCATTAGTCAATAGCCACCATGCGTCCAAAATCCAACGAAACTGCATGGGCTCATTGTGATATGATTGATGGAAAAATGATCTGCAAATATTGCCAAAAATCTATTGGGGGGGGGGGGGTATTCTCAAGTTGAAACAACACTGGGATAGGATAAGAGGCCAAGTAAAGCCATGTAAAGCACCAAGGGAAGTGATAGGCAATATTAGGGCAAAATACCTTGTGAAGTTTGAGGATAAGGCTATCTAAGAAGAAATTGCAAGGAAGAAGGAAATTTTACAAGCCATGAGAGATGGTGGGTATGAATATTTTGAGATTCAAGACTCCTTTTCTATCCCTTCCACCCATGACCCTGTTACCGCTCAAACTAGCAGGGGTCCTAAAAAGGGATCCTTGAAGGGAAAAATGGAGCAATAGCCCACTATCAACTCGGCTAAGGCTCTGTGCTCTTTACGGACTTTCACCTATGGGAGGAGACCTGCTATGATGAGGATCACAAAATGGATAGACCAATGATAGGGTGAGGGGCTAAGTCACCTGACATGGGGATTCGGGAACGTAGGATTCGGGATTCGGGTGTCGGATTCGGGACACGCTGACCCCCCGGAACAGGACACATTATATATTATTTTATTAAATATATATATATATATTAAAAATTAGATATTATCATATTTCTTACACAAATTTTAATTAATGATACAAATTTATTGATTTCAAACATAGATCTTCATCTATAGCTATTAGCATGCATAGTACATACAAAATTCAAATAAATGTCTGTGGTACTGGTCACATAAATGATAAATCTATTAAAAATTTAAATCATGATTCATAATTCATAACTGAAAGACAACTTACAACTACAAGATAGTAAGATAAACACACTGACAACTGTAGTTTTCTCATTAAGTCATCAAATCAAAATGTGTTACGTAGGTAGTGTTGGTGCAATGCCAATGGCAAATAGAAATAGAAAATATAAAACAACTACAGGTATACAAGCCTCAAGGCATCAATCAGCATCAGAATCAGCGTCATTGTCCCCATCATCATGGTCCCCACTGCTCTCCTCTGCATCCTCCTCCTCCCTTGTATCCATAGTCGCCTCTGCATCTGCTGGTATGGAGGTTGACCCCTCTAAGTCATCAAATCTAACAGGCTCAAGAACTGGATCACTAAGATCCATGTTGGCCAATGCCAACTCAACAGTGGTGTCCAGACCCATATCATCAGGAAAGACATCCCACATCTTTGTCTTTCCCCTCAACCACTCTTCCCTCTGCCTGTAAATAAGACGAAGGTTGGTGTGCACATACACCATTGTCTCTGCCCTGGATTGCTCAAGCCTGCTCTTCTTCACATTATGCAAATTCCCATATGTGCTCCAATTCCTCTCGCAACAAGAGGATGAAGTCACCTGAGAGAGGAGCCTCATGGCTAACTGCTGAAGAGGAGGGTTTGTTGCCCCATGATTTTCCCACCAAGAATAGGGCTTCTTAACCCCCCTGTCTCTAAGCACATCATAACCTCCAAATCGACCAGTGTTAGTGGAAAACTCTGCAAAGGCATCCTCCACCTCAGCAAGCAATGCACTATCCTGATAAATCCGCCTCAATGCCTCTTTCCTCGCCTGTGAGATTTCACCATCCATGTGAGGAGGGAATCTGCGAGAAGGTCCACCATTCAGCCACTCATGGCTGTAGTATTTGGGGTTCAATGAGTGAGCCAAACAATGTAAAGGTGTACAATTCTTGTCCCATCTGCTGACAAGAATATCATGTATGGTATCGCAGAAGGCCTCTGGTGATGTCTCATACTGGGGGCACTCACTTTGTAGAATAATGCTCCTCACAGACTCAATCATGGAATCCCATCCCTCATAAACCTCTCCTAGGATGGGTTTGTCTGTATCTGCAACTCGAAGCAAAGAGATGATAGGGCCCATGATCCGAATAATTAGATCTACCCTCTCCCACCAAGCATCATCTAGTACCGTGTCCTTCACTCTTTTAGAGGCTGCCTGATCTGTCTTTCTCCAAAAAGACCAAAACTCAGAAATAACCATGGACCCAAGAGCAGTCTTGACCTCCCTCAACCTCTTCAACATCATGAACGAAGATGCAAACTGTGTATCAGCAATCTTCAACAATTAGATATCATTTTTGGGATTCAACTGCGTTAAGTAAGTGAGGGCATTTGTATGATTTTGCACAAAGTTACGGATATGTCTTGCATCCTCAATAATGCTTTCAATCCAAAGCACATCAGAAGCAATGGATTTCAGTGCTAAGTTCAATGAATGGACAATGCAAGGTGTCCAAAACACTTGTGGATATTTAGCTTCCACAATCATGCCAGCCGCCTTGCAAAAAGGTGCGTTATCTGTAATGATTTGCACACAAGATTCAACACCTACATCTTCAACAACTTTAATAAATAACTCACCCATAAATTGTGCATCCTTGTATTCGCCAAGTGTATCCATTGCTTTCATGAAAACTGGACCATTCAAGGAAGACATCATGAAGTTGATGATTGGGTGTCGTGCTGGATCTGTCCATCCATCAGAAACAATGCTAACCCCAAATGTTGGCCATGATGCCATAATAGGCTCAAGCATTTTTTGCACCTCTTTTTTTGCCTTCGTCAACAATGTGGTTCTCAGCTTCTCTGACCCAGGAGGCACATACCCTGCTGGAGCCCCTTGAGCTAGAGCTCGGCACATCTCAACAAATAAAGGTGAACGTGCAACATTAAATGATATGAAGTTTTGATAGAAGAAGAAGGCAATGGTGAGATCAAGCTCTTCCCGTCTCTCATTTTGGAAAATCTTGTCCATTGGACAAAGTGATCTTCTTTTTGATGCTTGTCCCCCAGTAGAAATAGAACTCTCAAATGGAAATTTGGTGGTGGCTTTCCTCAAAAATGGAAGGGGGTCTTCATTCTTGGGGTATTTTTATTTTAAAGCCAGTGCCACATGTTCCATACCAACATTGGCCTCCTTTTCCAATTCTTTTCTCTTTTGTGAAGTAATAGCTCTACAAGATCCAATCCCACAACCAGGTAAAGCCAACAAATGTGATTTCACACGGTAATATGTGCTTTTGAAAGAAATGTTACAAAAGTTGCAGTTCCATTGCACATTGCCTCCTCCCTTTCCCTTGTTGTTTGGCCCATCCTCTCTTGTGACATATTTCCACAATGGATATTTATCATTGTCTTTAAGTCCTCTTCCCTCAACATTACTTGCAGCAGACTCTGATGATATTGGGGGAGGAAGGGCATCTCTACCCATGACATTCTTGCCCTTCCTTTGCCCCCTAACTACTGCCTTTGATTGAGCCATGAACACTGTTACCTCAACCTGTAAAAAAAATGAACAAACTGCTGTAAAAATTTAAAAATGCAAAAAAAATGAACAAGAATCAACACTAATTTGAATTGTATTTTTGTTACCATTACCAATTTATTGCATAGATGATGTGCAACTGAGTTTTCAGTGGCACATTTCATCAAACAGTTTATAAACACACTGTTGTAGGTGCTCTTCTTGTATTTATTTCAATGTATTATAAATTTATACACAGTACGACAAGAATGCTTATAAGTTTGGCACAAACTACAGTCTACAATATAAAGGTGACCAAGGAAAATAGCTGACGGACATCACCTGTGGATTGCATCAGGCCATGAATAGTGTCTTTCTTTTGCACATCAAGGTTCATTGTCTACAAGGGGAAGCATAATTTTTTGGGGCAGACTGGGCAGTGCATTGTATCTATAATCTACCCCGGATCCAGACTCTGGATGTTGTACAATCGGTGGTCGAATTGTTAGTTGGCAGGGTTACATACTGTATGACAGTTAATTAGTATGGCAAAGGACGGTACAGCACTACAGCGGACAATGTATGGACACAACAATTTCAAACAACCCATACTTGGCAACTTTCTTAAATTTACAATTCGTTACTTGTATGGATGTATGAACACATCCTCTGACTTCATTATTTTTCTGATTGCCTTTGGCTTTTTCAGCAGCGGAATACTTTCTTCACTGAATTTCTGTGCTTAAATGGTCGAAGGCTAATACATTGTTGAGGCCAAGGTTATAAACTTATATGAATATCAATATTATTATGGTTGATCCAATGATCCACCATAACCACGGTCCACTTGTGTTATAATTTATAAACTGCACTAAGATATGTTGTACAGTGTAAAGGAGTTCCGAGTGAGAGAGATGTGTTGAAACTTGACTGCAACAGTTTTAAGTTTTAACTTTTAACTTTTAACGGAAGTCTATTCCAAGTTATCATATTTCCACCGTCTATTGGAAGTCTATTCCTTATGAATCAAGAACTGCAGCGTAATACGTAGGTTTACTAGGTTACGTAAAGAGGCATTCAAGTATTTAAATTCCATTGAATCTCAATTCCATTCAATACAAGCTGTCGCTACCTCTTTTACGATTTATCTGGTGGACTACTTACCTCAGACCTGGTGGACTGTGGACGTTTGGTGGTCAATTCTCCTTGCTGAGAGTCTGCTCCTCGCTGCAATAGCACAATGAGTTTCCAAATCACTTGCAAAATGAGCCTGTCAACGAGCAAACACGCCCCTTTAACCCGCGCTGGAAACGAGTCCTGGAAACGAGCCCCAGAAACAGGACCTGTCCCTAAAATCGCGACACGCTGTGCCAAATCGGGACACGTTATAGGACACGACGTGTCATACAGTTTGGACATGAATCCATAGCGAATCGTGTCGGATTCGCTGGATTCGCGATTCGAGAGGACTTTTGGACGAATCTGGTGATCTAGGTGAGGGGTGATCCTAGAAGCCTATTCACAAGAGAGGCTCAAATATGTGGCTTGCTAAAGCTCTCAAGGAAGGGCTTAAGGGGAGCTTCAAGGTTTAGGTTCAGGGTATATATCTTATAATGGAGGTTCTTAGGCCTTGAAATCCTAGTGAAAGCTTGGATTCCCAGTGATCCTTGAAGAATTACCCTTAATAGTGTATGGGACCACACGGGCCAAGTGGACCCGGGGGTAGGTCAAGCAGGTAGGGTTTAGCAACCAATGATATTATTAACCAAAGAAAATTTTTGATGCAAGATAATGTGAGGGTCCCAATGAGGCTTCTAGACTAAGGAAACCTAGGGCAAGATTCAATCTCGAGGCTAGGGCTTGGGATATCTCGAAATCTCACCATCGAAATTTCTTCAAAATTGAAGGGCACCTAGGAGACACACCAATGCAGTAGGGGCCAAGGGATAGAAGTCTTTTGATAGGTGGTTTGCAAGATAAATGATTCCCTAGGGGACCTAATGGGTTAGGCCTAGAAAAGGACAGGGAGTAGGATGAAAAAGGTTTAAGGTGATCACCTTTGGTTGGACCAGTGCCTAATCCTTTGGGGAGATGCATCTGATAGGGTGAAGGATGCAAATGTTCTATTTGAGCTTTTGGAAGAGATAATTCAAGCGGTGGGGGAGGATAATGTTCTGCAGGTCATCATAGATAATGCCTCAAACTATGTTCTTGCTAAAAAGATGCTAGAGTCCAAATATAAGATCATATTTTGGACTCCATGTGTTTCACATTGCATAGACCCCATGCTTGAGGACATAAGCAAAGTGGAGTGGGTAAAAAACATTGTAGAGCATGCCAAGTGCATCACAAAATGCATCTACAACCACTCATGGGTATTAAGCCTAATGAGGAAAAACACTAGGGGCAAAGAGCTTCTTAGGCCTACAATTATAGGATCTGCAACTCACTTCCTTACGTTGCAATCTCTCAATTCTCAACAAAAAAACTTGTAGAAAGTTTTCCTTCTAACGAATGCATTTCATATCAGTGGGCTCGTAGACAAGATGGCAAAGACACCAAAAAGAAAAATTTTGACAATTCTTTTTGGAAAAAGTCTACAAAGGTTGTGAAAATTGGCGAGCCCTTTGTTAAGGTATTACGGATGGTGAATGGGGAAAAATTGGTCATGGGCTACATCTATGAGGCTGTACATCAAATAAAAGAGCAAATATAGGAAACCTACAAGGTTAAAGTAGCTAAATATGGGTCTATTTGGGAGATCATTAATAAAAAATGGAACAATCAACTCCATTGTCATATACACGCAATCAGGTATTTCATGAACCTAAAGTACCATTATAAAGCTCAGCTATGAGATGTGCACACTAGGGAGGTTAGAGATGGGTTGCAAAATTTCTTGGAGCGCATAGTCCCTAACCATTCCAACCAGTTGGAAATACATAAACAACTTACTATTTCTAGTATGGCAGTACAACCAGGTAAGCAACTCCAATTACTTTTTCTTTTAAAGTTTAATTGTTTACAATTCAAATTGTAAATACTTGTAAATAAGTAATGAAATGAACTAACTAATGTCTCTTTCTTTGCAGCACATTAGTGGGAGTCATTTGGCAGCCAGTGTCCTCAATTGCAAAAGTTTGCAATTAGAGTCCTCAACCAAACTTGCAGTGCTTCTGGTTGTGTGCGCAATTGGTCTATTTTTTAGCGCATGCACAAAGAAGAAAAATCGTTTGGAACAAGAACAGTTAAACGATCTTGTCTTTGTGCAATACAACCTTCGACTAAGGCGCAACCAATTGATGAACATAATATCTAATCTAGATCCCATTGTGTTGGACGATATTTATCCAACATCAAAATGGGTGGAGGAGACTCAACCAACATAGTTTGATGTTGCTTTTGATATTGACATCGAGTTGGGGGGGTTGATCCCAATGCAGATCTAGTAGTGCCATTGGAACCAAAACCAGTAGTCGAATCAAGCTAAGGCAAACAACTAGTGGAAGGCACTAGTCATGCAACTCGAACAACTCGTGCTTCCATTAGGTCTAGTTTTATTGCTACTAGTGCTACTACTGAGGTTGCAGATGAGGCTAAGGCATCCTCAAAGTCTAACCCAGATGGTGTTTATGTAGCTCCTCTTGATGATCCCATGTCTAGTAGTGTTGATGAGTTAGATCACGATGATGAGTGATCATGTTGATCACTAATATGTAGAGTCTAGACTTGTAGACTTGTAGTAGGACAATGGCCCCATAGCTTGTAACATTGTTTTTGGACTTTAGAGGCCATTTTTAGCCTCATTGATTATCTATTTTGTCGCTGATATGTATTGCACTATGTGCCATTTTCACCTTTACATGGTATATAGATTAGCAAAGTTCACATATTTTGTCTCTACTGATTTAGACTCGTTGTTTTAAATCTTAAAAATAGTTTTTTCATTAAAAATTATTTATTTCATGTATTTTTTTTTAGACCAACTCATTGAGATCTAACCACTCTGGTTTTCTCGGTTACAGTTTAAAAATCGGTTTGATAGGTGGACCGATCCAGTCACCGGTTTCGGTTTTGAATACCATGTGAAATTCCCAATATAGGCAATGGTTTTGATGATAAGTAGGTACCTGTTGTAGCATGATTTGTTTTGGATGCTAGAGGCCATCTAGAGCAATTTTTTTGATGTATTTTCGGTTCAGAGATGGATTGCACTCGATGCTATTTTGGTTATGTGCACCCTTACGTGCTATATAAATGAGAAATTTTGCCTTTTTGTGTATAAATGGTTTGGATTCTTATGGATGCACATGAAATATATGTTTTTCTTTAAAATTGAATATTTTATGTGTTACGAGTTGACTGGTTTTTTTACCAGTTCCGGTCCGGTTTTGATTAGTTCTCAGTTCAAAGGGTTTTCTAGTTCGATCACTAGTTCAATTCCAACAACATTGGTCGATGGTGAACCTGTTCCCTGCGACCTTGTAACCTATGGACTTATCATTGTTGAAACCTGTGATCCTTCAAACGCTTGTGAACCTGTACATGGTGGTCCAGTAACCTATGGCAGACTCCCCTGCTGCTCTACTTGATGAAACTCTCGTGACCTCCTCAAGGCTCTCTCCTCTTCAAATCTCACATCTCGCCTCACTACAACCTTCCTCTTGGAAGGAATGTATATGTGGTAAGCCTTTGAGGTCTCGCTATACCCCATAAATATACCCTTCTTAGTTGTGGGTTCTCACTGTCTTCTTACCTGTTTAGTTGTCCATAAGAGCTTTAAACTATTGGAACTTCTTGAAGACTTCATCCTTGGTCTTCCTAAGAAAATCTAAGTCTTCTTGGAGACGTCATCAATGAAAGTGACATAGTACTCATAGCTGCTCAATCATACCGAAAACATAGGACCACACACATCAGAGTGAATCAAATCAACTATCCTTGCTACCCTGCTATCACTACTTGGAAAAGTAGTCTTGTTGTACTTTCCCAAAGCACACCCCCTGCACATCTTGGTGCTCAATTCCAAACTCTCGTAACCCTGTAACAATCTCTCTCAATACTCTCAGAGCCCCATGGTGCAAGTGGGCCATCCTCTGATGCCACAATTCACATAGATCACTGTTGGTGGTAGTCGAAACAAATGCTCCAGTAGGCTGAAACATGAACCTATATAACTTCCCGTGGTGGACTCCAATCACTTTGGTAGAAGTGATACTAGATCCCCTAGGATACATGAGAACCTGTCCATCACGGAACACCACCTCATATCCCTTGTCCTCAATAGTGGACACTGATATCAAGTTCTTCTTCAACCCTGGAACATATAAGACCTCTGTCGCTTTCAAGAAAGGTTGTGACTACCTCTAAAAGCACACAAACCCAATACTAACTACCATGATTGTAGAGTCATCAACAAGCACAACCTCTAGATCCACACACCTCTTACTAAGACATGTAAAGTGCTCCTTAACACTTGTCATATGGCGAGAAGCTCCACTATCAATGTAACATATGCTGGAGGATGTGACACTTGTTGCAAGACTAACCACCAAAGAAAATTCCTTGCCAAACTTGGTGGAAAACTCATCCACCTCAGCGGAAGCTACAACACCCTCTTTCTACTTGTTAAAAAAAATAACAACACAGTGTCCCATCTTCTAACAAGCAAATAATCTCACTTTGCACATGTTCTTCTCCTTTTGTTTACCCTTTTGCTCGGTCCCACTTGTGGAACCCTTCTTGAACTTCTTCTATCCCTTAGCCGCAAGAGCAACATTCTCCTCATCTTCCCCACTAAGTTGCACTCCACTCTTGGCATTTCGTCTCATCTCCTCTTAATGGAAATCATTCCACATTCTTCCCCAATCTGGAAGTTTCTCACAACCTACCATCCCATCAATGAAAGCATCCCACTTCTTACAAAAACTACTCCTGGCTGATCTAACCAGTTGCTCATAAGAGATGGTTTCTCTCATGTTTGCCAACTCATCTCTCACTTGAGTGATCTTGGTGAGGTATAAGGAAACTATGTCAGTTTTGGTCATCTTGGTTTGCCTTAGTTTTTCCCACAAGACCATTTGTCTGTTCTTGTTAGTGCACTGGAAAAGCTTGATTAAGGTTGCCCACATCTCAAAGGCATAAGTCTTCCCTAAAACATGGGGAATGAGGTGGTCTTTGATAGCATCTAGGAGTCTCTTAGCCTTAACATTTCTCTTGTTAAAATTAGCCAATAGTATTGGATCAATGGGAGGTACTACTGCATTCTCAACAATCTCCCATAGCTCAAACTCCTGAAGCACCAATACAAACCTCTCCTTCCATGGGCTAAAATTATCCACCCCATTCAGCATGTCCTCAACCCTCAAACCTGTAGCCATTGACATCAGCAACCCAACACCAAAACTCAGATCTGTCCAAGGGTGAACACCAGCTACCTCTCAACAACAAACCACTATTTAGTTTGTTGTTATGCTTGCTGTTTGGTCACTTTTCTCAGCAAATCTGCCCACGTAGCTCTTATACCATGTAGAAAATTGGTGTCTAGGCCCAACCCACATGTTTTATGTTGTTGTCATAAACATGAATATCTTTCAAACAGAAAACACATGAGCCTACTCTATTCTTTCACTTTTGCTGAGAATAATATAAGCAATCACACTATTTTTGACATGATATTTTTGGTCTAATGACCCTGGAAAACCCCTAAGAACCAGAGAGAGAGATTTTTGTTTCTTATCAGAGAAATTATCACAGCAATAAATGACAACAAACACAGTCAACTTATCTCCCTGAATTCAAGACCAGAATTTCTTTCAAACTGTGTTGTAGTTGCTTGAATTTTGTGCCTGACATCTCCTAGAATTTCATGCCCAACTCACTCAGAAAATCGTGCCTCTGCCATACAACTTGACAACAATTAATTCTCTATCAGTGCCTCTCAAAATTCGTGCCACTGCATCAAGTTTTTCACACTGAGAGTCCTGAAATCAGCCCTCGATTTCACTGCTCTGAAACCTTGATTTTCATGCACTGACAGCACAGTAAATGCTTTGACAGCCTTGAAAATCACACCCTGTCTGCTCAGAAAAATGCGCTTTGACAGCCTTGATTTCAGCATTCTGAAAACCTCATTTTTTGCACGCTGGCAGCAGCTCTAATAGAGCAATAAATGTGCTACACCTCGAAGTAATCATCAAAGTTCTGCTGTTCCTTGGGTTGTCAGTGGCTGGCTGTCTAAAAATTGAGGCAATGAGGGCCTATGATTACTTTCGTGGGTCACCCTGGCATTAGACTGTGCAAAAGTATTGAAGGGGCCAGAATTATGGCCATTGCTCCCTTCAGCACTAGTTCTGTTACCAACATTCCAACGATTAGCAACATTGTCACTCAGATTGTTTATAGTCTGGATGAGTTGTGTCATTTGTTGTTGTTCCTAGCACTGTTGCAAACATCTCGATAACATCCCGATTTCATCTCAAAATCACGATTTTTTGGCCTAGCCGATGTTTGCCAATTTTAAAGATGTTTTTATGGTATCTTAATTTTGCCGATGTTTGCCGATTTTTTACCAATATTTTCCCCATTTTTACGATATTTTGGTTTTCCAGACCCTTGCCAATTTTATCCCGATGCCAATGTTCGCAACATTGGTCCCTAGGCCATCCATTGCTGTCCTTGCACTAGAAAATTGATTATTTCTATCTGACCATGGATTAGCACATGCAAGAGCTCATTAGTATCCACCCTTGTCCTTCCCTATTCCCCATAGTTGAACGGTGGGTGATATTCTTTCTTCTTACTGTCCATATTATTAACACTAATATTATTCTTTGTCAAACCATAATAAGCTAGGGCCTGTTGCCCTACAAAAAAATAGTGGACCAATTCCACTCATAACCACCAGTATACGTCAGAGTGCAATACCAAGTTCAAGAGTACTGAAACCGAATCAGAAATCCTATTTCACAACAATCTTCCACTAACTACAAATTAATTAAATAACACCATTGAGACTCAGCCTTATTAGGAATTCTGCTGGCTGGGTATCTGATAAATCACTTCCACCAGAAACCTGAGCCTCTGCTGCCTTCAGCAGTTCAAATCAGCTTCTAAAGAGTAACCGTTGTTACACAGGTTCAGGAATAGGCTGACAGTAGGCAGCCGAGTCCGAATCTTTATTTGCGAAGGAATCTGGGTTACTTCCTAAGGCTGGCCGTAGCCCTAGAGGGGACAACTATTAGGCAGTTGTACCCAAAACAGCCTCAGACGGATCTCGCTTGCTTTGTTGTACCTTAGTATGCCTTGACCTGTACACAACAAGCCTCCTTTATTGTCCAAAAACAAACTTCCATCTAGACTGTACCTGGCAACCTTGCTCTAATCAGGCAGACTTTCACTGCTCCACAAACTAACTCTCACACCACCAGCAAGTAGATGTCTAGACTGGGCTAAGTCCTTTCTTGTCTCACGATGGCCTTTCTGCTTTGTCCAGCAACTTGGCAACCATCAAACTTCACCAGGGTAGCCCTTGTTTTGACAATACTAATGATGCACAATATAGTTCTGACAATACTTCAAATTCTTATCCAGTCTACTATTCCATTTTATTAACAGTGTTCCACAGGGACGCGCCCCCACGGTCGGATGCACACACCCCTCACACCCCACACACCCAAGACGGGGGAGCGACTGGGGAAACGTTTCCCCACGTCCCCCTTGAGCGTCTCCCCGCACCCGCGTCTCCCCGTCCAAGAGTCTTGGTGGAACATTGATTATTGATAGTAATATGATTCTTTATTGTTAAAATTGGCAACTAGGGCCAAACTCCATGTGGGTCTTCTTATTTATAGCAGCTGATGTTTTACTTGGATTCTCGCGCCCCCAGGGTTGGCTGCGCGCACCCCTCACACCCCACACACCCAGGACGGGGGAGCGACTAGGGAAACATTTCCCCACGTCCCCCTTGAGCGTCTCCCCACACCCGCATCTCCCTGTCCCAGAGTCTTGGTGGAACATTGATTATTAATAATAATATGATTCTTTATTGTTAAAATTGGCAACTGGCCCAAACTCCATGTGGGTCTTCTTATTTATGGCAGCTGATGTTTTTCTTGGATTCCTCTCGTCGAAAGGTCTAGGATTGATCTAAAGATCATCCGATTCCGACATGTATTCATGGAGATATGAATTTATTTGTGTTATGGGACAATTCGTCAAGGTCGGACAGCAACCAAATTGCCCCCACATATCCTCAACGTTTTAGTCATTTGAACAATCATCTCTTGTGATGTCTCTCCACTTGTCTTTGGGTTTTGGTGGTACGAGAGATCAAAATGGATACGCTGTCCTAAAGGGTTTGCCCTAGCCCTAGACGTTGTTTGAATAGATCCATATGCTGCCCTAAATCGCAGTCATGAAGGCTAACGCAATCAGGGTGAAAGGTTTCATAATGCAACAAGGGAGTGACCTAAACGCAGGTCTAATGTTTCGTTGATTGGTTTGCATATCTACTAGTTCGTGGAATATAGAAGTTCGCAGGTGGCTTCATAACTCTGTATCGAATGCTCTCGCATCTCTGTTAGAGGACTGTCTCACATATGGTATGACCACAATCCCTTTTCGCATAAGGTATATCCATGTATGTCATAATCTCTGGCCCGCATATGGAATAACCGGTGACTCACTGAAAAGCACATTCACGCTCGCATCAAATTTCCGTAGAACATATGTAATTACAACACATTGTAATACATGTATGGCATTTCAATATGTATGGTATACCTTGTGATTTGTAACGCACTCATTGTATAAACTCGCATTGCACTCTGTTTGCATTATATATTATCATCACGCTGTGTATGGCATGGTATGGCAAACAACATATGGCAGACAATGTTTCTTTGACATGGCAGACAGTGTCATGGTATGGCAAACAACATGTATGTACATGATATGGCAGACATGTATATACATGGTATGGCTGACAAGATTTTGGTATGGCAGACAGTATATATATTATATGACATGGAAAACATAGTATCCATGACAGGGTAGTCTCCCCAGGGACATGATATAGTAGACGTGGCAGACAACTTGATGTATCACGATCCACAGTATGTATTATTTGTTTCTCTTGATCCATACAATATGGTTGGCATCAAGATGCTTTGGTTTTCTTTAGATATGACATCAACTCACATTGCTCCTCTATATGGGAAGCATCATTGTATGGAGAGACCTAGTTGCAGTTCACTACTGGGCTAGGCCACAGGCCATAGCCAGCAGCGGAGACCTTTTTAGGAGTTGTGTTCATAAGCAGTCCTATAGTGCAGCACAGTGACAGTAAGGTGCATGGGCAGCATGGTGCAGTAAGTTGCACGGAGTAACCTGGTGCAGTAAGGTGCATGGAGCAACATGGTGCAGTATGGTGCAACACAATGGATGCAGCATGATGATGGGCATGGATGTATAGCAACAGCATGATGTATTGCAGTAAGCATTGAGTGTATGTTGGGTGCACCATTGTGCAATGAAGGGTACAGCAAAGTGCAGCTCAGTGATGGGAGCAGCACCGTAATGAGAACAGCTTAGTGTTGAGTGCAGCTTGGATGGATGCAGCATGGACAATGAATGCACTGACTGTTGTGTGCATCATGGTGACAATGAATGCAGCACAATATTGGATGCACCATGGTTAATGCAGCACAATGTTGGGTGCAGCATAGTGATCATGAATGGTGCAGCATGGTGATGGAATCACCTGTCTTCAGATCAGCTACCTCAAGTATTATCTTCTTAGTGAAGATCTCTGCTCTTATTTTGTCAAGTCAAAATGTTGACTTCTGATATATATGTACTATCTCTCTCTCTGTTGAACTATTGAAGAACATAAGAAGAATTGATCAAGGCTTTCCTCACATTGGGGTTTGTCCCAGGCTAGCGCCACATCTTGTGTCCTCTTGTCTTGGCTTGTTTTCTGCGATTTATGTTTATGTTCTATCTGCATTTTACTATCATGCTAAATATGATTGCTAATCTGGAATTGATATTGAGCTAATATGGAAAATTGAAGTAAATTTGCCTCAGCATAGAACATACCTAAAATTAACATTTATCAAACCACAATAAGTTAGGGTTGGTTTCCCATAAAAAGATAGGGGACCGATTCCACTCAAAAGCACTAATATACTTCAGAGTGCAATATCAAATTCAAGAGTACTGAAACCAAATCAGAAATCTTCTTTCACAACAATCTCCCCTAACTACAAATTAATTAAATAACCACTGAGACTCAGCCTTACTAGGAATTTTGTTGTGGCCGAGTATTTGATAAATCACTTCCACCAAAAACTTGAGTCCCTGTTGCCTTCAGCAGTCCAAATCAGCTTCTAAAGAGTAACCATTGTTACACAGGTTCACGAATAGGCTGATCGTAGGAAGCCTGAGTTCGGATCTTTATATGCAAAGAAATCTGAGTTACTTCCTGAGGCTGGCCACAGCCCTAGAAGGGCCAACTATTAGACAGTTATACCCAAAACAGCCTCAGAAGGATCTGGCTTGCTTCATTGTACCTTATTATGCCTTGAACTGTTCACAGCGAGCCTCCTTTGTCGTCCGCAAACAAAATTTTGTCTTTACTGCACCTGGCAACCTTGCTCTGATCACGCAGACTTTCACTGCTCCAAAAACAAATTCTCACGCTACCAGCAAGTAGATGTCTAGATTAGGTTAAGTCCTTGCTTGTCTCACGATGACCTTGTTGCTTTTTCCAGCACTTCGACATCCATCAAAGTTCACAAGGGTAGCCCTCGTTGTACCAAACAATGGTTTGGTAGCTAGTAGACCGCAGGGTGCCGCAAACAAGATCTCACTTCCTGAAATAGACTTTTGGTGGTAATATAATACCCTCAAGTAGACCTTCGTTCCAATAAAAGATGACGAGAAATCTGTTGGAAAATTGATTAAGGCAGCACTTTTATTTTACCTTTTCATTACTTGACAGTTATTTGTGACATTATGTTTTTTAATCAAATAAATGCCAAAACAATAAAGATCACAACCATACAAAGATAAACACAAGATATACGATCCAAGCCAGGGCAAAACCCCTCCAAGGGGAAAACCCAAAAAGCACTTTTCTTCTTATAGAATAAATTCAAAGGAGACTTCCATGACCTAAAACCTAGATGAGGCATACCACTAAGAACCAAGCCAACCAGACAATCTTTCTTCTTCAATGAAGCAAAATCTCTTCACAATAAGGCTCTTCTAGCCTTCAGATCTAACAAATCAAGTTTGTGACACTTTCTTGCAGTTTTGGACCTGTTGCATGTCCAAAACCCTAGGCCTCTCGCACGTGTGAGCTATCTAGGTAGAATTTCAGACCCTCGAGGTATCTACGGATGTTTCTTCTTCGTCACTAGGTTCTTCTAGCCTCTTGAGACCTTCACATTCCTTCTTCTAGCCATAGATTGAATCCAAGAGATGTAT
The DNA here is from genome assembly GCA_031772625.1 of Pinus tabuliformis. Taxonomy (NCBI): domain Eukaryota; kingdom Viridiplantae; phylum Streptophyta; class Pinopsida; order Pinales; family Pinaceae; genus Pinus; species Pinus tabuliformis. The sequence continues at coordinate 593,602,389 of CM062813.1, forward strand.
GTTTGTTGTGTATCTCAAATAGGTCGAATTTCCTAGTGTTTATAGCTTTCCTTGGCTAGCCGACCTGGCCTTGGGAGCCTTCTAGACACTTCTAAATTCAAAATAATTTTTCTTTTCCTGATACAAGTGCCCAATAGGGTCAATTACAATGTGACAATGACTCTTTGACTCATGTAAACCCTAGGAGCATTAAATGAATGCTTGAACTAGTGACAAATAACTTAAGTATGAAACCCATGCTTTACAAAATTGATTTTCTTTCGTTCTTTACATTATTTTCTTTCTTCTTTTGATAGATACATAAAAATTACATCATGACATGAGTCAAATGACAATTATGAAGACCAAAACTAGTTACATTCCAAAACTCCCTCTTAACTAGGGAGGTATTCATAATTGTCCAACTAGTACAAGGAAAATACTCCCTTTGGAAAGTTCTCATAAGAAGAGTCAGATGGGTAAGCCATCTGGATTCTGTAAGCAACAACATCATGATCAACCAACACTGTCTTTGAGGCCTAACTAGACAAGCTCTACTTCATTCAAGAGCATTATGCTGGAAGGCTTTACGCGTGATACAGTACTACCCCTCTACAAGGCACATACCCCATTTGGATGTCCACAAGGTATGTCCTTTTAGGACTATTCTAATCTTGGATTTCTAATCTTGAATCCTCAAAGAATATCAGTCCTCTTCAACCACTCTTGTCTTGGACATCTACCCTATCCTCAAAGAGTGTTGGTCCCTTTCCTTTCTTGGATGTTTTATCCTCAAGGAAAGCACGAATGCTTATCCAATCCTCCACCATTCTTTCTTCAAGGCCTTCACTTAGACTTATGTTTGTTAACTTAGACTTATGTTTGTTAGTCCTAGTCAAGTGCATGACACATGAAGAAAAGAATGCACATGTAATGTCCAACGTCACTCCCTCTCAACCAAAGAGGATATCCATATTCTCCTTTTAACTTGAGAATAGATCCTTTCCCTTATTCAAGGAGACCCTTTACTCCCTCTCAAATTCAGAGGAGATTCTTGACTTCCTTTTCTACTAGAGAATTCATAGCCACAAGCTCTCAAACTTGTTTCCATAATTGATCTGCATGGCTCCCTCTTTCCTTCACACGTCATCTCATCGAGCTTGCTTCGTTCTTGGGTATCATGGAGCCATCTTCTTCCCTCAATCTTGTGACAAATTCTAGGTCATCAATTTTGCACATCACTTCTTGTTAATGAAGGCATTATATTGAGCCTTCCCAAATTTTTCCGTTGATCATAGCTTCATCAAGAAAGTGATTTCTTTGATTGTAGTACGAACTTTGACCTTCAGGTTATCTTCTCGCACTGCTACCTTTCAATCCCAAGATGAGTACATCTTGATTTCACAGTTGCTAGGTATCACATATTGAGCTTCCCTCAACATTCTTCATGTAACCATCCATACAATTTGTTGAATTTTCTAACTCTCTCTATTAGAAAATTAATCTGTATTCTGTTGGTTTATTTCTTCTACTTGTTTAAATTCGAACAAGTTATTTAAAACATTTAAATACCAAAATAAACACAATACAGTTACATCTACAGATCATCAACTGAAGGAAAACAAGCACACAACTGACACCGTTATTTTTGGACAAATATCCCCGAAAAAACCCAATGCGGAAAAACAGGTGCAACTATTTTGAGGGTTTATTATTATGCAGTATTTCCTTGAGTACAACTGGATGCCTAACCGGCTCACCCAACAAAGAAAAATACACGGCTACAATACCTCTATATTCGGAAACAAGTATTCAGAAAACTTGTCCCGTGAAACCCTCTCTGGCACAACTGAAGCTCAGTGTTGGCCCTTCTGGCCTCTGCGTCAGCCTCCTGATGACCTACGTCAGCCCGAGGACCCTCTGCGTCAGCCCTCTGAGGCACTACGCAACCTCTGTGACCCTTTGTGTCACTCCAACAACCTCTGCATGGATGACGCAGTCCCTCTGGCCTCTGCGCTGACTCTGCTAGGCTCTGCGTAGCCTGGACTGATTGCTGCTCTCGCTCTCGCTGCTTCTGCGTTGATCTCTCAGTACTGTCTCTGCCTCTCTGGCTTGTACTCACTGCCCCTCACTGCTGATCACTGATTCAACTTTGCTTAGCAACCCCGCTCTAGCAAAATGAAAGTTCTCCAACTGACCCTCAATCCTCCTCTTATACTTTTCTCGTTGGTCCTTCAACAGCCGAGATTAAATCTCTAATCAATGGCTAAGATTAGATTTGGCTTGATCCATGACTTTTGGAACCTTCTAACCCAGTTTTATATTAATACCCATTAATATTTTATTTTTCCTAAGTTTAGACTTAGGAACTCCATTAAAAATATTAATTATTTTAATATCTCCCAAACCGGGTACAATCTGTCCAAACCATTTCTGGGTCTTGGAGATCTCATGTGCTTTAGCCTCTCCACCAATTTTCATGGCTAGAGCACATCTGATGCTACCCCAAATCAACACAATTGAACTTGCTTCAATTCTCATCACGTGTTCCTACAACATCCTTCTAGGTAGCAAAACAATATGTTAACCAGATAACCAATAATAATTATTAACATACTTACCTCATTGTGACAACTTTCTCATCATTAACATCTTCAAGGTCCATCTCCACATGAATCTTCCTTCATGCATCAGAGTGTCGAAGGATCAAACTTGATTACCAAGTTACCCATTTCTTCCGGAGATTATACTAGAATATATATATATATACAGAGAGAGAGAGAGAGAGTCTTAATATTCTATCCATTCTAAAGTCAAATTCATCTTCATATGCATCATATAACTAAATGAAAAATTCACTATGCATAATTTATGACCAACTTTTCTTACAGGATTATATGAATCCTACTCGAAAGTTACTTTATGCATTCTAAATATTTTGCACAATCATCCACAATGAGTCTGCAACTTGACCAACTGCATTCCTTCATCCTTTTAAGAGTATTGTTTCCATACAATATGGAATATATACTAATCCTTGTCATAATGCTTTTTCCAAGAACCTCCAAAATGATGGTTCTTATAGGATCTTGAGGATCCACCTTAGCAAAATGACTACCTCTAACATAATGTTAGACAATGTATGGATGAACATTATGCCAAATGTTCAAAACTTCTCATTCTTGAAAAATTAGATGATGCTTACAAAGCATTTCAATCAAGTAGACCCTACATATGCTACTATCATATGATTCTTCTAGAAAATACCATGATGCATGCTTACTCCTTTAATGAACTTGTTAGCATCAATTTCTTCAAGGTCCTTACACTTCCATCATGCTCATCATTAACAAGCACAAGAACTGCTCTGCTTAGCCATTCTTCTCATTTTGCTTCTTTCATTATGTCCCTGCAATGTTCACCAACAAGTACAACAACCAATCAAAATATACAAATACAAGAGCATGATGTCAATTCTGATGATCTAGGGTTTCAATGGTTTTCTTAGAGGGTATACTCCTAGGGTTCTTAAATACAAACCCTAAATTCCTTGATCTTTCTTTTGGAAACATCAGCCCTAGGGTTTTGATGTCATATCCTATGGTTTATCCTATTCAACCCAAGCTAGGGTTTACCATACCATATACCCTAGATTATTTGCAAACCCTAGAAGTCAAGAGATAGGGTTCCTATCAGGGAACAAACAGACTAGGGTTAGTGTTTTCTAATCCAAGTCCCACCTAGGGTTTACAATTCCTAGATGCTGAAAATCTTCAACAAAGTGAAGTCTACAAACCCTAAAACTCTAATGCATACTTTATGTAGACCCTAAGCAAAACCTTACAAATGAACATACAATACCTAGAGATCATACATACCTTCCTACAACCTTACCTTATCCTTTCTTGCAAAGAGACTTCTTCCCAAGGATAAAGTCTTGATCTCATGGTTGAAGTTGTACTTCCTTTAGAATTGTCTTCAAGAGAAGCTTCCAAAGATGTCAAGACAAGATGCTCTTATCAAGATGACTAACTACTACTCTTCTTGAATTTCAGTTAGGGCATGTTGTAGATGTTACTACAGATCCTCAAACGAACTTTTGAATGGTATACATCAATCCTTCCTCGCTATCCTTGAAGCTTTTGTTGTTCTGCAACTTCGGCCCTCTAGTTAGGGCTTACCATAATCACTATGCACACCCTACATGTGCCAATGTAGACCTCTAGGGTTAGGATCCCATATAGGGAAACCAAACCCAAATGGAAACCACCTGCAATCCTACATAAGATCTAATGCATCCCCTAGGCTTCCAGTACAACCAACCATTGAAATAATCGGGTAACAGGGCTTACAAATCATGGATAACAAAGCGGGCACTTCATAATGGCATGCCCTTATGTAGTGGACTCTAGCATGTGCTAGTGTCTCTAAGCTCCAAAAGGGGTTAGCAAAGTACCTTATTAGGTGGTTTCATCCCTTAGAGGGGATAGTATGTCCAAGGTACATCCCCCTTATGGGGGTGGCAAGTGACAAATAAGGGAGATAGAATAGGGAATGAGTAGGGAATGAGAGGGACAGTCCTAGGCCATAGTGGGGCATAGGGGTAACGAGATAACGAGAAGCCCATACCTGGGTATGTAATGTATAGGAGGGAGTAGTCGTGGTACATGAGGTGCCCCAACCTTGATTTTTTTCACCCTTCTTTATATGCCTTTTTCCTTTTATGAATTTTCTTTAATTAACTGCTCGGGGCTCAAAGGACAAGAGCATGATGTGTAAGATATAACAGTGATTACCCCCCTTAAGGCAGGGCGGTTCATTGCCCTCCAGAGGTTGGGACAATCATGGGTTCCTAAATGATAAAGGAGGTTCATCTAGGGCCTATGGAACCAGGGTGATGGTCATGGATTAGGGTAGAGCTCATGTGTTGGCTTTTGCCCATGTGCTAATTATTTTTGTCCCGGCCATCTTTTGCATTTTGTGGTATAATTTCGTGTTAAATGTGGCCACTTATGCTTTTTCTTCTTTTTTTTAGTTGCTTCAACCTTTGGGGCATCATTCTAAGCCTGACCCAAGGTGGGGGCAAGGGGATAGGGAGGGTAGCCCTATGTGGACCCAAAATGGGTATATGGACCCTAGGGGTATAATGAGTGGTAAGGGAGTAATATATGCGAGTAAAGGAGCGGGACCACGCACCCAAAGTCAAGGTTTCCCAAGTAGTACCACCCTAGAACCAAATGGTCAATAAAGGAGATCCCACGGGACTAAGATTCAAAGGGTAACAACCAAAAGAGATCAAGGAGACAAGAGTACAAACTAAACCCACCCTTTTCACCAAATCCCACCATTAATCCATACCCAGAAGTATCCATGATATGTAAACCCAATACTCAATTATCAAATGACAAGACATACCTTTAGATTCGGGAGGCCCGCCTTCCAATATACGATCAATACAGGTGGGTGAGGGACCACATGGCTGGCTCACGTGGCAATGAAATGGCACAACGAGCTAGTACGAAGCATCAAGGGGTTGCTTGCTGTCGACTGAGGCTCATCATGGAGAAAAAATTTCTCCTAGGGATATCACCCACAAAGTGGTGGGTAACAATTCCTAAAGTCACGACTTAGGTAAATGCAGCATCCTACTCCGTCTCATGCTCATGCTACTCATCATGCACACAAGTCTAGGGTCTTGTAATCTGTAATGGAAGAATCCCTTCTTCCTTTGGTGCTTCTTGCTCTTGAAACTCTACTACTTCTAGCACTGAGCCACAAGATTTTTTTAGTCTTTTCCACCTCAAATTTCACATCCCTCCACAATATTGTCTTCCTAAGTCCAGGAATGTAGACTATAAGCCTTTAAGGTCTCACTATATCCAAAGAAGATACCCCTCTTCGTAGTAGGCTCGAGCTTCATCCTCTTCTCTGATGGAACATGGCAATAAACCAAGCACCCAAAAATGTGAAGATGCCCAATCTCTAGTTTCTTCCCCGTGAATGCCTCTTCAGGGGTGATCCTCCCCAACACCTTTATATGGACTCTTGTTTTGCAAATAAATTGTCGTGTTATATGCGTTTGCCTATGAAAACTTAAGCAGTACTTGATCATACAACATTGCTTTCGCTATGCCAACAATGGCTTTATTCTTCCTTTCTGATACTCCATTATGTTGTGGGTTATATGGAACTATCAACTCCCTATTAATTCCAGAATCTGCACAAAACTCCTCAAAGGCATTCGAGGTGTACTCGCCTCCATTGTCAGATCTAAGCACTGTGATATTTTTTCCCATCCAGTTATCCACAAGAGATTTGAACTCTTGGAACCGACTGAAGACCTTGTCCTTGGTCTTCATAAAGTAGATCCAAGTTTTCCTAGAATGGTCATTTATAAAGGTTACATTTTCGTTGAATCCTCCAATAGATACGACTGACATGGACCCACAAACATCTGAAAGAATGAAGTCTAAGATCCCCTTGGACCTGTTGCCACTACTAGGAAACATAGTCTTGGTGTACTTGCCATGGCACATCCCTTGCACATGTCATGTTTTGTAGTAAAATCAGGAAGCTTGATCACGGCCTCCCTAAGCACTCTGAGTGCTCCATGGTGCAATTGTGTCATTCTTCTATGCCACAACTCCCCTAAGTCATGGTTGCTACTATTGCGCACCAATGTTTTGGATGGCTTGTTCCTTCTCACTCCAAGCTCCTTTGTTGAGCTAAATTTGGAACTCTTAGGACAAATATACACCTTTGCATCTCGGAAAGTCATTACCTAGGCTGCTTGGAAGCAAGAGCGGAAGCGGAAACGGGAGTGGGGAGCGACAATTTTCAAAAGTTTCCGGGTCAGGAGCGAATTGAGAGCAAATTTTATATAATATATATTTTTATATATTTTGATGCATATATGTCAACAAAAGCATGTAAAATGATGAATTAGTTATAAAAAGCATAAAAACATGGATTAAACCATATAACATCAATAATCTAGTAGACATGTGATCATCAACTTGAGCTACATAAAGATTATCTAGCTTAGAGTCTAAGGACTCCTCAGACTCCTTTGCAACCTCAGTGGTGGTAGTAGTAGTAGTAGTAGCAGTAGCAAAACTAGACATCAAAACTACAAATCACGGATCAACACGATCACTCATGAAACTCATCATTGATTCAACCCTACTAGAAATGGGATCATCAACAGGAGCAACATAAACATCATTTAGCTCAAAGTCTTCAGACATGGATTGCTCAACCTTATAATATGGTATAAATTGTAAAAGTTTATCATGGCTAACCAATGATTTTGGTTTGAGTGAAGGGTTCATCTCCTCAACCTTATAATATGGTAGAAAAAGCTTAGCATGCCTAACCAATTATTTTCCTTTGAGTCAAGGGTATATTTTAGTTAAGGCCATGGTAGAGGAGTCCAGAAAGCAATACCACAAACATCAATGAAATTCGACAATGAATGACACCGACATCAAGGTACTTAAAGGGTTTCATGCTCTTGATCAAATGCCAATATGTTAAAATTGGCAACTAGGGCCAAACTCCACGTGGGTCATCTTATTTATGGCAGCCGATATTTTTTTTGGATTCCTCTCATCGAGAGGTGTAGGATTGATCTAACGATCATCCGATTCCGACATGTATTCATGGAGATATGAATGTTTTTGTATTTCTTGACAATTTGTCAAGGTTGGCCAGCAAGTAACATAGTGTTGCACACCCCCAGCTAAACCTCAACGTGGCATATAAATAGAGGAGACCTTGAGGCATTAGCACACTCACCTCATCTCCACATCTCTCCTCTCTCCTTGTCTCTTGGGTATGTGTAGGAGGAAGACGACTCTCTCATGTGGGAAGAAGAAGGAAGACACAGTTAGGGCAGCAGTTGTGACATGGGTGCAGGAAGACACAGGGAGGTGCAGCAGCATTGTTTTGGGTGCTAGAGGATTGCGTTGACCAGCGTATAGGCTCCCTTTATTGCGGATTTGTGTGAGGAGTCTCTCTCTTGCTAGCCACAATTCAGATCAGCCTTGTTGACCTCTGTTTGACCACTGTTTTGGGACAGCGTTGACTGGTTAGGGCTGACTGCAGGAGCTGATATATTGGTTGTTGTTTTGACCACGTTTTGAGGATTGTTTTGGACTGCTATTTATTGTTGTAGGAGGCCGAGTTCTCCTAGGTTGTCTTGAGGACATTTGGAGCTGATTAATCATCCTTGTCATTGTTGTTCAAGGGTTTCATTACCGCTGTTGTAAATCACAGATTTGTGATATTGTACTATCTCTCTCTCTCCGCCGAATTATTGAAGAATATAGAAGAATTGATCAAAGGGTTTCCCCGCATTGGGGTTTGTCCCTGGCTGGTGCCACATCTTGTGTCTCTTATCTTGGCTTGTCTTCTGTTGTTTTCATTTATGTTTAATCAGCATTTTACTATCGTGTTAATGTGATTGCTATACTGGAAATTCACATCGAGCTAATAAGAAGATTTGAAGTAAATTGCTCTTAAGCATGGAACATACCATGATTAAACATGGTATCAGAGCTAAGGCAAAGACAAAGCCCAAGCAAGACCAAGAGAAATCACCAAAGACAGTTGGAAAAAGTCAAAAGGCTTCATGGGTTCCTCATCACACTTCCCTGCCGAAGACAAGCTCCATGAGAAGTTTGACTATAACGGATGGAAGATGTCCCTTGATCTAACATTGGAAGAGCAGAAAGTGTTGGACTATGTGAGGGGCAGAATTATGGAGCCTCCATCAAATACACCGGCTGCTACAAGGAACAAGTACACTAAGGGTGAAGTCAAAGCAAAGAAGATCATCCGGGACTCGATTGACAAACATCTGGTGGCGTACATTTCCTAGTTGAACACCTCCAAGGAGATCTTCGACAGACTGGTAAGCTTGTTTAAAGTTAGTGATGCAAATCAAGTTTTGTTCCTCAAAAATAAGTTAAAAGATATTAAGAAGGGCAAGGACGAGGATATTCAATCCTACTTCTTAAGGACCATTGAGATCAAGAATGATCTCCAATCGATTGGAGAAGTCATTCTGACAGGGAACTAACTATCACTACCCTTGGAGGGCTCCCATCCAAATGGTATGTATTTAGGACCACTCTTCTCAATAATGATCAAATTCCGGGATTTGAGGAATTGATGGCAAGATGCATTCAAGAAGAGACAAGGATGGTGGAGCAAGAAATGCCTTCAAGCAAAGGCAATCCCACTGCTTTCTACTCTCATGCCGAAAGGAGAAATAATTTTGGGTCTAAAGGTCACTTCAAAGGAAAGACCGGATCCAAAGGTGGAAGGAAGGGAAGATGCTTTGTTTGCAATAAATTTGGCCACTATGCGAAGGAGTGTCCAAATAGAAAGGACACATCACATGATGATGATCAAAATCACTCCTGAGGCAACTCCAACCACAATCAAAGGAATGGCAGGTTCAATGGCAAAGGAAAGAGGAATGTGGGAAATCAAGGAAGTGGTCAGCCATCCAAGAAAGCAAGGAACTCTAGGTATGAATCAAATGTTGTTAACAATAAGCAAGATGAATATTATCTGATATCAGCCCTCTCCACTACCTCTCCTCCAGATTCATTAGGAAATTGGCTTATTGATAGTGGTGCCTCAAGGCACTTCACTGGTTACAAGGAAGCTCTCTCTAATCTGATAGAGGAGGAGACAAACTTGGAGATTATTCTTGGAGACAGTGCCACCTATCCCGTAAAGGGTGTAGGGAATGTTACACTTCAATTAAATTAGGGTAACACAATTCATTTGCAAGAAGTCTTATATGTACCTAATCTCAAGAAGAACCTAGTGTCCATCTCGGCAATGGAAGACAAAGGCTACAAGGTGGCCTTCATCGATGGCAAGGTACATGTGTGGAAAAGGAATTTTAAAGATGCTTTCACTCTTGGGTTTCAGGTTGACTCTTTATATCAAGTTGGAGGAAGTCCGTTGGGAGTCATGTCTTGCGGTACAACTCTTCAGTCTGAACTATGGCACCGGAGGTTTGCCCACCTTCATTATAAGGTTCTACCCAATGTGAGACAAATGGTGACAGGGATGCCAGAATTCAAAATAGAGCATGAAGGTGTATGTCCGGGATGTGCCGAAGGAAAGCTCAAAAGGGGACCATTCCCCTCAAGCCATAGCAAGACCTCCAACATTTTGCAGTTGGTTCGCTCCAACATATCTGGTATGATGCCCATGAACTCTTTAGGAGGATATCGATATTATCTCACTTTTACAGATGATTATTCTCACAAGACTTGGATATACTTCTTGAAAAAGGAGGATGAAGTGTTCTCCTGGTTCCATCACTTCAAAGCCTTGATCGAGAATCAAACCGAGAAGAGGATCAAGATCTTAAGGACTAATAATGGGACCGAGTATGAATCCAATGAGTTCCATGACTTTTGCAAAGAAGCTGGCATTAAGAGGGAAACCACAACATCATACACTCCTGAGTAGAATGGTGTGGCGGAAAGGAAGAATCATACGATTGTGGAAGTTGTTCGTGCCATGCTCCATGATCAAAGGCTTCCGAAGCTTCTATGGGTTGAAGCTGCGAATACCGCTAGATATGTACAAAACCGATGCCCTCATCAAGCATTGGATTCCAAGACTCCCGAAGAAATGTTCACTGATAAGAAACCTGATGTCTCTCATTTTAAAATTTTTGGAAGTCCCATATATTTTCATGTGCCGAAAGAGAAAAAAAGCAAATTGGGTGCATCTGGAAAGAAGGAAATCTTCGTGGGCTATAGCGAAAATTCCAAGGGCTATAGAATCCATGTGGTTGGTCAAAGGGAAGTCTAGATAAGTCATGATGTCACCTTTGACGAAGATATGGCTCTTAGTAAGGTTGACAATCTTCCTATTCCAAGTAAAGATAAAAAGTTTAACACCAGGAAGCCGAATGAGAAGGAAGATGAGACGATGCCCAATATGGAAGAACCTATGGATCCTATTGATCCCCCTTCGCAAGAGCCTTCCTCTTCTAGGCAGAGCCCCTCATGGCTTAGGGGGACACTTGATGATGCCAAAGGACATATTGCACCTAGAGGGACTTTCCGTGAAAATAAGAAGCCGACCAGGTATTAGGGATACTTGACCATTATGAGCACCATCATTCAAAATGAGCCTTCATCATTTGAAGAAGCCGTGAAGCATCAAGTATGGAAGGATGCTATGAATGAGGAATCTGAATCCATCATGAAGAATGATGTCTGGGATGTGGTCCCCAGACCCCATGACAAAACAGTTGTCACCTCGAATTGGTTTTACAAAATCAAGCATGGAGCTGATGGGAGTGTTGAAAAGTATAAGGCTCGCTTTGTTGTTCAAGGCTTCTCTCAAAAAAGCGTAGATTATGATGAGATATTTGCACCTGTTGCCCGATACACCACTATCTACTCGATCATAGCCCTTGCCACTTCACAAGGATGGAACCTACATCAGATGGATGTCAAGACCGCGTTCTTGCATGGTTCGATTAAAGAGGAAGTCTATGTGGAACAACCTGAGGGGTTTGAGATTCATGATCGGGAATCTCACATATGCAGGTTGAAGAAAGCTCTCTATGGGCTGAAGCAAGCACCCCAAGCTTGGTATGAGAGGATCGATAGCTACTTGATGAAGCTGGGATTCACTAGGAGTGAAGCCGATCCAAACCTTTACTTTAAGGTTGAGGATGATAAGCCTCTCATACTGGTGTTGTATGTTGACGAAATCTTTCTAACAGGTGCAGACCCTCTCATTCACAGATGTAAGAGGGAGTTGGCTTCCGAATTTGAGATGAAGGACCTAGGACTGATGCACTATTTCTTAGGGCTATAGGTCTGGCAAAAGCCAGGAGAAATTTTCATATCTCAAGGAAAATACGCGGTGAAGATATTGGAGAGATTTGGTATGGTGGACTGTAAGCCCGTGACTACCCCAATGGAGCTTAACTTCAAGAAGTTATGCGGTAGTGCTACCAGACTTGTATTGACTTGCATTGGGTAATGCTTCTGAGTATCATCAACTCATAGGAGCATTGATGTTCTTGGTGAACTCCCATCCAGATATATGCTTTACAACTAACACGTTGAGCCTCATCACTCACATTGGATTGGTGCCAAGCTGAGATATCTTCGAGGCACAATCACTCACGAGTTGAGATACACTGCCGGAGATGTGAGGCTACATGGATATTCCGATGCTGATTGGGCAGGCAATGTGGTTGATCGAAAGAGCACTTTCAGGTGTTGATTCTCTTTGGATTCTGCCTTGATATTCTGGATGAGCAAGAAGCAAAAGTCGGTGGCTTTGACCATCGCTGAGGAAGAGTACATTGTTGCGAGTATGGCCTCTTGTGAGGCTGTCTGGTTGAGGAAACTCTTTAGTGAGCGGTTTGGACATATGCTGGATACTACCATGATCCTCTACGACAACCAGAGTGGGTTTTGTTTATCAGAGAATCCCATATTTCATGATCACCCGAAGCACATCGATATCAGGTACCACTTTATCCGGGATATGGTACAACGAGGAGCAATAAGGCTCCATCATATTGGGACAGATGAGCAGGTCACCGACACTCTGACGAAGCCCCTGGGAAAGGTCAAATTCTTGACTTTCCGAGGACTAGGAGTCGTAGAGAGACCCTATTACGAGGGTCCTGTATGATGCATACATTGAGCTCTGGGGAGCTCCAAGGGGCTTGGGGTACTTCTTGGAACGACAAGCGACCATAGGGTGACTCACCCTCCCCTAGTGGTGCGCTATGTACAGGGTGAATGATTCAGCCTTCCCCTATGATACCCGGTGGCAACATGTAGGCAAGATGAGTGGTTCATGCTTCTCCTACCGAGACATCCTACCCATGCAGTCTGGGACTCATGGGAAGTACCTCTAGCCAACGAGTAGGGAAACGAGGATAGGGACCATAGTAGTACCAACGGATGCATCGTGTATCTACCGTACTTCCTGTGCTAGGATGATATTGATCTGGGATCAATTGGAATTGACTTCGGGTCAGTAAGAGTGATATGTCTCACTCTCTCTTGGAACTGACTTCGGGTCAATAAGAGTGGTATGACACACTCTCTTCATTGGGACTGACTTCAGGTCAATAAGAGTGCTATTGGACATTCTCTTTTATCTCGGACTGACTTCGGGTCAGTAGAGGATGGTATGATACATTCTCGATCATTTCTTCTTCTTCATAGTTCAGCCGAGCAGTGCAGGGCAATGCATTTGATAGCAAAGATAGTACCGACAAACAGAGGGATTAGCTAATGGAGTTCTCCCTAGTTGAGAGGGAGTGTTAAAATTGGCAACTAGGGCCAAACTCCATGCGCATCATCTTATTTACGGCAGCCGATATTTTTCTTGGACTCCTCTCGTCGAGAGGAGTAGAATTGATCTAACGACCATCCGATTCCAACATGTATTCATGGAGATATGAATTTATTTGTATTTCTTGACAATTTGTCAAGGTCAGCCAGGTAAGTAACATAGTGTTGCACACCCCCAGCTAAACCTCAACGTGGCATATAAATAGAGGAGACCTTGAGGCATTAGCACACTCATCTCATCTCCACATATCTTCTCTCTCCTTGTCTCTTGGGTATGCATAGGAGGAAGAAGACTCTCTCACGTGGGAAGAAGAAGGAAGACACAGTTAGGGCAGTAGCTATGACGTGGGTGCAGGAAGACGCAGGAAGGTGCAGTGGCATTGTTTTGGGTGCTAGAGCACTGCGTTGACTAGCGTATAGGCTCCCTTGACTGCAGATTTGTGTGAGGAGTCTCTCTCTTGCTAGCCGCAGTTTAGATCAGCCTTGTTGACCTCTGTTTGACCACTGTTTTGGGACAGCGTTGACTAGTTAGGGCTAACTGCGGGCATTGATATATTGATTGTTGTTTTGACCATGTTTTGAGGACTGTTTTGGGTTGCTATTTATTGTTGTAGGAGGTCGAGTTCTCCTAGGTTGTCTTGAGGACATTTGGAGCTTATTGATCAGCCTTGTCATTATTGTTCAAGGGTTTCATTACTGCTGTTGTAAATCACAAATTTGTGATATTGTACTATCTCTCTCTCTGCTGAATTATTGACAAATATAGAAGAATTGATCAAAGGGTTTCCCAGCATTGGGGTTTGTCCCTGGCTGGTGCCACATCTTGTGTCTGTTGTCTTGGCTTGTCTTTTGTTGTTTTCATTTATGTTCTATCAACATTTTACTATCATGTTAATGTGATTGCTATACTGGAAATTGACATTAGGCTAATAAGAAGATTTGAAGTAAATTGCTCTTAAGCATAGAACATACCATAATTTAAAACAATCACATACCCTCACGTGGGACAAACTCAATTAGAAACATTGCAATCCCCTAAATCTTGAAATCCTGAAAACCATTAAGTCTATTGGATTTCGAGTGATATCTAAAAATCTAGTTTCTCAATATGAAATCCAATGAGGTTGAAACCACACTCAAACATCGAGAGTCATTTCATGTTAATGTTAAAAAAATTAGTAGAAAGATGAAAATGAAAGATGAATGATTGCCAACATTGCTAGGGTTGAGAATCTTAACCACCTGTGAAAGCACTAGGGAGGGAGTGATTTGTTTTTAGCAGGAGTGCGCTCCCAAATGAGATCGAATCAGGAGCACAGAATGGCAGTCACTCACCCAGTGCTTCCGAGTGGAGTGCGCTCCGAGAGCGGATTCGAGTTGGGGGGGGGGGTCACTCCCCGCAGCCTTGGTCACTACATAACCCTTGTCTTACAAGGCTGAAACATAAATTAGATTCTTCATCAATCCTAGAACGTACAACACACCCTTCACAAATAGAAGCTTTTCGGACTCCCTCTAAAACTTGACAGTGTTGGAAAATGTAACTAGTTTCAATCTTCATAATTGTCATTGTACTCATGTCATTATGTGTATCTTATGTATCAAGTAAAAAAAAGAAAGAAAAACTAGTATTTTCAAGCATGGGTTTCATGCTTCTTTTGATTGGTCATCTAGGTTAAGCATGTTCTTCATGCTTCTAGGGTTTGTCATGTCATAAGAATAATTGTCATGAGTCAAGAGAGTCAATATCAATTGTATAAGACCCATTTTAGCACGTTGTAACATGAAAAATAATTTATTTTTGTGTTTAGAAGGTCAAAAAGCACAAGTTTGCCCTGCTAGTGACAAGTCGGCCTAGAAAAGGGCTATTCGACCTCATGAGAAGGCTATATAAAGAAGCAAGTTTGATTCATCTTGGACACACTTCTGTAGTTCGATCTCAAGCAAAAGGAGGAAGTACAAGAAAAGCGGAGGTCAAAGAAGCAAGAAAAAGTCAAAGAAAAGAAGAAGATCTGAATTTTATTCTTGGATTCTCTCACACGTGCAAAGCTAGGGTTTCTACAAATTTTGGTAGACAGAAAATCGCAAGTGCGAAAGTTAGACTTGAGTTAGAAGAGCGAAAATCTGATTAGACCAAAATTTTGGAAGGTTGACTATTGTTGACTTTGTGAATTCCTTGAAGAGTTGACTCGTACAAGAAAACTAGGGTTTTTGCAGTTGTAGCAGGACCGAAGATTGCAGGTCAAATTGCAGATTGAGGTAACAGGACTAAAAAGCTTGACTAAAGTGGAA
The DNA here is from genome assembly GCA_031772625.1 of Pinus tabuliformis. NCBI lineage: Eukaryota > Viridiplantae > Streptophyta > Pinopsida > Pinales > Pinaceae > Pinus > Pinus tabuliformis. The sequence continues at coordinate 593,618,027 of CM062813.1, forward strand.
TCTTTGAAGTTTGACTTTTGTTGACCTTAGATATCATTTTTGGGATTCAACTGCGTTAAGTAAGTCATTCAAACGTATGACCATTTCCATGAGAGGTAGTCGTAACTGACTAATTTCTCATGATTTTTGAATAGTTCACTTAGCACTCATTGCATCGGGTGATGCTCACAGGGGTGAAGAAGTGGGATTGAAACTAGTGAAATGTGGAGAACGAATCACATAGCATCAATCATCACTTCCGGGGCTTGCACCCGGTAACCAGGACTTCCCAGGAGGTCACCCATCCCAGAACTCCTCTGGCTCAAGCGCGCTTAACTGTGGAGTTTTTTCCACAATCAAGCCCACTTAGCTTGCTACCCCATTTGCAAAACCTTAGCAAGTATTGTGCCTCATGAACCATTCAAGTAGAGATCCCTTGACTCTTTTTGAATTTAAGTATGGGGGATTTACGCAGTGCATTATATTAGATATCATTTTTGGGATTCAACTGCATTAAGTAAGTCATTCAAACGTATGACCATTTCCATGAGAGGTAGTCGTAACTGACTAATTTCTCATGATTTTTGAATAGTTCACTTAGCACTCATTGCATCGGGTGATGCTCACAGGGGTGAACAAATTTTGTTGACCTTATCGACTTAAGCTTGATTGAGAAGCATTTGTTGAAGGGTTGACTTGGTGCTTGGAGGTGGTCTTCTCTTTGGTCTTAGGGCCTTGGAATTCTCATTTGATCGGATTCTATAAGAAAAGAAGAGATTCTTTTGGGTTTTCCCCTTGGAGGGTTTTTGCCTTGGCTTGGAGCCTATATTTTGTGTCCTTTGTCTTTTATGATCTTTAAGTTATATGCAATTGATAATTATTTGATGAAGATAATTTAATAAGGATTACGAAAAAGCTAACTAAAGTTCACAAATAATTATTAAGCATAAGGAGAATTGTTTAATTAGTTGCCCTACTAGATTCTCCAAGAGACGGTTCCATTGTCTACTAGCTTGTACTTAGCATTATCACCAAGCTCAATGTGGAAGTCCAAATTGTGCTCCTTTAGACTGGTGAAGTTGACTCGCACTTCAGTCATGTGACAAGAAGTGCCACTGTCAACGTACCAAATGCTAGTGGCCATTGAACTAGAGAGACACGCAATGAGTGAAAACTCGTCCTCAAATTTGGCTGCAAACTTGTCCATCTTAGTTGTAGCAGCAACTCACTGCTTTAGTTTGCCCCTTTTCTTGTTAGGGCATTGGCCGACAAAATTCCCTGGTCAGTGGCACACAAAGCATTTCACTTTGCTAGCATCAAACTTCTTTTTATTTCCCTTCAGGGTAGCTCCTTTAGTGGAGCCTTTCTTGGCCTTTCCCTTTCCCTTAGAGGTAAGGGCCAAGTTTTCATCCCACAACTTTTCCCAAGTGGGAAGATGCTCTCGTCCCACAATGCATTTTACAAATACTTCCTACTACTTTGTAAACCCATTCAAGGATATATGCACCAGTTCAAAATCAAGGACTATCTCCTCTACAGTTACCATCACATCACGCATTTGCGTGAGCCTAGTAAGATAGGAAGTCACGTTCTCTCCCTTGGACATCTTCGTGTTGTGGAGCTTGTCCCTAAGCACCATCTTCCGATTTTGGTTGTCACTTTGGTACAGTTTAGTGAGTGCATCCCACATCTCTTTGGCAGTCTTTTTCTTAGACAAAAGGGGAATCAGGTGATCTTTCACCCCATCCAAGATGATCCTTGGTGCCCTTGCTTCTTTCACCTCATGGAGATCTAGGGCAATAAGATCTAATGTTGTCACAACCATCATGGAGTTAACAAATTTCCACAACTTCTTCTCCTTGAGAATTGTTGTGATTCAAACTTTCCACTGAAGATAGTTTGAGGCTCCTTCTAATCTGTCTTCATATCTAACACTGGTTTCCATGGTAGATCAAACCCTTGAATAATCGTTTGTTGTGCCCTTGCTTCTTTCACCTCATGGAGATCTGGGGCAATAAGATCTAATGTTGTCACAACCATCATGGAGTTAACAAATTTCCACAACTTCTTCTCCTTGAGAATTGTTGTGATTCAAACTTTCCACTGAAGATAGTTTGAGGCTCCTTCTAATATGTCTTCATATCTAACACTGGTTTCCATGGTAGATCAAACCCTTGAATAATTGTTTGTTGAAAACTTTAGAAGGACAATGAACCCCTTTGAGCTTGATCTTGTGCGACGCTTGAATTTCTTTCAGAGGCTTAGCTTTGATACCGTGTTAAATTCTCTACGCCCAACAATTAGATTAATGTGCCAATAAATTTTTATCCCCACACTTTTATTTTTACTAAAATCCCAAAAAATTTAAATCTGAAATCTACGGACAATTTATACAACTAAGTTTCTAACAATTTATGCACACTAGAGACAGAAATTCAAGCACTCAATTCTTACACAACTATTTACCCTGGAAAACCCTAGTATGGGGAAAATCCAGCAAAGAGGAATTTTATTAGGTTTAAGGAAAATATTATAACAGCAGTACCAAAGATATTACAGCCAATCAACAACCTCAAAAATCAGTCCTTCCCTTCTACTTGGTACGGCCTAAACCACAACCTCTTTCCACAACAATGTATGGCCCCTTTCCACAGCCCGGGACTCAGTCTCTTCAACAAAAAACTCATCCTCTTTTCCCGTTCACTCATCCTAGGGTACGGCCCCTCTCCTCAACTGCTTGACAAAGTGATTTAAAAAATTATGTGTCCTTCATTCACTCATTTCAGCAGTTTATGGTTTTTCTAAGGCCAAATACCATGGGTAATACCACGGATCTTTACCATGGGTCATCAAAATACCATGGGTCTTTACCATGGGTCATCATTTAGCCTAAGTTTACATTAATTATTTAAATCAATGTACTTTAAATTTGCATGCCTAGACACAAGGCCTATGCAGAGACACCTGTCTGAGCTACAATTTTAACACCTTGAGCGAGGATGCTCAATTCAAAGGAGGAGCAAACATTAGCCCAAAACTTTCCATTGCTATGAATAATGTGCCATACATATATAATAGCATTAACAGGTGCTCTCATAACTATGGGGTGATTAACATACATGGCATTAGTGTATATTGTATACATACAAGTAATGTGCATTTATGTCATGTAAATTGGTGAACCAATGCATTTTGAACAAAAGCGTCAAAGTGCGTCACCTCATAAGTATAGGAATCCTGCTAAAAATTCAATTGTATGATCACCACCAACATCAGACATGTAATACATATGAACATGGTGTTCATGACATTTCCAGTATTCACTTTGTCTTCATGAATATAAGTGAGATATGAATGCCAGGTGTGCACACACGTTCCAACTACCTCTGGTTTTCCAACTACCTCTGCTTTTGATGTCTAAACCAACGTTGCAGGAACCGTCTCGCCCACATCCCGGTTCAGGAGGCAGATTCCTATCCCAGACAGATCTGCCAATGATCTTCAAGTAGAACCGTAGTTTGGCCCTGTTGACCACTACGTGTCAATGACCCATACCAGTACACCCCCTTTTTTCGCAAAAGGGATAGTGCCTGATCGATGTGTTCCTGCCATCCAGCTATCATCATCAACTTGAGGATCATCTTAGAATGTAAACTTAGTCTGCATGTGTATAATGTAAATAATCTCAGCAGATCCGTGTCGTGTATGTAATCACCTAGGTAAACCTACTTTTCTGGTGACGATCTACATTCCGAAAGGTTTTTTGTCTCACCGATCCATTCTCGGATGGTCAGCAGAGTTTTCCTTCAGCCTTACCCTAAAGCCGGATTGGATTTTGTCACTGGGATCTTAGGGGAGTCCTAGTGTTCTAAATCGAGTCTATGTAAAAGTGATTTAGGGATAATCACAACTATTTGGTTAGATTATTTTATTACAAATTGTTTGATCTGTTAGATTATATTTGTGTCGCAAAATTAGGTAGTCTGTGAAGGTATTTTGCAAATGGGTTTTCCCCCTTGAGATGTAAAAAAAGTGAAAATCATGATGTAAAGTGTCTTAAGGGTTAGAAAAATAATTTATCCCCTCATAGGTTAATTAATTAAATTTTCTGGCCAAAATTAATTAAAATCCTAAGCCAGAAATTTAATTAATTATAGGTCCTAGGTAAATTTAAATTTTCCAAAAACAGATTTCGTGAGTCCTTTAAAAATTAAATTTGAAGAGGTCCAGGGACTAAAGTTAATTGATTATTTTGCTAAATTTCAAGCCTTTGGTCCCTGGGGTTAAGTCAAATTCAAAATTTTGACGAAATTAATTCAAATTTTTAATTTTTGAATTAATTAAAATGCATTTAATTGAAAAATTCGAAATTTCCTCAATAATTAAAATCTTGACGGATGAGATTAAAAGAAATTTTGATCGTCATCAACGGTCGATATTACTTTGACAAAGATCACTCGAACTAGCCGTTGGAAGATTTATCTTTAAATAGGAGGTCAGTTGTCAGTTGAGATCATCCGATCTCTGGATCGTGTACCAAGCTCTCAAACTCTCTTGTATACTTTTTTGAAATAATGCAAAAGTCTTTGGGGTTTCAATGTGTTGTAGTCTGGACTTCATGAATTTATGGTAACATTGTTTTAATTTCTGCTTAATATTATGTGAAAACTATCAATCAATAGCTCAATTAGAATAATCTAAATACAGGTATCTTATTCAGTTTGTTAGATCTAGGGTAACATTTTTAATTTTGATTGAAGTAGCAGGTATCTCTATCTCTTCATAATTTTATTGTTGTTCTATTTCTCTACTTGATTTGATGGTTGATCTAGTGTTTGCGGAAGTTCTCTCAGGTTCTCATTGAGTGTTTGGGGATAATTCTCAGTTAGACTAGCCAACTCTCAACACATATTTTCTGAAGAGCCTACTTCATATAAGCCTCAGGATTTATCTAACGATAATCTTTTTTTCCTGCATGGTGTTTTTGAGCTAGTACCTCTCTAAAATTTCAAAATCTTTTAAATACTGTGGAAATTTTGATAGATCTGGCTATTAAGAGCCTTAGATTATCAAATCTGGGAGCGGAGTTGGACTCATACTCCTCAGACCTGATAGATCTGTAAATTATTTGTATAGATCTGTTATTTACTTGTGTAGATCTGAAATTTTGTAACATAATTTTGAATTTTAACATCTTGGGCTTTTTGGGATTTTCTCTATTTTGTGCATATCGGGTATTGGGTTTTTCTCTTTTCACTTGTGCAGACATAGATCTAAAAAATTAGCCAAGAAAATCTTCAAATCTGAGCTAGATCTAGACCCTGGAGGGCAAGATTTGGGTTCAAATCTTGTTTACAGGAATAGATCTAAGAAATCAGCTTAGTAAATCTTCAGATCTGAGCCTGATCTGGACCCTGGAGGGCAAGATCTGGGCTCAAAAATTGTTTGCGGGAATACATCTGAGAAATCAGCCAAGTAAATCTTCAGATCTAAGATTTTTCAAGCAGATCTAGGGGTTTTGAGACAGATCTAGGCCCTGGAGGGCAATATCTTATCCCAAATCTTTTTACAAGGCCAGCCATTAAAGATTTTGCAATAAATCTGAAGATTTAAAACAAAATAAATTTTTTCAGAACAAGGGTTTCAAGTTTTGGGGCTCCTAAGCCCAGATCTGCCTTCTCCTAGCCCAACGCTAGTTCTATTGGGCCTAGTGCTAGTTCTCATTGGCCCTAAATTCCCTTGCTCCATTTCTGATCTGAATATTTGATTTCTGAAGCTAATCATTGGTGGGTTTTTGCAGAAAATTTGGTAAAAATTTGTGTTTCAGATATTGAAATTTTTTGGCAACTTGGGCAAGTGATCTTCAAAGCCTAGGGCCTAAGGGTTTGATCTTTAAACCATCTTTTTCCTCACTGTTTGCTACAATAGTCATATACCTTTCTAATAGTGGTGAAAAACACATCTAAGTGGTTTGAAATTAACTAAAAAATTCCTAAATACATTAATAAGTCATTTATGTTTATATGTATCAAGAATTTGGCCTGGATCTACATTTTGCGTCACTGTTATCTCTGAATAATTCTGTTTCTGAAGTCTGAAATATAACAGTGGAAAAATTTCATGTGGATTAGCCTAAAATCAGTTCCTAAGTTGTCTAATACATTAAGGAATTAATTTCTTGAGTTGGGCATTCATCATTAAGCTTATTTCATGTTTTAATTGTTGGCTATAATAAGTATATCAGATCTAATATAATTCCGAAAATCACATCACAACAGGCTGAAAAATTTTGATAATTCATGTGGGCAAGTTTGGAAAATTTTCGGTAAATTTTTCCAAACTACAGATATCACTGATAGCTCACTGTTATCATTGTCATATTGCTACTGTCATAAAGTTTTTCTTACTGCTGTCCTCAAAATTAATTTCTCAAAATTAAGTACTCTGTCATGGAATTGTGATAAAATGCATATCCTTTGTTTCATAAACTGAGTATTTTTTTGAGCATCTGTTGACATTGATATTGAATTGCAAATTTGTTTTTTTTTCTCTTTGAGCTAAATTATATCAAGAAGATTTGAAATACGTTGGTGTTTTAACTATAGTATCTTCAAGAGTTTATTTTCTAAGTCTTCCATCTAAAAAAAGGCAAGCATTTCATTTGGGTAAATTGAGGGCTTTTGCGGCATAAGTGTTTTCCCATTCTCGAGCCTAACTTCATCTCATCTTCCGGTGCATTTGCATATAAGTTAACTTTGCATAGATAAAATTTACTTCCAAGCATAAGCTTGGTCAATAGACAGATAGATCTCCATCCGTCTTTTCTTGAGAAGCCTGTTTTAGCAGTACTTAAACGGTGACTTTGCAGTGGTCAGAGCCACAGTTCTCTGCAGCGCCGGAGGCACCGGGTATGTTAGAATTTCAAAAGAGGTATCGTTAATCACCTTAGTGTGCTTCTCCTGATCTAAACGGTGACTTTGCAGTGGTCAGAGCCACAGTTCTCTGCAGCGCCGGAGGCACCGGGTACGTTAGAATTTCAAGAGAGGTATCGTTAATCACCTTAGTGTGCTTCTCCTGATCTTCTCTCTACCAATTACTACGAAATCAGGCTCAACACAGAAAAGATTGAAGGGTTCACATTTAAATAGGCATTTAACTAAAGTTAATCAAGATTTTTGCATCTCACATTAGTTTTAGGATCTGCATTTCATATAAAATAGTCATTCATCTAAGCAGCAGTTGCTAATCGATTACTTGGTCTTAATTTCCCTAGCAAGATCATTGACTCCATAAGGCACTGGTATCAATCATTTAAAATCTAATCAAATCCTATAAGTCTTGCTAAATCTTAATCAAGTACTTGATCGCTTCACTATGTCTCCCTAACTGGTTGGTTCCCAACTAGTTCTTCATTCCACTTTTCCACAGGGTCTACCCCCCTTAGCTTGTTGTAGGGAGACAACTTAAACGGAGAGATTGGGGATCAGGGTGATAGCCCCCGATCTGAGCCGTTGTCGCGATGCATAGACATTTTGTGCGCCAACAAGCCCTTTTTCACGGTCCCTGGGATTTTGGAACCATGATGGTTCTGAACTGTGGTTCCGCAAACCCAAATCACGGTTCCAACATGGTTCTACAAGCCTGCACCATGATTCCAATGCAATTTTGTGATCTCAAACCACAGTTCCAAAAACCGTTCACATGGTTCCGCAGGGTTTTTTTTGGAATTTTCAAACTGTTATGTGAGGAACTATGTTTCCCGAACACTCCCAAGGTGCCCCCTGATGCTCTCTAGACACTTCCTAGATGCTCCTTAATGGTAATGTTAAATTCTTAAAGTAAAAGCATGAAAATTCATCTTTTTACTTCAATTTTTAACATTACCATGAAATGACTTGGGATGTTTAAAAGTGGTTCCAACCTCATCAGACTTCATGTGGAGAAAATAGAATTTCATATCCCATTAAAAATTCAGCAAACTTAACAGTTTTTACAATTTCAAGATCAATGAGATTGTGCCATTTCATTAGATTATATCATGTATGAGGGTATGCGATTGGCGTTTAATCAAGAGCACCAAGCCCTGTATGTACCCCAATGTTGGTGGTGTTGATTGTTGAACTCCTTTGTCATGGCCTCAGCGAAAATGTACCCTTTACTCAAGTCAAAATCATTGATCAGGCATGTTAAGCTTTCTCTACCATATTATAAGGCTTGGATTAGGCCGTTTGATCGAAATTGGGCAATCTTGACTAATATCCCTCGAAAATTGAAGTAGAGGCAAAGGCTAGACAAGAGGAGAGGAATCTAGATTCTAGATGGATGAAGCATTTAGATGGTTGATGCTCGAATAATTAATCATTGATGTACAATGGATGCCATATCTATCCTGATTTGTGTACAAATATGCATGTTTTCATATCTTCTACAACTAAAATGGTATATATATATAGCATTTGACAATGCTTCCAACGCTTCGCTTCCAAAGAATGTCCCCACTCAGTGCAACATTGATCTAAAACATGCAACCTAGGTGCAGAAATGACATTCAACAGATGTTGAGGATGATTCCAAGGCATTGGTTGGCAATACAAAGGCCTAATGGATGAGCAAATGGCAATGAAGCATGACTTCTTGCAGATCTTGGAGAAATTTGAACATGTGCTAGGTCCTGCATTTTGCCTTATATGTATATATGTGGACTTGACCCAAGCTTCTGTTTTCTTTTTCAGTTTTAGAGTTGTTGGTTTTATTTTGTAGTCTATAGAGATACAGGCTAAGCCCAAGTTATGCATCTTTCTGTAAGTACAGGATATATTGTTTGGCAGGTTCATTGGTAGATAGAACACATAGACGGAATACTCAGGCTTATGATCTATAAACAAATCTTCTTTTTCTTTGGAAAACAAATACCAAGATTTCAAGTTCCACAAAAGCGTAAGTGTACTGTAATATCTATTCACTACTATAAAGCAAAGCTCTATACTGGCAAACATTTATTGAATATTTTGCAAGTCTAGACTAGTAGGATTTAGACCAAAAAAGACAGGTATGGCAGCGCATCCACTAATAACCTGTTATACACACTATAACAGACCTAACAAAATCATACACTGATATTGGATGATGATCCCAAAAAGCAGCTGCAACTAAGCATTCCATAAGACATTTGTATTGATTATTATTTCATGTAAAAGTAAGATGGAATACCATGAGATTCACTTTAATGTAGATCCTATAACGATAACAATGAAGGAATAAGAAACTGATTAAACAACTAAAGCAAAAGCTTTAACATCTCACAAGTCATAGTAAATTGACAATTCTTGAAGTTTCAAAAACCACAGCTTCACACTGTAGAAAAAGGATGTAATACCTTTCTAAGCATCCCAAACAAAAATGCATGGCCTGTTTGTTCAACCCATCCATCTCCATCTTTTGCTGGATGGTAATCTTGGCAATCCTGTTTATATAGAAAAGTCATTCTCCAAAAACAGTTGTAGAGATCAAAATTCAATGTTCCAATTTTGTTTAACAAATATCTATCTATCTTGATGGCATGTGTCCAGATCTTGTCATGGGCATATCTTTGGAGAAACAACAATTGTAAAGGCATAAAATAAATGTATGTGCAAAGGAGTTCATAAGATTAAACAATTTGAAAAAAGAATATCGAAATGAAACGATTCAGATATAAATAGTCAGAGAGCAAACCTGGCACCACCTAGCTCGTGCTTTTGTCCTGTCAGTATGTATCCAAATATGTGAACCATTGCATTTTTTGCAAGCTATTCTTCTTGAATTTGCTTGAAGACCATCCCTCTCATCCTCAGCATTAGGACGCCCATATCTGTGCCTGCCACTCTGCAACATACATTTGGTCACCCATGTCATAAAGAGAATTATTCATCTACCATCATCAATCATGCGGAAAAGAAAGGAGACTCCCAGTGACCAGTAAGCTTACGAACTGGACATGTCAAACCATAGTGAGAGGGTGACTGCAAGATTTCATGAGGAAACTAAGGAGTAATCAGGCAAGAAGGCAAGAGGGCCATTTAGAAAGCATCAAAAGAACAGGGACATCACAAGAAAATGAAATAAGATGCTGTCTAATGATATTTGGCAGTAAGCCCCTGGTAGATTAAGTAGGCTACAGAAGCTAGAATTATGTATTAAACTTAAAATTTTCAAGAAGAAAGAATCAATTAAGAACAAAAGCGAATCAATTTAAAGATTGCTTTCAATTATGGTTTTCGATGAAGACAACTTTACAGCATGCAAATTTATTACAGTGATATGAAAACAGCACCAAAAATATGGTATGCAATAAACTTTCAAATGTGATTTTAAAAAGTAAACAAGGGATGAGATTTCAGCAATTTTCAATGCTTGAAAATGCACAAAACAGCTAGCAAAACCAATACATCAGCCCTAAAATTGTGGCTGAAAAATACATCCAAATGATATTTTCCTTTGATATGCAAGCCCTAACTCTAGGACAATGATATATAGGTAAATTTAGCTATTGAGTGCAGATTTTGCCAAACCCTAACTCTAATTTACCATGCAAAAGAGAAAAAAAGAAAAAGAAAAAAAAAAATTGAAGGATTGGCAAACAAAGGCTAGTGCCTTATCCATCTTGGATATATGGAGTCATGAAGGGCGAGGTCAAAGGTGAAGGACATTGATCAACACAAGCTAGCAAGAGTATACTCTAAATCAGGCCCTAGATATTTTCAATTTTGATGGAGATTTAAGGTCAAGGAATGCAACTCTAGTTTCCTTGATGGATAACATGTGACAAATTTTATAGATGAGATTTTAGATCCATAAAAATAATCAAAATAGCATGAAAACTTCATTGAAACATTAATTCTACAACTTTACAAAATGGAAGAAGATACTCATAATAAACTTGCACAATTCATTATAGCAGCACTATATCAATCCAAGAAAACAATTCTAAGCCAAGTTTATCCTCCCCAAAACAAGTCACTACCATTTAATGATCCATTTCATCCAAGAAGAAAAAGCTACCAGTGCACACTGTTACCCACCACTTTGTAGGTGATATCCCCAGGGGAAATTTTTCTCCATGATGAGCCTTAGTCGGCAACCCCTTCATCCATCCTACTAGCTCGTTGTGCCATTTCTCTACCACCTGAGCCAACAATGTGGTCCCTCATCCACCTGTATTCATCGCATGTTTGAAAGTTGGCCTCCTGAATCTAAAGGTGTGTCTTGTCATTTGGTAATTGAGTATTGGGTTTACTTATCATGGATACTTTTGGGTATGGATTGATGGGGGGATTTGGCGGAAAGAGTGGGCTTAGTTTGTGCTCTTGTCCCCTTGATCTCTTTTGGTTGCTACCCTTGGATCTTAGTCCCGTGGGATCTCCTTTATTGACCATTTGGTTCTAGGGTGGTACTACTTGGGAAACCCCGACTTTGGGTGTGTGGTCCCGCTCCTTTACCCGCACATATTACTCCCTTTCCACTCACTATACCCCCATTCATCTTTTCTCCCATCCTGGGTCCACATAGGGCTAGCCTCCCTATCCCCTTGCCCCCACCTTGGGTCAGGCCTAGAATGATGCTCCGGAGGTTGAAGCAATTAAAAGAAAAAGTGAAAAGCATAATTGGCCACATTTAACAAATAATTGTACCACAAATGCAAAATATGGTCGGGACAAAATAATTAGCACGTGGGTAAAATCCATTTCATGAGCTCTACCCCAATCCATGGGCATCGCCCTGGTTCCATAGGCCCTAGATGAGCCTCCTCTATCATTCAGTAACCCATGATTGTCCCAACCTCTGGAGGGCAATGAACCGCCCTACCTAAAAGGGGATAATCACTGATATATCTTACACATCATGCTCTTGTCCTTTGAGCTCCAAGCAATTAATTAAAGAAAATTCATAAAAGGAAAAAGGTATATAAAGAAGGGTGGAAAAATCAAGGTCGAGGCACCTCATGTACCATGATTGCTCCCTCCTATACATTACATACACAGGTGTGGGCTTCCCCTTATCTAGCTACCCATATGCCCCACTATGTGGCCCAGGACTGCCCTCATTCCCTATTCCATCTCACTTATTTGTCACTTGCCACCCCCATTAGAGGGATGTACCTTGGACATACCATCCCCTATAAGGTCTGAAACCACCTAATAAGCTACTTGGCTAACCCCCTTTGGAGCCTAGAGACACTAGCACATGCCAAAGCCCACTACGGAAGGGTATACCATTACGAACTGCCCTAGTTGTTATCCATGATTTGTAAGCTCTTTTACCTGATTATTTTAATGACTTGTTGTATTGGAAGCCTAGGGGATGCATGGGATCTTATGCAGGATTACAGGTGGTTTCCATTTGGGTTGGTCTCCCTATATGAGATCCTAACCCCAGAGGTCTACATTGGCACATGTAGGGTGTGCATAAAGAGCCATTGGCCTCCACAGTGGAAGACAGCACTCCTCAGATCTTCATGGAAGCTCAAAGATTACTAGCGATCCAATTTTGGGATGATGATGATATGCTTGGTACATTATGCCCAGCAGGCCCCCATAGGAGCCCCACACTCTTGACAGGTGTCCCAGGACTTCTACGATGTCATGGCAGCATTCATTCCACCACTTGGACCCTTTTAGAGGATCTCTGATTCATATGGAGACCCATGGGGTCATCTATTTGCCCTCATACCCACTGGGAGCACCACAGGTCTATTACTTGGAGAACAATGGGCCACCCCCTTATCCATCATATTCCGAGGAATTTATTCCACAATATGGAACTTCAAGATATTATTGAGCCTTTGAAGGGCCTTACAACATGGAAATTTTATTATTTGGCCCCTTGTGAGGCTTATTTTTACACTTGTTAGCTAGTTTGGTGAGCTTTATTTGCACATTATTTTATCATTAGGGGCTAATGTAGGCCCATAAGCTAATTTGAATCCCTTAGCAGGCTATGTATTGATGTTAGATACATTCATTTGTATCATCACTTGACTTGGGATCTCTCTAATATAGAGAACTTTGCATTTTTTCCTTGGTGGATATTTTTTGGAGATGGATGAATTTTGACGTATGGATTTGGGCTATTTATCTTGTCTTGGAGCTTTGTCTTGTGAATGAAATGTTGGTTGGATATACTCTATAACATTGTAAGCAAATTTTTATGTTATTATTCTTGTTGCTGCATACTGCTAAAATTAAGGCTAGTTGTTGCATAATCTAAATGTGGAATTGAGAATGTTTTAGCTAATTTAATGTATGGGCCAATGTCATATGAATGAAATGTCCTAGAGATTATTTGTCTCAATAAGCTTGCATCGTTTGCTTTGAAATATAAATGCTTGAAGGTCACTTTTCTTTTCTTTCTCTCAACATCAGATGAAGTGGACTTTTTGGGCCTCCTTGATCAAGAAACCAAGTTTTTACTCATCACCATCCTTGACTCCATATCCCCAAGTGAATTAGGCACTAGTCCCTTGAAAGGGTGATCATTTTAACCCTCTTTTTACCATTTTCCCCTTTTTCCCCAAGTCTAGCCCCATTAGGTCACCTAGGGCATCAATTTCTCTAGAATTGACCCAAGGAAAAACTTTGATCTCCTATAGGCTACTGCCTTGTAAAGAGCAAAGAGACTTAGCTGTGGTGATAGTGGTTAAGCCTCCACTATTGCCCTTAACCTAGCAGTTGCCTTCTTAGGAACCCCTTTAGGTCCCCTGCTAGTTTGAGTGGTAACACACACTCTTTCACAAGAGGGAATAAGAGTGTGTGACAATGATCCAAGATAATTTGACTTCTCTTTGTTTATATGAGGGCAACCAATTCAAACTTGTCATAGTTTAGACTCAAAATCCTAAGAACATAACTTCAAGAGTCCTCCAAGCATGATGGCATCCAATAAAAAAGAAGATCTTCCTCAAGTGAGTTGCTAAAGATGGGTTAAGCGTGCTCCTCACTCTAAGTCATCTCCCCAACATCAAAGGTGCATCTCCATGAGACATCTCTCCTCAACCATATGTCATCATCCAAAAGCCTCATGTCATCACTCTAGGTTGTACAAAGGTAACGTACTAGCCCTAGAGCATGATGCCACCATCAAGGAGAAGAGTACATCCCTCCAATGGGATCATAGCTTATCCTCATCATCAACGAGGTAGAAGAAAAACGTAACGTCCATCAAGTAGGTGCAAGGCCAAGCTGGGGGCATATTGGGCTCACTTGGGTGCATCATCAATCATGGAAACACCCTGGCTTCTTTGCACAACATTTAAGCTTTCAGAGAGAGAGAAGGTGACAAACATTTGTGTTGGATCCGTCCCAAGTGTTGAAAAATCAATAGGGATACCAAGGAGGTGATTTCTCTTAGGCTTGATAACTTCTTGTGATGTTCTTTTACTTTTCTTGATTATTAGCTTCTTTTCTTATTATTATGTTACTTTTATCATCAAACAGCTACCAAAACATGAAGATCAATAGTACACAAGGACATAAGATGTAGGCTGCAGGTCAGGGCCAAAACCTCTTCTCTTCAAAGGAAAACCCACAAATCTCTTATCTTCTTATCGATTCTTCAAATGATGAATTCCAAGACCTCTAGACCAAGACCAAGTCAGACCTTGGCGATGCGCTTCTTCTATCCAAGTCAAACCAAGTCAAATCTCTTACAGTAACACAACGTCGAGCCCCAACTACAAATTTTCAGCGCTCACTGCACATCTAAAACTTTTGACCCCCAGCAACCAACGGTTGCTTCGCACGTGTGGGAGAATTAGGGCTTCTTAGAGCTTCTTCCTTCCTTCGCTTAGCCTGCTTCTTCTATGCCTTATGAGAGATCAAATTGTCCAATCTTCTTCCAACTTCGACCCTTTCCTTGCTTCTTGAGAATTTTGGTCTTGATGTTGCAGAAACCCTAGCTTACCTTCGCACTTGTGAGAGAGAGACAGAGAGAACGAAACCCAAAAACTTTGACTTCCTTCTTCCTTCTTCCTTCTTGTTTGCTTGCCTTCTTCTTCTTCTTCTTCGCTTGAATGATGAGTGAATGAGTGAGTGTATCCAAGGAGGCTGAATGCTCTCTTATATATAGGCTTCCAAGGAAGACAACATGCCCTAATTAGGTCGATTTCTTTTTTGCCAGGCCGACTTGGTCTTGGAGTGGTATTTTTGACACTTTGACTCAAAAGTAATTCTTTTGACATATTACAAAATGCCCAATGGGGTCTTTTATATATGGCATAGACTTGTTGAGTTCTTGACTTAATAACAAAAACCTAGGAGCACTCAATGGGTGCTTTGATCTAAAATAAAATGACCTAGAGCATGAAACCAATGCCACAAAAATAATAATAATAATATTCTTTTTCATTTTTACAATATACAAGAATCAAGAGTACATATGAAGATGAGTGCATATGAAGATCAAACCTAGTTACACTTTTCATCACTCCCTCTTAACTAGGGAGGTATTCATAATGGTACATGGACATTCTTATAAGGAAGAGATCTCATAAGAAGAGTTGAACTAGTAAGCCGTTTCATAAGCTATTATTTCAGCTTATCTCATTGCATCTCATCATATCAGCCAACATTGTCATATAGCAAGGCCTTGACTAATACTCAAAGCAATTGATTCTTGCTTTCTACTCATCCATGAGATCAGAGAGGATCCCAAGCTAAAACATCCTCTGGTAGTGCTTCTTCCATTTGTCTCACTACTTCCCCAATTAGAATCTGTATATCGTATCAATTTGATATCATTCTTTCTATCATACTTTAGGCAGTAATGTATTGTTCCTCGCAAATATCTCAATATATGCTTGCTTGCTATCCAGTAGTCATGTTTCGGCTCCATCCAATTTCTTCCTTTTATCTTTTGGAATGTGAATGTAGACAAGGCAACCAAATATTCGAAGATGATCTACATATGATATCTTCCCAGTAAACGCTTCTTCAGGAGTCATGTTGTCAAGTGTCCTATGAGGACTTTGATTTTGAATATAGACAGTTGTTTTGGATGCCTCCCCCCATAGAAATTGAGGTTTCTTGATCATATAACATATCTCTAACACTTTCTTCAATTGTATGATTCTTTCATTTTGCTCTAGATTATATGGGACTATCAACTCCCTCTTAATTCCAACCTCCTTACAAAAAGTTATAATTTCCTTTGATGTGTATTCTCCTACATTATCGGAACTTAGTACCTTGATCTTTCTTTCTATAAGAATCTCTACTTCTGCTTTGAATTCTTGAACATTTTCAAATACTTCATCCTTGGACTTAGGTAAATAAATACAAGTCTTCCTTAAGTGGTCATCAATGAAAGTCACATAGTATAGATGGCCTCCAAGAGATTTTGTAGACATAGGACCACAGACATTAAAGTGAATGAGATCCAGGATTTCTTTAAATCTTGAAGCATTGCTTCCAAATGGTTTCTTTACATTTTTCCCTAATGCACATCCCTTGAAAATTCCTTCATGATCCTCCTTTAGTTTAGGGATGCCATTCACCATTGTGTTTAGAGTTGGTAAGATTTTATAATGAAGGTGTCCAAACCTTCTATGCCAAAGCTCACATGGACTGACTTCAATGTGAACCAAGGCTTGAGATAGAGGTGTAAGTAATTTGTATAGTCTTCCTTCACGAATTCCAATAACTTTTGCATTGTTGATGCTAGAGCCCTTATCCCACACCATGACTTTTCCATCTATAAAAGTAATTATATCTTCTTTATCTTCTAAACATGAAATAGAAAGTAATTTTTTCTTCAAACCTGGAACAAATAGAATGTTGTTGATATGTATGTTTCCTCCATCTTCTAGCTCCAACGAAGTAGATCCAATTCCTCTTACTGTATAACTCTTTTTGTCTCCAAGTTTGACTAAGTAAGAAGATTTTCCTCTTGATAGAGTCTTTAGTTGTTTATGTTCACCTGTCATATGTCTAGATGCTCCACTGTCAATTACCCAAATATTTTCATCTTCAAAAGTACCTGTAAGTGCTGAGAATAATCCTTCGTCCTTTGTAGAGGAGGTCTTGATCATATAATTCTTGATTGATGATAGGAGATTCTTAAATGCTTTGATGCCTTGCTTGAGGTGTCTTGCCATCATAGAAAATTGCTTCAATGAGAACTTCAACGACTTCTTCAAGGATGTAGTGATCTTCATCATGCCCTTTGTCAACCTTAGCTCTGATACCATGTTGAGAAATCAATAGGGCTACTAAGGAGGTGATTTCTCTTAGACTTAATAACTACTTGTGATGTTCTTTCACTTTTCTTGATTATTAGCTTCTTATTTTCTTATTATTATGTTGTTTTTATCATCAAACAGCAACCAAACATGAAGATCAATAGTACACAAGGAGACAAGATGTAGGCTGCAAGCCAAGCCAAAACCTCTCCTCTTGAGAGGAAAATCCACAAACCTCTTCTCTTCTTATAGATTCTTCATATGATGAACTCCAAGACCTCTAGACCAAGACCAATACCCTTCTAAGACCAAGTCAAACCTTCTTGGTGATGTGTTTCTTCTATCCAAGTCAAACCAAGTCAAATCTCTTCTAGCAACACAACTTTGACCCCCAACTACAGATTTTCGACCCCCACTGCAGGTATGAAATTTTCGGCCCCCAACAACCAGCCACTGCTTCACACGTGTGGAAGAATTAGGGCTTCTTAGACTTTTTTCCTTCCTTCTGTTAGTCTGCTACTTCTCGAGAATTTCGGCCTTGATGCTGCAAAAACCCTAACTTAACTTTGCATGTGTGAGAGAAAAAGAGAGAGAACGAAACCCAAAAACTTCAACTTCCTTCCTCCCTTGCTTGCCTTCTTCTTCTTTCGAATGATGAGTTAATGAGTGAGTGTATCTAAGGAGGTCGAACGCTCTTATATATAGGCTTCCAAGGAGGACGACATGCACTAGTTAGGCTGACTTATTTTTTGCCAGGCCAACTTTGTCTTAGAGGGCTATTGTTGATACTTTGACTCAAAAATAATTCTTTTGACATATTACATATAGCCCAATGGGGTATTTTACATATGACATAGACTCATTGACTAATTGACTTAATAACAAAAACCTAAGAGCACTCAATGGGTGCTTTGATCTAAAGTAAAATGACCTTGAGCACGAAAACCATGCTACAAAAATAATAATAATTTTCTTTTTCATTTGTACAACATACAAGAATCAAGGGTACATATAAAGACCGAACCTAGTTACACTTTTCAACACCAAGGTCAAAGCTTTGCTCAAGGTGGTCAATGTCGTGGCTATAAGGTATAGAAGTGCCATAATGATGGGATGGATGTCCTCATCTAAGTGCTGGAGACGTATCATGCTAGAGAAGGTATCAGCCATCCCTCAAGGGACATCAAATGTACTTGGGAAGAAACATCTGAAACATACCCTCAAAATCAAGTGAAATCATCATCATAGGTAATATAACCATAAAGATATCATAGTGGACCATATCTAACGCAAAAGGCATAAATGTATTTCTAGTTGATGATTTATAAACAAGTAACCACATTTAGATATGGGAGGGTTATCCAAAGGCCCTATTAGGTGCTTCCAACTCTAAGGGGAGGAATAGTTCCTAGGCAACCCATCAATCAAAAGGTGCATGTGTGAAGTGGACATGGAAGTGGTTAACTTCATGGAAGATGCCACAACCTTGATACCAACTTTTGGAGTTCCAACATCTTGAGTGCAATGATATGAAGAGAGAGCCATCATGGGACATCAGTTACCCCTTTTCTCAACCTATTTTTCCCACCCCTTTGAAGCGCCTTTTTCTTCAATGACTTTCTTTTCCTTCTCATGCATAAACTGGCTTACAAGCTCATTTGATGGATTAAAATATCCCTTAAAGATGCAGCAATTTATTGCTCATCGGGGTTGGTACATTCAAAGTTACTTTTATTTAGATAAATAATGATATGCCAAGAAATAGGTGAGAGCTAATGGGGGGATAGAGCTCAGGTTACGATCTTATCCATGCACTATACATTTGTCCCGACCATCGTTTGCATTTTAACATTTTATTTCTTCTCTAGTCATATATGCTTTAAACTTTCTTTCAGTCGCATGCACCTCTTCAAGGAAAAAATTTCGAGCCCTTGATCATAGATGAGGATAAAGGAAGCCAATACTAGTAATAGATAGCAATCTACAAAAAGAATGGACATGGATATAAGGGATATGTGGAAAGTAGCAATTATGGTTTTCATGGGCACGTTATATCAATTTTTTCCTCCTATTTATGCCTCTCCTAGATAGTGTAAAGAAAGTCCTCAAGGAAGGTTAGATTGGACTAGGGGCAAGGAATAACCACCAAGGTGATGTGTGGGAACAAGGATACAATGAAGAGTAGTCAATCCAACTCAACCTGTGATCCATACTAGAATGCCCTTAACATAAAATGAAAGCACATGATTATAGAAATAGTTAAGGTACTTGATAATAGATGACACATCTTCATTTGAGAAGTAAGCTAGATGTTGAAAAGCATCGACTACAACATGGTTGTAGGGCTCTTGATAGATAGTTATCTTTAGATCATCATAGGGCTACTGGGTGGCAAGTTGAACAAGTCGGAGAAAAGTTTTCTCCTAGGGGTCACCCGCTTGGGTGGGTAACATCTAGCTCCAACTTTAGGAAGTGCTCACCATAGAGCACATGATCCATGTGTTCAAACATAGAGTGCACAAGAATCCCAACAATCTCTAGTGCTCATAGAGTTGTTACTTGTAACACTTAAAAGTAACCATTGCTAGCAACTAAGGATGGTCTTGCTTATCACCTTTACGAAAGGAGAAATATTTAAAATTCTAACTAACTAACAAAGAAAAATTACTTAATTATATAGGTAAATCAACATGAAGAACAAAGAAGGATGCAAAATCAATAATGCAAGGCATACAATCCTACCTACTCTAAACCATCTAACTAGAATGTCAAGTTCCAGTATATAGTGTGAGAAGTTTGCCATCTACTAAGAATGGCAACTTCACTCCATCAAATAATCTATGCTTACCTTCCCATGAATCTTATAAGGATAATTATCATCTTCTACCAAAACTAAATTTCCTACCTAGAAATCCTTGATCCTTTTTTTGACCCTATATTTTCTCTTATTTCTAGTTCTATGATCATTTTCCTTTGAGGGGGCCAATACTAGTAATAGATAGCAATCTACAAAAAGAATGGACGTGGATATAAGGGATATGTGCAAAGTAGCAATTATGGTTGTCATGGGCACGTTATATCAATTTTTTCCTCCTATTTATGCCTCTCCTAGGTAGTGTAAAGAAATTCCTCGAGGAAGGTTACATTGGACTAGGGGCAAGGAATAACCACTAGGGTGATGTGTGGGAACAAGGATACAACGAAGAGCAGTCAATCATCCAACTCAACCTATGATCCATACTAGAATGCCCTTAACATTAAATGAAAGCGCATGATTATAGAAATGGTTAAGGTACTTGATAATAGATGACACATCTTCATTTGAGAAGTAAGCTAGATGCTGAAAAGCATCGGCTGAAGCATGGTTGTAGGGCTCTTGAGAGATAGCTATCGTTAGATCATCATAGGGCTACTGGGTGGCAAGTTGAACAAGTCGGAGAAAAGTTTTCTCCTAAGGGTCACCCACTTGGGTGGGTAACATCTAGCTCCAACTTTGGGACGTGCTCACCATAGAGCACATGATCCATGTGTTCAAACATAAAGTGCACAAGAATCCCAACAATCTCTAGTGCTCGTAGAGTTGTTACTTGTAACACTTAAAAGTAACCATTGCTAGCAACTAAGCATGGTCTTGCTTATCACCTTTACAAAAGGAGAAATATTTAAAATTATAACTAACTAACAAAGAAAAATTACTTAATTATGTAGGTAAATCAGCATGAAGAACAAAGAAGGATGCAAAATCAATAATGCAAGGCATACAATCCTACCTACTCTAAACTATCTAACTAGAATGTCAAGTTCCAGTATATAGTGTGAGAAGTTTGCCATCTATTAAGAATGGCAACTTCACTCCGTCAAATAATCTATGCTTACCTTCCCATGAATCTTATAAGGATAATGATCATCTTCTACCAAAACTAAATTTCCTATCTAGAAAACCTTGATCCTTTTTTTGACCCTATATTTTCTCTTCTTTCTAGTTCTCTGATCATTTTCCTTTGAGGGAGGAAAATATTTTACTTGACATATGCTTCTCCCTATTTCTTCACTTCCCTTTTCCTTCTTGAGAGTATGAGGTTGTTAGATATATGATCCAAAGTATATAAATTAATATTTAATTATTTAAAGTCTTCTTAGAATATTTATTTAATTATTTAGAGTCATAGAGTCTTCTTTAAATATCTATTTGTTATAATAGATATGACATCTAGAAAAGTGTCGTTCTTTAAGAATTAGATTAAAAAAATTGTTAGCAGTATTGTTAGAAATGCATTAAATGTAAATGGATACTTGTAAATGAAATAAGTGATCCATAACTAAATTAGTTTAGGACACAAGCTTATTTAAAGCTTGTTTCTCTCCTCTTGCAAGGGTGTTGAGTGGTTCTGTGTAAGCTCCTGCATATTTTACGTAATTTTCTTTTCCTCATTAATAAAATTTGTGTTCGAGGACACTTCTGCTATTATTGTGGTATCAGAGCAACGATATTGCAGTTGGTGTGAGAAGGAGAATCCAACATCAAAGCTTGTGGAAAGCTCTATCAAATTGTACAGTAGTTTTGGGTAAGTCCATTACCAAAATTTGTGGCCAAGGAAAAGAATTTTGTAGCGCTATTATTAGTTTCAGATTTAGATTTGAAATTAAAAATTAAAAAAGGGCAAAAAGGAAAAGATTCAATCCCTGTCTAAAACCCTTTTTCTATTATTGAAGGTGTTCCTTTTACGATTGCATTTACAATTTTATTCCCTTAAATTTGATGTTTATCGTTGTAACAATAGATTTCAGCAAAGAGATAGGAAACAAATTATTGTAAATCCCTTTGAAAGCTTTGAATGCAAGCCACAGTGTATTGTAAGTTTGAATGCAAGCTTTGAATGTGAACCCGTAGATCTCAAGCATATTACAGCGTCCGCACAAGCTCTTAACTTAGGATTGTCCTATAAAGTTCAGCACTGTCACATGCTTTGTTGTTGTGTTGTGTTGTGTTGTGTTGTGTTGTGTTGTGTTGATTGTGTGTGTAAGCTCTTGCATATTTTATGTAATTTTATTTTCCTTACTTATAAAATTTGTGTCTGAGAACACTTTTGCTATTATTGTGGAAATGTACTCAAGTACATCTCCCCCTTTTGTTAGTTTTTGTTGAAGTAGCTTCAATTGAAGATCAACTCTCTTGGATTTTGGTTGTGTATCTGACAGTGATCTGGAACAGATTCAGGGGGAGCATATACTTATAGTAATGCATTGTTGGCATTATCTTAGAAGGTCTTGGTACAAATTCATAGTTGTTTTTTATTCAGGTGGAACAAGTTCATGGTGAGATTTTTTATTTAGGTGGAACAAGTTCATGGTGAGATCATGGTTGCTGGTCTGGATGGTGATTGACAGATGCTGTTGATGATAGTTGCTGATAACTATCATAGTCTTGTTTTAGATATTTGGTCTCTATGTCATCTATATCTTTTATTGACAAGGTCATGAAACGACCTATTTTGTTTCCCCACTATGCATGGGATGGATAATGTAATGTTCTTGTTCTGACATGTATAATCATTTGGTATATACCCACTTGGTTGGGTGGATGAGTCAAACTTGATATATCCCCACATGGTTGGGAGATGGATGTATGTATGAGTCATTAGTGATAGGAAGGTCATTTATGATGTATGTATAGAATCATCTTTTTGCAGACCTTGCTTATATTCAGGGGGAGCATGCACAGCACACTTCAGCATATCAAAGAATTCAGCATGCATTCAGGGGGAGCATAACCCTTTGCCCTTGATGACAAAGGGGGAGAGTGACTTGGGGTTGCCATCAAGTCCAAAGGGGGAGATTGTTGGCATTATGATACAGATTTGGCACTATGACATAGGTGTTGTCCTTGATGGCAACTCACACAGATGACAAATCACAATTCAGGCTCACAAAGAGAGGTATACACAGGTTCCCCATTGACCAAGCCGCGTGTACACGTGGGTTCGCAAACCAAAAGGCGCGTATAGCATACACATGCACTTTCACAGAAGGAAAGGCACATACATGTTGGAAAACTTAGTTTTGGTCCGTGGTATTTGGTCCATGGTATTTTGATCCATGGTATTGGTCCAAAGTATCTTATTTGAAGTGTTGACCCCAGGTATTTGGTCCAAGGTATTGATTCTAAGTGGTTTTGGACCATGGTATTGAATAAGGCCTAAGACTATAAAAGGAGGAGAAGATCATTAGGCAAAGGCACTCAAGCATTGAATATCTAATGAAGAGCAAGATCTAGAATACAGGTCATTGGGTTATGGTGCACAGCTGGATCTGAATCAAGGATGAACCTGAGCGCTTGATGAAGGATAAGTTCTATTAATGGGTCAAGATCTTAAGGCTTGAAGAGAAGTATCTTTGTGTGGTTTTAATCTTTTATCTGAATAACTAGCGCATGTTGTAATCTGTAAATATGATGATCTGGGTATAATTGACATCTGGAATTGTTGTAAAGTTTAAATCATCATTTATAGATATGTACGCAGGTTCACTTTGGCAAAGGCGCGTATACACGCTGGTTCTGCATATCAAAACAGCGTATATGCAGGTTCGCCTTGAGATAACGACGTATCTACGCAGGTTCGACACATTGAAGTAACGTATACCTAATAAAATATGCTTTAGCTACTTCTACTAGCTGTTGCAGTGTTCTAGGTTCTGGCTTGGGTTTTGGTTACTGTTACTGTATTATGGTTACAGCATTCTGAGAAGTGATTGATTGATTCAGTTTTGGTTGGTGAAACGTGGTCCCTGGAAGAAAAGAGAAGATTGTAGCCTTCTGTTGGGCTGCACCTTCATACTAGTAGACACAACAGCTAGTACAAGAGCTAGGGGGTTGTAGCCCCCTTCCAGAAGAAGCTAGAGAACAAGAGAAGGTTGTAGCCTTCTACAGGTAGAAGCCTACGTACTGGTATAAGTCTGCACTAGTACAAAAATTGTAAAAAGAAGTTTCTTATTAAAAAGAAGATAGAGACTATTGCAGCAGGTGGTTTTCACCCACATTGAGTTTCCACCTTATATCTTGTGTTCATGTGTGTGATTCTCTGTTCTGTTTTACTGCACCTAGTTACTGTTTATATGGTTCTGATGCACAGATTAAAGATCAACATATGATGAATTAACTAAGTTATAAATTTGAAGAGTATACGTTAGTTGCCTTACATACAGCTATGTATACACACAAGTTTAATTAACTGAAGTAGCATGTATGAATCTGATTATGGAAATGAAATATTATTGACTTGCTAATACTGATTCACCCCCCCCCCTCTCAGTATTATTTTCGACATACCCAAAACAGGCCTCCTTCCTCACGTTGTTCTTGCCTCCTTGTGTTGTGGCTAGGGCATAGGTTGTCCCTTCTCCAACGAGTCCTCTTCTAGAGATAGAGTTGCACTTGTTTGATGTGAAAATGCTCCTCCTTCACCCTCTATTTATACACAAATGAGGGGCTCCATGAATCTAAGAAGACACATGTCTTTTGGACAATTTTACTTCAAGACTACATGACTTGAATACCAAATAATTATTTGTCTACTTCAAAAATTCATTTCTCCACTTCTACAACTCAGAATTCGACGATTCTCAAAGTGTTGGATTCTCCTTTTCGCCCTCTATCGTCTCATGCCATCACATGTAGAAATGTGCTCCTGGAAATGCCCAAAACACGATTTGGTGCAAAACCACATACTTGGGTTCCAAGCCCACAAGTGAACCTTGTGGCACTTTGCCATCCAAACCCCAAACCCTAGGGCTTGGAGTACCTCCCAAGCTACACAAGTCAACACACAACATCTACCACAAAGCCACCCAACCTCTCTAGCGGTCTACTCTCCCTCACTGACCACATAAGTCCCCCCACTGCCTCCTAAGCCTCCTTCAGGGTCTCCTGAAACCATCTTGGCTTCCTCTTCCCTGCAGTAGTCTCCTGTGGTGGTATGGGAAAATCATCAACCGATGCCTTTCCTCTAGACAAGGAAGGCTTTGAAACAACCAAAGGAGATCCTGAACTCTAAGATACTATGCCTGATGATCCTGCATCAGGTGAGATGATTCCTGGCGAAATTGTACCCAGTGAACCTGTCACCCCTAAAGAAGGTGAACCTATTGGTCCTGATGTACCACCTAATGCACCTGAAACCTACAATGTGGCCCCCTGCTGAGGATCCTACTGCTCTACTTGATCAACCTCCCAAGACTTCCTAAAAGCCCTCTCCTCCTCAAATGTCACATCCCTCAGGACAATCTTCCTCTTTGCAGGAAGATATATTCGGTAGGCTTTGTTGGTCTCACTGTAACCCACTAGGATACCCCTCTCTGCATCGGTTCCAACTTCTTCCTTTTCTCCTCAAGGACATGTGAATATGTAAGGCACTCAAATATCCTGATGTGCCCAACTTCCAGCTTCTTGGAGGTATATATCTCCTCGGGATTCTTGCTCCCCAAGAATCTGTGTGTGCACTTGTTTTGCAAATAAACAGCAGTGTTACATGCCTCAACCCACAAGAAGAAAGGTAAACTTTGATCATGCAGAATCGCTCTAGTTGCACCCACAATGGTCTTGTTCTTCCTCTCTGGCATCCCATTCTGCAGAGGGTTATAACGCACAATGAGCTCCCTCTTGATGCCAACACTCCCACAAAAATCTCTCATCTCTGTTGAAGAAAATGTAACTAGGTTCGGTCTTCATAAATGTACTTTTGATATTTTTATTTATTCAAGAAAAGAAATATTATTTTTATAATATATGTCAATGAGTTTCTTGCTCATTGAAATAGGTCTAGCACAAGTTAAAGTGTTATAGGTGAGTCAAATAGTCAAAAGAAAATGTTGAAGACCTTAAGGGCATGTTGCACCATGTATATGTTTGTATAGAAGTCAAAGGATACTCCTCCAAGCAAAGTCAAGTTTCCTCCAAAGCAAAGACACCTCCAAAGCAGCAATCAGAGATATAAATGTCAAGTCGGCCTAAGGACAAGAAGTCGGCCTCAAGTCGGCCTAAAGGAGGGAAAGTCCTCTATATATAGAGGTTGTCCACTCCCTCTCAACGTCAAGCAATCAAGCTCTTAAATCAGTGAAGGTAGAAGTTGAGAAAGTGAAGGAAAAAGGTAAGTCTAAGGGTCTCCAAGATAAGCAAAGAAAGGAGGAAGAAGGCTAAAGTTTTGGGATTGTTCTAAAGGTAAAACACAGTCACACGTGCGAGAAAAAGGAGGCCTCTCTGCTGTCATATCAACAGCAACATATCAGTC
Organism: Pinus tabuliformis; assembly: GCA_031772625.1. NCBI lineage: Eukaryota > Viridiplantae > Streptophyta > Pinopsida > Pinales > Pinaceae > Pinus > Pinus tabuliformis. Next base: position 593,644,502 of record CM062813.1, read on the forward strand.
TCATATCTCTCACTGTTTGGGCTAGATCTTAGGCCTACAAGTCCTCTCACTCAAGTGAAGGAGTCCCTCCCTCAATCGAAGATAAAAGGACCCTGAACTACAAGTTAACCTATCACAAGTGCGAGAATTTAGGGTTGTTGTACAGTCATATCAGTTTGCGTATATATCTCAAGAAGTGTTTCGTTGGAGCAAGAAAGGTTGTCTCCATAAGCAAAGGACATCAGCAATAATTAAAGAAGGAACATCTCATCTAGAAGCTCACATAAGCAAGATCTATCACTAGTTGCTGAAAGAAGTAGGAGGACGAATTGCCAAGGAACGAAGTGTCAGAAGGAGGACAAAGTGCCCGGAAAACAAAGTGTCGAAAGAAGGAAGGACTTGACTTGTGCTTGGAGGATATTCTAGTCAGGGGTCTAAAGTTTGGCATTGATCAACAATAAGCTTCAATAAGAGAAACTTACTAAAGGATTTTCCTCTCAAGAGAAGAGAGGTTTTGCCCCTGGTAGAGAGCCAACATCTTATGTTCATGTTCTTATGCTTTTGGTAGCAGTTTGATGAAGTACACACACATGCATTAATAATAAGAAGAAGAAGATTAAGCTAACAAGAAAAAGTAAAAAGACTCCACAAATTATTATCAAGTCAAGAAGAATCACATTACACCTAATTGCCCTAGATTCTTCAACATGGTATCAAAGCTAAGGTGACACATCAAGGAAAAGGACAACTCAAGAACACTCATCCAGGAAAGGCATCTACAAGAGGTTGAAGCATCAAGCCAAATCTACTCAAGGAAAAGAAGGCCTATCATCTATCATTCATCAAGGAAGACTACAAAGCAAGGAGAAGAGCTTTACATAAAGGAACCTACCAAGAAGAGCAGATCAAGAAGGGACCTACACCACAAGCCAAGCAATCAACCAAGTCTACTTGAAGCAAGTCCACTTGGAGAAGGCAACTTGAAAAACATCAAGATCCTAGAAAGGCAAGCCATCAAGTCTTCAAGGAGAAAGAAAATCCACTACATCCAAAAAATCTATCAAGTAAGTATATGTCCCCTTCTGAATATACATCAATGTCTTTTTGCAAGCAAAGCAACAAAATGGTAGGTACCAATAACTTTCTTGCATGGAAGAAGAGGATTCATTTACTTTTCAAGGAGAATGAACTCCTAGAACACATCAAAGGGAATGTTACTATTCCTGCCAAGGAACAAACTCAAGCCTTAGCCAAGTATAATAAGCATGAGACAAGAGCTCAAAGGATTCTAATAGAATCCATCGAAGACTCTCTCATTCCTTATGTCTCCAAATTTGAGACATCAAAAGAAATTTATGATAAGCTAGTAGAGCTATTCTCGATATCCACGGTCGAAGAAGTGATATCTCTAAGGAATGAATTGTACAAGATAAAGATATCAAAGGAAGGAATAGCTCCCTACTTCATGAAGATCTCTGAGATGAGTGATCAACTTCGAGAGCTTGGGTAAGTCATGCCTGACAGAGAAATGACAACTATAGTACTCAATGCTCTACCTAAGGATTGGAGCAACTTCACATCAAGCATATATGCTAAGAAGGAAGCAACCACACTCAGTGAAATGTGGTCTCTATGCAAGACAGAGAAAACCAAATTTAAAGCAAAGGAAGATGTGGAATCAAAGGAGCAAGCATTTGCTACCATGGCAAAGAGAAAGGGAAAATTTGGCAAATTTGGTCCACGAAGAACAAACAACAAAGATATGTCCAAAATCCAATGCTATGGATGTCAAGAAGATGGACACTACAAAAGGAATTATCCTAAGCTTAAGAAGGACAACAACAACAAAAGAAAGAGGGAAGAAGCTCACATGACTGAAGAGGTGAAAGAAGAAGAAAAGAATCAAAGGAATGAAGATCCTCAGGATCTCTACTATGACTAAGTCAAACTCTTTACTTCAAGTCGTCTTTCAAGGCTTTGAGTAGGATAGGAGCATGTAGAAATAGAAAAAAATTACATGGCTAGAAATATCTTCTAGTATCTAGAAGCATGAAGTACAGAGTTCTAGATACTCATGTAGAAGTAGCACTTATAATGAGAACAAAATGCATGGTTAGAAATATCTTCTAGAATATAAGAGCATGGTAGATATAGCTCAAGATATTCATGTAGAAGGAGCATACCTAGTATAGGACCTTATCCACGATGAAAGAAAGTTGATCATGATCAAGAATCTTAGAAGACCTCCATCATCAAAAGAAAAGAAACAATTGCACGGCAAGGGTCTTTAAGATCCTATGATGGAATCTTCAAAGGAAGGTTCATGAACCAAAGCAGATGTCTCATTGGGAATCCCATTCATGGGATTCAAGAAAAGGATGATATGCAGGCAAGCTAAGATGAAGCAAGAAGGGCCACACCAAGGACAACCAAATGAAGCTAACATGATCAAAGGAGAATCAAGATGAGGTATGTATGCATCAAAGTTTAGTCATGTTATCATGTGTATATTATTGAGTCATGGGAATAGTTCTATAACATGATCAAATATGAAAGAATCTCTTTCACCAAGGACATGCTCGAAGGCATGTACTACATTGCAATGAAGGTCAACAAAAGGATATGCTCACATAAGAAGTATAATATTGCTAACTAAGAAGCAAGAAGAAATATTGACTAGTCAAGGAAGCAAGCAATGAAGAAGTGCTCTCACAAGGAGCAGAAGGTGGCTGACAAATCTATCTAAGAAGAAGCAAATGAAGAAAGAGATCAAGCATGTGAAGAGCACCATGAACACAAAGAATCATTGTCTGACAAAGAACCATTGAAGATATCTCCCAAAAGAAGGCAGGACAACTCTGACAAAGGAAAGAAGGACCCTTGACACCTATGAAGGCCTTGGAGATATAAAAGATGCAGATAAATGATTCTACTCTACGAAGATGTCATGATGAAGAAGCCATCCAGCAAAAGAAAGAGCAATGTTGAAGCAATATCAGGATTGATGTGTTGAAGAATCTAGGGCAAAGTAGTGTAAAGTGATTCTTCGTTACTTGATAACAATTTGTGATGCACTTTTACAATTTATCTTCTTCTTCTTATTAGTGTGTGTGTTTCATCAAACTGCTACCAAAACAAAATAACAAGAACACAAAGTTTGGCTCTTTGCCAGGGACAAAGCCTCTCCACTCTTGAGTGGAAAACCCTTAGTAAGATTTCTCTTATTGAAGCTTCTTATTTGAACAACTGCCAAACCCTAGACCCTTGACTAGGATATCCTCCAAGCATAGGTCAAATCCTTCCTCTTACTGTCACTTCCAGCACATCTTCCAGCACTTGACTTCTTAGCACTTCTTCCTTCTCTAGTTGCTTGTCTAGGTTAGGAAACCCTACAACATTAGGGCTTCTTTGCTTCGTTATAGAGAGTACCTTCTTCCCTTGGATAACTTGTAGACCTAGATGAACATCCAAATGAGACCTTTAAGTGTGTTGCCCTCAACTGTGGTCAAATCTGCATAAGTTGACTTCTGAAAAACTTCGCACGTGTGGACAAAAAACCCTAGGAATAGTCCTCTTGACTTCGTTGTCTTTTCCTTCTTTCTTCGCTAGAGAGAGAGGCCTTGTGTGCCTATTTTACACCCAAAACAGTAAGGAATATGATGTTGTAATATTACTACTGATGTAGCCGCAAATTGTCCCTCATCCCTTTGCAGGTATGGCTGTACATACCCTAGAAAGCAGCCCTGCACCTTCGCTGTCCTTCTTTCTTCGTTGTCCTAGGAGACCCTTCTTCTTGCCTTATCTTTGTCCTACTTGTCTCCTCTTTTCTTGCGGATTTCGTAGCTTCATTATATTCCTTTTGAGGAGTGGATAGCCTCTATAAATAGAGGTATGTCCCTCCTCTTCTAGCCGACATGACTGTCCTTAAAGCCGACTTGACAGTTTGCTTTATAATTCATTTTTATTCATTGTTTTGCTGCTTGTAGACTTCGTTGGTGCTAGGAGAGGATTTGACCATGCTTGGAGGTGTTCCCATGACCATACATGATGTAACATGCCCTCAAAGGGTCTTATCATAATTACATTTTGACTTTGACTCTCTAGAAGCACTTCAAAATGCGTTTGACCTATTTTCAATGAGCAAGAAACTCATTGACAAATAATACAAAAATAATCTCTTTTCTTGAATAAGTACAAATATCAAAATTACATTTATGAAGACCTAGCCTAGTTACATTTCCTTCAACGTGATGTGTTATTAGGTCGAAGCATGTAAACAAGCTAGTACAACGAAGCATCCATGAGAAGAGTATTCTGAAGCATGGACAAATGACAAAGGAGTAGCCAGATGACAAGAAAACTTGATGTATGGAAAGAAAGCCACTTTCCACGAAGGAAGCAATGACATGACAAATCAGGAAGGAAAGTGATCGATGGATGGTGCCCTACCTAGAAGAAGTTCGAACAAAGACTTCATGACATCAAAGAAAGGAAGGAGATCAAGCAATTGAAGGACCCACGAAGAAGAAGTTGATGTTGAATGAAAGAGTCCCTGGTTAAGAGGGAGCTCTGACAGGTCCCTGGTCAAGAGGGAGTTTTGGATCACCCCTAATTACAAAGGAGTGACGATTGTGTTTTTCCATTTCATGTGTCATACACTAGACCAGGACTAACAGTCGTAAGTCTAGATCAAGGCCATGAATGGAAATGTAGACACAAGATAAACACAACATTCTTGTCTTCACTTGGAAGAAAGAATGGGAGGATTAGGTAATCATCTGGCATCCGATACTCTTTGAGGATGTGTAGGGCATCCAAGACAAGAGTAGGCAAGAGGACCGATATTCTTTGACAGCTGGGAACCCAAGATAAGAATAGTCCTAGAAGGCCATACTCAGAGAACACTCGGGTGGGTATGTACTTGGAAAGACAACGATGAAGGTGTCTATAAATCATTGGTCTCGCCAACATTGTAGCTCATGGTCTCATGAAGAGATGGAGTCGTTAATCAAGGCCTTGCACTATGACAATGCTGATTGATATGATGCTATAACAGATGGATTGCAAATCTGGTTTCTCTTATGTGATTTCTTCAAGATTGAAACATAGCCAAACACCTTGTAATGTTGTATGAATACCTCCCCATTTAAGAGGGAGTGCTGAAGGAAATGTAACTAGGTTCGGCCTTCATAAACGTACTTTTGATATTTTTATTTATTCAAGAAAAGAGATATTAATTTTATAATATATGTCAATGAGTTTCTTGCTCATTGAAATAGGTCTAGCACAAGTTAAAGTGTTATAGGTGAGTCAAATAGTTAAAAGAAAATGTTAAAGACCTTAAGGGCATGTTGCACCATGTATATGTTTGTATAGAAGTCAAAGGATACTCCTCTGAGCAAAGCCAAGTCTCCTCCAAAGCAAAGACACCTCCAAAGCAGCAATCTAAGCTATATATGTCAAGTTAGCTTAAGGACAGCAAGTCAACCTCAAGTTGGCCTAAAGGAGGCACAATCCTCTATATATAGAGGTTGTCCACTCCCTCTCAACGTCAAGCAATCAAGCTCTGAAATCAGCGAAGGTAGAAGTCGAGAAAGTGAAGGAAAAAGGTAAGTCTAAGGGTTTCCAAGATAAGCGAAGAAAGAAGGAAGAAGACCGAAGTTTTGGGGTTGTTCTAAACGTAAAACACAGTCACACGTGCGAGAAAAAGGAGGCCTCTCTGCAATCATATCAGCAGCAACATATCAATCTCATATCTCTCATTGTTTGGTCTAGATCTTAGGCCTACAAGGCCTCTCACTCAATCGAAGGAGTCCCTCCCTCAAGCGAAGATAAAAGGAGCCTGAACTACAAGCTAACCTATCACACGTGCGAGAATTTAGGGTAGTTGTACAGTGATATCAATTTGCATATATATCTCAAGAAGCGTTTCGTTGAAGCAAGAAAAGGTTGTCTCCATAAGCAAAGGACATCACCAAGAATTAAAGGAGGAACATCTCATCTAGAAGCTCACATAAGCAAGATCTATCACTAGTTGTTGAAAGAAGTAGTAAAACAAATTGCTAGGGAACGAAGTGTCGGAAGAAGGAGGACAAAGTGCCAGAAGAAGGAAGGACTTGACTTGTGCTTGGAGGATATTCTAGTTAGGGGTCTAGGGTTTGGCATTGACCAATAAGAAGCTTCAATAAGAAAAACTTACTAAAGGGTTATCCTCTCAAGAGAAGAGAGGTTTTGGCCGTGGTAGAGAGCCAACATCTTGTTGTTCTTGTTCTTATGTTTTTGGTAGTAGTTTGATGAAATACACACACATGCATTAATAAGCAGACGAAGAAGATTAAGCTAACAAGAAAAAATAAAAATACTCCACAAACTGTTATCAAGTAAAGAAGAATCACATTACACCTAATTGCCCTAGATTCTTCAACAGTCTTTGTTGAAATGTACTCAGCCCCATTGTTTGATCTCAACACCCTGATCTGCCTCCCTCTCTGGTTCTCCACAAGAGCCCTAAACTCTTGGAATCGTTGGAAGACCTCATCCTTGGTTTTCAAGAAGTAAATCCAAGTCCTCCTAGAGTGGTTATCAATGAAAGTCACATAGTATTCATATCCACTCAATAAAACACGGGACATAGGACCACATACATCAGAAAGGTGTCTTGGTGTAATTTCCCAACGCACACATCATGACAATTTGTGCTAAAGTCAGGGAACCCTGTAACCATCTCCCTCAACATCCTGAAAGCTCCATTGTGCAAGTGGGCCATCCTCCTATGCCATAGCTCACATAAATCACTGCCACTGGTCTGCACTACCATAGCTCGAAGAGGCTGAAACATGAGTCTGTATAGTCTCCCACTACGAGCTCCAATCACACGAGCAGACTCGATACTAGATCCTCTAGGATATATCAACACTTGTCCCTTTTGGAACAGTACCTCATACCCCCTGTCCTCCAAGCTAGAGACTGATATCAAACTCTTCTTCAACCCTGGAACATAAAGAACATTTGTCACCTTCAGAGGAGGTGATGACTCCCTCTGAAATGAAACTATCCCCATACTTTCCACCTTGACTTTGGAGTTGTCACCAAGCACAACCTCCAAGTCAATGTCATCCTCCAAAAGGCTTGTGAAGTTCTCTCTAACTCCGGTCATATGGCAGGATGCTCCACTGCCAATGAACCATGGACGAGAAGATGTGACATGAGTGACTAAACTCACCACCAAAGCACACTCTGATTAGAACATAACCGCAAAATCATCCACATCTGTTGAAGCTGCAACTCCCTGTTTCTTCTTACCCTTCTTGTTGGGACACTGAACAACATAGTGACCCATCTTCCCACAAGCAAAGCATTTCACTTTGCTCATGTCCTTCTCCTTAGCCTTTTGCTTCCCCTTATCCTGCTTTGCTCCACTAGAAGACCCCTTCTTGATCTTCTTTCCCTTCTTGCCCTTTGCCGCAAGAGCAACATTCTCCTCTTCACCTCCCCCACCACTCTTGCTGCCACCTCTCATAACTCCTCCTGATCTCCTCCTAGATGAAATCGTCCCACATTCTCCTGCAACCAAGAAAGTGCTCTCTGGCCACCAAGTTGTGGATAAAACCATCCCACTTCTCGGTGAAACCATCTAAAGCAATCCAAACCAACTACTCCTCAGAAACAAACTCTCTAATGGCTATTAATTCATCCTTCACCTGTGAGACTCTGTTGAGGAAAGATGTCACATTGTCGGTCTTAGTCATCTTGGTGTTGTGTAGTTTTTGTCTCAATACCATCTTCCTTAGAACTCCGGTGCAAAGAGACCAAGGACTCCCGCATCTAATATGCATATCTCATCCCTAAAACATAAGGGAATAAACGGTCCTTGATGGCATCTAGAAGGATCCTCTTTGCCTTCACATTCTACTTGTTGAACTCTACCAACTGAGCTAGATCAATGGGTGCTTGCACAACTGCTTCAATAACATCCCACACTTCCACCTCCTCCAGTAAAAGCATAATCTTCTCCTTCCATGGGCCAAAGTTTTCAGCCCCCATCAATATGTCCTCTACTCTCAACCCAGTAGCCATGACCCCACAACCAACAAAATGAAGCAAATCTGGAAGCTAGAACCAACCTCCCTCTGAACTCCTGAAGTCTTTGGGATTCTGGCAAAGTTTCAAAGGTATGGTTCACTATTTGAAAACTTTGGTAGCTTGCTGCCCTCTTTATCAGCGGACTAAAATTTGAAATTTGGGCCTCAACTTGCTCTGATACCATGTAGAAAAATTATGATCTGCACCCTTAACCTAGTTTACAAGTTTGCATGTGTTGTTTAGGCCCAACCCACATGTTTTGTCATACTAATATAAATTTCAGAATGCATTAATTGTAAACATTAAAAGAGTACTTCTATTGTTTCTCACTTTTCCTATCAGCTGAAATTAATACAAAATTTAGGCAAGCATTCAAGCATATGAGACACTAGTTTTTGTTCAAGGTGACCCGGGAAAAACCCCACAGCCTCTTGGGGAAAATTGGTCTTCAAAGGAGGATTTTATTGCTTGAGAAAATTAGTCTAAAGTACATAAAATTAAACACAGTACTTATCTCCCTTCAGCTGAAGCATTAAATTCAAATCTGGAAATTTGTGCCCACTGATAATTTTCAGATTTTACAAATTTTTCATGCCCAATTTTGTTTAGCGGTAGCAGTATTGGAGGATAGAGGCTATGATGTTATTTTCAGTAAAGGGAAAGCCTTTTTGAGACACATAGCTACCAGGGGAGTGAAGCAAATCGGGATTCGAGTGAAGAACCTACAAACTTGAGGTGGAAATTGCACTACATTGAGCAGTAAGGCTGAAAAAGTGCGGAGTCCACATGTTGGAGAACTTGGGCACAGGAGGTTGGGTCATCTTCCATGGTACCTTAAAAATCATGCAGCGAATTACCATCGGTCTCCCTAAAGGCTCCCTTGGCCAACAGGATGTATGCAAGGGTCACACATTGGGGAAATAAGTCAAATCCACTTTCCATGATCGAGATAGCAGAGCAGATGCAATCATGGAGTGAGTCCACTCTGATGTTTGTGACCCTTTTCTACAGCCTCCACAACAAAACATAAGTACTATGTTATTTTTATTGATGATTTCTCTAGAATTGTTGGAACTTCTTCATGCAGAAGAAGGATGAAGTTTTCTCAAAATTTGTTGAATTCAAGGCATTGGTTGAGAAGGATACTAGGAAGAAGATAAAGGCTCTCAGGAGCGACAATGCAGGTGAATTTGTTTCGCATGCCTTCAAGGATTTATGTGCCAAAGAAGGTACTCAAAGAGAACTGATAGCACCCCATAACCCACAGCAGAATGGGGTAGCTGAAAGAAAGAACACAAACATAGTGGGAGAAGCAAAGGCCATGTTGCATGATCAGGTGTTGCCATTACATCTATGTGTGGAAGCATGCACCACCGCATTCTACTTGCAGAACCAGAGTCCTCACTGAATACTTGGTATGATCACACCAGAGGAAGCTTCAATTTATTATCATGTCTCCAAGGATTCGAGCTAGAAACTTGAGCCTACAGCAGAGTTGGGAGTTTTTGTAGGATATACCGAAACTCCACACAATTACCGAGTGTATTTAATTTCACGAAGGATGATAGTTGTGAGGAGAGATGTCAACTTCGATAAGGAGAAGGATATGAGATGCTCTCTAGAACGAGAGTTGAGTATCCCACCGAAGCAGGAGCTTCTAGCTCCAAAGGAGGAGCCTCAGGATGAGCTTCAGGAGGTTGTGGCTCTTCCAGAGACGAAAGAAAGAGAGCCAAAGAAGTTGATAGATTGTTGCAAGATGCTAGGGAGAATGTGGGAGCTGCTACATCAATACGGGGGTAGAGGAGTTCACCTGAGACTCGAGAGGTACACTGGTTACATGCCTCTAATGGCAAAGCCCATTGAGGCAGAGCAAAGCCTTCTTCATTTGAGGAAGTAGTTTCTCAACCTGTTTGGGTTGATGCCATGGTGGAAGAATACGAATCCATCATGAAAAATAGTGTATGGGAGGTGGTGCCAAGACCAGAAGGGAAATCAGTGGTTGGTTCCAAATGGATCTACAAAGTGAAGCATGCAATTGATGGGAGCATCGAGAAGTACAAGGCCAAATTTGTGGCCAAAGGATTCTCTTAGGTAGAGGGAGTGGACTATGAGGAAACTTTTGCACCAGTTGCAAGATATTCCTCAATCAGATCCATTCTAGCATTGCTTGCATAGATGGGGTAGAAAATCTACCAGATGGATGTGAAGACTGCCTTTCTCAATGATGTTGTTGAGGAGGAAATTTACATAGAGCAACCAAAAGGATTTGAGACATATGATCGGGAGTCACATGTGTGCAGACTCAGGAGAGCATTGTATGGTCTCAAACAGGTGCCCCAAGCATGGTACACTAGGATCGACAGATATCTAAGTGGATTGGGCTTCATTTTTGCGAACCTCTATCACATTGTGGTAGATGGTAAGTTGCTTATTCTTGTTTTGTATGTTGATGATTTAATATTAACAAGTGATGAGCAGTTGATCCACACTTGCAAAGAGAATTTTGCAAGGGAATTTGAGATGAAAAACATGGGCTTAATGCATTACTTCCTCGCGCTGGAAGCATGGCAAGGTGATGGTGAATTGTTTATGTCTCAAGGGAAGTATGCCTCTGAAATATTTCAGAGATTTCACATGGAGAATTGTAAGCCCATGGACACACATTTAGCAACAAACTAGAGGAAGAAGAATTCCACTTCAGGTGAAGAGGTTGATGCTACCATTTACAGGCAGCTTGTGGGGTCTTTGATGTATCTTGTGAACACAAGACCTAACATGTGCTATGCAGTAAACCAGTTGATTCAAACTATGGTGAGGCCTACCAAGTTGTATTAGAAGGCAACAAATCATGTGTTATGGTACCTTAAATGCGCTATCGAGTATGGATTATGGTACAAGAGGACAACAAGAGTGAAGCTTCAAGGCTTCACCGATGCAGATTGGGTAGGGAGTCCATCAGAGAGGAAAAGTACTTCATGTCGTATCTTTAGTGTTGGGTCCGCAGCTATTTCTTGGTACAGCAGGAAGTAGAGGTCTGTGGCGCTCAGCGCAGCAGAGGTTGAATACACGGTTGCAAGTCAAGCAGCATGTGAGGCTACATGGATGAGGAAAATACTTGCGGGTCTTTTCAGTCAGGAGATGGATATGAAGGTGATATATTGTGATAATCAGAGTTGCATTAAGCTCTCTGAGAATCTAGAATTTCATGATAGGTACAAGCACATTGATATCTGGTATAATCATTTGCGGGACTATGTGTAGAGGAGAATTATGTTGCTACAGTACATTCCAACCAAGGAGCAAGATGCTGACATCTTGACAAAGGCATTGTCAAGAGGTAAATTTGAATTCCATAGGTGCAGGATAGGGGTGGTGAAAAATCCCTTTCTTGCTAAGAGGGAGTGTTAAAAAATATAGCAAGAAAGGCTCAATTTGACTTTAGCCTTAGTCAAATTGAGTAAATCGAATTTCCACACCAGCAGGACAACTTGGACGCAGTTAACTAGTGTGACATGGATCTTGTCACTCAGTTAGCTCAGTAAATTCAAGTTAGGGGCTTGGAGTTCAATTATGCATGTGTTGATTGCTAAATTTTAGCAATCTAGTTCAGTTATTTTCAGTTGTATCCAGTTAACTAGCCTCTAACTATTGATAGAGGTTGAAGGACAGTTGTGCAGTGGGATAGTAGTCTAACTCAGAGATCTCTCAGTTAACTACACAATCAACCCAAAATAGCTAATGCATGCATGGAATTCGAATTCCTCAGCTGAAGTGGAAGAGACAAGGCCAGTGTAACATGAGTTGTATAGTTGTTGCAGGCAATCAGGAGATCAATCCTTGGGAATTGCGCAAGCAAATAGGAAGAAATTCCTAACTTTTAGGAGTTAATTTGCTCAAGGATTGCACAAGGAAATAGGAGGCTAGATAAGCAGATAATTGGCTAGGTGTTGGCCAGAGTTTCTCATTCAGCAGAGAAAACAGTTATTCTTTTGCAGGTTGTGCTCAAAGCTGGAGCAAGCAATTGTAATAGTTTCTCTATTCAACTGATTAATGCAAAGACGCTTGAGGGGTTTTTCCCAGTTGGGTTCCCCTATAAATCATTGTGTACTTGTGGTTTTGCTTGTTGCATGTATATGCATGTTGTTCTAAATTGTGATTCCATTCCGCAGATCAGTAGAGTAGAATTTTTTCTTGTTTTTCAGTTTGAAATCTTGAGAAGTTGCTATCAAATTTCTACATAGGGCATTTCCTACCATATAAAGTGGGTAATGGTGAGAGAGTATGGGTAGGTAAAAATCAATGGGTAGAAAGCTAGGAAGGATTTAAGCTTCCTGGAAATCTAATCAATATTCCTCATGAGAAGGGTATTTCCGTTGTAGTACAAGCCACCTCACAAGAGAAAACTACCACCTATCATCAAAAATGGAAATCAATGGCTTCCTTAGATGTTAGGATCATATCCTAGCCCTCTTCTTTAGAATACTTTATTAATGTATGAGGCCACCTTGCTTAAATAAGGCCCATGAAATAATTATTTAATAATCACTCATTGTAAAGTGTCCTCTTTATGAATAACACCCAAATTAGATAACATGCCCTCATTATAAATGGGTCCATATGTAGTTAAGATTCTTTATGAATAGAGATATATAGGTAGAAGGTCATGCAACGCTTTGTCAAGAATTGTTATTATATTGCTTTGGAGGTTGCTCTCTTGAAAAGACAAGTGAACATTGTTGCCTACTCTTTGTTATCAAGAGATCATTCTTAAGTTTTATCTATTTTCTCTTGTATTCTGGGTATCGCACTACATTTTATGTGATTGCTCTAAAGCTTTGGGGTTATGTACACTACATTAGACCTATATGGAATTGAAGGTGAACTCTAAGAGGCTTATACAACCAATTTGAAATTGAGCCATGAGAGGATTAAGCAGGTAGAAGACAAACTAGTGTAATCTAAGAACACTTCACACAGAATAAATACTCCTAGGCTAGGGTATAAGATCATACATGAAAATGATAGATCAAAGGAAACTCAACGATGGTGGAAATCATTCTGAAAGATTTGATCTCCTCTGAAAGCCAGAATATTCATGTGGTTGGATATTAGGAACAAAACCCTCACTTAGGAAGTACTATGGAAGAGATACATCCAAGGAACTAGTGGATGCTCCCTATACAAAGAAGTAGAACATGAATATTAATTTTCCTGACCCCAACAATGTAGTAAATATTTCCTAGCAAATTTCCTTGTAGTAAAACATTTATTACACAAACCTACAAAATATAACGCACAACTAGGATTTTAACATGTAAATGAAATAAAGAGTGGAAGCAAAATCAATAGAACAACCTCTTACACATGCACACATAAGATTTATACGCTTCAAATCAGTTCTTCATTCAAATAACTTCATAACTTACAACGGCTCGCTTCTTGGGATAATGGCCCACTAAGGAAAATGCTAATACAACAAGAAACTTGAAGTTATGGTTGGATATTAGGAACAAAACCCTCACTTGGTAAGTAATATGGAAGAGATACATCCAAGGAACTAGTGGACACTCCCTATACAAAGAAGTAGAACAAAACTATTAATTTTCCTGACCCTAACAATGTAGTAAATATTTCCTAGCAAATTTCCTTGTACTAAAATATTTATTACACAAACCTACAAAATATAAAGCACAGCTACGATTTTAACATGTAAATGAAATAAAGAGTGGAAGCAAAATCAATAGAACGACCTCTTACACATGCACACATAAGATTTATACACTTCAAATCGGTTCTTCATTCAGATAACTTCAAAACTTACAAGGGCTCGCTTCTTGGGATAATGACCCACTAAGGAAAATGCCAACACAACAACAAACTCAAAGTTATCCTAGCTAATCAAACCCCTCTACAGATCTATCCTTTAATTTTGTTGGCTTATCTAGATCACCCTCCCTTGTTGCCCCTTGCACTCTTCCTTGAACCCTACACACACTTGAATTGAAGTCCTTCTCCACCCAATCACTGTGATCTCACTCTCACTGTGTCGTGTGCTCAAGATGTGTCATCTTCCTTAGTTTGGTCTTCCTTTTATAAGTTTGAGTTATTGAATGAATCCACAACCCTAATCCCCAAAGTGATTGGTGATTGAGATTAGATCTCAACATCCCCTAAGATCAATGATTGAGATTCATTTAATTCATTATTGAAAATAACCTTTGCATTTCATTATATTAATTCATTATATCTTATTAAAGTCAATTACTTTAATTATTAAAGTAATTGCTAAGGTTAAGGGTCAATTAGGCAACTTCCACATGCCTAAACACTTAGCCCTATGTATATGTTTTTGTCTATGCTACTCTCATCAACACTCCCTCTTAGCGATGAAGGTACTTTTTAAAAAGCCACTTGGAACTAGTCATCCCTCCAGTCCTGGCACAATATCCCATGCATCATCCTTCACCATGGCTTTCCTCCAAACCTCATGGTCTACTGCCTCTTCAATGACACTAATCATCAATGCCATGTAGTTCAAAAACCTCCTTAGAGGCCTACTCTTCCTGAATGTGCTCCTAGGAGTATCAACATGCTCATGAGCATCCCTCAATGTCTGGTCAAGCAACCTAGGCCTTCGAAAACCTCCTTAGAGGCCTACCCTTCTTGAATGTGCTCTTTGGAGTCTCAATATGCTCATGAGCATCCCTCAATGTCTGGTCAAGCAACCTGGGCCTCTTTATAGAACTTGAAGGAGCTATTGACTGTCTTTGAAAAAACTTGAAGGAGCCATTGACTCCCCCTGAAAAAACTGAAAGAAACTACCAACTTCTCCCCCTAACAAAATTGGAAGGAGCTACTGACTCCTCCCCACCAAAAGATTGACTCCCTAAACTGGAAGTCTCTGCATGTTTCAGCGCCTCTACCTTTGTCATTGTTGATCGTAACTCATGAGACTTCCTAGATGCCAAGTTCTCCTCGAACTTGACATCCCAACTCACAATTGTATTCCTCTACGCTAGAAATGTCTTGTAAGGTTTTGAGATCTCGTGGTACCAACAAATATCCCCTACTATTCTAAAGGCTCCAACGTCATCCTCTTCTCCATGGGATCATGGATGTAAATTGGACAACCAAATATCCTCAAGTGTCCTATCTTTGGCTTCACACTTTTGGATGCCTCCTCAAGAGTTTTGTCATCCAATATCCTATGGGGACTCCTATTCTACACATATATTGTCGTGTTACTCGCGTCTGCTCAAAGAAACATAGACAACTCCTAGTCATGAAACATATCCTTGGCTAAACAAATGATGGACACTTGCATCCTTGGCATTCTTGCCAAGGGCTCACCCTTTAGACATGCCTTGATGGTTGTTGCTCATTGTTCAACTCTAGGAGACTAATGACAATCTCCCTCAAAATCAGCAGCACTCTATAGGCAAGTGTGCCATAGCTCACACAAGTTGTCATTCTCATCTACCAATTCCTAAACATGTTTTCTCGTCAACATGTATGTGTTGCTCTCCCAAACCCTGATAACCACTATGATGTCTAGGATTCATCTAGATGAATGAGCACTTGCCTATTCTTGAATATAATCACATAACATTTGTCCTTGAACACTAAAACTAAGAGCAAGTTCTTCTTCAGTCCTAGTAAAAATAGCACATTCTTGGCTTCCAACTGTTGAAGTTTCCTTAGGCCCTAGATCTGGTCTATGGTTAACCAAGCACATAAACACACTTGGAACCCCAACACACAATACTTTGCACAATAGAAATCTACAGTAGTGAAATCAATAAAGTACATAGAAATATTCGGCCCAAATCTCGACCTTTATTATTCCATTAACAAAGAATCATTAGGGCTCATGCACCAGGGATCCTGGCCCTTCATAAAACCTTGATACAAGACTAGTATACATAGTATACAATCAGAACTTGTGATCTAATCCATTAGATTTGCAATCTACCCAACACAACCAAAACAAAATACATGACTTACTTGTTGTAGACTTCCTTCGCTTCCAGCCCTTTCCGTCCTCTTGTCCTTGATGCACCTAGTTGTCCTTTGCCTCCATCACATAGTGATCAAGGTCCTTTCTAATCTATGCCCAATCAGCTGCTCACAATGGTTAGATCCTTCAGACCACTTGCATTACCAGCCTTCAAAATCATAGTTCAAAGCTCCATTACCAAACAATCCCATCAAATGCACCCAACAATCCAACTCCTTCACAGAATACCACATGCGCAGACCTCTTTCTCAGGCTAAGACACCTCGGCCCTGATCTTAGGGCTTTTGAGGCTTCTCGACATCCTTCTAGGCCTGCGAGCCTTGTCACAATTCTTTGTTCAGCACCCAGATATCTTCAGTCCTACTTGTTTGTTAATGTAAGGCCTCTTCCAACCTCCTCTAGGGCTTCAACCCCCCATAAACCTCCTACACAAAACCAAATACCTTTCGGCCTCCTAGAGTAGGTATGCTTGAGGTTGTTAGGCCTCTTTTAGGGCTTCAACCCACTCCTTTACAAACAGAACTCGACCAAGAGAATCAAACAACAAACATAACACTTGGTAGCCTTTCTCTTCTTCCAGCGCACAGATAAGTAATTTGACCTTGCTCTTGGGACATAATTGGCCTCTTCTCAAATGTAGAATAGAACTCTGAAATTGTCCTCTACTTGTTGCGACTTCTCTTCTTGGTTTAGTATTCACACAAGGATGGATTGCAATGTGTTTAGCTCTATTCACAGATACCCTTCTAACTTGCCCTCGACCACCCACAACACTTCTATGCACAATGATTGAGGCACTCAGCCTCCTTCAAAGGCCACAACATGGCACAAATCTTCTTCATTGGCCTTAGACCAGGCCCTAAACCAAGCTCGGCCTGATCTCAAACCCTCCAAAACCTCGACTCTCTTGTTTCTCAATTGATCTTTGACTCGACCTCGTAGAACTGGTGATATACTTGTTGAGGTCTCCTTCTCATGCGCAAATCTCGGTCTCCATGGGCAGAACTTGGCTCTGCACTAGGGCACTCCTCGCACAAGAGGTGTCCATTCTTGTGGAAAAATGAAGCACGGAGCTTGCTCAAGTCCTTCTTTTTGGGTTGAGAGTGTTAGTTTTTGTAGCATCAGAGGGTGTTCTAGCCTCAACAATTGTCAAAGAGGCTAAGAAACACTAGGACTCCAGAACCAGAAAAGGTTTCAAGAAAATCTACCTAGAAATGCCTTAATTAAGTTAATTAATCAAAAATAAAATTTTTCCTTAGTCTAACATAGGAAAAATGATTAATTAACAATAACTAATTGAGGAATGTGAGATTTCTCTACAAACTCACACGGATCGACTAAGAAATTATGTCAACATTGATTAAGTTTTAATCTTGGTCATTGGAGTCCCACAATGAGATTATAAGAAGTCAATGGGTAGATGGAGGAACACACTTGAGATCGATTTCCTTGGGCAATTAGATTTTCCAGAGAGTAACAGCATTTTGCCAGAGGAGTTTGAGCCAAAGAGGCGACTCATAAACAGCAAGTCTGAATGATGTTTTCCAGTTTCGGAGGGTCAGAAATAGGAGGCCGAAAATTTTTTCCATGAGGTTGCGCAAAGGCAATGCAGAGCCTCAAGTGGGCAATTCAATTTGGCTAAAGGGGAAGATGTTTTCAATTCGAGACACTGGAAAGATTTTCCAGAGGGTCGAAGAAGCATTTTCCCAGTCAACAGCAGGAAGGGTGGCTAAATTGGCAGTTGTTTCAGGCAGTGTGTGTGGCAGGCAATGCAAGGGTGATGCATACCTGCACAAACCACTTGGAAGGCTAGCCTTTCAGAGGTTAGACAATGTTGGGATTTCTCAGAGTGAGGGTAAAATCCCTTCGCAAATTTTTGCCAGTATTTATCTTGGATAGATTCCCCTGTTTGGCAACATTTATTGTACTCAAAATTTTCTCACTGTTGCTTAATAATAAAAACCCTCAGTTGTTGCACCAGTTTTCCCACATTGGGTTTTTCTGGGGACTTTTGTCCAAAAATAATGGTGTTATATTTTTCTGTGTGCCAGTGTTTTCTCAGTTTCCAGTTTATCTTCCGCAGTATTTTTTATTTGTGAAGATTGCAATGTGATTAATTCATTGTTGTCATAGCAATAAACTGCAAAATTAATTTACAATTAGAAGAATTAATTCCAGTTGCTGCAATAAAATTTCAATAGTGAATTGCCATGTTTGCAGCGATACCTCCAGGAGTGAGGTGGGGCGATATGGAGTTATAGTCCAGAGTTGTGCAGATTTGGGCAAGGTCCATTGAGGTGTCTTCCTCATGGATCACTACCTTGCTACAGAGGCCCACAGTTTTTAATAGCAGGATGGATAGTGTCAATTGCTGCAGTCAAATTCTGGAGTGACAGTTGCAGACTAGTAGCAATCATATGTTGAGGAGCATAGAGTAATGTTGATAGCAAAACAGGGGGCTTAGTAGCAATGTCAACAGCAACGCAGATTCCCGAGTGGACAGTGCAAACGTTGGTAGCAGTCAGATGCTTAGGAGACAGATGCAGCACAGAAATAGTTGATTCAGTATTTCGAATACTTCTCAGTAGCAGTAGTTGTCGTAGCAACAACAATAGTTTAGAGGGAGTTGTAGTGCAAATGCAGAGTTGGCAGCAGTATGGCAATGTCAGCAGCAGCATAGATGCAGCATCAAAGTTGGGCAGTGGTTGGTGGGCAGTGACAGGCAGTTACAGTGGATATACATCAACAGCATATGAAGGATGATGCAGAGACAGGGCATTGGAAGCAAGTCAGCACTAGAACACCCTCCTCGCTAAGAGGGAGTGTTAGTTTTGTAGCATCGGATGGTATTATAGTCTCGACAGTTGTCGGAGAGGTGAAGAAACACTAGGACTCTAGAACCCAGAAAAGGTTTTAGGAAAATCCACTTAGAAATGATTAATTAACAGTAATTAATTGAAAGTGAGATTTCTCTAGAAACTCACACGGATTGACTAGGAAATGATCTCAGCCATTGAAATATTGGTCGTTGGAGTCCCATAGTGAGATTATAAGAAGTCATCGATTGGTAGATGGAGGAACACACTTGAAATCGATTTCCTTGGGCAATTCAATTTTCCAGAGAAAAGTAGCATTTTACCGGAAGAGTTCGAGCTAGAGAGGGGGCGTAGAGACGGTGAGTCTGAATCAAGTTTTCCAATTCCGGAGAGTCAGAAAGAGGAGGCCGAAAATTTTCACTAGGAGGCTGCGTAGAGGTTGCATAGACGCAGCACAAAGCCTCAAGTGGGCAATTCGATTTGGCTAAAGGTGAAGATGTTTCCAGTTCCAGAGGTTGGGAAGATTTTCCAGAGGGTCGAAGAAGCATTTTCCTAGTCAGCACCAGGCAGGACGGCTAGATTGGCAATTGTTCCAAGCAGTGCGTGTGGCAGGTAGCACTAGGGTGACGCAGAGCCTACGAAAACCACTTGGACAGCTAGACGCAGAGCCTACGCAAACCACTTGGACAGCTAGCCTTTCAGAGGTCAGACGTGTTGGGATTGCTCGGAGTCAGGGTAAAACCCCTTAATAAATTTTTGCTAGTATTTCTCTTGGATAGATTTGCCAATTTGGCGACATTTATTGTACAGAAAATTTTCTCACTGCTGCTTAATAATAAAAACCCTCAGTTGCTGCATCAGTTTTCCCACATTGGGTTTTTCCGAGAACTTTTGTGAAAAAATAGCCGTGTTATATTTTTGTGTGTCAGTGTTTTCTCAGAGTCCAGTTTATCTTCCATAGTATTTTATTTGTGAATATTGCAGCGTGATTAATTCGTTGTTGCCATAGAAATAAACCACTAAATAAATTTACAATTAGAAGAATTAATTCCAGTTGTTGCAATAGAATTTCAGTAATGAATTTCACAATTGCTCCCACTGTTACCCTTGGAACCCTTCCCTTTGCCCATTCTTGGACATACTGACTAGGGCCAAGTTCTCCTCTCCATCTCCTTGCCTATTAGCCTTAGACTTCTCTCTGGGACTCTTCCTGGATGCATCCCAAAGCCTCTTCCAATTGGGAAGTTTCTCCCTTGTGAAAATTCCCTTGAAAAATGGTTCCCTTGACTTGGGAAACCCATTTAGTGCCATATTTACTAGTTCTACATCCTACACTTTCTCTCGAATAGTTGCAAGTCAATCCCATCTTTGGGTGATCCTCACGAAATAACTCATAATGTTATTAGAGCTTGACATTAAGATGGATCTAAGCTCGTTTCTCAAGATCATATTCCTATTCATGTTGCCACTCTATAACAGATCCACTAGATCCTTGAAAATCTCCCTAATTGTATTCTTCTCTACCAAGTGAGGGATCAAGTGATTCACAACATCCAAGACGACCCATTGAGCTCTAATCTCCTCCTTTTTATGGGATACCAACTACATTGGATTTGTAGTTCACTGAATCTCCTTGTCAACAATCTATAGAAGATCATTATGTTTCAGTAGCAAGGTAACCCTTGCCTTCCAAGGTAGAAAGTCAAATGCTCCATCTAACCTATACTCAAATCTCAAACAAATTGTTGCCATCTCTAGACTTGATAATTTATCTTCCCTATGCTAAGTCCTTCTAGCACCCACAAGAAATAAATCCATTGGTTTATAGATATGCAAGGATCTCCTATGGATTTGTGTTTTGGCACTTTGAAAAACATCACAAAAAATTGATTTTTCTACCAAACCTTTGACTGGTACGATCTCCCTCTCTCCCTTAAAAGGATGACCTCTGCCAACCCTACAAGCAAATTTGTGACTAACTGTTGTCACCACCACATACAACCTCTATGAGTTTTTGCACTTCTTGACTGGTTATACTTGTTATAGTGCCATACACACTGTGATTGTTGCATGTAACATATTCCTCCCTTATTGTCACATGCACCTTGTACGGCCCTTATATGATTCTTAGAAAGTTCGATCTGTCAAACTATATCTTTCTTTTTTACTTTCGATGACCCCTATGCATCTAGTCGCAGCTATCGACTCAACCATACAACCCCATGGTTGATTTCCATGCACAACTGGCTTGTCGTAAGTGTCAATCGACTCCTGTCACAACCTTTGCTGGTTGCAACCCACTTTCTTTGCATAATTGGACTGTCACTTGCTCTAGCTCGCAACACCAACTACTCTATCTCCCCGCCTTTTCCACCCATGGAACTTCTTTGTTAGTAGCTCTATCTCTTGAGTTTGTCCCTTTACAACACGTCCTGGCGACTACCAACAACTTGTTGCTACCTAATCTTTGGTTGCTCAAGTGACTAGAACTTCTTATTCCTAGATGTGCAACCTAATAGTTGGGATTTTTTTGTCCCCCTCGGCTACTCCTTTGTGGAAGCAGCTCCTAGTTGTTGTCAATCGACTATCACACTCAAAAATTTTATTTGTTTTATTTTCAATTATCAGCCATTAATTGACCTGCTCTCTTAACTTTTTAATTGTCTTCCTAATACACTGCAATTTGTTTGCTTCAATGAGTACGGTCACATACAATCCTTTTGTATGACAACTCCTTTTTGTTGTGTGTCCAAATTTTCTTTGTTTCCCATACAACCAACTTTTTTCCCTAACGACCTGCACTCTGTTGTGCATACAACCATGCAATCGTACGGCGCAACTGTGCACATACTCAACCTACTACCACTTAAATCTAGATCCTATTCAAAGATTTGATACCATATCAATTTTTCTTAACCCAAGCAACCTAGCCAATTACTACTTAAAAAATTTCCTTGCGGTAAAATATTTATTATGCAGATTTACTAAATATAGTAATAATACTCCAATTTTAAGATCACATCCAAGCCAAATACCAAATTGGTGTATGATACCCCCTTGTGTGTGGCACAAAGGACCCACCTCTACACAGTGAGTTGATTGTTGAAGTCTATGACGGCATACATACTCTACCCTCCCCTGCATTTCTAGGATGATAACACGCAAACAAAATAAATAGTGAAAGCTAAATCAATACACCAATCACTTACAAGGGCTCCCTTCATGGTAAGATGGCTCACCGAGGAAAATACAACTACAACAAGAACCCTAGAGATATCCCAACTAATCAAACCCCTCTGTAGAATTGTCCTTCGATCTTGTTGGTTGATCTAGATCTCCCTCCCTTGTTTCCCCTTGCACTCTTCCACAAAACCTTGCACACACTTGAATGGAAGTCCTTCTCCTCCTAATCATTGAGATCTCACTCTCATTATGTCTTGTGCTCAAGATGTGTCTTCTCCTTTAGTCTAGCCTTCCTTTTATAAGTTTAAGTTATTGATCGAATCCATAACCCTAAACACCAAAGTGATTAACGATTGAGATTAGATCTCAACATCCTTTGAATAAATGATTGAGATTCATCTAATGAACTAATGCAAATAGCCTTTGCATTTTATTAAGATTTGTTGATTTTCTAGGACATAGAGTGGAATTAGTTTTCTTCTACATGATAACTACTTTCAATGATCGTTAATTCACATATAGCATTCATCTAATCATTAAGCATGTATACAGAAGAAAATATCAACCATTACAACCATTAAAGAGCAGTAGAGAAATAACAAAGAAACCATGAGACAAGAGACACAGAAATTAGGCTTGAGGCCAGTGTAAAACCCACAAGGGTAAAACCCAAAAAATCTTCCTTATGCGAGAGGGAGAGAGAAAGAGAGTTCATAATTCATCAATACATCAAAAACAACATCAAGATGATAGCCAAACCAATATCCAAGAATAAGATGAAATCTCAAACCCTCCTCAAATTTTGGCCCCCCTTTTCTCCTTTTGAAATTCGTTGGATCAGAGATATACAAGACAAATTCAATGATGTGCAAATGAGGAGAGGTCTCCTTTATATAAACTTGAAATAGCATGAGGTTGATTTTGACATATTTTGGAGGCAAATTT
The DNA here is from genome assembly GCA_031772625.1 of Pinus tabuliformis. Taxonomy (NCBI): domain Eukaryota; kingdom Viridiplantae; phylum Streptophyta; class Pinopsida; order Pinales; family Pinaceae; genus Pinus; species Pinus tabuliformis. The sequence continues at coordinate 593,667,524 of CM062813.1, forward strand.
AAATTCAAATTATCAAATTCTTCACATGATGAAAATGCCAAACATGGCTACAATTTTGAACACTCCCTCTTAGCCAAGGACGTATTTTCATTCTCTCTCATATGTCTCATCATAAGGAAAGCAAATAGCATCACAATCCAATTTCAACACTCCCTCTCAACCAAGGAGGCATACTTCTGATTGCACCACAAAACTCATCTCGGTTGAACAATGATGTCTTGATCCACAACTAATGATGGGGAGATCGATTTACCACAACCAACTCCATGGCAGTCACATTTGACCTTAGCAAAGATCACACACACCTTACTGGTCTCCAGTTCAACCTTTATGACCTAAAGAAGTATGTCATAGATCTCATCTCAGATGTACATGTCTCATCATAGAGAAAGTTGATAGTTGCATCATCATCTCATCTCAGCTGAACAATGATGTTTCGATCCATAGAAGAAGAATGATCCACAACCGATGATAGGGGAGTTCGATTTACCAAAACCAAGACCATGACAGTGATATGTAACCTTGGTAAAGATCACACACCCTATGTCCACAGACTGATTCTCACCCATCCTCAGCGATCAAGTGGTAGAACACCTGCATCCAACACTTAGGGGAGATCAATTTACCACAACTAAGTCTATAGCAGTTGTGTCCAACCTTGATAAAAATCACACACACCCAAGTCTCCTCACCCACTAGCCGGATGGGTGGCAATCCCAACAAGCTTAACCATCTCAATATGGCCCTAGGTCAATAATGATACAAAGCTGACTTGCAGGTAGAATGCATGTTGGGGCATGTACTCAGCCAAGTACATGGCTTCAAGGAGTACCCTCACACCCAGGAGCCTCACTACTCATCCCCCCCCCCCACCAAGTCCATGGCTAGTTAAAAGACTGGGGGAAGGGATATGCTCAATGTTCTCAATCAGCAGTGTTCCCTCTCAAGGAGGGTTTCTTAGCCATTCACATAATCATCAGCAACCAGCTCAACAGCAGAAAAGTAGCCATGGCGAACTTCAACACTTTATCAATCATTCTAGCAGACAAAAACATCCACCTATTCATTCAACTTCATTTGGGGCTTCTCACAGAAGCGAACAATCAATAACCACGGTCAAATACAATATGTGGCCTCTTATAGAAGCAAACATCAGCAACCATCTTCACAAATCAACCACATTTCCAGCTTTGATTGTCACAGTATATTACGGTTGTACCTAGCACATGATCAAACAGCTTTGCAAGGAGCTTCTGTAGCCACACGGCCTCACAGCGAGCTATACTAAGAGTGATAGATCCCTGCTTCCTACTCATCCAGGAAATGATGGCAAATCTGAGGCTAAAACAGCACCCTGATGTGCTCTTTCTGTTTGTAACACCAAATCTGCATCTATATACCCATGTAGCCTCATATCATCACTGGAGACATACCTTAGTCCATGATTGATTCCAATACCAGATCACACAAGCCAGCAAACTGCTACAACTGCTTCACAGATCAACTATGCAAGAAAAACATCAATGTTATCCAAGCTACCACAACGCTCAGAAGTGCTTTTCCATTTTTCATGTGAACAAATTCATGCATCAAAAAATTCAACAAGTGATAGAAGGATTCATAAAGTCTTTCAACTTTTCCAAATCATGCCAAATATCAACAAGGATGTCACACTTTCATGATCCATCATTCAGCTCCATCTTACACTGGTCATAGAGGTCCTCATCTTTTGTTAGAAAGATATCATCAACACATGGCATACTCATCTATACAGATTTGGATCAGTGTCGTTCTTCAAAAACTTCTAGCCTTCTTCATCTTAGTAGTCACAACAAACTTATTTTCTCCTTAGATTAAACAAAGCTTCAATCACGACGATCTTATCTACTCCCTCTATGTCCAAAAGCTCATCCAATCACAGGTCTTCTTGTCTTTGTTCTTCCATCTTTCATCTGTTGCCACTGCACTGGCAATCTTCATTATGAACCTGCAATCCTCACTAAGAGGTAATGGAATAACTAATCCATCCAAGCAAGATATACAAAGACAAAAGACTAATAATAATTAAAAGACCAATAACAAAAATAATAAAAAAAGTACTTATCTCTTGAGAATATGCCGGCTCCCTTTCGTTCAACTCATCAAAGAGTTAATCTTGTCCACATCATCACATCATGAAGGAGTCCATATCATCATTAAGCACTCCACATCATCAAGGAGTCCACATCATCAACAAGGAGTACATATCATTAAGAAATCCACATTGTCAAGGAGTCCATAACAAGGAGTCCACATCATCAAGAAGTTCATTTCATCAAGAAATCCACATCATCTTATTGACCTAAAAGAAATTAAAGACACTTATCTTTTGAGAACATGACAGCAACCTCTTAATCTTTAGCCTTCTTACATTCAACTTGCAAATCATACTCATCGTCAATATGTCAAATCTTCTAGAAGCAATAGTTTCTTCTTTCAAGCAGAAGCAATCAATCCCTTTTGACTTGATAGGGTTAAAATTGATAATTCTTCAAGATTGATCTAGAGTGTACAAACCCTAGACATTCATTATTGTTTCCAACAGTCCGAGGGTTTTGTCCTCAAACCCTAGGTCTTCCTTTTCTAACTTCATCATCTTTGTTCTCAATGTTCATATTAGTCCTAGGGTTTTGTCTTCAAATCCTATAGCTAAACCCTTGCTAGGATTTTAATGTCTCAAATAGCAATAGATGGCATCAACGACCTTTGATATTTATTCAGAGGGAATATGGCCCTTTTGTGATAGTAAAGACTTCAAACAATATCACAACATATGATAGATTCAACATTCAGCTTTACACACCAATGTGAAGGCTTCTCATTTTAAGATATACCAGACTTGCAACTTTGATCACTTCTTAATGCCTTTTAGAGATCTTATGGTTATGTATGTCAAACTTGTAGCTCGATTTTAGCAAACTTAGACTTTTCTCCTTCCACAGAGATAACACAGGGACTTGGCCCTTCTCTCCATTGTAGTCAAGATTCTTGACAGAGATGTTCATTATTCTCTTACAGTTCAAACCTTGAGGATTATTCATATTTGTGGCTTCTTCCAGGACACAATTTCCTTGATATAACATAGAGGAGCTTTTCATCAAGATTTAAGATTATCAAGGATTAATACATACCTCAACATTCCTCAAATCCATGGACCAACCCTTCCTCCACAACAAATTCTTGACATCAAATATACCTCTGAGAGAATTCAATTCCTCATATTTCAACTAGTCTTAGTACAAATGGTCGGCTTTTGTTCATCATAAGATAGAGATAAGACACAAATAAAGATATATCTAATTAGAAGGAGCTTCAATCCTTCCTATTTCACAAAGATCAACGATCCTTTGAATTTAAGGAGTCTTAGTCCTATTTGAAGAAGCTTCCAGACCTATTCAATTCTTAAAGTGTAATGTCATACCAAATAAATTATTTCTCAATCGTTCTAAAGGCGGTGAAAGAGGGAATAGGTGAGTCGGCTTCTGCAATGCGTATCGTCCTTCTTCTAGAATCTAGACAGAGCTAACATCATTAGCATTTAATATGACTAGCCGCAAATCAATCATGAATGTCACAGTCCTCCTTCGCATGAGAGATCCTCACATGAAAAAGAGGCATAGATTCAAAGAACAATAACAAGGTAATCAGAGATCATTTGGATGCCAAAGAATGAGTGATGTTTGGGTAGAGATATCATGCATCTGGTCATAACATAGAGTTCGAATATAGAGTCATGAAATGCCATATAATTACACAGAATTCATCCACATAATAGGTTTGAATGACTTTAGAATCAGATCCTTATAGTTTCTTGAATTAGTAGACTTTAGTCCTCTTGTAGAAATCAGATTTTAATGCAATTTCAGATATAATATTATCTCGCAAGACAAAGAGACTTATTTTACTTGGATCGCACAAACAATTCAGTCCACAGAGATTAGACTTGCATTTAGAACCCACAACACTCACATTATCTTGCAGAGAAAGGAAGTCGCACGTTCTCATTTATGCTTCAGAAAACCAATGTCTTGAATGATAGAGATATGAATACTCAAATCTAGCACATAATGAGTCGTAGAACTTGAGTCTTTGGAGTCACAAAATTCATACATATATGACCATAGAACTCACATACAGATAGTTCACACAATTACAGAGAAGCTCTCATAACAAGAGCCTCAGAGCTCGCAGACCATGCCATAGAGAGGTTAATAATAAGGTCATAGGAAACTCACGTAGTGTAGAAGCTTGCACAACAAAGTAAGAAAATCACAGAAAGGCTTCACAAACTTGTACGCTACAGAATTCGACTCACTTGATTCCACAGAATTCGCACATTTCCCAAAGAAACTTGATGCCACAAAGATCATTCATAATGATAAGGTGTCGCATGACACATGATTTCCATAGTGAATTAATGTCACAAGAAGTTGGCACAAAGCTCACATAAGGGAGCCACAGAACATTGCATGAATAGGTACCAAAAAGTCTTAAAGAATTCAAATGCTTCAAAATATAATGAGCCCAGACTTCATACCTTGATTTGGATAAGACTTCATACAATTATTGATTTTCATAGTGAATTAATGTCACAGGAAGTTGGCGAGGTGAAACAATTGTTGATTTTTTCAAATATTAACAAACAAAGCCGCAGTTAAAAGGCTTCAAACCCCTTATTTTGACAATAGCATGGAGAATTTGGCTTGCTAGAAACACTAGTATTTTTTAGGACAGATGTATTCATCCATTCCAATGTGCAGCTCAAAGTAGTCCCTTTTTAACAATTTCACGTCTCGTCCTAACGTCAAACCTCAATGGGGAGTGTAACTTGCTAGAAATGCTAGTGCCTTTTATGACATACTTATTCCTCCATTATAATTTGCAGTTCAACGCAAGTCCATTTTTTACAGTTTCAAATATCATAGTAAGGTCAAATTGCAGAGACAAATTTGTCATGTCCCAAATGGAGATTTACAACAGATAATAGATGCATGAACTAAACTATGGCAAATATATTTTTCCACACATGCATCAATCAATAAAACACAAAAAATAGGGCAAATAACTGAGCCATTTTATTAATGTGGAGACTGAGTAGATCAGATGACAAGAAAGATAGAACCTTGGCTTGCAACAACAAGCAAGGCAAGATCCTAGGTGAATATGATGGTACCCAAATGCTGAAAATGGCTTTGCTACTAAATCTGCGTCCACCCAGAAAAACTGTTGTTGCCACTGGAAAGGAACTGTTGATTTAACCCTCCAAACTTCTCCAAAAATTCTGAGAAATTAGCCACAGGATCTACACCAATTCAACAAAACCCAGAAATATCTCACGACCCCAGGTGGTAGAAATGGTCCCAGAATAAACAACACCCTCCTCCAACCATTTCTATTGTTGATTGTTGAATGGAACTGAAAATTCTACCCTCAGGATTGCTCAAAAAAATTGCAAAATTAATCCTAGCCTCCTCTCATAAAACCCACAAAAACCCAGAAAGGGTTTGGGTTGAATCCAACATGCCTTGGCAACCCCAATTTGGCGTGGCCCTCTAACTAGTTAGCAAAACTGGCTGTAGATGAAATTTGCTACAAAATGCTCCAAATCTCTCCTAGAAAATCTCCTTCCCACCAGGTTACTTCCTCCCAAAATTTCCCTTATTCCTCTGTAGCCACACCATAGATTCTCCTTGCCCAAGTGATTGTGCAACAATGCCTAGTGAGCCCCTGCGCAAGCCAAGAATTGGAGCAGCTCAGCTCTCCCAAACGCCTCACCAACAGACCTGCAATTTGACAAGAAACTCCAGCCCTCTTTGTGGAATAATTCTCTGCTAATTGGCTGGCCCAAATTCCCCTTTTTGCTGGCCCTTCCAAGAGCCATGAATTTCTCTCTTGCGCCCAAGGGAAACTCGCTCCAACTGAAGGAAATGACTATAAATATGCCCAATGGAAACTCTGAATTGAGCTCCCCAAATTGCCTCACTAGGGAGACACTCAAAGTTCTCCGAAATGAGGGTGGAATTCCCGCTCGGGAAATCCTTGTGCTAAACAACATGGGTTGTCTTGGCTTAGCAGCTCAAGAGAACTAGTGATTAAAGTTAAAATGATCCAAGATGTCCAAATGAGAGTCTCCATGCTCTATTTATAATTGCTGTCCCTCTCCTCCTTGGTGGCCCACACTCTCCACTAGTTTGCACCATTTATCTCTCTCTCTCCTCTAGGAAGTGTGAATTGCACCGTTGGGTCAAATTTACTTCTCTTGTGGCCCCCACATTCCACTAGAGCTGTAATTTTATATTTCTCCTAAGTCCCAATGCCAAAAATGTCTCCAATGCCCAGATTACAAAATTGTGCTACGCTTAGCACCACCCCACGGATAATGCTGACCTCCTCAAGTGAAAAATCAAAATTCGGGGCATTACAAAATTCTCCAAGAACATACTGACAAGTCTGGCGCCTGGGGGTTTTTTGATGGTGCAAGTTGGGCAATCCGTCTATCTGTTGGGCATGCCTCGGGCGGGTACAATGTTTAAATAACTCACTCTTCTGCAAATTTGAGAAAGCCTTGGTAGTGAATCCAACAATTAAGCTGAGATCTGAGCTTTAAAGTTACTTCTATTTCTTAATTCAATTTCATTCACTCATGTCTACAGATAAATATGGAAGCAGATGCCCTACCTAAAGATGGTCTACAGCTTAGCGTAGGTGTGTGGCATGTGTTGGAATCCAAAGATGGACAGATTTCTGAGATCACACTTTCAGCTCTGGACTGATCAGTAAACTGTTCTTTCTCTTTTATTATGTGGATGGTTCATGTTCCTATTTACCTTAATTCGGTACTGGACTTTTACCATCGGTTTGTGGCACAACATCAGATTGTTTGAATTCTGTATGACACTTTTCTGTTAAAAATGAGACTCTGTAATACACATACATACATGTATATAAAAGATTCCAGTATAGCCAGCTATTGACACAAACATTCCTTGGGGTTTTTTTGACAGGGCATGTCAGGGAGACCCTCCTATGTGTGACATTGGAGTCTGGACTGGTCCTTTTCCTGGTTCATAACCACACTGTTCATGTTCAGTACGCTTACAGTAGAGGCATAAACAATAAGGCGGAGTTCTTGGGCCTATTTGTATCTTCCGGAAGTGACTAAAGACAAAGGAATCAAAAAGATGCAGGTATTCAGTGATTCTCAGCTTGTTATCATATGGGCTAACAAACAGATCACAGTGGAAAACCTCCACCTATCCTCACTTCTACAGACCATTCAGGAATCACTACAGTGATTTGATTGGCTATAGTTCAAAGTTCAAACACATTTATAGAGAGTTAAATGAAGCAGCAGAAAGCTTGTCCAAAGACGCACTGGAGCTTCAGGCTGGAACCTTCAGCATATGGGAGACTCGATGGAGAAACAACTGAAGCAATGGATGTCCATATATATAAAATTTCTTCATTAGCACAAGCCTGCAACATGTGACAATAGTATATTGATACAGACGTTTTTTGTCGAAGGACTGGAGAATGACGTCACAGTGGTTTTTCCTGACATAGAATTGTATTTTTTGTCAAAAGACAGAAGAAAGATGGATAATATGATATTCTGTATTTTGTCAGTAATGAAAAGAACGGGAGAAGCCAGAACTGGCTAAGTCAAGCCTTATGAAAAGCCAGAACATGTATACTTCTATTATATGAAATATAAGGATTTTTTCTTTTTGGGAAAAGATAAATACACACACACATATAAATGACAGTTCTATGTATTCTGGAGGACTATAAAGACATGTACAGTGATCACTTCAGGCATGAGGCATGAATATTTTGATGTTTTTGATATAAGTTCAATCCCTGTGATAATATTGATATGCGGGAAGCATATATGGTATGTATATGTACTTTCTTTTTGGATGAAAATTAGAAAAGAGAGAATATAAGACATTTGTCACCAAAATTTATTGCATATGGACTAAAAAAACTCATGAACTATTCCGAGGCAGACTCATTGGATGAAAGTCTGAGACTGAAGCATAAAAAGAGACTGCAAAATAAGGGAGAACAAGACAGGTATGATAAACAAAACCTGAATCCATCCGTTATACAAAAGTCTTTGTCCATGCCAATAAAAGAACCAAGAACCAAAAGTATTTTAATTTCAGGAAAATGTGAATAATAGATGTATTCAGGAATGATAAGGTTCACTGGGCAATATAAAGCTTAAATAAATTTTCAGTACTGGTATAGAGGCTTCTTCTACATTTTTAATTCAAGCTCAACACAAACTACACAAGATGGTCAAAAAAACACATACCCACCATCAACTTGGGGCAAAGATTAAACTGCTTTCAACAGACAATTATTAATGAAGCAATATCTTCATGAAACTAAAATAGCATACAACATAAAATATGAATCATCTCACCAATGAAAATAAGAAATACATGATCTTTTTCCTCGATAGTGAAAGCTAGGCCACAAAACAGAAGAATTCAGAATAAGATCAATGAAGGAATTTGGGAAGCACTATAAGCCATGACCAAAGTGGAGTTGGCTGTCCTGTGCAACTAAGTTTGGGATCCACTTGGCATGTGACGCAAATATAACTAACGTTTCTTAAAAAGAAAGAAAAGGATCTACTGGAGTGCATCAGGCATGCTTAACATTAATATTTCAAGGTACACAGAGTAAATAGAATATAAAAATTTCCCAGTATGCAACTAGAATTATGAAAATAACAAATAGATATCCATAGGAGGCACCTCTTATGGATGAAGCCAAAGCGATGTTTTCCTCTTTCACTCAGAAGAACATCACTGAACAGAAGCAGTGAGGTCTATAGATGGCTTCTAATTCAGATTCCGAACATGTAAAAGACTATATTGAGCAACCATTCAGAAAAAACAGAAGAGCATGACCACCAATCAGACATGTCTTGACTATCCCACCATGAGACAACCTGTTAATTGAAAGATTAAAAACAACTAATGCTACAAACATCAGTAATCATCACATTGGTGCAGATACAACAAAGTGAGGTCACATCTTTTGGTTTACAGTGCACAGCCAAAACCAATCCTCGATACCTGTATTGTCATAACTTTTGAGGCAGTATGAGGCAGCTAATGACTAGTATAAGCTACCTTGATATCCATTCGTATGACAGTAGGTCCACAGAGTCACACCTTAAGCTACTTCTTTGTTTTGTGGGTGTACACAATCTCAAAACACCTAAAAAATTGAACCTCTAACAGCGCTATTACGACTAAGATAAGACCAAGCTGGGTGGGTTTGTAATGTATACCCAAAATACTTAAAAATACAGTAATGAAATGAACCAACCATGAATCCAAATATCTTTCATCCCAGAAGGTGCTCAAACCTTCCATGCAAGTCACTCAATTCCTGTCTGAAAAATTCTCTGGATGTGAGGTATGGCAAGACTAGATTTATGAAACTAGCACTCTTATTATAATTACTTATCAAAGGAAGGTAGATAACATAAAATTTTGTATATCATTCTTCCAAAGCAGTGACAACAGATTCAATAATCCTACTTTCACACATGCTTAATCCCCCGTCTATAGAAAACAGATAAAATATTTAGATAAAAAGTTACGTATTCAATCCTATTCATAATTGACAATTCTACAGAATCAACTTACCCTTTGAACACCACTTCTAAACCTGCGAAGGTGACTGACTAGCTCCTCCCTCCTCAATTCATCATCATAAATTTTCCTCTTAACTGAATCCAATAGAACCTGAGAATATGTTTTATATGCTTGACTTGAGAAACTCATTTTACTATGCGCCAAACAATGAGATAACAATCATATTTCCTGTGTATAAATTCATGAAATTTAAATGCCAATTCATCAAAAAATATTCACCAAATGGCCAACTAAAAGAGAAAATTAACCTCATATGCATTTTGGAGTTTCTTAAACGCTTCCTCAGCTTTTACATTGCCCATATTTTTGTCAGGATGAACCAGCATCGCCTGTCCAATCAGGTGAAGAAAAATTGTAATGCTTGCATTCCATGAAGTTGGCATAAAACCACGTTCTTATTTTACACTGATTCCATACCCTAGCAAATTTTCCAAGTTGGTAAAATAAAGTTAGGGTTGATTACTTCGCATGGGTAATGCAAGGCAACATGAATTACCTTTTTCCTGTACTCCTTTTTGAGGACAGTAACATCTATGTTCTCATAACGAGATAAACCCAGCACCGCATAGTGATCAGGGCTATCTAATAGTCGGAATACTTCCTCTTCAGAAGATGGATCTCCTCCAGCCAGGCCACTGGTTGAGGGCCCTCTTTCACTATCTCCAGACTGACTGTACTGAGAGCTTTCACCAAATTGTCTGGCTGAAGCAAAATTACCTTCTTCACCATGAGGACCACTGTATCCAAATGCATGAGAGAAATTTCTTCCTCTGCCATTAGTCCCTTCAGATTGTGGATTAAAACCTCTCTCTTTAGCTTCATTTGCATTGTTCTTTAGAAAATAATTCAAAATGTCACTAGATATGAAAGCCAGGTTCATGCACAGAACCATGCCAAGCCATCCCACATGAAATTTAGCAGAATAGATAGAGTACATAATTGTAATCAGCAGTGCTAGATGTTCATGATTCAGAGCAAAAGTAAGACCTGTCCAATAAACATTCTAACAAGGTTATATAGCTATAATTCAATTTTCAATATTAACCTGACATATTAAAAAAAATGCAGACAAACATCACAGCAAAGAATTTCTCCATGACTTTTAATGAGTTGGCTAACTAGTAAAACAGAACAGCTTCAGACTTCAAAAATACAACTAACACCAGGTATTTGCTGCTGCATGGAATGGATATGCGTGCAGGAGAAAGAAAAATAAAGGATCAAAAAACTGATGGTAAAGACATTGATTTGAATGTTCAAACTGGATGAAACGCTAATGGTATCTCTGCCTGATCTCTAGAATCAAAATGAAAAAAATCAAGTCAAATTACGTAAGGTATAAACATTTGCAAATTTGCATTACCTGCTGCTATAATCAGTAAGCTAGTCATCCAAAAGCTACCATCTATCCACAGAACCACCATTCCAATAACAGCTGTTGTCAAAACTGAAGCTGTGTAGCCAAAAACAAATGCCATTGTGCAAGCTACACCCTGAATCAATAAATCCCTACATAATTAGAATCAAAGGATTAAAAAATTTATTCAAATGTAGAAAATATAGAATAAAATGCAAAAATGGTAATTTTTTTTTCTCAACCCAGAACAGACATGTTATTTCTTAATCATTGAATGGCTCAATAAATGACTTGCACAATGGGAGAAAGTCTGCACACAAACAAACAAGCTATGTGGTAGTCTGGTGATGTTGACAATAAATATGAACTGCTTACTCGAGTAGCTATTCGAACTTAATACTCTTCACTGCAGTACATTGAACTTCAATACAAAAATAAGCTGAGCAAGCATGCAACAAAGAGTGAGACAATAAACACTATCTTAAATTCAAAGCAAATCATTGCAATTTGCCACAACCTTAGGCACTGCATTCACGTAATAGAAGCAAAAAAACCAGTGAAAAATCAGAATCACAGATTTTAATATATTTCGTGAATCATCCTTCATTGTTATATTTGCAGGCAGTCTAAGTAAAATCTAGAACATGGGTTTTGATCGTGAGTATCCTGAGATGGTGAGTCTCCTACTTGCTTGTCCCAAAACAGCTCTGAGACCCCCAATCAATGTGCGGTCAATGCAGGCACTTTGGCAACTAAAACGCAGCAAGATCAATTGGATCAGATCTCATCCCTAAAATAGGCTGTAATTAATTTACAACAAGATTTTTGGGTATGTTGTTGAATTTTTCCTATAAAGGCAAGAAAATTTGGCTTGCCAAAGCATGTTATTATTTTGAGAACTCATATTTCGCCTTGAAAGCTTGGAATTGGATTGCAGCCTGTTATTAGTCATTTTGATCAATTTAAGGAGTGCTTTTAAACTTTCAACCTCTGATCTTAAGTTAAGTGTATATGCTTGGAATGGGATTGCAGCTTGTTATTAGTCATTTTGATCAATTTAAGGAGTGCTTTTAAAGTTTCAACCTCTGATCTTAAGTTAAGTGTACTTGTTGAGTAGTGGAAGGGCCCCCACCACTCAAGCAAAAACACTCTTTCAATGTTGTGTGTTAATCTAGTAACTATTTTCTTTTTCATGCAGTTTATTATCACATCTTTCATGTTTATATGCTCTGATTGCACCTTGTACATTCAGATTTAAAACTAGTTATGAAACTAATTTCTTGGTCATTGTATGGAGAAATTTTAGAGCTAGTTTTGAAGCCTCTGTTTATAAGTATTCTTCACTGTTATTTAAGGTTGTATTACCTATTTTCTAAAGATCTTAATGATGTCTTAGTGTAGTTATATCAGCTGATCATTAGTACAAGTCAAATAGTCAATATATGCCACATTTCAATATACTGCAAAGCAGCCATACTCACATTATTGCATTAACAAAATACATCTCTTGTTGTAGGTTTAAGTGTGTTTACAAGTCTTATTTATCATAGATTAGTTGTTGTTTGAGGATCAACCTGATTGAGTGCCATTCACGAACTTGCTAGGAGAAGAAGGCCCCAACTTCTTGAGAACTTTGCCATTTAGCCTTGAATTTCTCAAACACAGTAGTTCCCTGTTTTTTTATCTATTGCCTTTCATAGGATAGAGTGATGGTTTGAGAACATACTAGCTAAAGGGATGAGTAGATGTTAAAATTGGCAACTAGGGCCAAACTCCATGTGGGTCATCTTATTTATGGCAGCTGATATTTTTCTTGGACTCAGGTGTAGGATTGATCTAAAGATCATCCAATTCCGATAAGTATTCATGGAGATATGAATTTATTTGTGTTATGGGACAATTCGTCAAGGTCGGACAGCGACCAAACAACCCCCACTTGTGCTCAACGTTTTAGTATAAAAGGAGATGGCTTGATAGTCATTTAGACACACACTTCACTCTTGATTTCTCTCCACTTGTTTTGGGTTTTAGTGGCAAGAGAAATCTAAGAGGATGAAGCCCTAAACACAGGTCTAGAAGGAGACCCTATATGCAGCAAAAGAAGGATGCCCTAGCCGCTGTCATAATGAAGCCTAGCCGCAGGTCTTGTGAAGGTTTGGCCACAGTTCAAAGGGAGATCTATCCACTGTTTAGGGGAGCTTCAATACGCAGCAAGGTAGCCCTAATCTTGGAGCCCTAGCCACAGATCTAAGGAAGGGTTATAGCCCAGCTTTGGAGGAGCCATAGCTGATGTAATAACATGCCCTAGCCGCAGTCTATTCATAGATAAACACAGTCATGATGCCCTAACCCTATACGCTGTTATGGAAGGGTTTCTAGTCATGGAGGACAGCCCTAAGACGCAGCAAAGAGGCTACCACAGCGAGGCAGTTTGGGGACTGTGTTAAGTGCTCATGGAAGGATATATGAGCTGCTGTTAGGTGGCCGAAGAGCTGGCTTGAGGGTCGAGTTTCAACAAAGGATAACGCAGATCTGTGGGGCAGTTTTAAGGTAGCTTATCTATGGGTTTGTGTGGGCCATAGGTACAGGAGGAGAGCTGTTATTGGAATCCTAAACGCTGCTGTTCTAGACATGTTAAGTTGCTGTTGTGCTAGGCTGCAGGCCATAGCACCACAGCTGGGCTTGCATAGGGCAGCTAAGGACTATCATATGCCCTAAGGCATCAACGCAGCAAGGGAGGGGTTCGCTTAAGGTATGCCGCAGTCCTTCAAGGGCTGTTTGGGAGCCTGTTGAAGAATCAAAGGCTACAGCCATATGCCCTAACCAGACAGTCACTCACAGTGATAGGCAAACAACGTTTGAGCAGCAAGTTGGATGTTGCTGCCAATATGTGAGGATAGGTAGGACTGTCTTAACATGAAGGCTGCCCATCTAGTGTTAGAATGACATCCAGTGCAGCATATAGAGAATCCTCTAAACAGTGAACTATGCAGCAAATGATAAGATATGACAGTGTTGTTATAAGGAGCTGCATGATGTGGAACACTGCTACAGCATTAGCATAAGGCAGCACAGGCAGGTGCAGCGAATGATAAAGGTGCAGCATGATAATAAGGTACAACATGATGATGCAGTTCACAGAGGCACAGCAGTATGATATGTGCAGCATGGTAATGAAGTTCAGCATGATGATTGGGTTCAGCACAGTGGGGAGCAGCATGGTGATGGAGTCACCTTGGATCAGTGGAAGCAGTATGCCTTCTACTCAGCTCAGATCAGCTACCTCATATGCTATCTTCTTAGAGAAGATCTCTGCTCTTATTTAGATAAGTCAATATGTTGACTTCTGATGTATATGTACTATCTCTCTCTCTCTGCTGAACTATTGAAGAACATATAAGAAGAATTGATCAAGGGTTTCCCCACATTGGGGTTTGTCCCTGGCTAGCGCCACATCTTGTGTCCTCTTGTCTTGGCTTGTCTTCTGCGATTTATGTTTATGTTCTATCTGCATTTTACTATCATACTAAATGTGATTGCTAATCTGGAACTGATATTGAGCTAATATGGAAAATTGAAGTAAATTTGCTATCAGCATAGAACATACCTAAAATTAACAGTAGAAGACTATGAGTGACCATCCTTATTCACTCTTACAGATGGGGAAGGCCATAGTGCATTCTCAACCTCTTAACTAGTATTGGGTCAAAATTAATTGGATTGGCTAAAAGGCTACCAGAGACTCTGCTTGCCTCAATTGGAAAGAAAGACCCTAGTGTATTAATCAACCTTTTGGAATGAGAACCCCTTTGACCATTCTTATTTCCCAGCATTTGAGTGAAAGCTTGATATTTTGAACATGATTGCATAGAGAACTTGGATTTGTGTGAGAAATCTCACTATATGCCCAGTCCAAAGTGTTTTAAATCAAGTCAGTGTGATTTCCATTTCAAGCTTGTATGATTAGATTAAAAGTTTTGTTTCATGCTTCCTTAATTTAGTTCCTAATTTTGACTTAGATTTGAGATGGCATCCTCAAATCATAGTGGACAAAACAGGAAGGTCAACTTCTAGGTGGTGTAACTTTTGCATACAGACTCATTTTGGTGTCTTTCTTGCATCATTGGAAAGGTCTCTGAGTGTAGAACAACACCAGGGGGTCTACCACGATGCAAGGGTGCAATTGACACAATTTAAGATTGCTGAAGTTTCATATATAAAATTTGCACACTGTGAAGACTAAAAAAAACAGAATACTTTAAAATTTCCATCTACTGCATAAAAGCCAAAAGGCTTTCTTTTTCTTTTTTTTCATTTAGGTAACACATCCCAGGGAAAAACCCCTGGCAATTTCCCTCAATCTGAGGATGGCAACCACGGTAAATCCTAGATCCTTCAGGACACAAGGCCAGGTCAACGACAGGGCTCATAGTTGTTACAACAATATATTTGTTTAGAGCTCAACATGTCACTTCAGGAATTCAACGTGAGTTGGGAGGATAATATTGTTCCTCTCAACCACCTGGACTAGACCCAATTAACAAAAGGGATATTAGTTTGGTACAAAATATATCACTTAAACAATTAGAGCCACTCAACAATAAACATGAAATTATGCAAAATGAATGAGAGCTTATGAAATTTCAAATAATCAAAACATGAGACATAATGCATGCTAGCATGAAACTTTAAAATATAGATTTTCATTAAACTAGCACTGAGTCTTAAAACTACAAAATTGGCCACTACAGGGTTCAAGGACTTGCACTATAAATGTGGCTATTGCAGGGTATTAGAACTTACCAGGCTCAGAAAAGCATTGAAAATGCCTGCCATTGCAGTGAAGCTAAGAAAGCTGCACCAAATAACCACAAATAAGGATGAAGTGCCCAAACGAAGAAATGAGTCCATGCCTCTGAGACAACAGTCCAGCCACAGTATGAAAAGTAGCAGGAATAACCTCCCCAAATGCAACAGCCATGTGCAAACTATGGGCCATGTATGCTGAAACCTATGAACAATAAAGTCTCTTGCCTGTAAAATAGCTGCAATGAATGCCGTTAAGACAGGCTTCTGCCGCTGGATCCATTCTGAAGCTTGTCTAAGCAGAGTAGATGCACATGAAAATTTACTCTTGTCATTCTCATTCCCTTCTACCTCTTGGGAATTGACATGCATCCCATTCTCCATGCTTTCTTGCATCTCAGAGTACTGAGTAGTGGTGGCTTGAGTAGGGGAAGGTATGTCTCCACTGCAACTTTCAGCATTAATCAACCTTTCTTCATATTCCATTGCCTCACTGTCATTAGTTCCATCACCATCTCCAGCAGTTCTTTGCCCTCCATTTTCTTTGGATGTACTTGCTTCTTTTGACTTGGAAGAAGTTAGTTTTGTACCTGGTTGCTGTCCAGATAGGGATGTCCTTCCCTTAGCAATGTTGGGTTCTGCAGGTGCTGCACCCTGTTTACCATCTCCTGAACCTCTGGACCTCTGTGATTTGTTCCTATAAACATTGCTCTGATTGTCTGGGCAATCAATATTCTGAGCATTCTCACCACTGCTGCCAGATCCCTCATTTATGGCTGAAGTTGCAGACCTTGAGCCCATTTTTCTTGAGGGCATACCAGTTGACTCTGAAGAGGCAACATTGTCCACTGATCCATTCCTTTCAAACCCTTTTCCACGGAAGTTACCCTTTCTGGCCATGAAACCAAAAGCTACAGGCCTTCTGATCTGTCCTGTGCTAACTCCAATATGAATGATTCAACACCATAGGTTTCCACAAAGGCAAGAACTATATATTAATGTTTAATATTTTCTTGGGTACCATGGAACCAGAGTCTCAACCTGGGGAGAGTTAAATGGATTTCAACCCTTGTTGGAAACTGTCTTGCCACTACCTGCTTCTGTAAATTACAATAGTGCAGATGAGTAAAGGATCAGAAAGCTGGTTTTGTATCATGGTTTGCATAATATATTTCCATCAACGAAAGGCTTCAAACAAGCAGCATTAGCAAATGATAAGAAAAAACGGTGCTTTTAAAATGCAACTTCTATATCAAACAAAAATCTGTTAATGCAAGATATCTTAAGTGAATTTCTTTTGTTGCAAAAACACTGCTATGAATAAAAAAATGGAGCGGACACACAGAATCAATTTGCTTAATGACAACTGCAAAATGTGAAGTTTGGTTACTTTAACTTTCACGGATTTGGAGAAATTACCTTTCCTGTTGCTGAAATTAGAGTTTGCCATCCATTTGTTTAAAATTTAAATGCTACTCAAGAACACAGAAACAAAAAAGACTGGCCATTGTATATTACTGAAAGTGTGCACTTGATTGCCATGCAACACCACAGATCAAGGAGTTCCCTTTCCTATTATAAACAATTGTTATCAAAAATCCCTATGGTAAGTACAGAATCAAGGCAATTGCCCTTCTTCCTGCCAAAAATATTAAAATACAAATGTACCAAACTGACCATGTCACCAATGTCTAAACCAACCTGAAAATATGGGCACTTGCATAAAGTCAACAAAATTTTACATCTTGTAGGATGCAGGCTACAAGCCCCTTGAATAGTTGAAACTTGAAATGGAAAGTGGACCATGGGTTCAGTAAGTGACAGAAAGGCAAAATTTCTGAACATCAGCCACCCGAGTCTGAATAATCAAAAATTAAGGATCAGTGCTTCCACAAAGCCTACGAAATTGTAAATCTTATGGGGAGGCAAGTTACATGCTATTTACACGCTGAGAAGGGCCTCTGGGAAAGGGCGTCAACAAGTGCTGAAATGTAAATTTTTAAAAGCATGTAAACCACAAAGATTACAGGCGATTGCTTTCCTGAGGCTGAAAAAAGTTCAAATCTTACAGGGTCAAACAACAGGCTACTTGCACAGTGAAGTAAAACCCCCTAAGCAATGACTTCAGCAAGTGATTAACGGAAAACAACTTTAAAAAAAGGGACGCTTCTGAAATTAGCAATTACATTCTCTGTTTCTCAGTAGATAACATGATAATTTCCAACGATAATATTGTCTTCACTGCTTGGCACGCCTTCATGCAGTTACATCATGAATGGTATATTTTAGCCAATGTTGCATAGATACATCTGGGTACGGGTGGCAGTGTATATACATATACAATAAGAATCAAAAAAAAATTTGAGCTATCCAAGTATACAGTGATTTTCCTCTCTAAACAAGGCCATCACAATGTAGGTTTGGATATAGCCTGGGGTATAGAAGTACACCATGCAACTGTGATAGTAGTATAGCAGAAGAAGGAGGGAAAGAGAAGGGTCAAGTAGACCGAACAGTGACAATAGTAGGCATGACTTAAAGTTTCAACTACTGTCCCCCAGCTGCATGGGGGGCAAGAATGGAACTTGGGATGTAAAGCTAGCAAACAGAACAACTAAATACAACTCAAACAGGAAAAAGTCTGTTTAAAGCCTCCCTTTACACCATTAAAAAAATTAAGATGACCTTCTTTCCTATCTTACTTTGATAAACAAAAATTCAGTAAAATAAATTACTCCCCTGGCAGAGAAAAAAAAGGAGAACATTAAGATTTCTCATTTTTCTATCTTTCATGAATTCTTGACGGAAAGGAACAGAAACCCATTGAAGTCCAAATCTTACATGGTCAAACAACCCGCTACATGCACAGTGAAGGAAAGGCTCCTCGGCAATTACTTCAGAAAGAGATCAAAGCAAAACCCCTTTAGAAAAAGAGACACTTCTAAATTAGTTATTACATTAGCTGTTTCTCAGCAGATAATGTAATAATTTGTGATGATCATATTATTTTCACTATTTGGCACAAATTCATGCAGTTACATGTTGGACGGTACATTTTAGCCGATGTTGCATTTGTTTGGGTATATCTGGGTACGGGTGCCAGTGCGTATACAGGTACAATGACGATCAAAATTTTGAGCTAAATGCACATCAAAATTATGAGCTGAATATATCCTGAGTTATAGCGATATTCGTTTGTAAAGAAGGCTATGATGATGCAGGTTCGAGTATAGCATAAGGGATAGAAGTAACCTGTGCCACTATGATTATAGCATAGCAGAGACGGAAGGGAAAGTGGGGGATCAAGTAGACCGAATTGTCACGACAGCGGGCCCGATTTCAACTGCTGCCCCACAATTGCATTGGCAGGAATGGAACTTGGGTTATAAAGTTAGCAAAGTGAACAACTAAACATAATTCAAACAGGAAACTGTCTGTTTAAGGCCTCCATTCACACGCTTAAAAAAATCAAGATTACCATCTTTCCTATCTTATTTGATTGAATAAACAAAAAATTCATTAGAACAAAATGCTCCCTTGGCAGAGAGAAAAAAGAGAGCATTAAGCATTTCCATATTCCATTTTTCATGAATTCTTGTGGATGTAAGGGAATAGAAATCAATTAAAAAACAAACGAATAGAAATGATCAAAACCCCCTCTACATCACAGAGCTAAAGAAATTGAGTTTTGCAAAAGGAGTTCATTCATTGAACGTAGTAATCCAATTTTTTCAAAACCCCGATTCCGATGAATCTGAGAACTGGTTAAATCACCATCATTCATCCAAGCGATGCAATTGCTTGAAACCCTTAAGTGGGGCGTCACGGGAATCAAATAATTAGCCAAAATAAGACACCTCCTTTAAATTAGACATAATAGAGCTCGAAATTCAACTTCATTTCCATCTCACAGATTAAGAAAGCAAGACAAACTGTGCATTTTCGAAAAAATTGGAGACTGGTGCGAAAACTTTACCTGCTAGGACCAGTTGGAGAAAAAACACAGTCAAATGTATTCAATAAGTCGTTCGATAGCCAAAGAAACCGCTTATAAGTCGTTCGATACAGCCATCGTCAGTCACTAAATGAACCTTAGTCTGCACTGGAGATGCTGCAGTCTGTGACTTACTGGTTCCGTTTTCCCTTATGTGAAAGGGGAGTAATCGGGCTTCACTCCAGGCGCAAGGCCCTATGGAGAGGGAGGTCACATGGGAGGGCTGCCATCAATATCTTATCGCGTCCGGACTTATAACGAGGGTTTGACAAGACCCGAGATATGCTTTGAGTACAGGTTGGTTTGTAGATGCTGTTGATGTAAATAGCATAATGTTAATTTTAACTTTAATTTTGGATTTATTATAAATTATAATTTAATTAATTATAATTAACTATGGAGTTTTGGTTGCTTTGAAATATTACACCCAAGTCAAATTTGTATAATTAAAATAAAAGAATTAAATTAAAATAATCATTTATATCTATATATTTGTTATAAAATATTAAATTAAGATGTTTAATGAATTAATTTGTTACAAAATATTATGTTAAGATGCCTAATAAATTATTTATATTAATTAGTGTTATATAGTTTAATATTATTTAGAAATTTTATCAAATATAATGAATAATTAAAATTAATAGAATTAAGTATATTATATAAAAATTTATTATTCTTTTAATTAAAATAAAAGAAGATTTAAAATGAAAAGCAAATTTATGTAAATAAATTAAATATCATTATAATAATTAAATTTATTTATATGAAATGAAATGGTTTTAATGGCATTCGTGAAACCTTGCAGTTTAAGTGACTACCCACTATCGTTTAATTCATATTTATATTTTTTCCTAGGTTGATTCTCTTGTTATTGATTCATATTATCTCATGTGTATTAATTAAATCTATTCATATTATGTCATGTGTATTAGCTATTAATATTGTGCAACTAGAAAGAAGTTATATATATATAATGTTATGAACGAGAGCTTCATAAAATTAGCTTTAGGATAAAAAACAATTGAAATTTTTTCTTTTAAGTGTAAAATAGGTATTGACACTATTGTAATAATTATGTCGATAGGCGTTTTTCTATGCGGGCTTTGGGTGAGCAAACATTGTTCACCCCAGCCAATCGTACAGTGTCATTTTCGTACTCATTCAACAAATTCAAATTTGACATGTGGATTTTGGTCACTTGACCTTTACTTTGTAATTTTCTCGCTCTGTTCCGAATCTGGGGTTTCAATATGTGGTTCTTCGACATTGTTCCTCTCCATGCCTCTTACCTCCTCCCGACGCCTTGGAAGAGTTGCCTGCGATGATACTTGCAGCTCCTAGCTCCCACTGTACTTGAGAAGGGATTATTTTGCAAACCAAATATGTCACCCCTGGTCTCTGGATTATCGAAGGTCTCTGAATAATATGCGAGAAACCAGACATCATTCTTGAACGGTGAGGTTGTGAGTCCCGATGAGGCCGAGACACCCTGTTCGGCCCCGAGAAGCACGCCTTTGAAGATGAAGGGGAAGGAAGAGTATAGAGAAGACAGGGATGATGTTGTTAAATCGACCATAGTTCAAAGTTTGAAATCTGGAGTTCTAATTCACATCAATGGAACACCGTCGTCACCACCATTATTATCAGAATGAGGAAATTGTGTCTAGAAGTGAGATGGAACCCGCAACATCTAAGCTAGATCTAGATTTGAAAAAATGAAAAAAGCTAATTAAAACAAAAAGTTTGTTTCTTCTCATGATTAGCAATAGCAAAACCGATCATCTGGATATCATAACCCCGACCAAGAAGATGCAAATTTGGACCACATATTTGCATTCAGCCATCAAAGCTCTTTCAAACAAAACCCAAGCCAACCTTCAATTTCTATCATCCCTAATGAAACCTTAAAACCTTCGCTATCCCGAAGTTTATCCAGCATATCCCGTGATCACTATCATAACCAACACCATCACCATCATAACCACCATCTATTTAATAATTCTCAATTATCAAATAAGACAATGTCTTCGTTGGAAGATGGAAAACTAAAAGGGGTTCTGGTTAGTGCTCAGAGTAGTGGTAAGAAGCCCAATTGTAACAACTATCACTCTTTCTAGCATTCAGATTCCTTGTTCAGACTTGTCAGGACAGTGATTCCAATCATCAACAATGGAAGTCGTCCGATGAAGAGACTTTTTACTTTAATTATGCTTAATGTTACTCATTCAACCATGGAGTTGCTTATTAGACTCTTCATCGGGCGTGTAGGTGTGGAACTCTATTTTCATTACTATTGTTTCAATTTTGTATTTTATTTTGAGGAAGAGTAAATTTTGATTGAATTGTATATTCCATTTTGATTCTGGAAGAGGCGATCCTATAGACCAATTTGGCCTGAAAGTACATTAAAACATAAACATAAATACATTGGATATGCTAGTTAGGTAATAGCATAGCTAATTTTTCAGTCATCAACGGGGCCTCTCCTAATCTCATTGGATATTGTTGTTAGGTAATAGCACAAGTAATTCATATTTTTGAGTCATCAATGGGGCCTTGCCTAATCTTTATTTTGAGTATTCAATGGGGCCCTGCCTGGTCTTGGTGAGAACAAGGTGTTGTTAATGTCCTCACCAGGGTTCAAGTCTCCATAGTGGCATGTTTGTTTTTTTGTGGGCTGCTTGTGCCTATGCTTGCATGCGCAGTTGGGGCCAACTGCAAGTCTTGGGCGACTTTGGTAGCAGAGTGGATATCGCTTACTCATGGATTTTTAGCCAAAAGGTGTTGATTTGGATGTTGCAAGCTGTGTATATGGATTAGAATACTCCCATATCGAGGAAGGATAATCTTGCCTCATTGGGGAAAAGTTATGAAAATGAGTACGCGTGAGTTGTATGGCTAATGAGGCTTTAGTTTGGTGGCAGTTATAGTAACCCATTGGTTTCATATCAAGTCCCGATTTAAAAAATTTAGGCTATTTGACAATGGATTTCTACAACTAATTGCATGGTGGAATGCTTTCTTTTTATTATTTGGATTGTCATTTTCTACATTTGTCACGCGGATGATCTGAGTTAGGAGATAGGAAGCAATTTAAAATTTGTGCCCCTAGTGTTATGAGGCAGCAGTAAGTATTCTTATTGATTTGTGCAGGTTTGGTATTAGATGCATTTCATTTAAAATTTGGTTGTGGTGTTCTATCTTTTTCCTTATTTGCAATGGTAGTTGCCAGGAAGAAACATGACAATGTGTATTCATATGGGTGAGTTCACTTCTTCTGGGGTGAATTTAGTATATATATTTTTGTATCTAGCCTTTTTGGATCTCTTTACACTCCATATCCTTTCTATATCCTTACATTCAAATGTCAGTAAAAAAAATTCATTTTCAAGGTTCATTTGTTGCTCAAGTCAGCTATGAGATTACTCATAAGTGTCAATGTTAGAATGCACATTCAAGGCATGTGAATGCATCATTGTGTTATATAGGTTTTTTGGCTTGTAACTAATACAAAGTTGGAACCTTTATTTTATGTTATTGTTATTGTTTGCATTTACAAGCATCAAGTGTCTTAAAAGGAATTGAAGTGTATTCTTTGGTAAAATGGAATTAAGTGGTCATGAATTTATAAGACTGCAGTAGGACACGGTAGTATGCTAGTTCCTAACTAAAAATAAGGTAAAGCGTTCAATATTCTTATATTGGATCATTTTATTGCTTTTGGGAGAGACAGGAGATAGAGAAGACACCTAGGCTCATCAACAATAAAACACAAATTTGAAATTCATTTTGAAGGGCAGTTGATTGCTAGAGAAGAGCTGCCACCACCAAGATGGGTTTCTGCTCAAATTTTGTTAACAACTCTTTCATTGGTAGTTAGGCAAGTAGCACAACAACAGTATCTTCTGAAAATATTGTGCATGAAAATAATGCATTACAAAGCAGTGAACAAGGGTCCATTTGAAACTTTCTAGAGCCATTTGTGAACAATATTCGAGGGATCATTAATATTGAAAATGATCTTGATAGTGCTATTAAGCTGCTTTGCGGGAATTTGGCAGTGGATCTCGTGTTCCACCTCCAGCATCAAAGGAAGTGGTTGTGAAATTGCCAATTATAGATGTTACAGAGCAGGTTTTAGCACGGATGGGAAAAGACACATAATGCATTGTATGCAAGGAGGATTTGATTGTGAGTGACAAGACGTAGGAAGTTGCAAAATATGTTCATACTGCAATAATTAGTGGCAATTGTTGAGATAATACATATGATTTTGTTCAAATAGTAGAAATATGCCATGTTGAAA
This sequence comes from Pinus tabuliformis, assembly GCA_031772625.1. Taxonomy (NCBI): domain Eukaryota; kingdom Viridiplantae; phylum Streptophyta; class Pinopsida; order Pinales; family Pinaceae; genus Pinus; species Pinus tabuliformis. Next base: position 593,691,709 of record CM062813.1, read on the forward strand.
ATCATGGAATGAATATTATGGCACCCACCAGAGTTTCAATGCCTCAAAGAATGGTTAAAAAAATTAGATGGCAATTGTAGAGCTAGTTAATCCTACTAATACTACTAAAGTTATCCATGGCCCAAAATACTAGGTACCTAGTTGACTAGTCAAATTGATGGTATGTGGGACCCCAAGCTCGTTGCAATTTAACAAGACAGAGGCATCGCATCATTGTATTGCAAAAACCGGCCAACTGAAGATTTATGCTTAGGTTAAAAGCGACACTCTCCCCTCACATTTCCAAAACCACCACAGGTGTTGTTGCGTATATGTATTGGGTTTCCCCAAAAACAAAAAATGGTTTTCCCCTGCACGTGATAAAAAAATTGGACCCCCATGGCCAATTACCATTTTAAATTATGTTTTATATATTAAGGCAAAAGCCCAAAATGACATTTCATGGTATACATGTTTTATAAAGGGGCAGGGTTTGTTTTATTAAAGGGAAACTTTATATATATATATATATATATATATATATATATATATATATATATATATATATATATATATATACATTTTTATTTGAATCTTTAAAAAAGAACAATTTCATTAACTATAAAAATAGAATGAGTTTTAAAATTGATTGGGCAATTAGTCTTGGAGGGAAAATAAAAGGGGTAAAGAACAATTTCATTAACTGTAAAAATAGAATTAGTTTTAAAATTGATCGTGCATTTAGCCTTGGAGGAAAAGTAAAAGACAACCCCTTTGATTGCAAGGATTGTACTGGTTCCTGGCATGAGATGATAAAAAAGTCTGTATTCTTCAGCATGGCATTGTGTTCCCCATAAGGTGATATCGATGCTTTTCCTTCCACATTCCCCTACTCCTCCTATCGGTGTTCCTTTGCAACTCTCGGTGCAATTGCTAGTAATAAGATCTATATATGTTATATATGTGTGTGTGCCTGGTATTAATATTGTGCAATTAGAAAGAAGTAATGTGTGTGTGTGTAGTGGTTTTTCAAGATGTTGAATCCATCTATGCATTTAAAAATGTGTTTTAAACAATACAAATTCATAATCTAGCCAAAAATTGTATCACCAGATTTTAGTCAGACAAAAACATCAAATGGTTAGACTACTCCTAAACATTAATGTATATAATTTTGTCAAAAATTCGTCACAAGATCATTAATCTCAAGGAAAAAACGACTTAAAAATATTTTTTATTCCATATGAGGAATATATGTATACTATCAAGATTCGTTGTGTCAGTTGCGAGAATTAAACCTAGGTTGGGAGGATTTCATTCCTTCCTCCCAAACACCCAAGATAACCCCAATTGTCACTAATCAATTATATATATATATATATATCAGATCTAGTAGTGTTCCCTTTCAATATTCTCATCTTTGACATCCTTCTCACAGAGTAGCTAGGCAAATGGGGTTTTCAGTTTCTCAGAGAAACATCCTAGGAATCTAGGGTGTTGTCTGCCAAAAGTGGTGCAAGATCCAAAATATGAGGTTAAATACAACAAGATCGAAGAATATATGCAGGATCTTACTCTAATCTGCAAGTTCATCGGATTATGGCCATCTGAAAAGTCTCTAATCGAGTGGACCCAAAATAAATGGAACCTATAGGGTCAAATAAAATTGGAGCTAAGGTAAAAGGATTCTTCACACTCATTTTATTCAGCTTGGAAGATAGATGGAGGGTTTTTGAAGTAGGACTTCATTTTTTTAATAATGCAAGGTTCTTCATGCGATTTTGGAATGAGTTGTATAATCTGGAGAAGAAAGACTTCCTTGCTACTCTGGTGTGGGTTCGACTCTTCTCTTCCAAAGGAATATTGGGAGGAGGAAACCTTTGATGGCACAGACAATGTCATTGGAAACTTTTTCAAGGTATCTGAGACTACCTAGAGAGGGAGGTATACACCATATGCTCATATCTGTATTTATATGAATATATCCCTACCTCTTATAACTTCAATAGATCTTTTATTGAATAATTACAACTTCAATATATATTTATTATCAGGATAGTCTTTGGAGAACCTCTCAATTATGAACATGTATCCTTTAGATGTAGACCATGTCATGCATATGGGCATCATATTAGGGATTGTCTGATGAATGTAAAGGAATTGCTTGAAGAACACCCATGAGAAAGATGATTTGGGAAAAGTCCCTAAAAGAAGAAGAAATTTGAATCCTCAGGGTGTCTCAAATCCTACTCAAATCCCTACAACTAGAAATAGGTTTGAGTCTCCCTCCTCTTTGATGGTGTCTTTGGAGAAAGATAATATTCAATCAAGCCTACAACCAACCAAAAAAAAAACCATAAGCCCTTCCAAAATCCTCCATAACCTGTGCAAATTTTTTTAGAATAGTATTAGAAAAATCCATTACTACACGAAATGTTTCACTCCCTATCATAAGAAGTTGAAGCACAAGCCCTACAAGAAGATATGGATCTGAATGATCCATGACTGACTTCCCTTACAAAATAATGGCATGGAAAAGATATGAAGGACATGTTAGTTCATCAAACTAGGATTCTTTACAAGCTTTATCTTCGATGCAAGGAAGAAGACCAGTCAAACTCAAGTTCTTCAAAGTCTTGTCTTGGGTTCACAGAGAGGATTTCAAGGTGTTCTCCAAACAAGACAAGGAAGCCAAAAAACAAGATCCCAAGAGCAATAAGGCATCAATCCAAGCATATGATGAACAACTAGTCAAGTCAAGGAAAATCATGCCAATGTCAAAGGCATTTCTTCCCATGAATTTTTGAATCTTCAAGGAGTTTCTATACAATAATGATTGTCATAGTTATTTTTTTATTGTTTGTTATTGGTAGGTAGCTTGCTAGTCTTAGCCAAACTTGATACAAATAATCTCTTGGATTTTGGTGCTCTTTTCAAAATCCATGTGTTGACGGTGCTAGACCCGCCAACATTCAAGGGGTATCCCCGATATGTGGTCCCAATTAGACCTCACATTGTTTGGGATAGTAGCCCCATCCGGAATATGGCTTGGTTTCTAGTTGTCTTAAAGATATGCCTTGGCTCTAACTATCAACAAGAGAGAGGGGTGAAAATGTGCCTTCGAAAAGCAAGGGGGTATGCCCGGTAAGTGTTCAATCGTGTGTGTGTCAATGCTCTTTTACTGCAGAGCGGGGAAGGAGAAGTGAGCCTCTAAGAGAGAGGTACTAGTACCACCCTAGTAGGCACACATGTAAACTAGAAGAATATGTTCAACATCAAGCAGAATAGTCCACAAAGATGCGAATTTCATTATAACCAATGCAACAAGGAAGATTTATCTAATATCCAACGGAATAGTCCATGAGGATGCGACATTGATAATAACAATTACAACAAATTCTCAATATGATAAGTACCAAAATAAATGAAATAGTTCAACTACTTTAGCAGAGATGAAAACAAAGATGAATTACAATCCTTCACATAATAGTCTTACAAATATCCATAATCCATGCATGAAGAATGTGATGGCCATAAGGCTTCTGATATTAAGTAAAATTTCCAAGACACATGTATACAATAAACACCACTAGCTCCAAGAGTGGAGCATTGGAGCCACTCCTTGCTCCTCAAAAGAATTAGTTTGTCTCTCTAATGCTTTGCAGGAGGAGCCAAGGTGAAAAGTCCTTTACTCATACAATGAGGGTGTATATATAACCAATGATGTGATGCTTCACCTTCCTTGTGACTCTTTTAGTACCCTCATGACTCTTTGACTTCCTATGACTTTTCGACTTTACATGACTCTTCATGTTCTGAATATGTCCTTTGGACTTTCACTTTACAATACATTTTGAATAGATAATTTACATCATCCACAATATGGTGTGGCATGTGAAAACTCATGACATGACATGACATGAAACTTCTTACATGGAATTCTTGATGATATGGCAATGTCAAGCCACTCTTGTTGCTCCTTACTATGTATCTGCTTGAGAGTGTTCTTTTATCCACCTATGTATGACTTGATAGTAAGGAGTCTTCAATGATCTCAAGACTTGAGTTGTGGTCATGAACTAGTGCCCCTTTTCTTTCTCTCAGCTGATCAGCTTGCATACTCAACTACAAAGAGGTATTTCAGCATGTTTCCCTTCTTCATCTCCTTCTTCAACATCCTACCATGGCATTGTTGGAATTTCTAAGTCTAACACGTTAGAAACCCTTCATGCACTTTACTGATTTTTTTTTTTTGGTCAGGTAGGAATGGAGCTTTCTATTAATCGAAACAAGTACATTACATATTTTACAAGGTAAACCAAACTTCCTTGCGTTTACCAAAAGATGGTTCACACGACCTATTTGAAGCAGAGATGGCTTTAAATCTTTAAAACTCGGAACCATTCCCACTATCAAGAGAAATGGCTAACACAGGTAATACATAAAAACCCGACCCGCAACCCATAAGGCCGGAATTCAAAATTTTTACAATCTCTACCATAAAAAAAGCGACAGGTCCGCATTCCCGGTACAGTGCCCTGACATCCTCCATCCATCTAAAACAACGATCAACGGCTAACGTTGAATCGTGAAAACGCATCCAATCTTCCACTTGCACAACCGACCCTCCACCATTGATCTACCCATCGTGGATCCAACGGTCCACGCAGATTTTGGGTGGACAAGTGGCTTCAGGAATACCTGCCCAAAAAGTTGTATCCTCTTAACTCCTCGCTGCTACGTGTCGCTTGAAGAGTGGAGTCGGAGGCCTTCCTCGCAATATCGGTTACCACTTAGACCCCTTCCAAAATACCCCTTATGGTGCGAGAAACCACTTCCTACTCTTAAACCCTAGTTTCTCTGATTCAGGCTGAACCAATGTGTCACCATTAATCCATAAAGTGCTCAATGAGATGACAAACCTGCATCATTTCCAAAATCGGTCCTCGCGCCACTATATCCTTGGTCTTCCTCCGCTGATCTCAATCTTTCCCATTGCTCCATATCTTTGGCAGCCTGACAGAGACAGTCCTCTAACAGTCTGCCCAGGGGTAACAACTCCTAGACGTGCCAGGTGTCCCTCTCCTTATTATTCATTCCTTCGTTCGCCAAACGATTTGCTACCATGTTAGCTTTTCTTTTCACATGGACAAAGCTTACAGTTTTTAAGGTTTGCAGGTGGGAGTATATACGGTGAAAGACTTGCTAGAGCTTCCAGTGTTTCAACACTTTATCCAATGATGTACCATTGCATATTTTCTTGGACGCTCTAATGATCAATTTTGAATCTGCTTCAATGATGACATTATGTGAATCTGAATCCACCAATATTTCCAAGCATTGCTCTAGGGCCATGAGTTCCGCCATGTTATTAGTGGCCTTCCCTAAGTGGCCATGAAAGATTTTCTTTATTTGCCCCTGTTCATCTATTATAACACCTCCAAAACTAGCTAACCCTGGGTTGCCCTTAGATGCTCCATCTATATTGACCTTTAAGAAACCATATGGAGGAGGCTTCCAAATGTTTATATCTGAGTTTATTTGGTTCACTCCCTTGATAATGGGAAACCCAAATGTAGTAGAATACTTGCATCTTGGGGCAGAGGAGGGTCCTTAGGAAGTGTCCTCAACAAGCTACTAACTGTATCTTTGAGCTGCCTTAAAATTTGGTCAATTATGTGCTAGGGCTTGCTTGCTTTGTTCTTTAAGATCCGACTATTGTGCTCTTTCCAAACAATCCAAATGACAAAGCCTGGAACCAGGGTCCAGGCTTTATTAATAATTTCATTCCTTGAGAAGTTTTTCTCCAATTCTTCAAAGTGTTGGAGATGTTGAGTCTGTCCCTATGAGTGTGCCTAAAGATTAAGGCCACCCATTCCCACACAATGGAGGTGAAAGGGCAGAGGTTGAGAAGATGATCCATCATCTCCTCTTGTGAACCACAAAGGTAACATTTTGATGGTCCAGTGAAGCCTTTTTTCAGAAGATTCTCCCAAGTTAAGATTTTCCTTTGATGAACTAGCCAAATAAATAACTTTATTTTCATCCAATGGGGGCTTTGCCAAAGATTCTTCCAAACTTGATCAGGATTTAGATAGTTAAATCCTATTACTACCTGTTTAGCTTCTTTGAGGTTAAAGTTTCCTTCGGTGTTCTTTCCCCATCTTAGTTGGTCAGGCAAGGATGATACCAGAATCCTCCTATGCTCTAGATCCTGGGTAAGAGAGTCTGCCTGGGCCCTCAAAGGACTCTCTTCATTGTAGCCTAGATCCTTCCAAGTTCTCCATTTTCCATTGTTCCTTTCCTGGTCCCAAAAGTCTTTTACCATAAGTAGACCTTTGTTGTCTATGTCATTCTTGAGAGCTGCTAATTCATCCTTATACAAATTAGGTTCCTGCTGCCAGTTGTCCTCCCAAAATCGTGCTAGGTTCCCAGCTCGAATTTCCCAGAAACTATGTTGCTGAACAATACTTTTATTTTCCCAGGCAAGGTTCCAAATGTGGGAGCCCTTAATGTGCCCTGACATTCTAATGTGATCTTTCTCCTGCCAATTCTTGGCATATTTTTGTGTCTAAAGCTTAGCCCAGGGAGTTGTCAATTCCTTGATCCATCTCCACCAGAGTTTAGCTCCTGAAACCTTGCTGATGGTTTTAGGATCATGAAGCCCCAAGCCACCGTGGCTCTTGGGTTTGCAGATCTTGTCCTAGGCTACTAAAGCCCATTTCTTTTTCTCTTCTCCTTTGCCCCACAAAAAGTCCCTTTGTATGCTCCTGATCTGTTGCTTAACTCCTTTAGGAGAAGGAAGGGTTGAGAACATAAATATAGGAATGGCTTGCAGGACAGCCTGTGTGAGCACAAGGCGCCCCGCTAAGTTTAAAGACCTACAAGTCCATTTTCGGATCTTTTCCTGTAGTTTATTTATAATTGGCTCCCACACTTCCTTGCTAAGAGGTTTATCTGTGAGAGGTATGCCCAGATATTTGGAAGGTAGCTGGTCCCTTTGAAACCCAAGAATTCTGGTGATATTTCTTTGAATAGCAATGTTACTGTTAAAGAAAAAAACTTTTGATTTGTTGAGGCTTACCTCTATGCCAGCAGCCACAGCAAAGTCATTCAAAATTTGTATGGTCGTTCTGGCTTCCCTGACTCTAGGTAAGCCCTACAACATTGTGTCATCCACAAATTGTTGATGTGTGTTTGCCGCTCCATCCAAGGTGAGTTTGATGCCCTGGATTCTTCCTTCAGCATTAGCCATTTTAATCTCTCTACCAAGCCCTTCCATTATGAGAACAAAGAGGAAGGGTGAGAGCGGATCCCATTGTCTGAGACCTCTGGAGGGTGAAGAGTCTTGAAGGAGCGCCATTAAGCAAGATGGAGAAACTAGTCGTGGTGACTAGTGCCATAACCCATCTTATCCAGTTTTGGTTGAAGCCATAAGCTTCTAGAACTGCCCTTATGTAAGACCAGCTTAGCTTGTCATAAGATTTCGCTAGGTCTAATTGAATGATCATAACAGCTTGTTTGTTGCTTTTGAGAGAGTGTACCACCTCATGAGCTTAGATGATATTATTGAGGATTTTTCTTCCTTCCACATAGCCTGTTTGCTCCTCTGAGATGAGAGCTCGTAAAAGGGGCTTGAGTCTATTGGTGATCACCTTGGAAATAATTTTATACACCACATTACATAAGGCTATGGGTCTGAAGCCATCTGGGGTCATGGCATTTTCCTTTTTTGGGATCAAAGTTATGAAGGAAGCATTAAACGCCTTCAAAACCGTTTTGGATCTTCTTGAGTCTTCCACCACCTCAAGGATATCATGTTTGACTGTTTTCCAACATGATTTGAAGAAGTCTACATTGAACCCATCCGAGCCTAGAGCTTTTCCATTTTGCATTTCATTGATCACTTCACTGACCTCCTCTTCCGACACTGGCCTGTTAAGATTGTGGTTATCTTCTCTAGTAACCAACTGAGGGATATATTGAGTGAAATGGTTGATGAACCTAGATCTATCCCCCAGAGGCTCCTCTGCAATACTGAGGAAATGTTGTACAAGGAGAGATTCCATGTCTATGTGAGAAATGATTTCTCTCCCTTGAGAGTCTTTGAGCTTTGTGATTCTGTTGTGTGCCCTGTGATCCATTGTGGATTTATGAAAGAACTTCGTGTTTCTTTCTCCCTCTTTAATCCACTGAATCCTTGACTTCTGTCTCCAGAAAATCTCCTCTTGCAAGCACCGTTCTTCCCATTCTTCCTGCAAAGAATCAGCTAGCTTTTTTCGTTCCTCTGTAAAGCCCTCTGTGATGTTGATCTGATTGATCTCTTGGAGTTTCTGCTTAGCTTCTCTTTTGGCTTTGAAGATATTTCCAAATTCCTTTTTGTTCCAACCTTTAAGCTTGGATTTGATATGTTTAAGTTTTTGTTGGAGTAGGAACATTCTAGTGCCTTGAATGTTTAGGTCCTCTCTCCACCATTTGTCAATATTACTTACGAATTCAGGATGAGAGAGCCAGGCATTCTCAAACCTGAAAGGTTTGTTTCTTGGTGTACCCATAAAAGTGGCTTCCAGTTGTACAGGTCAATGATCTGAACCTCCAAAGTGAGGAATAGAGGTTGTTATGGTAGGGCCTAAGAGTTAGAGGTCGTCTGAGATGATAAATCTATCTAGTCTAGATGCGACTTATGAAGCTCCTCCCCTTTTGTTGTTCTAGGTGAAGGTTCCATTTATTGTTCTAGTGTCCACTAACCCCACGTTCATTATGAAGTTCTGGAAGGCCATGGAGTCTCTTCCTAGCTGTCTGATACCGCCTTTTTTCTCTGTAAGAGATCTTATCATATTGAAATCTCCTGCAATGATCCAGGGCATATTAGGGTGTCTTTCTCTTAGTTCCTCAAGAGAGGTGAGAAGCTTGAGTTTGTCTTCTTGCTTTTGGGGTCCATAGACATTTGTGATCATGTATATCTCCTTATCACCTAAAGGTTTACAAACCAAAGATAGATAGTTCCTAGATGCCTCAGCATCCAAGATTCCAAATTTATGTAGATCCCATAGTGTGAGAATCCCCCCCGCTGAGTTTTTTGCTTTAACCTCTAGATATTCATACTTTATTAGCCATTTATTATGAATTTCTCTTATCTTATCTATCGAACATTTTGTCTCCTAAATAAAAACCATATCTGGTTTTTCTTCTTTTATTCTAGTACTGAGATTTCTTTGTTTCCTTCTATGTCCTATGCCTCTAATATTCCAAGTTTTAAGCTTCATTAAGAAAGGTTTGTAAAGGAGTAACTGGTAAGCTCTTTCATCTTACCTGAGTTAATCAAAAGTTTCCCACATTCGTTCAGCAACTCCTTCTGTCTTTTTCTTCCTCTTTTCCTGCCTGGGTTCTTTGGAGGTTGTGCTTGTGTCTCCTCCATCATTTTGATCCCTCTATGTTCCTGGCTTTCATGATTTCTTTTGACTCCAGTTCCCTTCATTTGTGATCTCCATAGGAAGAGCTATTGAACCCTGTCATATTCCTCTTTTGGCAGGGATTCCACTCCTTTGGCCATTCCTTGTTCCAGAAATTTCTCTAGATCTTGATTTTCCCTATCTAGAATCTCCTGCAGTTCATGGTCCTCTGTTCCCGTCTCACTTGGAGTCATCTCATGGTCCCTATTTATCTCCATCATGTTCATGTTTTCTATGACATCTTCCATGTTGTCATCCTTTTCCTTCTCAATGATAATGTTCTCCATTTCCTAGTTCGTTTCTTTGTTTCCTTCTTCTTCTTCTAGGATCTTAAAGCTATTGTGGCTCGGTTGTTTTTCCTCATTGGTATTCTTTTGCGGCCTCTTTCCACCTTTCCCTTTGCCCCCAACTTTGGTAAAACCCTCAGGATTTTTATCCACAGTGGTTTTCACATTTCTCTCGATGTTTTTTGTTGGGAAATCTCTATATATATGCCCATGCTCATGGCATTTTGTTACGCCCCTATACTACTAGTGTAACCCCTTATTGTTATTAATAGAACCCACTTATTATATTGGTGTACCCATGTAGTGCCCATATTGTTACTATTGTGCCCCATAGAAGCCCACTATTGTTATTATTGTGCCCTTACATTATTATTGTTATGTTGGCTCTGATTATGTTATGACCCCTTAGACTCCTATATATAGAAAGGAGGTCTTTTCATTTGTATCATCCAAGAATTGTTCATTTATGTAATGTAAAGGAGGTTGCCCCCTCGAAGAGGCTGAATTTTAAGGCGTTGATCTATCTTTTCTATCTTTTTCTTGAGCTGGTTTCATAACATTTGGTATCAGAGCTTTGGATTCTAGGGTTTCGCTGCTCCAAACAGGTCATCGCGGAATTTTCGCTATAACTTTTTTTCTACGACGTTTCAGAAGCTAAAACAAAACCCATTTGAGAAGACATCACGCTAAAGCTCAGGTCCGAAATTCAGAGTTTTTCGCGCTATATTTGCGGAGATATGATCTGAGGAAGTTGGTCTTTTTGCAGACTCTTGAATTACATTCCAAACAGGTGACCTGGGGAAAATCTTCATAACTTTCTCTCTGAGCATCGGACTGAAATTTCATAAGAAGTTACAGAAAGAGTATGGCCTGTAGTTTCTTGTAGATATTTTTCAGACCCAAAGGTCGAAACAGTGACACGTGGCACTTCATACAAGTTCGCTCTTCTGGAAAGGTCTATAATCAGGCCATCTTGGGAGATTGTGCATAACTCTTTCTTGGAGAATCCAATTTGGATCAGACTAGTGGCATTGGAAAGAGGACACAGAGGTCTACTACAGGTTGCAATTTCATAACTTAAAGATCCAAAAGTACAGAGTTACAGTCGTTTCAAGATCGAGCTCCTAAAATCAAGAAAAAGCAAGATGAGGAAGTTTGATGGCAAGGATCCGGTAAATTGGATACTTTAGATGGAGCAATATTTTGATCTACATGGTGTACCACTGTTACAAAAGTTTTCACAGAGGAAATGATAGCACATTATGAGGATACAAAGAGCAACACCTTCTTTAGAGTAACACCACAACAATTGGAAAGAGTAAAAGGGCTTTGTGACATAGTGGAAAGCATAATTATGGAAACCAAGAAGCATACCCCTCACAACTATAAAGATGGAAGTGTTGTTTCTCCTAACCTTCCACAGCCTACAAGGGTTACACCACAACAATTGGAAGAAAAAAGAGAAAAATGGCTTTGTTACAATTGTGATAGCAAATGCACTAAAGGTCATAAGTGTGCTGAGAATAAATTATTTTACATAGAATATGAAGAGGAGGAAGAAAAGGATAAAGAAACATCAAAAGAAGAAGATATACGCCAGGACCCCACCCTAGAGAAAGAAGAAATGAATCAGACCATATCTTGTAAAGCATTGGCAAGAATTACCACTCCTCAAACTCTCAAGATAGAAGGACATATCAAGAAGAAAAAGGTGCACGAAGTGAAAGATCACATCGAGAAAGAAGAAATGAATCCAACCATATCTTGTAATTCATTGGTCGAAATTACCACTCCTCAAACTCTAGAGATAGAAGGACATATCAAGAAGAAAAAGGTTCAAGCAATGAAAGATCACATCGAGCATCAACAACAAGTTCTCCAACTTTTAAAGGATAATGCCACTTCGGTGCAAAATCAAATAAAACAACAGGTAGATCAACATCTTAGTGAAAAATTTTTTGATGTAGGTGATTGGGTATTTTTACTGCTACATCTCAAGCAAGCTATTTATGAGAAGGAAATGTTGGCAATACTACATGCACTTAAAAAATGGCGACCTTACCGAATGGGAAGACTCTTCAAGGATGAGGATGTGGAAGCATTGTTTTGTGCTATTTCTATTATCCAACTAGATTGGATAAACGGAGCAAGGGATGAATGGAAGAAGGACGAAGAAGTATGGCCACTTATTAAAAAGTTGCAAAAGATCCCAATTCAAACAATATTGCTAGAAATTGAAGAGGAAGGAAAAATCATATTGGAACCTGGAGCAGTCACAGAAACAAGAACCCGACAGCTACGAAGTCGATCAACTTCAAAGTATCTCATCAAGTGGAAGAACTTACCTGCTGAAGATTCCACATGGGAGGACAAGAATTTTATATAGAAGCATCAAGAACTACTCAAGCGTTGAGGACAACGCTTTTTGAAGGAGAGGGGCATGTTAGGCCCCTATAATACTAGTGTAACCCCTTATTGTTATTAGTACAACCCACTTATTATATTGATGTACCCATGTAGTGCCCATATTGTTACTATTGTGCCCCATAGAAGCCCACTATTGTTATTATTGTGCCCTTACATTATTATTGTTATGTTGGCTCTGATTATGTTATGACCCCTTAGACTCCTATATATAGAAAGGAGGTCTTTTCATTTGTATCATCCAAGAATTGTTCATTTATGTAATGTAAAGGAGGTTGCCCCCTCGAAGAGGCTGAATTTTAAGGCGTTGATCTATCTTTTCTATCTTTTCCTTGAGCTGGTTTCATAACACATTTGCGGCACCTAAATGGGATGTGCTCATAGTCCACTGCCTGTACCCATTCTTCATCATATACTTCTAAAATTATCACGTCCGAGAGTGCTCCAGATAAGTCCATTTCCACACAGATCCGGGCGAAGGAGGTGTATTTTCCTTTCAGAGTCGCATCTGAGATCTTTAGAAAATGCCCCAGTTTGTTGCCTATTGTTTTCAGCGATTCTGGTAACCAATAATCTAGAGGAAGGGAGTATAGTCTGATCCATACCAATATCAATGAAAATTTCTCGCGTTCCGGAACAAAGTTCATTATCCAAGGCCGCATGTAGAGGCCTGCAACAACGTACAAATATGGTCCTCCTTCAAACACTCTGTCTTTATCCTATAGGCTTGTGAATACTACTGTGAAAAAGCCCTTGGATCCTAGATGAAGGGCTATTTCCCCCTTTGGCTTCCAGTGGCTCCTTATCTAGACATGCAGCACCCTCTCTGTCGGCCATATTCCCATGAATTTGCAGATAACCACATGTTCGACATATGATCCCTATGCGCTTGTAGCGCAGAGTCGCTCAAGATGACCTGAGGGATGGCATTCGACTTAGGTTTTCAAACCCCAGATGATCTTACAGAAGTAGGTTTTTGACTGTTATCCCCTTTCTCCTTTTCCTTACTTGCTTCCTGCTACTCCTCTTCCTCTTCGTGAGGTTTGTTTCCTCCCAACATGTCCGTATTACTTGCTCCTGTTGCCTTCTCCAGAGGCTTCTTGAAACGTTGCTTTCCCTCGTCCTTGCTTCTATCCGTAAATATTTGACTGTAGGAGGGAGAAACACTCCCCTCTGCGCGTCCCGCCATGGTGCCCAACATCAAAACCCTAACCCTAGTTCAAGTTGCAGAGCATAATCGTTGCCATCATGAAAGCTTCCACAATAAAGCCATGCACTTTACTAATTTATTCCTACCTACTTGTTCTATTAATTAACAAGTTATTTACCATGTAAACACTGGAAATAAATACAAGTACATGTTCAACACATTACAGATCATCAACTGAAGGAAATAGAAACAAGCACACAAGTGACATTGTTGTTTTTGGACTAATGTCCCCAGAAAAAACCGAATGTGGGAAAACCGGTGCAACTATATGAGGGTTTGATTTATTAAGCAGTTTCAGAATACAATCTTGGTGCCAAATCTGGCATACCCAACAGAGAAAACTCTCGGTAGTAGTACCTCTCTTGCGGAGACAGATGCTCTGGTTGAAACCCCGGATAAACACTCCGACAACTCCTCAACTCCAATCTGCCCCACGAAAAACTGCAGTGTCAGCCTCTTCTGCCCTCTGTGTCAGCTTTCCTGGCAGTTCCCGGTAGTTTTGGTTGTTCCAAACAGTTCTAGCTTCTGCCCTCTATGTCAGCTTTCTCAAAAATTCCCAGCAGTTCTGGCTTCTGCCCTCTGTGTCATCTTTCCTGGCAGTTCCGGCAGTTCCAGCTGTTCTCGGTAGTTCTGGCTTCTGCCCTCTGCGTCAGTTTTCCCAGCTGCTGCGCGGATCCTCCCAGCACTATCTCTGCCTCTCTGCTTCTATATTCACTGCCCTTAGCTGCAATTCCGATCACTCTCTCAACTTTCGTATCAAACCCAGCCCCAGAAAGTCGAAATCTTGATCTCTTAGTGTGTTCTCCAAGTGACCCTCAAGCCTCCTCTTATACTTTTCTCGTTGACAAATCAACGACCGAGATTAAGTCTCTTATCAATGGCTAAGATTAGATCTGGCTCGATCCATGAATTTTAGACCATTCTAACACAGTTTTATATTAATTCACATAAATATTTTATTTTCCCTAAGTTAGACTTAGGGACCCCATTAAAAATATTAATTATTTTAATATCTCCCAAATTGTTTAGAATTTTCCCAAACCCTTTCTAGGTATTGGAGATCTCATGTGCTTTATCCTCTCCACCAAATTTTGTGGATAGATCACATCCAATGCTACCCCAAATCAACAGGCATGATAAGGTACCTGCATTTGCGATTCACTCATGACGAGACAACATCAGTTCGACAAAAAACCCTAGTCTAAGATAGTGCATGTTGATCCATTGACTAAGCCAGAATCAGATGACAAGCTAGGAGAGGGGCTCAGTGAGTGTACAATTACGCAGTTCAAGTAGTCAGGGGTGAGACTTAAGGCTTGAGACTGCGCAATGCATAGTCCAAGCTGGGCTGACGGAGAAAACTGCGCAATTTTGAAGGTCATTGTGACAAGTTTAGGGGATTGCCACTAAATCAGCCCATTGCGCAGTTCCGGGAGTCAAGGGAGACTGGCCCATTATGCAATTGACCAACTTAGGGGCTCAAGGGTTGAGCTTGAGGCTAGGGATTACACAATGAGCAGTTGAGGCCAAGCTGGAAAGATGGATTGCGCAATTTTGAGATCCAAGGTTTGGGCTTGAGCACTGGAATTCCGCAGTACAACAGTTTTGGGAATCAGGAACTGCGCATTGCGAAGTGTCGAGAGGTAAGGCCACAACTAGAGGACTGAGACTACACAATGTGCAGTCTAGGAAGGCTAGATGAGGTTGAGTTACTTGGTCGAAATTTTTTCAGAAATTGACTAAGTGTGGGATCGGGAAGGCTAATGTGAACAGTGTTAAGACTTCGACTATGATCACACACTTAGAATACTTGATGACACAACAACATAGCTCATCTAGGACACGTGAACAACAACCTTCCCTCTGGCAATGAATTTACAACCACTTACGACAAGTGTGACACTAGAGAGATACTTTGTGACAATCGCGGCGACACTTATGTGATAATGCTTAAAACTTTAGAAATAAGTGCAACATATGTTTACAAAGTTATACCAACTCATTTATACAAAGAACCAAAACAACCAAAACAACCTTATACACATTGTGCAACAACAAACATGCGAAAATATAACATTTTGCCTATCTTGGAAAAGGGACGAAAATACTTCAAGAAAACACATAAAATGATTTTCAATGTTTCCAATGAAAATATACAAGACCAAAGAAGGGTTTGAAGTTGATTGTAGGCCAAAATTTTGGAGGGTGTTGTAGCAACAACAAAACTTGGTGACACATTGGTAGAATTCCAGCTTCTCTGCCTTGGTTAACTCTTTCATGCAGGGTCTTGGCTCTTCGGGGAGTATTGATTCATTGTGTAGATTACTTTGGTCTCCCCACTTACGCAGTGAATAAATATGGTACTCTTTATACCTTTCTCGGTTGAACACAACATAACATTAAGCAATATCACAATGCTTCGAGTTGGGAAGGGTAGTGAAGTTCGTGAGCTTAAGATTTTCAAAGTATGGTTTTTCATCTCTGGTGTTGCTCCGCTGCCATCGAGCCTGGTCAGTAACCCACCGAAGTCGCTTTCTTCACTTCTCTGCGCTGGAATCCTTTCTCTTCTTTCGCCTTTATTTATTTGTTTTATAGGACTGTGCATTGACACTTATTCATTTTATGGCCAGAAGAGGGATCCTGAATTATTGAGAGTAGGAGAGGTTATTCCTTCATAAAGGCATATAAAGACCTCTGATTTAGGTTTGCTCATTTATATTTTTCCCCTTTTCCTCTTCTAATAATTGGATAAGTGTGAAGACACCGTACATAAGAACCGGTGAGGGCATAAGGTTTCTTGGATAGACACAGGTTCATGGTTGAACCAAAACTCTCTTCATGGATGGATCGTATTTTCCATCGGAACTTCATCAACCAAAGATATAAAGGCTAAAGGTTAGCCAAATGTTTGAAGTGTCACAAGACTCTATTTAAATTAAACCACACACAAAGATGTTAGAGAACACGTTCACATGCGAAATTTATTTACATGACGAAAAGAAAAAGCAAAATCAAGCAAACAAGAAAAGACTATTTACATGGTGTAGGGAACAACCATATATCATCATTGAAAATAATGCTTTAAATCTTGGCCATTGATAGGGAGAGAGTTAATCTTCTCGTCTAGTGATTGTAGATGATATATGTGTTGGGCCAAGCTTTTTGTGAATAGTGAATGGTCCAATCCATAGGTATTGAAACTTGGTGTGGTTTCCTTTGTCCTCATGGGCCTTGTCCTGCTTTAAGACTAAGTCACCCACACTAAATTTACTCTTCCCTGCAGACTTCTTATCAGACCACCTCTTGATACGACTCTCATGAAAGGAAAAAAATTATTTTGCTCTCAACCTTTCTTCCTGTAGCTTGTGAAGGATATCAAACCTACATTGAACCAATAAACAAGGTTTTCCTTGGGATTCTTATGAAAGCTGGAGATCAGGCAAGTAAATGTTAATGGAAAGGATAGCTTCTTTTCCATACACCAAGAAGTAAGGGGACGTGTTTAGAGAGCATTTTGGCGTGACTCGGCCATCCCATAAGGCATTTACCAAAGCGGAGTGCCAGTTCCTTTGTTTAGAGAAGATGGTCTTCTTAATGATGTAGATAAGGTTCTTATTTGTGGACTCAGCAAGACCATTTCGTTGTGAATAGTAGTTAGTTGAATGTTTAAATACAATTCCATTTTCTAATGCAAATTCATATAGTTTTAACGATGAATAATATATTGCATTATCGAAAACAAGTAAATTCAGAATGTCGAACCTATAAATGATATTCTGCTTAAGGAAGTTGATGACTTCCTAATCATTCACCTACTTGAGCGGAACTGCTTCTGTCCACCGCGTAAAATAGTTTGTAGCAGTGAGGATGTAGCGATGTTGCTTTGAAGAACGTGGAAATATTTCTTTGATGACATCTAAGCCCCATTTTTGAAATGGTTCTTCCACTGCAATAGGTTGCACCTCTTTCCTCTATGAGGACACCTTTGACAGACCTGACACTTGTGGGCATATGCGTGAGCATCTTTGAATAATGCAAGCCAATAGAAACTAGCTCAGATAACTTTATGCATAGTTGTCTTACCCATGAAGTGTCCCTTGACTTGTCCATCGTGGAGATCAAGTAGTACTTTCTTTGAATCATTCACTTCTAGGCACCTAAGCAACACTCCATTATGGTGCTTCCTAAAAAGCACCCCATGCATCAACTAATAAGATAATGCTATAAGTTTGAGTGCCCTCTTCTTCCATGCAGATAAATGGGAGGGTGTGATGTCATGCTCAAGGTATTGGCGCACATCTATGTACCAAGAGTTCGCAATGGTAGTGGGGGAAGCTCACTCGACATTATACATTTCAATTTCATGCTCCCAACCAGACACATCTTCTTTTTTCGCATCCACTGCTTCTGCTGCTAACCGACAAAGATCGTGATCCTTGATTGTGTGAACTGGTTTGAACTCCAAATTGTACTCCTATAAATCATTCATCTATTTTTGTCTTCTCTCATCCATCTCTTGTTGAACGGACAATGATCTGACTACTGGGTGAAGAACAAAGATGATGCAATGATTTTTAAAGAGATAGGGACGGAAATGTTTCACTGTATTATAAACTGCATATACCTACTTATCAATGGTGAGATTGTTGAGTTCGGGTCCTTGAAGGTTGGCACTCATGAAAGATATTGACCTCTCATTATTATGGTCATCCTTCTAAGTAAGCAATGCGACAAGAGAAGTATCAAAAGCGAGGGTGTAGAGCAAAAAATCTTTGTTGAAATCTAGGTTATAAAAAGTAGGTGCTTCGAAAATGGCTTGCTTAATACGAAAGAACGTGTCCTTTTCCCTTTTATCCCATTTTTGTATCGCGTCTTTCTTAACCATATCATGTATAATTTTAACAATCTGAGCATAATTGGAGATAAACTTTCAGAGGAAATTAATCTTCCCCAGGAAGGAATGCATGGCTTTCTTGTTCACTACGAAGGGAATTTGTGTGATGGATTTGACCCTTTTCGAGTCTACCTTTATCCCACCTTTGCGATAATATGGCCCAAGAGAGTACCCTCAAACACCGTGAAAATGTTCTTTTTGGGATTAAGGGATATCGTGTATTTGCGACATTGCTCAATTTTTTCTCCAGGTGGTGTATGTGGCTATATCGCTTCTTGGAAAATAATGTGACATCATCGAGATAGATTACCATGCTTTGTTCGATCAGTCCACAGAATGCGATGTACATGGCATGTTGAAATGTCGCACCAACGTTGATCAACCCAAATAACATTCTGTTAAATGCAAATGTACCCCACTTCGTGTGGAATGTTGTCTTTAATATGTCAGGCTCTGAGACTCGAGCTTAGTTGTAACTAGAATATCCATCCAACAAAGAAAACATCTCTGACCCCGATATTTTTTACAGTATCTATTCCATAGACGATGCGGGGTAATTATCCTTGTCTGAGGTGCAGTTCAAGTTGCAGAAATAAACGCATAAGTGGATTTCTCTAAACATTTTTTTCTCATCGGGACCAAGTTTGATTCCCAAGTATAACGTCACACTTTGTATATGATCCATGCATCCAACAACTTCCTTAACTCCTTTTGAATCAGAGGCTCAAGCATCGGATGTACCTTCTGTAGCTTTTGTTGAAAAGGGCTTGGCCCCTTATTTGATTGGAATCACATGTTGGATTATTTGCATGTCATAAGTTTTGAGCTCATTGTATGTCCACGCGAATACATCTCGGTACTACTTGAATAGGCGGATGAAAGCTTGTTGCTCCTGTGGTGTGTAGCAAGTAACAAGATTAACAAACTTCAGATCTTTTTTTGTCCCGAGATTTATTAGCTCACACGATAGCGTCAAACTATGGTTTTTGCATTGGCTAGCCCTCAGAAGTGGTTTTGCAAGTCACACAACTTTTCTAGTGATACCAAACCTTCCAGCATGGGATTCTCTTTGCTTATGCAAGTTGTATCCTACAACGATTTCTCGTGCTCGTCTTCGTCGATAGTTGTGTCCTTACATACATCAATGTTTTCCATGAAGTGCAGTATCTGTTGGTCATCATTGAAAATGTGTAAGTTAGTGATGTTTTCAGGGATGAATGGTTTATATATAATATCTACAGAAAAAACCATCCCTAAGCGATGACAACCTAGCAACAAAATTGGCCAATGCATCCGCAACTGTGTTGCGTAATCTAGGAACAAAAATAATATTGAACGCTTGGAAATGGAAAATAAAACACCATACCTCTTGTTGGTAACTCTTGAGATGAGGTGACACACAATGTATGGTATCATGTACTTGTTGTATGACAATTTCTGAGTCACCTACTGCTTTGAGAATTGCAATATTAAGGTCGATGGATCTTTGTAAACCTAAGATGAGTGCTTCATATTATGTGGTGTTGTTTGTGCACTCAAATTCCAAGAGGCTTGAGATTAGATGTTTCCTCTGTCGTGGGTATACTAAAACGCAACCAGCTCCAAATCCCTCCTGTGTTTTGGAACCATCAAAATACAATGTCCAAACATCATATGTACATGAACTATGTGTCGCACTAGTACTATTATTACTACTATAACCAATTGTACAAATGTCATTTTCACTAGTTCGACTATGAAGGAGCTCTAATTGTGTGTCAAGTGTTACTGGGAATGGCTGAGCAAGATAGCACCCCATATCAGTTTCAAGAAAGCAATTCCCAAATATAAGATCTACGAAGGCCACTGGCTCATTTTCGCCCTCTAAGGGAGTTACCGTGTGTTTCATGTATCTCTCTAAGTACCCAGAGTTGACTGCTTCTTCCCTTGTATGGAAGCCACAAATGTGACGATTCCATCACAAAATACCCCTGTAACTTGTTGGACCAATCTCTGCTCAACAATACACCATATGCCTTCGGAATGTCCACAATTACTATGTTTATACATTGGTGAACTCGTTGGTGAGGTGATATGTGTATCAACTCATTTATGAGTTCACCAATTGCATGGACAAGAGTCTTGTCCAACTAAATGATCTGTGCATCTGTTTTATCCCATTTTGCATTGATTTTCTTTGCTACGGATAAAGGCATTACATTTACAGACGCACCAAAATCAACTAAGCAATTGTGCATATTATAATTAAACGTTAACAGAAATGGAGGGCACAATGTGTTTGCGTCTAATGTTAAAGCATTAAGTACAAATTCAAGAGAACCAGAGGACGTACCAGATCCCTTCAATGAAGAAGCATCGTTACTTGAGGTGCATTGTTCAAGTGCACGGGCAAGCAGATCCCGCTAGTTCACGATCTTAGTTAGTTCAAAAAGTGAGATATTCACGCGATCTTTCGTTATATCTTCAAGTATGTTATAATCCGGTGCGGGAGACATTGTCAAAGTGTCTGGAGGAGTTGGCTTATCTGCTACTTCCGGAGCGATGGACTTACTCTCACTGCTTGCGAAAGTACTTTTCGTTATAACTACATTTCCAAACTTGCTTTGAGTGTTCTTTGTTGATTTGACTGGCGAACTGATATTCCTTAACAAATGCTCTTTCAATTTCTACTTCATCAACTCTTGTTTAGTGGTCGACCCTTGGCTTCTCAAATTATACTAGTTGTTCTGCTTCTGGGTAGGGCCATCACTTAGTGGTTGCTTTTCAACAATACTATTTTCAGCTGTGAGTACGCAACTAAATGTGTTCACTGCATGCCCCATGCTTGGAGTTTCTCTGGTCACAACAATTTCTTCCTTTTCTTCCACAGGCTCGTTCTGCTCAACAGAAATTACAGTATTAATAAAATGCGTAGCAAAAGCATTCATGATGTGGTTCCATTGTGGGCATGTCTTTTTTGAATGATATTCTTAATGAAATGAAAAGTACTGGTCCATGCCCATACTCTCAACGTTCAACACAACGTTCGAGCTTTGCGTAGACTTGGTCGACTGGTTGTTGCTATTGCCAGAGTTAGTATTCCTTCTCAGAAATTTGAAATTGGGAGGCTTGCTGCTCACGGTGGTCTCGCTTGACATTTGTTTCAATTCTACCAACTCATTGGACAGAGACTTGATAGTGCAGTGTTTGGGAAAAATACTAAGGGGGGGGGGGGTGAATCAGTATTCAAAAATCACTTAAACTTTCCTTTTCTTACTCATATTTTTGCATGCAACTTTACTGAAAGAAACATGCGTATATACGTGACTGTTATGTAAACAACTAACATATATCTCGTAAACTTACTTTGCAATTAATTCATCATCTGTTTAACTTGAACCAATGTATCAGTGCATCATTTAACATTAATTAAACAATAACCATGTGCAGTAAGAACAAAATAAACCATCACACATAAGCAAAACACATGAACACCAAGATTTTAAGTGGAAAACGAATGTGGGAAAAAACCACCGCTACTCTTGTCTCTGTTTTCTTTTTTATTATAGAGAAAAACTTATTACAATCTTGTACTAGCGCGGACTCATGCTAGCACACAGGCACACACTTGCAGTAGGCTACAACCTTCTCTCGTTCTCCAACACCCATTGGAAGGGAGCTTCAACCCCCTGATATCGTTTACCGACACCCACTAGAAGGGAGCTTAAACCCCCTGATCTCGTTTACCGACATCCACCGGAAGGGAGCTCCAACCCCTTGATCTGATTTACCAGCTACCACTGGAAGGAAGCTTTGACTCCTTCATTGAATGCTCCAACCCTCAACACCACCGTGGATAACGTTTCATAAATTTTCACACTGGATCCTCCTAGACCAAAACATCAAATTTGTAGGCCACATTTCATCAAATTTTCAGACTGGACCCACTATCATCATTTAAGCCCAGTACAAAGTATCAAAACTGAAACAAATCACTCAATCACTGAACCAACTGAATCAACCAATCACTAAACCAATTGAGACCCAAATCAATCAACTTATTCTCAAACAATCAAAGTAGTTAGATCACTATAACCAGAATACCAATGCTGAACCCAAACAATGCATCATTTCACTCGACCAACTGAAAAGCCCTGATTAATAAAATGTCAGAAAATATATGCCACTTTACTTTAGCAAACCCGTGTGTATAAGTGACTTCCTTGAAGCATACCCGCATACATATCTCAAAACATTGAACCCTGAAACCGAATCAATGTCATTCTGAAATAAATTCTAGGTGACACACAGAACCACTGAATCCTTCTAAAATAATTATAGAACCACCACTGATCTTCAATCACATACAACTAGTAGCATCATCACTCTTAAACATATCAATCCTCAATCAATTCATCTACAAGCATCACTATTAAGCCCAGATCATGAAGTAAGACTTCATTGACAGACAATAGAAACCCAACAAGAATGATTAGACTGATCAGACATTTTATTTGGAAAAACCCGAGCTTATATACGTGCTTTCCTCAAAACACTTCCGCGTGTATATGGCCATTTCAAGAATCAAAGTCGCATACAAATCTCAATCGATACACGACTTACTAGCATTAAACCTGCATATGTACGCATCTTTTGTAGGAATTTACAGGGTAAGTTCCTCAGACAGAACACCAAAGGACACCGCTCACAACCAAATCGCAGATCAATACACCAGTATTTTTGACGTGGTTAAAACCCTCAAAGAGGGAAACAGTCCACGGCCTGAGCCAACGCGGCCACTTTAGGCAATTTATTAATAAAAGAATGAAAATTTACATAAGCTTCTTTCATAGACGGATTACCCTACAAATGACCCTCCATGCGCTTTAAATAGAAATCATGGACCAATCGTGTGTTAAGCCACGGATCAAGTGTCGGTAATACCGAGGAGAGAATGCACCGTCGGATCACTACATATCGTGACCGTTGGATTGTAAGTTACAAAATGTACAAGGTAAAGAAACACACTTTACCTAACTCTATACTAGACCAAGTTGTACTTAACTATTTCCTATGTGTCGGAATATCCTAACATCCCCCCTTAAGAACAACTTGGGATAGGATTGAAGGATTTACAAATATGACACAATAGGAGAAGGAAGGAGGCACTAGAGCCTATCCCCCCTTAGTGACAACTTTCTGAACTCCAACCATAAATCGAAGTTTAGTGAACTTCGCCTCTGTGAGAGCCTTTGTAAAGATGTCTGCAACTTGATCATCTGTTGAACATTATTGCACTTCAAGAACATGGTCATGAATGAGCTTTTTGATGAAGTGCATGTGCAGTTCAATGTGTTTGCTGCGCTGATGTTGGACTGGATCTTTGCATAGCTGAATGGCACTTTGATTATCACACCAAAGTGTAGTCGGATGCTGCTGCTGAAAGCCAAACTCTGACAGGATCTGACGAAGCCACAAGGCTTCCTTACTAGCTTCTACGACACCACGATATTCTGCTTCTGCTGAAGAAAGAGAAATGGCACCTTGTTTCTTGCAAGCTCATGTAATAGGTCCTGAACCAAGAGTGAACACATAACCTGCAGTAGACTTTCGATCATCAGGGTCACCAGCCCAATCGGAATCAGTGAAACCAACCAATAGAGGAGATGCTTCGACATTGTAATGAATCCCAAACTGAACTGTACCTCGAACATAATGAAGTATTCTTTTAGCTGCTTTCCAATGACTTTCACGTGGGTTTTGCATAAAGCGAGCAACAAGGCCAACAGCAAAGGAAAGGTCAGGACGAGTATGGGTTAGATACAAAAGTTTTCCTACAAGTTGACGGTATAAGGTAGCATCAACTTCAGGAGAAGTACAAGTGACTGAAAGTTTGACTCCAGAATGAAAGGGAGAAGGGGCTGGCTTACAATCTTCCATGTGAAAGTGGCGTAGAATATCACAGGCATACTTGGACTGAGAAAGGGAAATACCTTCCTTGGATTGCAAGACTTGACGACCGAGAAAATAATGTAAGTGTCCTAAGTCTGTCATTTCAAACTTCCTTTTAAGGCTAGACTTCACATGGTTTATAAGGTTGGGATCACTACCAGTCAGGATAAGATCATCAACATAAAGAACAAGAATGATAAGAGACTTGCCCACTTTCTTGGTGTAGACAGTATTGTCAGAATGACACCTAGAGAAGCTAGATTCTAAAAGAAAGTTATCCATTTTGGCATACCAAGCTCGAGGAGCTTGCTTGAGACCATAAAGGGATTTCTTAAGCCGACATACAAGGCTGGAGTCTGTTTGTATAAAGGCAATAGGTTGTTCCATATAGATTTCTTCATGCAAGTCCCCATGCAAGAAGGCAGATTTAACATCCATCTGATGGACTCCCATTTGAACGAGGCAGCAAGGGAAAGAACAAGGCGGATAGAGTGCATTTTGGCAACAGGGGAGAAGGTTTCAGTGTAGTCAATGCCTTCAACCTGTGAAAAACCTTTAGCAACAAGACGAGCTTTATGTTTATCAACTTTCCCATCTGGTCCATACTTGGTTCTATAAACCCATTTGCATCTAACAAGTTTTCGTTCCTTTGGTAGAGGAACAAGATCCCATGTATCATTTGCCAATAATGAATGATATTCTTCATTCATAGCTGCTTCCCAATCTGGATGGCCTGAAGCTTCTGCAAAGGTGTCAGGATCATAATTTACTGGAGCTTGAGCCAGTAAAGAAGAGGCTCTGTCAAACTGAGAACGTGTGCGTCGCTGATCTGTAGGATCACCGGCAAGATCACCTGCTGCATCTCGAGTAGCACGAACCCATTTTGGAAGGTGAGGAGTTGAAGGAGGATCCTGAGATGGTGGGGGAGGATTGTCATCCTCACTTTCATCATCTGAAGAAGAAATGTTTTCAAAAGTAGAAGAGATAAGGAGAGGTGGCACATCCGCCGGACTAGGCTCGCAGGCCGATAGATTTTCATCAAATTTTACATCTCTTCTAATGATAACATTTTTGGACTTAAATGGAATAAGTCTATAACCTTTGATATCTTCAGAATATCCAACAAAAGTACATTTTTCACTCTTAGGTTCTAAAGCTTTATGCTTTTCATCTGGAATATGGGCCCATGCTTCACTTCCAAAAACACGAAAGTGACTTACATCTGGTTTGATTGAGCTCCATGCTTCTTCTAGAGTGATATTCTTTAAAGCCTTAGTAGGAGTGCGATTTATTATGTAATTTGCACAGTTAATTGCTTCTGCCCAAAAACTAAGACCAAGTCCTTTAGATTGTAGCATACAATTAGCCATTTCCTTTAAGGTGCGATTCTTCCTTTCAGCTACACCATTTTGTTGTGGAGTATATGGAACAGTATGTTGCATTTGAATTCCATTCTCAGTGGAAAAGTTGATGAATGTGTTTTTAACATATTCTCCGCCATTATCAGATCTTAGCTTAAGAATTTGATGTCCAGATTGTTTTTCAACAAAGGCCTTGAAGGCCAAAAATGTGTTAAATACTTCACTCTTGAGTTTTAAGAAGTATACCCAAGTGCGTCTAGAGAAATCATCAATGAAAGTTAAGAAATACTTGTAGCCAGAGAATGAAACAACTGGAAGTGGACCACATAAATCACTATGCACAAGCTGTAAAGGGGCTGAGGCGTGCCAAGAGGCACGTTTTTCAAAACTGTCCCGATGATGTTTTCTGAGTACACATCCGGAACAAACACCATCTCTGTAAGATACCATAGGAAGACCTGTCACCATATTTTCTTTACATAGATGCTGAAGGGAGCGATAGTTTAAGTGACCAAATCGATCATGCCAAAGTTTGCTCACTTCATCGTTATGAGCAACCAATACTGAGGGAAGATTTGATGACCCAAAGTTGTGAAACTTATACAACCTTGTAGAATCATCAACAATGCCAGTAGCTAAAATTTGTTTAGGATCTCTTAGGTCCTTGATTACAACATCATGAGGTGAAAATTCAACGATTTTACCTTCACCTGAATGAGTTATCTGATATACAGATAGAAGGTTGCAGGATAAGGTTGGAACGCATAATACATCATTAAATTAACCATTGTGTAGATGAATAGTTCCAGTCCCTACAACATTAAGAGATCTATCATCACCAACATATATATTTTTGGTGTTACAATCATTTAAAGAAGAAAACATGGCTTTGTTTTTGGCCATGTGATAAGAAGCTCCAGAATCAATGAGCCACTCATGAGAATGAGAAGAAGAAGATACATTTAATGCATAATCAGACCGAGATGATTGAAAACCACATGCAGAAAGTGCCATTCCTGAAGATGAAGTTGAAGTTGAAGAATGCTCCAAATGGATGTTATGTTTCTTCATCGCTGCTTCCAAGGCTTCCATCTTCTTAAAGCATTTGGATTCTAAGTGGCCATCTCGATTACAAAAGTTGCAATGTCTATCAGTCTTCTTCCAATTGTTTTTATTTGTCTTATCATTTTGTTGAAATGATTTTTCATTTTGAGGCTGAGATTGCTTAGGACCCTTGTTTGGTTTAGGACCATTCTTTTTAGGATATGACTTCTTAGGATTCTTTGAATTTGGTTGCTGCTGGGCGGCTAACGCTTTCTTGGAAGAGTTTCCAAGATTAAGAAGACCAAGGTGTAAGAGTTTTTCTTGTTCTCTTATTAAAGAATCACAAAAAGAGTCAAAGGAAGGGGACTTGTAGTCTGTTTCTTGAGAAATGAAGGCTTCTCTTGTAGAATGGAAGGTGGAAACAAACACAGAGTAGGCTAGTCCCAACTTAGTAAGAATGGAATAGATAAGGTTACTATCTTCTTTCTTAACCTTAACACCTTCCAAGAGATATCTAAGGGTCTTGAACTTGGACAAGAAATCTTCAATGCAAGAAAAATTATTAGGGTCCAATGTAAGCAACACATTTTCAAGTTAATGGGCTCTAAGTTCATTTTTAATCCCAAAAACTTTATTGGTTTGTTTCATTGCTTCATCAGGAGTATCAAGTTCTGCAATATGGAATCTAAGATCTGGAGAAATAGACATCCCTATCAATCCACGTGCTTGATCTTGCCTATTTTCCCATTTAGCAGCCTTATCTTCATCCTTCGGTTTCTTTTCTTGGCCTGAGGCTATTCTGTAGAGAACTTTACTTCTAAGTAAATCCTCAATGTAGGACAACTATTGGAAGTAGTTGGTGTTGTCAAGGGTAACTTGGTATTGACTTTCCATTTCAATGGAAAATGAAGCTAAAGATGCTGAAACTAATTGTTCAAATGGATAGATCTCGAAAAATTAGGCTGGTTTAAAAAAAACGGCTCTCAAAATGGCTTCCAGATGAAGAAGTTATGGCTTTTTGAAAAAAAATTGATGAAGTCGCCGACGAAGTGCGGGAATGTGCGGAAATGAAAAAATCCGCCCCCAAAAAATGGAGACTTGAACTCAAGACCTCTACTCTCATAAATTAGCTTTGCACCAAGTGAGCTATAGAAAAAGTTCGAGAGAGAGAGAGAGAGAGAGAGGGGTTGATGCTTTGGGTTGCGTGCTTGCTTTGAGAAGGCTCTTTTTCCCTACAAAACAAAAAACACAAAACCCAACACGGACATACAAAAAAAAACGAACCTTACGGCTCGAAGTTAGCTTTAGCCGAAAAACTAAATATTTTCAAAAATGAACCTTGTGGCTCAAAGTTAGCTTTAGCCGGAAACTAAATATTTTCCTCAATGTTTTTGATTTTCCGAGATCACACTAAGGCGCAGCGGAAAAGAGCATACGCATGAGAAAAATCCTTCCTTTCTGTTTCTGATTTGCCCAGATCGCACAGATTCGCAGGGCAAAGAGCATACGCAGAAATGAAAGGTATAGATCCGGTAATAAAAAAAGCTAAATAAACCGAAACTGAAATAAACAGAGAGAAAATAACTGTAAACTGCAAATAAACACTGTATACCTCCAGATCTTAAAAATGACGCAGCTAGGGCTACCGGAAACCTTTTCGCGTGAAACGAAAGGGGTTCCTCACTGGAACAGATGCTCCCAACACAACAGAGCAGTCCTCTCGGCCCGAAAGCAGTCAGAAACAGTAGATCTAGGAAATGGCAGTCGGATGCAGTTCTACCGGCTTCAGATTTGGATCACCAACGGACGCAGCCCTCAAATAGCTCTGATACCATGTAGGAATTTACAGGGTAAGTTCCTCAGACAGAACACCAAAGGACACCGCTCACAACCAGATCGCAGATCAATACACCAGTATTTTTGACGTGGTTAAAACCCTCAAAGAGGGAAACAGTCCACGGCCTGAGCCAATGCTGCCACTTCAGGCAATTTATTAATAAAAGAATGAAAATTTACATAAGCTTCTCTCATAGACGGATTACCCTACAAATGACCCTCCATGCGCTTTAAATAGAAATCATGGACCAATCAGGTGTTAAGCCACGGATCAAGTGTCGGTAATACCGAGGAGAGAATGAACCGTTGGATCACTACATATCGTGACCGTCAGATTGTAAGTTACAAAATGTACAAGGTAAAGAAACACACTTTACCTAACTCTATACCTAACTCTATACTAGACCAAGTTGTACTTAACTATTTCCTATGTGTCAGAATATCCTAACATCCCCCCTTAAGAACAACTTGGGATAGGATTGAAGGATTTACAAATATGACACAATAGGAGAAGGAAGGAGGCACTAGAGCCTATATCTTTTAGGTTATCATAGGCGCGTACATATATGTGATTATTGACACAAACCTTCGCTGCACATTAGAACTTCAGACATACCCATATCTCGACATACACAGAATAATCACACATAAAAACATTATCATCACAAATCAAATCAACCCATAAGCAGATTATTCAATACATAGTCATTTTAGATCTATTGGATCCAATCCATCATCAAATTCCCTGGTGCATACATAGTTTCATACCAAATAAATCATTAATAGCCCATTACATGCCCATTACATGCACACTTTCTTCAAATCTAATAATCCATGAAATATTCATTACTTGCACACAAAACACTTTGATCTTCATCTCCTTATATAAATTAGCCCTTATCCAAAACCACAAGTCAAAACCACACTAATTTCTATGGTATTATTTGACGGGATCAAATATTCGTTGTTGGGCTCAATACCATGGGTCAATACTATGGTAAAGACCCTTGGTATTTAGAATACCATGGTGCGGATACTAGACGCGCATTTTCTTCTTCATACTTGCGTATGTATGCAGCTTTGTTTCACAGAACCCGTGTATACTTCTTCAAACTTCATCTTTATCATTCCTCTATCTCTGAACTATTATGCCTTTAACCAAACTCTCTCTCACATGTAGACACATCCAGTTGTCATCTTCATCAATTAGGTTTCCACCAAAAGCCAACTCATTAAGTAGGTTGCCATCAAGGATAACACATTAGTCATAATGCCAACATGCAGGTCAAGCTCTCAAGATCAATTGCTTCTTTCTCCTTCACCTTGCTTACGGAGGCTTGAGAACTTTTCCCTGTGTCTTTGGGGTCATTTATTGATTTTTTATCTACAATGACTCCAATCACATGCAATTCCTTTTCAACTATGTTTGCCTCTTCGAAATTCTCAGCCAAAGTTGGCTTCACAGTTATTTTCACGAACTATGTAATGTTGGTTGGTAAGGCATATGTGAAATAATCGATAGTGATGGAGTCATGAGGTTTCATGTTTGCCAAAAATCTATTCAATATACTATTAAACCTTTGATTTAAATCTTTCACCTTCTCTTTCTGCTCCATCTTGAGATTGCTCAACTGTCTTAAAAGCATGGCAGGGGTTTTATCATCAACAAATTTCTCCAGAAACATTTTTTTAAAACCCCTCCAATTCTAGATCGAGTTTAGAGGGAGGTTGTGATACCATACAACTAATCTTCCATCTAAGGCACACGGAAAAATTCTACATGTAACATCATCGTAATGTACCTCAAGCATTTGCATATGTAGGTAAAAGTTGTCGAGGTGATCCTCTGCCTTTACCACTTTGTTAGGGTCATACTTCGTTAATAGCTTCTCCAGGTGCCTCGGTGTTTTGTGTAACACACCCAACAGTGCAAGTAGGCTCTGTATCATCCATTTCGGATCTTGGTACGCCATGTCTTTGTCACCATTTTCCCCTTCTTCATCAGAATCTGATTGGTCTTCTTCTTCTTCTTTTTCACCGCCTAACCCGTGGAAAGTATCGTATGGGAGTACCACGTTATCACCGTCACCACCATTGAAGGTTGGAGGTTTCTTTAGTTTTTTTGTGTTCTCTTCAGAGTATACTAACTCATCAAGGGTGGTGAGAACCAAATCTCTGACTGTTAAAACCACTATCCCGGTGGGGGTGGTTGGGTTATTCTTTGGAAAATATGGAAGATTATGTACTCCGGGTATCAATCCAATAGCTCTTGCAAACTTACGGGTGATAGGGTGGATGGCCCAGATCTGGTCATAAGAGATCTCACAAGTTTGTATAGTCTCAGGTTGAGAAGGATTTCCAACTTCAAGAATATGCACATGGGAGGTGTTGGGGATATTACTACCTTGACCAGAGGAAGTAAGATTTGGGTGGGTGAGGTTATCAACCATAAAAATATGGCTTCCCTCCTTCTAGTGCCAGAAATGTTGATGGTGTTGGACCCACCAACATTCAAGGGGTCTCCTCGATATGTGGTCCGAATTACACCTCAGGCCATTTGGGATAGGGTCCCCATCTATAATATGGCCTGATTGTTGGTTGTCTTAAAGATATGCCTTGGATCTAACAGTCAGCAAGAGAGGGGTACAAATGTGCCTTCAAAAAGCAAGCGGTTGTGCCTAGTGAGTGTCTAGTTGTTTGTGTGTCAAAGTTATTTTACTGCGGGGTGAGGGGGGGGGAGGAGAAGTGAGCCTTTAAGAGAGAGGTAATAGTACCACCCAGGTAGAGACACACGTAAACTAGAAGAATCCGTTCAACATCAAGCAGAATAATCCACAAAGATGCAACAATCATTATAACCAATGCAACAAGGAAGATCTGTCTAATATCCAGTGGAATATTCCACGAGGATGTGACAATGATAATAACAATTACAACACATTCTCAATATGATAAGTACCAAAATAACTGAAATAGTTCAACTAATTTAGCACATATGAAAGCAAACATGAATTACAAATATTCACATAATAATCTTACAAATATCCATAATCCATGCATGAAGAATGTGCTAGCCATAAGGCTTCTGATATTAAGTAAAATTTCCAAGACACATGTATACAATGAACACCACTAGCTCCAATAGTGGAGCATTGTAGCCACTCCTTGCTCCTCAAAAGAACTAGTTTGTCTCTCTAATGCTTTGTGGGAGGAGCCAAGGTGAAAAGTCCCTTGCTCATGAAATGAGGGTATATATATAAACAATGAGGCGATGCTTCATCTTCCTTGTGACTCTTTGACTTCCTATGACTTTTTGGCTTTACATGATTCTTCATATTTTGAATGTGTCCTCTGGACTTTCACTTTACAATACATTTTTAATAGATAATTTACATCATCCATAATATGGCGTGGCATGTGAAAACTCATGACATGACACGACACTACTGACATGGACTTCTTGATGATATGGCAATGTCAATCCACTCTTGTTGCACCTTGCTATGTATCTACTTGAGAGTGTTCTTTTATCCACATCCGCATTAATTGATAGTAAGGAGTATTCAATGATCTCAAGTCTTGAGTTGTGGTCGCAAATTAGTGCCCCTTTACTTTCCCTCGGTTGATCAGCTTGCATACTCAACTACAAAGAGGTATTTCATCATGTTTCCCTTCTTCATCTCTTTCATCATCATCCTGACATGACATGATAAGGTACCTGCATCTTCGATTCACTCATGACGATACGACATCAGTCTGACAAAAAACCCTAGTCTAAGATAGTGCATGTTGATCCATTGAATGAGATGGAACTGGATGACAAACTAGGAGAGGGGCTTAGTGACTACACAATTGTGCAATTCAGGCAGTCAGGGGTGAGCCTTGAGATTGCGCAATGCACAGTCCAGGCTGGGCTGAGAGAGAAAACTACGCAATTTAGAAGGTAAGTTTGACAGGTTGAGGGGATGGGAACTGAATTAGAACATTGAGTAATTCCAGGAGTCAGAGGATATTGGACCATTGCGCAGCTCAGGGGCTCAAGGGTTGAGCTTTAGATTAGGGATTGCACAATGTGCAGTTGACGCCAGGCTAGGAAGATGGATTGCACAATTATGGGAGCCAAGATTTGGGGTTGAGCACGTGAATTGCGCAGTGCAACAGTCCTGGGAGGCAGGGACTAGGCATTGTGTAGTGTCAATAGGCAAGGTCACAGCTAGAGGGCTGAGACTATGCAATGCATAGTCCAGGAAGGCCGGATGAGGTTGGGTTTCTTGGTCAGAAAGTTTTTTGAAATCGATCAAGTGCGGGATCGGGGAGGTTGATGTGAACAATGTTAAGACTTTGACTATGATCACACACTTAGTATACTTGATGACACAACAACATAGCTCATCCAGGACACGTGAACAACAAACTTCCCTTAGTCAGATGACTTTACGACCGCTTATGACAAGTGCGACACTAGAGAGATTCTTTGCGACGACCATGACCACACTTGTGCGACAATGCTTAAAACTTAAATGAGTATGAAAAATGTTTACAAGGTTAGAACAACTCATTTACACAAAGATGGCCCCTTGAAACCACCAAAACAAGCTTATACACATTATGCGACAACAAAAATGTGAAAAGACGACATTCTGCTTATCTTGTAAAAGGGACAAAAATACTTCGAGAAAACACATGGAACGAGTTTCAATGTTTGCTATGACAATATATAAGACCAAAGAAGGATCCGAAATTGAGCGTAGGCCAAAATTTTTGAGGTTGTTGTAGCAACGACAATGCCATGCTATATGTAAATTTATTCTAAACAATGAAAAGATACACTAGCTTAC
Organism: Pinus tabuliformis; assembly: GCA_031772625.1. Lineage (NCBI taxonomy): Eukaryota > Viridiplantae > Streptophyta > Pinopsida > Pinales > Pinaceae > Pinus > Pinus tabuliformis. The sequence continues at coordinate 593,724,965 of CM062813.1, forward strand.
AAAAGAAAATATTGTAACTATCATAATATATGTTTGTTATATAGTAATAGTTGTATTATAGTTAATATATATCTTTATTTTCTAAGGCAATACATAGTTGTAACTAGTAATATAGGCTAAGGGTTAGTTCAATTAGTCAAGTACTCGTTGTTAACACACCTTTGCTATTGAGATATCACAAGTTCAATTCTCTCGACACTCAAGGTTTGGCTTCGTGGTTGAGTCGACAGGAAGTTATCCCTTCAGGTGGATTTGCCTAGTACAAATATTATGTGGATGTAGTGGTCATTGATCTCCAGGGCTTTGAACCAAATAGAAATCCAAAAAAAATTGTAACTAGTAATGTAATATTATTTTATATATAATATTAATGGTTTTTTTCTAAAGAAAAAAAATTGTAATTTTATTCAATCTGAAAATAGGGACAAAATTGCATTTTGCAAATTCCCTAGGGAATTACCTTCACCTTAGCCAAAAGGCCTACCAAAAAAGAAAAGCTCAATGCTCCCAAATGAACATTCCTCCAAAACTAGAGATCCAAAAAACATCTAAAAAAAATTTGGCACCTGCTACCTAGATAGCCCTAAAAAAATCCCCAAAAAACCCTAGAGAAGTCAAACCCTATGAGAAAATATGAGGAAAAGCAAGAGGCCACCCCTGGCCACTAAAACCCAAAAAATTGAGCTACAGGCATAAGAAGAGGTTAATAAGAACTGTGCAAGGCCAACAACACAACTTCTCCACAAAATGTAGAAAGAAAGGCAAGAAACAAGCCAAAGCAGCGAAGTCACTCAAACCCTCCCCCTCAACTCCCAACTCCAAAAAAGCAGAAAAGAGGCATAAAAAATGAAACTGTAATGAGATCTAACAATCTGTGAGCAAAGGTAAAACAAAGCAAATGATGGCGACAGGCACCGGGCCACAAAAACCCATATTGATGACTCCCGACCACCACCAGAAGGCATTTTAAAACCCGTAACAAGCAAGGCCGAGAGCCCAAAGGGACAACGACTTCCACAAATGCCGAAGACAGTGAGTGCAACAATGAACAAGGCACAAAATATGGCAGCGACAACTAGCAGGCGGACTTGGCAGACCCAAACGCACAACAAACTCCACCATTAGAGCACCTACGAAAAGTATCCCCGCACCAGATAATGAAGAGGAAACCACCAACTGTGTTGAAGAGAGGCTCAAACTAGGGAGGGGCGGCTAGGGTTCCAGTCGCCCTAAACCCAGGGGAAATCATCCATCTGTCATGTATAATATTAATTCTATTATATAATAGTATTAGGTATTTATGGTGTAATATACACACACTTTTAGTTTATGTGTATATATATAAAAAATCATAATATATGGAATTATTTGATTATTTTACAGTTTTGAGTGTTTTGTCGAAATTTGGTGATTTTTTTTTTAAAGTAAAATCATGATATTTTGTTGTTTAAAATGTGTTTTTGATTGCACATATGTATTCAACACCCTTAAAAACCCTTGGTTACTTGAATTGTGGACATTTCAGGACTGAAACTTGTGATTCCAACAAATCCCTTCTAGATTCTCGGTAAATTCAACAAAAAATAATGCCCTAACAAACTCCAAAGTGTATATCGGATAAACTACAACCTAATATATTATTATCTATTATAATACATGGATATATTATAATATTGGTTTATAATATATTTAATATATGTATTAAGAATATGTATAAACTTATCAAGTGTAGTTGCCCCACAGATGGAGGGCCTAGCTCAATTGGCAAGTGTCATGAAAATGTAGTGTTATGTACCAAGAAATTCGAGTTTCAAATCCCCCTGACTTACCTATATCTGTGGACAGGGCATATGTAGGCACCTAGAGGCTATAGTGGTAGCAGTCTAAATCGACTTCGTGTCACGCGAGTACTGCAGGGCGATTTAATGGTATGATAAATCCCTTGTTATTTTAATATGTCAACCTAGAGGTTTCGTAAACTTAGAAGCAAACCAAAATATATGGGACCTCAGATGAAACTATTGTAGGAAGTTTGTTTGGAATGGAAATGCATATTACAAATCTAAACTATTTTGAAAATAAAAGATTTAGATCTATTTTATGAAAGCATATAAATGATTGGTCAATGAGATTAGTCTATTTTAGAAGACGGAGAAGAGGCTCTTTTTCAAGAGTCCTGGTTGTCCTTCCACATTCCTTTTATAATAACATTGCCAAACATCTAAGAAAGCATGATGAAATGTAACTATGAAAGCATATAAATTTAGTCTAGGAAAGCATATAAGAAAGTGAATCTTGATTCCATCCAGTCCTAGTTCACGGAGAAGAGGCTCTTTTCTAAGAGTCCTGGTTGTCCTTCCACATCTAAACAAATTACTGAAAGGAAATCAATCTTCACACAACAAAACATGGCCATAACATGAATTCATACTGAAATTATCTAAAGGTATTTATAGTAAAGAAATAAGATGAACATCCAGAATCAAAACTAGTATATTCACAACTACAAAAATTACTATATAAAAAAGTGTACTTAGCTTGGTATGGGGATCCTTCTATTCCTTAATGAGGACACATGAACAGCTATCACACCTTAAGAATCAAACAACATTAATGACTCAGAATTTTGGAGAAAATTATATTATTCATGATGAATGAACAATCATAAATCTGATGCTAATGAATAACTACTAATTGGTGGCTTCCTTTGAAGGATGCTCCTCTTGTTTATACATGAATTAAGGATATCTACTCATTAAATGTAGATCCATTAAATATCTACTAGATTCATACTTGTCTCAACTTATCCCTAAATACTAGATACAAATCCTATGACACATCAAGATCTCCATGATCTTTCTCCTTGGAATATGGTCCACCTCTTGAGTTGAAATTCGAATTTGATCTTGGGAGGCCAAGTAAGACCCTTCTATAACCTCCAAATAAGCCTACATGTGTCACAAAACTCATAACACATATATAGATATATGATGTTAATTTCCTAGTTTTTAATCATGAATTCACTTTAAATACATAAAATAAATCATTTTGGAAAACAAGGAGCCTAACCCATATAATCATGAAGATGATTACTTGATGTAGGGTTTTAGGCTAGATAGTTATGAAATGAGGGCTAAATGGTTTATGAAAGGATGGAAATATGGATGAATATGGAAGACAATTTTGAGACTCAACATACCCCCCAACTAAAGTTGCTGCATGTCCTCATGCAACTATTGCATTGATTTATTTATCCATAAGTTGATCCTTTTGAAATGCTTTACTTCTTTATGAGCTTTTGACTTGTATTAATTCTCTTCAATCTTTGCGTCATAATATTCTCTTTTGCAAAGTGTAATATATTTGATTGCAATGTTTATTTTTTATGGTTGGTTCTTATGTGACAACCAAAATTTTTGAGTATTGGTTCTTGTGTAACAATACTTTTATTTTTTGGTGCATCAAATACATGAAAACATTGAGAATTTTCTTTTTAAGTCCTATAATAGCTATCAATGAATTGATAATTTGGAAAGCATATAATCATTTGGAATCATATTGCAACTATAGTTGATTGGGAAGAATATGTGAGTTGGAATGAAATGAAAATGTATGATGATGTATAAAAGGAATTGATGTCCCTTCCCCCTAACTAAAGGTGTTTTTCAGTTTATGAAAATATGAGAAAGGGAGTGAGGAACTTTCGAAAATTACAATTTTAGCATTTTAAGGAATTGTATGATTAAAAATTAGAAAACAACATACCTTCACTTACTTTCAATGTGGATGAGTTGTGTATACTGAAGAGTGTAGCTGCTGATACTGTTGGATCATGGAGTATGTAAACAAAGGAATTTGATCTGCTTCTTTCTTCCCTTTGTGCTGATGACAAGATTGGGATATTTATTGTTGTTGTTATAAATTGATTCCTGCTGCAAACTGTTGAAATGATGTAGTCTTCAATCATTACAAAACTTGATGGTACAATTCTAGTCACGCGAATAAATGTGTTGATGTCGAGCATGAAGAGAAGTCATTGGATTACCAACCATTGATGAATGGAGTTAACCAATGCGAGGCAAAATCACCATCAATGTCAATGAGTGCCAAGGTACCTAAGTACATCTTGCGAAGTGCAAATAGTTGAGCTGATGTCGAGCCAGTTGCAAGATCCAACGATCAAGGGACATTGGTGTATTCCCATGATTGTCAGCGAGAGGACTTGTCATTAAGGCATACAAGCCTCAAGGTACTTGAAAGAGAACTCTAGCCTTGAACCTAGATAATGTGTTGATGTCAACAGGTCAAGACTTGTTAGAAGGGAGGCCTAAATGAATCCTCCATCATCTAACACGAGCATAAAATAATAATTTTGAAAGACTATGGATGAAAATTTTTGCAGTGGATCAAGGTTTATTTGATAAAGTGAAAAGGAAAATGGAATGAATCAACTTTATAGGGGAGTTGAATGGTTTTATTGTTGGGTTACAAGTTAGTGAAAGCGAGGCAGGAAAATGATTGTGAAGGAAAATGAGATGAATATTTTATTGAATAAGTAGGATTGCAATGGTGAGAATTGGTATTTGAAAGGCTTTCATATGTTGTGATGGATCTTATTCGACATTCTTGATCCAAAATCATGTGCTAATGCTTGGATATTTTATCTTTGATGTTACTTTGATCATTTTCTTTTTGAAATAAATGTGGTCTTTGAGAGACACTGTTTTGCTTATAGTCATCTGTTTTATCTTCCTGGGGCCTGCAAAAGCTTAGTACTTTTTCTGCAATGAAATGTAATATTATCAAAAGAGAGAGGTGATCAATCTCTCTATTTATGACATTTACATAAAAAACTAAGAATCGATACTAATAAAACAAATTCATGAAAGAATATCAAATGAATTTTTTCCTGTTTCGAAACTAGTGCCTTTGTTTACCTGTCATGTCTTGTTGGAAATCTATTCATTATTTTACTATTTCAAATTTTGACGAAAGCTTTCTCATTGTGTAGATCTCATCAAGATGATCCGGATTTAAACAGGAACGCAACAAATTACAGAGATAACCATATACACAAAGATGCAGCGGAAATAATACTTCATTTCATTAATGGAAAATACTCAAATATGCTTACAACAGAAATGGAAATAAACTAGCTAGGGCGATGGTAGCTTATCTCTGAGAAGAGATGTGATGGCTACATGCCTATGAACTGTCTTACAATGAGGCTCGGAGGCCTATTTATTGTTGAGAAACAATGGAAAACCCTTCACATTCCAAAACCTAACCCTAGAAGATGAAACGCCAAATTGTGGGCCCCGTTTTTGGGTAAGTTGGTACATCAACTTCCCGGGGTCGCGAATTGGTCATACTATCTCCGTTTGACGTGCATGATAGCCCGTTGGAAAGATCTCTCCGAGGACTACGACGAAAAAGACGATTTTTATCAGAAAAATCGCTGCGGTAGATTTCCCAAAAAACGTCGTTTAGGGCCTCAAAACGGCTCCGGAAGTTCAGGACCCGAAAAACTGCTAAAAATAGTAAGTTGTGCTACAATTAAGGAAACTGAAAATGCTGAGAAAGACAATGGTGGGGGTCCAGGTGGACTTGGCAGGTGGCCACCAATATCCACCTGGATCATTCCTCCCCCCTTAGGAAGCAATGGTCCCCATTGCGTTGAGATCCTCCATGAGATGAGGAAACTTCTGCTGAACTTGTTCCCTGGTGAGCCACTTGCCCTGCTGAAGGAGTTGGCCTGCTTTGACAACTCGATACAGTTGGATATTCTGTTGGCGAGTGTTCTTGATCTGTGTGTCCATGATCCGATCAGTTGCAGCTTGTTCCATGCAATCTGGATTTAATTCTGTGGGTTTGAGCTGTTCTGCAATGTCGGATGTGTCTAGCAATGGTGGAAAGTATGGCCGAAGGCGGTCCACATTGAACACTGGGTGCAGGCCAAGGAATGGGGGAATGCTGAGCTCAAATGCATTGTCTCCCATAGCCTTAGTAATGGTGTAAGGACCATATCGGAGTGGTCTCAATTTCCGATAGGCTCCAGTAAGGCGTTCCTTTTGCAAATGCAACCAGACTTTGTCGCCCACCTGAAACTTGTGTGGCACCCGATGTTGATCATGTCGCTGCTTGTACTTGGCATTTGATTTCTCAAGAATTTCATGGACCTGCTGGCGAATATGTTGGATGCGCTCAATGAAGCTGGTGGCCTTGTTTGTTTCGGACTGGACATGAGCTGAATTCATGTGAGTAGCTGCGAGTGGCATGGCCACATCAATGGGGCATAGTGGCTGGAATCCCAAACCCACCTGAAAAGGGCTATGGCCAGTGGAGCTGTGAAGAGCTCGGTTGTAGCTATGCTGAACATAGGGGAGGCTCTCGTCCCATGTGCGTGGATGCTTTGAGTTATACATGCGCAGAATGTGCACAATCATCCTATTGACAACTTCTGTCTGGCCATCAGTTTGAGGATGGAAGGCTGTGGACTTCGTGAGTTTGGTGTCCATCATTGACCAGAGACTGGACCAAAATGTGCTGAGAAACCGACTGTCCCGATCTGAGATGATAGACTGTGGGATCCCAAAGTGCACCCACACTCGTTCAAAGAAGAGTTTAGCAGTGGCTTCTGCTGTGATATTCTTCTTGCAGGCCATCATAATGGCCATCTTTGAGAACCTGTCGACGACCACAAAAACACAGTCATTTCCATGCTTAGTGGAAGGAAGGCCTGACATGTAATCCATGGAGATGGATTCCCAAGGTCGACTAGGGGTAGGCAACGGGGTATAGAGGCCTTGCTTCTTAATGGTCGGTTTGGCAATGGCACAGGCAGTACATGATCGGATGTACTTCCCAACATCCTGTCGAAGATTCGGCCAATAGAAATAATTTTGCAGTACTGCCACTATTTTCTCGACCCCGAAATGCCCAGCAGCCCGACTGTAGTGTGCTTCCCAAATCATCTTGGCACGCTCGCTTGAAGGAACACAAAGGTGACCGAGGTGGCATAATAGGGCATCCTGGAGGTGAAAATCTGCAACCTGCCGACCCTCCAAGAGTGTCTGGTATGTGTGGCCGAATTCTGGGTCGCTTTTGTAGAGAAGTGGCCAATCAGAAGTCTCGTGCCCGCAGGAGTTGAGCACGGTGGTTAGCGCCATGATCGGTGGTCGACTGAGGCAATCTGCAACATTATTGGTGCTGCCCTTTTTGTACTTGATATTCAAGTGAAACTGTTGCAGGTATGTAGACCACTTCTGATGGCGATCATTCTGCAATTTCCCTTGGGTCTGTATGAACTGCAGAGGTCGGTGGTCTGTGTGGATGACCGTTTCCTTCCCCAAAATGTAATGCTTCCATTGTCGGCAGGCCTGTACAATGGAATACATCTCTTTATCATAAGTGGGGTACTTCCGGACTGTGTCTGAAAGTGTTTCACTGTGATATGCCACTGGATGTCCATGTTGAGTAAGGACTGCCCCAATAGCATAGTCAGAGGCATCTGTCTCGACCTCAAATGGTTGTTGTAAATCTGGTAACGCGAGCACTGGTGCCGTGCAGAGGCGATCCTTCAACTACCTGAATGCCTTCTGTTGAGATTCAGACCAAAAGAATTTTGCTTTCGCCCCGCCCTTGGTGACTTGACTCAAGGGCCAAGAAATATGAGAAAACCCCAACACAAACCTGCGGTAGAAGTTGGCAAGAACTAGAAAGCTGCGGAGCTCTGTTAGAGTGGTTGGAGAGGGCCAATCCCGAATGACTTGGACCTTGGCTGGATCGACATGCACCCCCTGTTCATCAATGATGTATCCCAGATACTGAACCTCGGTCATGCCAAAAGTGCATTTCTCCAAATTGGCACATAGCTTGTGTTGCCGCAGTGTTTGGAGAACCTGTCGGATGTGGTGGAGGTGCTCTTCCCAACTCTGGCTGAAGATCAGAATGTCATCCAAGTATACTACTACAAAGGAGTTGGTGAATGGCCGCAAGATGTCATCCATTAGCCTCATAAAGGTTGCAGGAGCATTCGTCAATCCGAAAGGCATGACCAACCATTCGAAGAGGCCCTCCTTGGATTTGAAGGCAGTCTTCCACACATCTGAGGGTTCGATTGGTACCTGGTGATATCCTGACTTCAGATCGATCTTGCTGAAATATTTCGCCCCCTTTAGTTGGTCTAGGAGGTCATCAATCCGTGGGATCGGGTACCTATTACGGACAGTGATCTTGTTCAGCGCCCGATAGTCAATACAGAGTCTCCACGTCCCATCCTTCTTCTGTACCAACACAATCGGGCTCCCACAGGGCGATGAACTCGGACGGATGTGACCTTTCTGCAGGAGCTCCTGAATCTGCCTCTTGATTTCATCGTTCTCCAGAACGGAGCGCCGATAAATTGGTCCATTGGGTAGCGGTGCACCTGGGGTCAGATCGATGGAGTGCTTGACTTGACAGTGCAGAGGAACCCCTGTCGGGGAGGTGAAGATGTCCTCGTACTCCTCCACAATCTTGTCCATCTGTAGTTGTCGTGCAGAGGGGCCCCGTTTGGAGGCCGCGGCCACTGTCTTCTTCTTTCCTTGAGGGCGTATCATCAGGAAAACAAATTTCCTGGTTTTGGAAATGATCTTACTGCATTGTTTTGCAGTAATCAAAGAGAGGGCGGCAGGTGGTGCTACCTCTGGTATCCTGAACAACTTATTTCCCAATGTAATAATAACTGCACGGGGCCTCGATTCATACACAGCATGTCGCTTCCACAAGTATGGTTGTCCTAGTAATACATCACAAACTTCAAGGGGAGCAATGTCACACAATACCTCATCCGTGAAGGGCTTGATGTTGTATGGAAGGCGACACTGCTGGCTCACGCGAAGATCTCGTCCTTGGTGAAGCCACCCAATGGTGTATGTTTGTGGATGTGCTGTGGTCGGTAAGCCCAACCGCTTCACGACCTCTGCCGAAATGAGGTTCTTTTGACTCCTGCTATCAACAATGAACTGTATCGGGGAGCCCTTTACCCACATCTGGGAGTGGAAGAGACGCTCCTCCTCCTCTGGATCTTCGGGTTCATTTTTCTGGATCTTTGCGGTAGCAACAGTGGCGCTGGGGTCCGCATCAATGATCTGCTTCCCTTTTTCATACCCCTTATCGGGTTCTGACTCCGTGTCGGAACATGCATCTGATTCTGAAACCTTTAGCTCAGCCACCAGTGACTGCTTGGCCCGACACTCACTTGTGTTGTGAGTGGAGCTCTTATGGAACTCGCACCATTTTCCAGTGTCCTTTCTCGGCTTCGCGGCGCTGTTCTTTGCTTGCAGCTTCGGCTGGTTGTCTTGGGCTGTCCCGCCTTGGATTTGTCCTTTGTTCTGTGGTTTAGGGGCACCTTTCCCCTGCTTTGGATTCGCAGATCCAAAGTCTCGCTTCTTTTGTTTAAACTTCTGCTCGACCTTGACGGCATACCGGTATGCTGCGCCGAGCGAGGCGATGTTTAGGAATTGTATTTCTTCCTGGATGTACTTGTGCAGGCAGCCACGGTATTTGAGTATCAAATGTTGCTCCGAATCCTTGATACCCAACTTTGTGCGAAGGGTATGGAAAAGATTGGTGAACTCCGGCACGTCTTGGTCCCTTCCCTGCCGCAGCGTGGTCCACTTTATGTATTCATCCTCATAGCTCCCGACAGGGTAGTACTGCTCCTTGATAGCATCCCGGAACGAATCCCAGGTGGGTGCGGCTGAAAATAGTGAGCCAGTACTTTCATCCTTCTGCTCGCAGTAGGTTTCCCACCAGTCCTTGACGTGGGGGGCTGCTTTGAGGAGAGCAAAAACAATCTTTTCCCGACTCGAAAATTCATGAACAGAAAAATAACCCTCTAGCAGATTTAACCATTTATCTACTGCATCTGCGTCTATCTGACCTTCGAATATGGGGATTTCAAAATTAACTTGTACCTTAAAGGGTGTGGCGTTTCCAGAGTAGCTGCTGGAAGCCGATGCGTTGCTTCTCGGTAGCCGCTGAAGGATCTGGGCAAAACTGTCCATCATCGCGTTCCGTTGTCGCTCGAGGGCTTCTTCGAGCAAGATTTTGATGGGATCTCCTGCCCCCTCGTCTTTCTTCTCGTCCGCCATGGGAGGCCGTCGGGATTTGCGAGGCTGGTCTTGCAAAGGTTCAACCAGTTCAAGCCCTAACTCCTTATATCCCGACCTTGTTGGGGACATGCAAAGAAAAACAGAGAAAAAGCAGACCGCTCTGATACCACTGATCCGGATTTAAACAGGAACGCAACAAATTACAGAGATAACCATATACACAAAGATGCAGCGGAAATAATACTTCATTTCATTAATGGAAAATACTCAAATATGCTTACAACAGAAATGGAAATAAACTAGCTAGGGCGATGGTAGCTTATCTCTGAGAAGAGATGTGATGGCTACATGCGTCTGAACTGTCTTACAATGAGGCTCGGAGGCCTATTTATTGTTGAGAAACAATGGAAAACCCTTCACATTCCAAAACCTAACCCTAGAAGATGAAACGCCAAATTGTGGGCCCCGTTTTTGGGTAAGTTGGTACATCAACTTCCCGGGGTCGCGAATTGGTCATACTATCTCCGTTTGACGTGCATGATAGCCCGTTGGAAAGATCTCTCCGAGGACTACGACGGAAAAGACGATTTTTATCAGAAAAATCGCTGCGGTAGATTTCCCAAAAAACGTCGTTTAGGGCCTCAAAACGGCTCCGGAAGTTCAGGACCCGAAAAACTGCTAAAAATAGTAAGTTGTGCTACAATTAAGGAAACTGAAAATGCTGAGAAAGACAATGGTGGGGGTCCAGGTGGACTTGGCAGGTGGCCACCAATATCCACCTGGATCACAAGATCTTTCCGTCGATGTTTTAATCATCAAAAATCGATGTTGTATGAGAAAGTTACGCTTATTTGAAAATTTTGTGAAACAATGAAAATAGTATGTGTAAATGTGACGTGGAAACATGATGTTGATGTAGTAGACAGATGATATGGCATGTTTATCATGAGTTTTTGATTAGAATTCATTGTTGAAAAATATTTCATTGAGTTAAATACAAAGCTCCATAATTGTTTTTCAGCTGCAGAATGTGCACAGTTTCTATAGCTAAAATCTTGAATCAGACAGTTAAGTACACACAGCTTTGCATTTTTTTATGACAAATAAGCAGTCCAATTTTTAAATTAAGTAGTATCTCTTCCAGAAAAACTAACAGTTACCCTACTTGTTTTATTGATTATTTATTGGAAAATGAAAAAGAGCAAATTTTATTAAAAATGCAAGGAATTTCTGATCTTCTTATTTACCTGTAAACTTTCAATGGATGAACAACGAGAGAAATATTTGTTTGTTGTTCCATTGCTTTATATATAGTTTCTCTATCAGGTCCTCTTCTTCATGACTCTTTGTTCAAGAAGCATCATTTTGTTGCACATCTCCAATCAAAGTTAATGAAACTACAAGCTTTTCTATGAATGGCTTTAACTCCATGACTTCACTGCTTTGATTAATTCCACAACAAAAGACAACAGTTGGTGAGTTAGATCATGGGCTTTTGCCTCAACATAGTCGAAGCTTATTGTATTGCCATAATAACCCTTTGGAAGAGGCGATTGGAATCGAGAATGAGCGTTTAACAACAATCTCAAATCTTGACCGGCAGGGAGATTCAGAGCCTTTATTCTTGATTGCTGTTAGAGTCGGTATTGTCATCCCTTCGTCAGAGATCAAATCCTCTTGTTGCATTTCATATTAGGTGTCCCGCCCAGTCATTTGCATTCCATTAGGCGCATTGATCATCTGACGGTAGTGGTATTCCTCCAGTTTCCCTCATGTTATCTACCTGTTGGCTCATGTTTGTTCATTTGGAAACATACACAGTCTTTTTTTTTATCTTGGAAATTGCAAAGGTTGTCTTTAGGGTTTCATTAGGGTTTCGTAAAAAAATGTGTTAAAATGTCCAATAATTTCCAGCAGGCCATGAGGAGGTTGCAACATCAATAAATTTTATCACCAAGCATTTGAAAATGTGTTTTAGAAAAAATAGAGTATTTAGCATTTATTGTACAAAATCATGAAAGTTTTTGTTTTCCTCATTGTAAATCCATCCATCTGCATCCTGGTTTCTTTCCCTAGCCCAAAAGCCCCAACACCTGCAAAAACAAGCAAGCTCAGGTCATTAAATTCATCACAAAGTGAAAAAAGCAGTGAAAAAGTTCAAAAACAGAGTTTAAAGATAAAGTCAAATCCAAAACATTATAAAAGTGGGTTTCATGAGCCAAAATTTCAAAATCTCTTGGTTTATAAGCAATGCCTTCATTTGTAATGTTCATTTGCAAAAGACAAGTAAGGCAAAGTGATTTTGTTGAGCAAGAGGAAAAAATTGGGTGAAAATCGCTCCTGGTGACCGGCGTGGCGCACTGGGCAGGAGGCGTGGCGCATTGGTGAGGCGCGGCGCACTGGGCCTCAGAACTCAGTGTATTTTTTGCACAGGCATGGCGCACTAGTGGGGCGCAGCGCATTGGGCATGGTGCGCGGCGCACATAGCCAAAGAGCCCAAACTTCCAAACTCACTCCAATCGCCCGAAATCGCTTGGAACGGTCTTGATACATGTAGGTACAATCTTCAAAGCTGTATTTCATCTAAGTTTGACAATGGTTTGATGGTGTGTTTTTTATGGTGCTTGTGAGAAGCACTCAAACCCTACTATTTAAAAAAAAACTTGCTACCTAGGGTTTGAAAACCTATTTTGCTACCAAGTTCATCATCCCTCCATTACTCCCCTATCCCATTTATCCCTGAATTTCATTGTTCCCTAAGTTCCCCAACCCCCCTAAATTCACTAATCCCCTATCCCAAGTTCCCTTTCCCAAAATCCTAATTGTAAAATCCCAAACCCTAACCCTATACAAAACTCCCATAATATCCCATTTTTCCCTAGCTAACTCTATCCCAACAGTCCCTAAATTCCCATTATTTTTCCCTCTCCTAACAGTTCCTTGTTTCACTGTTTTCCCTTGGTAGCAGAGGTCAAACAATCATCAAAGGTAGTCCAACACAGTTTGACACATCAGCACCTATTTCTCCAAGCCAATTTGTCTATCAACAGTTATGGCATCTGATCCTTCATATGATTATGAAGAAGAGACCCAAAGTGATTCACCCATGGAGGGACATGCACCCAGGAGGCCTCATAGAGGTGGCAGACATATCAGAGAAGAACCGACCACTCTTGCCGAGTTGCAGGCTTGCCCTCTTGCCATCTTTTGTTTCCAGCATCAGTCATGCTATGAATTTTGCGAGAAGGTTGCTCATATTCAGTTTCATCGTGAGTTGGCCCGCTTATTTGTGTTGCATTTGCATGGTGATCAAGCCACTCTTGCTGGTGTTACTTTCACATTAACACCAGAAACCATTTCATTGGCAACCGGCATACCAAACATTGGAGAACTACGGAATAAGAGGCATAAGATTGACCGGCAACACTATGAACCATACATCAAACCTAGTTTTCTGAGGCAGCTTAAGAGAGTGTTTCCTTTTCGGTTTCTCAAGGATGAGTATGCTCCTTTAATGAAACTCATCATGAAGTATTTCACCTGTGAGGGCTGATTCTCCCACTTGTATGCTTATCACATTAGGCTGTTGATGCATTTCACTCGGGTACGGATGATGAACATTCCTTATTTCATATGCCGAAACATAGAAAGGATGACCACTCTTGTGCAGCACAAGACCCCTCAGCAGCAATTTAATAGTCTTTATCATTTTGCTCTCATCAAAATTGTGGTCGTTCATTAGCTTGGTTTACAGGGCATCACTTGGGATGACTTCATCTCTCGTGAGTTTTTCAGAGCTTCACAGGGACCTTCAGAGGTTGGGCATGAGACAGGTGGACCTTCTTATCAGCAGGGCCATGAGACCGCTAGTATGCCGGTGTTCATCTCCTATCAGAGGGGTACTAGACGGTTGTTTGTAGCAGCAAAGCGAGTGTTATCTCCACCTGGGGTGGAAGGGGCCTCGCTTCCTCCATCAGCACAATAGGTCCAGGACCGATGCAAGAGGCCTCTACAGGAGGAAGGACCATCAGGTGAGTGAGAGACTGATTTCATCCTCATTGAGGGTGATGATACTGACATGGGCCCACAAAGTGCAAACCTTAGACAGATCATCAAGGAGCAGTAGGCGGACATTGATGCCTTGTCCACCAACTTGGATAGAGCCCAGTGGACTATATAGTATTTGGAGTAGAGGAACAAGCAGCTTGAGGATCAGCAAGTGGTGATAGAGTTACAGAAGATTCGGCGAAACTGCCAAAGTGCCCGAAGGAGGAGGATAGAGTTCACTTCATTGGAGCAAGAGATCAATGCTGATCGAGAGTCATGGCTTGAAAGAGTCAATACCCACTTGGAGAGGAAGCTAGAGAAGGCAATAAATGAGAAGAACATGCTTAGAAATTTGTCATATCATTATTTGTCCCGGAATTTGGTGTGCCAAGCAAGAATCAGGAATTTGAAAGCTAAGTTGAAGAGAGCATCAAGGAGGCAAAAAGAGGATGAAGGACTTCAAATCTTGGCTGAGGCTTCCTTGGCCCATCACAACACTTAATAGAGAAGAATCAACCCAAATTTCAAGAAATTTGGAGCGATTTTTGCATTTTTGTAAATTTTTGGCACAAAAAACAGAGTTTTCCTCCCTATGCGCCGCGTCACGTGGCACTCGCTTTTGATAGAGGGCTCTAAATCACAAAAATATTGCATTTCTGGATTTTTCATGGAAAGTTATGCTTGCCTACCTATGGCCAAGAAATTTGGGCAGGTTTTGAGCCCTCAAAAGGTCAAAAAACACTCAAAAAATGACCTCACTGCCCCTATTTTGACACACAGGAAGCAGTGTTGGGAGAATGGACTTTTGGAGGGGAAAATGGAGGCCAAATTGAAAAATTCCACTTGGGTTGGAAAGTAGACAGGCAGACCTTTCCAGAAAGCATACCTGGAGCTCATTTTGACATCAGGAAGGCCTCCAAAAGTGGATCCAAACAGGCGCTACGCATAGAGAATCAGGCGCGGCGCATAGAGGAAAAATTGCCAGTTTGACCAAGTCTTGCTCTGTTTTTCGCCTAGTTTCACCTTGTTTGACTTTTTCACTTTCCTAATGGAAAATTTATGATGTAATTTTATGAACTTTGATGGATTATGATGTAAATATGTTGGATTTTCACTTGTAGAGGTAGATTCATCAGTTTAGAGGTTGTTTCAAACTAAATGGATCAGTTTCCTTGTTTTTAGAGGCATGCTGTTATGTTGCCTAGTTTCTAGTTCTCAGTTTAGAATCAGTTGGATCAGCTCCTAGACTCATGAGCTTGACCCCCAGAGGCAGGGATGAGCTATGTTTGTCTATATTATGTTGTTTTTCAGTCATTAGAATGGTTGGACTCTTGTGAAAGCCTTGAGCTTCATTGTACATTCACTTTCAGTATTTTGGCTAAGGAATTGAGACCAGGATTTGCAGCACTCTTTGGGATTTACGTGGCAATTTGTATTGGTACAGTGCTTCTCTTTGTAATTGTGAATTTTGTTTATGTATTCCATCATCTATCTTATTTTTCTGAACTAAACAAACAAGAGTGTAAGTAGAATTCATTGAAAGTGCAATGCTCTACTTGAAGTTTGCTTTAGTTATTTGATGTTTTCAACTGTTTGGGGAGGATTCATGATTGCTCTTGCCCTCTTCAACACCTCAACTGTCTTTTCCTTCCATCTCACTAAAATTTAAGTGCCAAAACGATTGCCTACCTTGCCCCATCGAGATCTTTGCAGAACTGAGCCTCAATCCACGCACCCCAAAATGTGTCTTTCCCTTTGAGCCAACAAATCATCATTTTATCAAATCAAACTCTCTTGCACTTCATACCTAGCCTAAAATTAGTTTTTTTATTTCAGTCATCTCAAGCCCTATCAATTATCTTTTGCTGAGATTGACCCGGAAAGAGCCCTCTCCTGTCCTCGTAGGGCTAGCTACGAGGTTGAGCGTGATTTGATGTTGGCCCTGGATCCCACCTTTTCAGCCTGAGGTAAATCTAGGCACTAACAATTGCGACATGCATGCTGATAATGCTCTGAATGTGGTGCACTGACTACCTTCCACGTGTCGTAGAGTGGTCATAGGCACACAGATCTCACTATGAATCACTCAAGAGTGCAAGAGGCTTGCCTGCTATGCTCTTTGTGAAAGGACTCATGAAGGCGAGCATGAATGAAAAGGTTCCTTCTCAATAGAAATTGAACTCATGGGATATGAGGCCATATCCACCCAAATACTAGGAACATATAAAGGAATCACATGGTCTAAAGTTGAACGATGATGGGGATCACTGAATATGAGTTGACCAATACTGAAAATTCTTTTGTTCTAAAAAAAATGCATCACATGAAAGGGCGTAGACATCACAATATTCACGGCATAGCCTCAATGTCTTTTGTCTGAATAAAAATCTCTCAATATCATGTGAAGACAAAACATGCAAATACAAAATCATAGGACTAGTCTTTGAGATAGAAACCAATAGCTTACAGGGCGATCACATAAGTAATTTGCTATCAATAATTTGCACGTTTTAATGAAGCTTGATTTGTGGTGTTCATCATAGATGATAGTCGCGTCTTATCTTTGAGAGCGAGGAGACGACGTTGTCTACCTAGGAAGACACCTATGATGGATCGAACTCCATGGGCTGCCTGTGTATGGAGTCCTCGCCTACGCTGAGGACGACCTTCACATTTGTGTTAGGCCTTTATGGCCTGCACGTCATAGGTGTAAGATTTCTAGTGTCCTAGTAGATGTTGAAGTTTCTGTTTGTGGGAATAGAAGATCCAGAATCCTTGATGTAGTTGATAACAGAAAAATGAAATGAAACTCCATGGAAGAATTTATGGGCACATCTGAGAGAGTCACATTTTGAACAACATCAGATCATTAACATTGAGACAAATTTCCCTTGATGGTTGTGTTCTGTTGCGTTTTGTGTGTTTCGAGCACCACATCCTCAGCCAGGAAAATTGCGTCGTAAAAAAATTTGGAAGGTTGTATATAATAATTCATGCAATGGTAATATTTTTAATTTTTCCGTTTCATACGCATCATCATGCCATGCTGAAGAAAAAAAAACGTTTGGAGGAGTCAGAACTGATATTGACAGAAGCTGCAAGCCTTGTCCTGACAACAATCAGAACCAATTGAGATTTCATGGCTTGCACCATTGCAAACCCTCTCATCATTCTTTGTCACAAACGATATTAAACTTGAAACGATATTGCCTCTGAAACTTTTTTTACATATTCTCGCTTCGCTTCATAACAGGATTCCTACTCCAATCTCCCTTCAACCTCCAATTGAAGTACAAAATCTTAGGTGGGTTCTCCCCATCCATGACTTTCAACCTCTATAATTCAGTCATGAACTAAGAAACGATAACGTCTTGGATCTCGATCTCGAACTTCTGAAGGATATGGATTTGCTGCTACTGCTACAAAGTCTAAAAGAAGCAAGATAAGCAAGTTGGTTGGGTCTTGATCCGATCCGGCATAAGCTGGGTTTGAATCTGGATATGAAAGTATAGGATTTGAAGCTTGCACTAGATTGGGATCTGTTGCTTAAGTTGCTGCCCCCTTTGTTTCTAGGTCTTGATTTGAACTATTGCAGTTCTAAATCCAGCTTTGGTGGGCGATGATCCACTGAATTTGATTGGGCCTCCTCGTTATAGTGCTTAGACTTTCCTCATAATGGTGGTTCTACCTTGTTATGGTAGTTAGAAGTATTCAAATGAGAGTAGTCGAGTTCCAACAATAATGACATTCAATACAAACAGCAACATCGATATAGTTGTAGCAGCAACAAATGAGAGTTTCAAAAGCTTGCAAATACCTAGTGTTGATACTTATGTAAATGGGGTTTTTTTTTGGCACCATTTTGTTTATTCCGATTCCTCCGCTTCTTGCTTTTCACTCGCTGATTGAACAAATCCAATTACGGATCCTATAGTTCTGGGTCCAATAGTAGTTCAAGTAGCTTATCCAATCCTAGATTCCATACCAATGTTAGTAGGGCCGACATCACGTCTGTATAAATTTTCAACGCCTAAGCTCCTCCAAGCATCAGATCCGCCATAGAAAGTGGCTCTGTGAATGTCCATGATTTAGCCAGAGAAAACATCAAACCAATCGACACAACAGAGATTGATTAACGTTGAACAATGACCAAAATAAAAGCACTAATGAGCAATAATGAGATATTGTTTTAGAGCTTCACGAAAATTGGAGAAAGACATCCTCCAATGTCGTAGATGGTTTATTGCGGTCAAGCCATTAATATCTTTGCTGCATCGACTTTGCCTACACCACTTCAAACACTGTGCAACATTCAAAATAGATTCCGTTGCTCACCATAGGCGCCATCGTTCACCAGAACCCTTGATAATCTTTCCTCGATCTTCGACCTCTTGTGAAGCTAGGAATCGCATGGAATCATTATCTGCTAACTTGGTGAGGTGATTCCTGCGCTATGCTAAAGATTGGGTAGCCAACGAAGATGGCTCAAGTTTATTTATTCCACGACGTTATCGGTGATGCTGGGGTAGAGATCTCAGCTAGGAATCTTGAGATATTGCAGAAAGGTGGTGAAATTAGAACATTCGAGATCATGTAAAATGGCCGCCATCATCGGATCTGTGATCCACTTGTTGGTTATATGGTTGTTTGGGTGGCTGGATTGCGAGGAGCGAGGGACAAGATCTCACTAATGAATTGGATCACCAACTTAAACTACGTTTTATACTTCTGATGAGCGACGACAATTGAATTTTTTTGTTTGTAGGTTTGATGAATAGAAGCCCCAACCATGGAGTCTGTGCAAAGCTGTGCCAAATATTATTTGCTCAACATTGTCATGTTTTCACCACTGTCAAATAACCTATTTCTTTGTTTCAATGTTTGAACATTATTTTTGGTTAAAGCCCTACATTTCATTTTATTGGTTTATGCAATGACCTTTCTAAAGTTGTGGTTTTATGATTTTTTTTTAATATATATTTTCATTATTACATTTTGTTTGATTTTTAATGTTTTGTGTTTCCTTATTATGAAAAGTTGTTTATATATATATAAACAAATAAAACAAAAACAAAACAATTAAAAATAAAAATAAAAAGTCAATCATATATATATATATATATTTGTTTTATTTGTTTTGTTTTATTGTGTTATTTTTAATGTTTTGTTTTGTATTTTTATTTATTTATTTTTATTAATTTTTTAAATGATTTTGTTTTTTTTAATATTTTATTTTATTTTATTTGTGTTTTGTTAAATTTTTTATATGTTCCTTTTTCTTTAAAATATATTCAAATAAATTTAAAAAGAAACACTTTATTGATTTTTTTATACATGTGTTCCATATATATATATAATTTAAAAAGAAACAATTTATTTAAAATAGAGAAATATGTTTTTATATATTTTTTTTAAAGATATACTAACATGAAAATTCCTTTTCTGATCTCCTGGTCACACAAAGAGTAGGAGGAGAGCATACTCGAGATTTCATTAATTGATTTTTTTTTTTGATGCAGAAAATAAAATGAAAAGAATTGATCTCATACATGAAATTATCGCTCCTAGTCTTCGCTTGTGCTCCTTATTCACAATCATTTGTTTTATTGCAATTTTTCCTACCAAGGGTTAGTAAATGAGTGGCTCTTATTGCACCACAAAATTGCAAATTTATTCTAAAAAAAAATCACAAAAACTTGTTTTTTATTTGTTAGTTCTATTCTACTAAACAAATGAAACATTCTCCTAAGTATAAAAGCATTTCCAATGCATCCATCTGCGTAACAAGATCATGAGTAAACTCATATCCAAGTTTGAAAAATAAACCCCAGTGAATTCTTAGACATGATCATAAAAATTTGATGCTAAAGAATGTGACCTAATGACTAGTTGAGACCAAATTTGAGTATGATCTTTAGGTTTTTGATCTTATTGAACTGTCATAGCACAAAGCTCTTCAGATCTTTTTTTTTTTTTTTTTTTAAATGAATGGGGATTTTTGATGTTTTCTATATGTAGATGCAAATAATACTAAATGAAAATGCTTCCTAAACAATCCTCCTAACTAGCTTACATCTAAGTTTGCTTCCCCGAAAATGGCGCCAAAATGTAGGACGATTTAATGGTATGTTAAATCCCTTGTTATGAATCAACTCGGGGGATTCATAAACTTAGAAGCAAACCAAAATATATAGGACCTCAGATGAAACTGTTGTAGGAAGTTTGTTTAGAATGGAAATGCATATTACAAATCTAAACTATTTTGAAAAGAAAAGATTCAGATCTATTTTATGAAAGCATATAAATTATTGGTCAATGATATTAGTCCATTTTAGAAGACAGAGAATAGGCTCTTGTTCAAGAGTCCTGATTGTCCTTCCACATTCCTTCTATAATAACATTGCCAAACATCTAAGAAAGCACGATGAAATGTAACTATGAAAGCATATAAATTTAGTCTAGGAAAGCATATAAGAAAGTGAATCTTGATTCCGTCCAGTCCTAGTTTACGGAGAAGAGACTCTTTTCTAAGAGTCTTGGTTGTCCTTCCACATCCAAACTAATTACTGAAAGGAGATCAATATTCACACAACAAAACATTGCCATAACCTGAATTCATACTAAAATTATCTAAAAGTATTTACAGTAAAGAAATAAGATGAACATCCAGAATTAAAACTATTATATTCACAACTATGAACATTACTCTACAAAAAAGTGTACTTAGCTTGGTATGGGGATCCTTCAATTCCTCAATGAGCACACATGAACAACTATCACACCTTAAGAATCAAACAACACTCATAACTCATAATTTTGGAGAAAATGATATTATTCATGCTGAATGAACAATCATAAATCTGATGCTAATGAATAACTGATAATTGTTGGCTTCCTTTGAAGGATGGTCCTCTTATTTATACATGAATTAAGGATATCTACTCAATAAATATAGATACCTTAAATATCTACTAGATTCCATACTTGTCTCAACTTATCCCTAAATACTAGATACAAATCCTATGACACATCAAGATCTCCATGATCTTTCTCCTTGGAATATGGTCCACCTCTTGAGTTGAAATTCGATATTGATCTTGGGAGGACAAGTAAGACCCTTCTAGAACCTCCAAATAAGCCTACATATGTCACAAAACTCATAACACATATATAGATATATGAAACCATGTTAATTTCCTAGTTTTTAATCATGAATTCACTTTAAATACATAAAATAAATAACTTTGGAAAACAAGGATCCTAACCCATATAATCATGAAGATGGTTATTTGATGTAGGGTTTTAGGCTAGATAGTTATGAAATGAGGGCTAAATGGTTTATGAAAGGATGGAAATATGGATGAATATGGAAGACAATTTTGAGACTCAACAAGTACGAAACTCGCCCAAATGTTGATTCCTCTGGTCACCAAGAAGCAAACATATCATATGTAATTATATTAGGGACCGAATGGTCTCTGATTTACTTTGGATTACTTGTCAGTATAGGCTTTTTTGTTATAGTTTCACTATGGAGTATCCCAAGATTGGTGGTCAAGAGAACAAAATAGCAAAGGGGCGCAATCACAAAGTGACACTAACTTATCTTGCAAAGCAATTTGATGCTTTCGAGCTGGATATTTTTACCATCAAATTGAAACAAAATGGCCACTTAGCCTCAACCTCCAGTGCGTTGGATGATATCCAAGAATTCAAGACAAGAGCAACCAAACATGAAGATGAAATCAATGGTTTGAGAAGGAAGATTGAGGAGCTTAAATAACAGGTCAAGAATCTGACTCTCAACTTAAATGATACTGCAAGTTTAAGCACACAAAAAATTGTCAATTGTCTGGAATTAAATGAATGTCTCCAGGATTGCACTAGGTTCATAGTCATGAAAGAATTTATAATCAATCAACATTGAAATGTGGTGTAACTTTTGTTTTTAGTTGGGGCAATTTTGTAAGGTATATACCAACAAAAAAACCCTTTTGTTGCTCAACAATATTCTCTACAGGATAAAGTTGCAATCCTCTTTGAAAGGAGCAACAATTTGAAATTTTAATGGATGAGATATGTAATACATGATGTACTTGTTGCAAACTAAGTGCATACTTGAATATAGTACAAAAAACTCAACCCGGTAAAATAATTGAATATGTGTGTGTGTGTGTGTAGTGTTCTTTTATATCTAAATGCTAGTTAATTAAGAATATATATTTCTTGGATGTGATGTTTAATACTAGGAAAGTAGTGGGGGCATGATGTCATCATCCCACCAGTTATAAGAAGAGGGAGACATGACATCCTCACCCCCATGATAATTAAAAGGGCCATCTCATCAGCCTCAAGCTTTAGGGATATTTACTCTGTCTTCATGTCAATGGTTTTGTTTTTTTGGCTTGATGTACTATTGTATATCTCTCGACACATGCAAGGATTTTGGTTAATTAAGTTACATTGTCCTCTATCGTCAGATGCCATAGTTGAGCTAGGTCTTACAACACATATTGGTCATGTTTGGAGTAGGGAAATAATTGTTGCACTTGGTGCCACCACCCTGTGCACAAGGACGATTGATTATATCTTACATATGGAGACTCGTCACATATCTTGGTTTATTATGATAGGGACTTGCCCTACTCCATTGGAACGACTCCAAGTATTTCTATGGGGTGATTATTAACATTCTATTGTTTACTACTTTTTTCTTAGTTTCTCTTTTCTCTATCTGACGGGGTCATTGACTTCCCTCACTAGCTTTGTGGAGATATGCACGTTTCCTTGGCATAGTTGGGATTCTACCATTCTCTCATCTCATGCCCCATCTGAACTTTTGTCTAACTCCTTCCCATCTTCTCCCCCCACTTTTGAGCCTTCACTTTTGTGCACTTAATTGACAATAGACTTGGAAGAATTGAATCCCACCTCGACCTACCTCTCGATTCAAGTTGTTCTTCAAGAGGTAATGGGGAGACCAACCCCACCAAAGCCTCATAATATAATTAATCTTAAAAATGTTTTATGTTATTTTCTTTTTTTACTTCTTAGTCCTAGACTTTTTGTTTTGAAGCTCAAGAATAACCCTAGAGGACATGTATTTCAAATGAACTTTCTAGATTTTTTGCTTAAACTTTGTAAACTTTTATCTCGCTACTAGTAGATTTGAAATTTTATGTATGGTCTGGTTTCCTTAGTGATAGGCCAACGCAGATTCAAAAGCATTTTGATGTAAAACTATGATTTCGGGAATATAAACTTTTACTTCAAAAATAAAATAAAAAAATTAAAGATCATATTTGAAAGATATGTATTAATAGTTAATATATAGTTACCAATATAGTATGATTTATGATAATATATATTATAAATCTAAGTTAATTAGGTCTAACTATATTAAATGTTGTTGTGAGTTGCCAAATGTTTTGTTTTTTGTTTTTGTTTTTGTTGTGTTGTTTTATTGTTTTGTTTTGTTTTGTTTGTTTGTTTGTTTTTTTTTTTGGTTTTTTAGAGGCATAATGTTAGAAAGTTAGGAAACTCAACAAAATCTTAGTAAAAGTTAAAAAAAAAGGATTATAACTTCTTAACTTCTTGTTGCATAAGAACACTTCAAATCTATCTATCCACCAATAGCATAGTAGATAAATGAAATTCAATAATTCAAAACAAAAAAAAAGAAATAATATATTTACACCAAATGTTTTCCTCTGATGGGCTTTGGCTGGTAGATTCACCCATTGATAGGGGCTTGTTTTCATCTTCCTCTGTCGAATAGGTTTTGACAACGTGGACTCCACCGACAGAGAACTGTGCGGTCTGTGACTTCCAACTGCAATGCATCGAAAGCGAACTTTGTGCATTCAACCTTTGGAAGAAACTGTCTTGGAATGGTACGTATCTATTGCATTGAAGGTTATAACAACCATTTAGGTAGTTGGTGGACTGCATCAAGGCACTGAATTATCAGCAATCTGCTAGTCTTTTTTAATACATTAGTCTGCGACCTCCAACTCCAGCCCATTGAGGGTGGACTTTGTGCATCACACCTTTGGAAGCTACTAGTCCTAGAATGGTACATATCCATCGCATTAAAGATTAGAGCAACTGTTCAGATAATTAGCGGACTGCATCAAGGCACTGAATTATCAACAATCTTCATCATGAAGTCTTTTTTAATACATCAACCAAACTTCAAATTATGTAATTACCGTCCAACAAACAAAGAGTCGCGGTCAATCATCACCAAATTTACTTGGAGCCACTGCCATAGTCATCAAAGAATGTATTATTAGTTGATATCTTTAATTTAGTGGTTTTTCCCCTCAAAAAACACTGCATAATTTTTGTTGCCATGTAAATTTCAATATTTTAAACATTTACTAAAATTTGTTTCCCCTCAATAATTATTAATTAAATGCGTTGCAATGCCAATTGTGCTTAGCTGTGGGTTTCTTATACACTTACCATCCATCCATCCTCTATGGTGTCTATTTTATTTCTAGTATTGTAAATTAACCATAATTGAGCATTGTCAGCGATGTACGGACTCCATATATTTAACTGAGCAGATATTCCAGTGATTATGTCATCTGCCTATTTTTGCATAAGAGAGAATAAAGCGATAAGTGGATAAAAGTATGGAGTGGATCAATTTGGAAAGGTTTGGTGGGTCTTGATACTCTATGGGACACGTGTCTTATAGAGTTGGACATAAAATATACCATAAGAGTGCACGACCTTCTCATACTTATGGGAAGGAATATGACCCAACAAAAATCATTTCCAATCAATATATGGTGTGGCACATCTAGAGAAGTTTCCGAACTCTTGGTGCAATCGTTACATGTAAGTGATTCAATCATTACAACCTTTGTTTTTGTGTAAACAACTTTCAATATTCTTTATTCAGTGAGTGTGTGATGTGATGAATTGTTATTGATTTTAAATAATAGGAAATAACAAAAGTGCTCAAAATTATAATGGCTCCTTTTTCCATCCTTAGAGATACTTACGCTAAGGAATTTTTCTAGTTAAAATTGAAAGATCTACTAAATAGTGGCAAGGTGTTCCTAAGCAAGAAGTCATAAATACTTGAAGGTGAAGGCAATTTTGTAGGAGGAATGTTGAAGATGAAGTTGAAGCTACTGTCAACCAACCTCATATCATTCACCTGGAATGAATGCCCTTGCTCTTGCCTGCCTTCATTTACAATGCAAGATTTAAGAGTTTTAGAAGTGAATAGGAGGAAATTGGGAAGATTGTGGGAATGCGAATCTCAGGTGGGTAAACACAAATGATGTATTTTGCAAATGAGAACCATTGCTATTTTATCTTTTTAATCATTGAAACTTGAACATTGTAGGCACCTCAACAGTTGCTGCAGTTGACTATTGATGCCCCGCTATTAGAGATTCCAAAATCATTATCGAAGTTGTAGCATCTCGAAAAGATTATAATGAAAAATAATCATCTAACAAAGATGCCAAATTCGTTGCGGGATTTGACAAATCATCAACACATCATTTTGGTTGGGTGTGAAAATTTAAATAAGCTTTTGAATTCTTTGCGGAATTCAATAGGTCTCAAATATATCAATCTAGAACAGTGCAAAAGTATGGAGATCCTTTTGGACCTTTTTGAGAATTTGAAATCTTTCCATACCATTAATCTCAGTGGATGTGAAAGTTTAAAGTGGCTTCCAGATCCTTTGGGGAAGTTAACATCTCTAGGATCTATCAATCTGAGACTGTGCAAATGTTTGGAGATGCTTCATGAGTATTTGGGGAATTTGACATCTCTATGTGCCATCAATCTTAGTGGATATGAAAGTTTTAAGATGCTTCCACATTCAAGGGGGAATCCTCAACTTCGATGTGTACATTTGAAGAGTTGTTGTAGTTTGACCATCTCCACTAAAACACTTGGAATCTTATAAATGCTTAGATCTCTTAAGTTGTCTCCAAAAGGAATTATTGCCTTCGGAAGTTGGACTAATCAATTCTTGGAAAAGTTAAATTTTTTCGACACAATCTTAAAAGAGTTGCATCTTGATGTTTTATCCCTAAAAAAATTGAAAATTGAAAGTCCTAAGACTAGGAAGGCCTCTGTTGGAAGTGCTGCTAGCTTCACTTGGTTACCTGATGAAATTAGTAGAATTGTGGCTCCATGGATGCGATAAAATAAAATGTTTGCCAGATTCAATTGAATTGTTGACTCAGTTGAGACAATTGAATATATGGAAATATGAAATGCAACGCTTAACACCAGGTGCCATGAAGATGAATGAGTTGATAATGTTAGTAACATACACATGTCCTTTACATGAACTGCCATTTGGAAAGGTTGAAGATGAAAAAGGAATGCTTCACTTAATGATTTGTAGTTGAATGATACACAAATATTTGAGGTATCCTTTCCTGAAGGTGTTTGCCCAAACCTTCAACATCTACCCATCACCTTATCTAATGACATGGTTGAAGTGATATCTCATTACCAGTAGCATTGATATCTCTAGATTTAAGGGGGTCGTGCTTTGATGAAAATAGGAGGGCTTTTTCGTCTTCCAAACCTCAAAACTATGAACTTGAGGGGTTGTGATAGCATACAAGTAGAAGCTCTGCCAGGGCTTCGAACTTTAATTTCTTTAGATTATAGATTATTGAATGCTCCACATGACACACGGTGATAAGGAGGATAATGTTCTGTTGGAGGGTTTTTCCAACTACTTTATCTAATTTTATTAGATCTTAGAGGCTAAATCAATATTACTTGCAATAGTGACTAGAGTGGTAACTAGTCGCTGTAAGCTGCAAACACGACTCTTTTTCATGATTGTGTTCATTGACTAATTTAAAGTATTTTGTCTTTTATGGACCGTAATTCAAGATGAGTACGATATAAATGTTACAAGCAATATGAAACCCGTCAAAAACATATGTTGCAAAATGTTACACATGTCCTAAGTCCTGCCATAGATATGTTTCTCACAGTGACAAACGAATTATCTCCAATCTTTCATTTAACAAGATTTTACCTAAGACATCAAAATATCTTATATTTCAAGTTAAACAAATGAATGCATGTTCTACCACTTACTAAACAAGCCTCAACCCTGATGTACCATGAAGATAGA
The DNA here is from genome assembly GCA_031772625.1 of Pinus tabuliformis. Classification (NCBI taxonomy): domain Eukaryota; kingdom Viridiplantae; phylum Streptophyta; class Pinopsida; order Pinales; family Pinaceae; genus Pinus; species Pinus tabuliformis. Next base: position 593,752,244 of record CM062813.1, read on the forward strand.
AGTTTAGTTGTACAAACAAAATAGAGGATTTGATTTCTCACAAGAATAAGCAAAAAAAACCTACCATTCAAGTGAAACAAACATATGTAAGTTATATTCTATGTAAATAAATTTATATAACTAACAAAAAGAGGGCTAATTTGATTTAGGGGTAAACATTCAAATATTATCAATAATTAATATATAAATAGTAAGGATTTAGCTTCAACAAAAAGAGGGCTAATTTGATTAAGGGGTAAACATTCAAATATTATCAATAATTAATATGTGAATGGTAAGGATTTAACTTTACAAAATAATTATAGATAAAACATTATATATTTGTTTCTCTATTTTTTCCAGAAATAGGTTTTCTTCCCCCCTGTTTAAAAATTGTCTCATAGATCCTGTTTTTTCCACACCCGTTTGGCATTGTGTCCTCTGGAAACTCGGATTGAATGCCCAACTTTGAAATATATATGTTACCAGTGTCAAATTTGGAATTATTTAGCATCGAGGGCTTAAGTTTCAGTGCTTTCATCAAACCTTTTTAACACACAAACGGACAGAAGCGCATGTCAACATGATGAACATTGTTGACCTGTCCCACATGTCAGAGTTTAATTGGAGGGAGGCAGACAAAAATGAGGATATGCAATTGGTTGCAATTAACAGTCTCTGCCCAACCCAACAATGTTTCTCCGAGACGTGGATCCCTTCTCAAAGATTTTTATGTGTCATACTTTAGATATTTGTCATCTATGTATTCTTATCAAGAAGCAATTTAGATCCACTCAAAGAAATGACTCATGATGCTTGCATTGACAAACCTTATGTACATGCATTTAGGAGTGGGCTCTATTAGTGAGAGATGATATTCTCAAATCTTCTATTCCTTCAGTGTAACTTTGCACCTTTAGGGGCAATTGCTACTTTTACTACTGCAACACCAAATAATAAATGCAAAAAATTATAGTCAAAAGGTTAAATAATACAAAGTCAACGGTGAATCGATTTCTATAATCACGACCTTCAACAGGGACTAATAATGGAATTAATTCAAGATTAACTATATGTTGATACTATTCACATTTTGGCTATTTTAAAATATTAGTCATAAACAAAATTTATATAATTAAAATAAGAGAAAAATATATATATATATATATATATATAAATTGAGGTATTAAATAATTTGTTTAAATTGATAATGGGATTAACTCAAGATTAACTACATGTCAATAAGTTATTCATATTAGTAACATGATAAATTTTAATATCAATTACATGTAAATTGTATTTTTAACCAAAATGTCAAACTATGGTATAAGTCAAAATAATTATAGTATTTCCCCTTAATCAAGTACTCATTCTATGCAATAATGCCTCTACCACGTGGAAGGTGGAGGCTTGAACTGACAATTCTCTTCATAATCCTTCCTATGAGTGACTTTTATGGTTGTACTTGGTTATCATGACATTTCAAGGGAGGTTTAGGGATAATCATGGGAAAATGAGGCAAATCTTACTTCAAGGTATGCAAGGTGAGGGTGTTCACCATGATGATGTATTTAGCATCAACACTGTAATTGGTTCAAGTATCTCTATATGGATAATAAAAAAAAGTGAAGTTAAAGGAAAGTGGTGTGATTCCTTTTAATTAGTGGTGTTCCATTGGGTTTACTGCTATCTTGGCATTCCTACATGATCCAAAATGGATCTAGAATAGACTCCTAAGTCTAAAGTGTTCCTCACAGAGGAAAATGAAAGTCTAGGGAATGCTCTTGGAAATAGTCCCATTGCATAGATCTCTTCAATTTGAATCTAATGCAATTTGAATGGGCTAAAATGGACTTCGGATGATGGAGTCACTGTAGAAAGAATTTTGCCCATTGTCCTTTGAAAAGGAGGCAAATTCTTATAAAAATGGGCTTAAGGCTTTATATGCGTTCCTTAAGGAAATCGCATCAGAGAAAGGCAAAGGATGGACTTAGACTAAAGGCCAGATGGATCCCCGATCAACGATCTCCGATATATCGCATTGGAGGTAGGCTTGCATGTGATATCAGAACCCCGGGTGAGCTGATTTGCGATTGCAATGAAGCGGCAAGCAGCGATGTGATCGACGATATATATATCGACGATCGACACAGTCAAAGGGAAGACCCCTGGGCCGTAGCACTGTGATATGCCAATATGCGATCAACGATAGCGCCGATGTGAGGGGGCCAATAGCGATACACTGATGTTCCAATGGGATGATCGACGATATCAACGATTGGCGATCGACAAACCCCTGATACCAGGGCGACGATCGACAAACACCCGATACCAGGGCCAATGCACATTGCGATATGCGATTGCGATATGACGATAAAAGGCAAACTCGATGGGAATTATGGACGCGATTTCATAAATTTTGAAATCTGGTTTATTCAGATATCTTTATACTTCCCATATATTGAGGTTTTGACCTCCTGCCTATGCGATCATGATTTGCGATGACAGGACGGACCCGAGAGGGATATGGATGTGATTAAAGGCCATTTGAAGTCCGGGCTTAAAGCCCATGAGGTGTTTTTAATGCATTTCCTGTGTATTTCCATTATGCTTCCGTTTTCGGGAATTTGCCCAAAGAAAGGCCGCCTGTGTATTTCCTTTGTAACGGCTCCCATTCTCCTTGCCACGCTGTAAGTGGGCGTTTGTAACAATGATGCAGGAATGCGTTATATGCAGAGAGCCACAGAGCCAGATGGCCAGTCGCAGAGCCACAGAGCCAGATGGCCAGAGGGCCAATCGAAGGAAACAAGGAATGATTACACACAGAGAAACGGACAGGAAGCCGCAGAGTCGGAGGGATGCCTCACAAATACATCGAGAGCTCAATTGACAGGTTGCTGAAGGTAATCGAAAGTTGCTTGGAGGTCGAGTGAAACACAAAAGGGACATAGAGCCCGAGAACTTGAGCACCAAGAGCCAGAAAGCTTGAGAGCTTCAGAGCCGAGAGCAGAGGCAGAGCCACCAGAGGTTGGAGGCAGAGCCAGAGAGCTCAAAGCAGACTTCTAAGAGCCATGGGCTATAATGAAGTTCAGAACAACAGAGAGATCAAATGATCCAGCTATTGCTAGTGTCTGAGATGTGCTGAAGACAGAAGAAGGAGTCTAGAGATGGTGAAATAACTCTGAGGGAGTTGGTGCAAGCTAGAGCAAGATAGCTTAGAGCGTTGATTGAAGGAGTCTAGTCTAGAGAAGCCTAGATCCGTCTGCAGAGTATGGACAATAAGCGGGATAAGATGGTATTCTAAACCCATAGGTTCAGTTGTAAACCAATGGAGTTGAGCGTGGAGCTTGTAAAAGAATTCAACCATAATCCCAAAGAGCCTAATCGAGTTGATTAGAGCTCAAGGAGATGTAGCCCAATATATCAGGGTGAACTCCATATTATATTGTTGTCTTATGTGTTTGTTTATTTGCTGCATTATTTATTGTTACATGTATTTAAATATTAGCATAAGCAACAGAACTTAAGGCACTTAACAGTTAAAAACAAACACAAGCATTCAGTTGTAAACCAATGGAGTTGAGCGTGGAGCTTCTAAAAGAATTCAGCCATAATCCCAAAGAGCCTAATCGAGTTGATTAGAGCTCAAGGAGACGCAACCCAAGATATCAGGGTGAACTCCATATTATATTTTTGTCTTATGTGTTTGTTTATTTGATGCATTATTTACTGTTACATGTATATAAATATCAACATAAGCAACAAAACTTAAGGCACTTAACAGTTAAAAACAAACACAAGCATACACCTCTTTCAAGCACTTTTAATTCCACAATTGGTTAATCATAAGCTAGATCTTGGAAATTAATAAGCTTTAGAGTGGGAGAGGTTCTTGTAAGCTGACAAGAAGCCTTTAGTGCCCCATTTCAGATCACTACACTTGAACTCTTGTTCATTTAGTTAGCTTGGCCAAAATGGGTAGCTTTCTTCCCTATTTTGTCGGTCTTCCTTTTGTTTTTTAGATATCATATTCACATTTATGGAGGGTTTACATTGGTTTTTTGTCCTTGTTATCTTTAAGATATTGAATCATTCACTTTAGCCTACTTGTCATGACAACTTTTGAGATGGTGGCAATTTAGGAGATTGGAATGGATAGGTGCAATTGTTTTGCTTTGTATTCACCAAGGCATACCATGCCTTCCTTGTTGCTTGTCTGGTTCCTAATGACATCCTTAATTGGTGAGTTCTCTAACTTACTAGGGTTCTAGTGGTGGAGGCTTACAAGGGTGCTAGTGGTCATTCTGACGTTGGTGGTGAAGCTAGTCGTGGTTTTGGTGTTATTGGTGGTGTTGGCTGTGGTCCCAATGATAATTGTGGTTTTGGTCATGGTATTACACCTGATATATGTTAATGGTGGGTCACCCCTAGTCTATCGAGGTATAATATTCGAGGCATGCACAAACAATAAAGGGATTATATAATGGTTGACAAAGGGAATTCTCAAGTCCCCGAACCGAATTGAAGAGCTACAATAAGAAAGGGGAAGGATAAAGCATTCACTCACAGGTACCTTATGCCTCACTCTCGGGGCACTAGGGTGGAAGAAGCGACCATGTAGGCCTATCAACAATTTACCCAACATACAACTGAACACACTCAACAAATTATTTAATGAGTCACTTGATTTGGTTAAGCAACGATGCCTTCAAACACCCAAGCAAAAAAATAAAGATAAACTTAAAGATTGTGTATTATACTTTAGATTTTCTAGGTCTAGAGACATGAAGATGTTTTGGGCCATTGAATTTTATTGGATGGCCAAGACCTCGATTGCCATCACCCTAGAAAATTAGGGGCATGAGGAATATGAAATTATAGACAAATTGAGAAGGTTGGATGCAAAATTCATAATCTTATGAAGGGTGATTTTTAGCTTGTGCTTCAAAGTCACTAAACTAGAGCTAAACAAGGTGGAGGGTGCCATGGAGGTTACTGGCACATCTAACTTGCATGGTACTAGTTCCAATCTAATTGTTATTGAAGATGACTCATGGTAGAGGTTCTCTGGAAAAGAAAAAGGGTTAGAGATGACCTCTTAGCCAAGCCCCTCTAGCTCACTCCTCCATAATGCTACTCACTATCCTTTTTTTTTTTTTTATGTGTTTGATTGTTTATTTGTTATACTTAGTGTTTTGGTTTAACATCTTTACGAAGCTAGTTTACTATAGTGTGAATGAGCTTTGTATGCATAGTATGGACCATTTAAGGAGGTATATATAAAGCGAGTAGAGGTTTGATTTCTTTTTTGGTAGACCAAAATCAACCATCAATGCACTTTTTTGTGTATGATATCAATGTATAAGTAATATGACTTACCAAAGAAAAACCTATATTATCAACAGACATTAAACCAAAATTAAACATATAAATCAAATTCAATATGGATATAAATTTTTAACTAAAATAGGTGTAGTCTAAACATTTTTTTTTTTTGAGTATTTTTTAGCGACATTTTTCCAATCAATTTTGCATAAAATCCCACATGAAATTTAGAAAAATTGTTGAAATTGTTGGAATGAGTGAAATCTAAATTTTTTACTTTTTAAGTGTTTTTTAACTACATTTTTCCGACTAATTTTGCTCAAATTCTCATGAGAAATTTAAAAAATAATTAAAATTACGTCTATTAATTGTTAAGATTACATAATCCATGTACAATAAAAGTATTTTAAAACCTTAAATCTATTTTAAATCTTAAAACACAATTTTAATAATACAAATTTACAATTTTATTAACGAAAGAATTCAATTTAATTTTTAAAAATTAAAAACTCGTAAAAGTATTGAATCACGTATATAAATATAGAAAAATAATTTAAAAATATAAAATTACCACAACATGAAAAAATCATTATAATTATTAAAATTATATGGCTTTTTGCTTTTAAATTAATTAAATAAAAACTTAACTTTATTAATATCATATATATATATTGTGTCCCATCTCTTTAAGACTCATCAGGTAGGACTTAGGCAACTCCTATTTCCACCTCTATAGCAAAGTTAATGCTGTCTGACATGCAAGGGGAATAGGAGTTGCCTTGCATTTATATTTCCCTCAAAGTTGACTTTGGCATGTTAATGCAAGGCAACTCCTATTCCCCTTGCATGTCAGACAGCATTAACTTTGCTATAGAGGTGGAAATAGGAGTTGCCTAGGACTTATCGACCGTATATATAAAAGAACTTTTTAAGAGATGGGACCATCTTGGTCATTAAGTGTGCACCAAACATTTGTCAAATAATTTATTAATATCATATATATTGTGTCTCATCTCTTTAAGACTTACCAAGTAGGGCTTATCCACCATATCTATAAAATAACTTATAATTTTAAGATATGGGACCATCTTGGTTTTTATGTGGCACAAACATTTTTCAAATAATTTGTTCTAGGTGAATGAATAAGACTTTGAAAAATATATTAATGAAATCTTATTCTTTAACATTTTTTAAGTTGAAAGAGATTTCACCACTTTGATAAGTTGAAGATTGATTTTGACCATTGAAATAACTATGATAAAAGAAGGGATCACAAAAGAATGGGATAAAAAGAGGACTATCATCTTGAACTCTACAAAGTCATTCAACAATTGAGGGATGGAGGCCTAAATCCTATTTCCAAATGGGTTGTAGAGAAGTTGGTGGGTTTAGAGGAGGAGAGATCTGTGACTCCTTTGTTGGCATTTATTCAGACATACAAGGCGAGTTATTTCTCCTCGGAAAGGAGGGATCAAAGGCCAAGAGCGAGTAGCCATGAATTATTGCACAAAGGAGGAGGCAAAGGACCATCATATTTTACGCGCTCATTGGTTGCTCACATGTGGCCACTATGGCCACTGACTTCAAAACCCTAGTGCTTCAAGAAACGAAGATCAAACACAACCATTATATGCTCGTGAAAGCTTATTTCAACACCTGCGAGTATATGCAAGTTACATTTATGCTCAAGTATACCCCTAGGAAGAAGGCATTTTTCCTACGGTGTTATTCACTTTATCTGGTTTTTATGCAGTTTTTTTCATGGTCTATTGGCTTTGGAAGGGTTTCCCTGTTTCTATTGTTGATATGGGGTTGGGTGAAGGATCCCTTGGTGCATTAGTTGAGACAAACGTTGCTGGGGAGTTTTCTAGGATTGATATTCATGCTTTAACCTTCCCCCATGATCTTTGTCTCATCAAATTGCATCGTTCCCCTCATATTAGAGTGGATCTAAAAGAAAGACCCCTTCTTTCTTCTCCGTTAGGGTTGGTGGGAAGTTTAGAAGACCTAAACCCTGTGGAAGGGTGTCAAGTTTTTGTTAAGACACTAAGATGGAACTCGATCTAGATTTGGGTCACTGCATTTGATAAAGTGGTGTCTGTAAAGCAGATCTCGAAGAACTATTTTGGGATTCCTCTAGCCATGCAACACCTAATTTGTGAAGGGAAACAGATGCACGATCTGTTGCATTTGCATGAATATAGTATCTCTAAGAAATCCATCATCATCATGTTGTTGAGGTTGCATGAGGGTGCAATGAGACCCAAAAATCCAACTTCTTGAACTTCAAACAAGGATGCAACACAGGGTAAGGGGCCCATTCCAATGGATCAACCTTTATCCTTTTTAAGACGATATATTGTTGAAAATTTGGATCAAATTCTAATATTGGATGCCAATAATAAAGAGGTAAATCAACTCTTTTATGTTTTCTAGTCTAGGGTTGTCATTTGTACATTTAATGGATTTTGGCCAAGATGTGAAGCACTACATCAGTGGGTTTTTACAATTTGGACCAAAAAATGTGAAATATATCTTTGGTAAAACGACTTTTTTATTGTATAGTTTGACTCCCAAGAAGATTTAGAGAAAGTATTGAATGAAGGGCCTTAGTTTTGGGGAAGATCAGGGCTCTTCATCACTCCTTGGTTTTCGGAGTTTGATTCTACAACAATGGAAGTCACAAAGGTGTCAGTCTGGGTAAGATTTCCAAATCTTCCTCTTCTTTTTTGACATTACTAGTTACTAGAGGACATTGGCAATACCATGGGCACTTACAAATGAATGATGAAATAATGAGAAAAGGTTTATTTACCTTTGCTTGTAACTATATATGAATAGACTTATGCAAAGGTCTACTTAACCATATATTGCTGAAACATAGATCCTATCAATGGATCCAACCCTTGGATTATGAAAACATGACACTTAGTTGTTGTACATGTTTCCAAACAAGACACTTACAAGGTTCTTGTCCACAGGCTAAACCCCCCCCCCACCCCCACACCCCCAAAAGTAAAAGGGGCATGCCCGTAAAACAAAAGGTTGACAACCTTTTGATCCCATTTTTTTCAGAGGATGAAGAAAAGGAAATCAAGGAGGATCCTCCCAAACACGATGATATGATCACTCAGAATATTGATGAACCTGCACAACCAATGCAAAATGTTGTAGAAACAAAAACAACAATTGAATCTAATCATCTTAGAGTCGTGACTCACAAAGAGGATGGGTTAGTGGGTTGGAAGAGAGTCCATGTTTTAGAAAGTTTAGATTTTGATAAGGAACACCACCTTGTGGTGCTTGTGACTAAGTTGGAAATTGTACCCATTGATCCACCTTCATGGGGATGACAAAAAGGTCCAATGAAAGAAAGGAAATAAATATAAGTGACTATTATAACACTTAATTTCTCTCCATTTTTTTGGGTTTTGTTTTAGATCTGAGAGGTTGTTAAACTGCTCTCACAAGACTACAATCTTGCTCATACTGAATGCTTCTAGCATCTGCAAAATGTAATTTTGTTCCTTTCTAAGTTGCAATGAAATTATGATTTTTTTTCCAAAAAAAAAAACTGCGATAAAATCACGAGTAAGAGAATTATAACAATGACACTAGATTATAATACTTAATAATATTTATTTAATTAGATTTTAAAATAAACATTTAGATATAATTTTTAAAAGTAAATTTTATATATTAAATACTATGATTTAATTATTAAATTAAATTTAAATAAATGTAATTTATTCCCTCTGAGGTAACATTAAGTCATGTCATGATTCATTGGTATGTGAAGGAGTCGATTGATACATTGATGGTTCATGTAAGATCATATATGATAGTTTTCATTGTGGTTGGTGTATGGATCAGTTGTTCGGTGGCCTCCCCACTCTTTAATACCCTTTGTGGCAATATTGGTAGTGGTGACCTAGAAATCATGGTGGGGATAGTGGATTTCAATCGAGTAGATGACAAGCAATGAAATGTATATGAAAGAAAATTCATTTGAATTAGAATTACTTCTCCTGTCGCATTCAACTTTTTTGGTTTAAACAACTTTATGTTAGTTTAGAGGGAAAAGATAAAGTGATTCTCTTTAAGTGTAAAACAATTAAACAACGTCCCACACACTTGGTGGATCGATACATTGATGGTTCATGTAAGAGCACTTATAATAGCTTTCATTGTGGTTGGTGTCTGGATCGGTTGTTCAGTGGCCTCCCCACTGTTTAATACCCTTTGTGCCTATACTGGTAGTGGTGACATAGAAATCACGGTGGAGATATGGATTTCGATCGAGTAGATGACAAGCAATGAAATGCATGTGAAAAAAAAACCATTTGAAACTGGAATTACTTCTCCTCTTACATTCAACTTTTTTGGTTTAAATGACTATATGTTAGTTCAGAGGGAAAAGATGAAGTGATTCTCTTTAGGTGTTTTAAAAGTAGGTTGGGAAGTAATCCTAGAAGAAGGCCTTAGGTCTAGATAAGTAGTTTAGTTCATTGGAAAAAATTATTTGTTATAATTTCGTGGCGAGCTTGCCTCCTATAGTAAGAAATTATTGGATCTAGGCATGCAAGTTCTTCCACAAGACGTTGGTATTGTTGTTTATTTCTCTCCTACTATGTTTGGAAAGGCTTCCCTATTTATGAGTTTCACTCACATTACTTTATAACTAATTTTAGCCTTTGTCTTAATTTTTTAGCCATCGTTTAATATAAAGTTTTCCTTGAGTTGATGTTCATAACCTCTGCATTGGGGGGCAAGCTAGTTGATTTTTCTTCCTTTCATTTTGGTCTTATCTGGTTAGTGTTCTCCATTGGTGTCCTTGTTGGTTGGGAAGATTTATTTAGGACCTTCTTGGCCCCTCCTTTTTCGAGATTTATTTCTCTCTATACTCCACGTTCCTATAGCGCAGACAGGCAAAACTTGCAGCTTGATATTGCGCTACCCTTTGTTCTTCAATTCTTTATCATTTATCCTATCTCACGATGCCTCAAATTCATCATCCTTCTTATCGTAGAGGCCATCGAGGTGCTCAAACTCCCCCTTCTCTAAGAGCTCGATCAACTATTGAGTGCTCTATTGTGTAATGCACAATGAGTGCCCCTTTGGAAATTCACAGGGAAATTCACCAAGAAGAAGAAGAAGGGAGAGAAGACTTATTTCTAATGCTAAAATTCAAGAATAAATAAGTGTTTGGTTTCCAAAATTGGGAAACTCTCATAGAATATAAATAAGACATATGCAGACAATGGACCTATATTGGCAGTTTAATACTATTATGGGAAAATTGCTCGTAAAGAGGTCACAGAGCCAACAAGAAACTGTACTTAGTATTTGATCTGTAAATTGTATTGGATATTCCATTGTACAATTTCTCATAACAAATCTATTAAAATAAACTAAAATATATAATATGAAGGTGAGGTTTCTCTACTCTCTATTGCTTAGAATGGAAATGATGCAAATGCAAAGGAGAAGTCACTCTCTATGGAGTTGCCTGAGACCTATGGCACATGGGCTTCTACATAACACAAACCATATCTATTTTGCTTTCTCTCTATCCACTCTCAACTACTTTGCTTTACCATGGAACAAAAAATAACTTTAATAGAATGGAATCTCTTTTCCTCCTAGTGTCTTGGTTATAACCAACAACCCAATAGCCAACTAGGGGTTAAGTTTGAGTCCTTCAACTCTCAACTCGAATTTTTAAAATTGACCCTTCTAGAGTCTTCTTCATAGCCTCTACACGGCTATCCCCTTTTGCATGAGTAATGGGGGCTAATGTGGCATCCTCGGGTCAACTTATGGGAGGCATGACTTCAATATCCGAACTCCAATTGACATGATTCTTGCACCATTGGAAATGTCTTTGAATGTAGAATAACATCACACACTCCTATGCATAAGAAAGGAAGTTGCCCCCGCCCCCCCCAAAACATGTCATTTAAGACCTCAAACTAGCCTCAAAAGGTTTTAAACTCCAAACTAGGCCTCGCTAATAGAACTACTCCTACAAGTTGATTCACTCAAATTTTCCAATCTAAAAGCATTGAGATGGATAATAAATTATATAATGATCAAATTTGAATTGGTATTGATGAAGTCTAAAGGCAATTATATAAACTAGATAACAAGGTTTTTATGTTAGAAAAGAAAGTTGCTAATTTGGAACTCTCTAACTCAAGGGAGGAAATTGAAGCACCTACTACTATATGGGTGGAATTTCCTTCAAAATAAGTTATCTCTTGTTTGCATTTGTTTTTTGCATAAGAGGCAATAATGTTACCACTCATATGCCACATAAGATTATGTTTATAGAAACATTTCAAACTCTATCAAATTTTTTGATAGTTTAGAGGAAATGATATCATATATTCCAATAGTATGGACAAAAGAAACTTTCTATGTTAGCAAACAAAGTTATTGATTTGGAAATATCCAATTAAGAGGAGGAAACTGAAGCACTTGCCATTATATAGGCGGAGTCTCCTTGAAACTATACAAGTGGTTTCTCTCTAGTATAGATGTGGTTTCTATGTTAGCAAAGAAAGTTTTAAATTTGGAATTCTCCAACTAAGAGGAGGAAATTGAAACATTTTCCACTGTACAATTGTACTCTCCTTCAAAATATATAGGTGGACTCTCCACTATACAAATGGTTTCTATGTTAGCAAATAAAGTTGTTGATTTGGAGTTCTCCAACTTAGAGGAGAAAATTGAAGCACCTGCCATTATACAAGTGGAATGTGCTTCATACTAAATGATTATATTGTTCATATTTTTTTCTTTACATTAGAGGCAACAATGATGCTACTCACGGGCTAGATATGATTATGTTTTACGACAACATTTTAGTCTCTATCAGGATTTTTGATAGTTTAGAAGAACTGATATTATTATATACTCCAATAGTATGGATAAAAGCAACTTTTCTATGCTACTAATCTAGTTTCCTAGTGGCAAGCTAGTAATCACAAAAAGACCATTGTGTTTACTTTTTGTTATATAGTAACTTAAAGCTCTACCTAACCTTACAGAAACAAAAATGTAATTTGTATTTATTTTAAATTTACATATTTTGTTTATGTAAACTTATCACCCTTATGGTGTTTCCAAACTACCTATGAGCATCCATAGCCCTGAAAAACTTAATTGATGTCATAAACCTTTCTCCACTATCAATGAGAGTCCATAGTCGTAATAGAGATATCTACATTTTAGTATATTTTTTTTGAGAGTCGATAGTTCTCTACAAATTTTAGGGTTTCTGTTGCATAGCCATCCATGCTCAACTCTGCAAAATGGGGCTATGCCCCTTACTTTAGCTAGATTGTTTCAAGAGTTCATAATGATTTTTGATATACTGGTATTCCCTTCAATCTCATCATGATGGACATCCTTTTCATAGAGCAGATGAGTGAAGTAGAGTTTACGGTTTTGCAACAAAATCTTTGCTAGGTGCATCTTGGCAAGTTAGAAATCCAGGGCATTACCTACCAAAATCAGTGCAAGACCCAAAATATGAAGTTAAATATAGTAATATTGAAGAATATATCCAATATATGTAGGATCACGCTTTGATATATGAATTCATTGAATTATGGCTCTATGAAAAGTCAATGACTTGGTGGAACTGAAACAAATGGAAACTCCAAGGTCAAATAGAATTGGAGCTAGGGGCAAAAGGATTCTTCGTTGTCATTTTCTCTAGCTTGGAAGACAAATCAAGGCTTTTTGAAAGAGGGTCATAGTTTTTAACAATGCAGGGCTTTTCATGCAATTTTGGAAGGAGATTCAGTACAATCCGAAGAATAAAGACTTCCTTGTTGCCCCAACGTGGGTATGAATCTTTTATCTTCCAAAGGAATATTCAAAGGAGGAAACTGTTGAAGGTATCGACAATGCCATAGAAAACTATGTCAAAAATATCGGAGGCTACTAAGAGGGGAGGTGCACATCATATGCTCAGATCTGTGTTTACATGAATATCTCCCAACCTCTCCCAACCTCCATAGATATTTATTATTAGGATAGTGTCTGGAAGCAGTCTCTAGATTATGCACATGTCCCCTTTAGATGCAGACATTGTCATGAATACATACTTCTTATTAGGGAATTTTTTATGAACACCAAGGAATCGCCTCAAGAACGCCCTTCTAAAAAACAACAAAATGATTTGGGAAAAGTCCCTCACATAAGAAGAAATTTGAGTCATCAGGGTACCTCAAATCTTGACCAAATCCCTAGATCTGGAAATAGGTTTGACTCTCTCTCCTCTCAGAGGGAGTCTTCAAAGAAACACAACACTCAATCACGCATGTAATCAATAGAGGGAAAATCCCATAACCCTTTATTCAACAAATGTCTCTTGAAGAGCACCAACAAATTCCATTACCACAGGAAATGGTTAACCCCCCATTGGAAGAAGTTGACGCAGAAGCCAACATAGAGATGACCTACCATTGATTGCCCTTATAGAAGAATAGCATGGAAAATATATGAAGGACATACCAGACCACCAAGCATAATTTTGTACAATTCTTATCTTCAAAACAAGGTAAGAAACCAATTAGGCCTGAGTTCTTCATAGCCCGGTATTGGGTTTCAAAGAAAGGATTTCAAGGTGGTCTCCAGGCAAGACAAAGAAGCAAAAAAATGAGTACACAAGAGTAATAAGGCACTAATCGATGAAGACCGTGAACAATTAGCCAGCTCAGGGAATATCATGCCAATGTGAGGGGCACCCTTCCACCCCTCCTATCCGCAAAATCTTAAATCTTCAAGGAGTTTTCTATGTACTCATGATTGTTGCAGTTAGTTTATGATTATTTGTTTTTGGTAGACAACTTGCTAGTCTCGCGAATCTCTTGGATTTCAATCCTCTTTTGGAAATCCAGACTATATATAATTCTTTTCTTCTTTATAAAAAAATCCATTTACCACCAAAAAAAAAAAAAAAATTATATATTTTGTTTCATTATAAGTTTATATAAAATAATATAAAAAAATTATATATTTTGTTTCATTATAAGTTTATATAAAATAATTAACTAAAAGAGAAATTATAACCTTATGTTTTTAAAGATAAAAAAATATATTCTAAAAAAAACAATACTATAATTAAATAACCAATAATATTTTTTAATTACAATTAAAAATAAATATTTACATATAATTTTTAAATTTTAAATTTATATATTAAATATTATGATTTGGTTATTGAATTAAATGTAATTTGTATTATTTTAAATTTATATGTTTTGTTTAGTTATAAGTTAATATAGACTATTTTCTTTATTTTGAAGATAAATTATATACTATTAATCTCAAAAATTTAAGCAATATTATTATTATTAATATAATTATATATATATATATATATATTTTTAATATAGTCGGGTATTTTTTATATTGCAAAAAAGAAAAAGAGCGAGCTCCTTGTACATTCGGAAGGGGGCTGATTCAAATGTAATGCACAAAATGGGAGCACAGTCCCAACATCCACACTTGCAGCCTTGATTCTGTAAAATTCAAAAACTAGTGTGGCATATTGCCTTACATACTGTCCTAGAAACAAACTATATTTGCACTGCATTTAATAGAAGGGACAAGATCACCAGAACTGATTTACTGATTCCTCCTGCTGGGGGCGGCGCTTCTTGCTGTTCCTGGAGGATGTTTCCCCTTGCTGGCTTTGATTGAGGGTCTTGATGTACTCAACTATTTCTTCCAAGTGCTTGCATTTGTCTTTTAGATCTTCTATTTCAGCTCTCTATAAATCTATGTCTCTTTGCATGTACACATTGGTTGTCTTCATCTCTGCCCTGAGGTCCTTTAAGGCTTGATTAAACCTTCCAATCATAAACCTATTGGCCCTGCAAGTTGGGCAACTGTCGTTCTTTTCTTCTCTCTCTAGTGGATTGCAAGCCATTATGTTGCTTTGATTTGTTGTAGAGACTGTGTCTTTTGTGATCCCAGTGATGGCCCTCTTACTTTGATGTGTTCTGCTTGTTCCTCTGTTGTTGATGGCAGAGTTCTGATTGATGGAGTCCTCTTGATGACAAATCTCCAAAGCTCTGAGAGAACCACTAAAGCTTGACCCTGCTTTGTGTTCCAAAACCAATTCGTGGAATTGTCTTGAACTGAGATGCTGGCCAAGAGATGTTGGTTAAACAAGATGTAAAACGTAAATGGAGAGTATGACTCCAGAAAACCTGAGGCTTGAGGACGTTGGGAAGGAGAGTCTGCTTTCAATATGAAGGTAATTCTTAGACAAAGAACCTAAGGCTTGAGGACGCTGGGAAGATGAGACAACCTGTGTATTAAACAGAGGAAGGCAGCATTGATATGGGGAGAGGCTGCTACGGAATTATGAGTGCTTGGATTATAAGCGTAAAAGATACCAGAGGAGTGATCAGCTGAGGGAGAGCACTGTGGAGCGAATGACAGTGAAGATATCCTTCGCTGATGAAGTTTGGGCCTGGATATACGTATTGATGAGTCGAGAGGGAGAGTTTGGTGAACTGTTGTATGCTTCAGGCTGAAAGCTTCAAGCTGACTACGAGCGAGGGGATCACTTATGAGATGGCCTGAATGTGGATAGGCTGAATTTTCTAAATGGTGAAGATTACTGAGTTCTTCGACCAATTTATTGATCTCAGAACGAAGGGATAACCTGCTGCTATAGGTAAAAGTCGTGGTGCTGATCACCTTTGTGCTTGTACAACTGCCCATTATAGCAAACCTTGCACTTGTGTGACAATTTCGATCCTGCTGCTTGTGTTTGATATGACCATTACCGTCTTTGCTCAGTGGTAAAGGACGCCTGCATTCCTTATCATACGTGCTTTGAAGCTTTTTTGGGATTGAGTGGATTTTGTGCTCTGAGCCTTGCAGATTGCACATGAGATCAACTGCTATCAAATCTTCATTGTGTTCTGCAGACAATCTGAATCTGGGAGTGAAGATTTGATAATTCTTTTTTTTCCTTTTGTTATGCTTCTTTCCTCTTTCTCCTTTCTCAGTCCTCATCTTAATTATGGAAATCATGGTATGTTTTCAACATAGACTTCATTGTTTTCTTTTACAGTCCCAACTGGTCTTTCAAGAGCTTTATTAGCATAGTTATCTGCTTCCTTGTTTTGATTTCTCAACACATGCTTGAAAGTTATGTTTCCCAGACTTTTTATATTTGATCTGATCCTTTGACAAATTTTATTAATGGCGATACTGTTGAAATCCTTTTCATTTGCCATTGCTGCTATGATGATTGTCGAGTCTCCTATAATTATAGGATCCTTGATCGCAAGTTTTTTTAACAGCCTTGTGCCTAATAGTAGGCTGTATGCTTCCGCCCTGTTGTTTGTCATTTCTCCGAGGCTCCATTCATATGCTATAATTTGTTTCCCATTTGAATCTGTAATTACTCCGCCTGCCCTTGCTTTTCTTGGGTTATTTTTTGAAGCCCCATCGAAAAAAAGTTTGAATCTTTTTTGTTTTTTCATCCATTCTTCAAATTCTTTGTCATCCAATCTTGATTTCCAATTCTTGGCTGTGGAAGTTTGCTGTAGCTTCTATTTTTTTTTCCTAATATTGCTTTGCTATACCAATATTTTTCTTCTTGCTGTAGGTTGTTCTGATCCATATTTGATATTCCATTGGTGCTTATTATTTCTGATACTAGGCTCCATGTTTTTGAAAGAATCTTGCCTATACTTGGTTTTTGTTCTTTGAAAATAAAGAATTGAGGGGAGGCATTTCCAGATCCTGCTTATTGTGGTCTTGTTTCTCTTTGAATACGGGTATCTCTTCTCCCAAGTTTTATGAAGTGCTGACAGCTGATTTGGAAAATTTATATTTATTTCCAGCGGACTTGTTATCTGGGTCCAGCATTCTCTAGCCACCCTACAATTCATGAAAAGGTGTTGGATTGTTTCTTCCTCCATTTGACACATGACACACCTGGAAGGCCCTTGTATTCCTTTTTTTTTTTTTTAATTTTCATAGGTTAGGATTTTACCTTTGAGAAGAGTCCAAATGAAAACTTTGATTTTGGGAAGACATTCTGTTTTCCAGGTTGCCTTCCATAGACTCCATTCTTGTTGATTTTGTTGTTCTTGGAGGAGATTATACCTTGATTTCACCGTGTATTCCCCTCCATTTGGGTCCCATACAAAGTCGTCCTGATCCTCTCTATTTATGGGAGCTGCCCCTGATAGGTGAGATTTTAGTTTCTCCCATTGACTTTTTAATATTTTTGGAATTGTTGGTATTTTCCATCCAATTATCCTGATCCCACTCAGAGATTGAGTATAAGGTATTTATCCTTCTCTCTTCCATCCAACAATGAAGTCCTCTTAGATTCTGCTGGAGATTTAGAGGATCTCTTCCCATTATTCGGTCCTCCCAGATTGCAACTGTTTTTCCATTCCCTGGATTTTTAGAAATTTGATCTCTAATAAGAGGAATTATCTTTTTTACAAGTTTCCAGACTTGTGTGCAAGGCCTGATTGGAATAGGTTCAGTTATCAATTTTGTTCTATGATGATTTAAATATTTCATTGCTAGTACTTTTTCCCACCATTGTTCTTTTCCACTTATCATTCTCCAAATTATTTTTGTCCCTAAAGCAATGTTCATTTGACCTGGTAAGCGAATTGCTATACCTCCTTTTTCATAGGGAAGGGTGACTTGCTCCCATCGGACTAGGCTGAATTTTTTGTTCTCTTGTTTACCTCCTTGCCATAGGAAGCTTCTTATTATTATTTCCATTTGCTTGTGGGCACTTTCCGGGGCCAGAATAATCACATATTGATAAATGGGAAGGGCCGAAAGGAGTGCCTTAATCATGATCACTCTTCCTGCCAAATTAAGCCACATCACTCCCCAATTCTGAATTTTATCCTTCATTTTTTCCACTTGCTTGCTCCATAATTCCGCTTTTACATTTTCCTTTGCTAGGGGCAGCCCAAGATAAGTAAAGTGGGTCCATCTTGTTTGTATTGGAATTTCTAGTATTTGTGATATATGCTGCATAGCTCTTGGAGAAGTGTTCCAGCTATATATTCTGCATTTGGTGTTATTTAACATTCCTCCTGAGGCTTGGAGAAAATCATCCAACACTCTTTTAAATCTTCTAGCTATTATGCTTGATGCCCCTCCCATAAGAAGGGTGTCATCTGCAAAAAGTGAGTGATTTATATCTTTGACCCCTCTTGCTATCTGTATACCTGTTATTTTTTTCCTTTCTCTGACTTTCCAGCACTGCACTTAATGTTTCTGCCATGATGATATATAGGAATGGGGATAGAGGATAGCCTTGTCGTAGCCCTCTTGTGCTCTGAAAAATTTTACTGGGCCTTCCATTTATTAGAGGAGCTATCCATGGGGTTGATATGCATGCCTGGATAGTCTCTATAATATCTATTGAAAAGCCAATTTTTTTGAGTACTGCTGCAAGATAATTATGATTAACTCTATCAAAAGCATTTTCCATATTTAGCTTTACTATCATTCCTTTAAATACTACTGTGAATAGCTTCTTGAACAATGATCACATTATCTGTAATTCGCTACTTGGGAACAAATCTGCCTTGATTTTCAGATATGATTTCCGGAAGAATTTTCTTAATTCTATTTGCAAGAATTTTGGTGATTATCTTATAAGAAGAATTGCAAAGAGAGATTGGTCTATATCTATTGAATGTTACTGGATTGGACTCTTTGGGTATGAGTGCCAAATAGGAAGATTTTGTGTTTCCTCCAATTTTTTTTTTGAAAGGCATTTTTGATCATTCTCATAAGATCTTTTTTAATAATATCCCAATGTTGTCTATAAAAAGCCATTGTAAACCCATCTGGCCCCGGAGCTTTGTCAGGGTGAAGGCACCAGACCGCTTCCCTGACTTCATCCTCAGTGATCTCTTTATTTATTTCTGCGTTTTGCTGATCACTTATTTTTTTATTTATGTGTTGTAAAAATTCTTCATTAACTGCCTGCTGGTCGCTTGTTGTAAGTAGATCTTTGAAGTAGTTGTGAGCTGCTATTTTTATTTCTTCAGCTCCTTTTATCTCATGCCCATCTACTTGAATCTGTTCAATCTGATTTCTTCCCTCCTTATTTTCATTGAATTATGAAAAAAGGCTGTGTTTTTATCTCCTGATTTCAGCCAAAGACATCTGGATTTCATTCGACATTCTTCTTCTTCTTTCCTATTTTGCTTATAGATTTCCAAGAAGACTTCCTTTTCTTGTAGATAATCTTGTTTGCTTTCTTCTTTGTTTTCTTTTTCCTTATGAATGTTGTCCATTTTTTTTTGTAATTCTATTTTCCTAGCTTTGTCTCGTATATCATTTTCTCTTGCCCAAGTTTTTAAATGCAGCCTTAAATTCTTTAGCTTTGTTTCCCAAACATACTGAGGAGACCCAATGACGCTTTTTTTCCAGCTTAATTTAAGTAATGTTATTATTAATATTTTTAAAGAGATGAGAAACTCCTACTTCCCAATTACATCATATTTCTGTAGGTTCCAACCTACAAGAGGGTGTTTTTTTTTCAATTGTGGTTCACGGGCACTGAGTGGCCGCTACGTCCATAGTAGAGAAGCGGGGCAGTTCCACTCGAAGGGATCTTCCCGTCGGCCGTTAACAGACCTAACCCTGAGGGCGTCGAGGAGATTTGACCCCGTGACCTCCCAACTGGGAAAGTACTTAGCAACGGGAACTCGACCATTTGAGCTATCCCTTGGGGCTCCTACAAGAGGGTGTTATCTCAAGGAAGCTCCCAATTTTTTTTTTCACGCTACAACCCATAGGAAGCTCCTATATCAACAGGCTATAACATATTCTTTATCAAGCTACAACTTGAAAGGAGACTGCAATCTCCTATTCACAAAACAAAGTCAAGTTTTTTTGTTAAGTGATATCAATTTCTAGTATGTTGATCATCTTCTCTGCTTCTCTTCTTTAGTTCTATTCATTTTCTACTACTTTTCTCTTCTTCTCCTAAGAAGAATGCTGCTCATGAATCCTTTAATACAAACTTATTCATTTCAAAAACTCATTTTCTTATTCAACAATGTATCTTTTATAAGCATAACTTATTGATTGTTTGTATTCTATGAAAGAATACAAAACGAGAAGTTGTCTCTCTGTCTTCTAAAGTTGTTCACAATCTGCATCTTCATTTTCAAATATGAATAGAAATTTGTAATATAACAACATTGAAGTTTGCAAGAGAAAAATCTTTGAAAAAATTTCAGATTTGTATTGGCTACATTTTTCAGATTTGTACCATACATTTTTCAAAAATTTCACATCACTTATCAGCCTTTGCACTTCAAACAGCCTTAAAATAATCAAGAACATTCATATTAATGACATTATGCATCCTTAACATGATCATTTGACATCAGTGTAAACATTTCCAACATTAAGCCCTTTGACATAAATGATAACACAATAAGAGTCATCCCTCTTATTCTCGTGTCAATACCCCTTAACATTAATGACACGAATCTTGTACTCACAGTTTAGAAATTTGAAAATGAAATGAATTAGTCCCTTGTGAAAGCAATCAAGATTTGGAGAAAAACTCTGTGCTTTCCTTAGTTTTTAAAACACGAGAGAAATGTCACTGTATTTATGATATTCGTTGGATAGAACCACTTTGTTTATCTTCAAAAATTTCTAAATTGATAATTCCTTTAATAAGTTTTCACTCACCAAGTACTAACAATAGTCTTCAGCCACTGCAATCAAACTTCTGAAAATTGACTATTGAGAGAAATAAGGGCATAAAATCCGAGTTCACCAAAATACATGCCAATTGACTTCTAATATTGTGTTGCCAAAAACCAATAATATAGGCCAACAATACCACATATCTCAGAATTCACACCATGCACTACTCCAAAGTATAGATATTCATTAATTAATGATGCTACACAGAATTAGGGTTACAATTCATCCAAGGCGGCAGTGCTACCCCGACATGTGCTAATTAATGAATGCTGCATGTGCTAATGATGCATAGATAATTCATCCAAGGCTATTGTATATGTGCTAACACTGCATATCATCCAAGGCAATAGTTCAACACATTATATACAACAATTCAAAAGGCTATATAACAAAGCATTATCAACATGGATGTCTAACGCACTATATGATATGCAATGTGTAAACGCTCTAAATTCTTGTTGCAATATGTTCCAATGCAATGTATATAACGTTGTTCATCGATATATAATGATGTCCATCCATATATAAAGTTGTCCTAACACATATATATTAATCCAATGCTCAAATAATAGGCATTGAAGGCAGCATTGCAGGCCATGTTCAAAGCAACGTTCTAGGCATTCCAAAGTCCATAGGTCCAAAACCCTAATTAGGGCACAAAAACCTACTCTATCCATACATCAACAATTAAAATAGTGCAAAGATATTTTGCAATCTTAACAGTATGGAAGAATGCATTGGAGGAGGAATCGCATGGAGGAACGGATTGGACAAACGCATGGTTATAAATGCATTGTGTAAATGCCATTGGATAAAAGGCTGCAAGAGGAATAACATTGCGCCAAGGAAGGAATAACGCTGCAAAGATAAGAGAAATAACGTTGCTCCAAGGAAGGAATAACTCTGCAATGATAAGAGGAATAACACTGCAATGACATTATATTCATGTTGCTCCAAGTTTACTCCAAAACAACACATCAAAAAAGTGTCAACAATATTGCAACTCCAACGCTAGGATGAACGAGTGCCAATGTTGTATATGTTTGTGGTAACACTGCTCTAAAGAGAGTATATGTTTAGTAATTTCATTTTCCCAACATTTTGTTGGAATAAACCAATGCTTTGTCCATGTTGAAACAATCTAATGAACGCATCCACTTGCATAGGCCACCACCGTTGATGCAATTGATAATTTATGAACAATATATGAACAATAATAATTTGATAATTTATGAACTTTGTGAATAATAATAAAAGAGGATGTTTTCATAAAGAAGTACGCTATCATTGTGAAATGATGAATGAATTTAAATAATGTTGAAATTAATTCCAATTTCCACCATATGCACGCTCTAATAACACAACCATAATGATGCATTGAATTCCAATTTCAACCATATAACAATAATTCTCTCCTCCTCATATGAATAGCGCTGCTAAAAAATAATATATGCTGCTCCAATAAATAAATAATAAAGTTGTTCCAAATAATACCATTTAAATCTAGAGTTGTATACTGTTCACATATCTATTCAATGCTCTCCAAATAACCAATGCTCCATAGTATATTATTCCAACAATATCTATATGCTGAGAACCCTAATTTCGATTTAATTTCAATGTAATGTCCAATATGATAGTTAATTTCATTTGCATTTAGATCTTTATTTTCCTTTTTCAATTGCTTTCCTTTTTCTTTTCTTTTTTTCAATGATCTACACAAAACATTGTGTCAAAGATAGTCCTCTTCCATAGATATGGAGAATGACCTCTACATATGATGTTATTTTTTCTTCTACAAATGAACTCTCCATTATAATTTGTTCAAGATAAGATCCCGATGAATTGATTCTACACTCAAATCCTTACGAGATTGTGATCTTCATCTTATAACAATTTTTTTTTCTTTTATTGGTGACAAATACACTTTAATACTTCAAGCATTCACCATTTGTGTACATGAGCTTAGGTAAAAAATATAGAATTCAAATATTTGCTCTCATAATACAACACTAGAGCATTTAAAGGGATGCTAATGATGAGTTGGAATGCAACAATGTAGCTTAATCACATGCTCGTAGAACCGTTTTCATAGTTTTCTTCATTAGCATCCTTTTGAAATCATAGAAGATATTTGCATCAAATGACTCTTTACACCAATGTTGTGGTAGATACTAGATATCTTCACATAGAACTTGCAAATAATATGGTTTAGATGTCGATCTCATGATGCTTCATGATGAAGGATTCTTAATCAGGCATAAAGGTGTAGAAGATATGCTCCTTTAGGCTTGATGGCAACACATTTGCTTTTTCTTTCATATAATTGGAGATATATCATGTTTTTGCTTTCTTCATAGATCAAATGTCAGCTGAATACATGAGTTATTATAATATACTTTGATGCATGCCATATACGTATTCAGATTCATTAGACACTGAAGAATTTTGAGAAAATTCTAATGATGCAAATTCACATTGAGCTAGGCTCCTATTCAACATGTTTTGACTAGATATGCAAATGTTTAACTGGGCTATGTACATTTGAGAATGTTTATTTATATGCTTATATACATGATATATACATATGTACATTTTTTCATAAAATGTTGTATTAATGAGTGAACCTTTGAATGATGAACTTAATTGATGTTTCCTATTCATTATGAAAATGACTTGATGCTGTAGTTGTAGGATGGTCCTTTATTCTTGATGCTTCTTGATTGCTTCAAAATCTTGACACAATCATATGCTTCCTACTCCTCTGTAGTCTCCCCCTTAGATAGTGCATTCATTTTCATATTCTCTTCATTCTTTTAGGCTTTTATTTTGAAGTCAAACTAGTGAGAGGAGTCTGCAGGGACTATCCCTAATTTGCCCCTCAGATATTCAAAAGGTTCTCTAGCAAGTGGCTTAGTAAATATATCTTCTATCTATTCTTTTGTGGGTATGTATTCCATCTTCACTGTTTGCTCAACCACTTGTTCTCTAAGGAAGTGGTACTTTATGGGATATTCTTAGTCTTTAAGTGAAGCACAAGATTTTTCTAAATATGTATTGCACTTGTATTTTCGCACTTAATAGATATAGGTTCTCTGAAATTTACCTTCATATCTTGTAGAGTTTATTTCCTCCACAACACCTGTGTGCAACAAGCAACAACTACTATGTATTCGGCTTCTGCTGTAGCTAGGGAAATTGATGATTATTTCTTATTGAACCATGCAACCAAAGACTCTCCTAGGTAGAATACACCACCACTTGTACTTTTCATGTCATCCACATAATTGGCCTAATCTGCATCTATGTATGTTGTCAATGTAAAGTTCTTACCTTTTAGGTACCATAGTCCATAGTCTGTAGTCCCTTTCAAGTATATGAATATCTCTTTATTGCTAGTAGATGACTCTGTTTAGGTGCTGATTGATAACTTTCCATTAATCCAACTGCTAACATTATATATGGTCTAGAAGCTGTTAGGTATAACAAGCTCCCTATCATAGATCTGTAAAGCTTATGATCAACATCAGGCGATTTATCATCTGCACATAACTTGCATCCAATTTCCATGTGGGTTGAGATAAGTTTAAAGTCTTCCATTTGGAACCTTTTCAGTGTTGGAAATACTAAGAGGGGGGGTGAATCAATATTTCTTTTCAATTTTTACCTTTACTAGTTAGATCACTTATATTTAGAACACAAAATGAACAATAAGAATAAATGATTTTATTAATTTCTTTTTCACAATAAATCAAGTACAATGTATATAAGGCTCCAACCCTAAATGAAAACACCAATCTTCAATCTCCTAGCCTCCAACCTATTGTCGAGCACCAACTTGGACTTTGTGAGGCTCTGACCTCTATGACATCGATCCCGTCAAGGCACCAGCCTTGCGTTTAGAGGCTCTAACCCCTAGGGCACCAACCCTTCTCTCGTACAGGCTCCGACCTGGTTTCTTGAGGATATCGATCCTCTAGGGCTCCAACCCTATACTCCAAGGCACCGACCTTATATTTTCGAGGCTCCAACCTCTTGGGCTTCAACCCACTGCAATGCTTCGTCAAGATATGTCTGGTAGTAAGTCACGACTCCCAAAATATTCTTGACCGAGCCTTATCAATCTTCAGCTTCACTGTAGTCTTCCACTTTACATCATCAATGACAACCTTGTCATATAGAAGGTGTCACCATTGCTCTTCATCGTACCCAAGCAATTTATCCAAGTCACCTCATGATGGCTTCAATGCATCATGATCTCCAATAGGCTTCTAGATGACTCCAATTTTCTTCAATGAGCTTCTCTAGTCCTGCTCCAAAAACTTCTTTAATAAATTTGCACACCAAACTCCAAGGGATCTTCAACAATGCTTAGAGATTCCTTAATGAGCCCTTTAAACAATGTCTTCCTCAAGAATGCACAATAGATCTACTCCTGACAGCCTTCAAGGTCTAGAATAAGAAGGACTTTTAATGAGACCTATACGACAATTCTCTTAGAATCTGCTTCCACTCTTCCAACCAAATTTTGCTAGATAATGCCAATGCTATGCTTTCAATCTCTCAACCAAGATTTGCTCCAGAACCTAATCTTCACAATCTTCAAGGAATGTCTTCAAACCCAAAGCACTGTTCAACTTCTTCTTATGTTCCAACAACGATTTGTGCTTGAATTGTGCTTGACTTCACTTGAGCCACTAGACTTCACTGTTGCTTTGATCAATGAACAATTCAAGCCACTGTCCCAATTATTCATCACACTGAGATCTTCACTATCCAATACACTGTTTGAGGTACTGTACCACAGTCACAGTCAAAGGAGACAATACTGTGTTGTGATTTCCTTCAAGGGAGATCCGAACCACAAGGTTTAAGCTAGTGATGGTAATACAGTCACATGAGAAGCTTCAAGCCACTGAAGAAGAGGTTCCAACATCAATTCTGAGCCACTGTCCTAGAATACCACTTACTGTCCAGATTTTCAGATGAAACAAAGGATCTGAGCTTCTAAATGAGGTTGTTGTACCAATCTGGATCACTAGAGAGAGGTTGCTACACTGATTACAGTCAAGGTATGTCATTGTTTGATCAAAGAAGAGAATCCACCACAGTTCGAGGAGAAAGGTCTACTACACAGGAATCTGAAATATATTGTTTCAGCACTGTCTGGAGCAAGTAATCTGATGACACATCAGCCATGCATCCAAACCACTGAAGGAGCTTGCTGTGTTAATGTTTGTACAATCCAAGTCACTGGAAAAAATGCTACATTAAACTAAGCTGCAGAAAGAAGGCCGTTGCACCAAACCACAGTCAAAGTATGCCACTATCCACGCTGTCCTGTAGATTCAGACCCAAAACAGAGAATCGTTGCCCTATTTCCTTTAACTTTTGTTCTTCTTCTCCTTTTTTTCTCACGAGTTCCTATTATTCTTGTAATTCTGGCCGAGAAGGATGCTCTAGAAATGAGGTCGTAATTCTGTATTTATAGTGTTTTTCTCTAGTCAAAGTGAAGGGGCACGTCACTGGAGGTAGGCCGACATGTGTCTTTGAGCATAGGTCAGCTCAACATTAATTATATTTTTCATAGCTTAAAAATTCAATATCTCACAAACTACTGGGAGTTTCGGGACAAATAAAGGCTCGTTAAAAAGAGGAAAAAATCCTCTTTAAGATGGTTTATGATCCATTTTGAAAGGATGCCTCCAAGGTGTCCAAAATAATTTTTCTTTGTGAATGATCTTAATTTTTTTATGTGCATAAGGTGATTAGGAAAACAATTTCATTAGGGCTTCTTTATTGTTATGACTCCAAGCTCTTCATCATCATAGTGTGTCATCATGTATGTCATTCATATCATCCATGTCATCTTGATAGTGCAACATCATGTATCCAATAATAGTGTAGTGATATTGCATCCATATGTCATAGTGCAACATCCATCAAGTGATTTCCAAGTCCTTCATGTCATCATAATGTGTTGTCATTTTTCTTCAATAGAGCTAGTTAGGGCAAGGGCTTGTATATAAGAATTAGGGCTCCATACATTGTCATTATGATTAGGCATCCTTATCAATCAAGAAGAGCTTGTCATCATGAGCAAGGAAATCATCATGGTTTTAGGGATTTATCATCAAGAGCAAGGATATCATAATATGCATGAGGTTATGGCATCTTCATGGTTAGTTCAAGGACATCTAGGGCACTATGATCAAAGGGACTCTAGGGAAACATTATAGCTCACAAGAATTTTCCATCACGAACAATGCCATATTGACATCAATGACAACCTTGATTAACATTCAACATATCTTTTAGGTATTTCTCTTGAGCGATGAATATGCCGCTTGAATTTTGTAGGTTTTGCAACCCTAGGTAAAAGGTAAGTTCTCCAATGACTGACATCTCAAATTTAGACTTCATCTCTTCAGCAAACCATTTTACTAGATTATATTTATTGTTGCCGAACATAATATCATCCACATACATGGCCACAATTAGTAATTCATCTCCATCAACCTTTACATACAAATTACTATCGACTCCTCCTCTCTTGAAGCCCTGCTTTTGAAGGTACTTGTCCAGCCTAGAGTAGCATGCCCGTGGTGCTTATTTAAGTCCATATAGTGCCTTCTTTAGCCTCCAAACATTGTTAATATTATATGTTAATAAAAATCCTTTTGTTTTTTCCATATAAACCTCTTCCTCAAGTTCTCCATTCAAGAAAGCAGGTTTCACATCCATTTGGTACACTTTGAAGTCATTATAACTAGCAAAGGCCAAAAACATCCTTATTGTTTCCAATCTTGCCATTGGTGCAGAATTTTCTTCATACTCAATACCTTCTACTTGTGAGTAACCCTTGCACACTAGTTTGGCTTTGTTTCTAACAATTTTCCCTTGTTCATTTATCTTATTTTTGAATACCCATTTTGTGCTAATGACATTCTTTCCAGCTGGTCTTGGTGTCAGTTCCTAAGTCTTGTTCTTTTCAATTTGGTCTAACTCGTCGTTTATAACATCTATCAAATTTTTGTCTTTAATTGCTTAATCAAAGTTCTTTGGTTCAATCTATGACAACATAGTAAATTGAGCTTGGTATGATTTCTTTGCAAGTTGTCTCCTTGTTTGCACCCCTTCACTTTTATCTCCAATAATTTGACATTCGGGGTGATTCTTTTGTGTATTTCTTGAGAGGATTTTTGAATGAGTCTCTGTATTTTCTATTTCTTCATCTTGTACTTCATTTTTTTTCATTTTCATGATGATGATCTAGAGTATTGATAAAACCTATGCTCTTGTTTTTATCAGGTAGCTCTTCATCAAGCTTTACATTTATGCATTCCATAATATTATGCAATATTTTATTATAGCACATGTATCCCTTACTTTTTGATGAATAACCCAAAAATTATTCCCTCATCTAATCGAGCATCAAACTTTCCTAACTTCTCATCATTATATTTGATATAACATTTAATTCTGAATACTTTAAAATGTTTGATTGAAGTTGGATTACCATGTCACAATTCATATGGTGTCTTGTCACAATTTGGTCTGAGATGTGCCTTGTTGAGAACATGCACTACTGTGTATGCCACTTATGACCAATAGGTTTTATGAATGTTTCTTTCTTGCATCATGGATTTGGCCATTCGCTGAACATATATGTTCTATCTCTTTGCAACTCCATTCTGTTGTGGTGTGTCTTCAATAATATATTGCCTTTTTATGCCAAGTTCATCACACAAGTCCACAAACTCATCTAGGGTAAATTCAAAATCTTTTCCTAACCTTATACACTTGATCTTGCATCCTATTTGATTTTATGCTAGTGCCTTGAATATTTTGAACCTCTCAAATGCTTCTGATTTATTTCTAAGGAATGCCACCCATGTCAATCTAGAATAGTCCTACTTTATCAACATAAAAAAAATTCTCCTCCTGGTTCTTCTGTTCTAGAAGGACCAAACAAATCCATATGTACTAAATACAAAGGCTTACTACTTTAGCTTATCCTTGTCTATGAACGAAGTTTGTGTTTTTTTTCCTGTTTGACATGACTTGTAAGTAGTGTTTTGAAGTTTCTTTATCTTTGGAGATATCTAACTGCTCTCTTCTTACTAATCTCGATGATGTGATCAAAATTGAGATGCTTGATCCAGGTCCGGGTGTGACGAAGGACCCTTCCAAGACCTTTTACTTTTGTGATGTGTTAAAATGCATTTTAAAAGAACATTAATGAATACATCTGCATGCGGAAAAGAAGAGGAACGTAACAATCATCAACACATGAAAACATAAGTGTTGATAACGGAGTTCATCCAAGAGGGACTACGTCTCCGGGCCTCGGTGTCAAGATGGTGTAGGCCGCTGCATTAAGTGTTGTCAATAAAGATGATGTACACAAGAGATGATGTCGTGATCATACAAGGAAAAATGCCCTAATGCAGGAGTGGCTCTAAGAGATGTTCTACAACTGGAATTCTCAATCAAAAGACTCCTATCAGTATGACACAAAAATATGCATGGTGAGCATCCTGCCAACATGGCACAAAAGGGATATCAATGAAAAACACATGCATGACGACAATAAGAGTATCCTAGCAACATACAACAAGGGATCTCAAAGCATAACATAAAGAGTTATGACAACAAGTACATCACATAGAAGATTCCGCATCAAATCAAGCAAGGAATCATGACAACATGTAATAAACAAGATCCTGCATCAACATCAATCAAGGATCTGTGCAACATAATGCAGAAAGAAGAAGTACGTGAACACATCATATACCTCACAACCAAGGGCCATCTGAAGAAGTGGATGTCACACTGCTGAAGCTGCTCAGACCATCGATCTCAAGGCATCAATCGTATGAAGATGGCTGCTCACACATGAATGTGGACATCTGCACTGGCACTTAGAAAAGTGACTAGAAGAATAAATGAGAGAATAAGAAATTTGAAGACACCATCAGATTTGTGGCGTCGAGTAGTGCTGAATCGACTGTCCAAAATCCGAATTCTGAGAAGTTGAGAATTCTGGGCTCAAGGAATCTTTTAGATTCCCCCAAGATTCCTCAAAGATTTTGCTCCATGGATGGACTGGAAATCTGCAACTCAGATGGCGAATCTGATCTCACCATTGCGATCCCTATGGAAAACCATGAAAAACAAGTATAAACTTGACTATATTTTGAAATGTCAAAATTTTACCTCCTTGGGAAAATTTCATGGCTCATGGTTCTGCTCCCTGTTTTTGCTGAAATCATGGTTCCACGTGCATTCTGGAAATGAACGAAAAATGCATACCTCTGATTGAGAAACGAAAAACACCATTGTGTTCATGGCGACGAGAGGTGTAAAATCCATATAAAATTTGTCAAATTCTGACAAAGTGAAAATTTTGCCCTCCTGCAAAATTCATGGTTCCTGCATTAAAATATTAATTAATTAGCCTCAAAATCCATGCCTGCATTCTGCCTCCTCGAACTCTGTGCACTGAGTTTAAATAAAATTCCTTCGGTGGATTTACCAAGGGAAAGTGGTTGGCGCATTGGTAAAAGAGGCAAACAGTGGAGGAGAGGTCGGGGGATCAAATCCCTCCCCTCCCGAAATAATACACAATAGTTCCTTTTGAACCGAAATGACACATTAATGGGGGTTGGGTACGCATTGGGCGACCCGCCCCTTAAACCCCACACTAAACAACATTATCGGCATTTTCTGAAATCAGCGATCGGCGCTTTGACTAGCGGATGTATTGGCACGATATACGGAAGTTTCGCCGATATATCGGTGTTCCAAATCGGCAACCTGCGCGGTCGTCAGCATATATATTGCCGCAATTCATGGAGTATCGCAGATATATATATCAGCGATTGGCCTGATCGGCGCGATTCATGGAGTATCGCCGATATATATATCGACGATCGGTCTGATCAACGCGATTCATGGAGTATCGCCAATATATATATCGGCGATCGGCCTGATCGGCGCGATAAAAGGTGTCGGGGCAATATATATATCATGGCTCCGGGGTGCGGGCCGGGTTCACCGCCGATGGCCCGCGCCCACCCCATAATAATATATGGGTATGTTATATATGTGTGTTGAGGGTTCGGCAGGGGTTATGGCTGCCGATCCCAAATATATTATTGTTGTTATTTGCGATTTGGTTGGTGGGAGTTTGTGGCCCATCAGCCTTATGATAATTTTGGTTTATTGTTTTTATATAGTTATATTAATAACTATATATTAAAATGAATAACCATTTTCCATATTTTAATAATGATTTTTGTCTCCTATGCAGGTTTAGGAGACCAATGAAAGAACGCCAAGTGTCAATGGCTGATGGGCTGCCATGTGGGTCTTACCTGCTTACTAGGATGCCATGTGGCACCCTGTGGGCCCCACTTTTCCCCTGTCATGTCAAACTTTGAAGAGCTCTATCTTTCACATATGAGCTCGGTTTGATGAACCGTTCACACCTCTGCGATCACGACGACGAGATGCTTAACATGAACCTATTTCAAGCATAATCCAAACTATTTTTGAGCCCTCTTTGTCTTGTGTGTCTCTCTGGAGCCACCTGGATCAATCCTCCCCACTGAGGAGCTTTTGGTCCTCCAAAAGCATGAAAAAATAATCTGCACTTTCTCTGTACCCTGTCTACATCACAAGCATCCTGAAAAGGTCTCGCTTCCATCTCCTTCACCTTTGTTCTTCAGAGCCTTAAGCGATGAGCCGACACCTGCTACTTCTGCAACCTGTAGTACATTGTTTTGCAAATTACATGCTTTGAATGACATGACCAACTAATGACCCAAACGTCCCACACTTGCCACGAGTTTATAACACATACTCGGTGGTCAAGTTTACAACAAGATGGACGTAATACTCCAGCTATGACAACAAGGCCAACATATCATTGTTGCTTCAAAAAGTGATGGAAAACACATCATCACTGCAACATATGATTTACATACATAAGGCCAGACACTATTATTTTGACAAGTGATGGAAACATAACATCACTTTCAGAGTTTTAACATATGACTCAAAACATGACCAGACATCATTGTTGCTTGAACAAGTGATGGAAAACACATCATCACTTTTACACTTTAAAATGCAACAAATGATTTACAAAAGAATGACCATGAAATGACAACATGTCTAAAAACCATTTTTCACTTATAAATGTGAATGGGTCATCTCCTTGAGGTGGTTTTGCTTGTCGAACAACTGCTCTTCCCGGTTCACACACCAACGCTCTGTCTTTAAGGTGCTGCTATGGATGGAGCCTCCAACAAGTGGCTATTTGATGGCCATTTCTGTCGCAATGACTGCAGTAGGATTTCTTCCTCCATATCTGCTTAACCTGTTTCTTTTCATGCTGTTGAGAGGGTCTTTCACGCCTCATGAGTGCTGCCCTTCTTTTCCAACACTTAGAAAAGGTAAGGTTAGGTAAACCACAAAAGGTACATGTTTTTCGATGCCTGGTTCTTCGTTCATTATTAACAACATGATCATAATCAAAATGAACATTCGAAGATCAAAAATGGTTATACCTTCCTTTGCTGTTTTTGATGTCAGCATGGCGATGAGAGCTTGCCTCATCTCTCTCCTTGCAATGGAAACTACCATGGGATGATGGGGATGTTTTCCCATCATTCTCTTTCCTCGAAGATTTCATCGATGTCTCAGACGACTTTGACACCTTCGAGAACTCTCCTTTAGCGTATCTCGAGCCTGCAAATCGATGTTCGTGCACAACCTCCAAAGGTTGAGTTATGCCTTGGTTATTAGCACCAAGTTCTTTCTCCTCGTGCCTCGTCTTTATAAGGAGCCTCATGTTTGTCCCTGTAATTGGGATCTCCAAATCTCCAACAGACATCATATTATGAGAAGATGAAATCAAAAGGAAATCAACATATTTTACCTCCTCTTTCGATTTGGAAAGATCTGATGAGGTTTTCTCATCATTCATTGTTGGTGGTTCACTCGCTATCTCAGCGCATTCCCCAACTTCTTTCCTGACATACCCAAGTCCTGCTCGACATAGTATTTCCTATACTTTGATGGGATTGACAATGCCTTGGCCATTAACGCCCAAGCCTTTTCCTTCATACCCCATTCTCTTTAACAGTTTGGAGCCAATTCCTGTGGTGTGATTTTCAAAAACAGCGAAATCATTATCAGGAAACATACATGAAGATGGAGAACTACTTTTTACCTCGCATGGTTCACGCTGCAGCTTTTCTAAGGCCTCATCTTTTGCTTGCAGTTGTTGTAGCAAACTTTGTTTCTCCTCTTTCTCTTCATGTAGGCACATCCTCAATTCATCGTTCTCTGTTTGAAGATTATGCTTGTTTTGCTTCAGTTCCTCCATGGCCTTCTCTGTGGCTTGCAACTGAAGCTGCAATCGCTCTTTTTCCTATGTCTCTTTCTGTAGAGTTTCATACACAATTTCCACTTTCTTGGAAATGTTGAGCATGGTCTCGCACATCGCTCTTTCATTCTCTGTCATTGCATGTTCCAATGTTCACACTACAATTCACATCAACGCAAAGACTGCTTTGATACCACTTCATCTAGGTCCGGGTGTGACAAAGGACCCTTCCAAGAACTTTTACTTTCATGATGTGTTAAAATGCATTTTAAAAGAACATTAATGAATACATCTGCATGCGGAAAAGAAGAGGAACATAACAATCATCAACACATGAAAACATAAGCGTTGATAACGAAGTTCGTCTAGGAGGGACTACGTCTTCGAGCCCCGGTGTCAAGATGGTGTAGGCCGTTGCATTAAGTGCTGTAAATAAAGATGATGTACACAAGAGATGATGTCGCGATCATACAAGGAAAAATGCCCTCACGTAGGAGTGGCTCTAAGAGATGTTCCACAATTGGAATTCTCAATCAAAATATTCCTATCAATATGACACAAAAACATGCATGGTGAGCATCCCGCCAACATGGCACAAAAGGGATCTCAATGCAAAACACATGCATGATGACAACAAGAGTATCCCAACAACATAAAACAAGGGATCTCAAAGCATAACATAAAGAGTTATGACAACAAGTACATCACATAGAAGATTCCGCATCAAATCAAGCAAGGAATCATGACAACATGTAATAAACAAGACCCTGCATCAACATCAATCAAGGATCTGTGCAACATAATGCAGAAAGAAGAAGTACATGAACACATCATATACCTCACAACCAAGGGCCATCTAAAGAAGTGGATGTCACACTGTTGAAGCTGCTCGGACCATCGATCTCAAGGCATCGATCGTATGAAGATGGTTGCTCGCACATGAATGTGGACATCTGCACTGGCACTTAGAAAAGTGACTAGAAGAAGAAATGAGAGAATAAGAAATCTAAAGACACCATCAGATTTGTGGTATCGAGTAGTGCTGAATCGACTATCCAAAATCCGAATTCTGAGAAGTTGAGAATTTTGGGCTCAAGGAATCTTTTAGATTCCCCCAAGATTCCTCAAAGATTCTGCTCCATGGATGGACTGGAAATCTGCAACTCAGATAGCGAATCCAATCTCGCCATTGCGATCCTTGCGGAAACCATGAAAAACAAGTATAAACTTGACTATATTATGAAATGTCAAAATTTTACCTCCTTGGGAAAATTTCATGGCTCATGGTTCCACTCCCTGTTTTTGCTGAAATCATGGTTCCACGTGCATTTTGGAAATGACCGAAAAATGCAGACCTCTGATGGAGAAACGAACAACACCATTGTGTTCGTGGCGACGAGAGGTGTAAAATCCATATAAAATTTGTCAAATTTTGACAAAGTGAAAATTTTTCCCTCCTGCAAAATTCATGGTTCCTGCATTAAAATATTAATTAATCAGCCTCGAAATCCGTGCCCGCATTCTGCCTCCTCGAACTCTGTGCACTGGTAAAAATCACTGAGTTTAAATAAAGTTCCTTCAGTGGATTTACCAAGGGAAAGTGGTTGGCGCATTGGTAAAAGAGGCAAACGGTTGAGGAGAGGTCGGGGGATCAAATCCCGCCCCTCCCGAAATAATACACAACAGTTCCTTTTGAACCGAAATGACACATTAATGGGGGTCAGGTCCGCATTGGGCGGCCCACCCCTTAAACCCCGCACTAAACAACATTATCGGCGTTTTCCGAAATCGGTGATCGGCGCTTTGACGGGTGGATGTATCGGCGTGATATACGGGAGTTTTGCCGATATATCGGCGATTGGCGTTCTAAATCGGTGATCGGCGTGGTCATCGGCATATATATCGACGCGATTCACTGAGTATCACCGATATATATATCAGCGATCAGCCTGATTGGTGCCGATAATATTGGTGCGATAAAAGGTGTCGGGGCGATATATATATCATTGCTTCAGGGTGTGGGCTGGGTCCACTGCCGATGGCCCGCACCCACCCCATAATAATATATGGGTATGTTATATATGTGTGCGGAGGGTTCAGCGGGGTTTATGGTTGCCGATCCCAAATATATTATTGTTGCGATTTGCGATTTGGTCGGCAGGAGGTTGTGGCCCGTCGGCCTTATGATAATTTTGGTTTATTGTTTTTATATAGTTATATTAATAACTATATATTAAAATGAATAACCATTTTCCATATTTTAATAATGGTTTTTGTCTCCTATGCAGGTTTAGGAGACCAATGAAAGAACACCAAGTGTCAATGGCTGATGGGCTGCCATGTGGGTCTCACCTGCTTACTAGGATGCCATGTGGCACCCTATGGGCCCCACTTTTCCCCTGTCATGTCAAACTTTGAAGAGCTCTATCTTTTGCATATGAGCTTGGTTTGACAAACCGTTCACAACTCTACGATCATGATGACAAGATACTTAACATGAACCTGTTTAGAGCATAATCCAAACACTTTTATTTTTGAGCCCTTTTTGTCCTGTGTGTCTCTCTGGAGCCACCTGGATCAATGCCCCAATCTCCTATGCCATAACAAAGATTCATCTTGTTTGGTGATGTAACACTCTTCATTAT
The DNA here is from genome assembly GCA_031772625.1 of Pinus tabuliformis. Taxonomy (NCBI): domain Eukaryota; kingdom Viridiplantae; phylum Streptophyta; class Pinopsida; order Pinales; family Pinaceae; genus Pinus; species Pinus tabuliformis. The sequence continues at coordinate 593,788,346 of CM062813.1, forward strand.
CTTCTTTCAAAATGTATACACTATTCTTTGTTCGAACTCGTTTAGCCAAGATCTTCCTAGTAGTTGTTGACCTCATTTCACGGTCTTGAGCTTTGAAGAAAACATCACAACCTTTATGACACATTTAACTTAGACTCAACAAATTATGTTTTAGACCATCTAAAAACAATACATCCCGGGCCTTTCCTCTTCCATTATTTAGATTAACTCTGCCCTTTCCTCTAATTCTTCCTACTTCATCATTTCCAAATGTGACATTTCCATATGTATTTTCATCTAATGATACAAACTTGCTTTTATCTCCTGTAATATGTCTAGAGTAGCCAAAGTCCACGTACCATTTACTGTTTTGATATTGAGTATATAGAACTAGGCCACACTTATAAGCTTTCTTCTCTTCCTTCTTCTTTCTCCACTGCATGCATTCATCTGTTCTACAATTGTTCTGAGATGTTAATCTATTATTTTGAAGCTGACATTCATATGACTTATGCCCAAAGTTATGAAAATATAAACACTCAGTGATATCAAAGAGAGGAGCAAATGGATTTTTGTCTAGATTCATGTTTTATTTACTTTATATATATATATATATATATATATATATATATATATATATATATATATATATATATATATCTATTATGTTTGTGAATCTATTGTTAGCCTCACTTCTCTAGGATTCCTTAGACCATTTCTTCTAACATAAGCATTGCAATTTATGGCTTTATGTCCAATTTTTTTACAAAAGTAACAATACCCATAAAAAATGATTTAGTACTTGGTAGTGGATGACATTTATGGATATAACCATTTTGACATTTGATAATCTTGTCTCCTGAAGAAGTATGGTCTTTGATAGTTTGTTGTTTGATTTTCCACTCCTTTTGTCTGCTACACTTTGCTAGTAGTGCTTCTTTGCTGCTGCTCATTTGATGTTGAAGTGTTTCTCAAATTTTTTTTCTCATATTGATGTGAACTATCATTTTCTCCCTTGACAACTTTTACGAAAGTAGTTGTCTTTCTATCCTATGTCTCAGTTTCAATGGATTCTCCTACATAGCTAACCCAACCTTCATGAGTGGAGACCTTTGAGCATTAATTATCACATCCAGTTTTTCAGATCCTTTTATATGTTGAATATTCTTGTTCAAATTAGTCTGTGCCTTTTCTAGCATTTTCTTCAGGGTTACCACCTCTTCTTCCAATCTTTCACACTCCTGAATTTTCTCCTTTATTTGTTGCAGCATAATGTCTCCCACCTTCTTCGCTTCTTCAAGTTCAACCTTCAACTTGAAAATTTATTCTGAATTTGATTCTTCTTTTATATATTTCAAAAATATATCTTTCTACTTCTTATTCTTTTGTTTAAGTCTTTCTATTTCATCCATAGCGCTAATCAACTCCCCCTCAAGATCTACCTCACCTTCCTCTTCTTCTTCATATTCCTTGCAATCCTTTTCAAGTTCTTCCAAGGCCATCAACATGAATTCACTAGTTCCATCTTCACTAGAGGATTTATTATAACTTTCAGATACACTTTTATCTTCTTGAGCATAAAAGCTTTTCTTTTTAAACATTTTCTTTTTCTGCATTTTATTAGACTTGTTTTATCCTTTCCTTCTAGACTGATTCTTTTCTTTCTTATACAGACATTTGGAGGCATAATGCTCCACTCTTCCACAATTGAAGCATTTAAATGGGAGTTTTCCTTTGTACTTACCTGTACCTTTCTTTAATATCCTGACAAAATTTGCTTCTTCTTCATAAGAACCTAAGCATGAACATTCTTTGTCTTCTATAGACTTGTTTGCTTTGAAAGCTGCATCTGGTGGCCGACTTTCCTTTTGAATTTCTCATATCATATGATGTCAAGGAACTAAGTAGCTGATCCCTATTCAAAGTCTCAAAGTTTGCTATCTCTTCTATAACTGAAACCTTTAGATTGAACTTTGAAGGTAATGAACTCAATATTTTTTGAACTATTACACTTTATTTTATTGTTTCTCCTAGACCCATCATGACATTAACAACTTCATCTACTCTTAAAATAACTTAGCTATATCTTTATCTTCATTCATTTTTAATGTCTCAAACTACATTCTATATACTTGTAATTTTTCCATCTTTACTTTGTTATCTCCTTCATGAATATTTTGCAGTTTATCCTAGATCTCTTTAGCCGTTTTACAATGTATTACTTTAATAAATTATGACTCACTTAATCCACTTAGAGTATCATTCATATATTTTTGCATTAGTTATAAATTCTAGTTTGTCATCTTTGTCACTACTCATTGCCTTTGGTTCTTCATATCCCATCAACACAACAACCCAAACTTCTACTCCAAGAGACATTAAATATGTCTTCATCCTCACTTTCTAGAATGCATAATTTGTGCCATTAAATAAAGGGTCTTTATTTGTTGAGCATCCTTCCTGACTAGCCACTCTAATGATTTAGGACCCCCTTCTAGTTGTTAGACTGATACTGAAGGAGCTTACTCTGATACCAATTGATGTATGCTTGGAAATAACTGAGATGGGGGATGAATTAGTAATTTTAATTTCTAATTTTTGTTGAACTTAATTTTGTTCTTATGTAGCTAATGACTTATGTATATGTTCAATTATTAATGGTTTCCTTTTTGCAGTTACCAAAGAGAAATACATTTGAAGATATACTTATTCAGAGTTTAAGAGCATTCACACAACATTCAACAAAAAACACATGAAGACACAAAATATAAGTGGAAACTCATAAGGGAGAAAACCACGATTTTTTGGTTAAAAGTGATGTGAAGGAAAACTCCAACCTACAAGAGGTTTCTATCTCAAGGAAGCTCCAACTCCCACAAAATTTTCTGCAAGCTACAACCCACAGGAGGCTCCTACCTCAATAGGCTACAATGTGTTCTTTATCAAGCTACAACTTGAAAGGATATTGCAATCTCCCATTCAGAAAACAAAGTCAAGTTTTATGGTTACCTGATATCAACTTCTACCCTAGAGTTTGCTGCTCATCTTCTTTGCTTCTCTTATTCAGTTCTATTCCTTTTCTGCTACTTTCCTCTTCTTCTCCTAACCAGAATGCTGCTCATGAATCCTTTGATACAAACTTCTTCATCTCAGAAAGTTATTTTCTCATTCAACAATGTATCCTTTATAAGCATAGCTTATTGAATTATTGTATTCAATGCAGGAATATGAAATGAGAAGTTGCCTCTTGGTCTTCTAAATTTGTTCACAATCTACCTCTTCATTTTGAAATTTAACAATCAGAAATTTCTAATATAAAATAGAGCTGAAATAATATAGCTCAACAATGATGTTTGCAAGAGACAAATCTTTGATTTTTTTTTTAGATTTGTATTGGATACATTTTAAAAATTTGTACCATGCATTTTTCTGTTCAATGAAAGCATACATTTTCAGCTTATGTCTCAATATATCATGTGCCATTTCTTATTTTAAATGTAATCCATACTTCAAGATAACCAATCAACATATTTAATAATTATCCTTCATAATGATTAACATGGTTAGCAATGATTTATCTTTGTACTTCACATCACATACCAGTCTTTGCACTTCAAGCAACCTTAACACAATCAACAACTTTTAGATTAATGACATCACACATCCTTAACACGATCATTTGACATCAATGCCAACATTTCCAACACCTTTCAGTCTGAGACAAATTTTTTCCAGTTGTAATTAATTTTGAATTAAAAAATAGACAATTGAGATATAACATGGTTATGGGATGTGAGTGATTTTGAACTTCCTATGATCCATCTCGATTAGTCCTTGAGCCATCTCAGAGCCACACTTGGCCAAAACATCTACCATGGAGTTAAGATGCCCATAGACATGAACGAATTCTATGTGTTCAAGTTGAGAGGACAAAAAAAAGATCTGGAGAAGAATGGGAGGGAAATCATTACTTACTCCACACTTAGCCTTAACCACTTATCAGATTATTACCATTGAATTGTCAACAACTACAAGCATGGAGACTTTCTTTTTTCCCCGACCATTTCCAAGCCCTTCCAAAGGGCCAAAAACTTCACTTATTATTTGTGGCATGTCCCAGTCCCCACGTGAATTGAGCTTCTATTTTTTCATTGGGGCCAATGAGAACCCCTCCCGCTCTAGCCTCCCCCAACAGTATTACTATTATTAATAAAAAATTATACATTTAATGTATTTATTTTTTTAGTTTGGTAAATTTTTATAGTTATAGTTTAATTTAGTTAATGAAAATATTGAATTTAAAGGTGTTGGTATAAATGAGTATATTTAGGTGGAATTTTATTTCATTGTAAGAGATTGAATAAAAAAATATAAAGTTTATTAATTAATTTGTTCTTTCTTTTAATGTTTAGAAGAATCGGTAATTGGATCAACCTCATACTTGCGTGGCACTAGGTCAATTTTGACCACTACCAAAATAACTCTTAAGTGAATTGTGTTTCCCTCTAACGCACAACTATGATTAAGTAACTAGGGATTTGAACATGAGATCTTGTACACACATTTACTTTACATTTTCACGAGCTTTCCAAACAAACTTCATAAAAGAACTCCATTCTATTTTATATAAATATAATTTATTTTTAATTTTAAATTTTACTAAAAAATGATCAAATATTTTAAAATGAAAATTTTATTAAGATAAAAAAAACCTACAATTTGTATTGGATTTAAGCATGTTAGGAAATTGAGCTTTGTTAAGGTTAGGGTTTCTGGTTGAAAATTTATGAATCATTTGGTAAATTCTAGCAGATTCAAACTCACAATTATCCATATTAGTCTAAGGAGAATTTTCAAAAGCTATTAGTATTAAGTCCGCACACGAGTGGAAGAGGGAGAGGGGAGCGATCCCCTCCTACAAAGCTGTAGTAACTGGGGATAAGAAAGAAAACTTAAATGGAGAAGGGACAAGTAAATGTAAAGGCACAGGTTCGAAGACCCCTATGCCGGGGGAACAATGGCAACCCATCTGAAACAAAGATGTTTATTGAAAGCTGAAGCAAAACCAAAATATGTGATTCCAAATAATAAGTTGGAGGGGTATCGCCAATACATGAAGGAGCATGCCCTCATATGAAAATTCAAAGGCATTTGGCTGATGGAGTGAGATATGATTAGATGGATCTAGAATAAATGGTAGCCAAAGGGCCACATTGAGTTAAAAATGGGAGCCTAATGTTTCTTCATGGTTATTTTCATGAATCTGGAAGTTAAGACCCCGATCTCTGAAAACGGTCCTTATTTTTTCAATAATTTCGATCTTTACATGTGATATTGAGAATATTGTTATAACTCAAATCATGAAACGTTCTCGGCGACTATAGTATGGGTTAGACTATTCTCCTTACCCACTCACTTCTAGTAATCAAAGATTGTAGAGGGGATTGGAAATTCTATTAGCACTTTTGTGAAGATTGTAGATACCACCAAGCATGGACTATATACCTCTTATGAGAGAATATGCAATTATACAAATATAACTTAGCCCTTACTAGAATCTATATAGTTGGAATACCATGACAAGGTGTGGAATCAAGCACTAAATGATGAGCATGTGCAATTTCGTTGCCATAAATTTCATGAGTATGATTATCTACTTCGGGGTTGCCCATTAACCAAAGCTAAAACTAAAGAAACAAAAAAAAAATAGGTGGCAACAATGGAGGATACAGAGGGTGGCTTTCAAAAAGTGAGCAACAAATGAAAAGCCCCAAAAAAACAAGGCACTTAAGCTGTGAATAAGATAAACACAACTGGAAAAAGATTCACTGCTCTTTCCATGGGAGAGGAGGAGGAACCACACCTCCCAAAAGATTTGTTGAACTTGGATCTGCATAGAGACTCACCCTAGAAGAACACCACACCTCCCAAAATATTTGTTGAACTTGGATCCACAAAGAGACTCACCCCAGGATAACACCACGCTTAAGAGAAAGGATTAAGAAGACCCGCTAGAAAGTATAGAACGTGAGGAAAAGTATGATGGGGGAGCAGGATAAAATGGAGATGGAGGAAGCAAAGGAGCACCTCAACAATGAGGAGAAGATCTTGTCCAAGATGTTGATGGAATGAAAAATCCTGGATTCAAGATTCATCACAGATATGCAAAAGAATCGAGTTCAAGAGATTTTTAAAAAATTGCAAAGCCAAGGACTCTTTGGAAAAGTAGATCAAGTGGAGGCAGTGATGGATTCATGATCACCTAACTAGATCAACCTAGAAAAAGGGAAAGTAATAAAAAGAAACAAAAATAGAGGACAAAAAACCATCCAAGAATTGCTTCATAGTGTAGGATAGCATCTGGTCAATACAGGGCGAGTGATCATGTTAACAAAGGTTTACCCCTCCTTAAAAAAATTCATAAATGTGGATAATTACATGGAATATAAGAGGCCTCAATAGTCAAGGCAAGTGGGGAAATATTATGAAATAATCAACAAGGAAAAACCAAAATTGGTAATTTTGTAGGGGACTAAAATATTAGGTGACAAGCTAAGTGAAATGGAAAACCATTGTTGGAAAGGGTATGAAACTATAGGGTTAGATGCCAATGGAAGTGTAGGAGGGTTAGTTATACTCTGGAATCCCCTAGAAGTTTCCTTTGTGGAATGGATTTATTGTCCAAGGATTTTTTAGGAATATTTTGGTATATTGGGATGAGGAAAGTGGTGTCTTTAACATTAGTTTATGGCCCCAATTACCAGCAGAGAAGTCATATTTTTAGACAAAATTTTGAGAAATAAGATAGATCATTTATGATGAGCTGTGGATTACTAGGGGGGATTTCAATTTGATTAAATTAATGATGAAGAGAAAGGAAGAATAAGAAGATGAGATTTGAAGGCTCATTAATTTTGTGATCTGATCCAAGAACTACAAATGGTGGACTTGCCCACAATTAACGAGATCTTCACATGGAATAATTGTAGAGGGGGCAGGCACCAAATAACAAATTGCTGAGATTGATTCTTGATCTCAAAAGCTTTGATGGGTAAAGATATATTTTTGGAGGCAGTGATTTTCCCCTACCCAGGACTTGGTCATTGGTCCATTAGATTACAATTAGACCTGAAGACTATTCCTAGAAATTGTTTGTACCACTTCGAGAGTTTCTGGTTGCAGGATTCAAACTTTTTAAACAAAGTTAAAACCTATTGGGTGGAGATCATTATTGTCTACGACTAGAAATAGATGCACTCCTTCCAAATCAAAGTGAAAGATTTCAAAAAGAAAGCTAGGGAGTGGAACATGATAGAGTTTGGTAATATCTTAGCAGATATACAGGCTTTAGAAGCACAAATATAATAAGTCCAAAAACAAATCATTATAGAGGGTAGATAAGAAGCACTCATACAGGAGGAGGGATGATTTGATAATAAAATTGTACAACGAAGGAAGCATGAAGAGACTTTTTGGAGGAAAAAATCTAGAGTGCAAAGGCTAAGGGAAGGAGAGCGTAATTCTAAAATTTTCCATAAAATTATGACAAAGAACCGTCAACCTAATTGGATCTTCTCTATCAAATTTGAAGAGGGACAATACCTGTTGCATCATGAAAAAATTAATCAAGAATTGGTTTCTTATTTTCATGATATGCTCATAGAGCTGGTTCTAGATAGACAGTGAACAATCAATCACATAACTGCCCATATCCAAAACTTGGTCAATCCAGATCAAAATGAATCCCTAATGCAAGAGATCACCTACTTATAGGTGGAAGAGGTTGTTATGGCAATGCCACATAACAAAACACCAGGGCCCGATGGATTTACTACAAACTTCTTTCAAGCTTGTTGGAATTTTTTGGTCAAAAATTTCATGCACTGGTAGAATAATTTTTCCAAACGGAAAAGGTATGGTCGAGTCTAAACTCAAATTTCACTACTCTAATCCCTAAATCTAGAAAATTATAATATCCTAGTGGGTTCTATCCCATTGCTTTGTGTAATGTTGTTTATAAAATCATTTCTTTATTCATAGTTAAACGCCTTAAACCTTTAAAAAAAAATATAATCTCCCTAAAGCAAACAGGGTTTGTGGAAGGGCACCAAATTTTAGATGTCATTATAACAACTCATGAAGTGATACATTGCTTGAAAAAATTTAAAAATCCTGGGATGCTAACTAAGCTTGATCTCTCCAAATCTTATGTAGTCTTAGCTAGGAGTACTTCCTTAGTGTTATTCATGTGTTTGGTTTCTCTCCACAATGGGTCTCATGGGTTAAATCTTTGATCTCTACCCCTTTCTATTCCATCATTTTGAATGGTTCACCCACTGTGACTTGTAACCCCTCTCATGGTTTACGTCAAGGGGATCCCATCTCTCTCTTCATATTCATTTTTTTTGCAGAAGGCCTAGGGAGATACCTCAAAGTGGCCTCTAATCGAGGCTCTCTCAAGGGGATTTATCCATGTGGGGAGGACTTGTCCATTACCCATGAAAATTTGTGGATGACATACTTCTATTTTTCCAAGTCTCCCTGGTTGAATTCAAGGTGATTAAATCTATACTTTCTAATTTTATGAATGCCTTTGGCACTCTGATAAATAATGAAAAGTCCAATGTGTTTTTCTTTAGTACTATTCATACCATCTAGTCCAACCTTGCTCGTTTTCTTGGTTTTTAGATTGGTCGCGTTCCAGCAAAATACCTTGGAGTCCCTCTTATATCTAACTCTACAAGAGTAGCTTGATGGCAAGATGTTATTCAAAAAAATTCATAAAGAGCAAAGAGTTGGGCCTTCAGTTCCCTTAATTTGGTTGGTCGACTTGTCTTACTAAAATACGTACTTTAGGCTATTCCTATGTATCAATTTCCGGTGCTAGTGGCTCCTAAGGTGAGCTGTAATACTATTAATAGCTTATTCACAATTTTTCTTTAGTGGGGTGTGAATAATACCAAGAAATTGGCCTTGGTTACTTAGAAGAATCTTTGTATTCCTAAGCTGACAGGAGGTCTAGGGCCCTGAGATATCGAGTTGTTGAATAAAGCACTTGGAGTGAAATTATGGTAGTGGTGGCTCCAAGGAGTACCAGATTTTTGGAAACAAAATTGGGAAAAAAAATATGGGCCCTTTCATTCTTAGGTAGAGAATCTTAGAGTTGAGAACCTACCTCCAAGATCCTCCATCTAAAACCTAGTTCAAAATAATCGAATGCTAATTCAAATTCATGCTTTTTGGGAAATAAGAAATGGATGTATTGCTTTCTTATGGAAGGATTCTTGGTAATAGCTACCTAGAATTAGTGGAAGGAATGACATGAGAGAGCTTCTTATTTTTACCACTAAACAATGATGCTAAAAAATTGCAGATTTCTAGAAGCAAGGGAAAAAGGATAATCAATGGTGAATATGGAAAAAAGTAGAAGACCAATGAGCTCTCCCAATATAATGCAATGACCTTGATAAGGAATTACATAATAAAAAAATCACCTTTAATAGAGAACCAAATACTTTGCGTTGGGGTTATGATAAGAGAGGTACATTTACTGTTAAGGAATCTAATTCAATACTTGCCGAGCATCAACTTTGATGGAGCTTCAAAGGCTGATTCTAATCTAGCTGGGTATGGAGGTATTATAAGGGATTGGGGGCATAAAGTATTATGGATCTATGCAATAGAGTGTGGTATTTCTAGCAATAATGAAGTTGAATTCCTAACTCTAGAAAGGCGTATTAAGCTGGTAGTATCAACAGGTTATTCTAAGCTACATATAGATGGAGACTCTCAACTTGTAATCAAAACAACCCAAAAATTAATTCAAGGTGCCTTTGTATAAAAAATATCCAAGAGCTAGCGATTGATTAATCTAATTTCTCATATTCGACAACTACTATCATCCATCAATTATGTCATATTGTCTCATAGTAGGAGGATTGATAACCAAGCTACAAACTTCTTGGAAAATATGGGTTGTATTCAAAGAGGAATATGTTTTGTAGTAGGTTGGCCTCTAAACTCACACTTAAACTAGCATAGTAATCTGCACAACATTTTGGAAGATGATAGAATTACTTCTCATGAAACAATAGATCATAGAGAACAAGTATCCCTGATAGGGGTGCATGTTGAGGTGAATGGTGATTTGGGGGACTGTAACAACCCCAGTTAAAAAATTCATGTAAAATAATATAAGGCCAAGTTCATGGGACACATATATTAAGCTTAATGTTGGGAAAAACATCCGAGTGGGTGTTCATTTGGTTTATTATGGCTAAAGGAGATTGGCAAAGGCATTTGAAAAGACAAGAGGCATTAATTGGTATTTTATTTATGGAAATGAAAGAAATTAGGAGAAAAGGGAGATGAAAGGTCACAGGTTGCATGTGAGGAGGAAACTGGAGGAAACAATAAGGAAACTGAAGAAAATGGAGGCCTCAATGATAAAAAGGCTTTTTAGGATCAGTTCATGGCTTTTTGTCAATGTTAGCTTTTGTCAATTTTAGCTTGGAGCTCTCTCTCCTATTCTCTCTCTCTCATACTCTTGGACACTTAGAGTTTTTTCTTGGAGCACTCTTGGAGGAGTGTGGCATATTTAGGATTTGGAGTAAGAAAGAAAAGGAAAAGCAGGAAAGTGCAAAAGGACAACGATATCAACAACTACAACGAGTTTTGCTTACAGGTACCGAGTTGCATGTATGATTTCCTTACTAGTTTTGACATGCATGGCACATGCATGTGGTTTCTTTGTTATGATTTGTCATTGGCATGGAGGATTGGCATGATTGGCAGTGGTTTTTCCTATCCTTGCCATTTCCTGGATAGCCATGGTGTTGTGGGGTTTCCCATTTGTTTTCTGATTGGTGCTCATGTTCCTTATGGTTGTGGGTTGAGTTACCAGGTCTTGGAGCCTTGGTTGGACAAATGCTCTAGAAGACCTGTAACAACTTGGGTTGAATTACTGGTCCTCGAAGCCTTGGTTGGACAAACGCTCTAGAGCCCTTGGTGGGTTGAGTTACTAGTCCTGGAAGCCTTGGTTGGACAAACGCTCTGGAGCCTGGCGGCAACTGCGGGTTGAGTTACTAGTCCTAAAAGCCAGGTTGGAACAAATGATCTAGAGCCTTGGACAAATTGGATGGAGACTAATCTGGTGATGGTCAGTGATGTCTGACTGTGAGGTGGAATCACTAGCTGAGGGTTGATGTGGTTTTGCCTCTGGAAGCCCTGATTTGGTTTTGTTTTGGTTATTCCATGAGATCCCACTTTCATGCTTGGAATATGGCACGGGGGTGACTGAGTGAAAGAAAGCTTTGGTTTAGCCCAGTCTATGGTAGGGTGGTTTGTGGAAGTCCATGACTTGGTTGGCATTTTCATATGTTAATAAGAGCTATTTTCTATTGTGATCTATGAGCATATGTATTGATTATGATGATGGAATTGTGGTTGAGGTGCCATGGTTTATATGTTGGTTATTGCTGGTTTAAATGTTGGTTATTAGCTGATTATATGTTGGTTATATGTTGGTTATATGATGTATATTGTTTATGTCTCTTGACATGTTTGATGAATATGTGATTGGTTATCGAATGCATGACCTAATAAATGTTATTGCAACTAATATGAGAGGGCATTAGACTTTCTTGATGATTCTCAAATAAGTATGAGACCCCTATTTTTAGATGTGTATTTATGACCTGTAGATTTCATGTTCATCATGTGTTTGGCAGAATGTATATCATGGTTACACTTGGTTAGGTCAAGTACTTAATTAAGTTTTATGTTAGAGGATTTGTCTTGGTGTCATTTATTGTCTTGAAAAGTCTCATCAAGTTCTAGGCAATGGTCTAGAGACAAGCCCTGAAAAAGTGGCTCAAATCTCACACAAACAGGCACAAAATTGGCTGAAAAAGGCTGCAGTCTCTCCCTTGTAGGCATATGGGAGAGACTAGAGGCCTATAGTCCCATGGATGTAGGCTTATGCATGCGACTAGGGTTTTTTTTGGTGAAAAAGCAATCTGATTTAGGGTTTGGGCACCTGGAGGGGTGGTTTAGCTCCTATGGGTCCTATAGCTCTTGAGGAAGGTCAGTGAGGTTTTGGTTTATTGATTCCACTTCATTAAGGTGATCTAGGAGGTTTAGTCATATCATAGTAACTCTTTGTCACATTTTCACCGTAGTGGACTGGTTAGCTTGGGTAAGTGTGGTAGGAGGGTGTTACAGGGACTCTGCCCACCACCCTATGGATGCGATAACATTAAACAGAGGGGGTGGTGTTGCCACCCCTGTGCATGTAGGAGCATGATAATTCATCGCTCCCATTAATTATGGAGAGTGTCATTCGAAGAAGGCAAGGAGGGTGGTAGTTCACCTTAGATTTAAATCGAGAGGGAAACAACTTGTTGCCTCTTACAATGTGGCCTGATACATCTTCTAGGCACTCTTAGGGCTAGAGGGAGGTGATTTATCTAACTCTATCAATGAAAACTATTGTTTGGATCCTCTAAGAGGTATACTAGTAAGTAAGAGGACTAAATAAAAGTCAATTGTCAGTTGGGTTAAGAAAAACTTGGTGTAGGCTCTCTCTGGATCTGTACTTAGAGGGAATGTAGGATATTTAGAATACTTATTGGCTGCAACTCATACTGGTTTGGTTGTTATCCTGTTACTAAAACACATACGCAATTGGTGGTCACCTACTCTCATTGCTTGTAGGTCATTGTATTTTGATTAATTTTGAAGCTCTTTTGCATTTGTAATTTCTTAGTTGGTTTTATATTTGGTTATGGTTATCTGTTCTTAGTGTCGGCTACTAGCTCTGGCTTTTGGTCTTGGTTTTTTTGCTCGGGACTGGTTGTTATTCTAATTATGTCATGATAATTTTTTTTCTATGTTTATGTTCTCCTGGTGTTGGCTTCTGGTGTTAGTATAAGGATTTGGTTTCTTACTTAGGAATGGTTACTATTTTGGCTATGCAACAGTAGACTAGGGTTCATATACCTATGTTATGGAAACCCCTTGGATATTCTAGCTAGGCTTTGTATGTTCCAGTTTTTATGAATATAGTTCATAACAAGTGAGATAAATAAAATTAATATAAATATTAAATAATAAAATAATGATTATGTTAAATAGTCATTAGTTAAGTGGAAAGGCATGTCTAAAAGACATGCATAATATGAAAGGTCACCTGCTTAGGTATAAAAGCAGGGCCTCATTGTAACATTCATATCACTTACACATTTTATATATATAATAAATTATTATTATCAAATACCTCTTGTGTATTTTTACATTCAAGTCTACAAGCTATCGGTTTTTATGCTTCAGTGGTATCAGAGCCATGGCACACAATATAATGATGCTAGTCTTTGAACATTGTTCGCAACACAATGTGCCATTACGTTCACATCCTGAATGCGTTGAGTAGTTTAGTGAAATTCAAGAAGCATTTCAGCGTTTAGAAAAATCATATGCAGAAGTTAAAACATGTCAAAAGGAAATCAATAATAAGGAGAAAGATCTAGATGATGATTCCAATGAAGCTTATACAGATCAAGATGATGATTCAGATAAAGATGATCTTGATGTGAATGATGATGATCTAGAACAAGATATCATATCTTCAGAAAGTGCGGTGAGTTCTAATAGTGAATGCAAACTGGGATTGGCTAACATTTCCACGTTGGTGGCTGATTGCCAACAAAATGTTGTCGAAACGATGGAGTTAGATTCTTCTCCAAACACTAGGCATCGAATAGAAAACGAGTCTACTAAACAGAATCTATAGAAGGTGCCAATTCTAGTTGATGTTGAACCATCCACAGATACTCTAAATCACACAAGTTATGCATTGCCTATTAACACTGAGGCAGTTGATTGTAATTCTGGAACCAAGAATTGTGGTGAAGTGATTCAAGATAAACAGGTGGACAATTTATCTATCATTGATAAGCCAGAGAGTAGTGCTATTGATAATGTTAAGCGTATGCCCGAGAGCGTTCACTTAGTAAGTGCAACTGCATCTAATGTTATAGATGCAAACCCTTCATCTACTTCACCTGTCAAGCTTTCGGTGCTTGAAAGGCTAGACATAGAGAAAGATAAGTACGGTGATGCTTTTCAGCATCAACCAGCAAAGCTGCCACCAACAAGAAAGTCGATGTCTCCAATTTCACGAAAAAGACTTATGCAAGCCGTGTATTTTAGAAGTGCATTTACGAAGTCTCGCCCTCCAGAAAGTTCATCTCAGTAGAGTGAATTGGATGTAATAGATGGAATATTTCAAGTCCTGACAGACATACATCTTGAGTATTCCCTTCTTTGCCCCATATCGAGAGCATGCCAACCTCATCTGTGCGCCACCAAAAACGAGGATTTCCAAAAGGGTTAAATAAATCTCATTCACATGCTTGTGATAAATAGCCTTGATGTTCATGGCGTTGCAGGGAAGCTGGGAGGAATTATACAAGCACTTGCCTCATACATGTGGCCTGTACGGGAGTATTGTATACACAAACAATATTACAGTAAGCTACTGAGCACCTTAGAATGCCTGTCGGAGAACCAGAAAAAGCTGCGAAGGCATGGTTGAGGCAAGCATTATTAGAATGCGATTCATTCTCTTGGACTACAGAGTTCTCCGACACAGGAACTTAATAATAATTACCACAAGGAAATGGAAAAATTGGCACTGTGGAGTGATCCAGACCGCTCTGAAGATTCTTGACAGGGTGTGTCGCCATTCAAAGCAGGCATGGGAATAGGTAGGACAGATGGAGAAAGAAGAACTGGACGCGATCACAAAGGCTGTTTACATTGTTGCGGGTTGGATGAGAAAGCCAGCATTTTCAAAGGCATTTGAGTTCTTGACCACTACCATGGCCATCAACGTCATCCACTGGCACTCATCATCAAAAGACGTGTGGCCAAATATAGCCTTGAAAGTGGATATGACACTTAGATTATTAGCCGATTAGAAGCGAAGTTCGAACTTGAGACTTTTTGATTGTTTCTGCATAGCGTGAAGTGGTATGGCATTGTGTGAACAGATTTTGTCGACCAACCAAGATTCTCTTCGCTGTCAAAAACCCGACTTATTCTCCGCTGTCAACAACTCGACTTATCCTTCACTGTCAACACGGTTCAATACTCCGCTGGTTTTTTTTGGGGGTTGCGGTCAAACGATGTGACCTTCCCGTTTTAGTATATAATAACTATAAATTATATGTAATACATAATAATATATCATAAATTAAAATCAATCATATAAGTTAATTAAAAGAAAAGCAGCAGCAACAACAACAACAAAACTTATTAAAATAAAAATAAAAATTGAGTTATTAAAAAAAAATTATTATAAAAAAAAATAAAAAATTCTAGGGAATATTACTGATAAGCTACATAACGAAATGATGACCAGATTGTGTACATCGAGATGACAGACATTAAGTGAAGAAAATCAACAACATTAAAGCTTTGAGGACAAAGATTTTGAAGGGAAGGGCTATGTTATGAATATAATTCATAACAAGTGAGATAAATAAAATTAATATAAATATGAAATAATCAAACACTGATTATGTTAACTAGTCATTAGTTAAGTGGAAAGGCATGTCTAAAACACAAGTCTAATCATGAAAGGTCACCTGCTTCGGTATAAAAGTAGGGCCTCATTGTAACATTCATATCACAAATACATTATATCTATATATATAATAATAAAAAATTATTATTATCAAATACCTCTTGTGTATTTTTACATTCAAGTCTACAAGCTATCGGTTTTTATGCTTCACCAGTGGTGTTTGTATCTATGTTATTTGCTTATCCATCATTGGAATAGGGTCATGCTCCCTTGGGGTTTATTCCTCCAGGTCTGTTTGTTGACTGTGTTTGGACCTTTAATCTGTCCACAATTCTCTCCTCTTGGCCTGCTCTGTGTTGTAATTTAGTTGAGATACTGACTTATCTTTATGAAATGTTGACGCATGTGAGGAATGCATTGGGGGGGGATGTCATGGCCCATAGGGCCACAATTGAGCCCGATAGCAGTCCCAAGAGGTTTCTGAATCCTTTCACTAGGTCATACCCTCCAAAACGTAACAAAATTTGGCACTTGGAAACCTTGATAACAGGAGAAAGGAAAGCCTTCTAAGACTCAGAGGTTATGTAAGATATTGGTTAGCGGGTTCCTGACCTTGGTCATACCATGGGATGAAGAAAGAATTATTTTCATGCCCTAACCCTATATTGGTAAATGAAGACATTGTTGGGGAGGGTCCTTAGTGAGAAGCAAGTTGAAAGATATAATGTATTTGCAAGCCTTGCAAATGTGCAACATGTTCAAAGAAATCAACAAGTTTGACTTGAGAGAATGGATGCTCGTTTGGCTTGAATTGAGCATCATATTCCATGTATTACTAGTACATCAACTCCTCCTGGACCTAGTGCACAAGATCCTACAACAATTACATCCTCTGATTCCTAGCTTTAGAAATATTTGCTGGAATTTTTGTATTTTTCAATTATGTAGTAGATACTTTAGTAGTTCTATAGTTGTTAATACTTTTGATATTTTGGACAAATTATCCTATAGGTAGGCGGTAAAAAATACTTGGTTTCTCACTAGGCAAGTTGTGACCACATGTTAAAAAGACAGTCTTAGATTTCTGATTGATTTATGTACCAAATGATATGTTGATATGAGGAAATACAAAATCAACTTACAAAAAAAAACCTGCAATTTGTATTTCTATTTACAAGGATTTGACATCATTTTCCACACTTTATAAATTTAGTATCAAAATGAACTCCCTTTTTTTTTTTTTAAGGTCAATTGATTGATATGAGAGATGTGATGTGATATTTTCTTCTATACATAATACATGTAACATATTTCTGATGTGGTTTAAGCGAATAACTTAATTGGTTTTGATGATTATTATTAGGTATTTAATTAATTATGTATGAAGAGGTGACAAATTTTGATTCCTTTTTAATTTGACAAATTCAAGGGAAATATTTGTTACGTTTTCTAAAAAAGAAATCACACATATTTTATATATTAATGTTCAAGTTCGACTGAGCTTGTCACAATTTTGGCGACAACATACCACTAATGGGAAGATCGTTCTTCCATCCAATAGTGGGGCTAGCGTGGCCTAAACTCATCCCATATAAAAAAAGAAAAAAGAAATCTTATATATAAGTTGTACAATATACCTAACAACATAACTTTGTAGAATAATCAAAAGTATTCTTAAATTTTATTACATATTTGATAAGAAATCCTTAAATTATATTACATATTTGATAAGAAATCCTTAAATTATAAATGTTAGATAATGTCTTTTATATAAAAATGATGTTTATCTATCTCCTGAGACTAAGAAGAATTTCGTAACAAATAAGGGAACCATATTACATTTTTTTTCACAAGAACAATGTTGTATATTTCATATAAGGAATATTGGTATATTGTTAATATCCATCCTGTCACTTACATGAATTGAACTTGGGTGGGGAAGCTTCTATTCCTTCCTCCCAACCACCAAGGATAACCCCATTGAAAAACAACTAGACACGAGAACCATATTACGTATTTTTTAAATGCATGTTTTTTTGATAACCAAAACGAGAAATTTCTATGAATAAAAATTTGCAGAAGAGTATAGCAAATAAATTCAAAAAAGATTGAGTCCACTAGTATTCTAAGAGACATAATCATCCACTAAACATTTACTTCCATAAAATTTCCAATTTCTAAAGAATCTAGACTATTGTGTCTATATTTATATATACAGTAGAAAACATTCAAAAATTTAGAAAAATTGCACACCGTGATTCTCATTAGGGGTAGAGGAGCTTTAAATCATAAATATATTTTTTTGAATTGTGTTGTCATTGATGTCAAAGTCAATATTTGAACGCTTTTAATATATGTTAGTGGATTTCATTAATTGGAAGTTCTAATTGAAAAGAAGCCATGTAAAAGAAGGAAGCCCACCAGTTTAGAAGCCCTTGCAACATGATCAAGATGCCACACATTTGATGAGGTAAATGGATGGGAAGAAAATTGAATTTGATACAATACCATCATCATCTAATTGTTCTCATCATGCCATTTCTATATATAGGTGGTACACCACGTAACTCCTCACTATTGAGGAGATATGCCTTCTCAAAGATGAAGCCCTGGATGGGTGGTCATGGAGCCCAAAATGAATGATAAAAGGAAACTTTATGTTTGGTAAAAATTTAACATAAGATAATCCATAAATATTGCTTATGGGCCTTAGTATTGATCAAGTCAGCCTTCAAAAAGGATTTTTCATATTTTGAAAATGATGTTAAGAAGGATTAATTTTAGTCCTAAAATAAACATGATGCATATTGTTGCAATACGAGTCGAATTCTCAAGAAAATTTAGATTAATGGGACATGTCGTCTCCTTGCTTTAAGGGCAAGTTGACCCCCTTTCATGCCCCTTCATCAACTATAAATTTGGGCCTCAGTTCCCCTCATAGGCATTCAATTCAACGCTCATCTCTAGCAAATTACATTTGATATTTTTGAGGCCGGTGTAGTCCCGCTAATCTAAGAAGTAGTCCAAGTTCTTTAAGAATTTGTTATCCAACCATCTCACAAAATATAACAAGAGATAGATCAACGACTTCAAAAATAGCCTCTTTGAGGGGGAAACCTCCTTTAAATTACACAAATGAACAATTCTTGGATTATACAAATGACAAAACCTCATTTCTATATATAGGAGTCTAAGGGGTCACAATATAATCAGAGCCAACATAACAATAATAATGTAAGGGCACAACAATAACAATAGTGGGCTCCTATGGGGCACATCAATAAAAATATGGGGACTACATGGGCACAACGATAAAAATAAGGGAATACATTAGTATTGTAGGGACCTAACATTCCCCTCTCCTTAAAAAAAACGTTGTCCTCAATGCTTGAGTAGTTCTAGATGCTTATGTGTAAAATTCTCATCCTCCCATGTGGAATCTTCCATGGGTAAGTTCTTCCATTTGATGAGATACTATGAAATTGATTGATTTCATAGCTGTTGAGTTCTTAATTTTGTTACTTCTTCATGTTCCAATATGATTTTTCCTTCCTCGTCAAGTTTTGGCAATATTGTTTGAACTATGAGCTTGTCACTTATAACCTTCTTTAATCATGAAACATGGAAAACTAGGTGCACTCAGGAAGATGCCAAAAGCTCCAATTTGTATGCCATAGTACCAATCTTTTGCAACACCTTGTAAGGACCATAATACTTTGGTGATAATTTATTATCCTTCTTAGCTTGCTTGAGGGACATTTGTTTGTATGGTTGTAGCCGTACAAATACCTAGTCACCTACATCAAAACTTCTTTCGCTGCGATGTTGATATGCATGTTGTTTCATTCCATTCTGTGCCAAAGTGAGGTTATCCTTTAAGAGTTGGAGAACTTGTTTTTGATGCTTGATGTGATCTTACAATACTTGGACCTTATAATTTTCTCTTAAAGATGATGTGATGGACGGTGGATGATATCCGTAAAGTGCCATAAATGGGGTCATTTTTGCTACAGTATGGAAGGAAGAGTTATACCACCATTCATCCAGAGGTAACCACTTGACCCATTTTGTTTGTTTATCAGATACAAAGCAACAAAGATATCCTTCCAAACATTTGTTCACTATCTCAGTTTTCCCATCCGATTGAGGATGATAAGATGAGCTATGAGCTAATTGAGTACCCAAACAAGAAAATAATTCGATCCAATAATTTCCAGTGAAAATAGGATTTATGTCACTTACAATAATCTTTGGGTTTCCATTTAAATTTGAATTGTTTCCATAAATGTAATAGCAACTGTACTGGATTTAAATGAATGAGATAATGCACAAAAATGTGCATACTTGGTAAGTCTATCAACTACCACCATAATGACACACTTTCCTTCAGACTTGAGTAAACCCATGATAAAATCCATTGAAACCTCCTCCTAATGTTGACTTGGAATGGATAAAGGTTCTAACAAACCTGAGGTATTAATTGTCTCAACTTTATTTTGTTGGAAAACCAAACATTCCACCACAAACTTTTGAATATCATATTTAAGGCCATCCCAAAAAAATTATTTCTTAACTCTGTGGTAAGTTTTTAAAAATCCCCAGTGCCCTCCTAAGGGAGAGGTGTGGAATTTCAGAAGAATATTTTGTTTGAGTTGGGAATTCTTACAAAGGTATAAGCGATATTTGTACCATAATGAATCGTTATTCCAACTAAATGTATCAGATGTACTAGGATCTTGCTGCAACTTTTGAATGAGTGCCCACAATTCTTTGTCATTCTTCTATTCACCCCTTGCTTCAGTTATCCAATCTGGTTGGATAATAGAAATGGAACAAATCAATGCTTCCACATCCTCATCCTTTCTTGAGAGTGCATTTGCAACAACATTTTGCTTCAATTTTTTGTGTATTATTTCAAAGTTATAACCCAACATCTTTGTGACCCATTCTTTCCGATCTTCTGAAGATAATCTTTGTTCTAAAAATTATTTAAGGCTATCATGATCTGTTTTTACCTTGAAGTGCCTTCCCATTAGGTAAGGTCTCCATTTCTTAAGTGCATGTAGTATTGCTAACATGTCCTTCTCATAAATAACTTTGTGTAAATAATTTCCTTTGATTGGATGAATTTCAAAATCAATGGGTCTTCCTTCTTGAATTAAAACAACACCAATTCCATTTCCTGAGGCATCACATTCCATAATAAAGGTTTTTGTGAAGTTTGGCGTAGCTAAGACTAGTGCTTGGGACATTGCCTTTTTAAGATTCTCAAAGGCTTTAGTTGCTTCAGGAGTCCAAGAAAATGCATATTTCTTTAGTAATGTTGTTAGGGGTGCTGCTATTCTCCCATAATTCTTAAAAAAATTGTGATAATACCCTGTCAACCCGAGAAATCCTTGCAGATGCTTTATGAATGTGGGGATTTTCCATACCTTAATGGCTTTAATTTTTTTAGGGTCTACCTTAACACCCTGATGAGATACAATATGACCCAGATATTCCACCTTATGTACTCCAAAGAAACACTTGGAGGTTTTTTCATATAATTGTTTCTCCTCCAATAGCTTGAGCACCCTATCAACATGTTTAACAAAATTGCTATAGATTAGTATATCATCAAAAAATACTAACACAATTTTCCTAAGGAAGGGCTTGAAAATGGAATTCATCAAACCTTGAAATGTAGAAGGTGCATTGGTAAGGCCAAAAGGCATGACCAAAAATCCATAATGACCCTCATGAGTTCTAAATGCTATTTTCGAAATGTCTTTAGTCTTCATTCTTATTTGATGATATCCTGAACGAAGATCCAACTTGGTGAAGTAAATTGCTCTATGCAATTCATCTAATAATTCATCAATGACAGGAATGGGAAATTCATATTTAATATCGAGCTTGTTGAGCTCCCTATAATCCAGACACATGAACCATGACCCATCCTTCTTGTGCACTAATACTACTGGAGTAGAGAAAGAAATTTGACTAGGTTGAATTATACCAGCCTCTAGAATTTCTGCAACCATACGTTCAATTTCACTCTTTTGGGCATAGGGATATCTGTAAGGTCTGATGTTTGGAGGAATACTTCCCGGAATCAAATGAATAGCATGATCATTATCATGAATAGGTGGGATGCCTTTGGGAGTATCAAATACCTTGGAATGATTGTCCAAGACCTTTTGGAGGTTTGGAGAAATAAATGATTTTGATGTTTGAACCTCTAGTGAACATAATTATACAATTACGACCCGTTTTTATTTCTTTAGAAGCTTTTTCATGCTATTAGAGCTGATTATCTTTCTTGGTTGCCTTGTGATAACCCTTAATTCAACTTCCTTTCCTTCCCAAAAAAAATTCAAGAAAAGTTCTTGAAAGTTAAAAGCTATCGTACCCAAAGATTGTAACCATTGGACTCCTAGCACAACATCAATACCACCCATTGGAATGGAAAGCATTGGACCATTCAATACATATTATCCCATGGATAGCTTGATATTATGGCACTTTCCAAAGAAATTTATGGTTCCTCCATTTACAACCATCACTTGACATTCTGGCGCTGGATATAGGAAGAAATTTAATTCCTTCACTATCTTATAATGAATAAAATTATGGGTACCACCTGAATCAATCAACACTATTACCATTTTCTTCTTGATATGTCCTTCTATCTTGAGAGTTTAAGGAGTGGTAATTCCTGCCAATGAAATACAAGATATGGTCGGATTCATTTCCTCTTTATCTAGGGTTGGTTCCTGGTGTATATCCTTTTATTTTGACGTTTCTTGTTCCTTTTCTTCGTCCTTTTCACAATCGATGTAAAATAATTTCTTCTCAGCACACTTATGACCTTTAGTGTATTTGTTGTCACAATTGTAACAAAGCACTTTTGCTCTTTTTTCTTCAATTTTTTGTGGTTTCAACCTTGTAGGTTGTGGAAGGCTAGGAGAAACCACACTTTCATCTTTATAGTTGTGAGTGTTAAGATTCCTTGTTGCCATAATTTTGCTTTAAAATTTTCTTTCCAACCTGAATGCCTTCTCCAATGAATCAGGTTCCCAAAGGCGAGCCTCGTGTTGGATGTTATCCTTTAGAGTCCCTATGAAGACATTAATCCTATGCTTATCTGGAATATCATTTACCCGTATATTCTATTTTTGTAAGTCCTCAATGTGCTCCACTATTGAACCCTTTTGTCTGAGATTTATCAATTGGCTAAAGAAGGTGTTGCTCTTTGTATCCTCATAATGTTCTATTGTTTCCTCCATAAAAATTGACAAAGTGACAATTTGTTTATGAGAGAAAAGCCATCGATACCATACAAATTGATTGGGTTCTAAATATAAAGTTGCAATGCATACCTTTTGTGTGTTTTTCACATTATGGAGGTCAAACTATTGCTCCATATGTAGTATCCATGTTATGGGATCCTTGCCATCAAACTTCCTCATATCGATCTTTCGAATATGGTGGGTCTTCAATCCAACGTTAGAGTCTATCAAATCATGATTAACATTTATTTTTTTCTCATAATGAGTTTCCTCTACTAACTTTTCACCATTAGGAAGCATTTCTTGTAGCAACTTTGCCAAACCTCCCTTCAAACCTTCCATTTCTTTCATCAAATCTTAAATGTTTCCTTTCAGTTTTGCTTCTATACCATTGATGCCATCATTTAAACCTTCCATGTATGCTTTTAAACCATTCTTCAAACCATCCATCTTAGCTTCCATTTCATTTTTGGTTACTCTTTGCGAGAGAGCGAAATTTGTTGCACTTGGTCTTGTAATTTTGATATATCATGTTGCATTTCTTCTTCTTCTTCATGCATCATAGTAGAAATTTTGGGTTGCTTACTAGGTGTTTCCATTTTCTTTCTTCGGGTCATCAATTAATGATATTTATGCTTCACTATTCCCTTTGAATCACTTCAAACTAATTTTTCAAACAAAACTTATGAAAATTGTTTAAAAAATACACACTTTTTTCTTGCTTTGTAGGATCTCAATATTGAATCTATTGTATCTTAGTAATTTCATATCCCCAAGGTCTGAAATGGCATGTTGTGGTATCCCTATGAGTCCTCTTTCCAACCCCACAAGTCCGATCAAGATTGGATTCTTCAAGAAAGAGTTATGCCCAATCTCCGACGATGACCTGATTATAGACTAGTTCAGTAGAGTGAACTTGTACGAAGTGCCACGTGTCACTGTTTTGACCTTCGGCCCTGAAAACAATACCCAAAAAACTAAAGTTTGTCCTATTTGTATCATTTTTTATGAAATTTGAATGCGATTCTCAGAGAGAAAGTTATGACGATTTTCCCAAGGTCACCTATTTGAGATGGAATTCAGGAGCCTGCAAAAACCCTAACTTACTTAGTTCATATCTCCAAAAATATAGTGATACAAGATCTGAAATTCAGACAAGAGGTTCATCAATATTTCTTCTTAAATGGGTTTTAATTTGAGATTTTGAAGATTTGTAGAAAAAAGTTTATAGTGAAAATTCCACGATGACCGATTTGAAGCAACGAAACCCTAGAATCCAAATCTCCGATACCAAATGTTATGCAACCAACTCACAAAATAGAAGAAGTGATAGATAAATGACTTCAAAAATAACATCTTCGAGTGGGAAACCTCATTTACATTACACAAATGAACAATTCTTGGATGGTACAAATGACAAAACCTCCTTTCTATATATAGGAGTCTAAGGGGTCACAATATAATCAGAGCCAACATAACAATAACAACGTAAGGGCACAAAAATAACAATAGTGGGCTTCTATGGGGCACAAAAATAACAATATGGGGACTGAATGGGCACAACAATAACACTAAGGGAATACACTAGTATTGTAGGGACCTAACATAATTTATGGGATTAGACATTTTAATCTTTTTGTGGTGGTTTTCGTTAGAAAGAGGTCACAATTATTAGGTACAATTTCACCCCCTCTAAGGCGGGACAAACAAAGTTCATGAGGTATGTTAAGGTAAAATTTTGAAGATATTAGGAGGAATTTTCAAGCAAATTTAGACAAGGTCTGTGGTTTTGTTTCGACCCTCTTTCTGATGCTTGCTTCGACCATCTCTGAGACTATTGAAAGGTTGAGTCTAAGGCCAGTTCTGGGAAACACTTTGGCTTATTCTAAGGCCTATCTTTGCCCTAATATTAAGAATGATTTTAGACATCTTTTGAGCCTTCTTTGAAGCCTATTTTCAAACCTATCTGAGGCTGAAGAAAAAGCCATACAATTGATTGTCTATGAGATCTGAGGGACTCTTTAAGTGTAATTCTTGGAATGTCTAAAGGTCACTCTAATCCTAAGAAACAGGCCTCATTATTTCCATATTAGGTTGCAATAAAATCTACCGATTTGAAGCTAAATTTGAGGATTATCTAACTCATTTTATAGTGATCCTAATAGGCATATCATGACTGAGTTTGGAAATAGAAAAGCAGAAAGTGAAGGTCGTAGTTAAAGGGACTAAGATTGGATTAAGCCTTGTTTGAAAAGGAAGATTAAGATACATGCATAGTGACATCTTGTCCAAGTTCATGATGACCAACCTTCTTTAAATTTGATCTAAGCATCCCAAGGGTACTATTGGAACCATAATTGATTGGACTATTGACAATGTGACATGGATAATAAAAACGTTGTATTGAGCCTATTATTCAACCTGGTGACTTGAGGAAGTATAAATCCAAATCATCCAAAATTGTTGCTAATTGTTCCATATGATATCTAGGGCTCACATTGTAGAGAGTCTTCATTATTTCCATGCACTTGTTGCTAAAGCCTTATATTATTGTATACTGTAGTTGAGGTTGAGATCATAGAGCACTGCTTTATCTCTCATTCTCATGGGCATTGTAACTCCCTAAAGATATTTTTGCTTGAAAAGTTTTTCAAAACACGTATAATTTTGTATAATTGAGTCAATGTTTCTGCAAGTATTTATATGTGACTGAGTTTTGTCAGTAATTGTTGAGTTTGTATGTTGATATGTAGCTGAGCGAGAATTGTCAAGCTAGGGTTTGATGCAATGTTGAGCAGTAAGAGTATCCTGAATTTTAGTTGATCAGAATGTTGCTAGGGTTTGGACAAAGTATTTTTGTAGGATGTTATTGAACTTTTGAGCTAGGTCTTGCATTGTAGAAAGGTAATTGGATTGATATCTTAGGATTTTGTGTTTCCTAAGGCAGAAGTTGAGACAACTTAAGGTTGGGCACAAAAAAAAATTGTGGCAAATTGGATTGTGCATGTAGGTAAGAGTTAACAATGACAATAGTAGAATTTACAGTAGTATAGTGACAAAGCAAAGGTAGTGGAACAATAGTATTTATAACAAAGACACTAGGGTTATTAACAATATTGGCTAGAGAAGTGAGTGCAACAGCTAATTAGCATGACTAGTGTGAGATATATTATTATTTTATCTTCTATATTTAGGGTGGTAGGATGGTGCAAGGCAGAGATTGAAGTCTCCTTAAGACTGGATCCTGAGAACACTTCACGGTGGCAGGGTGATGCTAGAGAAGTAGATTGATGCTAGCAGGGTGTTGTAACATCCATTTAGTTGGAGATGATAAAACCAGGGTGTTGGGACATCCTTTCATGATCCATACTTATATAGGAACACAACATAATACAGAGACAAACATAAACACCAAGATGCAACATAAATAAGACTTCATTTGATTAATATCAAAGAACTGAAATATGATTATATATATAATGGAAATAAACTAGCTCAGGCGATGGTAGCTTATCTCTGAGAAGAGATGTAGTGGCTACATGCCTCTGAACTGTGTTACAAGGAGGGTCAGTGGCATTTTTATCATTGAGAAACAATGAGAAATCCTAAACATCCAAAAGTCTAACCCTAGGAGATGAAGCGTCAAAAGCTTATGGGCACTGTTGGGGTAAGTTGGAACATCAACTTCCCGGGGTCGTAACTTTGGCATACGATATCTGATTGGCTATTGCAATACCTCGTTTCAAAGAAATTGAAGTGCAGGTCAAAAACAAATCTCTGCGTTTTCCCTAAAAAAATGTCTTTTAGTCCCTCAAAACAACTCCAGAAGTTTAGGACCCTAAAACTTCCAAAAATAGTAAGTTGTGCTACAATTAAGGAAACTGAAAAGAAACAATAGTGGGGTCCAAGTGGAATAGGTGGGTGACCACCAATATCAATATCCACTTGGATTAGTCCTCCCCCCTTAGGAAGCAATGGTCCCCATTGCGCTAAGTGCCTCCATGAGATGGGGAAACTTCTGTTGAACTTGGTCCTTGGTGAGCCACTTGCCTTGGTGCAAGAGTTGGCCAACTTTGACAACCTGATACAATTGGATATTCTGCTGGTGAGTGTTCTTGATTTGCATGTCCATGATCAGACCAGTTGTGGCGTATTTCATGTAGTCTGGTTTTAGCTCTGTTGGTGTGAGTTGTTCTGCAATATATGATGTGTCCAGTAATGGTGGAAAGTATGGCCAAAGGAAGTCCACATTGAACACTGGGTGCAGGCCAAGGAATGGGGGAATGCTGACCTCAAACGTATTATCCCCCATAGACTTAGCGATGGTGTAAGGCCTATATCAGAGTAGGAAAAGCTTGCAGTGGACCCTAGTGAGATGCTTTATCTGCAAATGTAACCAAATTTTGTCGCCCACCTGGAACCTGTGTGGCACTCGATGCTAATCATGACACAAATTGTACTTAGCATTGGCTCTGTCCAATATGTCATGGACCTCCTGGAAGATGTGTTGAATGTGCTCAATGAAGCTGTTAGCCCTCTCAACTTCGACCTAGACATGAGTCGAATCTACCTAAGTAACTGCAAATGGTATGGCCACATCAATGGGACATAGTGGCTGGAATCCCAATCCCACCTGAAAGGCGTTGTGGCCAGTTGAGCTATGGAGAGTTTTGTTGTAAATGTGATGGACATAGGGGAGACTTTCATCCCATGTGCGTGGATGTTTCAAGTTGTAAATGCACAGAATGTGCACGATTATCTTGTTGATGACCTTGGTTTGGCCATCATTTTGGGAGTGGAAGGTCGTGGACTTAGTGAGCTTGGTATCCAACATTGACCAAAATTTTCTTAGGAACCTGCTGTCGTGATTTGAGATAATGGACTATAGTATCCCAAAGTGTACCCACAATCGTTCAAAAAATAGCTTAGTAGTGGCTTCTTCTATGGTACTTTTCTTGCAGGCTGCCAAAATGTCCATCTTAGAGAATCTATTGATGACCATGAAAACGCACTCGTTGCCATTCTTAATAGAAGGAAGGCCCGACATGTAATCCATGGAGATGGATTCCTAAGGCCGACTAAGAGTAGGCATAGGAGTATATAGGCCTTTCTTCCTGATGGTCGGTTTGGAAATGGAACAAGAAGTGCAGGATTTGATGTACTTCCCAACATCTTGTCGAAGGCTTAACCAATGAAAATACTTCTGCAACATTGCCATTGTTTTCTCTACTCCGAAATGTCTAGCGTCACGACTATAGTGCGCCTCCCAAATCATCATGGCATGTTCGCTTGAAAGAACATAGAGGTGTCCTAGGTGGCATAACAGTGCACCCTGGAGGTGAAAATCAAGAGCTTGCTTGCCTTCCAAGAGCATCTGGTATGTGTTTCCGAATTCTGGATCACTTTTGTAAATATGCGGCCACCCCAAAGTCTCGTGTCCACAAGAGTCAAGCACAGTGGTCAGCACCATGATCGACAGTCGGTTGAGGTATTCTACAACATTATTGGTGTTGCCCTTTTTGTACTTAATGTTCAAATGGAACTATTGCAGGTATGTGGACCATTTCTAATGGTGATCGTTATACAACTTTCCTTATGTCTGTATGAATTGCAATGACTGGTGGTCTGTGTGTATGACCGTTTCCTTCCCCATAATGTAATGCTTCCATTGTTGGAAAACCTGCATAATGTAATACATCTCTTTGTCATAGGTGGGATACTTCTGGACTGTGTCTGAAAGTGTCTCATTATGATATGCCACTGGATGCACCTACTGAGTAAGAACTACACCAATAGCATATGTCTTAATCTCAAATGGTTGTTGCAGGTATGGTAATGTGCGCACTGATGCAGAGCAAAGATGATGATTCAACTTGACAAACACCTTCTATTGGGATTTAGAACAAAAGGAATTTTATTTTGCTTCACCCTTGGTGACTTGACTCAAAGACCAAGTGATATGAGAGAACCCCAACATGAACTTACGATAGATATTGGCAAGACCCAGAAAGCTGCGAAGATTTGTTAGAGTGGTTGGCACTGTCCAATCTCAAATAGCTTATATCTTGGCTGGGTCCACATGCACACCACACTCACCAATGATTTACCCCAAATATTAAACCTAGGTCATACCAAAAGTGCATTTCTCCAGATTGGCACACAATTTGTGTTGTCACAGGGTTTGCAGGACGTGTTGAATATGGTGGAGGTGCTCTTCCCAACTCTGGTTGAAAATCAGGATGTTGTCAAAATACACTACCACGAATGATTTGGTTAAGGGCTGCAAGATGTTGTCCATCAACCTCATGAAGGTTGTGGGGGCATTCGTTAACCCGAAAGACATGACCAACCATTCGAAAAGGCCCTCCTTGGATTTGAAGGCAATCTTCCACACATCAGAGGGTTTGATTGGTACATGTTGATAACCAGACTTAAGTCAATCTTGCTGAAATATTTGGCCCCCTTGAGCTAGTCCATAAGGTCATCAATCTATGGGATTGGATGCATATTCCAGACAATGATCTTATTCAACGCTCGATAGTCAATACATAGTCTCCAGGTCCCATCCTTATTCTATACCAATACGATTGGGCTCCCATTGGGTGATGAACTTGGTCTGATGTGCCCTTTCTGTAATAACTCCTGAATCTTCCTCTTGATTTCATCGTTCTCTAAAACATAGCGTGAATAGATCAACCTGTTGGGTAGCAGCGCATTCGAGGTCAGATTGATGGAGTGCTTGACCTAACAGTGTACGGGTACTCCTGTGGGTAAGGTGAAGATATTCGTGTACTCCTCCACGACCTTGTACATATGCTGCTGTCGTGCGAAGGAGCCCTGTCTGGAGGCTGCAGTTGTGGCCACAACCTTCTTCTTTCCCTGAGGGTGAATAATAAGGAATACAAATTTATTGGTCTGGGAAATGATCTTACTGTATTGCTTTGTAGAGATCAAAGAGATGGTGGTAGGTTGTGCTACCTTCGGTATCTTGTATAACTTATTTACCAAAGAAATAATAACAATGTGAGGCCTAGATTCATACACAGCACGAAACTTCCACAAGTATGGTTGGCCTAATAATACACCACAAACTTCAAGAGGAGAAACATCACACAATACCTCATTTGTGAAGGGATTGAAGTTGTAGGGAAGGCAACACTGCTGGCTGACGCGAAGATCTCGTCTTTGGTGAAGCTACTCGATGGTGTACAACTACGGGTGTGGTGTGGATGGTAGGCCCAACCACTTCATGACCTCTGCTGAAATGAGATTCTTTTGGCTTCCCCTATCGATAATGAACTGCAACAGAGAACCCTTCACCCACATCTATGAGTGGAAGAACTGCTCCCCCTCCTTTGGATCTTTGGGCTCAATATTCTGGAGCTTGGTGGTGGAAACAGTGGCACTCAACTCCGAATCAATAATGCTTCCCTTTGTCATTCCCCTTGTTGGGTTTTGACTAAGATTCGAAACATGTATCTGATTTAGAATCTTTCAGCTCGACCACCAGTGACTGCTTGGCTCAACACTCACTTGTGTTGTGAGTGGGGCTCTTATGGAACTCACACCATTTCTTTGTGTCCTTTTTGTCTTCGTGGTGTTGTTCTTTTCTTGCAGCTTCAGTGGGTTGTCCTAGGTCACCCCGCCTTGGCTTTGTCCTTTGTTCTGCGATCTGGGGGCACCTTTCCCTTGCTTCGAATTCGCAGATCCATAGTCTTGCTTCTTCTATTTAAATTTCTGCTCGATCTTGACAACATATCGATAGGAAACACAAAGTGAGGAGATGTCCAAGAACTCCATCTCATCTTGGATGTACCTGTGTAGGTAGCCACGATAATTGAGTACCAAATTCTGCTCATAATCCTTGATACCCAAATTCGTGCGAAGGGTATAAAAAATATTTGTGAACTCTGACACGTCTTGGTCCCTTCCTTGCTGTAACGTGGTCCACTTTATGTATTTATCTTCATAGCTCCCGACAGGATAATATTTTCCTTGATGGCATCTCAGAAATAATTCCAAGTGGGTGTGGCTGAAAACAATGAGGAATCTTTCTCGTCCTTCAGTTCACAGTAGGTTTCCCAGTAGTCCTTGACATGGGGGGGCAACTTTGAGGAGTGAAAAAGTAATATTTTCCCGATTTGAAAAGTCATGAACCAAAAAATATCCTTCCAACATATTTAACCATCTATCTATGACGTCAGCATGTATCTGGTCTTCAAATATGGGAATGTCATAGTTGACTTATACCTTAAAAGGAGTGGCGCCTCCAGAGTGGCTGTTGGATGAAGATGCATCACCTGTGGGTAGTGTCGAACTGGGAAAAGTTATCCATTATTGCATTCCTCTGTCGCTAGATGGATTCCTCGAGCAATATTTTGAAAGGATCTCCTGCTCCCTCATCTTTCTTTTCTTATGCCATGGGAGGCCATCGGGGTTTGCGAGGCTGGTCTTGCAAAGGTTCAACCAGTTCGAGCTCTAACTCGTTATACCTTCACCTTGTTGGGGATTCAAGATGATGATGTCAACCATGGGGGACGATTCACCATTTTGGAGTAAAAAAGTAAAACGATTAAAAAATAATAAAACTATTTTTTCAACTAGTATTTTAAACTTTTTCACTAGGTTCATCATCATCTTTTCAGTATCAGTAAATATTCCAACATATTTTTCACTAGAGCTGCTAAAGAAAGAGTGATCCTTAATAGGATTTTTAATTAAAACCTACAATTCTTCCACTTGTCGACGAAGGCTAGAAATTTAATCTTCAATCTTATTCATGATGGTTCTAAGGTCAATTAACTAATCCATGCGTGTAGTTACACTTGAAATTATCTAAGTAACTTTGATTTGAAGATTCATGAAATCCTCCTGCAGAGATGAGACAAGTTCCATTAAATCCTTATTTTTCTTTCTAAATGACGACATTTGTACTTTCTCTATGCTTGGATTAGTCCCAATAATCTATGTCATAGGGTTTGCCAAATCCAAAACTATTCAAAATTCAGTGAACTTCAAAAAAAAAACTATTCAAAATCATTTTGGTTCATTTAGGTTTTGTATACTAAGCTATCACATTAGCCATATTTCACTCCCAAAGTTCGATATGTCATGGCCATTCATAGAGAAGCCACATAAATTAAACAAATTGCAGCTTGTTAATCCACCAATCGACTTAGATGCTATTTAAAATTGACTTTTAATCTATGTTTTAATCACTATAAAAGGAGACATCGAGGAATGTGTAAAAGTAGGTAGTAGCTTGATTGATTTGTTTCTTGTCATGTTGTCAAAAGCCCTTCCAATTACATATGGTGTATGTGCTAAACCACTGATGCCCTGTATTTGCATATGTCACCAATGAATAAATCCACCGATGGTGCTATGGTATGAGCCCTTTGTTTACATATTGAGGCTGAAGTGTTAACAAGTATGCCTCTAGTGGAATGACATGGAAGTTTAATGTTTTATCATACACATGCACTAAATTTTTAAATTTTAACACATTAACTTTTTGTCTTGTTGCTATTGAAGGTTATAATTAATTAGATATATAACATATATTATATAAATGTTTATACTTTTTGTCTTGCTGCTATTGAAGGTTATAATTAATTAGATATATAACATATATTATATAAATGTTTATTATATAAGTTATAAATTTATGACATGAATTTAAATATTGCTTTATAAATATACCTTAGTATATAAGAAATATTGTATAGTAAGAACAATATTTGAATTAGAACCTCATATAGTTGAACTTAATGACGAAACTAATTCGAATTTTATTGGAAAATTCAAATTCAAATCAAACTTAATGGTTGTCGAATCCGAACCATGTGACATAGCCAATAATTTTACAAAGAAGTGTTTTAATTTAGACCCCAATTTGTGCTAGGTTGATTGTCTTTTGTTGAAGGAGTGTTCATGATGTTTACCATAGGCATAAGACCATCTGCCTACTCTTTCACCCCGCCAGACCTTTGCATCACTAAACTAGTATTAACAACTATCACTATGACTAACCTAAGGCTCAACACCTCGATTGGAATCAATTTAACATTTAAGAAAATACCATACCAAATTTTTTTTCGAAATTTTGCTTTCCACCATGCAAGCCCAAGGTAGGGAGGATAAGACATGTGGAAATTTGCATACCTGCACAAATGCCTCTATAGATTATCTTAGGATTACTGGTGCGATTGATTCAACTCAAAATTTGTGATTCCTTTGCTCACCTATTCCATAAATTAGACAAACTACTATAATATGCTCACCTCCATCACTTCACCTCCATCACTTGCCAGCTTAATAATATCTTTGTGCTCTTAAGATTTCCTATCAGTCTAATTACCTTGCAACTTCAAACTGCATACCAGGACATTGTTGAAATCAACCCAATGGTGTGAATTGAGGCATTTTGTGCCTTATGTTTCCATTTCTCCTCTAAGTCAAAATTTCAAGGAATATCATCTCCATCACACAAAGATTTAGCACATACTTCAAAAGAAGACCAAACACCCTGTATTTCCAAATTGAGAACCAAATAATGTAGGAAATTGCCCAGTTAAAAAGCTATGCTCATTTTTACCTTGCTAATTAGAGAAATTTCCAAAATTGACCTTATTCCTCACCCTTTGTCACTTCAACCTCTAGAATTTAAGGATGTGAATCATGTCTAATTGTCATCAAACATAATTATGAAAACCTCCTTGGCTTTTCCCTTGGACTCCTTTGCATGGACACAATTTGTCTGATTGGGGTGAATCCTCCTTAATCATACTACCATTAATTCCAATCATCCTTATTCCATCATCAACAAGCCAGGGCTCCCTCTTCAACTTATAAATGCTACATGCCATCACAGGTACAGTCATTAATCTGGCTATGGTGAGATTAATTTTCGTTACAATAATGTATCGTTCACAAGCGTATCACAATAACTCCCACGAATTAGGCTTGAAATATCCTCATAGCTCTTTTGTATTTATCAATGTCCTTGCAGGTTGTGTTTCCCTTAAAGGGGCAACTTGGCACTCCACTTTCGTTAAAAAAAATTGCATTATGATCTAAGGTAAAGGCCTTAGAACTTGCATATTATTGACCTGTAATGTCCCTCGTTCTAATGAGGTGCCATTTTTCGCCAATGAGTCTGTTAGGCTATTGTTTTGTCTGAGTGCATGATAAATCTCATATGTATTTTTATTTATTTTTTAAATTCTCCATATCTTCTTAAAAATTTCCATTAAAGCAAGATCTTTTGGGAGAGTCTCTTTGATTAAACTTGGATGATAATTTATGATTGTCTGAGTGCATGATAAATCTCATATGTATTTTTATTTATTTTTTAAATTCTCCATATCTTCTTAAAAATTTCCATTAAAGCAAGATCTTTTGGGAGAGTCTCTTTGATTAAACTTGGATGATAATTTATGAGTCCTCAATGATCGAGATGAATAAGGGCATATGTTTTTGCAATTATATTTGTTCGATTGTCGAAACCCTAAGAAAATGTTGCTTATATTGCTTCATTAGGGCAGAGAATAACTTTTCTTGCTCCTCGCGTGCTTATTTTTTAAAATTTATTTTATTATATAATAAAAGGTATAATTTTAAAATTTCGAGAGGTTTTTGGATTTTTAATTGAATTATGAAATTGGATGAAGTTGTTTTATATTATAAAGTGCATACTATGTTAGGTAGAAATATTAGTGCATACTATGTTAGGTAGAAATATTGTTCATCCTAGAAAAATTTCATATATATATATATAATATATAATGGAGAGAGATCATCAACTAGATTGGATTTGTACTCATGTGACATGGGGTCGATTCCAACCACTATCACTATAACCTCTAGGTGCACTACACCCCCCCTAAGCATGGCACACAAGCTAAATGAGACTTGAACCAACAACATTACAATAAGTACCTTAATAACACACTCTATCACCAACTAATATAGACCCTAAAAAGTAGTTAATAAGTACCTTAATAACACACTCTATCACCAACTAATATAGACCCTAAAAAGTAGTTAATAAGTACCTTAATAACACACTCTATCACCAACTAATATACACCCTCTATCACCAACTAATATACACCCTAAAAAATAGTTAATTTTTGTTTTTTAGTTAATCCAATAACCAAAAATTACCATGAAAATTCTCTTTAAATCCCATATTAAAATCTTTTTAAAGATGTTATAAAGAAAGTAACCCTTTCCTAACATAATAACAACAATTAATTATAAGATCGAACATTTATGTTTACTTACCTATCTCCTTTACACAACGGTTTACACAAATACATTTATATGAACAATAAACAAACAAATACATTATAATTAACATTTTCGAAAAGAAATCTACCCCATTCAGACATATTCCCTCTCTTAAACATAGAGACTAGCGTAGCAAAAGTTCATTGTTAGATTTTTGAGTATGCAACATGTTAACATTGCACATTTACTCATAGATTAGTAGTAGAGCAAGCCAACTTTTGATACCATTTCACATGAACCTCCTCCTTGTTTGTTAAGATGGAAAGCGTTGATGTCAACATTTACTATTTACAGACTTCGATCGTTACAGACATTCACTCTCTGCTTGTGCAGAAGATCTTCTGGCCATTTTAGATGAGCTTACAGTTGATAAGAAGGTGTACATAGGTCATTCAATTTTTGGAATGGTGGGTTGTCTTGCCTCCATCAAAAGACCAGAATTGTTTGAAAGATTAATCTACAGAACATTAAATACCATAAAATTTCCTCTATTGTTTCTGTCCTTACACGTTGTTGTTGTTTCTTCGGGTATTTGAAGAATGAAATGAATCGTATGAGGGAGGATTTGAGCATGGAGACATCGATGGAATTTTCAACGCAATAAAGTCCAACTATTCAGCATGGGTTTCAGGCTCCGTTCCTCTGCTCATTGGCGTTGATAAGCCCTCTCTTGTGAATGAATTCAGTAGAAAAATGATGAATATGAAGCTTGAAATCACACTTGTGGTTGCCAAAATCATTTTCTAGAGTGATGTGAGAAGCATCTTATGCGATGTGAAGATCCTGTGTAGCATCATCAAGACTAGGAAGGACATGGCAGTTTCGTTGAGCGTCTCATATTACATGCAAAGAAAACTTGGGGGAAAGAAGAATTCAGTGCACATAGTTGAGACAAATGGCCATCTGCCACAACTAACAACATCTGATACGCTGGCAAAACTGTTTACACAGATTCTTGCAATGTCTTGAATATGCAATCAATATTGAGTTAATCAAGGTTGCATTTCTACTGTCACTAAGATCATGACCACCCTACAGTTCATGTCAGCGAAGTATCCGTACATGTGTAGGGGATCGAAACTTCAATTTTCAGAGCCATTTAGGTGGAGTTCTAGCATACTTCAGTCAGATTGTCCGAGTTCACAGTCTGAGTTCACAATTCTACCATATTTGTAAGTGTTCATATATCTTTGTATTCATAATCATTGTTCATCCATTAGCATTTGCTTTCTGTTTCAGGTTTTTGGCTTAAAAAATAATTATGGCAAACATTGAAATATGATGTTATTGATGCTTGTGATAATTACAGTTTAATTCTTCATCTGTAATTTAATTTAATATTACCAGTAAACGAAATTGTTTATCTGAGTTTATTGAACTTGACAGAGGTATTATAGGTATTAGAATAACATGGACACATTGGGTTTATGCTTTGTTTCTCATTGGTTTCTGTGGTATTTGTTTACATTTTAGATTTCTGGAGTGAAGCTGAAAAAAGTTTGTTAGCTCAAGACAGAGAGAACATATCTTACATAAAGAACAAGAGAACATATCTGACATAAAGAACAAGAGACATAAAGAACAAGAGAAGATAACATAAAAAAGAACAAGAGAAGATAACATAAAAAAGTGGGGTTGGGTTCTAAACAAAAAAATGATGAGGACTATGCAATTTGAAGGTCCAGCGCAATTAGTAATATTACAACTATGCCAGGCGCATAACTACTCAGGTGACACACTACGGTCAAGGATAAACATTTAGAGGTATTTTTCCCTCTACTCTTTCCGAGTGCAAACCTAGGTATATATTGCAACGGGTGTAAAATGAAATAAAAAAATAGAAGTACATGAACATTTAGAACTTGAGAGAGAAAAAGGGAGAAAATGCAAACAATTAAAAAAAATGAATAATAGAATTATATTTACAGATAAACATTCAGAACTCATAAATTTATATTTACAGAGAAACATTCAAAACTCATATTTTCAGGGAGAAAGAAAATGTAAAGAACTCATAAATGTAAATATATGTAAATATTATATTTACAGTGAAACATCCAGAACTCATAAATTTAGGGAGAAAGAAAATGTACAAAAACATACATTCAGAACTCAGAAATTCAGAAATTCAGGGAGAAAGAAAATGTACAAAAACAAAAAAAAATGATTTACAAAATTATATTTGCAGACAGAACTCAGGGAGAAAGAAAATGTACAAAAACAAAAAAAATGATTTACAAAATTATATTTGCAGACAGAACTTAGAAATGAATCACGAAATCAAAATTATATTTCCAGACAAAACTCAGAAATTCAGGGAGAAAGAAAATGTACAGATGAATCACAAAATTATATTTGCAAAAAAGCATTTAGAGCTCAAAAATTTAGGGAGAGAGAAAATGTGAAACACTCAAAGCTAAAAAATTTTCAGGGAGAAAGAAAATGTACAGATGAATCACAAAATTATATTTGCAAAGAAGCATTTAGAGCTCAAAAATTTAGGGAGGGAGAAAATGTGAAACATTCAAAGCTAAATTTTATTTAGGGAGTGAGAAAATGTGAAACATTCAGAGCTCAAAAAAAATTTAGGGAGGAAGAAAATGTATAGTTATTACTGAATAATAAAGCACAAGCTTACCCATTAGTGTGTTAATTAGTGTGTTTTTATTTGATGCAGTTCACAAATGGGCACCCAAAAAGAAGCAGCACCTCTATGAACCACATTCTTAAGATCGTAAGATCTGTAGGCAGAATTCCACAACCTAATTCAATGGACAAAGAAGCATCTTGGTTTTTCAGGTTTGTTGTACAGATGCCCGATGCTTCTTGTTGCCCTTCGCTATCTCAAACCTAACCATTTGAGAATGATAGGAAGCAATTTCAATTTCACTCACTCAATACATTTTTTTTTGTACCATATGTTTTGAAATCACAACAAAATAACCAATTGAGAGAAGGGAGGAAATGAGAATTAAAATTTGTTTCATGTGTTTATTTCATGTACATCTTAATTTCTCTTGTGAAAATAAACACGCACTTTCACTCAACAAAAGATAGAAAATACATTTTGTATATACATACTGAAAAGTCTACATTTTCCTTGGATTTTCCCAGATCCATGAGTGGCGTAAACTAATACTTTCATTCAATAGTAGATAGAAAATACATTTTGTATATACACACTGAAAAGTGTACATTATCCTTGGATTTTACCGTATCCATGAGTGGCCTAAACCAAGTCAAAAGTATACAAAAGTATATTAATGAAGCATAACAGATAAAGACCAAATGACCCATAATAACATACATACAAAGTAGTGAGAAAACAAAAAGGCAAAAAAGTAAATATTTGGGAAGATCAAGAGGCACTGATCTTCTCTTGCTTTCCTTTCCTTTCTTTTTCTGAACCTACTATCAGACCCCTTCTCCTGCTTTCCTTTCCTTTCTTTTTCTGAACCTACTATCAGACCCCCCAAATTGGTGTAGACTCTAACCAAAGCCAAAGAACACTCAAATATGTCTGGAGGATGATCCTTGTCCGAGTTTGAGCTCTCAGAAACATGGACATGTTTTGTGCCCCCGAAAACATCCTCAAAGTATGTCTCATTAATATGTTGTTCTAAATCCATGAGAGTTTCAATATCTACCATGTTCCCAAATTGGTGTATACTCTAACCAAAGCCAAAGAACACTCAAATATGGTGTAGACTCTAACCAAAGCCAAAGAACAGTCAAATATGTCCAGAGGATGATCCTTGTCCGAGTTTGAGCTCTCAGAAACATGGACATGTTTTGTGCCCCCCAAAACATCCTCAAAGTATGTCTCATTAATATGTTGTTCTAAATGCATGAGAGTTTCAATATCTACCATGTTCTGTTTAGGATAAACATCATCTTGTGCCACCACACCCACAACTATGTGTAAGCCATTTTGTTTATGAGAATCCTCTTCTAATTGGACCTATTTTATTTCTAGAGTGTGTCCTCTTCCTCATCAGCTGATAGGTGTGGATCTGTAAACTACCAACCTTTCTGATCTGTAAACTACCAACCTTTCTGTTTATTTGTTAGCCTCTTCTTATTTTTTGGGTTCTTTTTGGCTTGGGGACATGTGTTAGGTAAATGGACAATTTGAAAACATTCTCGGAATCTAATTGCCATGTTCTAATAATCTAAAACTTGGGCCCAACTGAATTCTTGATGTTTCATTTGAATATGATTAGGAAGGCTGAAAATGATTAGGAAGGCCCTCACGGAGGTCAATCTCTACACAAATTCTGGCGAATCTAAAGATACCTTTCTCTATCCTTTCATTGTCCATTTTATTCAATTTCCCAAGTGTGTTCCCAATGTCCTCTATGACATTCTTGATGTTTCATTTGAATATGATTAGGAAGGCCCTCACTGAGGTCAATCTCTACACAAATTCTGGCGAATCTAAAGATACCTTTCTCTATCCTTTCATTGTCCATTTTATTCAATTTCCCAAGTGTGTTCCCAATGTCCTCTATGACCCTGGGGTGCCAGAATGGAAGGGGTAGATTTGGGAGTCGCACCCAAACCAAGAAACCACCATACTTGTGGCATCAAATTCAGGGAATTATGGCCTAATGAATAGGTCCACATTACCCTAAAACCATGGTCCACCATTTAGTACAATATCCATTTATTTTTGTGCGTCAAACTGAACAATAAAAAACCTTTGGAAAATAAGTAAATGTCGCAGTTTGGTGTTCTAATATCCATTGGTGAAGTGACTCAAGTTTGGGCCAAAAACCATTAAATCTACAAATGAAAACGTTTGATTTTAGAGCTGATAAAAGAATGTTTACCTCTCAAATATTTACTTCCATGCCAAAGGCATTCTTCATTTGTTCAACAATGTATGGTCCCATGATTATTTTGGATATGGGGTCTAGTGTTATTTTGGGAACACCAGTAAGTTCAGAAGGATGTGGGGCCTTTCCTTTTGCTGCATCCTTGTAACAAACTGAAGCATTTCCTGACCTGGGACCAGGAGCTCCTCCACGCAACCACAAATTCAAACAAACTGAAGCATTTCCTGACCTGGGACCAGGAGCTCCTCCACGCAACCACAAATTCAAATTCAAAACAATGGATGAATTCCTAATGATTCCATAGTCTTTTATTTGTGTACAGTCCTGGAGTAACACCCCTTCATAATTGAGGCTTTGAAGCTTGATAGAAATACCCGACTTCCACATAATACTCTATTTCAACATATAAATAGAGTCTAGGTGGTTTTTCCCTAACAGGGATGAATTCCCGTGTGTATCCTTTATAAAGATTTAGAAGGTATTCGAAACCCCCCCTACTTGGGGTTTGACATGCTCTCGGATGATAGCGACTTCTACAGATACACCAACCAACATCGAACCCGACACACCCAAAACGACGCACCCAATAAACTCCCTATCATAGAAACATATGTAAAGAAACCTCGGCCTCTATATCTGGTAGAAGGAAAACAAATAAAAAAATGTGTTAACAGTTTGTTGTCACAAAGAGATTCTATGCCTCTCAAACGAGGCCATGACCCCATCCCATTCATGAAAGAAAATAAAATTTATGCCCCATTTCCTGTCTGTCAAAACCAGCACCGAAAAGCGAAAGGGAAACAATCTTTCCACCGAATTCCAGTCCAAAAAAGACCCGCTAGAAGCATCTAAGATAAAGTTAGGTATAGAGCCACCCCTACTTGACAAATCAACACCCCCTTCGACAAAAATGAAACGCACAAAGCATAGAACCCTATTTTCCTGTGTTGACTCCATTTTTTTTCCTGCAGTGATTTCACTCTCAACCTTTAGTCGGAAAAATGTAATGATTATTTTATGGCAAAAGCCTCGTGCACATTTTATTTGGGCAAGTACAAAAGATATATATTAATTTGTTTTTACCATTTGTTTTGAAAGGGAAACAAAATTTAAATGCTATTTTGTTGCTAAAATAAATGATTTGCAGACATAAATTTTAATAACAAAAGTCAACCACCTATAAATTAAATACACACTTTGAAAATATTTGTAGATAGGCTGGCTAGATATTTATGTTATAAACTAATTATCATAAAAATGTTGACTCGTGTGGACTCCTCGTTCAAGTGGATAAAAATGTTGACTCATGTGGACTCCTTGTTCAAGGGGATATTGTTCATGGTTGCCCCCTGTTGCTGTGATAGCATATTGTGTAGACTCCTCGTTCAAGGGAATTATGTTCATGGTTCCTACCTAAGGATATCATATCCTAACCGTCATGTGGCATTTCGTATTTGCAAGACTGAGGATGAAATTCTTTGATAAAGTTATTTTTTAAAAATAAAATTCATTGAATTCAGTTGCCAAGCTTTTGTTTTCCACCAACACAAATGCATAATCCCTAGGTAGAGGTAGAGCATGGCCCGTGGTTTATGGGTGGCTCACCTCGTTGGAGGCATGTGGAGATATATAACATCTGATACTTGAAATCATACAGTAACCACCAAGAAAAACATGGATGATGCTCTTCACATTGATTCTTCTTCATTCAACATAGTTGGGAATTCAAGGTTGCCTAAATCTTGACGTTAAGTATGGTTTAAATGATCTTTATTGTTATTGAATTCCTAAAATAAATTCTATGGTTTGATGACATGACATGGTGAATTCAAGAGCTTGGATGCTTTATTTTCTGGTTAAAGTTGGGTTGTATATCCCAGGAATCATTTATTGTTGAGTTTATTTTGGAGTATTTAGTCGTTCTTGGTATATGAGGGAAGGATGCATTTTCTGTGTTTGAAATAATCTTGAGTGTTGAGATAACGAGTTATTTCTTACTTATTGTTGAAGGTTTAAGTAGGGACTTGGAGCCTGTGGAGGTTTTTTAGGTCTTAAGTAGACTTTGGTCGCTGAAATTGGAAGTAAAGAATTCAGTGAAATGAGTGGCTTGGTTCTAGATTAGTAGATGAGGGTTTTTTGCTTTAGACAATTGATTTTTGTTCATAACAGGCAAAGAATGTGTCATGAAGCTGACCATCTTGAGATTTAACCTAACAATATTAAGATTTAAAGAATCAATTGTTGGACATTGGATAAAACAATGCTCCTTGTGTGTTTCGCGACATGGACTAATTGCCTCTCATGGACCCTTATCTTTGGTGATGCGATTGTTGACTAACACCTGCGCGTTTTGGTCCAACGAAAATCATGATTCCCAACAAGTGGTATCATAGCGTAGGTCACGAGTTCGATACACACTTGGCTCGCGTTGGGGGGAGATTGTTGGACACTAGATAAACTGATGCTCCCATGTGTTTCACGACATGGAATAACCGCCTCTCATGGA
Organism: Pinus tabuliformis; assembly: GCA_031772625.1. Lineage (NCBI taxonomy): Eukaryota > Viridiplantae > Streptophyta > Pinopsida > Pinales > Pinaceae > Pinus > Pinus tabuliformis. The sequence continues at coordinate 593,830,820 of CM062813.1, forward strand.
TCCTTATCTTTGGCGATGCGATCATTGACTAACACCTGTGGGTTTTGGTCTAATGGAAATCGTGATTCCCAACATCAATATGTGCAAAATATTATCCCAATTGATGGTGGAAAGCATACTTGTGGCATATAAGGCATAAATGTAGGAAGGATTTGAAGGTGTTGTTGGTGATCAAAAGGAGATAACGGATAATGGGTAGGAACTTATCCTAGATCTTCTTACCCTCATTTTCAAGAAAAGGGTTTGTAAAAATTGAAGGAAGGTGGCCATCTAGTCCTCTAGTTCAGTCCTAAGACGTTGTGTCAAGGGCTCCCATCATCTAACTCTATCACATTTGCAGGAAAACAAAGCTACATATAAATAAAGTTGTTTTATGAGAAATGGTAGCAAAGGTTTTGTTTTGTAGGTCCAGTGCCACATTAACAAGATGCCTTCATGCGCAAGGGTCAATAGGTGAGTTTGAGTAACTAATTGTCTGGGACTTTTTATTTTTTGTTGACTTTAAACCCCAATTTAGGATGTGTTTTTTGAACCCTAGGTGGGATATTTTGGAATGAATAAATCTAATCCTAATATGTGCAGTTTAAACCATTAACCTTACTGTGTAGCTTCTCTTTTATATGTCTACATGCTTGCCCATAAAAAAAATTGTTTGGATTGTGGAGTCTCCTCATCAAAGTTACATAAATATTATTCTTAAATATTATTGAGATTTTATGAAAAATATTATAGAATGAACAAATAGAGATATCTAGGAAAGTTAGAGAGTCATCTACTTGTGAGGAGCAACTGCAAGGAGAAACTGTTGCGATTACTTATGACATGGATATGCTCATCGTAATAGGAAAAACAACTTATTTGGTTAGCAAGTTAAAATGATAGAGACAATGTAAAAAGAAAGCTAGATTTGTTTTATAAAAAACAACTTCTTTGGGTAGCAAGTTAAAAATATAGAGACAAAGAAAAAATAAATCTAGATTTGTTTTATAAAAAACAACTTCTTTAGGTAGTAAGTTAAAAAAGTAGAGGCAAAGTAAAAAGAAAGATAGATTTGTTTTATCAATTCCATAGTAAATGTAAAAAGAAAGCTAGATTTGTTTTATAAAAAACAACTTCTTTGGGTAGCAAGTTAAAAATATAGAGACAAAGAAAAAATAAATCTAGATTTGTTTTATAAAAAACAACTTCTTTAGGTAGTAAGTTAAAAAAGTAGAGGCAAAGTAAAAAGAAAGATAGATTTGTTTTATAAATTCCATAGTAAAAAAAAATTCTAGATACGAAGTAAGAAGAAAGCTACATTTATTTTATAAATTCTGTTTTTAAGAGAATTAAATTTCCAACATAACTGAAGTTCTAACATTTATATAAAAAAAGGTAAAACAAAAGGTAAAATTGTTTTGAATGAATTTATCTCCTGTAATAGAAAAGCAGAGGAATTACATGCACGAGATATAGATAAAGCAATAACAATTGTGCAATAGGTTTTCTTGCTACGCCAACTAATAATTTTGCTTCTAGTGCACATACTTTTCATCAACGACTCTCTCATTCTATGCATTATAATTTTGCTTCCCAGCAAAGATGTGTAAACACTAGATAGGAAATTGAGGATGGCGAGGGAACATGTATCTCTTCACTAAGTGATTTACATAGGACCACAATGTCTTATTTCAGTAATCCGTATTATGCTAAAAAAGAATGTGGACATAGATAACTAACTGAAGGTCATATAAATATATCGTGAAGATGGTAATAATTGTATTGGTTAGAGAATTACATATGAGGAATTGGTGATGGTTTTAAAGTATTTCATCAAATATAAGAGGCATCGCCTCGATGGGTAGATTGTGGAACTTTGTAACAGTGAGATAACAACCATTAAATCCACATATAAACAAGTACAAAAGTAAGAGAACTTAGCTTTTATTAACCATAGAAAAATCCAACCAGGTTCGAGACTTCCACGTACCACTCGACCGTAGACATGGCTGAACCATATATTTCTTTCATCCAGTCACCCCTGTGCCATATTTGAAGCATGAATGTGGGATCTCATGGATAAACCAATCCAAAAACAACTGAGAGAATCTAGAGGTTAAACCACCTCCACCCTCACCAGAGCGTGATCACACCAAAACCGGTGTTCCAATCACAAAACTGAACTGAACTTGGAATGCCATCTGGAATCCATCACTATCCTTGAGGAATTTTCTGTCTCCTTGTCTCTCAAGCTTTACTGCAATCCAATCCCACATCACTAGGCCCTAAAGCGAGACCAGTCTCTCAGGCTTTACCGCAATCCAAACCAGGATCACTAGGCCCTAAAACGAGACTCCCCCCTTAGTCTTTATTATGTATCCCGCCAAAACCGATCAAAGGATTCCTATGGCTTTGGGAATGAACCTTGAGACCACCTCTGCCACGGATTCTGAAATCGATCTGGAAAATCCAAAGTTCAAAACCGAGATAAACATCCCAACACACCGTGACATCCAAAAAAAGGCAAGGCTAGGCTAAAAACCATTGTCATACCCGACAAAAACATACCACCGACAGTAAGAGAACAATACACCAACATGCAAAGCCATGCATGTCAAAACCAGCTAGGAAATCACACATGCAATATGTTACATGCAAGTATTCCCGCTGAAGCTGCTTGGTCCTTGCTTTCCTTGCTTTCCTTTCCTTGTCTTTCCCTTGCTTTCTTTTCCCTTCCTTGCTCCAAAACTTGAGCAGAATCTTGAGTCAAGAGCTTTCCAACTGATCTTCATAATCCTTTTTATCAATGATGCCTCTATTTTTTTCTTTTTCCATTATTTTCCTTCAATTTGCTTTTCACATGCAACGGGTGACCTTTCACCTTACTTTTCTCTTAATTTCCTTTATTTTCATAAATAAATGTGCCAAAAATGCCTTTTTTCATTTTAATGCCTTTACCTTTGCCAATATCCTTAGCCATAATAAACCGAAATGAATACCCACACCAAGATGTCCTACCCAACATTCAACTTGGAATACGTGTCCCTTGGCCATGGTCTTATCTTGCCTTTGTTAAATTTTATTACATGGAATTTTCACCAGGGCTGTTACAGAACCCCCCCCCTTGGGGAACACCGTCCTTAGTGTTAAACCACACCAAGACTTCAACAAAACCACTGAAAAACAAACATACTTCCCATGGAGCTTTATAACTTAGCTCGTTGCAGTATTTACAATGAATGACATGCTCAAAATCAAAACATCATGACAACATGAAAAACATACCGTTTGCTGGAGCTTTATAACACAACTCATTACGGTATTTACAATAACCACATATACACATATGCACATTTGCTAAACCAAAAAAAAAGGATACAATGACTGTATCAATTAATAAGGGAATCCAAAGGCTCTCACCTCCACCCTTAAAGTAATACTAGGATTCAAATTCTTCCTAGGAAGTCCATAATCCATTGTCACAGTCAAAGCTACATCCAATGTCCAACATTATAATCTTGCGCCACTTGTCCTCTCAGTGAATAGTTACTAACTCATTGTTCCAGGGCACACTCCCAATGTGCATTTGATTCCATTTGGCAATGCTCATTACCAAAACAAATATATCCCTGACCTTCCCTTCTCTGCTACACAGTCCCTCGAGCAATTTGGTCAGCCCCTTCTGTGCAGTTACTTACCTTCCAAGTTCCCTAACATCCCCTATTCCGGAAGATCCACTCCTTGGAAAGGCTTCCTTGCATCAGAGGATAAAACGACCAAGGGATATACCTACCTCAAAACTATCATACTGGTCATAACATGCTCATGGAAATCAATGGAAACTATTGGGGACCAGTGTCCCATAATGACTTTGCTTTTGAAGTGCTTTACCAGCATACTGTTGCTTGTTCAAATTCCTTTTCCTGTAATCCTTGCATTCATTTTCAACCACCCAACCGGACATTTCTATGCTTCCTATACCAAGCACATAAGTTCCATTAGATTTAAAATGAATTGTAATAAATTCGCATCATACCTCATCGGTAGCTCATTAATAAGATACACTTGTAATCCTGTTTACTCCCTGTCACAATCAAGTCAAACTAGCATCTTTGACCAAATCATTATGTATAAAAATATCACATAAGGTTAGCTCAAAACACATCAATCATAGGTCAAAATCATAAATCACATGTAACCATCATAAACTAGAATCATAGATCACATGTAATCATCATAGACCAAAATCATAAATAACAGGCATAATAAAACTAAAATATATTACTGATACTTATCCTTTAATCTATCCTTAGCTTCTACATTTGTCTTTATTCCGTACACACTCCATATCGGTTGCCACACATGACAAACACCAGTGCCTTCTCCTCAACCATGTGCACATACACATAGTGTGCATCGCATACATACAACCACACACGACATACAACTCCATGCAATACATGCACCTATACTTAACATACCACACATACATCTACATCTAGTGTACAACACAACACAATACATATCCCTACATCTAGTGTACACCACCACACAATACATGTACCTACACCTGGCGTACAACACAATACAATACATGTACTACAATGAGTACAACACAACGAGTATACATATCATGATACCACAATTACACAATGCACATACATAGTACCACATGTACACAACACAAAATGTACAACATGCACATAATATCACATATACACTAGTACCACATGTATAACATGTACACAGTACCACCTATACACAACACCACGTGTACAATGTGTACACATACATGTACATGACACCACTTGCACAACATGTACACAACGCCACATGTACATTGTACCACCTGTATAACGTGTACACAATACCACATGTACACAACATCACATGTACACGACACCACATGCATGAGATGTACACAACACCACATGTACACAATGCCACATGCACGACATGTACACAGCACCACCTCCACACAACGCCAGTTGTACAACATGTACACAACACCACATGCACACAACACCACCTGTACAATCATGCATACAACACCCTATGTACATAGCACCACATGTTCATCATGCACACAACACCATATGTACATAGCACTGCATATACAACATGTACATAACACCATATGTACACAACATTGCATATTCAACATGCTCACAACACCATATGCACATAGTTACACCGCATATCAATCATACACACATTACAATATGTACACAACACCGCATATCCAACATGTACATTGCACCATCTATACCCAACACTGCATATGCAACATTCACACAACACTATCTGTACCACCTTGTACATAATCATTGCATAAACAACATGTACACACACTATATATAGAGAACACTTCATGCGCACAACATCACAGATGCAACATGTACAACATGTAGAACATATGCACAACATTAGTACCACACATCCAAAATCACACTATCTCTACCAAGCAACGTTGCTTCCAGTGTCTCTTTGCCATCCCTGCATATCCTAGCATGCCGCAAGCACATTGTTTTCATTCCACTGATGTATCCTTCAATGTTACTTGTTATAACATAAACATAGGCATAATACAAGCATACAATATCAATTCATATCCACATTCTACTGACCTCATATATTTGTCATGACTACTCTTCTCACTTGATTCCTCATGAACCAGGAATCTCTTCACGCCATTCACCTTCATAAGCAACAATTCCTCCACAAGAACGATTCTTGATGACCCTGTCAGACAGTGACATACATACATACATATATACATATATATAACATTAGCACAAAACAATCATGATCTCATAAGAAAACGACATACCTACATACATACATGTATACATATATATATACATCGACACAATCATGATCACAACCTAATTACCAGATATCATAAGGTCAAGGTTAAGAGAACTTCCTTTATCCGTGCAATGCATGTACAACATTGAAAACAACAATTCGCAACGTAGTTAAGGAATATGATGCCTCAAATCTATTTACTTTACTTTTATGATGACTGTCTAGCCATCGTCCATTTACACTAATGGACCCAACTAATCCAACTAGCTGTTATACACTTGCCTTCAGTTGCCCTTATACATGCACTGAGCTTCATCTAGGCCTTACATCACTTGTTGGGTTTCATTCAAATCTCCCCGAGCTCCACTAACTTTCCTCTTTTCCCAACCAATTCCCAAGACTCTCAAAACATAAAAGGAAATACCAAGAAGCAAACAAGAACAAGACCATGAAAACCAATAACAACACGACACCGCAACAAAGTGTCAAGGCCTTGCACCAGACATAACAAAGATGCAATCAAGCGCAACCAAATAACAAAATACCAAAGCACAAGACTAGAAACAAACACCATGACTCAGTCCCCATGGTTCCCAGTGCTTCCAAGGGAAAGCTCAATCTAAGCCTTCTTCAAGATTCTATGGCAATTTCTTTTCCATGCAATCCCTTGCATCATACTGCCATCAACACAAAACTATCAGTGCATAAATAAACATAAAAAATACACTAGTTACTTTACCTTTTTGTACCAAGCACATTGTTTGCAACTGAACACATCCAAGCTATCTTTCGAGGGACTCAAATCCTTTGCCGGATCCACCTATAACTAGAGACTAGCTAATATAGCAGTCAAGTACATGTTCATGAATCTAGCACGTATCCACATAATCTCAAACAAGATTAAAGTTAAGAATACTTCCTGTATGCAAAGCACTCATTCGTTTGGAATTAGGGTTTCCAAACATAACCAAAGGAATTCTTGCTTAATTCCTTTATTTTACTGTTTTCCTTGCTGCAATCGAGGCTTACTATGTAATATCACATCCCCAACTGTTAGTTATATAAGCACATTACTTGTTACCTTGTCATGAAAATACCAAGCATGTTTCCCGCAATTGTTCGGACATGTCGATCACATGTTCCAAAGATCAAAGCAACATATCTATGAATTTGAAATCAACCTTTACCAAGCTTAACAATCATGGCATACTCAAAATCAACTCACATTAATTAGTCATTAGACATAATACTACAACCATCACCTGCTACACTCAAGTACATATCAACTGTCTCAACATGTATGTATTAGTACAACCATCTTAAAACAAGATCATTTCACCAATAAATATTATAGGCACATACTCATATTATGAAATTCATCAAACATTCAACCAACTTGCAAACATACTATGTTAAATAAATCAAATAGACGACATAATAGACACCAAACATCCAAACACCAAATAAACGACATAATCAAACATTCAAACACTAATTAGATGACATAAGAAAGCTCATACCTTAATGTACCTCAGGGGAGGTTAGCTTGTCTGCACAATTAATCCATATTAGCATGATATAACTCCATGATATATCAACTCAAACATAAATAAGGTCATGATATCCATCATAATCACTAGCTAACATGTTCACATCATAAGCTCATAAACATTTGTCCTTCATGCATTAAAATCACATATGTATGATTAGTCTAGATTAGTACAACATAATGTCACAATTATATTAGCTCATACCTGAATGTCATAACCTTAACCATATGCATAGACCAATCCAACTTAGTATGATACATATAACATCAATATATTAATGTAATAAACCTAATCATCAAGTTACTACCACATAACAACAACAAGTTATACATCAAGCTCATCAACAACATACAACCTAATCATCAAGCTAACTATCATATAACAAGAACAAGTTAACTTATAACATACTCAACAACAACCTATAACATAATCATCAAGTTATCTAACATAAAACAACAATAAAAATCCATACAACCACAGGGCACTAACATTCATGACTATCCGACACATGCATATGACTACACTAATAAGCTAGCATCTATAATGTATGTAACCATAACATCAATAGAATGAAAGGCATACACATACCATAATGAATATAGCAATCCTTAACCTACATACTGCATTCCCAATATACAAACCTGTATGAAGACATGCTCTTGCTTTGAGGTCCAATGCTCCAACTTCACTTTAATGATCTACATCTCCTGCTCTATCTCAGGCAACACATTAGCTCCTAACATACAAATATCATCATGATGACCTAATTTCATACAATGACTTCACAATACGTGTCTGACCTACAATGAAAATGCATGCATAACATCATATAGACATTGACATGTATAACAAATGCATATACAACCATACACTCATGACAATACATTCCACAACAACACCATCGACCTTCATGGAGACATCAATACAACCATGACCAACACCATGCAAATGCAACAAGCACATGGACTACAAGCATAAATAACACCTATGCAACCGACATGAATGCATGACCAACACACAACCCATCCAGTCTGAGTGGTGAAACATGCTCTAATACCACTATGTGGTATCAGATATGACCCAAAGAGAGCGCAACCCACACTTATACCAATCTATAACCACCCTCCTCCAACATCTATCCAAGTAACCAGCCAACTGGGGTAAACATGCCATGAGAGGCTACTATGATATGACTCAACCTCCTTGGTGAACTTAAGGAAATGGAATCAATGGAAACACAATAAACATACCTTCCACATCAACAACAACACTCCTAGGAGGCATCCCATCCACTCAGGCATCCTGCTCCTGGGTCCCGTTGAATTTTTAAACCTATTGACCTCTAGACGCTATCATGATATGGGCATGCCAACGTCTAGGGACCTCTGGAAGCTCCCACAGGCCCGCATGCCTACGTCCAGGGACTTTTCCTAGTAGACTTATGCCCGTGTCCGCGGAATTTAAGGCACTTTTCTAGCCCAGAATTCTGGCCACTGCCCATAACTTGCTGTAGCTTCCAGAATCCATCAAAGACATGATGATAAGACTAATAAACCAAAAATCAACTTTAGGACTAGGCCTAACCATCCCCAACCGGGACTGACATTTTGTCAAACACTTGGCATCAATGCAATCTACAGGTCTAGGATACAAGACAAAACATGAATGACTGAAAACTCTTATGAAACATGACAAGAAGGATCACCACCTTCTCCCTTGAACTGTTATGACATCAATTAGGTCTTGCATCCATCATTTTAACAATTACAAGTAAATACATGAAACAATCATGACAATAAGCAGTCATATAACCATTCTTATAACCATCATTAAACCATGAAAATAACAACGATATAACAGACATTAAATCCACATATAAACAAGTACAAAAGTAAGAGAACTTAGCTTTTACTAACCATAGGAAAATCTGATGGGTGTGGGACTTCTACGTACCACCCGATTGTAGACATGGTTGAACCAAATATTTCTTTCGTCCAGTCACCCCCATGCCATATTCCAAGCATGAATGTGGGATCTCATGGATAAACCAATCCAAAAAGAACCAAGGGAATCCATAGGTTAAACCACCTCCACCCTCACTAAACCGTGATCACACCAAAACTGATGCTCCGATCACAAAACCAAAGCGAACTTGGAATTCCATCCGGAATCCATCACTATCCTTGAGGAATTTTTTGTCTCCTTGTCTCTCAGGATTTACCACAATCCAATCCCAGATCACTAGGCCTTAAACCGAGACTAGTCTCTTATGCTTTACCGCAATCCAAACCCAAATCATTAGGCCCTAAACCGAGACTCCTCCCTTAAGCTTTACCATGTATCCCGCCAAAACCGGTCAAGATATTCCTAGGCATTTGGGAATGAACCTTGAGACCATCTCTGCCCCGGATTCCAAAATCCATCCAACAAATCCAAAGCTCAAAATCGAGATAAACATCCCAACACACCATGTCCTTGCTCCAAAACTTGAGCAAAAGCTTGAGTTAAGAGTTTGCCAACTGATCCTCAGAAGCCTTTTTATCAATGAGGCCTCTATTTTCTTCATTTTCTATTATTTTCCTTCAATTTCCTCCTCACACGCAACCTGTGACCTTTCACCTTATTTTTCTCCTAATTTCCTTTATTTTCATAAATAAATGTGCCAAAAATGGCTTTTTACCTTTTAATGCTTTTTCTTTTTCCTTTGCCAATCTCCTTAGCCATAATAAACCAAAATGAACACCCACACTAGGATTTCCTGCCCAGCATTTAGATTGGAATACACGTCCCTTGACCATGGTCTTATTTTGCCTTTGTTAACTTTTATTACATGGACTTTTCACCAGGGCTGTTACAAACTTATTTTTTATTTCTTGGACATCATAGGTCTGGACTTGCTTCAGTTGGCAGAGGAGTTACATATCACTTTTTAGTTTTAACCATGTACAAAAATTACCTGCAAACGAATTCTTAGAACAAAAAAATAATGGTGGGAACATAAAACAAACATACACAAAGATTTTCCCCTAGATCCCAAAACCTAGACTACCGCATTGATTTTTCATTATGTTCATTTCAATGTTATAATACATATATATACATGTCAAAGCATTCATAAAACCCAATCCACTAACCTTGCACTAGAACGTAACAATAGTTTCCTTGACCAGATGTACAAAATACCATGGGCAGAAAACCATCATACACAAAACTATGTGCGAAAACCGTGCGAAAACCATGCACAAAACCACCCATATTTTTTTGTTTTTTTATATTTTATATTTTATTTTGATTTTGATTTTTGATTTATTTATGTATTTATTTTTTAATTTTATTTATTTATTTAATTATATATATATATATATATATATATATATACATACATACATATATATATATATATATACATATATATATATATTTATTTATTTTTTTCCAGGTCGATACCTCAAACCCCAAAAAAATATTTTGGGGCTAGTCGTGGAAATAATATAACTCATACCCAACATTCTTCCACTTGTTGTTTTCTTTTCACACAAGGGGCCACATGAGTGCATAATCATTGATCCAAGCCTGCAATGCCCATTGTTTCTCTACACCAAGAAAAAATCTTAGTGCTCACAAACTTCGTCAATGCATCTGCAACATTCTTCAAAGTGTCCACCATTACCAACAACACATTTTTTTGTTCAACCATATCCCTCACAAAGTGATATTGAACATCAATGTGCTTTGTCTTTGAATGATAAGCAGGGTTCTTTGCCAAGAAAATTGCACTTTGGCTGTCATAGTTTATCCCTATAACTCATTGTACCAACCCCATACTTGAACACAATCTCTGCAACAAATGGATTCCTTGCATGAGTGGCTACCATGTATTCAACATTTGTAGTTGAAAGTTCCACTACAGAATGTCTCTTGCTAATCCAACTGACTACTCCTCCAAATAGGTTAAACACATACCCACTTGTAGATCTTCTTCGATCCAGATCTCCAACCTAGTTTGCATCAACAAAGTCATGAATGTCCAAAACTCTGTCCAATCCTAGTATTCCTTGGTAGCACAAACCATAATAATTGGTGCCACACAAATACCTAAAAAACCACTTCATTGTTGTCCAACGCTCCTTCCCTGGTTTTGACATAAACCTGCTCAATACTCCCACTGCATGTGCAATGTTTGGTTTGGTGCAAACCATTGCATACATTAGGCTACGAGCTGCACTCAGATATGGAACACGAGAAATGTCCTCTTCCTCTTCTTATGTCTTGGGAGACTGTTCAGAAGATAAATTTACACCTACATGAATATGAACCTTCACCGGTTTACTATCCTACATATTAAACCTCACCAATATTGTCTTGACATACTTCTAGTTTAACCAAATCTTCCTCTTTGCCCAATATCGTTTAATTTCCATGCCCAAAATATAGTTTGCAGCACCAAGATCCTTCATGTTGAATTTAGAGGCCAATTGGGTCTTCAAATCCTGGATAATTTCTTCGTCATTTCCAATCAACAACACATTATCCACATACAAGTCCAAATAAATAACATGGTCACCAATTAATTTAAAATACACACAGTGATCCATTTTACTCCTGGTGAAGCCAAGTTCCCGTATACATGTATCAAAATTTTGATACCACATCCTTGGTGACTATTTTAACCCATACAAAGACTTTTTTTAACCGCATACCGGTTCTTTCTTACCCTTCACTGCAAATCCTTCAAAATGCTTCATGTAGATCCCTTCTTGGAAATCCTAGTGAATAAATGTTGTATTCACATCCATCTATTCTACTTAAAAATCAAAAGCAACAACAACAAATAAAAGTAATCTAATAGAAGCTAACTTGGCATCAGGAGAAAAGATATCATGAAAATCAATTCCCGACACCTGGGAATACCTTCTGCTACCAATCGAGCTTTGTATTTCTCCACCTTGCCTTCTGCATTCATCTTCTTCTTAAACACCCATTTTCTACCAACGGGTTTCCTTCTAGCCGACAACTCCACTACATCCCAAGCCTCATTTTTATCCAAAGATGCCATTTCTTCAACCATGATCTCTTTCTCAATTTTTCCATCCTTTGAATCCACTGCCTCCCTAACAGTTTTGGGATCATCATCAGTAATATATAAAGGAAAATTTGAATAGAAAGAAGATGGACTATACCTCTCTAGCTACCTTCTTTCTCGAATTTATCTTCTCAAAGTTGGAGTCTATGGCTCTTTATCTTTTGATTCCTACTTTGCTGTAGAATTTGATTCTTCCTCCTTCAATTTAAACTCTCTCTTTTCAGGTTCCTTTGGTAGGAATTCATGTTTAATAACATCCTTCACCTCTCTAAACACCACATCTCGGCTATACACAACCTTACTTGTTTCTAGGTTCCAAAGCTTATAACCTTTTAAACCATCCTTAGACCCAATAAAGATGCACCTTTCAGATTTACTATCTAACTTGGTTTTTTTCTCCTTTGGAACATGTACATATGCATCACAACTGAATACTCTGAGATGTGAGAGAGAGGGTTTCTTACCATTCCATGCCTCATGTGGAGTCTTATCCTCCAACATTAATGAATGTGATATATTAAATAGGTAACATGCAGTATCACTGCCTCTACCTAGAATTTCTATCCTAACCCGACACCACTGAGCATGCTTCTTGCCTTTTCCATCAATGTCATATTTATTCTTTCTGCAACTCCATTTTGCTAAGATGTGTATGGAGTAGTGTTATTCCATGATATACCACACTTCCTACACAATTCTTCAAATTCCTTCTTGCAGAACTCTCCACCATTATCTGTCCTCAACACCTTGATCTTCTTCTCTGTCTGATTTTCCACTAGAGCCTTAAATTCTTTAAACTCGTCAAAGACTTTAGGTTTCTTCCTAAGGAAATATATCCATGCATTCCTCGAGAAGTCATCTATATATGAGATATAGTACATAGACCTACCTAGTGATGAAACTGACACAGGTCCAAACACATCACTGTGTACAAGCTCTAATATCCCTTTCGCCCTCTTAGCACCTGAGGGGAAACTTACTGATTCTGCTTCCCATATACAAAATGTTCACAAAAATCAAAATCCAGAGATAAATTAGACATACCTTATACCATACCATTACTATGTGGTATTCAAAGGTCCTTCTCCCCAATATTTCCAAGCCTTTGATGCCATAACATGGTCTTTTCTCCAGAGACCACTAGATTCTCTGCTCCACTTTAAGGAACCACAAAATTGTTTCACCCATAAATAATAGTGCTACCCAAAAGCCTATACAGAGTTCCAATATGAACTCTCTATATAAATACCAGTGCTCCCTGAAGCCTATTGCAGAAATCTTTCTCGAACACTGTTTCTACACCTGCATCATCCATCTTGCCTAAAGAAATTAGATTCTTGGCCAATGCAAGAATATGCAGAACACCAAGAAGTGTTCTAATCCTTCCACCTTGAAACTTAAGCTTGAATTTCCCTCGTCCGATGATTCTGGCCTTCCTATCATTCCATAAGAAGAAATCACCACCATCATATTTCTCGTACTCCCAAAACCACTCCCTATAGGGAGTGAAGTGAAAGGATGCATTGGAGTCAATCAACCATGCCTCATGATCTACGTATGTACTTGAAAAAGAAGCCAAGTACACACCCCCACCTTCATCTAAGGTGGTTTTTGCCTTTGTAGAAGGAGCATCATCAAATCCCTTTCATTTCTCAGGAGTTGTAGCACCCCCTCCCAGGTCTACCCAAAGTAACCATGCCAACGAGGGTAAACATGAGGAAAGATGCTACTACAATAAGATTCGACCTTCTATGTCACCTTAAGGAAGTGGAATCAACAAAACATCACTTACAGTCATCCAACATCATCAACAGACCCCACAGAAGACAAGTCAGCCACTCAGACAACCTGCCCCTGGGTCCCACTGCTATTCTCAACTCTTAGGCCTTAGTCGTTGTCATCCTATGGGCAAGGAGTGACCAACAACCTAAAGTCACTCTCATAGGCCTACCTGCCAACGACTATGGTCCATAACTACCAGTTCTGTGCCAGCGACTCCGAGATTTGAGCCACATTTCTAGCCTAGAATCCTGGTCCGTGCCCATAACTTGTTGTAACTTTCATAAATCATTAAAAACACAATACGAACTCTGATCAATCAAAATCACCCTTAGGACTAAGCCTGAGCATCCCCAACTGGAACTGACATTCTGTCAAACACTTGGCATCAATGCAACCTACAGGTCTAGGATACGAGACAACGCATAAATGATTGAAACAACTTATGAAACATAACCAGAAGGATTATCTCCTTCTCCATTGAACTACTACATCATCAATTAGGTCTTGCATCTATCCATTTAACAATTACAAGTAAATATATGAAATAACCATGACATGAACTAGTCATTCAACCATGCTTATAACCAATATAAACCAATTAAATATTGGAGATATAACAACCATTAAATCCACATATAAATCAGTGCAAAAGTAACAGAACTTAGCTTTTATTAATCATAGGCAAATCCGACTAGGTTCGAGACTTCCACATACCGCTCGACCATAGACATGACTGAACCAAATATCTCTTTCAGCCATGTCTATGGTCAGGTGGTACGTGGAAGTCCCGAACCTGGTCAGATTTACCTATGATTAATAAAAGCTAAGTTATCTTACTTTTGCATTGATTTATATGTGGATTTAATGGCTGTCATATCTATGATATTTATATGGTTTTATGCTGGTTATAAGCATGGTTGAATCACTAGTTCATGTCATGGTTATTTCATATATTTACTTGTAACTGTTAGATGGATCAGTGAAAGACCTAATGATGATGTAGCAGTTTAATGGAGAAGAAGGTGATCCTTCTGGTTATGTTTCATAAGTTGTTTCAGTGATTAATGCTCTATCTTGTGCCCTAGACCTATAGGTTGCATTGATGCCAAGTGTTTGACAAAATTTTAGTCTCAGTCGGGGATGCTCAAGCTTAGTCCTAAGGGCGATTTTGATTGATCAACATTGTTATTGTGTTTTTAATGATTTCTGAAAGTTATAACAAGTTCTGGGCAGAGGCCAGGATTCCAGGCTATAAAAGTGGCTTAAATCCTGGAGTCGCTAGCACAAAACTGGCAATTCTAGACCATAGTCGCTAGAAGGCAGGCCTATGAGAGCGACTTTAGGTTGCTGGTCGCTCCCTTGCCCATAGCATGAGAGCGACTGAGGCCTAAGAGCTGCAAAATGGCAGTGGGACCTAGGGGCAGACTATTTGAGTGGCTGACTTGTCTCATGTGGGGTTTGTTGATGACGTTGGATGACTGTAAGTGATGTTAAGTTGATTCCATTTCCTTAAGGTGACATAGGAGGTCGAATCTGATTGTAGTAGCATCTCTCCTCATGTTTACCCCGGTTGGCATGGTTACTTTGGGTTTTGGTACCAGAGCATGGTTACACTCTCTTTGGGTCATATCTGGTGCTATAGATATGGGTTAATGTGTTGGTCATGCATGCATGTCAGTTGCGTGTGTGGATCTTACACTAACGTTACATGTGCTTATTGCACTACATCATATTGATCATGGTAGAAGTAAGGTTATCATACGTAACTTGATGTAGATTTTATGGAATGCATCATCATGAGTATATGACTGGCTATACAATTACATGTAACTTGATTACATCCTTGTAAGTTGGGTTGCATTCTTGGTTATTTGATTACATGCATCAATGTTGTAGGTTGATTACAAGAATTGGTCTTTTATGCTCGACTACATGTGGTTATGTGTATGTGTAGTTGATTAGGCATTGCTTATGCAGGGGGGTAGTTGCATGAGGCAATGTGTCTACTGGAGTATTGGTTGTTGTCATTCATGAGATCATAGCATGCATTGTTGATATGGCCTTACATTGACGACTAGACCCTATTTAGTATGATGGTTATGCACTGAGGCACTTATTGATATATGTCTATATGTTATTGTGGTTATGTTGTACATGCATCATGTTGATTTGATGATCTTGCAGACAAGGTATCCTTCCCGAATATGCTAAGGTACGTTGATTTATGGTGATTTGGTTTAGCTGACATAGTATGCCTTGCAAGAAAGAGATCAGATGGCCAACAAGGTGGTAGACTACATAAATCTCCCCATGAACCATATGGGCGACATGGCGTGGGGAACTCTTTTGACTTGGCAGACACATTGAGAAGCCTGAAGGAAGAAATAAGGAGTTGCAAAGCATACAATGAAAAAATCATGCAGGCACAAGAGAAACAAGAAAAGGTGAATGTGCTATTACTTCAAAGTTTGTCAGATTTGCAGCGACAGGGACCTTTTCAGATCATCCATGGAAATGAGGATAGAATTAATGGGGCATATGGAAACAAGTCTCATAGTAGGCATAGGTCAGATAGATCTGACACTATCAAAGAAGGCAGGTTGGTTGACACTTCAAATAAGAGAGGTATTGGACACATGTATTACTCTAGTTCTGGTTCCGACAGACATCATGATCATGATCATTATCATCTGTGTAGGAGGAATGATAGGGGATACTTTTTGGATGAGTTCAAGAAGGAAAAACCACCTACCTTTGATGGAGAGATGAAGAAATCACAAGATGCGAAGGCTTGGTTGCTTGGCATGCGAAAATTCTTTAGATTGCATGATTACTCAGAAAACATGAAATCAAGGGTAGCCCTTTTCAGTATCAAAGGTAAAGTGGATATTTGGTGGGAAGACGTGAAGAATGTCAAGGACATACATGAGGATGAGTTGACTTGGAATTCGTTTGAAAGGCTCTTCAAGAAGAAGTAATTGTTTGAGAGGTATTATGATGACAGAGCTAAGGAGTTTTATGAGTTGCGAATGGGTTTTATGACAAATGAGGAGTATACTAACAAATTTTTGGAGTTGTTGAGATATATGCCTTACCTCAGAGAGGAGAAGGTCAAGGTTCAAAGATTCATCAGTGGATTGCTAGTTGCATACAAAGACCAGATTGAGTTCAATGAGCCTAGATCATTGGAGGAGGCCATCCAAAATTTGAAGCATTGTTATGAGCAGTTGAAGCACAAAGTTGAGCCCAAGCATGACTTGAAAAGAAATGTGAAAGCTAAAATAAAATGGCGACCAAAGAGAGGAATACCTCAAGATTCAAGAGAGAAAAATAATGTAGTTCCTTACAAGAAATTCAATACAACTGAGAAGGGACATGGAGAGTAGCAGGATAGAGGCAGTGGTAGGAACCATTGCAGTGTTGGATATGTGGTAAGGATCATTGTAAGAGGGATTTTCTGCAGTATCAGAGTGGTGGCAGTCCCCAGATCTACAGCGATCAGGAGGCGCATACAGTTGGTGATTTTGGTCATAACATTCTTCAGATTTATGCATATGCGGACAACAGGCAGGCAGATCATCAAGCATCGACCAATAAGATGGACGGTAAGATTTGCGATCAAGTTGTTTTATTTTTATTGATCTTGGATCTAACTATAGTTATATTAATCTTGACCTGGTCTATAAGTGTGGTTTGAGAAAAGAAGTGTATACAGAATCTTGGTTGGTACAGTTGGCTATTGGTACAAAGAAGCGAGTTCGCCATTGGATAAAAGCTTGTGCATTTGAGTTAAATGGCATGCCTACATCAATGCATTTGAATGTATTTCCATTGGGATTGTATAGGATGATTTTTGGTATGGATTGGCTATACCTTCACAGAACCAAAGTGGATTGCTTCGACAAGGCCATTGAGAGAGTGGATGATAGTGGGGAAAAGAGGACCTTGCAGGGAAAGAAGAAGCCTACATCAATGAGAATGGTCACCACTATGTAGGTTAAGCGTAGTTGTATAAAAGGTTTTGTGATGTTTACAGTACACATTTCTAGTGACAAGGGTAAGGAGGTTGAGGATGCTGGTGTGTTGAGCAGGTACCTAGTATTGCAGTGGTTTCCAGATGTATTCCTTGAGATAATTTTATAGTTTCCACCTCACATGGAGGTAGAATTTTCTATTGAGTTAGTGCCAGGGGTAGCTCCAACATCGAAAGCACCTTACAGGATGAGCACACCTGAGTTGGTAGAGTTGAAGTTGCAGCTAAAGGAAATGTTGGACAAAGGATACATTAGACCCAGTGTATCACCTTGGGCCACACCAGTGTTGTTCGTAAAGAAGAAATATGGCACTCTTAGATTGTGCATTGATTACAAGAAACTGAATAAGGTAATGATCAAGAACATGTACCCTTTACCGAGGATTGATGAAATTTTTGATTAGCTAAAGGGAGAAACAATGTTCTCTAAGATCGACTTGAGATCGGGATACCATCAGGTACACATCAAGGAAGAGGATATCTTCAAGACTGTGTTCAATACCAGGTATATGCATTATGAGTTTGTTGTTGTTCCATTCGGTTTGACTAAAGCTCCAACTACATTCATGTGTTCGACAAATAGCGTGTTGCATCCTTATTTGGACAAGTTTGTTATTGTATTCATTGATGACATACTGGTATATTCTAAGAATGAGGAAGAACATTCCAAACATTTAGCAGAAGTGTTGAGATTGCTAAGAGACCATCCGTTTTATGCTAAAATAAGCAAGTGCAACTTCTTTCAGACTGAGTTACATTACTTGGGACATGTTGTCTCCAAGGAAGGCATAATAGTAGATCTAGAAAAGATAAGGGCCATCATGGAATGGGCAGCTCCTAAGAATGTAGATAATATGAGATCATTTATGGGATTGACAGGTTACTACAGGAGGTTCATCAGGAAATTCTCATGCATTTCATATTCTATCACATCATTGTAGTGGAAATGTAAGAAGTTTGAATCGATGGTGGAATGTGAAGATAATTTTGAGCAACTTAAGCAGATGTTGACACATGCACCAAGGCTAAAGATTACGGATCTAAAACAGGAGTTTGTTGTGTGTACATATGCTTGCAAAAGGGGATTGGTGGAGTTATCATGCAAGAAGGACAAGTAGTGTGCTATGAGTCACAAAAATTGAATGAGAATGAGCAGAACTATTTGACGCATGATTTTGAGCTAGCAGTGATTATACATGCATCGAATATGTGGAGACATTATCTTCTGGGTAGGAGGTTCACATTGATGAGTGATCAGAGTGGGTTGAGGTATTTGTTTGACCAACTAAATCTAAATTCCATGCAAGCTAGATGGTTGGGCAAACTTAGTGAGTTTGACTTTGAGATCAGATACATCAAAGGGAGGGAGAATTGCATTGCAGATGCTCTTAGTAGGAAGTTACATGTAAATCATATAGCAACTATAAGCTCTTATGGGACAGAGTTACAGGATAGGATTTTGTAGGAAGGTCAGTGGGATGACAAATACATGGAGATTATGCACAGGTTACAATAGAGTATAGGTACAGGTTCAGGTACAGGTACATGTGATCAGGATGCAGACTATCATCTCACGATAGATGGCTTGGTGAGGTTTCGAGACAGGATCTATGTGTTGAATTGCAGTGAGCTCAAGAAGCTTATCTTGAGGGAGTTTCATGTGAAACCGTATTCGGGTCATCCAGGATATCAGAAGACATTGACGGTGGTAAATAAGTTCTATTATTGGCCGAATATGAAGAAAGAAGCGGTTGAGCGTGTGGCTATATGATTAAATTTTCAGCAAGTAAAGGCGAAGTGCAAGCATCTAGGCGGTCTACTACAACCTATAACGATTCCAGAATGGAAATGGGAGGTCATTTCCATGGATTTCATCACAGGTCTTTCGAGGAAAGTGAAGCAACATGATTCAATTATGGCCATGGTTGACAGGGTGAGCAAGGTAGCTCACTTCATTCCGGTAAAGACTACATATTAAACTAGTGACGTAGCACAGGTGTTGATTAGAGAGATAGTGAGACTACGTGGTGTTTCAAAGAAGATTGTGTCGGACAAGGATGTAAAGTTCACTTCCATGTTTTGGAAGGAGCTATTTGCAGGCTTGGGTACAAAGTTGGCCTTCAACACAACTTATCATCCACAGGCAGATGGTTAGACATAGAGGGTCAACTGATCTTGGAAGATATGTTGAGGATGTATGTGATGCACCAACAGAGGAAATGGGAAGAGTATCTACCATTGGTTGTGTTCACATACAACAATGGTTATCAAGAGTCATTGAGATGAGTCATTTCGAGGAATTGTATGGGCAGAGTTATAACACTCCCATAAGATGGAGTGATCTAGTGAATAGGGTACTTATTGGATCAGACATGTTGATGGATATGGAGCAGGAGATGTAGGTTATAAAGAAGAATCTGAAGGCATCACAAGATAGACACAAGAGTTATGCAGATCAACACAGGGTGTTCAAAGAGTTTCAGGTTGGGGAGCATGTGTATTTGCGCATCAAGCCCAAGAAATATCTTTGAGGATTTGTTCATGTGCCAAGGTGGCACCACAGTATTGCAGGCCTTTCGAGATCCTTGAGACGATTGGACCAGTGGCATAGCGACTTGCACTGCCTCCAACAGTGAAAGTCAATGTTGTTTTCCATATTTCGTTGCTTAAGAAGTATAAAAAGGATGTTGATCATGTTATTGATTGGTCTTTATTGCAGGTGGACCAAGAAGGAGAGTTCCATCTAGAGCCTCAGTGCATACTGCAACGAAAACATCTCATGATCAGGAACAGATCCATAGAGCAAGTTAAAGTGTAGTGGAAGCACTTTGGGCCTGAAGAAGCTACATGGGAGATGGCGGATTAGATGCGGGCCCTATATCCTTCATTGTTTTCCTGTTGAGGCAAAGCGATTTTGGTTTGATGTCAGTTTATGTATGGAATATGTTTTGTTGATGTTTTAGATATTTTTATATGTATATGTATATGGATGTAAATAGCGCCATGAGCTAAGTTATAAAGCTCCAATAAGAGGTATGGTTGTTATCTTGTCATGTTGTCATGATGTTTTGATTTTGAGCAATTTCTTCATTGTAAATACTGCAACGAGCTAAGTTATAAAGCTCCATAGGCAGTATGTTTGCTTTTTAGCAGTTTCGCTGGGGTCTAGGTGTGGTTTAACATCGAGGATGGTGTTCCCCAAGGGGTAGGGTTTTGTAACAACCCTAGTGAAAAAGATCATATAATAAAAGTTAATAAAGGAAAAATATGACCACGGTTAAGGGACACTTATTCCAAGATGAATGTTGGGAAGATATATCCTAGTGGGAATCACTTGGCTAAGGAAAATTGGCAAAGGCAAAGGCATTAAAAGGCAAAAAGCATTTTTGGAACATTTATTTATGAAAATAATGAAAATTAGGAGGAAAAGGAGGTGAAAGGTCACAGGTTGCATGTGAGGAGGAAATTGAAGGTAAATAATGGAAAATGAAGAAATTAGAGGCCTCATGCATAAAAATCCTTATGAGGATCAATTCATGGCTTTTGTCAGTTCAAGTTTGAAGCTCTCTCATTATTCTCTCTCTCTTTCTCTCTCACTCTCTTGATCATTTAGAGTTTTCTTGGTGTACTCTAGTTTGGAGAAAGGAAAGGAAAAGAAAGAAAAGGAAAGGAAGGCAAGCAAGGATCAAGGAAAGGAAATCAAGATCAAGCAGCTTCAGTAGGAATACTTGCAGGTAACATTTTTCATGTGTGATTTCCTAGCTGGTTTGGATATGCACAGCTTTGCATGTTGGTGTATGGTTCTCTTGTTGTCGGTGGCATGGTTTTGCCAAGTAATGAAAGTGGATTTCAGCCTAGCCTAGCCTTTTTCCATTTGGCATGGTATGTTGGGATGTTGATTTCGGTTTTGGAACTTTGGAATTGTTGGATGGATTTCAGAATCTAGGGCGGAGGTGGTCTCAAGGTTCATTCCCAAAGGCCTATGAATCCCTTGACCGTTTTGGTGGGATACAAGGTAAAGCTTGAGGGAGTAGTCTTGGTTTAGGGCCTAGTGATCCAGGTTTGGATTGTGGTAAAGCCTAAGAGACAAGGAGACATAAAATTCCTCAAGGATAGTGATGGATTCTGGATGGCATTCCAAAATCTGTTCAGTTGTGATCGGAGCACCGGTTTTGGTGTTATCACGGTTTGGTGAGGGTGGAGGTGGTTTAACCTCTGGATTCCCTTGATTTTTCTTTGATTGGTTGTTCTATGAGATCCCACATTCATGCTTAGAATATGGCGCAAGGGTGAATAGCTGAAAGAGAGATTTGGTTCAGCCATGTCTATGGTTAGGTGGTATGTGGAAGTCTCAAACCTGGTCGAATTTTCCTATTATTAATGAAAGCCAAGTTCTCTTACTTTTGTACTAATTTATATATGGATTTAATGGTTGTCATATCTCTGATATTTACATGGTTTAATGTTGGTTATAAGCATGGTTGTGTGACTGGTTTATGTCATGGTTATTTCATGTATTTACTTGTAACTGTTAAATGGATGGATGCAAGACCTAATTAATGATCTAGTAGTTCAATGGAGAAGGAGGTGATCCTTCTGATGATGTTTCATAACTTGTTTTAGTCATTTATGCTCTGTCTTGTATCCTAGACCTGTAGGTTGCATTAATGCCAAGTGTTTGACAAAATGCCACTTCTGGTTGGGGATGCTTAGGCCTAGTCCTGAGGGTGATTTTTGATTGACAAACTATCATGTTTTTAATGATTTTTGAAAGTTACAACATGTTCTTGGTAGAGGCTAGGATTCTGGGCTAGAAAAGTGGCTCAAATCCCAGAGTCGCTGGCACAAAACTGGAAATTCTGGACCACAGTTGATGGCAGGTAGGCCTGTAAGAGCAAATTTAGGTTGCTGGTTGCTCCCTTGCCCATCGCATGAGAGCGAATGAGGCCTAAGAGCTACAGAATAAAAGTGGGACCCAAGGACAAGATGTTTGAGTGGATGACTTATCTCCCAAGGGGTCTGTGGATGATGTTGGATGACTCTATGTGATGTTCCATCGATTCCACTTCCTTAAGGTCACATAGGAGGTCAAATCTGATTGTAGTAGCATCTCTCCTAATGTTTACCCTGGTTGGCATGGTTACTTTGGGTAGACCTAGGAGGGGTTGTTACAGGAGTTTTAGATTTACAATCATTTTTGTAGTGCCCTTCTTTTCCACATTTCCAACATACCTTTACAGGTTTTCTTGGAGATTTAGATCTCCCAATTGAGGACTTATTTCTGTTTCTATTCTAGGACCTTCCTCTTACAAACAAGGCATCTCCATTTTGGCTATCCATATTTTTCCGTATCATCTATTCTGAAAACAAGGATTAGACTATTTCATCAAACTTCAAGGTAGTTGTATTGCTAACTATAGCAACAACTAGACTATCCCACGAACTTGGTGGAGAATGCAACAAACTAATGCACTTATCTTCATCTGAAATTTTTATATCAACACATAAAAACTGACTTACCACAATATTAAAGGCGTTTCGATTCTCTGCCACTGAGTATCCATCCTTCATCCTCTGGTTATACAACTTTTTCCACGGGAATAGTTTGTTCACCAGAGACTTAGATTTGTACAAAGTCCTTAACTTTTCCCACAAAGCCTTCATCATAGCTTCCCCTGATAAATTCAACAATACTAAGTTTGAGAGACACAATCATATTGTTCTCTTCAACTTTCGATCTAAATTCACCCAATCTTCTTCCTACATTCCTGTTGGTGCTGTGCTTGGATCAACAACAATCCACTGATATTAGTCCACCAATAGATCCTCCATCTTGTGTTGAAAATAACAAAAAGAAATGATAAAAATAGAATCCAAAAATTCCAGTTTAATTTGTCCATGAATTAAACTGAGAATTAAAATTCGAATTCTATTCTCATAGAAACTTAAAATTAGTTAATTAAATTTATTAAACTTACTTAACTTATGAATTTTGAGTTGGAAGTCTTTCTGAAGTCATGTATATGTTATTCCTATATTATAGGGGTCCAAGATGAGTTAAGTATGAGTTGTAATTAGTTAACTCAGTTTACTGAGTTAAGTCCAGTTAAATTAGTTCCAAACTATTTGAGGAAGTAATAGTGAGTTAACAGTCAGTTGATGCATTAGTGCACTCAACTAGTGCTACTCTAGTTAAATGAATATTTACTCATCAGAAACTCATGCATGTCGACTCTGAGAAAGATCCAATTGAGACTAGAGTGCAGGGGCAATGTACTATTTGTTTTCAATTTTTCTGAGTTGCACTGATAGTGCATGCATTTAGGAATCGATCCTTAAGGGATTGCACAATTTTTAGAGGCTTTATTTCCCTTTAAATACAAGCTATCCTCCATAGGAATTACGCATTGGAATAGAGACTTGGAGAGCTTGTGAAGAGGCTAAGATTTGGCCTTGATCTTGCTTATGAGTTGGATATTGAATTTGCTGAGTGCTGGGATTGTTCTAGAGAGAACAAGCATTGTGATTTCATCTTGATTTTCCGGATTAATACAATTTAGTAGTGGGGTTTTGAGCTGTGGCTTTCCCTGGATATTTTTTGTGTTATGTGCCCTTGATGTTATTCCTCTTGTCGATTATTATTTTCTCGACATTTATGGGCTTCCGCTGTAAAGAGTAGAAGTAGATTCTTGTCTCTTTTTTTAGTAGATTACACGAGCTTGTGAATCTACAAGATTTTATACATGGTATCGGAGTTGAGAACAATATACTAAAGGAGATTTCGAAGTTTTGAGTTCTGGGTTACAGGTGAAATTCAAATTTGCAATACATACTTTAGGATCGACAGATGGTGTTCTACGATTTGCGCTCGAGTATGCCTTGGATGGCAGCTCGAATTATATAGCCAGAACGAGAAGATGGAGGCTGTGTTGGAGGATAATGGCTTGAAGGAATTCATTGATCAAGACATTCCTAAGCCACTAGCATTGGATGCTCATAATCTGGCCGAATGGAAGAAGTGCGTGGCAAGGGCGAGGCGGATAATCCTTAAGGGATTTCAAGACCACATTGTCTCGAGTCTCCATGGGAAGGAAACTCCGCATGCTATGTGGAAAGAATTGAAGGACCTTTTCCAGAATAGCAGTGACCAAAGGAAGTTGGCACTGAAAGATAAACTTCGAAAAATCAAGATGGAGGCAGGTGACTCAATTGCAAATTACTTGACCAATTTCACTCAATGCAGAGATGAACTTGGAAGTGTTGGAATCACGATTGCCGAGGAGGATATGGTAAGTCTTTCTCTTCTTGGACTCCCAAAGAGTTGGCATAGTTATTAGGACTCTGTCAATGGTTAGGAGAAGCTATCAGATTGGGAATGAGTATGGTTAGATTTGATGCAGGATGAGATCAGGAGGAACACCAGAGGTGGGACCTCTTCCAAGGAACTGGAAGAGGATTTTGCCTTAGTGAGTAAGGCAAAGTGGGCCAAGGGAAAGAAGTCCCAAGGCTAGGAGAGCGGAAATAAGATAGACTTGATGAAAGTCAAGTGTTTTCACTATCACGAGCACTATGCCAAGAATTGCCCACAGAAGAAAGCAAGCAAGAAGGAGTCGACTGTAGCGGCAACAGGTGAAGCTCTAGCTTCAAAATTCAAACTTGATTTCTCTCTCATTGCATGCATGGCTGACACTGCCATGGGAGGCGTGTGGTATCTTGATAGCGGTGCCTCATTCAATATGATAGGGAATAAAGATCTCTTTAGTGATTTTGAGGAGAAAGACCTCAAGCAAAGCATAGAGTTTGGAGATGACGAGAGGTATAGAGCTACCGGGATCGGTACAGTTACCTTTCAGAGGGAGTATGGCTCCCCTCTCAGGATCACAGATGTGATGTATGTTCCAGGACTAAAGAAGAATATTGTTTCAGTCACAATATTGGAAGATCGTGGCTATGATGTGGTTTTTAGTAAGGGAAAGCTTTTCCTTAGGCACATCACCACGCGACAGGTGAAACCGATTTGTGCATGGGTCAAGAACCTATATGCTCTTAAGGTTCAAGACGCATGCAAAGCCTTGAGAAGCAAGGCAAAGGTTAGAGACTTGGTGGTTGAGAGGGAGAGTAAATTACCTCTCAACATGCAGCCCTAGAAGAAGGCTCTAAAGCAACTTTGGGAAGTTGTGGAGCGGCCACAATTTTAGAAGCTGAGAGGAGACCGAGTGCAGAGATCCACTAAAGCAGAGAAGAAGTATTATTAGAAGCAGTCTCAAAAAATTGTGGAGAAGCCGGGAGGAGACCGAGTGGAGGCATCTAGTCATGAAGAGACCTCCAGTAGGGGAAATTTCAAGCCAGGTGGGCAAAGGGATCACATGGAGCCATACCTCCAGGGGTGAGGTGGGGCGATGTGAAGTGATATTCCCAAGAGGGCTGAAATTGGGCAGGGTCCATTGAGTGGTTTTATCTCATGGATTGTACCTTACTACGAAAGCCCAAAGTACATAATAGCGGGAGGAATCAGTGGGATTGATGCAGTCAGAGATCAAAGTGACAGAGGCTAGAGCAATCAGATACTAAAGAAGTGTAGAGAGGGTTGACAACAGTGCAGAAAGGAAAAGTCAACAACATCGTAGAGTTTTCAGTCGACAGAGGGAATAACAGTCAGAGACTTTGATGACAGAGGCATCATTATGATTCAAGTTGGATGTTTTTTGTTTCTAGAGTTGCTGGAGCAACAATACTAGAGATAAGTGTTACATGCAGAACATTCCAAAGGTTCATAATCTGGATCGAGTTGAATTCCTTTATTGTTGAGAGGGAGTGTTGAAAATAACAACAAGAAATGATAAAAATAGAATCCAGAAATTCAAGTTTAATTTGTCCTTGAATTAAAATGATAATTAAAATTCGAATTCTATTCTAATAGCAACTTAAAATTAGTTAATTAAGTTTATTAATCTTACTTAACTTAGGAATTTCGAGTTGGAAGTCTTTCTGAAGTCATGTATATGTTATCCCTATACTATAGGGGTACAGAATGAGTTAAGTATGAGTTTTAATTAGTTAACTCACTTTACTGAGTTAAGTCCAATTAAATTAGTTCCAAATTGTTTGAGGAACTAATAGTGAGTTAACAGTCAGTTGATGCATTAGTGCACTCAACTAGTGCTACTCTAGTTAACTGAATATTTACTCATGAGAAACTCATGCATGTCGATTTTGAGAAAAACCGGATTGAGACTAGAGTGCAAGGATAGTTTACTATTTGTTTTAAATTTTTCTAAGTTGCATTGATAGTGCATGCATTCAGGAACTGATCCTTAAGGGATTGCACAACTTTTAGAGGCTTTATTTCCCTTTAAATACAAGCTATCCTCCATAGGAATTATGCATTGGAATAAAGAATTGGAGAGCTTGTGAAGAGGCTAAGATTTGGCCTTGAGTTTGCTTATGAGTTGGAGATTGAATTTGCTGAGTGCTGGGATTGTTCTAGAGAGAAAAAGCATTGTAATTTCATCTTGATTTTCCAGATTGATACAATTTAGTAGTGGAGTTTTGAGCTATGGCTTTCCCCATATATTTTTTGTGTTATGTGCCCTTGATGTTCTTCCTCTTGTCGATTATTGTTTTCTCGATATTTATGGGCTTCCGTTGTAAAGAGTAGAAGTAGATTCTTGTCTCTTGTTTTAGTAGATTACACAAGCTTGTGAATATACATGATTTTCTACATGGTATCAGAGCTGAGAACAATATACTAAAGGAGATTTTGAATTTTTGAGTTCTGGGTTACAAGTGAAATTCAAATTTGCAATACATAGTTTAGGATAGACAGATGGCGTTCTATGGTTTGTGGTCAAGTATGCCTTGGATGACAACTCAAATTATATAGCCTGGAAGGACAAGATGGAGGCTATGTTGGAGGATAATGGCTTGAAGGAATTCATTGATCATGACATTCCTAAGCCACCAACATCGAATGCTCATAATCTGGCTGAATGGAAGAAGTGTGTGGCAAAGGCGAGGCAGATAATCCTTGAGGGAGTTCAAGACCACATTGTCTCGAGTCTCCATGGGAAGGAAACTCCGTATGCTATGTGGAAAGCATTGAAGGAATTTTTCCAGAATAATAGTGGCCAAAGGAAGTTGGCATTGAAAGATAAACTTCGAAAAATCAAGATGGAGGCAGGTGACTCAATTCCAAATTACTTGACCAAGTTCACTCAATGCAGGGATGAACTTGGAAGTGTTGGAATCACGGTTACCGACGAGGATATGGTGAGTCTTGCTCTTCTTGGACTCCCAAAGAGTTGGCATAGTTATCAGGACTCTGTCAATGGTTAGGAGAAGCTACCGGATTGGGGACGACTATGGTCATATTTGATGCATGATGAGATCAGGAGGAACACCAGAGATGGGACCTCTTCTAAGGAACTAGAAGAGGATTTTTCCTTAGCGAGTAAGGCAAAGTGGGCAAAGGGAAAGAAGTCCCAAGGCTAGGAGGGCGAAAAGAATATAGACTTGATGAAAGTCAAGTGTTTTCACTGTCATGAGCATGGGCACTATGCCAAGAATTGCTGCCAGAAGAAAGCAAGCAAGAAGGAGCCGACTGTAGCGGCAGTAGGTGAAGCTCTAGCTTTAAAATTCAAACTTGATTTCTCTCTCATTGCATGCATGGCTGACACTGCCATGGGAGGCGTGTGGTATATTGATAGCAGTGCCTCCTTCCATATGACAGGGAATAAAGATCTCTTTAGTGATTTTGAGGAGAAAGACCTCAAGCAGAGCATAGAGTTTGGAGATGATGAGAGGTATAGAGCTATCGGGATTGATATAGTTACCTTTCAGATGGATTATGGCTCCCCTCTCAAGATCACAGATGTGATTTATGTTCCTGGATTAAAGAAGAATATTGTTTCAGTCACGATATTGGAAGACTGTGGCTATGCTATGGTTTTTAGTAAGGGAAAGGTTTTCCTTAGACACATCACCACGGGACAGGTGAAACAGATTGGTGCGTGGGTCAGGAACCTGTATGCTCTTGAGGTTCAAGATGCATGCAAAGCCTTGAGCAGCAAGGCAAAGGATAGAGACTTGGTGGTTGAGAGGGAGAGTAAATTACCTCTCAACATGCGGCCCCAGAAGAAGCCTCTGAAGCAACTTCAGGAAGTTGTGGACTGGGCACAATTTTAGAAGCTGAGAGGAGAACGAGTGGAGAAGTCCACTAAAGCAGAGAAGAAGTATTCTCAGAAGCAGTCTCAAATAGATGTGGAGAAGCTGAGAGGAGATCGAGTGGAGGCATCCAGTCATGAGGAGACCTCCAGTAGGGGGAAATTTCGAGCTAGGTGGGCAGAGGGATCACATGCAGCCATACCTCCAGGGGTGAGGTGGGGCGATGTGAAGTGATATTCCCAAGAGGATTGAAATTGGGTAGGGTCCATTGAGTGGTTTTATCTCATGGATCGTACCTTGCTACGAGAGCCCAAAGTACATAATAGTGGGAGGAATCATTGGGATTGATGCAGTCATAGATCAATGTGACATAGGCTAGAGCAGTTAGATACTAAAGAAGCGTAGAGAGGGTTGAAAACAGTGCAGAAAGGTAGAGTCAATAGAACTGTAGAGCTTTTAGTTGACATAGGCAATAGGAGTTAGAGACTTTGACGACAAAGGCATCATTTTGATTCAGGTTGGATGTTTTTTGTTTCTAGAGTTGCTGGAGCAACAACACTAGAGAGAAGTGTTGCATTTAGAACATTTCAAAGGTTCAGGATCTGGACGAGTTGAATTCCTTTACTGTTGAGAGGGAGTATTGAAAATAACAACAAGAAATGATAAAAATAGAATCCATAAATTCAAGTTTAATTTGTCCTTGAATGAAACTAAGAATTAAAATTCGAATTATATTCTGATAGTAACTTAAAATTAGTTAATTAAGTTAATTAATCTTACTTAACTTAGGAATTTCTTGTTGGAAGTCTTTCCGAAGTCATGTATATGAGTTAAGTATGAGTTTTAATTAGTTAACTCAGTTTACTGAGTTAAGTCCAGTTAAATTAGTTCCAAATTGTTTGAGGAACTAATAGTGAGTTAACAGTCAGTTGATGCATTAGTGCACTCAACTAGTGCTACTCTAGTTAAATGAATATTTACTCATTAGAAACCCATGCATGTCGATTCTGAGAAAGACACAATTGAGACTAGAGTGCCGGGACAATTTACTATTTGTTTTAGATTTTTCTAATTTGCACTAATAGTGCATGCATTCATGAACTAAACCTTAAGGGATTGCACAATTTTTAGAGGCCTTATTTCCCTTTAAATACAAGCTATCCTCCATAGGAATTATGCATTGGAATAAAGAATTGGAGATCTTGTGAATAGGCTAAGATTTGGCCTTGAGCTTGCTTATGAGTTGGAGATTGAATTTGCTGAGTGCTGGGATTGTTCTAGAGAGACCAAGCATTGTAATTTCATCTTGATTTCCCTGGATATTTATTGTGTTATGTGCCCTTGATGTTCTTCCTCTTGTCGATTATTGTTTGCTTGATCTTTATGGGCTTCCACTGTAAAGAGTAGAAGTATATTCTTGTCTCTTGTTTTAGTAGATTACACGAGCTTGTGAATCTACAGGATTTTCTACATCTTGAGCTTCCACAACTCAAAAATATGACCATTAAATTTCTTGATCTCTATCTTTCCATTATTTTCCATATTTCATCAAAAGAATCGATCCCGTAGATCTCCCACTGAATAGGGTCTACCATAGGTCCGAGCAAAACCCCTCAGCAATAAAGGCATCCCCTTGAAGCCAAAACTACTTTGATACCAAATGTAGGTTTTAACCCTGTATAGAAATTACCTACAAAATTTTTCTTAAAACATAAAAATAATGGTGAGAACATAAAATAAACATACACAAATATTTTCCCCTAGATCCCAAAACTCAGACTACCAGATTAAATTTTCATTACATTCACTTCAATGTTACAATACATATAAATACATGTTGAAGGATTCGTAAACCCCAATCCACTAAACTTGGATTAGAACATAACTATAGTTCCATTGACTGAATCTACAAAATGCCATGGGAAAAAAACCATGATGCCCAAAAATATGCACAAAAACACCCATATTTTTTTTTTCCAAGGCGCTACCCAGACCCCATATTTATTTATTTTATTTTTATTTTTATTTATTTATTTATTTATTATTTTTGGAAAGAGTATAACACATACCTAACACACCTACTAGATTTTTGGTGCATTTAATTCCACTTTCATCACTCTAATCCAAAAAGTCTCCAATCCTTCATCTTTTATATATTTCAAACCTATTTCACTTTGTAATATCATTTACAAACTGATATTGAAGACTATTGCATCCAAATTAAAAGATATTATGTCTAAATACATTTCTCCAAAAAAATTTGGGTTCCTCAAACATAGGCAAATTCAAGATGTCATGGACATTTCCTAAGAATGCATTCATTCTATTAAGGTTAACAAGAGGGATGATATGATTATGAAAATTGATTTGAACAAATCATATGATAGTGTTGACTAGGGATATTTGAGGATGGTTTTGCATAAGATCGGTCTTTATGCGATGATCATAGATTGGATTATGTCCTATGTTACTGTTGATAGTACTAGATCCACCAAAATTCAGGGGATCTCCCCGGTATGAAGTCCCAACTAGAACTCAAACCATTTGGTGTAGGAGTCCCATCCAGTATGATGGTCCGATTGCCATTATCTTAAAGATATGCCTTAGCTATTTCTTGTCAACACATGAGAGTGGTATATTTAGTCTTCAAATAACGAGTTTCACGTGCCCGGTGAGTGCTTAGTGTCACTTGTGTCAAAGTTCTTTCACTGCAGAGGGGGAGGGTGAGAGTGAGTCTCAAGTCGAAAGGGAGTAGTCCTAACTCAGGTAGAGACACACCACACAATAGGATATGAACAACTTCTAGCAGAGTAGTCCACAAGGATGTGGCAGTCACATACACAAAGGTGAAAATATAACATGTACAACTCCTAGCAAAGTAGTCCACACGAGTGCGACGGTCGTTATAACAAGTTTATAAGAATGAGTCTCTCTAGCGTCCGACGGAGTAGTCCACACAGGCGAGACAACAATAACAACTGATACAACACATTTCCAACAACATATGCACTAAAACAATCAAAATACTTCAACTATATTAGTAAAAGTTAAAGCAACATGCATTACAACGTCCAAAGAATAGTCTTACAAACAAATACAATACATGTGTAAAAACGTGCTAGCCTGTGATAGGCTTCTGAATTAAGCAAAATTTCCAAGACACATTCGTACACCATACATTACTAGCCCCAGTAGTGGATCATTGGAGCCACTACTCACTCCTCAAAGAAAATATTATAGACTCTCAAGGCTATGTGGGAGGACCCAAGGTGAAAAGTCTTTTGCATGTACAAATGAGGGGTATATATAGCCAAGGGTGAAACTGACCCTTGTGACTCTTCGACTTCCCTCATGACTGTTCGACTTAGATGAATGTTTGAATTACATGACTCTTTAACTTCATTTGTGGGTCTCTTGGACTTCCATGTTACATTACATTGATTACACAAGTATGGCCCAAAATAGTGATGTGGCTGAGGTGACTCATGATACAACTCGACATGACACTGCTGGTATGCACATGTTGGCTGTGCTGTTTGTGTCGAGTTGTTGTGCTATTGAGTGATGAGTGTGCCCATGGTGTACCATAGCTTCACCTCCACATGGAAAAGTGCATGAAGTCTTCAATGGTCTTAGTGTTTACTTGATGATTCAAGCATGTGCACATGTCTCCTTCGCTTGCTACTTTGTATGCTTCGTGTGTTCATCCAACCACGAGCAAGCCTTCTAGCATACGGTCTGTATTCATCCCATTCATCGTTGCACCATGTCTCATCCATGTACCTATTTCTGCAATCACTCATGATGAGATGACATCAAATCCAGAAATGCCCTAGTCTACTATGATGCATTGCCTTTCGTTTTTGGGTGCAGGTGATTGGGAGAGAGGACAAGGCTCTGAAACAACGCAGAGCACATGTCAGTCCGGGATGCAAGCTTCTGGGGCATTGTCGGGAAAGACTACGCAGAGGTCATTGAGAGACTAGGTTGAGCAGTTTGGGGCAATAGTGACATCTGTGGGATCCGTCTCAGCTCAAAGGGAGAACTGCATAATTTTCTTGGGGATGGCAGTGCGGGCAGCAGGAGGCACTGGCAGTGAAAATTGCATAGATTTCCACAAGATGTCGGGATTGAGCTATGGGAGTTTGCTAGCCAAAACTGTGCATATCTAGGAGGTAGTCATGTAGGACATGTCTGCACAATTTCCGAGCTGAGCGAGGTGTCGGGCATCAGGTGGACTTTCCATGAAAACTACACAATTTTCAGGAGGAGTGGCTAGCAGGCCGGCAGGGGGACTTACTGAAAAAATTGTGCAATTTCCAGAGACAGTGCAGTGACAGGCAGCAGGTGCTTGTCCCTCTTGGCTACATAATTTCTTCAGGTAGTGCAAGCAGTAAGGCTGGAAGATTTTGTGCAATTTTGGAGATGAGTGCAGCCCTAGGTCACTACTCAGTCAAATTATTTGGTTGACCAGCGAGAGGCTTGATGGATAGGCTTGCGGGAAGCACATACCGAAATGGATTCTTGGGCCACTTCTACGCTGGTTTGCTTGACAATCAGCCAGGATGATTCCAGGATCATGTAGTGCAAACTGCCTGGAGGGTAGCCTCAAGCTCTGCGTAGTTCTGGGCAACAGTGCTTGATCACTAAGGGCTGATATCGCGTAGTGCAACTCAGTGGAGGTCTGGCTGATGGAGGGTGGTCCGGTTGACAGATTTTAGAAAAACGGCTAAGTGTGTGAGCAAGTGAACTTGTGTATACATCACCTTACGAAAACACACTCAACTTGACTCAATGATAGGACACCTCAAATCACAAGGCAACATATACTCAGTGTGACTGACTGTGGGACTATTTAATGGTGAAAGCGAAAAGTACGACACTTCGGATAGACCTTTGGATGACCGTGATGACACTTGCGTGACAGTACTTACAACATTATGTGTGAGTGCGACGAGTGTTTACATAGTGAACACAACTCATACACACAAAGACAAACCTTTAGCATCACCAGAACAAGGTCACAAGCATGACATAACAATCAACATGCTGAAGACGACAATTGGTCAAACAAGCGAAAGGGAAGAAAGACATGTAGAGGAAACACATGAAATGAATTTTTGTTGCTTGCACACGTGCATGTCACTGAAGACAAGATGATATGCCAATGACAAGTAGTCTTGCAAACTCAACTAAGAGGTGTACTTTGAAAGGTGTACTTTACTTACCATACTTACCCTCGATATGATCATGCATTCGACGAAGTTTGCATGCGGTCCTGATATTTTTCCATCACTTGGTCTATTGGTCCTTCTCCTCAACTCCTTGGGAGTGATCTTAGCATGTCACCTTTTCCTGTAGTCACTGAGAAATGAATCAATGCAGTTTTAGTAGGAAGTGACTACTGCCGGGACGAGGCCATGGGAGGCCCATTTGTGTAGTTTCTGCATGCAAGATAGATAGGGAAACTTGGACAAGGTAGGGATGTTCTCTATCACCTTGTCTATTTCTATTAGTGATTGACGGGACGAGCAGGTTGATATCAAAGGCTCACTCTTGTGAGTTTTTCTCGAGACTTTTGGTCACAAAAAATATTTACATAACCCACCTTATATTTGTGGATGATGTCCTCTTCCTAGGGAAGGCCTCTGTTTTTGAATGGATAAATTTACACCATATCATATATTCATTTGGTGATGCATCTGGGCTATACATTAACAAATCAAAATCATTGATTTCCACAACGTAGAGGGAGTGCCTTGTTTCAGTGATTGCATTTTTTTTATGTGACATTGGTAAAGTTGGATGTGGGATTCAAATATCTCAATTTCCATATGAAACCAAATAATTATGGTCCTAATGACTAAAGTTGGTTGATTGAAAATTCAAATGCAAATTGACGTCTTGGGAACACCATTGGTTGATTCTTGGGGGTAGACTAATTATAGTTCAATTTGTCTATAAAGCATTGTTATTTACTGAATGCATCTTTATATGATGCCCAAGAATATCATCAGTGGGATTAATTCATTTGTTTAATTTTTTTTTATTTTTTTATTTTTTTATTTTTTTATTTATTTATTTATTTTTATTTTTTATTTATTTATTTATTTTTATTTTTATTTTATTTTTTATTTTTATTTATTTATTATTATTTTTTATTTTTATTTTTTATTTTTTATTTTTATTTTTCTATTTTTTATTTTTATTTTTTTATGGGTGGTGATCTAGATTGGATCATTATATTGTTTTTCATCCATATCGATGTATTTGGAGTGGAAAAAGTGGAGGAATCAGCTCATGGGGTCATTTTTATCGGCGGGACCCAATTTGGCAAAACGAGGTCTGAAACCTTCTGGGACCGTTTTGAGGCACCAAATAACGTTATTTGGGGGTAAAACTTTTCTGCTATAGGATTTAAAATAGCACCATTTTATGATATTCTACACACATAGATCTTTCCAATGGGGCAAGAAGCGCGTCAATCAGAGTTTGTATGCAAAAGTTATGCCACTTAGAAGTTGACCTTCCTATTTTCACATGTATAGTTTGGGAGGATGCCACGTGATCCCCCATTATTCATGGAAAAGGGGCTAGACATGTGATTATGATGTAAAATACTCTAGAAGGGTCTATATTATAACTCTAGTTAAGAGTTGATTAGTCAAAATTAACCACTAGTAGGCTATCGAACTGTGTTAAAACCGAGATACTAGGAGGAAGAGACATTCCATTCTTTCAAGAGAATTTTATTCCATAGATAAGCAAAGATAGCCAGGAGAGATATGAGGTAGAATCACACAGAGAGGATCTCTGAACTATAGAATCCCACGGGCCACAAACATTACGTCTTTGTACTTGCAACCATATTTCCAGAAAGAGAAAGAGAGCGAAGTGACCTCAACTTCCAGCTGGGTTTTCTCGTGAAAGGATTTCCTAGAGAGCATATCTTGTGTCTTATGAGTGTATGTGAGATTATTTTATCATTCTCTATTTTTCTGCATAATTTTCATTCACAGGAATGCACTAATTACAATTAAATATGTAAATCTTAAAGTTTAATAAAACCATAATAATATAGAATCTCATATTTTTAATATAATATTATTAGATATGTTGTGACGAACTATACAGTGGAATATCCATGATAGTTTACGGATCAGGTGAGGCCTAAAAAATTCACAAGATCCATCTTATTCAATTGGAGAAAATTTCTATGAGGGTTGAGGAGGAAGGTTAGGGTTTAAAGGACGTTGAAAAGTTCAGATGGGCTCTACTAGTTAAGAGCATGTGGCATGCTATAAACAGTGATGGCATCTGGTAGAATTATTAAATAAGAGTACATTAGGAACCTATTTGTATTGTAGTGGATTAAGGAAGGGGCTCTGGCTCCTAGTGTTGTCTTTTATATATGGAACCCTATGTTAAAGGTGAAGCATTGGATGATTGGGAATTTGAAATGGGAGATAGGATCTGATTCTTCGATGGCGGTAGGTCTTGAACATGTAAAATGTTTTACTAGTTAAGGATTTTGTGCATCGAGATTCTACCAATTTTTTGCCTCGTTAGTCTGCCACTTGGCCCTAATTTGACCAGAAATTTGATAAGCTATAACTTGAACATACGAACTGAGATTTGAGTGCCATTTGCACCATTGGAATCAGGGCAACGAGCACTACGACCTGGTCCTAGTTTCACTTCCATATGATGACTTTTATTTTTGAGCTATTTTCAAGGCCACTTGTATTCCTGGATCCTCCCGGATTAATATTAATTATGTTTGATCCAATTTACTCGTGATCACTAGAACTTATATCCCTCTTGGATCAAACCTTAGGATTTATGAATTTTTGGATAATTGTCTAAGTCTTGGGATAAGTGTGTTAGGGACCTCCTCATGGTAGGTATTACATTAATTGGTAAGAATGATGTATTCACTTGGGATGGTAAAATTGTTCAGGTTCAAATCTCGGTTGTAGAGACTTACAAGTAGATCTCTCTTGCACATCTGCACACTGTGGGTGGTAGATGTATCTACAAAATCTGGAAGTGGAAAATTCCACTTAAGCTCAAATTCTTTGGGTGGGTGACATGGAAAAATTAAAATATTAACTTGTGACAATTTATGCCACCATGGTTTCAATGGTCCTGAAAGAGATGTGTTTTGTAAGGCAGAGGTCGAGGATGTGGTCCACCTTGTCCTCTCAACATTAAGGGTATTTTCATAAATATTTGCTTATTTCAATGAGACTGGGCCAATGATCCATATGGTTGCACCGAGAATTATAAAAAAAATGAATATTTTGTGTATATTTCTTATGCATTTTTCAATGGGGCATCTAGTAAGTATATGTGTGGAAGTGGGGTTTACATTATTGTAAAGCTTGGTCATTTTTATCATTTTTGTTGGAATAGTGGGATAGAACCAAATACCTGGATGGAGATCATTGGTATCTGGGGGTTATTATTATGTGCACACTGGTTATCCATTGAGTCATTGGATGTTTTTGGTGATTCAAAGGTCACCATTGATTGGGCTATAGAGTGGACAAAATTTGAACCACTCATGCTTACTAATTGGATGCAAAGAATTAGACTACTGGTGGAACTTTTCTAGAGGGTGATTTTTTCACATATTTATAGAGAGAAAAATGGAGTTGTAGACACACTTTCAAAATTGGACCACAAATACAATCTAGGGGAGATTATATATACTACCTTCCATAATTACAATTTGCAACGGACTAGAAAAATCTTCTTCACATAAGTTTTTGTCTCTCATGTGGAGGCATTTCTACTCATCATATTTCTATTTAATGGATCCAGTTTTTGTGCTCTAGAGGATTACTAGTTTAGTTTTTGTTAGATAAACTCTTCTTGATGACATCTTATCAGTTTTTGTGATAATGATTGTTTTTGGACTTTATGGTTTTTATTAGTGTGATGATTACTGGTATTAATGCCATAGTTTTGGACATAGTTTGGTTATGTATTAGGCCTTTTATGCATGCTAGTAGTAATTAGGTTTTGGTGATTAAAAAATATATGTAATATGTAAACAACCAGTTATATTTAATATAAAAGATTGTTTTTTTTTCTTCCTTGAAAAACGGGTATCTTCATTATGACTTTAAAATTATATTATTATGATTATAGAGGAAAATAAATTATTATTAATTATACAATTATTTTAATTTAATGTTATAATTAATTTTTATTTCACACTTAATTAAATATGTAAATCTATTATGATGACTGGTAGAAAATTATATTTATTAATAATTTTTTGGGAATATCATAGATATTTTATATTTTTTCAAGACAATGGGAAAAACTATCATAACTCAATAGTCAAACTAGTAGTGGGGACAACCATCACTGACTACTATCTATCAATGCATGTTGACTCATCATTGTTATTCAAGGAAAACCATGCTACCTGGAATTACTCACCGATGGTTCGTAAAGGGGAAAGCTTTCACTCCTACCAAATGCCTCTAGGTCTTGGGCCGTTAACCTGTTTCCTTATGTCTGAGGAAGACAAGATCTTAGTGGTGAAAAAGAAATTTAAGCTATAAATATTTTATATTAATTTGTGATAGTTATTATTTCTAGGAAATAAATCTATATTTCAATTTTTGAGCATAAACATAATTATAACAATAGATACTTATCAACATTCCAATGGCTTATAGCTTGTGTGATGAGGGTCCCATAAAAAAAGAAAAACAATTTCTTTTTCAAGCATCCAACCTTTCATCCTCAATACATAGATTAAAATATATTTTATTCAATGTTTCATCTATAATTGTAGTCATGAGTTCCATCCAAAAAATTATCGCTAATGTCCATAACTTTCCTCAATGAGGAGTCCTCTTTAAATATCATCAAAGAATGATCAAAATTATTTGTATTTTCAGATGTATCATCTATGCCCAAGGGTTGAGAAAATGTTCTTGTAGTTTTCCTTCTCTTTTTTTTGTGATTTTCCATGTGCCTTGGTCCATATCCATGCCAACTTTGGAGAGGGCATCCGCTTTAGCATTCTTGTGCCTATAGACATGATTGAAGGACATTTTAGAAAAGGAAGATTTTAGTTGACATAATTTTTGAAAAAGAGGTAAGAGAGAATAATTCTTGATCTGTATTGTTCCCAACATCCATTTGATTACAAATCATAGGTCCTCATAAAATTGAAAATGTGTGGTTACATGTTCTTTTTCCAATTGGAGAATTAACTTGAGAGAAAATAATTATGCAAAAGAATTTATAACTAGTCCTATGTTCATTATGATGGTGAAAAGGGTACTATAATTGATAAAGAAAACTCCTCTAACCTATCCCTCAAAGGGAGAGGCTTGGGCTGCACCATAAAAAATGTCCAAGAACAATATGTTTGTATGGTAACTTATTGGGAAGGAGGATGTGTTTTTCTTTGGCTGTTGGCTAAATAGTCTTGGAAATTGTAAAACTATGAATAACTGCCCTAACATGGATAAACCATTTTCCTTTAAAAGTAGCGAAGTTCTTCTACAGCCAAATTCCCCATGCGACAATGAGAGGAAGACCTTTATAATATTGTTTTTGTGAGCTCGATAACTATGTTTTAGTATTTATGTCAATGGAGAGATCATCCTTGGTATATTGTAGATGTTCCAAATGTATTATTTCATTCCAAACAACTCTTGTAAATGGAAAATTGATGAATATATGGTCCATAGATTTAGACTCAACTTGTCATAGGGGACATATGCCAGACCCATTGAAGGATATTTTCTATAATTTATCCCAAGTTGGAGCATTGTTATATAGAATTAGCCACATGAAGAGTTTATATTTGGGAGGAAACTTCAGTTTCTAGATCTTTTTCCCCCACTAGGGAGGGTTTGAGGATCCATTTGCTAAAGCTAGATCAGGATATCCAAACTTTGGGGAGTAAGATCCATTTGAACTTGGTGCCTAGATAATATCATCCTCATTATATAATATGGAAACATTTGAAAATTTTAGGCCTTGAAAGAAATGAGCCCATGTTTCTACATTTGCTCCATTTAGGTTTAGGTCATTAGAAGGAAACCATTCTTGTTGTCCAATTGTAGAATTTATGATAGATATTTGATTTAAGGTCTACCACCCCTTTTTATTTATATGTTGACTTAGAGGGTCAAGAAGAAAGTTCCAGTGATGACATCCTATCCAAGGATCCATTCCTAGCTTAATTTGGTTGTTGTTCCCAACCTTCTGACATAACAAAATCACATGTTATAGGAATTTTTTTATAATGGGCTTCCAAATAATAGGTCCGTTTTTTACTATATTTTGAGGAGTTCTAAACCAATCCAAATTTGAGAGAGGGTTGATGTGCTTTTGATGGATGGTTTAAGCCCATAATGCAACCCCCTGTATGAGATTCCACACTCCCTTTGTAGCTAGTGCTTTTGAGAACCAAAGGAGACTTTTCAGTCCCCAAGCACCTAACACTTTTGGTGTGGCTATGAAATTATAATTTGCAAGTGCAAATGCTATTATTCCTTCTTTTCCTACCTAGAGAAATAAAATAGTCATCTATTTGATTTTATGAAATCTGTCAAGGGGAATCCATGCCAAAGAATCATAGTAAACAAGTGTGGCTTCAGTAACATACATAGTACAAGTCTACCAACCCTAGATAACCAGTTGTTACACCATATTCAAGTTATTTTCTCCAACTTTTCAAGAAGCCAAGGCATAACATATTTTAAATAGTTATTTGATTTCAAGACAAAACCTAAGTATTTTAATATTTGGTTCAAATTTGAAACCAGAGTTGAAAAAGTCCTGCCATTTGTGATTTTTCTCTAACTGATAACCACCACTCAAATATGGAAGATTTTGCAGCATTTATGATCGAACATGTAGCCTCAGTGAAGAGATCCAAAATGGATTTTAAAGAGTGGAAGTGGTCAATTTTTTTGCCGAAAATGATTAGGATGTCATCCACAAATAGAAATAGGATGCATTTATGAGAGATGATAACCCCTCTGTAACTTGCTATGGTTTTTAAATCTGTGATAAGTCAACTGAGTCCTTCAACAACAAGAATAAACAAAAGGGGAGATAGTGGGAATCCTTGTCCCAATGCCCTTTATCCATGGAGAAAGGGAAAGGATGCACCATTTATCAGGAAGGCAAAGGAGGCGATACTAATGTAGGTCATAAGCCATGCTACGAAGGAGTGACATAAACCTATGTGAATTAGAAGTAGTTTGATGTGGAGCCAATTGACCCGATCAAATTCATTTAGGAGATCCACATTATAAAGAACCACTCATTGTCATTTGGTGTGAATGGAATGGATACCTTCTTGAACTAAACCAATCTCTTCAATGAATTTGGCATCTTTTTAGAAAGCCAAATTGTAATAAACATATATTTTCTGATAGGATGTATTTCAGTTGAAAAGCAATGATTTTAGAGATAATCTTGTTCATATAGTTGTATAAGGAAATTAATTTGAAGTGGTCAAAGGAGTTAGGTGAATTAGATTTATGATTAAAGCTATAAAAGTCGAATTGAAGGGTTCAAGGATTGTTGCCAGAGGTTTTAGAGTATTCAACCATCGAAAGAAGGTCCTTTACAAGGGAATCAAAACATTCCAAATGGAATTAAATAGGAATACCATCTGGACCAAGGCACTCCCTAATTCCTCCTTTATGAATTCAACCATTAGAGATGTGTTTCCTTATTGGTTTATAAAGCTTGGGAAGAGGATGACTACTTCCAAAATCCACTAAATGGTGGTTTGGTGATTCTAATAAAAAAATTCTCGGAAGCATTTATATCCTTCAGAGGATATTTCCTTAAAGGATGTGGTTGTGGAACCATCATCTTTTTAATCCCCTAGATAATGTTTAGCAACTTATGTAATTTGCAATCCTTTAGAAAAAATTGGTTTTTTCATCCCATGCTTGGAGCCAGATAGCTCTGCTCTTCATTCTCCATTATTTCTCCTTATTTAAGGGTATTTTCCTTCTCTTTCCTTCTATACCTTTCATGGTACCTTGATGGTC
Source organism: Pinus tabuliformis (assembly GCA_031772625.1). NCBI lineage: Eukaryota > Viridiplantae > Streptophyta > Pinopsida > Pinales > Pinaceae > Pinus > Pinus tabuliformis. The sequence goes on from CM062813.1 coordinate 593,873,267, forward strand.
ACTCGAGGTATTCCTAGCGAAGCCCTATTCATATATGTCTTTAAGCTTATCCTCTGTGTCCACTACAGATTTGAGTCTGCATCCCTTTTATTTTTTTCCCACTTTGAGATAAGTTCTTTTAACCATTTTAGGTTTTGTTGAATTTGGATGGGAGGGGATTTTGGGAGAGAAGAGGAGAAGGGAGTCCATCTTTGCTTTAAGTCGTCATGAAGAGAAGGGTATTCAAACTAGAAAGGATTCATATTAAAAGGCTTGGATTTTTTGGAGGGAAAATGATCTATATTTAGGAGAATGGCGTTATGGTTAGAATAACTTCAAACTGATGTCCATTTCCTAATTTTGAAATTTGAATCTAAGAGACCTTTTCATATGAGGAAAAAATCCAACCTTTTTGTGGCCTAGGTACCTTGTTATAGATCCATGTAGGAAATATTTTGGTAGGGAGTAGGTCATATATACCAATGTCATTGAACATATATGTAAATGATTATGTTAGATGATTGATCCTTGTAGAAGGTCCCTAGGTCTCAGTATCCCCCAAATATAAGTTTAGATCACCTCCAATTATAATTCAACTTGAAGCCAAGAAAAGTAGCCTTGAGAAAGAATACCAATATTCTTGATGCTTTATGAAGGGACCATAGATACTGAAGTAGAGGAAATACATATCCAAATGAAGATAATGAATATCAATTGTGAGGCCTGATCAAAATAACTAGGTTGAGTTTCATCACACCAAATGAATGTTCCAACCAATGATGACGTTCCATGATCCTTCAGAAGCATCAAAAGCTAGAAAATATCAATAGGAAAGAAAGGATTTAAGTAAAGAAATAGATTCACCTCCCTCCACCATAGATACCTAAAGGAAGATGATATGCAGGGAATGTAGATCAATGGGTCTCCTAATAGCCATTTTTTTCATGGAATTAGCTAATCCTTTACAATTTAGGGATAAGAATTTCATCTGGAACTGATTGAAATCCCTAAATATGTATGAACTTGAATAATAGATCTTTGTTTCCTTGATTTATTTTTTGAATGTGCATGTCTGTGCGTAATGGATAGGGAGGATTTCCTGCCCCCACCCATATATTTTCATGAACCTCTAGGGGAGGAGCCCAAATCACCTCCATGATTAGTGATGATATGTTTCAATGAGTTCCAATGAGTTAGAGTAAGGAGAGGAGGAGGGGAGAGTCAAGGAACACAAATTATCTCAAGGGGAGTGAGTTGGATGGCCAAGTGAGCTTTTGTGCGAAAAGGAGGTAATAAGGAAACAAAAGTGAGGGGAGAGGAGAGGGGAACAAAGGGAGGGGTTGAGGAGAAGGAGAATAAAGGGGAGGAAATAGGGAGAGAGAGACCAGAAAGGGTATCCAAGTAGTGTAAATTCACCACATGGGAGGGACCAAGAGACACATGGGTAGGAACTGAATTGAAACAATGAGAAGGAGAAAGAGAAAGTGGAAAATCAGGGGTGTAGCTTGGGAGGGAGGCCCCTCCTTAGAAGTTGAAGGGAAGAAATAATTGTTGAACTTGCTCCAAGATGAGATGAACAAGAGAAAAAGGTTTCACTAATGAGTCATTCCCTAGAGTAATCGACACCTTTGGTAGAGAAACCACTTGAAATGGAATTGTTGTAGCCTCAACTAGAGGAGAAGGAGGAGTGCTGAATGTGATAGGTCTGCGCAAGGGATGAGAGGGAGATGTTTCCTTGGGTACATTGTGCAGTTATAGGGGATAGGGAGTGGGATACTATGCACTAGAAATGCACACTATGCAAGGGAAAGAGGGAGAGGAAAGCATGCATGTGAAGTACCACAGAAAATGACTAGAGGCTTGAGGATTGAAGTTGCCCAAGAGAGAGAGAGAAGGAATTGGAAATTTCTTTGTTGCAAGGGTCTAGAGGTGCCTCATCGTTGACTGGAACTGTGCAATGTATCGTAAAGGGAGGAAATGACAGATCTTCTGCACAATGGACAAGTCTAACAGATAAGGGCTATATGTTTGTTGACTATAACTACACAATGCACAGTGAAAGAGAGGAATTATCAAGGTAATATGTAGTTCTCTTCAACATTGATCCATAGGAGAGTTCACTATCCACCATAACTACGCAATGCATAATTGAGGCAAGGCAAAACAATGGGATTGTGTAGTTGAGAAAGTTAAGGAGACAGGGAGGCAAGGTTACACACTGTAACTATAGAATGCACAGTAGTTGAAGAGGAAGCTTAGGGGACTGCAAAGTTGGGCATGAAAGTGACACATAGATGACCCCACTATCCACTGCACAACACACAATAAATGTCAAGATGAATCATGAATTGCGTAGCTGGAAAGGCTAAGAAACCAAAATAATGATCTGGACTTTGAGGTTGCTTAGTGTGTAGTTGAGGGAGATTGTCCTTTAGGACTGTACAGTGCATAGTTCCAAGAGGCAGAGGATGCTTCACTACGATTGGATACTGTACAGTGCACAGTTCCAGGAGGGAGAAAGGTTAGCAAGTTGCAAAGACAATGAAAGCTCCGAAAATGACTAAGTGTGGGATCAATGAAACAAGAGAGAACAAAACATGCAAACAAGTCCTGAAATAGTGATCTCACACTCATATAACATCAACACAAACCAAGTGAATGAAAAATACTCAAAATCCACATGCATACCTTGAAACGATGGTAAAGCAACACTTATTTCTAAGTGTGACAATTGAAACGTAGCTGTGCGACACTTAGAATACAAGTTACGACAGAAGTGTCGACTGCAACCAGAAAGTGCACTAAGTTGTGGGAGAGTGTTGAGTGCATATCCTTGTGATATATATGATCATCTAATGCATAAGAGAGTTCTAGATCTTCCTTTAGTGGTCCGCCAAAGTGCAACACATGCAAGAGTGAAAACATTAAAAGCGACACTTGTGATAGTAATAATAAGTGAAAATGACACTTGCAAAAGCTAAAGAATTTGAAAACAACACATGCAAAAGCTAAAGAAAGAAAAAATGACACATGCAAAATCTAAAGAAAGAAAAAGTGACACTTTCGAAAGTGAAAGCAAGTAAAAACGATAATCATGAAAGTGAAAATGACACTTATGAAAGCAAAATCGTGCAAAATTGACAGTTGAGAAAACTCATTGGGATGATGATACACTTGCAACTAAGAGTGAGAGAGACTGTCAACTAGAATTGCACACTAACTGTGCATATGGATTGTGCAGTCGCTATCCCTGTCAACTGTGCAAGCACTATTATTAGGGGTTGCGCAGTGCTTAGCACTAAAGAATAACTGTTACCAAGAACTGCACAAGTACTGTCTTCCAATACTATGCAAAGCATGTCTTCAAAGGATAGACATGGGCCACTAATATTGCTAGAATAAGGTATGACTATGAGTGAATCAAAAGCTAAGAATGTGTAAGCAAGTGGCTTCAATAGTTAGAATCTCATAAGAACACTTGAACACTTAGAAAAACATCAAGCTACCATGAAGTGAATTTGATCAACTTGGAATGTCAGATCATAAGATCACAAGGAGGATACAAAATTCAAGTGTAGGCAAAATTTTGGAGGGTGTTTGTCGCAACGAAAATAAATGTGATGCATGATAACGAATTTCTGAATTTGGGTGAATGAAGGTGACTGAAAAGATGATTGCAGTAGTTTCAAGATATCAAAATGCACATCAGAAGCACCCAAAAGACTGCAAAGGAGCCACATAAAGTGGCTGATCCAAGGATAACTTTCATGTTTGTTTAGTTGTTGGGCGATTAATTGTATGTGTGAACTACAAATGTAAATGAGTTGTAAATATAAAGCTCATTATCATTATGCTTGGATTAAACATGTTTTATTTTGTTCTTGGGAAAGAGAACACCGAGGGTGGTGTTCCTCTAAGGACGTGGGGATTGTGACATCCCCTAGAAGTTAATTCCCCCTTGTAAAGCTTTTTCCTTGTAATTATGTAATTATAATTTAAAAGGATGAGATAAGGTGGACACAAATTCCAATTGCTTGAGGAATGGGTTGTTTTAAATATTAGTCCTGGTTGGTCAAGTGGTTTTAAATGGGATGATTGAGAAAAAAATAAATTGAAAAGAATAGGGCATGCTGAGGTGTCCTATAGCCCCAACCATAAGCAAGAAGAGGAAACAAATTTAAAGGTAGCATGGGCTACATTGTCCAAAGGGTTGACCGTGTGAATATTTGGAAAATGATAAATGGTTGTTTACTCAAGTAAGCACAAAAATAAGTTTAGGAGAGGGGATAATTCTATATTTACATGTGCCCACGCACTGAGGAGGAAAGGACCTATGCATACAAAGAAAGAAGGACCATGAGAGGAGGCTTAGAAGGCTCTTGTGGAAAAGGGAAAAGGAGGTCAAGAGGATGTTGTTGAAAATAGTAGAATAGGTCGAAAGGTCTATGGAAAAACACCCACGACTAATACACATAGACAAAGGAAGGGAATGAAGGAAAAGATAGGTAGGCCGTGAGGCTCCTGGGTGGTAAAACTAAATCACTGAGAGGGGAAAAAGATGTAAGGGCTAAGAGAATTAAGGGATAAGATAAAATCTAATGATAGAGTAGGTGAGAAACCCATAGGGGCTTGCTAGATGATAATCACAAAGTGAGCTCAGATGATAGTTCAACTAAGAAACCCATGAGGGCTTGCTGATTGATAATCACTGAGTAGTGGTTTTTCCTTGTAGGGTTGATAAATCCAATGGAGACTATGTTGGTTGACAACCTTTGATAGGTGGAGGCACCTAGGGCTAATGAGATGATAACACTTGATGGTAGTTCCATGGTATTAGGCTGAGTACATAGGTGGAAGTTGACTAAGAAGATGCTGGTGAGTGCACCTTTGTTCCTTCAAAGGTAACACAACTGATAAAACCTCCTTATCATTGAATGTATTAGTCTCTCCACATTTGAATTTAAAATCTTTGTATCTAAGTCCCTAGAGATGTTGGGATGTTGTATTTTAAGTCCCTCTACATAAAAAAATGTGTTCCTCGCTTGAGGTGAATTTGTTGAATGGCTGTTAGGTGAAGGAAACATGACCTTGAGATACCCCATTCTAGATAATGATATTGGTTTAATTCTCTCGATAGATGATGGTTGTATGCCAATGAGTTATTCATTGTTTTTTGTTTGTTAATTTAACAACTGGTGGGTGGAGGTGAGGCAACCTCGAGACACCTTGTCTCAGCTGATAATATTGGTTCAAGAATCCTCTGAAAGCACTCTACCTAAAGCAATGGATTTGGCCTGGGGTTGACAACTACAATTGAATGTGGCTATAGCTTGTTTAAGGTTGGGTGGAGAGTTAGAGTCCCACTCTAAGTTACTAGATCTCTTATAAGAAAAGTATACTCTTATGCATTTGTGTATGTAATTGTCATGTGTCTTTTTTCTGTGCTGAATTAATGTTCTAATTAACGATGAGGAGTGCTATATCTTTCTTGAATGAGGAATGTCAATGTCTAGCACGAATACTTTAAAGGAATAGATCATTTCTTGTGCATATTTTCGGGCTTGGAATTAACCTAAGCTGCCTTGGTTTGAAGAGATGGATGATCTCTATTCATGTCTAAATTTCTTGCTTTGAGATGTTCAAAATCCCTGGTTATAATGTTGAAAATTCTGCTTATACTAGCATGTAGATATGTGAAATCAAGTCAGACAGATGCACATTTAAGCTCGGGAGAGATAACATTCATTGTATCCTTGCATATATATTATGTGTGTGTGTGTGTTTGTGTATATGTGTGTGTTTGTAGGCTACAAGAAAAGGGGTTTTATGACATCATATGTATGAATTATGTCCCAAATTTTTACCAGAACCACCAAAACCAAGACTTAAACTAAGTCCCTTTGCAAAAACCACTGGATCTAAGCCTTGTGTATATTTATACACATAGGGAATGAGTGAGGCTAAGCCTTGATGCTTTAAGTGTTGGGAATTAAGTATCAACAAACCTAGGCACATAGAACCATCATGACCAAGTCCAAGGACAACGATTAGCCCTAAACCATTCATATTCAACACATGATATAAGGCTGAAATATTAGGGTACAAAGGAGCCAAGAGGCTTGGGCTTGAGAAGCCAAGCAACCATGTGCAACAATCGAAGGTGGGATAGGAGAAATCTATGTTGTTGAGAGTTGAACGTGTTACCATCGTTGGATGATCCTCGAAACTTTCCTCTCAAAGGTTTAAGAGGGAGTCCCCAAAGGAAACTCTCAAGATTTTATTCCTAGAGTGACTTAGCATTGTGGGGCTTGTTTTACACCATAGTACGAAGTGGAAAATGGAATATCGAGCCCCATTTTATTGCATGATCTGATGCAAGTTGCATGATGTTGGGGCATAGAGGGGTCCACATACATGTGGAACATAACATGGAAGACGTGTCGAAAGATGAAATCACCCCGACATTTAGGACCAATGACGTCAGCTCAGATCCTGGGCCTTGAACCCTAGAGATTTGTATTGGGGGCATGTTAGGTCCCTATAATACTAGTGATTCCCCCATTACTATTGTCATTATAGTCCTTATTGTTATTGTTGTGCCCCTATTGTTATTATTGTGCCCCATAGAAGCTCACTATTGTTATTGCTGTGCCCTTATATTATTATTGTTATGTCGACTTTGATTATATTGTGACCCATTAGACTCCTATATATAGAAAGGAGGTTTTGTCATTTGAATCATTGAATAATTATTCATTTGTGTTTCCCCCTCGAAGAGGATGATTTTAAAGTCGTTGATCTATCTTTTCTTCTATTTGTTGAGATGGTTGCATAACATTTGGTATGAGAGGTTTGGATTCTAGGGTTTCGCTGCTCTAAACAGGTCATCATGGAATTTTTGCTATAACTTTTTTTCTACGACATTTCAGAAGCTGAAATTAAAACCCATTTGAGCCGAAATATTTATGAACCTCGGGTCCAAATTATAGATATTTTGTTGTAAGATTTTTGGATATATGATCCAAGGAAGTTAGGGTTTTTGTAGGCTCCCAAATTACATCCCAAAGAGGTGACCCTGGGAAACTCGTCATAAATTTCTCTTTGAGAATCAGATTGAAATTTCATAAAAATTTACCGAAATAGGTCAAACTTTAGTTTTATGTTTATCGTTTTTAGGGACGAAGGTTGAAAAATTGACACGTGACAGGTCGTACAAATCCGCTCTACTGATCTAGTCTATAATCAGGTCATCGTGGGAGATTTGGCACAATACTTTCTTGAAGAATCCATATTGATCAGAATAGTGGGGTTAGAAAGAGGACTCATAGGGTTTCCACTGGACGCAATTTTATACCTTAAAGATCCTAAATTATAGAGATACAACAAATTCAATATCGAGATCCTACAAAGTAAAAAAAGGTGTGTAGTTTTTTTTTTTTCTAATTTTCATGAGTTTTGTTTGAAAAATTAGTTTGAAGTGATTCAAATGGCATAGTAAGACATACTTATCATTAATTGATGCCTCGAAGAAAGAAAATGGAAACATCTAGTAAGAAATCTGAAAGCTCTACCATGAATCATGAAGAAGAGGAAGAAATGCAACATGGTATATCAAAATTACGAGACCAAGTGCAACAATTTTCACTCTCACAACAAGTAACAGAAGCTAAGATGGATGGTTTAAGGAAAGGAATGGAATCTAATATGGATGGAATGGAAGCTAATATGGATGGCGTGAAAGATAATATGGATGGCATGGAAGCTAAGATGGATGGTATAGAAGCAAAAGTTAAAGGCAACATGGAAGATTTGAAGATAGATTTGACAAAGTTGCTACAAGAAATGCTTACTAATGGTGAAAGGGTAGTAAAGGAAACTCATGATGAGAACAAAAGAAATGTTAGTCATCATTTCGTAGACTCTAACGAAGACCCACCATGTTCGAAAGATCGATATGAGGAAGTTTTATGGCAAGGATCCCATAACATGGATACTACAGATGGAGCAATATTTTGATCTCCATAATGTGAAAAACACACAAAAGGTAAGCATTTCAACTTTATATTTGGAACCAAATAAGTTTGTATGGTATCAATGGCTTTGCTATCATAAACAAATTGTTACTTGAGAAATTTTTACAGAAGAAATGATAGCACATTATGAGGATACAAAAAGAAACACTTTTTTTAGCCAATTGATAAATCTCAAACAAAAGGGTTCAATGATGGAGCACATTGAGGACTTCCAAAAATTGAATTTAAGGGTAAAAGACATTCCAGAGGAGCATAGGATTGATGTGTTCATAGGGACTTTAAAGTATAACATCCAACATGAGGTTCGCCTTTGGGAACCTAATTCATTGGAGAAGGCATTTAGGTTAGCAAGAAATTGAAAGCAAAATTATGGCAACAAGGAAACCTACCACTCACAACTATAAATATGGAAGTGTTGTTGCCCCTAGCCTTCCACAACCAACAAGGTTGACACCACAACAATTGGAAGAAAAATTAGCAAAAGGGTTTTGTTACAGTTGTGATAAAAAATACACTAAAGGTCATAAGTGTGCTGAGAAGAAACTATTTTACATAGATTGTGAAGAGGAGGAAGAAAAAGAACAACAAACATTAAAAGAAGAGGATATACACCAAGAAAAAACCCTAGAGAAATAAGAAATGAATCTGACCATATCTTGTAATGCATTGGCCGGAATTACCACTCCTCAAACACTCAAGATAAAAGAACATATCAAGAAAAAAAGGTATTAGCATTGATTGATTCAGGCAGTACCCATAATTTTATTCATTGTAAGATAACCAAGGAATTGAATTGCTTCTTATATCCAACACCAAAGTGTCAAGTGATGGTTGCAAATGGAGGAACCATAAATTTCTCTGGAAAGTGCCATAATATCAATTTATCCATGGGAGAATATGTATTGAATAGCTCAATGCTTTCCATTCCAATGGGTGGTGCTGATGTTGTACTAGTAGTCCAATGGCTACAATCTTTGGGTACGATAACTTTTAATTTTCAAGAAATTTTCTTGAACTCTTTTTTGGAAGGAAAGGAAGTTGAATTAAGGGGCATCATAGGGAAACTAGGAAAGATAATCAGCTCTAACGACATGACAAAGCTTCTAAAGAAAGAACAACGGGGCATAATTTCACAATTATGTTTGCTAGAGGTTCCCACATAAAAATCATCTATTTCTCCAGATCTCCAAAAAATCTTGGACAATCATTCCAAGGTATTTGAGACTCCCAAAGGCCTCCCACCTATTTGTGATCATGATCATGCTATTGATTTGATTCCAAGAAGTGTTCCTCGAAACATCAGACCTTATAGATATCCCTATGCCCAAAAGATTGAAATTGAACGTATGGTTGCCGAAATGCTAGAGGCTGGTATAATTCAACCTAGTCAAAGTTCTTTCTCTGCTCCAGTAGTATTGGTGCACAAGAAGGATGGATCATGGCACATGTGTATGGATTATAGGGAGCTCAACAAGCTCACTATTAAAGATAATTTCCCATTCCTATCATTGCTAAATTATTGGATGAATTGCATGGATCAATTTACTTCACCAAGTTGGATCTTCATTTAGGATATCATCAAATCAAAATGATGATTGAAGACATCCTGAAAACAACATTTAGAACTCATGAGGGTCATTATGAATTTTTGGTCATGCCTTTTGGCCTTACCAATGCACCTTCTACATTTCAAGGTTTGATGAATTCCATTTTCAAACCCTTCCTTAGAAAATTTGTGTTATTATTTTTTGATGATATACTAATCTACAACAAGTCTTGGAAAGATCATGTTCAACATGTTGAAATGGTGCTCAAACTACTGGAGGAGAAACAATTATATGCACAAAGCTCCAAATGTTTCTTTGGAGTACAAGAGGTGGAATATCTAGGTCATATTGTATCTCATGAAGGTGTTAAGGTAGACCCTAGCAAAATTAAAGCCATTAAGGAAAGGAAAATCCCCTCATCCATATTATCGCAAGTTTGTTAATAATTATGGGAGAATATCAACACCTCTAACAACATTATTGAATAAAGATGCATTTTCATGGACTCTAGAAGCAATGAAGGCCTTTGAACATCTTAAAGAGGCAATGTGCCAAGCACTTTCTTAGCTACGCCGGACTTCACAAAAACCTTTATTGTGGAATGTGATCCCTCAGGAAATGGAATTGGTTCTATTTTAATGCAAGAAGAAAGACCCATTTCTTTCAAAATTCGTCCAATAAAAGGAAAGTATTTACACAAAGCTATTTATGAGAATGAAATGTTGGCAATACTACATGCACTTAAGAAATGGCGACCCTACCTAATGGGAAGACACTTCAAGGTAAAAATGGATCATGATACTCTTAAATACTTTTTAGAACAAATATTATCTTCAGAAGAGCAACAAAAATGGGTCACAAAGATGTTGGGTTATGAATTTGAAATCATCTACAAAAAAACGAAGCAAAATGTTGTTGCGGATGCACCCTCAAGAAAGGATGAGGATGTAGAAGCATTGCTTTGCGCCAATTGTATTATCCAACTGGATGGATAAATGAAGCAAGGGATGAATGGAAGAATGAAGAAGAAGTGTGGGCACTAATTCAAAAGATACAACAAGATCCCAGTACATCTTATACATTTAGCTAGAAAAATGATTCGTTATGGTACAAAGATCACTTATACCTCTGTAAGAATTCCCAACTCAAACAAAAGATTCTTATGGAATTGCACACCTCTCCCTTAGGAGGGCACTTAGGATTTTTAAAAACTTACCACAGGGTTAAGAAGGAATTTTTTTGGGATGGCCTTAAATCTGATATTCAAAAGTTTGTGGCGGAATGTTTGGTTTTCCAACAAAATAAAGTTGAAACAATTAAGACCCTAGGTCTATTACAACCTTTATCCATTCCAAGTCAACGTTGGGAGGAGGTTTCAATGGATTTTATCATAGGTTTACCCAAGTCCAAAGGAAAGAGTGTCATCATGGTGGTAGTTGACAGACTTACCAAGTATGCACACTTTTGTGCATTATCTCATCCATTTAAAGCCAGTACAATTGCTACTGCATTTATGGAAACAATTCAAAAGCTACATGGAAACCCAAAGATTATTGTAAGTGACATAGATCCCATTTTCACTGGAAATTTTTTGAGAGAATTATTTTCTTGCCTAGGTACTCAGTTAGCTCATAGCTCATCTTATCATCCTCAATCTGATGGGAAAATTGAGATAGTAAAAAAATTCTTGGAAGGATATCTTCGTTGCTTTGTATTTGATAAACAAACACAATGGGTCAAATGGTTGCCTCTAACTGAATGGTGGTATAACACTTCCTTCCATATTGCAGCAAAAATGACCCCATTTATGGCACTTTATGGATATCATCCACCGTCCATCACATCATATTTAAGAGAAAATTCTAAGGTTCAAGTAGTGGATGATCACATTGAGCATCAACAACAAGTTCTCCAACTCTTAAAGGATAACCTCACTTTGGCGCAGAATAGAATAAAACAATAGGAAAATCAACATCGCAGTGAAATAAATTTTGATGTAGGTGACTGGGTATTTCTACGGCTAAAACCATATAAACAATGTCCCTCAAGCAAGCTAAGAAGGATAATAAATTATCACCAAAGTTTATGGTCCGTACAAAGTGTTGCAAAATATTGGTACTATGGCATACAAATTGGAGCTTCCTGCAATTTCCTGAGTGCATCCAGTTTTCCATGTTTCATGCTTAAAGAAGGTTATAAGTGACAAGCTCCATGTTCAAACAATATTTCCAGAACTTGACGAGGAAGGAAAAATCATATTGGAACCTGAAGTAGTCATAGAAACAAGAACTCGACAACTATGAAATCGATCAATTTCAGAGTATCTCATCAAGTGGAAGAACTTACCCGCTGAAGATTCCACATGGGAGGATGAGAATTTTATATAGAAGCATCCAAAACTACTCAAGTGTTGAGGACAACACTTTTTTGAAGGAGAGGGGCATGTTAGGTCCCTATAATACTAGTGATTCCCCCATTACTATTGTCATTGTAGCCCTTCTTATTATTGTTGTGCCCCTATTGTCCCCATATTGTTATTATTGTGTCCCATAGAAGCCCACTATTGTTATTGTTGTGCCCTTATATTATTATTGTTATGTCGAATTTGATTATATTGTGACCCCTTAGACTCCTATATATAGAAAGGAGGTTTTCTCATTTGAATCATTGAAGAATTATTCATTTGTGTAATGTAAAGGAGGTTTCCCCCTCGAAGAGGCTGATTTTTAAGTCGTTGATCTATCTTTTCTTCTATTTTGTGAGATGGTTGCATAACAAGGCACTGCCGAGAACTCTCAGGATTTTATCTCTATGAGGACGTGGCATGGTGAGGCAATGGATGCATCATATTGGCGTAGTGAAGCCTCATAGGCTATTCACGTCACCCCAAAAATTAAAGGGGACAAGTCATCCCGACAATGTGAATTGTGCCACTAAGGAAATGATTGAGGCGATGTGGAAGGAAGGGTCAAGAGAAGATGTTTGGACATGTTGGAAATGGGGTCCATGAGGATCCACATAGTCCAAAAAGTTTGTACCCCTGAAGAACTGCTGAGAGGCTGCCCAGGTAATTCTTGAGATTTAATCTCCACGATGAGGTGGCAAGGAGAGGGGCCTGCTGATCCATATTTATGAAGGAACAAAATGAAATACACATATAAGAAGAAACATAGAGTTACAATGAAAACAAAACTTCAATTCATTAATGACAAAGTATTGAAAACTATTTACATGCAGAATGGAAATAAACTAGCTCGGGCGATGGTAACTTATCTTCGAGAAGAGATGCGGCAGCTACATGCGTTTGAATTGTGTTACTATGAGGCTCAGATGCCTTTTTATTATTGGGAAATAATAGAAAACCCTAAACATCCAAAAATCCAACCCTAGGAGTTGAAGCACCAAAAGTTTGTGGGCCCCGTTGGGGTTAGTTGGTACATTAACTTCCTAGGGTCGTAACTTTGGTATATGATCTCTGTTTGATGTGTACGATACCTCATTAGAAATATCTATCCGAGGTCTACAACTTTCGGCTGAAAATCATTGAAATTGTCTACAAGTCTACTCAATTTCCAAACAAAAAAAACGTTGTTTAGGGCCTCAAAATGGCTCCAAAAGTTTAAGACCTGAAAAAATGTCAAAAATAGTACATTGTGCTACAATTAAGGAAACTTCAAGAAACAATGGTAGGGGTCCAAGTGGAATAGGCGTGTGGCCACCAATATCCATCTAGATTAGTCCTCCCCCCTTAGGAAGCAATGGTCCCCATTGTGTTGAGTGCCTCCATGAGATGGAAACTTTTGCTGAAATTGGTCCTTGGTGAGCCACTTTCCTTGGTGTAGGAGTTGGCCAAATTTGACAAAATGATACAATTGAATCTTATATTTGTTTGTGTTCTTGATCTGTGTGTCCATGATCTGATTAGTTGTGTCATGTTCCATGCAGTCTGGGTTAAGCTCTGATGGTGTTAGTTGTTCTGCAATGTCTGATGTGTCTAGTAATGGTGGAAAGTATGGCCGAATGCAATTCACATTTAACACTGGATGTAGCCCGAGGAATGGGGGAATGTTAAGCTCTAAAGCATTGTCACCCATAGCCTTGGTGATGGTGTAAGGTCCATATCAGAGTGGGAGGATTTTTTGATGGTCTCTGGTAAGACGTTCTTTCTACAAATGCAACCAAACTTTATTTCCCACCTGAAACTTATGTGGCACCCGATGCTGATCATGATGCTGCTTGTACTTGGAAGAGGCCTTATCCAAGATGTCGTGCACCTACTGGTGAATGTGCTGGATGAATTCAATAAAACTAGTTGCTTTATCGACCTCAGACTATATATGTGCAAATTTGGTCTGCGTAGTCGCACGAGGTATGGAAACATCAATCAGACACAAGGGTTGAAATCCCAACCCCACTTGAAAGGGAATATGTCTAGTCGAGCTATGGAGATCTCTATTATAACCGTGTTGCACATAGGAAGACTCTCATTCTAGGTTTGTGGATGCTTGGAGTTGTACATGTGTAGTATGTGCACTATCATCCTGTTGAAGACCTCTGTCTGGCCATCACTCTGACCAATGGAATGCAGGTGACTTTGTGAGCTTGGTGTCCAATAATTTCCAGAGGCTCGACCATTAAGTGCTCAGAAACCTACTATCATGATATGATATAATGGTCTACAAGATCCAGAAATTACTCAAACTCGTTCAAAGAAGAGTTTGATAGTGTCCTCTGCTGTGATACTCTTCTTTCAAGCTGCCAATATAGCCATCTTAGAAAATATGTCCACGACCACAAAAAAACAATAATTACCATGCTTGGTAGGAGGGAGGATTGACATATAGTCCAAGGAGATGGATTCCCAGGGTTGGCTGGGAGTAGGCAGAGGAGTGCACAAGCCTTGCTTCTTGAGGGTTGGCTTGGCAATGACACAAACAATGAAGGATGTGATATATATCTTCCAATGTCCCGTCAGAGTTTTGGCCAATAAAAATACTTCTATAGTATGAACACAATTTTCTCCACACCAAAGTGTCTTGCGACTCGACTATAGTGTGCTTCCCAAATCAACTTGGCACTTTCACTTAAAGGAACACAAAGGTGGCCTAGGTAGCATAATAATGCATCCTCGAGGTGGAAATATGGAACTTTCTTTCCATCCACTAGCATCAGTGGTGGTGAAATTTGGATCATTTTTGTATAGTTGCGGCCATCCAGAGGTCTCGTGCCCATAAGATTTGAGAATAGTAGTTAGTACTGCAATTGGGGGCCAACTGAGGCAATCTACAACATGATTGGTGTTTCCCTTCTTGTATTTAATATTCAAGTGGAATTGTTGTAAATATGTAGATCACTTCTGATGTCGTTCTTTCTCCAACTTCCCTTATGTCTGTATAAATTGAAGGGGTTGGTGATCTGTGTGGATGAATGTCCCCTTCCCTAGAATGTAATTTTTCCATTGCCGACTTGCCTACATGATAGAATACATATCCTTATCATAGGTGGGGTATTTCCGAATTGTATTGGAAAGTGTCTCACTGTGATAGGCCACTAGATGCCCTTGATGGGTGAAAACTGTACCAATAGCATAGTCAGAGGTGTCTGTTTCAATCTCAAATGGTTGTTGCAAGTCTAGCAATGTGAGTACAGGTGCATATCAGAGGTGATGCTTCAACTCAACGAATGCCTTTGTTGGGACTCAGACCAAGAAATTTTTTCTTTTTCTCCACCCTTGGTAACCTAACTCAAAGGTCAAGTGATATGAGAGAATCCCAACACGAACCTTAGAAAAAATTAGCAAGGCCCAAAAATATGTGAAGCTTTGTTAGAGTGATCGGGGCTGGCCAATCCTGAATGACTTGGATCTTAGCTGGATCCACATGTGTGCCTTTCTCATCAATGATGTAGCCCATATATTGGACCTGGCTCATGCCAAAGGTGCATTTCTTCAAATTGGCATATAGTTTGTGCTGCCCTAGGGTTTGAAGGACTCGCTGAATGTGTTACAGATTCTCTTCCCAACTCTTATTGAAGGTGAGGATGTCGTTCAAATATAAAACCACAAACAAGTTGGTGAAGGGCTGCAAGATATCATCCAACAACCTCATAAAAGTTGCAGGGGCATTTGTCACTCGAAAAGGCATGACCAAGCACTCGAAAAGGCATTCCTTGGATTTGAAGGTGATATTCCATACATTTGTGTGTTCTATTAGAACCTGGTCATAGCCATACTTCAAATCAATCTTGTTGAAATACTTAACCCCCTTGAGTTGGTCAAGAAGGTCATTAATCCATGGGATTGGATACTTGTTCCTGACAATGATTTTGTTTAGTGCCCAATAATCAATGTAAAGCCTCTAGGTTCCATCCTTCTTCTGTATAAGTACAATCAAGCTCCCACAAAGTGAGGAACTTGGTCGGATGTGCCCTTTTTGCAGCAATTCCTAGTTTTTTCTCTTTATTTCTTCATTTTCTAGAATGGAGTGGTGATATATCGGCCTATTGGGTAGAGGTGCTCCGAGAGTCAAGTCGATCAAATGCTAGACTTGATAACGCAAAGGTACCCATGTGGGTGAGGAGAAAATGTCACTGTATTCTTCCATTATCTTATCCACCTGCTTATGTTGTGTGGGGGAGCCCTTCCTAGGGGCCATGGATGTGGCCACTACTTTCCCCTTAAATTGAGAGGGAATTAGAAATAAAACAAATTTCTCAGTCTAGGAGATGATCTTACTGCATTTCTTAGCAAAGATCAAAGAGATGGCGGTAGGTGGAGCTACCTCTGGTATCTTCTATAACTTATTGCCTAAAGTAATAATACACAACATAACACTTCCATAAGTATGGTTGGCCTAATAGCACATCAAAAACTTCAAGAGGAGAAACATCACATATTATCTCATTTGTGAAGGGCTTGATGTTGTAGGGAAGGCGACATTGCTGGCTGACACAGAGATCTCATCCTTAGTGGAGCCACCTGATGGTGTATGGCTGTGCGTGTGGTGTGGTAAGTAGGCCCAACTTCTGAATGACCACTGCTGAAATGAGGTTCTTTTGGCTCCCGCTGTCGACAATGAATAACAACAAAGAACCCTTCACCCACATCTGCGAGTGGAAGAGATGCTCCCTCTCCTCTGGATCTTCGAGCTCAATCTTCTAGACCTTAGTGGTGGAAAGGGGGGCACTAGGTTCTGCGTTAATAATATACTTCCTCTTTCATTCCCCTTTTCAGGTTCTAGCTCAGAATCAAAACATGCATAAGATTTTGAAGCTTTTAGCTCGACCACCAATCACTGCTTGGCGTGACACTCATTTGTGTTGTGAGTGGTGCTCTTGTGTAACTCACACCACTTTCCTATGTCCTTCTTCATCTTCGTGGTGCAATTATTTTCTTACGAATTCGATGGGTTATCCTGGGCTGCTCCACCTTGGCTTTGTTCTTTGTTTTTTGGTTTGGGGGTGCTCTTGCCCTGCTTTTGATTCACAGATCCAAAGTCGTAATTATTTTGTTTAAATTTTTGTTCAATTTTGACAGCATATTGGTATGTTTCACCAAGTGAGGTGATGTACAAGAACTCCATTTCTTCCTAAATTTATTTGTGTAGACAATCGTGATACTTGAGTAACAAATGTCGCTCAGAGTCTTTGATACCCAGCTTTGTGCATAGAGTATGAAAAATATATATGAACTCATGCACATCTTGGTCTCTTTGCTTCCGTAGTGTGGTCCATTGTATTTACATGTCCTCATATCTCCTCGCAGGGTAACACTGTTCCTTGAAAGTATCTCAGAAAGAGTTCCAAGAGGGTGCAACTATAAACATAGAAGGTTCCTCGACCCTTTTCTCACAGTAAGTTTCTCACCAGTCCTTGGCATAGGGGGTGACCTTAAGTAGTACAAACGTAATCTTTTCCCTATCGGAGAAACTATGGACTAAAAAGTAACCTTCCAGCAGATTCAACCATTTATCTACAACATATGCATCTATTTGTCCTTCGAATATAGGGATATCGAAGTTAAATTGTACCTTGAAGGGAGCGACACCTCTGAAGTGACAACTGGATGAAGATGCATTGCCTGTGGGCATCTGCCAAAGGATCTGGACAAAGTTGTCAATCATCTCGTTCCTTTTCTGTTCAGGGATTCTTCAAGCAAAAATTTGATAGGATCTCTTTCTCCCTCGTCTTTCTTTTATTCCACCATGGGAGGCCATCAATGTTGGTGGGGATGGTCTTACAAAGGTTCAATGAGTTCAAGTCCCAACTCTTTATACCCTGACCTCATTGGGGACATGCACAAAAATACATAGAAAGAGTAGACCACTCTAATACTACTGATCCAAATTTATGAAGGAATAAAATGAAACATATATATAAGTAGAAACATAGAGTTACAATGGAAACAAAACTTCAATTGCTTAATAGCAAAGTACTGAAAACTGTTTACATGCAAAATGGAAATAAATTAGCTCAGGCGATGGTAGCTTATCTATGAGAAGAGATGTGGTGGCTACATGCCTCTGAACTATGTTACAATGAGGCCTGAAGAACTTTTTATAATTGAGAAACAATGGAAAACCCTAAACATCCAAAACCCTAACCCTAGGAGATGAAGCGCCAAAAGCCCGTGGGGCCAATTGGGGTTATTTGGTACATCAACTTTCCAGGGTCATTACTTTGATATATGATCTTCGTTTGACGCATACGATATTTCGTTAGAAAGAGCTAACCAAGGACTACAACTTTCAACTACAAATCTATGCCAATGGCTATGGGTTTACCCGTTTTCCAGGAAAACATCGTTTAGGGCCTCAAATTACTCTAGAAGTTTAGGACCTGAAAAATTGCCAAAAATAGTAAACTATGCTACAATTAAAAAACTGACAAAAACAGTGGTGGAGGTCCAAGTGAAATAGGTGGGTGGTCACCAATATCCACATGGATCGCCCGCACTGCGTACTACATCCATCATATATGTGTATTATGTAATGGGACTTGCTAAAGAGGTTTAATGAGTATGAGCAGGTCAACAACTTTTATATATATATATATATATATGTATGACCACATACATGAACAATTCAACAAATGTCGTGTGGCCTATGACTTGGATGGCCACATGGTAGGTAGATGATGTGGCACTATCTGATAGGCTAATTTTTAAATGGCAGTATATCTTGATCCAAGAGTCAAATGGAGACGAAGTTTATATCGTTGGAAGGTCTCGACAAGACGAACACAATGGTGCTATCTATTTTATGTTTTGAGGTAGTTGAAAAGGGGTGAAAAAATTAGACCCCATTTCCATAACAACACATTGGAGGTTAGGTCAACCTAGTAACTGCATCCTTCTACCCCTAGTTGGGGCTAGGGATAGTAGGGGGTACGTTACACTAGATATGAAGATCTAAGTGTAAATTTACTGGCAAGTTGAAGTTCCCAAGTTTGTTGTAAGCCATGTTATTCACACATAAATGTTGTAGTGTGGTGGCTCATGTACTTATCCCTCTCAAGCATATAGAGGATGTAGGATGAAGTTATGGAATGAACCATTTGGATAGCTATGAGGGTGACAAGTGTATTCATATGCTAGATTAAAGTTATCGAAGATGTTGAATCTTTGATTAAAGCGGGATTTATGCAGTAGTTTAAAAATGTGAGATGGTTGTCACCAAGTTATGATTAAGGAGGTCTTATAGCTACATGGACGTGAGAATGTGGATGCGTTAGTAGGAAGTAGTTTAGTCTTTCAAGAATTTGCAAGCAAAAGATGCAACATGAGGTTGTGTAGCATGTGGTGGAAGATAAGAATGACAATATGAGAGAATGATGACATTTGTACATTCTAGTGAAAAAAACATTGTTTATTCCTAGAGTTATGAAGATAATAACAACAATCATTAAAAAAGTAATTACTTTGGCGATTAATTTTTTTAAATTACATGTATATGGGCATACGACTGTAAGATTTGATTAGGCAGGTGTACCCCTAATGGTAAGGTCTAGACGTAGACCTAGGTGATAGGAATGGAGAGCGTGCAGGTTTCTAGGATTGGACCCTAAGAATTTATCCAAGCCAAGTTTAAAGGGGGGATTGTTAGGTGAACTTGACTTAGACATAGAGTCAACATTTTTTTAGTCTACACATAGTTTTCAGGCACATGGTTTTAGTGCCCCGCAATATGTGCCCACAATATTGTATGTAATGAAGCATATACTAGGCTTTTGAATCCTCCATTGTAAGGTGCCAGCAGTGAGTGGATCTCAGGCTTACTTAGCGAGTGGCTTGGCTAGATTTGGCCAGATGGTAATCGAAAGCTCTTCATGGTAAGTGTTTCCATGGTTAGGGTTAAGATAAAATCTATGTGTAATTTATGTGTGCGTTGGTATGTTATAGTTTATGATATTTTCTCTCTTGTATTTTTATTCCTAACATGTGGTATTAGAGCCATGGTTGCATATTGTTGCATAAGACTATCATGAATATGCTTAAGTGGAATGAATCGAGTGTGGATAGTCCCATTGGGGCGATGTTTGTTTTTTTTTTTACCTAGTTGTAGAGTCAAAGTTGTTAGGTGTATAATACATGGTTTTCAAGCATATGGTTTTGCTGGCCCATGGTATATTGTGCATAGTATTGCTTGTAATGAAGCCTACAAATAGTCGTAGAATCATCCATTGTAAGGTGCCAAGAACTGAGTAAGTGTTGGGCTCACTTGGCTATTAGCATGACTAGAAAGAAGTAAGTGGGTCAAGGGTTCACTTAGCAAATAACTTGACTAGATTTGACCAAATGATAATTAAAACTCTATAGCTAGTTTATGTTTATGTTGCTAACTTATATTTCTTCTTTAAGCCGTAGTCTAACGAGACTCCTTTTTTGCCCTGAAAGTCATTGAAATTCTGGCCATATTTTGATAAAATCCAGTAGGGATTTTTGTAAATCCAAGTTACAACTGTCAAATTTCAAGATTTTAGGTGCCCCAAAGATGGCTATTAAATTTCTAGTTTTTAGGTGCCTAAGAGGTTTTTGATGGTACTGAAATTTATTTCCACCATCAAAAACATGATTCAAACTTTTTGTAAATCCAAGTTACATCTGTCAAATTTCAAGATTTTAGGTGCCCCAGAGATTGCTATTTAATTTCTATTTTTTAGGTGCCCCAGAGGTTTTTGATGGCGCTGAAATTCATTTCCACCATCAAAAACATGATTCAAACACTATCTCTACAAGATTTTTTGAATTTTCTCCATAAACCACTCCATTATTTAATTCTCTCACACCTTTTATTCTCAATACTTTATACCCTACCACCTTTAAAGTGTCCTCAAAGTAATTAAGAACTCCATATCAAACCCATGTCCAAGGAAATCAACTTTCAATTTATTAGTCCATGTGGGACATATCTTTACACTGTTATCTTAACAAGCCCTTTTGAAATTGCAATCTTACCAACATCTAGTTCTTTAATCAATAAAGGGTTATTCTTGTTTGTCTAAAAAGAATCTGCATATATCAACGAATTTCATCCTCCGGCATCCCTTCCACATGAAATTTTCCTTTCCTACGGAACTTGGTCAAAATTTTGCCATAATTGTTCCACGTTGTGAAATATTAATTCTCAACCTGTGGCAACAATTAGGTTAAAATATAGGCTCCAATCCAAAAGTAGGTGGACTACTAAGGGAATTTTTTTCCCTCACTTCTCCCAACAAAAGTCAACAGCTCAAAATTTGGACAAAGAGCTAAGAGGTGTGGAAAATAGGTTTAATGATGTAAAATAAGTTTTTTTAATATTTTTTAGTTTTTTCCCTAGAAGAGTTACTTAGAAAGTTACGGAAATTCCTGTTATATTTAGAGAATGTTATATTTAGAGAAAATTTAATTTTTGTAGATATTCGAATTTCTAGCAAAAATTTTTGTAGATATTCGAATTTTTGTCACGAAGGTTACCACCTTCAATGATCCCGCCGGCCTGTCATGCGCTATATCAACCATCCACGCGTCCTGCATTTAACTGCCGTCAATGATTATGGGAGAAAAAGAGGGTACGTGTTTGAATTTTCTCTCGTACACCTGTAAGTGGAAACCGCTCTGGAACACGTGGTAGTGGCACATTGATTATGGGACTCCAAACAAATTCATTAAACCGCCTCCAATCACTCTGTAACAACCTTCTTTTAAATGTAGGGTCAGATTTTTGATTTCTTGATATGGCGGGAGTCTAACGAGCGACCTTTTGGCCATTTTTACAATGTAGATTTTCGATGAAATTAGATTTTTTTTTCTCGAATTGTTTTTGTTTTGGAAATTTTTGATAAGATTTTGATAAAATTTCGCAGAGATTTTTGTAAATCTAGCTATCAAATTTCAAGGTTTTGGGTGCTATAGAAGTTTTTGATGGTGTTGAATCTATTTCTACTATCAAAAATGATTTAAACACTCTTAACCCAAGATTTTTTGAATTTTTTTTACCCCGATTCCAATTACTTTTGGCTATCCAAGCAATTCTTCAGCCTAATAAACACTTTTTTTTCACTGCAAAGTCTATTCTTTGTTATTCATTTTTTAATAAAAAATATAAAGCAAAATTGATTTTCAAAAGTTTTCAGAATATACAGTATTCTATGAACAAAAAGAACATTCAAATCTGCTAAATTCAAAAAAAATTTGCTATACCTTCGGCTGATAGATTCAACTATTTGCTAACACAGTAAATTAATTTACATCAACGGTATGTACCAGTTGGAGCTGAGAACACTGAAGCTAATTGCTGTTCTGCCATTAAAAATGGGAAACAACATGATTTTAAATCGTTGAATCTGTGTATAGACTTAGTGACACAAGTTTTCCAGGGCTTTGATTTTATTTCTACGTTAAAAATGCAACCTAAAAAATTTCACCAATAATCATGTTGTCAAATTTCTACCAAAAATTACCCCCCTCCTCCAAAAAATCACTTCAATTATACTATACACTTTTAAACTTCACAATCTGATTAAACTATACACTTATAAAATTCACAATGCACTTTTAAACTTCACAATTTGATTAAACTATACACTTTTAAAATTCACAATGTCTTCAATTGAACTATACACTTTTAAAATTCACAATTTGTTCAATTAAACTATAAACTTTTAAAATTCAAACTACACACTTTTAAAATTCACAATGTGATGTAGATTCACGTTGGCTTAATATTTTAAAATTCACAATTGTGATGTAGGCTCGACGTTGGCTTAATATTCAGTGATCTAAACTCTTATAATGATAGAGTTTGCGTTAGGCTTTTGGGGGAGGTAAGAGATTTTAGAATAAGAGTATTTCATAAATATTTTTACGAAAATATAGACCATGATGTATTTGGATAAAGTAGGATATTATGGTAGTCATGTGGGAAGCTGGGATACTCCCACTGGGATAATAGGTATAAGAGGATGGTAGAGATCACTAAAATTTGGATAGTCAAGTTAATGAAATAGTAAGGTATAATTAGATGCGAAAGTAATTTGAGAAAAAAAGTCGAGATCACTAAATTGGTACATTATGTAATTGCATCAATTTTACGAAGTATTGTTTTATGTTTTTATTTTAAATCTATTTATCAAAGTGCAATTTAAGTAATGCATTACAATTACTATTTAGTATGATTAGATAATTTTAATATGTAATTTAAGTAATGCATTACTATTATTATTTAGTATGATTACATAATTTTAGTATACTTGTTGGTAAGGAAATTAGAATACAATACAAGGAAAAACAGAATAAAAATAAATAAACTAAACAATCTAATATCCACACATTATATAGATGAACATAGGAACCTAGTAGCTTGTCCACACATTATACAGATGGACTTGGGAAACTAGTAGCTTGTAATGGAATACTAGCAGAATATTGTTTATTAATTTTAATGGAAAATATGTATTCAACCTAATGTAACACCTCAACAAAATGTTTAAGTTAAGAGCTAAAGTGATGTGGTTTATAACAAAAAGAAAAATCTTTAAAATTTTAGAATGCATTTTTTGATAATTTTCTTTTAATCTCAATAAACAATAAACTTTATGCTAATGTAAACCAAGATTCATATGTTATGAAAAAAATAACTATTTTAAGAAAATGTAAAAAATAGGAATTTTTTTGAAAATATATTTCATTCTACAAAGAAATGCACTTTAAAATAATAATAAAATGGAAAGTATATTAATTGACATAAAAAAATATATATTGGAAAAAGAAAAAAATAATATAAAATTCATAAAATTCTTCAAAAATGTGTAAACAAAGATTCTCATAAAAGTTACAAGTACAAGAAACTAGTAACATAACATTTGCTTCTATGCTAATGTTATAAGTATCTAAAAGTATTTCTTTTTATTATAATTGTTAAGTATCTAAAAATGTATTTACTTTTATTATAATTGTTTTTTGGGTATAAAAGAAAAATAAATAAATTAAAGCATCATAACAAGCAAAAAAATTTAAAAATTTAAAAAGATATATTAATTTAATAATATAATATTGGGAAAAAATTGAAATTAAAAGTATAGTTTTTTAAAGGAACAATTATGGAGTTTTATATTATAAGAGATTTGGCTAGAACCTGTTACATTAATTTCTTCATCTATATCTTCCACTGTCCAAGATTTCCAAACTATTCTATATAAACTATTATATGTGTACACTTGCCAAAAACTCTTAAAAATTCTATGTATCAATAATACATAATCATTATTTTGGTCTTATTTCGCTCTGACTTTTGGTTTTTCTTAGTGAGACATTTTTCCCTTCTTCCCAATTTGTATCCATCTAGTGTTTTCTGATGATTTTGGCTAAACATTCTGGTTCTTGAGATCTTCTTCATGTGCCTGGTTTGCCCAAGAGTCTACCTTTCCAACTTTCTGCATGTTTTCTTCCTGCGGTAGTCCATTTTCCACACGATTTAGCTACTCTTTCTCTTTTCCCGAGTTTGGAGTATCCTCTTGTGTTTCCCCCTGTTTCATCTCTGGTGCATCTTCTTTGTCAACACTAACTTCAGATATGTTTTTTGATTCTTTCTTCCCCTGATTAATCCCCATTGTGTTTGATTTGATAGTGCCTTCTTCAGATTTATTTTCTGAGTCTTTCAATTCCCATGGCTCTTCCTCTTTATATACCATATAGTGATCACCCTTCACTCCTTCCCACCAATTTGACCTCCAGTATTTTCCTCGATCTTTATTGCCATGACACTTGGGTAGTTTTTAAACACATGCCATGTTTCATAACATGCTCTGCACTTGAAAGCAACATTTCCGTAATCTAACTTTTGAACCCAAACATAGTTTGAGACCTTCAAATTTATTTAAGGAGGAATGCCCTTACTGAAGTCCATCTCCACACAAATGCGGATATAAATTGTTTTATAATTTAATACTTTGTATCCAGATAGCGAAAACAAAATTTTCCAAGGGTGTTCCCAAAAGACGTTAATGTTTGAATGTTCCAAAAATGCAATGGGAGATTCAGAAGTCTTACCCAAATTGGAGTCGGGGAGATTGAAGTCGATACTGGATTGAAAGTAGGAGACCATGGTTGCATTAATAAACCAACACTACCCCAAAACCACAAACCAAATTTGCAAATAACCTTATCCTCGATGTTGTCAAAGACAACAATGAAAAAGCCCTGAGCCATGGGGTAAATATTCAAGTTATCTGATATATGGAGTTTCCAAGATTCATATTTCCATTTATGCATATCTGTCAGCAGTGGAAAAAAACCATTGAACTGACAAACCAATCCTTGCTCTAAGAAATTTTTGCATTGATGTACGCTTCCTTGTCTAGATCCATATCAAGAGAAGAAATTTCTTGAACTGTCGGGAGTGCAGAGTCTAACTTCAAAATGGAGCTATATGAGGCAGAAGAAGAACCTGCCTTTCCAGTCATCATATCGACGATAGGGACCGACTTCATCACAAAGTCACAAAGTTTCGCCATTATTCTAGAAATTACATAAATCTACAAAAACCATTCGATTTAGACATAGATCGACACCCTAACCACCGCAAGGGTTTTCCAAACTCTTAATCTCACAAAAATTCAAATTATAAAGTTCTATAAAATAACAAAATAATAATTTAAAAATGATATTGATAATTCATTACATGATTAAAAACCAATGATAATAATTTAAATTTAATTAATATATAAAATTTAAATTATATCTCTAACTAAAAATGAAATAAAAAACAACTTATATGATTTTTTTGCATGTAAAAAAATATCTAAATTTATTAAAACAATAATTTGAATAAATATTTAAAATCACTAAAATTTTCAAATAAAAAAAAATTAAAATCTAAATCATCCTAAACATAACATTACATTCAAAATATGAAGTAATATTTTTTATAGTTAAAAGTGAAAAATATTTACTTGCTAAAACGTTTTAATTTCTTTTATTACCCATAAAAACAAAAGGAAAAATGCACACTACACTATTCACTATGGGAACTCTATTACTATTCCATATAGACATAAAAAAAAAAATAAATTCTATTAACATTTTAGATAGTTATGCCTAATGCACACTAAGTGAGTACATCATTAAAGTTGGAAGATGATCTTTCCAATAGTTATCTTAACACTCGTTCTCTTAAATAGAAGGATCGTTATAAGTATTACTTTGACAATGGGGATCTACCTAAATTAAATGATTCTTTCCAAAATTATGAGAAATATAATATGATATTTATCAAGCGATTAAGTTTTGAGTATTGGTTTAAGGTAGTATTTACCAATAGGTGGTATTTAAATTTTCGAAGATAAAAGTAAATTTTTAAAGATAATATAATATTTGTTTTTATGTGAGTCTTTAAAATATTAAAGATAGAAAAATAAATTTTTAAATTTTTGGTAGTTTTTTTAAGATATATCTGATATATATCACAATAAAGTAAAAAACACTATAGAAATTTGTAATTCTTTTCACGGAGCAAACTAATTGGATTAATTAATATTAAGAATTTATTTAAATTTTCACAATGACAAGTTCAAGTTTATTAGTTTGCAATAAAAAAATATAAAATATAAAATATGTGCAAAATATGTCTTCAAAAGTCATGTTATGCTAAAAAGGATCCTATATGGCAACCCAAAAGAATATAGATATACAAATAAATAATAATAATTCAATTTCTTACTTATTCAAAAGTGATTTATCAATAAAAATTAAAACAAAAAGAAAATGAACATTCTAATATTATTTTAAACATATACTTCAAACCAATGCATACACCAATCGTTAAAGAATACATATTTTTTTTATTGAGCTTTCTCAATGAATAGATTATTTTGAAAGAAAGACCCCAAAGCAAACCATCCATTGAGCTTTTTCAATGAATAGATTATTTTGAAAGAAAGACCCCAAAGCAACCCTCCATTATAGATCTTGAACTAACTATAATGATTAAGGAGGAAGAGATGATATCAAACCTCAAATATTAGGCAAATTAATGAAAAGAGAAAAATATGAATTTGCTAATTTTATGTGGGTGTAATATAACTTTGTTTAAAGGAATTCCATGAGTTTTTCTAAAGGCTTTGCACACCTCATGGTTAATGGGGAATTGTTTATAGTATGAGAAGGACATTGATGTCTTCAAATTATGGAGTGGGTAAATAGTTTAATATTATTATAAATGAAGAATTGTAAAAAAAAATTAGGTGAAAGGGAAAAAAGATTCTTTTTATATATTAAAATGAGAAATAATTTATGAGGTTCTCCTTTCAATAAACTAGGTCATAACCAAAAGAATTTGAACCTTGTATCTCCCAGTTTTAATATATTTCACATTAATTACTTCAATCACCAATTGAGCTACTACAAGACATTAGAAAATTTATAATTAATTTTTTTTAAATAAAATAAAATTATATATGTTAAACATTAAAAAAAAACTTAAATTTTTTAGTTTTATTTTTTCCTCTGACCTGAAAGAATGTAAAAAAAGGTAAAAACAATAATCCAAGATATGTACTAAGTAAAGTTTAGTGTGGCTACTTCTTTGGATTAAGTGGCCATAATAGTGCAAGTGCATTGTATTGGATTAAACACTATAATTATAAAGAATATTATCATATTTCAATGGCCATTTCAAAATTTACAATCTTTGATGAAGACTTAAACAATTTAATTTTAGATTAATAAGATGCATAGTATTATTGTTATTGATAGCATAAAATAAGATCTCAAAGAGTTTCTTATTTATTTTAACATACTTTCAACTAAGATTTTTAAAGGTAGGCTTAAAATTCTAAACAAGAATAAATGATGATGATTAGCCAAAAGGTTTAAAACACATGGTTATTTTTTGAAAGGTTCAAATAGTCAATAACACTAGAAATTTTAAAGATGTATACTTATGTTAAGTGCAACAATATTGGCAAATCTTATTAATTCTTAAAGTGCCAACTATAGTATGTTTAGTGATATTTTTGTAAAAATATTCTAATTTTTAAGGATTTTATATAGTTTCTAGAAAAAATAGTGATATTTAAAGTAAAATAATTTTGTCCTTCATAATTTGGATGAATCATATTCACAAAAAATGGAAATTGATTATTTTTATTTTTTGAAAAAATTATTGAAAATTAGCCTAATTGTGAAATGTAGCCCCTAAATTTTTTCCCCATTTACAATTAAAGATGGTTATTTTTTGAAAGGTTCAAATAATTTACTATAAAAGATGGTTATCTTCAAAGTTCCAAATAGTTCTCATAGATAATGGTTATTCTTTGAAAGATTCAAATTGTGCTACGCAGATTAGCTAAGAAGAGATCCTACAAATGTAGGGAAATATTTTCACATTCTAATAGTTTCTCTAAAGAAAACTCAACTTGAAGTTTACAATGGCTAAAATCAGTTTGATATGGTCTTAATAAATACACAACCTTGCATATGATATGAATTGTATAATTATCTTGGATGCCTTAGGATAGGATCCTAAAGACCTATCTACTTAAAATTGCTCTCTTACAAAAATTCCAACGATAAACTAAAAAGTCTAATCCAAATTGAAAAAAAGAGAGGGGATTCTTTAAAGGGTTCAAAACCAAAGTCCACAACAAAAGATGGGATTGTTTGTAAGCATCAAACCCAAAGTTCACAACTTCATGAAAACCTTGCTTTTCCCATCATCCCAAAATTTCCTTTAAAAATAGAATCTTTGCACTTGTGGTTAGAGAGGAAAATGATGAAGTACCCATTTTAGAGTAGCATATAGCCAAAATTCAAACCATTCTAACCATTCTAGTTAATCTCAAACCCTTTGGGCCATGCTTTCTACTAAGGGTCGAATGTTCATAAATCAATGTATGAAGGCATGGTGCATGAAGTTCTTTGTGTCTTGCTAGTGATTATAGGTTATGAATAATAATTAGGGCTTCCATTGTTTCAAAAATCCCATTCTTAAGTAATGAGATTACATTTTTTCTTCCTTTCTTTTTCAACGCTATTATTGGAACACAATAAAGGAACCCATATTTGCCCCTTGTGCCTCTAAACCCACAAATTACTTGAAAAATTATTTCCACAATTTATTGTGAGATTACACTTGAGCATAGACCATTTTAGATTAGAATCTACATGAGAGGAAATTCCCTCAATAACCCAATGAAATGACTTTAAGAGTATTATGAAATAAAAAACTATTCCATTTATAATGTTAATCACATAAATCCATCTCTAGCTACCATTAAGGGGCAAGGGTTATAATAGGAATAGGTTTGAACTCTATCATATGAGTTATAGCTAGTTTTACTCCAATAATACACCAAAAAGAAACTCTGCCTCAACACCATTCAATCCACTAGAACTCATTTTATGCCATTTTAATGGGGATTCAATCCACTAGAGCTCATTTTACAACATTTTTCATTTGATCCACTAGAACTCATTTTATGCCATTTTAATGGATATTCAATCCACTAGAGCTCATTTTACAACATTTTTCTAGGGTCAATATTAACAAGTGAAGGGCTATAAATCAAACGAACATAGGCAATGGGTATATGAAAAACACAACACTTAAATAAGAACGCATCCCTCTAGAGAGCACATTGTTACTCTACTCATTCAATCTAAGTAGAGAAGAGGCTTACAAAGATAAACCAAGCTTTCCTTTCAAACAAAAAGGCTTACATTCGAGTGATTGAAGTATTCATTATGTTGCTATTGGTTACCAAATCAACTTCAAATAACAAACTCCATTTTCAAAGAAATAGTTTCTTTGAATGTGATGCAAAGCAATGAGAAGCAACAATGCATTGAAGGGTAGGGGTAGTTAAAACCTTTTATACTTTGAAACTTTTGTGCCCATAGTTATGAAAGCATAAAGATTCTTGATTGGGTTTTAGGCCAAATGAATGGGAAAATGATCAATGGATAGACTAGCTCGATAAATAGAGAACTCAAAGCAACTATCCAACTTGGATCTAGAACCAATCATAAATATTCAAATAAAGAAATACCATATCAAACCTCAAATATTGAATAACTAAATGAAAAGAATTCAACGTGAATATATTATTGTGAATTGAGCATAATATAATTTTCTTTCATAATTCTACGAGCTTCTTCCAATAGACCCCAAATATTAGACAACTAAATGAAGAGAATAAAATGCAAATAGCTAAATAATCTTAATATTTAAGAATTCCATGAATTTTTTTTCAATAATTTATAAATTTTAAGTTCATAAACATTTTAACAGTTTAATAAATACATACTACAAAAAGCAAATAAAAATACATAGGTCAAATAAAAATACATAGGTTAAA
Source organism: Pinus tabuliformis (assembly GCA_031772625.1). NCBI lineage: Eukaryota > Viridiplantae > Streptophyta > Pinopsida > Pinales > Pinaceae > Pinus > Pinus tabuliformis. The sequence continues at coordinate 593,903,658 of CM062813.1, forward strand.
ATTTTAAAAATATAAAAAATAGAACCATAATTCCAAAAGAGAATTACACTATAATTTGAATTCAAGCTAAAAAATAAATAACAATTATTCATTTCAGCTCTCCAAAATAAACTTAATTAATATTAAACATTATCTGCATTTAATTAAATATATATTCACTATTTACCACTTAAATAATTTCCCCAACTTGTAATTAATATAAAAATACAGCAATGAACCAACAGAGTACAAGAAAACAACTTACTTTAATACCTGAATTTCAACAAATATCATAAAAAATAAATTAATATAATTAAACAAAAAAGAGTACAACAAAACAACTTACTTTAGTACCTGAATTTCAACAAATATCATAAAAAATAAATTAATATAATTAAAAATGTTTTGGAAATAAAACCAAACATCATAAAAATTAAATTAACATATTTAAAATGTTTTGGAACTAAAACCATTAGTGTTGAAAGAACTTTATGTACAACTTTCTATTCAACAGTGAAATGATGCAAAGGGCATCGGAATGGTCTGACAATGTTATAGCTTGAACCCGTCATTTCATGGTTTTGGGCGGAAATTGAAATCATACAAAAATGTCTATGATGGAAACCTGTCACCTATTAGTTCTGGTGAGAAAGTGACTTGCAGAGTCGATAACGAACTCATTCTTAAACCTCTGGGTCAGTAAAAAGAAACGGAAAGAGTGTAGGAAAGGAATATCAATTGTAACCAGCACTGTCATACCTCTGTGAATCAGACAATTCTGGAGTCAGCTGAAGAACTTCCTCAAGAGCATCTGAAATAGGTGGCATGTTGAACAAAGATTCAATGAATGGATATGAAGTCAATAAGTGGACGTTGTTGAAATTGTTTACCTGTTGCTGCTGCTGTGACTGTTCTAGTGGTTGCTGCTGTAATTCTGGATTGAAGTATAAACCAAGATAATTCATTTCAATGAACCTTTCCAGATCTGCCTTGATAAAATCAGTTCTGTCGAACCCAGCACCAGTAGTAGTGAAGTTAGAATAGTTCTCCTGAGGAACACAAACACCATGATCAAGGTTGTTGTCATGGTTCATGTCCTTAGGGCTGTAAACACTGGATCTAGGACTAGTTGGGACAGATATTGGAAGATACCCACTAATTATCTGCTCCAACAAGCCTGAATCTGAATAGCCGTTGCTATCTGCAAAGTTTTGGAATTGATGTTCCACATTAGAGCTCAATGCATAAGTATATGATGAAAACGAACTGCAAAGCTCAGAAGCAGGCTCTTCTAAGCATGGAATAGAAGAAATACTTTCAACAAGGTTTGAAAATGGGATATTGGTAGTTATATTTTTTATGAAGGCGGGCTGATGATCAGAGGTCTTTGTAGCTAAGGATAAAGAGGCTGATAAAGAAACTGAGGATGGAATGGTGGAATTATGGGTTTGATCAATGGTGTGTTTTGATGAGGAGAGTAGGATAGGATCAGCTAGGGGCATGTTCTGCCAAGGGCTCCCATTCATGCTATAATGGTCTTTAGGAAGAGAGGCAGGACAGGAACTATCTCCTGCAAGGGACTGGTTATTGTTCTCACTATCCTGATTTAAAGGCCTCAAGCAACTGTTCACAACCATGTTTCCCAGCACGTTGTAACCATCATTTAAACTGAACTGTTGTTTCTGCTGCTGCTGCTGCTGCTGCTTGGGTTCATTGCAGGTGGCGCTGGAATCTTGCAGCTTTTGAGGCCTGTGTGAAAATGGGTTTCTGATATTAGCGGGAAATGTAGTACTAGTAAGAGCTGCAGGAGGAGGCGTTGATGGGATACAGTGCTCTGAATCGAGGTATATGAAGTTGGTCCTCGCCTTCATCCCCCTCATGACTGTTGCAGCGAAATCATAAGCATATGCTGCTTCCTCGGCGGTGTCGAAGGTTCCAAGCCACCGACGTTCTTTAGTTTTGGGATCACGAATTTCTGCGGCAAAACGACCCCATGGACGCCTGCGGACACCTCTATATCTACCAGCCTCCTTCCCACGTTTGAACTGTTTCTCTGAGAGCTTGCTAGGGCTCACACTTCCATTCTTCTGCAACTCTGGCTGCTGCTGCGACTTCATTGTGTCTCGGCTTTGGAATATGGTAACTGGCTGTGCCCACAAAATGCCGTGACTGTCACTGATCAAGCCCCCTGTATACAAATAGTCCTCACTATGTATATCTTCGGAGTGAATGCTGCAAAAGTGACCACGGTGTGTGATGTCAGTGACCATGGTGTGTGATAAGAAATTGAAATGAAAGCTTGTAATACCAAAATGATTATCTGGGCTATTGTGACATATTCAATACAAGCTCAAATACAACCATTGCCTTTGCTCAGAAGGAAAAGGATGTATATACTTGATTGGTCATTGCATCTATAAGCAGCAATTGGGCGTCCATAGAAACTACAGGTCAAAATGGATAAAACTGAGATTTAAGGATATGGGTTTCAGAGAATCAATATGTGCAGAAGTTCCTCTGATACAGGTACAAAATGCAAATAAAAGCGTTGAGTATGACGCTAAACTTGACTGTGCAAACAAATCATATCAGAAACAAAATCATGCAAGGTTAGAAGGAATTGATTTAAGGGGCTGCGGGCATAGTATTTCTCAAAATCATGCAAGGGTAGAAGGAATTGATTTAAAAGGCTGCGGGCATAGTATTTCTTAGTACTTACTTTTTGGATTGAGTAGACTGCAATTTGAACTTATGCCTCCCTTGATATTTGAACTTAAGAGGAGTTCCTTCCTTCAAGAAGGTACTTACAGAAGCAATCAATCACTGCCCTCACGCCTTCTGATAAGAAATCTCAGAACAGCAAACCAACAACGACACCTTGCATAATTTGTTCACTTCAGACAACTCTCATGGCTTCTTTCCTTCTTTTATAAGGACGCCAACAACTCTCGGAGTAAAGCCAAAAGGGTGGAAGAGGATTCTTGCAACTTTACATGAGGGGATGGAACTCTCACACTAACAGTAAAAGAATTGCTGCCGCATATTATATTATATTATTTTAATTTTCATAATTTTTTTAAATGGAAGAAATTATATCCGGAGTAACTCATAATTGTACATAGTTTTGTTAGAGATTGGATTACAAGGCGTCTGAAACTAAAACTTCACTATTACACCACATTTTTATTATTATTATTCTTAAATTATTATTATTATTATTCCTAAATTGGATAGGATACAAAGAAAATGTAAACGCAAATTTCAAAGCCTTTGAAAGCAATGATGAAATTGGAAATAATGTCTACAGATTTCAAAATGGATCAACATCTAATTTTGTATCACATTATGATGAAGATCATTTAAGTTATAAGTGGACAAAGATAATGACCTGTTAAACTGATCTTTTGATATAATAAACACTCTGGTTTTGAACTGGTTTTAATCTGCTACTAAACCATGGTCCCTAAAAATACAGGCATAACCAATGGGCAAAAGAGGCAAATCTTTATCTAAACGTTCTGGAACAGACCTGAATTTCAAGATTAGTGAAAGCTGCAAAACCCTGTATCCTTTTGAACAGGTTTTAATCTGCTACTAAACCATGGTCCCTAAAAATACAGGCATAACCAATGGGCAAAAGAGGCAAATCTTTACCTAAACGTTCTGGAACAGACCTGAACTTCAATATTAGTGAAAGCTGCAAAACCCTGTATCTAATCTCTGTTGTTGAATTCAAACTAAAACGTGGTCCTGAGAAAAGGACCTCAGCTACAGGGTTTCACACTGCACTTGTGACTCTAGCAGTAGCTAAGGTATCTCTATCTCATGTACCAGTCTTCAACTGGAACATGCGAAGGTACACCGTGCATGGGACGATTTATCTGCACAGCACCAAGAAGATTTTAGCGGAGGCAAACGCTATCTGGGCTTTTAGGATTATACAAGGGCTGAGTAAATCGCCTTGCCTTGGTTGGAATTTGGCTAACTCTAGGTTTGCAATGCGTGAGGAATGCATTGTTGGATATGCCAATCAGGTATTCGTTGGGTATGTTTGTACAGTCATGCCTGGGTTGAAATTTCTCAGTAATCCATTATTGCATTTGCCAATTAGGTATTCATGTGATGTCCATTTTTCTTTTCTATGGACCTATCTCCCTGGTTTCTTCTTTGGGTATTTTTCAGAAAAACTTGGTGAGGCCTTCTTCACTTCTATAAAGTAATCCAGAAATTCCAATCCAAATTGAACATATTCTATCTTGATTTTGATCTTCTTTAATTAAATTCAAATCTGACTGCAAAACAATTTTATGACAGGGAACGACTCTGCGCTAAAAGATTTTGGCTCTCTCTGATTAGATCCAAAAGCTTTAAAAAAAGAACTTAATTGCATTCATCCATAGCTAACAAAAATGTGATTTTTTTTAATGCTCCTTATCAAGCGATCCTCTGGTACTTCAAAATTTGAGATAATGTTGCATAGCAATGTATCCATTAGTAATCTTAATTGTACAGGAAAATGTTTTTGTATGAACTTCCATCTCTGAAACTCCAGCGGCTCCATCACTTCAAGTGCATTGGGTTAAAAAAGGAATGGCAGGTAAAGTTGATACAGAGGGTCAGTGACTCAGTGTATGGTCTGAAATGGCAAGTAGGTTTACTGACATGACTTCTACTGAGACAAAATTGCTTTTCCCATGGAAGAGGACATGGGGAGCTGAGTGCTGTAACTTGGAGTCTGGACTCTACTGATTAATGCAAAGGCTTTACTTTAGCAGGCACGGTTATAGTAGAAGTACATTTCAAAAACGAATTGGATCTGTGCTGAACTCCAATCAGAGGATTGGATCTGAACTAGAGAAATTGAATGATAAAAGGTGAAAGGGTCAGGTGAATAAGGGGAGGGGACGGAATGGAATAGAAGGTTGTGAAAGTAAAGATGAACCGAAACCAATATTTAATTAGCCATAACCCCATTAAAGTGGTACAGTTCAATGCTAGATAATATATTTGTTTAAATTTAATGGTGGGCATATACATCTCGATCTCATTAATGAGTTTATAGACGGAGAAATAAGGGTCGCCCAGATGAAGGCGAACTGGGTCTTGTTCCGGAAAGAATTGGGCAGTGAACAGGGTGAGGGGAGTCAAGCGAACTGGGTCTTGTCCGGAAAGGATTGGGTGGTGAACAGGGTGAGGGGAGTCAAATTAGTCGAATGATGGAATGTTTGCTGGACAAAAGTACGGTAAACACGATATTTTTCTCCATCCTCATGTCTGAATTCCTTGTCCTTACAGTTCAAGTGTCCTGATCAGGACTGATCGCTTTCAGTGACCTTACGGGTTTGGCTTGAACTTTGGGCAAAGGCACCTACTGCTGTACGTAGCTTCAAAGAAATTTCTGACCAGAGCTGTTAACTAGATTGATATTCAGATATTGCTCATCTGGTTACGACAAACATATGGTTTGCTTGAAGTTAGATATGGACGGTTTGGCCGTATCGCGGGACATGGCAAAGTTACAAGAAATTTGATTGGATCTTTCCCACATCGTCTAGTCCAAGGTCGGTCCTTTTGAGGAATTTGAACATTGGGCATGATTCGAAAATCATCACGTTTCCATGTAAGCGTGCACTGTGAATATTCCATTGAGTAGCAAGGTGAGTGGGTCAGTTTTGCCATAATTTTTGTCCCAGACATATCACATTGGCTATCACATATCATATGCATCAGGCGTAGGTTAGTTGGATTGATTACAGTTTAGCTTTTACTTTATTTATTAGGTTCGGATCAAATAAGGGGTCGAGGATGAGAACTATTTGTTAGGTTGGGATAAAATGTTAGGTTGGGATAAAATAAGGGGCTGAGGATGAGAGTTATTGTTATTTATATGAGATATAAATTAGTTGATTTGTTTGAGGTTTAGTTATTTCACACACAATTTTATTTGTTATGCATATCAATTTATTGGGTTTTTAATCCCTGACATTTTAGTATTAATCTTTTGTGTTTATAATATAAATTTATTTAAGGTTTATATATTTTGCATTTATAATATTAATCCATTGAGTTCAATATTACTTTTGGGTTTATAATATTTTTGGGTTCAATCATGGTCAACCATGGTCACATTGTGACAAAGGCTATCTCTTGGTCCAATGTCACATTGTCACAACGATGGTCATCCATCGTCAACCATGGTCCAATGACGCATTGTGACAAAAATTGTCTCAATATGGAGATCAAGACATTGTCCAATGTCGCATTGTAACAAACATTGTCTCGATATGAAAATGAATCATGGTCAACCATACTTCAATGTCGCATTGTGACAAATATTTATCTTAGGGTTTATATTATTTGGGTTTATCATATTTATCCCTTGGGTTTAATATTGTTCCCTTGGGTTTATAATATTTATCTTAGGGTTTATATACATTTGGTTTATAATATTAATCCTTTGGGTTTAATATTATTCCATTTTGTTTATATTATCAATCCGTTGGGTTTTTAATCCTTTAGGTTTTTAGTAATAATCCCTTGGGTTTATAATATTAGTCCATTTAGAATTTATATACCTTGCATTTATAATATTAATCCATTGGGTTTAATATTTTTCCCTTGGGTTTATAATACCTTTGGGTTTTTGAATGAATCCCTTGGGTTTATTATTCCATTCGGTTTATAATATCAATCCCTTGGGTTTATTTGGTTCATATTCCTAGGGTATAATATTATTCGTAAGGTTTATAATATTAATTATAGGGTTTAATATAAATCTCTTAGGTTTACAATCATGGTCATCCATGGTCAACGATGGTCCAATGTCACAATGTGCGAAAATTGTCTCAATATGAAAATCAACCATGATCAACCATGGTCAACCACTGTCCAATGTCATATTGTGACAAACATTGTCTCAATATGAAAATAATTGATGATAAATCATGATCAACCATATTCCAACGTCGTATCGTGACAAATATTTATATTATGGTTTATAATATTTATCTTAGGGTTTATATTCCTTGGGTTTATAATATTTATCCCTTGGGTTTAATATTATTCTCTTGGGTTTATTATTCCATTGGGTTTATAATATTTATCTTAGGGTTTATATACCTTGTGTTTATAATATTAATCCCTTGGGTTTAATATTATTCCCTTGTGTTTATATTATCAATCAATTGGGTTTTTAATCCTTTGAGATTTTAGTATTAATCCTTTCGGTTTATAATATCAATCTCTTTATGGTTTTTATACTTTGCATTTATAATTACGCCGTAAGGCGTTTCCTTTTGAAATGAATTGCCCTAGCCGTCGCCGTGTCTTATTGTTGACCGTGGATTTGTGGTGTTAGACGATTGAATGAATTGTGATCATTGATCCAACACTGATCCAAAACTAAACGGTTAATGAGGAAGCGGGACGGACGCCCGGCGAGCGAGCAATTCGTTTCGCAGCTAACATGTGCTTGGCTCGCACTGCCAACAAGGGCTCTGCCTGGACTCGAGCTCTGAACCTCCGCCTCATGCGCAAAAAAATACCATCACGATGATGAAGCAGAAGAAATCCTCCCTCATAACGCTGGCGAGAAAAATGAAATCGACATCTTTCCATCGAAAATGTTGTAACTTCTCAGGTAGGAGCGAGAGCGGCCGAGGCCTTGAAATGTGAAGTTAGAAGTCTTGAATTCCTGCAGCCATGGTAGAACGGGTATTCCAGCTCTATTCCTTCAAGGCTTTTTATGGTTTGGTTTATGTATTTTGTATTTTTTAGGGTTTCCGCAGAAGAACAAGCGAGTTTCTGGAGTGGAGAAGATTTTGGTTTATTGAGCTCTTTCAGATTCATGTCTTTTGATGGTAGCTGTTGTTTTTCTTACATTTGTTTGGCCCACAATATCCATTTTTTATTAAGGAAACCCTTCTTTTTCATCTTGTCTCTCTTCCTATGAAAAACGTGGGATTGGGGCTTAAGCTATTTGCAGCGGTTTTGTTTTGTATGACTCTAGCGCTGATCAAGGTGACATACATTGCAATTACCAATTATTTCGCATTGAACTGTTGTCTGCCCTATTTAGAAAGTGAGAAGGTTGCGTTGTTTGTGGACAACATTCTGCATAGTCCCTCGTTCTGGCTATATGCAATAAGGCAAGGATCCAGGGCTTTAGTCGTTGGGGCATTCACTCCCTGCTGAGATTCACTTGAAATAGGGCTAATGTAGGGATTTGTTTCGTTGGCAAAGTTTTGTATGGTGTTTGTTTTTGTGTGGAATGGTTCAACGCATTGATTAATGGCCCAGATTTGATAAGTGTTTACTGGTTAGACCCTCAGTAATCTGAGGTGTAGAATGGCCAAAAGCTATTTTTGGTCCCTTGTTAGTTTGGCTTGTAGGATTCGCGTTAGACTGTTTGGTCCTTAATTAGTAAAAAAAACTTCGCATAGATACAATTCTAACTTCATTAAGACAAGTTTGGTAACTTAGAGAAGTTTTGGCTTCATGAAGACAAGTTTGGTAACTTTGTTCAATTCCATCTATTGGGGGCAAGGGTTGAATGTTTTATGCAACTTTTTACACAAAGCACAACTTGCTCCAAGGCTGATTTTTACAGTCATATCCATAGAGGTAGTGATATTTCAAGAAAATCAAACGAAATAGGACATTTATAGTTTCTGGTTAAGTTCACATTGAAGTCTTTGCGCTGGTGGCAGAGGACAACTAGACTCTGGCACAACTAGGTTCCTCTAGAAATAACTGCTTGTATATGTAGTAGTGCCAAATAGAATAAAATGAAACAAGATGTATGGTGTATCGCTTTGTTAGGCTTCATATAGCCATAGCCTGCCAGCCATAAGCTTCCCAATTCTCACTCATCTAAGAAAAGATCGCCATTTCCTGAGGAGTATAATCAAATTGACCCATTTGCAGTGATGCTCATCGGTATTTTTCCAACTAAGAAATGCTCGGATTGCTATTTCTGTTGCTCAGATTTCAATTTGAACGATCTGGGGCGAATCATATTGCTCACAAACCTCATAACTCCCCATCTTCAAATCCTAATTTGAAAATGGCGAGACTGCAGATCTGCATTGTTAACATTAGACCTGCGAGATGCAGAGCAAAAGCCTGCCAGAAAAACCGGATGTGCGAGGAAAGATAGTGTGGTTATCATGAAACATCTGGAAACCATTGTTGAAAGGGTGACCATACTATCATGGCTTGCTTTAACAAAGTTTAGAATTGCATCTCACAATTTTTTTTGTCTTTTTTTAATGTATACTTCTAGATTCTCCTCAGAAAAATAATATTGACAACAGATCAAATTTTACCTTACCTTTATATGCATTCATGAGATTTATGGGGTTTTGTATGATGGAATAAGAAAAAATAGTCCAAAAATGATATTTGAATCAATATGGATAGACACAACCAAATTTGAGACTAGACCAGGATTTGAGTTTTGCAAGAAATTGAATTGTAGAGTGTGGGAAGGGCACTGATAAAAAATATCCTATCATTGTAGTCTCCTAGGGACTGTTCTAGTTTTGTAGGGCATTCAAAGCCTTCCTATAGGCAACTAGCTCCTATTTGGATATGGAAATATTGAGGTTTGTTTGAGTCGTATAATTTCTGTGGACTTGGTCAAAGTTGAAGAACAACACTTGAATCAGTGCTCAAATTGCCAAATTCTTCTAGAATATGCATGGAATTGGATTAACTGTAGGTGGATTATATGCATACTTGAAGTCCCAGCCAAGCCTACCACTAGATTGATAAAGATTACATATGTGTCATGTCACCTAAAGAAGTTCTGTTAAGTATGAGAAGTAGACTTTAAATCAATACTCAGTGGAACTCTCTTCAAAACAATCATTGAATACTTGTAATGTAAGAGCAGTCCAACAGTGGAGAAATTCATCATCTGTTACATGAATTCCTATTTCAGCAAGTATGAACCTCTTACAGCATGAGAAGAATTAGGAAGGGTATCTCTTCATCCTACAGCAGGGCCTCATGGTCACATGTTGCTTAAAAGACAGAGTAAAGGTTTCTTCATCAGCAAATAAAGGTTCATCATTTCATATCGGTCTCAAAATTGTAGAGTGTGGGAAGGGCACTGATAAAAAATATCCTATCATTGTAGTCTCCTAGGGACTGTTCTAGTTTTGTAGGGCATTCAAGGCCTTGCTATAGGCAACTAGCTCCTATTTGGATCTGGCAATATTGAGGTTTGTTTGAGTCGTATAATTTCTGTGGACTTGGTCAAAGTTGAAGAACAACACTTGAATCAGTGCTCAAATTGCCAAATTCTTCCAGAATATGCATGGAATTGGATTAACTGTAGGTGGCTTATACGCACACTTGAAGTCCCAACCAAGCCTACCACTAGATTGATAAAGATTACATATGTGTCATGTCACCTAAAGAAGTTCTGTTAAGTATGAGAAGTAGACTTTAAATCAATACTCAGTGGAGCTCTCTTCAAAACAATCATTGAATACTTGTAATGTAAGATCAGTCCAACAGTGGAGAAATTCATCATCTGTTACATGAGTTCCTATTTCAGCAAGTATGAACCTCTTACAACAGGAGAAGAATTAGGAAGGGTATCCCTTCATCCTACAATAGGGCATCATGGTCACACGTTTCTTAAAAGACAGAGTAAAGGTTTCTTCATCAGCAAATAAAGGTTCATAATTTCATATCGGTCTCAAAATTGTAGAGTGTGGGAAGGGCACTGATAAAAATATCCTATCATTGTAGTCTCCTAGCATTATGCACACCCTCTATATTCTATTTACAATCCCAATCAAATTCTACATATGATATTTTTAATTACAGTGGGAAGAGACAAAATTGTGAAGCTCTCCTCCTTACATGAATGCATGTAATAATGATTTAATGATGGTAGCATCTAATAAGCATCCATGTGAATCCAAACCATTATATACAAATATGAAAAGTTTTTCAAGTATATAGCAAAGGTGCATATAACCAATATAACACTAAGTGCAATCCAATCTGAACCAGAATACAACAACAAAGAGGCTTTGAATGGCCTCTAGAGTCCAAAAATAAAAACAGTATTAATTAATAAATATTAAATATAGTATATAATCTAGACTCTACAATCTAATCATAGGAGAGAATCATCTGAATTCTCATCATCTACATCTTCAACATGACTATATAGTAACTAACACCTCCTAACAACAGGAAAAACATTTTCATAACATTCCAAGAAATTATGAAAATCAACCCTTCAATCACCCTTCAAACTAGCCCAGGAAATTCTAAAATAAACCCTACAATCAGGTCCAAATCAGCCCAAGAAACTCAGCTCAAAAACTCTCCAAATCGGCCCAACAAACTCAGCTCAAAAACTCTCCAAATCAGCCCAACAAATTCTTCAAAGCAACCCTTCAAGAGTTCAAAAAACACTCCAAATCAACCCAAGGCTCAACTCAAAAATTCCAAATTCCTCAATGAATTGTATGAGTGAAATGGAGGGTGGGGACCTCTTTAAATAACATTAGCAGGGACCTAGGGTTAGGTTTACTATAGTCAATCACCACTTGGAATCAATCATTAGCTTCTCTACTAGTCTCAATACCATCTAACTGACATCATTCTTTAGGTAATCCTCTGCCATGGTATCCTACCATACTCTCTCACCTGCTACCGCCTCAAAACTAAAAGGCTCTACATTAATAATGGAAGATACCAAGCACCAGAATTAGGAAACTTCTTAGTAGGATGACTAATTTCTCATCTGGCAACTCCCAAGTCTTATTCCATTGAGGATCTTCTGGTAGCAGGCCTAGCAAAACATTCCTTCCTCCTAAAAGGAAGGCTATCTTGAAGACTCCTGTAACTCAAGGCTCTCGCACAAGAAAAGCCCGCTTCAATAGCCCTTTCTTTCTCAGCCACAATGGCTTACTAGTGTCTACAAGCCCCCTTGACATGAGTGCCATTCAGGGATATCCCCATAAATTACATGACAAGTATGAAGAATGGTTTCCCATGTTCACTGGAAATGATGTAGCTACATCTAGACAATGCATATAAGTATACTGTCACAAGTCTCATTGTAATCATCATTCTTATCATCCTATCAATTCTTCATTATTCAATACATATTCGTATATATGTGTAGAAATCTTCCATAAATTACAATAATAGGAATTCTGTATAGATTTCCTTGCCAGTTTGTGTCAAAATTTGGAGAGAAGAATAGTTTGAGGGACTACAGAGAAAAAAGGTGATTCCATTCATTGGGTTGTGCAAGCTGACAGGGAAAAAGGGCCATGGATTGGGACCATTGTAGTTGTAACTATTATCTGTGAACCTAGGAATTGGATTGCGAGAAGAGAATTATAGCTAGCCACACTAAAAGTTCACTCTTGTAGATTCGTAGCCTCAGCTTGGAGCTGGCTTCTGTTGCAAAGGGAATTGGTGTAGTAGGGAGACTATGGTTTAGTGGAACATCCTTCTTCTATGGCCACTTGGTGGACAATTTCCAGCTAGGTAAATCTTCATGAATGTCTCTGCGAATTGTAAAAGTTCACTCTTGTGGATTCGTAGCCTTAGCTTGAAGCTGGCTTCTGTTGCAAAGGGAATTGGTGCAGTAGGGAGACTATGGTTTAGTGGAACATCCTTTTTCTATGGCCACTTGGTGGAACATTTCCAGCTAGGTAAATCTTCATGAATGTATCTGCGAATTGTGATGAATTAATGTTTTTTATGTTATGGATTTTTATTTTCTGGTTTATTAAGTCTTGTTTGCATGCTTAAGGCCACATACATAATCTATGATGCCATTGTGACTTATTGATTAAATATTCTTTCATAAGTATATATTCTCATGTCTGCTTGTGTTAACTAATTAATAGCAGGACAGTGAGGAATGATATCAGAGAAATTTTTTTTGAGTGAAATTGGTGGTTTCAAGAAGTACTCAATATCCTCAACAAAGCACAAAGTGTATTGGTTACATTACAGATAAATTTCTCTCATTTCTCTGTTTATCTCAATGAGTGGAATCCAGCCAATCAAATAGGGATCTTTACTCTATCTTCATGGATGCTCTAAAAAAGGCTCACCTAAAACGTAACTTTATAAACTCAATTATTTGTTATTATTGTTTACTTACCTAAAATCATGTTTCTAATAATAGTTCTTAAATGTATAATTATTAGTGCTATCGCTCTGAATAGAGGGCATGCTCCTCCATCTGCAATTGTTGATTCTATAATGACAGATAGATTTGTTTACAATCATATCTTCTCTTTAAGAATTAAATAGCAATTATATATCCTAGTTGCTCCATGGTCTTGCAACCTGATTGCTCCATTACCTTTGAAACAGATTGCATATCCTGAATCTCACGTTTTATGCAAACTGCTCTATCTTCCCTATATGAAATACTCTATAAATTAAAATTTGACCAACATAACTATATTGAATCACTTTGAAGTCATTAAATGTTAGTATTTGCAATGTCTGGTTGCTCAGCATGGCCATTTTGGCAATTTAGAATTACTCTAGTTCATCCATTATCCGTCTTTATGGTGGTCAATATCCATTTCATTTGCAAGTATCTATGAAAAATTTGCAAGTCTCTTTGCCAGTGCAGTCCAGGACATGCGAGTCGGAAATGGTTTGGAGGAAGGTGTTATTCAAGTGATCTAGGAGTTCCCTTTTTTTTCCTTCAATATCTGTTCAGAAGGGATAACTTCGATTTCTAAATGTCATGATCCAACGCAAACAAGGCTGATGAAACATGTCAATATTTAGTCTCTAATAAAAGATCCCATATTGATTTTACAGTTGCACGTTCAGCTCTATTTGATTTTCGATTGTCAAACCATTGATCCCTATTCTGTTTACAATGTACACCAATGCATGTGAAAAAGCATTAAATTTGGTCGATTTCTGAGTTGATTGCTACTTTTGTAGTTGTTGCCTATCCATGAAGACATGGCTTTAGAAGAGCATCCTCATAGGCAAAGTTTATAAATTCTGTTAGAACCAATGTCATCTCTGGGCCTAAGCCATGTCAAATTCATGACAATGCAGAGATGTCTATGATTTCCCCGGGACTCATTATTCTGGGGAAGATGGATTCATTTGGATTCAGAATGAATCCAACATAAATACATTTTTGGGTACTCCAGAATATAAAAAAAAATGATGAAAAAAGCTCATGTTGGAGATATAACATATTGCTAGCAAGAAATTCACTGCAATGGATTTCATTATATTCAATTTATTACAAAATGCTAGAACTGTTTCCTCAAGACCGTGGAAACTGCCACAGTATTGAATAATACTTCCCTCGTGCTTCCAGAGCATCATTTCATGTAATGATACTTATACAAAAGCTAAATTAATCTATCACAACTTTATCACTTGCTGTACAACTGGAAGTTGGAAAACCATGGACTAGATAAAATACAAGCCGTCAACCATGACCATCACTTCCATGATGCGTTTACAACAAAAAAATATTTGTATAGATAAACATTGTGTGCTTGGCAAAAGACCACATTTTGTGCTTGGATGAGAATTGCATGCTCGGAAAAAGACCACATTGTGTGATTGGCTGAGAATTTATGTCTTCCACATTGAGGTTCAATGCATGGAAAATCCTGGTTGGAAGCAGAATTGTAGAACAACCTGAAAAAAAAGAGCATCAACGTTAAAATTTTGAAAATTAATCAACACCATCATTATCCTAGCAGACCATAAACTATATGTGACCAAGAACATCAACACGCATATATACATGAGCACCCAAGATCAAAATAAACACTTTCACCGAACACACAACTAAAAAATAACAACCGACGTTGATTTGGGCAATAGGACAGTTAACATTTTATCACAAGCATAAAAAGACAGAACATCGTTCAGTGAACATCGACAAATCATGAAGAGGGCATGTTCAAAATAACATAACAATCTACTACGCTATCATATACTATTCCATGAAGGCAAAATCAATTGATGAAGTCATGAAAATCCAACGAGTTCAATTGGAAAACATTGTCTGTTCTGCCAAATATGGAGATAATTATCCTGCAAACTGTCTCTTTCAGTCTTGCAATTTTCTGCATTGTCTGTAATGAGTTACCTACCATATGGCTGCATTGTAGATTCTATCTTAATAACAATTTTGAATTTTTCTGGAGTATTCCTCTTTGTATTTTGTTCACAATTTGAATTGGATCATGCCTCTGATGCTACAAATGCTTAAAAGTTGCATGAACGTTTCTGAATTTATGTAAGTCTGTCTAAATCTTGGTTTGTATTGATGAGTCATTGGGTTGTTGTATGTGCATCAATATGTATTCTTTCATGCATATATATTCGAGTGAGCTGTGAAATTGATTCATGCTAGGCAAAAGCTGTTCGTTAACCGAACTTCCAACGAGTTCAATTGGAAAACATTGTCTGTTCTGCCAAATATGGAGATAATTATCCTGCAAACTGTCTCTTTCAGTCTTGCAATTTTCTGCATTGTCTGTAATGAGTTACCTACCATATGGCTGCATTGTAGATTCTATCTTAATAACAATTTTGAATTTTTCTGGAGTATTCCTCTTTGTATTTTGTTCACAATTTGAATTGGATCATGCCTTTGATGCTACGAATGCTTAAAAGTTGCATGAACGTTTCTGAATTTATGTAAGTCTGTCAAAATCTTGGTTTGTATTGATGAGTCATTGGGTTGTTGTATGTGCATCAATATGTATTCTTTCATGCATATATATTCGAGTGAGCTGTGAGATTGATTCATGCTAGGCAAAAGCTGTTCGTTAACCGAACTTTAGAATCCCCTCAGATGCTTCAGGACAGTAAATCCTTTTTATTGATCTTGAAATTGCTTTGACACCTATTTATCTGTTGGCCATTCTTTGTTGAGATAGGAAATGCCCCTTTATTGAGTAAATAATTGAGTTAGTTTAGACATGCAAAGTCAGATATATAAACTTCAGTACCAATTTGTGTTCAAAAGCAGGCTCTGCTTGAATAAATTTGGGATTATATTTTATATGAAACATTATCAAAGCTGTCCAGTTGGCACAAACTCAATCCCAACTTCATTGCAACCTTGAATTTATTCTTTTCTTCTGGACAAAGCAGGATCAACATAATGTTTGGTGGGTGGCTTTTCCTGTTTCTTGTCTTGAGTTTCAACATACGTTGCATTGATGCAACCTGCTATGTATTTTCTATGTGGTCTTGGTAAGGTAGGTTTGTTCTATTGATGTTGCGGGAACTATTGGTCACTCCTCCAATCTTGAGGAGTTGCTATGGGCATAAGCAATATATGCTCCAGTGATGATGACAGACTCTACTGAATATGGGCACCGTCATCTATAGACAGATGCAGGATGCCTACTTAGGCACTGTTTATGGAAGACAGTAATCCACATGTTTATTTGTTCTTTTTCTTGAACACTTGCTGTAAAATGTAGTAAAGATCTGTTAAAAGTGCAGTTGAGTGCCATAATAATAGGAATGGAAAGGTCTGTCATAAAAGTTTTAGGATAGGGAAGGAGGTCATAGAGTATGCCTGGTTGAACTTTTTAACTGAGTTATGCACATCATGTTCTTGCTGAAGCAGGTTATTTCTGCTTGGACTGGACAAGTTTCGTAAAAGTGACTGGCGTAGCATCTCCAGAAATTGCGTTATATCTAGGACTCCTACCCAGTTGGCTAGTCATGCTCAGAAATATTATAACCGTCTGAACTCTGCAAACAAAGATAGAAGATGGTCTAGTATTCATGATATCACTAGCATGAACGACGGAGACACATCAACACCACAGGGACCTATCACAAATACAACCTTTCTGCCATGGAAGCAAAATGATAAGGATGACTACGCTTAAATTTGAAATGGCAAACCTACAAACTTCCTGAACTGTATTACAATACTCAGTTTCATTGTTTCTAAAAGACAAAGAAAATTGTCAAATGAAATTGACATTTCAGTGCACCGTGTACCAATCAGTCAATGTTGAATATACATAACTTGTTCATGAAGTTTGAGGTTATTGACCTTAGGTTGACAACTTCTTGATTTCTAAAACTGCACCAGATTTGAAGGAAAATCAAGGCCATTGCCTCCAATTCTATCAATCAATATCTGACACAGAGATATAGTGAATTTCATCTCAAACACTCTTTTGTACAAAAGAACATCTTGAACTCTTTCACCTCTAAAACACATGGTCCTTAATGCCCATAATAAACAAGTTTGCCAGCATATACAGATTTGTTGACAGAGCAGTGCTACTTCCTACATTACATGATAAGGGAACATAAAGAGCACATTTACATGTACAAGTTAGATTCAGTCCCTCGCTTTTAAGTTTTGAGCAATTGCATTCTTTCTATTGATGCATTGTTGGCTGAGAAATGGCATATGCAACTGGCACAACATTCATGGGAGTACCAGGAACTACTGATCCTGGAAAAAGTCCACTTGAAACATAAAGAACATGTCCAGGAGGAATCATGATGGGAGTACCAACAACAGAACTAGAAGGCCCAGCAATAGGTTGACCCATAGGAGGTCCATATGCGATCTTTAATAATCTGGTTTAGCGACGCGACCTGTGCAGGAAAAATGCAGAACCTGGTGTATCTCTGTGAGATGTGAAAATTGCAGAATTCGCAGTATCTGTGAGCTCTGTCTGGTTGCAAGTTCTGAAGGTGCGCGATGGGCCCTTCGCGCGTGGTTGAGGCCTCAGTTTGAATTTCGCCAACCAGATGTAGACGCTCGCGATGTGACATGACCCTGAATCATCCGGAAGGGAGGATTTGTTAGACAGATACCAGTCAGAGTTAATGTGGAAGGGTGGAAGGGTGGCAAAGGAATGCAGAGTTGGTGAAAGTGGTGGAGGGTGGTGGAGGGAATTGCCGGAGCCGGAAGTTTTTCTGGGCGGCCCCGAAACCGGGCAATTCCTCCGCCTAGTTAGACTACTCCTTTAATTATTTCTTTAGGAGGTGACATTCGTGTGCTTTAAGCTGTTGACTTGGTGATAATAAATATTTTTATCAAATGATCAATACACCTAACTTTCTCAGCATAACTTTGAATTTATGAAGGTGCCTAAGACAATCTAGTTTTATGTGATGATTGCCAATAGTATTTCATGTGAAGATGTTGAAATTTAATTCACACAAGAGATTTGTAATGTGCGTGGATTTTAAACTATAGGAGCTGCAAAGAAGGATTCTTGCTGAGTTTTTTGTACTGATCGAATATCAAGGGTTCTAGGCGTTGTGAATCCTCGTCATTATTTTGATGCTTATTCCATTTTCTATATCACTGGATGCAACTATCTAGGCTTATTTTGGGGGCTTATGCGAAGTAAAGTTTACGGGCATTCAAGGGTCAAGGGTCCTTTCAGATTCTTTAATGGGCCACTTTAATACAATAATCTCTTATTCTCGGATGAAAAAAGAAACCATACAAGCAATTTTAGCAAATGCCCAAAAATTTTGAGATGATTGAAAGATGACTGAAAATAATGAAACAGTCATGCCCTATGATTTTACTATATTTAGCCGATGTGTGTAGATGAGGCATTGTGCAATTAATTCCAGTTAGTATCAGTATGCATGGTCGTGTGAGAGAATCTTACAAAGGGGATGGGGGGTTCTGATATCCAAATTTGATGTCTAATAATGTGTTAAATTAGATTATTTCTATAATTACCAAATTAAGATGATTGATATAATTGCAATTATTAAAGCATCGAATATGTCTTATAAAGAAATTATTTCATATTGTTGTGTATAAAGAAACTTTTGTGATTGAAATTTTTTACTTTGTATGGATTATTTTAACTCTTGATTAATCAAAGGGCGAATCGTTTTGGATACTTGTGATGGAATCACAATATGATTGTATAGTCATTATATTCTAGGCTACTTTGGTCAGAGGGAATTGTTTTGGTAATTTGTTATGGCATCATGTATATATATTATATATGATAATACTCTTTTATTAACTGTTTGCCTTGATACTTAATTATCGACCAGGGAATCATAATAAGTAGAGCTGATGCACTATATGTGCTGACAATAGATAAGTTTTGTTGTCTGCTGCACTATGGTTTAGATAGTGAGTATTACAAACTAACACTTCATTTTACAAACTGTAATTCATTTCGCCACACAATTAATGAAAAACTGGTAATTTGTTATGGGATCATGTATATATATTATATATGATAGTGCTCTTTTATTGAGTGTTTGCCTCGATACTTAATTATCAACCAGAGAATCATAATAAGTAGAGCTGATGCACTATATGTGTTAACAATAGATAAGTTCTGTTGTCTACTGCACTATGGTCTAGATAGTGAGTATTACAAACTAACACTTCATTCTACAATCTGTAATTCATTTTTTCACACAATTAATGAAAAACTGGTAATTTGTTATGGCATCATGTATATATATTATATATGATAATACTCTTTTATTGAGTGATTGCCTCGATACTTAATTATCGACCTGGGAATCATAATAAGTAGAGCTAATGCACTATGTGTGCTGACAATAGATAAGTTTTGTTGTTTGCTTCACTATGGTCTAGATAGTGAGTATTGCAAACTAACACTTCATTCTACAAACTGTAATGAACATTTTGTCACACAATTATAGTCATTATATTCTAGGTTATTTTGGTCAGAGGGAATTGTTTTGGTACTTTGTTATGGCATCATGTATATATATTATATATGATAGTACTCTTTTATTGAGTGTTTGCCTCGATACTTAATTATCAACCAAAATCTTAATAAGTAGAGCTGATGCACTATATGTGCTAACAATAGATAAGTTATGTTGTCTACTGCACTATGGTCTAGATAGTGAGTATTACAAACTAACACTTCATTCTACAATCTGTAATTCATTTTTTCACACAATTAATGAAAAACTGGTAATTTGTTATGGCATCATGTATATATATTATATATGATAATACTCTTTTATTGAGTGATTGTCTCGATACTTAATTATCGACCTGGGAATCATAAGAAGTAGAGCTAATGCACTATATGTGCTGACAATAGATAAGTTTTGTTGTTTGTTGCACTATGGTCTAGGTAGTGAGTATTACAAACTAACACTTCATTCTACAAACTGTAATTCATTTTGTCACACAATTAATGAAAAACCAGACAATGCTCAAGTACCGCAATTGAATATTCTAAATCAGGGAACAAGTTCCTCCATTTATAGGCTCATGAAATAACAAGATGGATCTAACTTTGCTTCTTGTTACTCTTAATCAATTCAATGCATTTTAACAAGACAATCAAAATCAGTACACAAAATATGAGTCTTCACTAGTGGCGCATGTAGGTGAATGGTGAGATCTCAAATTTTATCTGACATGTACTTCAAACAATTAATCATTAAATCTATAGCACAAATACAATTTGAACTACGGAAGCATCACTCGTAAAATAAAACTGGAAAGACTAAACTATTTAATAACTTAAACAAAGGGAAAACTTGCCTTGATGGCTTTGGTGGGCCCTTGCTGATCTACTAGGTAAGCTAAAGACTTACAACGCTAAGAAGTAAAATAACACATTGATCTTAACAATTATTGTTCATATTATTAATGAAAAAAGGATTACAATATCAACATTACAAATCTCCATTTATAGGCTCATGAAATAACAAGATGGATCTAACTTCATTTCCTGTTACTCTTAATCAATTCAATGCATTTAAACAAGACAATCAAAATTAGTACTGGAAATATGAGTCTTCACTAGTGGCGCATGTAGGTGAATGGTGAGATCTCAAATTTTATCTGACGTGTACTTCAAACAATTAATCATTAAATCTATAACACAAATACAATTTGAACTACGAAAGCATCACTCGTAAAATAAAACTGGAAAGACTAAACTATTTAATAACTTAAACAAAGGGAAAACTTGCCTTGATGGCTTCAGTGGGCCTTTGCCGATCTACTCGGTAAGCTAAAGACTTACAGTGCTAAGAAGTAAAATAACACATTGATCTTAACGATTGCTATCATATTGTTAATGAAAAATAAGGATTACAATATCAACGTTACAAATCTCCATTTATAGGCTCATGAAATAACAAGATGGATCTAACTTCGTTTCCTATTACTCTTAATCAATTCAATGCATTTAAACAAGACAATCAAAATTAGTACAGGAAATATAAGTCTTCACTAGTGGCGCATGTAGGTGAATGGTGAGATCTCAAATTTTATCTAACATGTACTTCAAACAATTAATCATTAAATCTATAGCACAAATACAATTTGAACTGTGAAAGCATCACTCATAAAATAAAACTGGAAAGACTAAACTATTTAATAACTTAAACAAAGGGAAAACTTGCCTTGATGGCTTCGGTGGGCCCTTGCCGATCTACTAGGTAAGCTAAAGACTTACAGCGTTAAGAAGTAAAATAACACATTGATCTTAACAATTGTTGTTCATATTGTTAATGAAAAAAAGGATTACAATATCAGCATTACAAATCTCAGAGTGCTTTGTTTCCAACCTAATCTCCCTTCTTGGATCTCTCTGAAGACTAAGAGATTAACTATTAACCATTCAAGAAAGATTTTGATTAACCTAATTGTTTGACATACCTCTCTTTTATAAAGAAGAGGGTCGTTACCATAATCTGTGTAATGAAATTGAAATTACATTTGTAACTTTGTCCTCATGACACGAAGTGCATGAGGAGGAAGTGGATCTTGGGTAACCAATTAAATGAGATGTCTTCAACAACTTCATTGGTTCCATAGTGGATTGTTTACTAAAGCACTAAGTCTGAAGATGAAGTATGGTACCGGAATCAGACAGTAGACAATGGAATATAGGTACCAACGTCGAACAAAGAATATGAGTACTGGAGTTAAAACGATAGAACAATTGGAGCAGTTGGTACCAGAATCAAACCGTGGAGCAATTTGGTTACTAGAATCGAACAATGGAATGGTTGTGATGAGCGCATTAGCCAAAAGCTCGGGTGATGGGTCAAGTGTTGGATGAGTGCACGCGTGGTGAGAAAGATCATTGAGAACACAACTATTCCTCGAGTACTGGATAGGTGCGTAGGTGGTTGACGAGTGCAAGATTGTCGAATGAGTATTGGACGAAATACCGGATCGCTGAGCTTCCCGAGTACTGGAACGCTGAACTAGCTGAGTACCAAAATACTGAATTGATAGTGTCGAAATGCTAAACGAATCTGGGAGAGTAGAAAATCCAGAGATCTATGAGAACCAATAAGAGAAATTAGAGTAAAAGATCAAATAATGATATTTTTATTATAAGAAAACATAGAAATTGCATTTTGAATAAGTTATTGTAGCATATGCCGCTAATCAATGCCAACGGCATGTCCGTGTTGATTTCAAAATGATTTTATGTATCTAACATCATCTACAATATAATCTGAAAGATAACCCATTGATCATGACAAACCATAGCAGCTAGATTCTTTTAATGTCTTAAAAAAACCAATGGATGCAACTTTGCGAGAGAAAAATGACATTGCCACAGTAATATAAATCATAGCAGAGATCTTCATTCATATATATATATATATATATATATATACATATATATAATGAGTATGTACTATAGAGATTTATTTATCTCAATGATAACTTGAGATTCTTCCAGTTATGACAAAAGAGTAAAATATTTAAAATAGAGCATGGACTATAGAAAGTAATATAAATCATAGCAGAGATCTTCATTCATATATATATATATATATATATATATATAACGAGTATGTACTATAGAGATTTATTTATCTCAATGATAACTTGAGATTCTTCCAGTTATGACAAAAGAGTAAAATATTTAAAATAGAACATGGACTATAGAAATTTATCTAAATGATAACTTGAGATTCTTATCCCACGCTGCATACGATTTCAGTGTATGTAAATGAAAAATTAATAGATCAATTTAATCTTAATTTTGACGGATTTGATTACCTATTCTTCTCCACTCTATGCCTTACGGCGTTTCCTTTGCAACATAAGGTGCAAATGCTAATATTAATCCTTTGGATTTAATATTATTTTCTTGGATTTATAATACCTTTGGGTTCAATCATGGTCAACCATGGTGATGCAAGTGCATCTAACCTAAGGTCAAATATTTACTAAAAGACTTAAAAGACTTACTGTATCATTTTGGTATCAGAGAAAGTGTGATGTTGAGCGTCAAGGGTGTGTAAGTAGGGGGCAAGTTTGATGTTGAGCGTCCAGGGTGTGTAAGTAGGGGCTTGTGAGTAGTGGCTTCTAATGCTCGGTATCTCAACTCGTGCGATAAGTATTATCATATCTCCTTCGAAGCTTGTGCTCGATCATTTGTTTCTCTAATCACTGGCACCACATCCTCTCAGTGAGAGTGAAGAAGAAGTTAAATTCCTTCGTTCTGGAAGTGAGCCTATCGAGATCCCATGGCTAGGTTTTTGTAACCTGGTCTGATTTAGTTGTTCCATTAACAGATCTCGAATCCACAGAATTTGAAAGAACAAATTTCCCACTAATGTTCACAGGAGCAACACTGTCACGCCCCTAAGCCTACGGTGGTCTTTCAACCGTGCCGGCGAGGTGCGGCACCACCGAACACTTTCTTTTTAACAATACTCGTGCACATGGACTACGCCTAATTCACTTGTCCTTACTTAGTTTGTGTTTCGCAACCAAGTAAAATGCATTTATCCTTTATACTTAATGAAGCCCATACTCATTCATTATCCATATGCAATTAACCAAGAACATCAACAATTGCAACCAAGTATAAAGGGAGGGGCAACTCCCGAACAGTCTGCCCAACAATAATATATTATAACAGTTCTTCAATAATACATCATCAAGTATACTTGGCAAAACTCCAAGTCTATACTTAGAATAATTTACAATCAAGGCATAGACAGCCTTTACAATACATGTGCCAACCTCATACGGTAGGAGGGTGCTCACCCGAGACACCAAGAACTCCACCTCTAAGTTTTGCACAAAACCACCTCAAAACCGTACCTCATCACCTACACTTGACTCCCGGTAAAACTGCGCACTTTCTCCTTAGAGTGCATGAGCTATGCGCACTCTAATTTCTCCGCCTTCTTTTACCCCTATCCAATGCGTAGAAGAGATGCGAAGTGCTTGAGTGATCATGCTCCAAATGAGCTCTGCGTCCACCAATATATACGCAAGCTGCCATAAGGTAAGGGTGTGTCCAGCCTTAAGGCCGACCCCCTAAAACATGTCATAACGCCCATACAACACCAAAGTGTATGTCGGCCTTTGCCATCGTGCAAAGCCTTTCCAACCAAGGTATAAACCTTTCGCTCCATTCATTATTTCGCTAAGTGTCGTGCGCTCTCATGTGTATTGTCGCACTTTACCGTCGCATATGTTTCGGAGGTTCGTCGCACTTTATCACATAAGGAGCGCCCGCCCGTCGCATGTCCGCCAATGTGTGCCCGCCGTGACCGCGCGCTCGTCGCTCGTCTGCCCGAATTGCGAAGACCTTACATCCTCCTCCACCTGAAATCGTTGTCATCCCCGACAACATACCATCTCGGTAGCTCTCCACCAAGATCATCATCAACCATGATGTCGACTCCTCCATATAAGGCAACCATCCCTGCAACATATATAAAGCTCCATCATGTCTCACCTTAGTGACCAATTGTCACCAAGACAACCATACCAATGTATGTCATATATCAGATGTCCATGATCATCGACCACCCTGTCACAATCTCTTCATGCTGCTCTCCACCACGGAAGGTTGATCCCTCCAACTCAAGCTACATGTACATCGCAACAATGTGTCAAATTCCATCATATCATCATCACCATGTGCAAAATTGCCCATGTTATGTCAACAAGTGCTAACACATCTCAACCATGTGTCAACATCTCATAATATATCATAAGTCATCTCAATCCATGATGATCAATCATCATGTGTCGTCCCCATGTGAACTGCTGCCATGATACTCCAACACAATGCCAACATACCTCTGTACACTACTAGTCCCCATGTTTGAACTAGTCGGGTGATCAGTCCAACTGTCACGCTCAAACTATGAGAATGCACATCCTCATGTCACCATCAGTTGGTTCTCAAAACATACTGCCACATCCTGAACTCGATCAAGAATCCATCCATGTAAGTAAACCCATGCTCAGGTCCATGAAGTAGTCCTCATCTCATCTGCAACATGCTCCATATAGCCAACCTGATGTCCATGACTCTAGTTGTCCATGATGTCCAACCCATGTAGACTCCATCTCAACCTTTGGTCATCTGCACCCAAGTTCTCATCTGTCATAAAGAAGCCTCCTCCAAGGCCCCTTGTAAAGTTGATGTGGTTCCTCCCTACCAAGGCCTCCACACCAACCTTCCTCCAAGGTTATCTATAGAGAAAGGAGGGCCAGGAAGTTTCCTCCCTGACTCTCATCCACCCATGTGTCAGATTGATGTTGTGTCCTCAAGTATCTATGCACAACTTCAATCTCTTCACATGTACATCCAAGCTCTCCTAGCTTGTTCTTTGTCAACTGAAAGTCATATATGCCCATAGCATACCTGCAAAAGTCCACTATCCCAGCAGGATCTCTACCCTCATAACCCTCATCAACCACTGCCTCTGAAGTAGCACTCGGGCTCCCTTCACTTGTAGCTCCATTGTGAAGATCATCAGTAGAAGATGCTCCCACTAAGTGTCTCCATGTTCGTGAGGTTTCCTTCTCACTTCCTTCATTCTTCTTTCCAGCTCTTGCAACGAAGTCAACAAGCTTCCTTTCCTTCGTTGTTTGAACCACACTCCCAAGTCCTCTTTGCTCCACATCCTCATGCTTCACATTCGGATCTTTGGGATACAAAGTCATAGAAGCCATCCTTGGTCTATACCCCAAGCAACTCCTTCTATTCATCGGTACCATCATGTTCTTCCCTCCAGCTGTGATCAAGAGAATGTCCCGGGTCACCATTGGTATGGCTTGTGCAAGCTCCATGAAGTCTAGCCCCAACACCATAGAATGATCATCCATGTCCACAACTCTCAAGTCCAACTTCCCGAACCATGATCCTACTTTTACCTGAGTGTCCTTCAACACACCATCAACAGCTCTAATGGAAGAGTTAACTGCTTTGAAAGCACTACATTCCCTCTCCATCTTTGCTTTCTTCCCAAAAGAATTTGCTGCCTTCCTGCTTACGAAGCTATGAGTAGCCCCCGTATCTACCAACGCTGCAAATCTCTTGCCCTTCACGGTCACTTGCACAAAACTTAGCTTCAAGGAACCATCTTCCTTTATCGGTTTTGTCTTGCGCCTTATCTCAGCAACCTTCTTCAAGAATTCGGCCTCAGAAGTGTCAATAGGCTTATGTTCCTTTTTGACATTCCTCTTAAGGTACCTTACCTCCTTGCTTGGCTCTTCTAGGGAACTTGGCCTTGGTCTAGCTTGACTTACTTCAAGCTTTCCTTCCACCGTGTTCTGCTCAAGTGCACCAACCAAGTTTCCATTGATCAAGCTCATGGAACTAAACTTCCGAATGTCCTCTGGATGCTCTCGGTAGTGAGTTCCCAACCTGTCAATGTAGTCAAGCTCTTCCTGCTCAATCACAACAACCTTCTTACCAAGAAGCTTCTTCTTTATCTCTTCCTCAATCTGCTTGATTTCGGCTTCCACCTTGGCACTTTCCTTCCTCAACCGGGCTCTTTCATCAAAGAGCTCTTGAAGACCAAGTCCACTTCGTTGGATCTCCCCATCAAGTTCATTGAGTTCAGCATCTGTCGTACTTCCGCATTGGCTTCTAAGTTCTTCAAGTTCCCTCCTTAGTTCTGAGCAGCTTTCTCGAATCTTCATGTTCTCAACCCTCATTGCAACCCAGTTAGAACTCCATCGACTCATATGTCCCAACACTTCGCACCGGAGAGCTTCAACCGCATTATGGTTGGATTCACCATCATCCACCATTATGCCCTTTTCAGCCTTCTCCATGTTCACCAGTCACCTGCAATTAGAACCAATCCTTGTTCCCCTTGTGTGAAACGATTTCCTTCACCTGCAAGCACCTGTCACGAGCAACCCTGCTCAAACCGAGTCTTGAAATTATCTTCAAATGTTTCAATACCTGAACCTTGTTCAAGTCTCAATATCACCTGTCATCAACTTCAAGCGTTCACGAGCAAACCTTGCTCTGATACCACCTTCACTTCGGTGAAGGTGTGTAGCAGCCACAACCTTCAATACCCGGATCAGTTGCTCTGATACCATCTGTCAAGGTGTGTATCAGCTTTCCACCGAGCTTCTTCAACCCTAAATCGAGCTCTGATACCACCTGTCACGCCCCCAAGCCTACGGTGGTCTTTCAACCGTGCCGGCGAGGTGCGGCACCACCGAACACTTTTTTTTTAACAATACTCGTGCACATGGACTACACCTAATTCACTTGTCCTTACTTAGTTTGTGTTTCACAACCAAGTAAAATGCATTTATCCTTTATACTTAATGAAGCCCATACTCATTCATTATCCATATGCAATTAACCAAGAACATCAACAATTGCAACCAAGTATAAAGGGAGGGGCAACTCTTGAACAGTCTGCCCAACAATAATATATTATAACAGTTCTTCAATAATACATCATCAAGTATACTTGGCAAAACTCCAAGTCTATACTTAGAATAATTTACAATCAAGGCATAGACAACCTTTACAATACATGTGCCAACCTCATACGGTAGGAGGGTGCTCACCCGAGACACCAAGAACTCCACCTCTAAGTTCTGCACAAAACCACCTCAAAACCGTACCTCATCACCTACACCTGACTCCCGGTAAAACTGCGCACTTCCTCCTTAGAGCGCATGAGCTATGCGCACTCTAATTTCTGCGCCTTCTTTTACCCCTGTCCAATGCGTAGAAGAGATGCGAAGTGCTTGAGTGATCATGCTCCAAATGAGCTCTGCGTCCACCAATATATACGCAAGCTGCCATAAGGTAAGGGTGTGTCCAGCCTTAAGGCCGACCCCCTAAAACATGTCATAACGCCCATACAACACCAAAGTGTATGTCGGCCTTTGCCATCGTGCAAAGCCTTTCCAACCAAGGTATAAACCTTTCGCTCCATTCATTATTTCGCTAAGTGTCGTGCGCTCTCATGTGTATCGTCGCACTTTACCGTCGCATATGTTTCGGAGGTTCGTCGCATAAGGAGCACCCGCCCGTCGCATGTCCGCCCGCTGGTCGCACCGATGTGCGCCGGCCGTGCCCGCGCACCCGTCGCTCGTCTGCCCGAATTGCAAAGACCTTACAAACACGATTGAAGGGAAGTCCCATGGCGTGAGATCTGTGTTAGCGATTACTGTCAGCGTGAAGGTGAACCAAATCGATCATGTATGCTGTTTTTGCAATGCATGTGATATTCAGAATAACATTTTAGGGATCAAGTTTATTTCAGTCGGATTGAATTGCGCGCATAATCCTCCCCTACGTAGATTGCAATTTTTGTGTTTTGAAATTTGGGGACTGTGTTTGAACTGGCAAGATCTGGGATGGTTTTGGGTTTTTAATCGGATTGGTAAATTACAGTATGTCGGTGGATGTGAATGGAGGTTGCGAGTTCGAACAACACCACCCAGGGGTTTGTCATTGCAGGATTTATCGTGCCAGTTGGTTCGTTTGCTTGAAAATCCAAAAAGCGAGAGTTTGAATTGAAATCAGTATTTTACATCTCCGATTGGGGTTCCCAACAACATTATCAATACAAACTGAAGGTGAACCAGGGCACAAAGTGACGAGAGGATGATGCTTCTAGCACTGGGGGCTACGCTGTCGATGGTTGAGGGGAATTCATGTCCAACGGGGAGGAGTGAACCGCTGCAGACATAAAATGTGCAGCTCACAATTGTCATTGCAACTTCCAGAGGCGGGAAATTGAAGACGAGAACCTCTGCGAGTGACATCGCATACATAGAGGAGCTGCCAAAAACAATTGCTAGAAACTGAAAAGACTTATCGGAGATGCAAGAGGACTTCAAGATTGCAATACCAGTATTGGGATTTTTTTTTATTGTTTCTCACAGTCAACAGTAACATATTGTTTTTTTAACCTCAGAGAACTTGCAACTGCACTATGCAGCGGAATCAAAGACTCTACGCAACACGCCCATTCTAAAGCGAAACTTGAAATTGAAGAAAAGCGGCGAGAACAACGTACACACTTGCCCGGGAAAATTTTAGGCGTTAATATCCCTAGGGACTTAATATTCCAGGCTTTTGCTAAAAAAGGTCGCCAATTTTTATTTTTCTAGAAATGAATTCGCTCCAATTTTATAGTATAGATTTTTTGACTTCAAAATTTGCCAATATTATATTGTATAATATAAAATAATTATAAATCTAAACATTTTTACAAAATTGTCATCAACCATTTTAAAATTTGGATATAGGGACTAGTAAGATTAGCCAAAATTGCTAAATTTTAAGATAAACTTCCATCCTTAAAATTTCCTTGATTGGAAGTCGATTTAAAATGGAAAATTACGATAAGAGATTTGAAACCTGATTGTGGCCTTATTATGAATGGGAATTCTCTGTTAATGGTTTTGTAAAAGGTCACATGGTTTGGAAAGTAATTTGCGTTGTGGGATCCATGGATTGATTAAGGATACCAATGATCGGATGATGGTAAGGATAGACCTTTGCCAACATCCATGTCAGATCGATCTCATCACAAAGAGACAGAGGAGTCTACGATCGAGGTTCTAATTGAGTTGATAACTTAAATTCAATTTAAGGGAGTTGTGAAGATAGAAGTTGGAGAAAAACTTTCTCATCGCAATGCATGAAGGAGAATCCGCAACTGGTTCTATCAAATGATTCAATCAAGAATTAAGGGGAATTTCTGCGACACCAAACTACAAGCCGAGAAGAAGAGCTATCATATGTTGAACCTCTTGTGCATAAATAACTACCGGAATGGCACCTCACAAGACAGTTGTTGCATCCTTGTGTTGAACAGTTGTTAGTGTGCAAGAATCAATGTACAGAGGTGAGCGCTCTGCAATTGCATTTGGAGCACGAAATACGCTTACATGTTAGCAAATACAGCGACATTGTCAAAAGAAGTTAAAAGAGATCTTAGAAAAACCAAAGTCGTGGAATTTCACATCTAATTGCAGGAAGAACACTGTCAACAACGTTTCAACCCGACAAGGTATTCCAATGAGAGATATTGTCTTAGTTTTCTACTTTGAATTTTGTGCATGGCCAGATTGATATGTTAGAATCAAGTGAAAACGAAGGAAAACAGTCATAGAATGTTTGAAAGATTGGCATTGGTTGCAAAGTCTGCATCACTGGCTAAGTGATGGAGTAGTTCCATCCATTCCTATAGCGAGCACTGACTTCCTTTTCAGATTCTCATGTTTCATCATTTTAACATTATCTAGTCATTGAAGCATATACTGATTTCGCTGAAAGAGAATTTAAAGCTGAAGGATTGCTATGAGGTATTTCCGCGCCATCAATTAACATTTCCGTGCCATGTGCCATTGGAACTTTGCTTTGACATTTCACAAGATTATAATTATACTTTGGAATGTAATGAATGAATGAAGACATGCACCTTATAAAACTTAATGGTTAAATGTGAGTGGAAGAATTAAGGAGAGAGAATTAATGCTCTATAATATTATAAGAGAATGAAGTATGGGAGAGGATTAGTGGAAGTTTGAAAAGTCCATGTTATATAGAGGGTAAAGTCGAAAGTGCATGTTTGTGAAATTTATGAAGTCAATTTCTAAGCTTGAGTTAAGACCAGAATGAATCAAAGTTAGAGTCAAAATACACCCTTAATCATTGTAATTATTAAGTTTTGATGTCAAATCAAAGCTTATAGTCATGTATTGATATGTAAACGGGTATATTTTTGGTTGTATCAAGGTTCATTAATAAAGAGTTGATGCCAAATTATAAGTCTGGAGTTAAAGAGTCAAAAGTGCGTTTAATTTTGAGTCATTGAATGTAATGGGTGCATGATCGGTAGAGTCGGACACCAAAGTATGGTCAATATAATTCGAAGAGATATTGCAGTTGTTTGTAGATATAAAGGTAGCAAAAGGAGTGCTCAGAAATAAGGTTCAAGTGAAGTGAACCATTGACCAAGTTCAAAGGGAGTAACTTGGTAAAGTGTTAGTTCAATTGCAGGTTACAATAAATAGGGTGAAATTCGCGAAAGAAGATGACTATGGATAATCATTTGTAAAATCCAAGGAAAAAGCCACAGTGACGACATAACAATTAGCGTTGGTGATGAAAAATTTGAGAAAGAGATTGTTGAGTTGAAGATGCGACTTGACATATTTATGGAGCTGCTACAGAGTCAGAAACATGAATAGATAATGAAGAAGATAGTTAGATGACATATCAAGCAATTGATTGCAAGAAGAAAAAAGCACAAGTTGAAAGTTTTGTTAAGGGAAGCGAAAAAAACTCCAGATAACCGAGATGAATGTATGCATTTGTGAACCAGAATAAGGACCGATGCTTGGTGAGGATGATGATGATGCTGAAATGAAATCTGTTGATGTGAATGTGGGTTCGATTCCCACAGATGGCGCCACAAATTGTTTAGAAGATCAACATAAATACTTGAGGACATAATCATCTGTCGAGACTATAAAGCCTTATGTTTTTAAATCTGACAATTGGTGTGTGGATGCAGGATGTGTTACAGATGATGGACATGACATTAATTTTATTCCATGAAGGGATGAAGAACACTCTTGAAATAATTACTAAAAAATACCGTAAAATGCTGATGAAATGTGAAGAAGAATTACAATTGCTAGAAAGATGTTGATGGAACCTGAATCTAATCAAATTGCAGATAAAGAAGAGAAATGTTCAAGCAACAAAAATGTGGAACCTGAGATAAAATGTAGTAAAAAATTTAATGTTGAGGATGCAGGTATAGAAAATGATAATGAATATGAATGAATGTTATGAGATAATAACAGTAAATTTTAGTTAAAAACTAGATTAGATGATGAAATTGAAGAAGTAAGGAAACTAATGGGAAAAGTACAAAAACCAAGATGTTGTGAGATGAAGCAAAATGACAACAACATGATACATTTGACTAATTAAGTATACATCCACAAAGAAGGAGGAGAATTACAACATAAAATTTGGAAATTCGGAGAATTAAAAGTTACAATCATTGAAGCAGAACAACAAAGAACGAATGATCAACAAAAAACTAAAGTTCGGGATCTAGGAGGAATTTTATCAATTTATGAAGATATATGGTCCGGAGACCATGATTTCTTTTACCTGGGGAATTTGATATAGGTGCATCTAACCTAGGGTCAATTTTTTACTAAAGGAGTTAGTTTCCTATGTTAGGAATTGATTATTTAATGTATTTTCCTATAATTTTAGGAGAGAATGAGAATTATTGTAGTTAGGATAAGATTCGAGAGCTTTTTGGAAGAAGTGAGAGAATTGTGGATTAATTAGCACTTATATAGGGATAAGGGATTAGATGAGAGAATTTATGGATCGTGAGAGATATTTTGGGAGTTAGTTGAAGATCTAGAACCTACTTGAGTTCAAATCCACTTGTATAAATCTAAGTGAGCCCATGAGGCATGCAAGTGTGTAAGTATGAGTGAGAGTGAGGAATGAGTGGCTGACCATTAGAACAAGAGTTCTCTTGTAAATATTTTATTTCTTTAATTCATTATTTCTAAGTTTTATGGGCATACATATTGTGTGGATTTTCAGTTATGTGTTATGTGTTAAATTTTAAGTTGCAGGCATGTGGCATCACATGGTCACGTTGTGACAAAGACCATCTCTTGGTCCAATGTCACATTGTCACAATAATGGTCATCCATGGTCAACCTTGGTCCAACATCGCCTTGTGACAAATATTTTCTTAGTATGGAGATCAACCATGGTCAACGATGATCAACCATTGTCCAACATTTCATTGTGACAAACATTGTCTCAATATGAAAATCAATCATGGTCAACCATATGCCCATGCCGCATTGTGACAAATATTTATCTTAGGGTTTATATTCATTGGGTTTATAATATTTATCCCTTGGGTTTAATATTATTCCCTTGGGTTTATAATCCATTGGGTTTATTATTCCCTTGGGTTTAATATATTTATCCT
Source organism: Pinus tabuliformis (assembly GCA_031772625.1). Classification (NCBI taxonomy): domain Eukaryota; kingdom Viridiplantae; phylum Streptophyta; class Pinopsida; order Pinales; family Pinaceae; genus Pinus; species Pinus tabuliformis. Next base: position 593,936,901 of record CM062813.1, read on the forward strand.
AGGTTTTATATACCTTGGGTTTATAATATTAATCCCTTGGGTTCATATTATCAATCTGTTGGGTTTCTAATCCCTTGGGTTTTTAATATTAATCCCTTGGGTTTATAATAACAATCCCTTTAGGGTTTATATACCTTGCATTTATAATATTAATCCCTTGCGTTTATAATACCTTTGGCTTTTAGAAATAATCCCTTCAGTTTATTATTCCATTCGGTTTATAATATCAATCCCTTGGGTTTATTTGGTTCATATTCCTAGGGTATAATATTATTGATAGGGTTTATAATATTTATCCTAGGGTTTAACATAATCACTTTGGTTTACAAGCATGGGCATCCATGGTCAACGATGGTCCAATGTCACAATGTGTGAAAGATTGTCTCAATATGAAAATCAACCATGGTCCAACGTCACATTATGACAAACATCGTCTCAGTATGAAAATCAATGATGGTAAACCATGGTCAAGCATGTTTATTTTATAGTTTATAATATTTATTTTAAGGTTTTTATACCTTGGGTTTATAATATTTATCCATTGGGTTTAATATTATTCCCTTGTAATGAGCCACTATAGATATTGGAGACAGAGAGAGGTAGGGTCTGACATTTACATCTATATCAAGAGTGATATCAATAGATGGTTTGCATATTACACTGTGTTTTTCTTTTCAACGTTATGCAAAAATTGCAAGACGATGCGAGAAGGGATTGGTTAAAAAGTGTAAATGACCATTATCATTATATTGTTGATTTGAATTGGTGCAACTTTTGTCATCAGTTTGGGTGTGTGTTGGAAGAGACTAGCATTTAATAAATGTGTTCTAGTGGAGTGTTTAAAGTTAAATTTCCTTTCAACCACATTTAAATTGTTGTTTGATTTTTATTAAACGTTTATTTCATAATTACTTCATTATTATTTATTAAATGATTATTAATATAATTGTTGTTATTATCTTTATTTATTTATATACAATATTAATTATTATTAATATGGTTCTTATATTTATATTAATAGTTTTGATAATACCATTAATAATATTAATTCTTAATATGATATATAATTGATATATGTGTTTGATATGGGTCTAATCGACATTTATCAACCACATTTATTAATGTGGTTGTGTTAGTATAATAATAAAATAAATTTTGATTTTCAACCATTTCTAATATTAAAAATGTAAACTTAAGGAAAACAACAAATAATGAATATGATCAATTTATAAACAATAAATTAACAAAATATGAAAATAGGTATAAAATATGAATATGTCAAGCTTGTGCTTAAAAACAATATATATATATATATATATATATATATTTGGAAATATAATTTTTACTTGTCCTTAATGTACTCATCAATTATAGAATGAGTTTGTTCCTATTAGTTAGGAGTTTGTTGGGGTCTAGTTGGTTGAGAGATTCTCTCCAACTAGTTAGCTCCCAGATTGGTGTGTGGTTGAGATATTTACTCAACCAAGAGATTGTATGTTCAAGATAGATTAGTTATCTCGAGACATAACTTGCATTTATATCATAGTTACCAAGTTCGAATTCGAATTCGGATTCGAATTCGATACGATACGATAAAAATTCGACTGGAAAATTTTCAATTCGGAAAAAATTCGAGAATAGATATCTTAAACATTTAAATATATATATTCTTTTTCTTGTAACAATAATATCTTATCAATTTTTTCCTATTCATTTTGAAATTTAAATAATTTTAATCAATATAAACAATTTTAAAACTACAGTTTACTTATCAAAACTATAATCACATTTGTCTTATCTCCAAAATCTCTTTTCTTTTCAAAATTCAAAACTTCCCTCTTACTTTCAAATCTTATCTAAATATGTTTTATAATTAATATTTATTTAAAAATTAAATATTCTAAACTCAAAACTACCTTTTTTTTTTTTAATTTCAAATTTTATCTAAAATCTTTTATAATTAATACATATTTAAAAATTAAAAGTTCAAAAATATTTTTATAAGATTTCTCTTAATATAAATATATTATATTTAGAAAATCAATTAATTATTATAAAATTTACTTTTCAAGATTTTACTTTTTTTATTATCTCAGTTTTTAAACGCTTTAAATTGAAAACTGGAAAATTTTCTCTAAAAATTTATTTCCATTTCCTACCTACTCAAAATTTGTTTCCATTTCCTACCTACAATCCCGCAAACTTTCCATTTCCGACCTGCCATTAGGCAACTATCTATTTTGTGCTTAAAAATTACTGTCCTTACTATTCTAAAGAATGCAAATTAACAAATCCCCGCTATAAACCGTGAATTTTCTGTAAATCCCTGCAATAAACCGAATCGATTTTTCATCGAATTATTCGATGTTCGAATCGAATTGTCGAATTTCCGTATTTATTTCTCCGATACGGGCGTATTTGGTAGCTATGATTTATATTGTATTATTATTTTCATGTAAATACAATTTTTGAATGCATATAGAAAATCTTTATTGGTATCAGATCCTTTTGGGCTTGGGGCCTTGGACCTTCCTGGGCTTGGGCTTGGGCTTGGGGCCTTGGACCTTCATGGCCTGAGGGAAATAAGAGAGTATATTTGTATTGTTTTAGTTTTTTGTTTGTATTGTTTGTTTGATTGCGGACCAGAGGTGTAGGAGTTATTACGTGCCATCATTGGAGCACGTCTTGCATATGTGCAGATCGTCGACTATATCGTCGAAGAGATCAGAGTAAGGGTCGCTGACGTATGAATGTGCATTGAAGTGTGTAGTATGCAAAAAAAACAACAAAAAAATGGGGCAACGTGCGTGAAAAACCTCCTCTGCCAGATCATCCAAATAGTCAGGGCTAGGTCTATAGTCACTGTACTTCGAATTTTATTACTTTGCTCGAGGAAGCTGGCATTTTCAATTTCTTCAATTTGAAGAGGCTGCAGAATAGATCTCTTGTCATGTTTTTTGTGGCGTCTTCACCTTTCCTGTATGAGTTACAAGCATTGGGATGTGTGAAAAAGTATGCAGGGTGCAACGTTTGGAGGGTTGATTTATGGTGGCCGAGTGGTGAAGGCAGTCAGAGGGAAGGAACCAACCGACATCAGTGGAGTTATTTCTTTTGGTTTCTATGCCTGCGTGGTGAGGTTATAAATATGTGGCGGAGAGTCGGTGGAGAGGTATTTGTGTCGAGTTTGTTTGGGCTGTCCCACCGAGGTGTTGTAGGGCTTAATACATTTTTTGAATGTCCATTGTTTCCTAATGTGGTGCACACAAAGCTTTAATTTTGGGCATCATTTGTCGTGGTGTGAAGTGTGTGCCTAAGTCCGGTGAGAAGGCACTATTGTGCATGTGGCCAGGTGTGAGCCACTATTATTTGCATTCGTTCGTTACTGCTTGTTCGGAAGATTGATATGAACCCGTCCATTCACTCAGTTATTAAAACGTAGCCGGGGCTTCTTTGAGTCGTGTCATCACTAGACGGTAGAAACTTTTGCAATCAAAATTCACCTCATGCTTGAGAGCTCGGTAGAATTTGTTCAAACGTGTTTGGTCATGAGATCCGTTGATGGGAGAGAGTCGCTGCGCTAATGAAGAGACAAATCCCATTTTGTGGCGTAGCTAGACTAGGTGGATTACTACACAAATTTTAATCAATGCAAGGAAACTGTGAAGCGTCGAGCCTGTAGCCGTTTGAAACTGATTCGTTTAACCAAATTTGCTCAAATTATGTCAGACCACTAAACCAAGATGCTGGCGTATACTCTGGTGCAGGAGTAGAGCTGTTGCTAATATCAATTTCTCTCTTTAATGCCATACGTAGTGTTTTCGGTGTCCTCAAGATTTTTGGTTTGTGTTTTATTAGTTTTGCAACCATTGAGGTGAAGGTTTTGTTGGATGCTGCAAGTTATAGAAAATTGTTGTGTGTATTAGTATGTAATTTCATGGTAGTTTTGGTTGTCATTGAAGTGACATTGGTCAATTATGAGAGTGTGTTGGAACCGATCATTCCAATATCACATAAATTTTCAGGAACTATTGATTACCAGATATGATGAAGACATGACATTGAAGATCGAATCAAAGGAGTTACATTCGAGATTAAAAGATGATGGACATCTCAGTTAAACTTTGTGTGAGTTTGTGGAATAAACTCATGATGATGGTGTATTATGTGTCACATACATTTATTAGTAAGCAAGTCTAGGACGTTTTGTAGTGGTCTTTGTAAAGCATGTACCTAGTAACTCCAAGAGTTGGAATGTGTAATGTAAAATTGATTATGCATGTGTATCCCCATAAAGTTCATGGTAATATTAAAACCACTTTGTAAATGCAAGTTTTTCGTAAGCCATAAACTACTATATAAGTGCAGGTTTGTGGTAAGCCAAAATCCACTTGTGAGAGTGTATGTAAGTGCAGGTTTGTGGTAACCCGAAAACCACTTTGCAGTATAGATATGTGGTAAGCCAAAAACCACGTGTGAGAGTGAAGTGGACATGGATACCTATAGGCATGGTTTAAGGTCAGCGGAAAAAACCCTGGGCATGGTTTAGGGTAAGCTGATAAAACCTAGTGCATGGTTATGGGTAATCCGAGAAAGCTCATGATGATGATGATGGAGGGAGATTTACAAGTATAGGTACATGTATGTAGATAATGGTTGATTGAACCATGTACACGAAGGACATCCTTGTAGACTTGCGGTTGCAGTGATTGGTACTCATGCATTCTAGTAGATGGTTGTTCCTTTATATGGATGTCGACATATCTTTTAATCATGTTTGTAAACACCAATACCAAAGTTAGACTTTGCTGATTGAGATCGAGACAAGTAGTCATTAAAGGGGTGACTTGGAAATATAATTCCTACTTGTCTTTAGTGTGCTCATCAATTCTAGAATGAGTATGTTCCTATTAGTTAGGAGTTTATTGAGGTCTAGTTGGTTGAAATATTCTCTCCAACTAGTTAGCTTCCTAGATTGGTGTGTGGTTGAGATATTTACTCAACCAAAAGATTGTATGTTTAAGATAGACTAGTCATCTTGAGACATAGCCTGATGTATTTATATTTTCATGTGAATACAATTTTTGAGTGCATGTAGAAAATCTTTGTTATATATATATATATATATATATATTAATTAATTAATTTAATATAATTCATAATTCAAACAATGACTCATTTCATAAAACCTCATTATAGGGATTAGCTAGAGTTGAAAAGTATTTTAAAAATAGAAAAAACATGATAAAACAAGGCACATTTGTAGAATATAAAGCTACATAGAACAAGAGCCTTTTTATAATAATATCTTAGTGTTGTTGCAAGAATGGAAAGTGATAATATATGAGATAGTCTATGGTTTTTGAACTCTACAGTAGAATTAAAAACACTAAATATTCATGTATCCATAAATACATAGAACAAGTTCAACCTCGAATATGCAATGCTCTCAGACACTCATTCATGATTCATATATAAGCATATAACAACTGACTATCACATAAGAAATAAATCAACATTCATAAATCAAATATGCATAGCCATAATACTTATCTAAGTATGTTAATTCGGTTGGAAATTGGAGAAGGGGCTTCCACTCTCTACCCAACAATAGGCCAATTGCAATGTAGTCTTTCTTGCGTCTGACCACCCCTGAACTAGATATGGAGTATGAGGGAATGCTTGCACAAGGATAAGTTCACACCAATGGATGGGTCAAATACTCAAGAGATGGTGCCATTATTCTATGTGCTTCATCAACTATTCTTTGGTAGTAAGCACCTAGTGACTCGCTTACTCTTTGAGATTTAAGCACATGATAACACCCAAAATTCAAGGATGCAGGTGTGTTGCATAGTTTCGTAGGATTGAATGCACTATGAAGGTGGTTCATCGACAAATTAGCAAGAACTTAGTAGTGCTAAGTGGTTCATTAGTCTAACTGCAAGCACATTATGGTAAAATTAATTTTTAGGCAAGCACCTATGGTTCGTTAGCCAGAATACAAGTAGTAAGTGGTTCATCAACCAACGACACACATTTAGTGGTAGAATTTCAATCCTTCCAACAAAACACCAACAACATAGTCTCACAAAGGGGTTTTCGTGGCTTCAAAACACAATAACCATAGGTAACACGCAAATGCATCTGATCCCCATCTCACTCATGTTATGCATACATATAGAAATTCACTTGCATCTATTGGTGCATATGAGAGTGCACCACCTTGTCCCTTCAACACCCTCATTTTCCAGGTTGTCTCCTTGATCTATGATAGATGGGAATGAGGATGGCATGCCCATTCCTTTTTTTTCTCTTCATAAATGAGAAGTCATAACCCTACCAACTTGTGTCTGGCTCCAATCGCATCTCATTAAAATCTACTAGGGAATGTATTTTCTCAGTTGCTGTTGGTTTTGACATTTAATTTGGCAGACTATGGTTATTCAAGGTTTGCAAGGAAAACAAACAAAGTCCCTTAGAACTCTAATCCATTGGTTGTCCCTTCCTCTAGTGCATTTAATCAAATTTAATTAATAATTAACAACTACTTAAATATATTTCCAACCAGCTGTGGTCTTCCTGATGTTGGAGACATAATCACATATTTTTTTGACAAAAGCCTATGGTCAATGCAAGGGATGTTACAAGGCCAACTTGCAACTACAAGGAAAAACATTAGTTAAGCACTACTGGATGCAACCATAGACACAACTATAATGGAGGCAATGGGAAAATAACACACAATGACCTACCAACATCAACAACACATATAAAGAGACATTAGAAAAAGAGCTAAAGTCCAGGAAAATCAAAATACAAAGTGAGAATGACATCCTCTGATGGGGGCACAACCACAAAGGCATGTTCAACTTGAAGGAGATACAATATCCTTGCAGGGACAATGGAGCTAAAATAATAAAATAGATGGAGAAAACTGTGGAAAGCCCAACTCAGGCCCAAAATAACCATCTTCACGTGGTTGCTTGTGTAAAATAAAATATTAACTTGGGATAAACTATGAAGAAGAAGGTTCCAGGGGACAACTTGATGTCACCTATCCACAACTAACATAGAAACAACTAAACATCTTCTAGATGAATGTAAATTCGCTTTAGAGTTATGGGACAAATATGCAATAATATTTAGACAAATTGATAGGAAAAATAACAACACACACTCCACAACTGGAGAATGGAAAGCAACACCCTTGATCCAAGTGGCTCCAGAGACACTCAGAGATCGAAGTGGCTTCCCGATAACTCAAAAATCAAAGTTTTAGGATATAATCCAAACTAATACTAAGTTGTAATGCTCATCATTACGATCCCGGTGGCACAGGTGACACTCAAATCCGAGTCCGTATCACTGATTTATGACTCTTTAAAGTTTGATAAGACATGGAAAAATGGAACCCACAATATGTCACATGACATCCTAGTCCCAAAGTGAGACCAACAATGCACATGGTAGTTCATCCAACCATTGACATATGTCCCGCATCATTAGCCTCCTAAACCTGGATAAAAGACCAAACAAATATATTAAATAACCATAAAATCACTTTATATTATAATCATATAATTAGAAAAGAACAAAACCACATAAAGTCAAAAGATGGTGGTTGGTTTGAAACAACATATTAAATATGGTTTGTAAAAATAAAACAAAGGACCAACGAATAAGAGCAAGGGTTCGTTGTGATAAAGCATAAGACCATATGGTGGGTGGCACGTATGTTTAAAACAAACCATGCTATAAAACAAAAACATATTGGTATATTGTTACAAGGCCCCAACAAACAATGGTTAACCAATATTAGTGACACATTTTTGGTTAACGGTTTGCCTTTTTTAAATGGGGCTGTTACACGCCTCCAAATTTTAGCTTAAAAATTCAAACGGTTACGAAAATTAAATGCCGATATTCAAGTTTGAACGCAGGGTTAAAACAATAAAATCGTGCCAAAGTGTTGGATAGCCACCGACAGGGATTGAGAGCGGGTCTTAGGTGCCAAGAGGGGTTTTACACCAACAGCTAACAACTAGTTTTTGAATATTCATGGACTATTCCGTTCATGAATATATGCATAAATAAAAGAAAAAAAAAATATTATTTTAATGTTTATGACGCTAAAGATAACATATGGGACAGATTGTTTTTTTCTCTGTTTGATGTATTCGATTTTTTTTTGTGAAGCTTCAAAATAAAGGATCCCAGTTTCTCGACAAACCCCTTGCTAAATAGATTATTTCAAGTGCTAGCTGGCAGCATATCTACATAACTTTCCTTGTTGTCTTTGAAGGCCTCACATTCTAAAATGAAATTTTTTTTTGTTTCCACTTTTCCGGAAGAACAAAAAATGCACACTCTTTCCTTCCACACTTCCTTTGGCCTTTCCAGCACCCTGTTTCACAACATAGTTGATGAGAATTAGTCCTGAACTGAGCAATACGAATTTTGGCTCTCCAAGAGATATTGGCCTCTATGTATGCTTTTGGTTGATGACTATGAGTGAGATTAAACACTTCAATATAGTAATTTTTCTTTCTTCCTAGCTCCTTATCCGAAGTACGCTTGTGAAACTTTTCCATAACAAAAGCTTTTATCTCTTTGTTGTTTATCGGACACACGTTTAAACAAATACCCCATTTACTAAACCATTTGTTATTTTGTTGCATCCAAGTTTTTTTGCTCTTGCAAAATCTATCATTAAAGACACTTTACGCCATCTACCCTCTTCCATTTGCTCAGTTTTTTTTTTAAATACCTTATGACTCGCACCATGGCAATTGCTTCAATAGGTGCAGTCCCATTCTTAAGCTCATTCTTCCGCAGAGGCATGGGGTGAGCGACCGACGGAGGGCGGAATGGAGAGGACAGCTGTTGAACTCAGAGCCGTGCACGAGTGTCAAGGCAGAACTATGTCGGCACGTTTTTTGAGACATATTTTTAGAGAATATCTCTGAATGTAGAGAGGAATCTAAAAGATTCCCCAAGAGGTAAAATTTTGCATTGTTAGAATGTTATAAAGTTTACAATGATTTTTCTCATATTTTCGCAGGGAACGCAATGGTGAAGTGATATTTTCCATTTGAGCAGCAAAATTGCAGGTGCCCAGCAGAAAAAAACCTTTAGAGAATCTCGAGGGATCTTTAGACTCCCTCAGAGGCTGAAATTCACTAGAGTCAGAATGCAACCAAATTTATACTCAAATTTCTCAGAATTTCGCAAGGATCATGATGAAGAGACCATATTTTCCATTTGAGCAACATATCTCCAGTCAACCCATGGAGAAGAATCTTTGGAGAATCATGGGGAATCTAAAAGATACCCGAAGTCCCAAAATTTGACAGTGTCAGAATTGGATGAATTGGCAGCCGATTTTACACTACTTGATGCCATAAATTCAGTGGTGTAGTCGATTTTTGCAGCTGATCCTTTCATTTTTCGGCCAACTTCAGAAGTGAAGGTACATCAAGTAGTCATGTTATGTTTCCCCTTTTTTTTGGTAGGTAAGCACCCACGGGGATTTGACCCAGTGACCTATCGCAAGGAGTGCCTTAACAGTGCACCCATTCACTATCAATCCTAAGCCGCGTGGGCAATGTTATGTTTCCTTTCATTATTGCCACATTATGTGAGATGTCATTAAGTTTTCATGTTATGTATTATTGTTGAGATCCCTGTGTAATTATGTTGAGGGGATACTCGCTGCCACATTATGTGAAATTGTATTAGTTTGTCATGCTGAAGGGTAGCATGTTGTTAGTGAGATTTCATGTAGGGAGGACGTCTCATGGGGAGACAAGCCACTCTTTTTGAGGGCATATGACCTTGTTATGACAAATAATAGTCCATGTACGTCATCATCATTTTACAACATTATATGAAGCGACCTCCACCATCTTGACATAGAGCCCAGAGACGTAACCCACACTGGGTGAAATCCGTTACCAAACGTATCGTGTTCTTGGTTTGTTGATCATTGTCATGTTTCCTCTTGTTTAATCATGCACATGTGGTTCTTGTATGCTCTTTTAAATGCAATTATAACAACATCACATAAGGAAAAGATCTTGGATAATTCTGGTAGCTGAAGGATCCTAGATCAACCCTTCAATAGTTTCATCATAATAGAGTTTTGCAACTCTTCCTAGGATTCATTGCATGGGAGGTCTGGAAGGAGAAAAATAGAAGAATATTCAAAGATAAATCCATGGATCTAAATACTATCTGATACTTAATTATGGGAAATGTAAGGGAATCTGTTTTAATCTCTTCATGGACAAATAAGGATTGTGAATGCTCCACAAAGGAGTCTAGCATACTTAGACTCTTGGGATTGCAACAATACTCCTATACTAATTAACTTCATGCTCCTCCTATTAACCATTCCTATCCATTGAATAAATGGCTTCCCCTTTTGAAGGATTCATAAAACTAAATTTTGATGGAGTCTCTAAAGGCAACCCAAGGCAAACCAATTATGTAAGAGCTTCTAGAAATGAGAAAGGCAAGATAGTTCAAATATATACAGGAGTGATGGACAATGATACCAACAATACAACAAAGCTAAATGCATTGGATAAAGGACTAGATATAACGAATCAATTAAATTCCCAAAAACGTATAATAGAAGGGGACTCCAAAATATCCAAATTAGGTCTAGTTTAGTGAAAGTCACCAAGAACTGGAGGCTATTGACAAGTATAAAAAGAATAACATGGAAATTAGTTAAAATTGCTGCCTTTACCCCCCGACATGTCTCACAAAATGGAAATAAAATTGTTCATGAACTCACCAATGCAAGTTTAAAACATAATGGGGAAGTTCTAGATACCAACTAGAATAAACCTATCCCAAATCAACTCAGGGCGGCCTACCAAGAAATAACAAACCAAGACCATAATCTCCACGAAAGGTGCAAAGGGCAGGTAACTCACCAAAGCATGGGAAGAGTTTTGTGGATGATAAAGAGGGAGTTAGCATGCCTTCCATCTAGTAGCTTGCATGTTCAATTATACTCTATATTATGGGAGTCATATGAAGGTGACTAAGGAAACTTGCAGAGCACTTGAGCTCGATCATGAAAAGTATGGGAAGGGTACAATTGACTTATATCTTAAATTGTTGAGGAAATTCAAAATTAATTATGACAGGAAATTGTGAAAGACAAATCCGTAATGCCGAGAGGTGGCTAGTTGAGGAAAAATTTATAAGGTTTGAAGGTGACCACATGCATATAATTAGTCAACCATGGAAAGTAGAGAGAAGGGGCAGTGTTGATGATTTGAAAATGTTGATCCATGGAATTGTTAGGGGATGGGGGTTTAGCATTTTTCCTTGGTAGAAACATGTTCAAGTGGATCAATCTAGCCTTTAGAATAATTCACAGTGTCTTCAACAATTGTAGGTTTTAGCTCTTGATGGATCAATATATATGGAAATATATATATATTTCCATATATATATATGGAAATATATATATATATATTTCCATATATATATATATATGGAAATATAATTCTTACTTGTCTTAGTGTACTCATCAATTATAGAATGAGTTTGTTCCTATTAGTTAGGAGTTTGTTGGGGTCTGGTTGGTTGAGAGATTCTCCAATCAGTTAGCTTCCTAAATTGGTGTGTGGTTGAAATATTTACTCAACCAAGAGACTGTGTGTCCAAAATAAACTAATTATCTCGAGGCATAACCTAATGCATTCATATTGTATTATTATTTTTATGTGAATACAACTTTTGTAGAAAATCTTTGTTGGTATCAGAGCCCTTTTGGGCGGGGCCTTGAAAGGGCCTTGGACCTTCCTCGGCTGGGGAAATAAGAGAGTATATTTGTATTGTTTTAGTTTTTTGTTTGCATTGTTTGTTTGATTGCGTACCAGAGGTGTAGGAGTTATTCCGTGCCAACATTGGAGCACGTCTTGCATATGTGCAGATCCTCGACTATATCGTTAGAGAGGTCAGAGTAAGGAGCGCTGACGTATGAATGTGCATTGAAGTGTGTAGTATGAAAAAAAAAAAAAAATGGGGGCAACGTGCGTGAAAAACCCCCTCTGCCAGATCATCCAAACAGTCAGGGCTAGGTCTATAGTCACTGTACTTCGAATTTTATTACTTTGCTCGAGGAAGCTGGCATTTTCAATTTCTTCAATTTGAAGAGGCTGCAGAATGTTTTTTGTGGCGTCTTCACCTTTCCTGTATGAGTTACAAGCATTGGGATGTGTGAAAAAGTATGCAGGTTGCAACGTTTGGAGGGTTGATTTATGCTGGCCGAGTGGTGAAGGCAGTCAGCCGGAAGGAACCAACCGACATCAGTGGAGTTATTTCTTTTGGTTTCTATGCTTGCGTGGTGAGGTTATAAATATGTCATGGAGAGTCGGTGGAAAGGTATTTGTGTCGAGTTTGTTTGGGCTCTCCCACCGTGGTGTTGTAGGGCTTAATACATTTTTTGAATGTCTATTTTTTTTCCTAACGTGGTGCACACAAAGCGTTAATTTTGGGCATCATTTGTTGTGGTGTGAAGTGTGTGCCTAAGTTCGGTGAGAAGGCACTATTGTGCATGTGACCAGGGGTGAGCCACTATTATTTGCATTCGTTCATTACTGCTTGTTCGGAAGATTGATATGAACCGGCCCATTCACTCAGTTATTAAAAAGTAGCCGGGGCTTTTTTGAGTCGTGTCACCACTCGGCGGTAGAAACTTCTGCAATCAAAATTCACCTCATGCTTGAGAGCTCGGTGGAATTTGTTCATACGTGTTTATGTTCTTAGTCATGAGATCCGTTGATAGGAGAGATTCGTTGTGCTAACGAAGAGAAAAATCCCATTTTGTGGTGTAGCTAGACTAGGTGGATTACTACACAAATTTTAATCAATGCAAGGAAACTTTGAAGCGTCGAGCCTGTCAGACCACTAAACCAAGATGATGGCGTACTCTGGTGTGGGAGTAGAGCTGCTGCTAATATCAATTTCCCTCTTTAATGCCATACGTAGTGTTTTCGGTGTCCACAAAATTTTTGGTTTGTATTTTATTGGTTTTGCAACCATTAAGGTCAAGGTTTTGTTGGACGCTGCAAGTTATAGATAATTGTTGTGTGTATTAATATGTCATTTCATGGTAGTTTTGGTTGTCATTGAAGTGACATTGGTCTAATTAACTATTGTCACAATTATGTGTGTATTGGAACCGATCATTCCAATATCAAATAAATTTGTAGGAACTATTGGTTATCAGATATGATGAAGACATGATACTGAAGATGGAATCAAAGGAGCTACATTGGAGATCAAAGGATGATGGACATCTCAATTAAACTTTGTGTGAGTTTGTGGAATAAATTCACGATGATGGTGTATTATGTGTCACATACAATTATTAGTAAGCAAGTCTAGGATGTTTTGCAGTAGTCTTTGTAAAGTATGTGCCTAGTAACTCCAAGAGTTGGAGTGTGTAATGTAAGATTGATTATGCATGTGTATCCCCCATAAAGTTCATGGTAATATTAAAACCACTTTGTAAATGCAAGTTTTTGGTAAGCTAGAAACCACTTATAAGTGCAGGTTTGTGGTAAGCCAACTTGTGACAGTGTATGTAAGTGCAGGTTTGTGGTAACCTGAAAACCACTTTGCAGTGTAGGTTTGTGGTAAGCCAGAAACCACGTGTGAGAGTGAAGTGGACAGGGATTCCTATAGGCATGGTTTAGGGTCAGCCGATAAAACCCTAGGCATGGTTTAGGGTAAGCCGATAAAACCCAGAGCATGGTTATGGGTAATCCAAGAAAGCCCATGATGATGATGGAGGGGGATTTACAGGTATAGGTACATGTATGCAGATAATGGTTGACTGAACCATGTACACGAAGGACATCCTAGTAGACTGGCGGTTGTAGTGGTTGGTACTCATGCATTTTAGTAGATGGTTGTTCCTTTATACGGATGTCGACATATCTTTTAATCATGTTTGTAAACACCAAGACCAAAGTTAGACTTCACTGATTGAGATCGAAACAAGTAGTCATGAAAGGGGGGACTTGAAAATATAATTCCTACTTGTCTTTAGTGTGCTCATCAATTCTAGAATGAGTATGTTCCTATTAGTTAGGAGTTTATTGAGGTCTAGTTGGTTGAGATATTCTCTCCAACTAGTTAGCTTCCTAGATTGGTGTGTGGTTGAGATATTCACTCAACCAAAAGATTGTATGTCCAAGATAGACTAGTTATCTCGAGACATAGCCTGATGTATTTATATTGTATTATTATTTTCATGTGAATACAATTTTTGAGTGCATTTAGAAAATCTTTGTTACATATATATATATAAATTAATTAATTAATTTAATATAATTCATAATTCAAACAATGACACATTTCATAGAACCTCATTATAAGGATTAGCCAGAGTTGAAAAATATTTTAAAAATAGAAAAAATATGATAAAAACAAGGCACATTTGTAGAATATAAAGCTACATAGAACAAGAGCCTTTTTATAATAATATCTTAGTGTTGTTGCAAGAATGGAAAGTGATAATATATGAGATACTCTGTAGTTTCTGAACTCTACAGTAGAATTAAAAACACTAAATATTCATGTATCCATAAATACATAGAACAAGTTCAACCTCAAATATGCAATGCTCTCATACACTCATTCATGATTCATATAGAAGCATATAACAACTGACTATCACATAAGAAATAAATCAACATTCATAAATCAAATATGCATAGCCATAATACTTATCTACGTATGTTAGTTCGGTTGGAAATTGGAGAAGGGACTTCCACTCTCTACCCAACAATAGGCCAATTGCAATGTAGTCTTTCTTGCATTTGACCACCCCTGAACTAGATATGGAGTCTGAGGGAATGCTTGCACAGGGATAAGTTCACACCAATGGATGGGTCAAATACTCAAGAGATGGTGCCATATTCTAGGTGCTTCATCAACCACTCTTTGGTAGTAAGCACCTAGTGACTCGCTTACTCTTTGAGATTTAAGCACATGATAACACCCAAAATTCAAGGATACAGGTGTGTTACATAGTTTCGTAGGATTGAATGCACTATGAGGGTGGTTCATCGACCAATTAGCAAGAAATTAGTAGCGCTAAGTGGTTCATTAGTCTAACTGCAAGCACATTATGGTAAAATTAATTTTTAGGCAAGCATTTAGTGGTTCGTTAGCCAAAATACAAGTAGTAAGTGGTTCATCAACCAACGACACACATTTAGTGGTAGAATTTCAATCCTTCCAACAAAACACCAACAACATAGTCTCACAAAGGGGTTTTCGTGGCTTCAAAACACAATAACCATAGGTAACACGCAAATGCATCTGATCCCCATCTCACTCATGTTATGCATACATATAGAAATTCACTTGCGTATATTGGTGCATATGAGAGTGCACCACCTTGGCCCTTCAACACCCTCATTTTCCAGGTTGTCTCATTGATCTATGATAGATGGGAATGAGGATGGCATGCCCATTCCAATTTTTTCTCTTCATAAATGAGAAGTCATAACCCTACCAACTCGTGTCCAGCTCCAATCGCATCTCATTAAAATCTACTAGGGAATGGATTTTCTCAGTTGTTGTTGGTTTTGACATTTAATTTGGCAGACTATGGTTATTCAAGGTTTGCAAGGAAAACAAACAAAGTCCCTCAGAACTCTATTCCATTGGTTGTCCCTTCCTCCAGTGCATTTAATTAAATTTAATTAATAATTAACAACTACTTAAATGTATGTCCAACCAGCTGTGGTCTTCCCGATGTTGGAGACATAATCACATATTTCTTTTACAAAAGCCTATGGTCAATGCAAGGGATGTTACAAGGCCAACTTGCAACTACAAGGAAAAACATTAGTTAAGCACTACTGGATGCAACCATAGACACAACTATAATGGAGGCAATGGGAAAATAACACACAATGACCTACCAACATCAACAACACATATAAAGAGACATTAGAAAAAGAGCTAGAGTCCAGGAAAATCAAAATACAAAGTGAGAATGACATCCTTTGATGGGGGCACAATCACAAAGGCATGTTCAACTTGAAGGAGACACAATATCCTTGCAGGGACAATGGAGTGAAAATAATAAAATAGATGGAGAAAACTGTGGAAAGCCCAACTCTGGCCCAAAATAACCATCTTCATATGGTTGCTTGAGTAAAATAAAATATTAACCTGGGATAAACTATGAAGAAGAAGGTTCTAGGGGACAACTTGATGTCACCTATCCACAAAAAACATAGAAACAACTAAACATCTTCAAGATGAATGTAAATTCGCTTTAGAGTTATGGGACAAATATGAAATAATATTTAGACAAATTGATAGGAAAAATAACAACATACACTCCACAACTCGAGAATGGAAAGAAACACCCTTGATCCGGGTGCCTCCAGAGACATTCAGAGGTCGAAGTGGCTTCAGGATAACTCAAAAATCAAAGTTTTAGGATCTAATCCAAACTAATACTAAGTTGTAATGCTCATCATTACGATCCCGGTGGCGCAAGTGACACTCAAATCCGAGTCCGTATGACTGACTTATGACTCTTTAAAGTTTGATAAGACATGGAAAAGTGGAGCCCACAATATGCCACATGACATCCTAGTCAACGAGTAAGACCGACAATGCACATGGTAGTTCGTCCAACCATTGACATATGGCCCGCATCATTAGCCTCCTAAACCCGCATAAAACACAAAACAAATATATTAAATAACCATAAAATCACTTTATATTATAATTATATAATTACAAAAGAACAAAACCACATGAAGTCAAAAGATGGTGGTTGGTTTGAAACAATATATTAAATATGGTTTGTAAAAATAAAACAAAGGACCAACGAATAAAAGCAAGGGTTGGTTGTTATAAAGCATAAGACCATATGGTGGGTGGCACGTACGTTTAAAACAAACCATACTATAAAACAAAAACATATTGGTATATTGTTACAAGGCCCCAGCAAACAATGGTTAAGCAATATTAATGACACATTTTTGGTTAACGGTTTGCCTTTTTTAAATGGCGCTGTTACGCGCCTCCAAATTTTGGCTTAAAAATTCAAACGGTTACGAAAATTAAATGCCGACATTCCAAGTTTGAACGCAGGGTTAAAACAATAAAATCGTGCCAAAGTGTTGGATAGCCACCGACGGGATTGAATGCGGGTCTTAGGTGCCCAAGAAGGGTTTTACACCAACAGCCCAACAATTATTTCTTTGAATATTCCGTACATGAATATATAGAGAAAAAGAAAAAAGAAATCATTTTAATGTTTATGAGGTTAAAGATAACATATGGGACAGATTGTTTTTTCATCTGCTTGACGTATTCTATCTTTTTATGTGAAGCTTCAAAATAAAGGATCCCAGCTTCTCGACAAACCCCTTGCTAAATAGATTATCCCAAGAGCTAGCTGCCAGCATATCTGCATAACTTTCCCTATTGTCTTTGAAGGCCTCACATTCTAAAATGAAATGTTTTTCTGTTTCCACTTTTCCGGAAGAACAAAAAATGCATACTCTTTCCTCCCACACTTCCTTTGGGCTTTCCAGCCCCTGTTTCACAACATAGTTGATGAGAATTAGTCCTTAACTGAGCAATACGAATTTTGGCTCTCCAAGAGATATTGGCCTCTATGTATGCTTTTGGTTGATGACTATGAGTAAGATTAAACACTTCAATATAGTAATTTTTCTTTCTTCCTAGCTCCTTATCCTAAGTACGCTTGTGGAACTTTTCCATAACAAAAGCTTTTATCTCTTTGTTGTTTATTCGACACACGTTCAAACAAATACCCCATTTACTAGCCATTTGTTATTTTGTTGCATCCAAATTTTTTTGCTCTTGCACAATCTATCATTAAAGACACCTTAGGCCATCTACCCTCTTCCATTTGCTCAATTTTTTTTAAATACCTTATGACTCACACCATGGCAATTGCTTCAATAGGAGCAGTCCCATTCTTAAGCTCATTCTTCCGCAGAGGCATGGGGGCGAGTGACCTGCGGAGGGTGGAATGGAGAGGACAGCTGTTGAACTCAGAACCGTGCACGAGTGTCAAGGCAGAACTATGTCGGCACATTTTTTGAGACATATTTTTAGAGAATATTTCTGAATGTAGAGAGGAATCTAAAAGATTCCCCATGAGGTAAAATTTTGCATTGTTAGAATGTTATAAAGTTTACAATGATTTTTCTCATATTTTCGCAGGGAATGCGATGGTGAAGTGAGATTCGCCATTTGAGCAGCAGAATTGCAGGTGCCCAGCAGGAAAAAAAATCTTTAGAGAATCTCGAGGGATCTTTAGACTCCCTCAGAGGCTGAAATTCACCAGAGTCAGAATGCAACCAAATTTATACTCAAATTTCTCAGAATTTCGCAAGGATCATGATGAAGAGACCATATTTTCCATTTGAGCAGCATATCTCCAGTCAGCCCATGGAGAAGAATCTTTGGAGAATCATGGGGAACCTAAAATATTCTCGAAGTCCCAAAATTTGACAGTGTCAGAATTGGATGAATTGGCAGTCGATTTTACACTACTCGATGCCATAAATTCAGTGGTGTAGTCGATTTTTGCAGCTGATCCTTTCATTTTTCGGCCAACTTCAGAAGTGAAGGTACATCAAGTATTCATGTTATGTTTCCTTTTTTTTTGGTAGGTAAGCACCCACTGGGGATTTGAACTAGTGACCTATCCCAAGGAGTGCCTTAATAGTGCACCCATTCACCGTCAATCCAAAACCCTGTGGGCAATGTTATGTTTCCTTTCATTATTGTTGAGATGATGTATTATTCTTAAGATCCCTGTTTGATACTATGTCGAGGGATTGTTATTGCCTCATTATGTGAGATGTCATTAGGTTTTCATGTTATGTATTATTGTTGAGATCCCCGTGTAACTATGTTGAGGGGATAATCATTGCCACATTATGTGAGATTGTATTAGTTTGTCATGCTGAAGGGTAGCTTGTTGTTAGTGAGATTTCATGTAGGGAGAACATCTCGTGGAGAGGCGAGCCACTCTTGTTGAGGGCATAGGACCTTGTTATGACAAAGAATAGTCCATGTACATCATCATCATTTACAACATTATATGAAGTGACCTCCACCATCTTGACACAGAGCCTAGAGACGTAACCCACACTGGGTGAAATCCGTTATCAAATTCGTGTTCCTGATTTGTTGATCATTGTCATGTTTCCTCTTGTTTAATCATGCACATGTGGTTCTTGTATGCTCTTTTAAATGCAATTCTAACAACATCACATAAGGAAAATATCTTGGATAATTCCGGTAGCTGAAGGATCCTGGATCAACCCTTCAATAGTTTCATCATAATAAAGCTTTGCAACTCTTCCTAGGATTCATTGCATGGGAGGTCTGGAAGGAGAAAAATAGAAGAATATTCAAAGATAAATCCATGGATCTAAATACTATCTGATACTTAATTATGGTAAATGTAAGGGAATCTGTTTTAATCTCTTCATGGACAAATATGGATTGTGAATGCTCCACAAAGGATTCTATCATACTTAGACTCTTGGGATTGCAAAAATATTCCTATACTAATTAACTTCATGCTCCTCCTATTAACCATTCCTATCCATTGAATAAATGGCTTCCCCTTTTGAAGGATTCCTAAAACTAAATTTTGATGGAGTCTCCAAAGGCAACCCAAGGCCAACCAGTTATGTAAGAGCTTTTAGAAATGAGAAAGGCAAGATAGTTCAAATATATGCAGGAGTGATGGACAATGATACCAACAATACAACAAAGCTAAATGCATTGGATAAAGGACTAGATATAACGAATCAATTAAATTCCCAAAAACGTACAATAGAAGGGGACTCCAAAATATCCAAATTAGCTCCAGTTTAGTGAAAGTCACCAAGAACCGGAGGCTATTGGCAAGTATAAAAAGAATAACATGGAAATTAGTTAAAATTACTGCCTTTACCCCCCGACATGTCTTACAAAATAGAAATAAAATTGTTGATGAACTCACCAATGCAAGTTTAAAATATAATGGGGAAGTTCTAGATACCAACTAGAATAAACCTATCCCAAATCAACTTAGGGCGACCTACCAAGAAATAACAAACCAAGACCATAATCTCCATGAAAGGTGCAAAGGGCAGGTACTCACCAAAGATTGGGAAGAGTTTCGTGGATGATAAAGAGAGAGTTAGCATGCCTTCCATCTAGTAGCTTGCATGTTCAATTATACTCTGCATTATGGGAGTCGTATGAAGGTGACTAAGGAAACTGGCAGAGCACTTGAGCTCAATCATGCAAAGTATGGGAAGGGTACAATTGACTTATATCTTAAATTGTTGAGGAAATTCAAAATTACTTATGATAGGAAATTGTTAAAGACAAATCCGTAATGCCGAGAGGTGGCTAGTTGAGGAAAAATTTATAAGGTTTGAAGGTGACCACATGCATATAATTAGTCAACCATGGAAAGTAGAGAGAAGGGGTGGTGTTGATGATTTGAAAATGTTGATCCATGGAATTGTTAGGGAATGGGGGTTTAGCATTTTTCTGTGGTAGAAACATCTTCAAGTGGATCAATCTAGCCTTTAGACTAATTCACAGTGTCTTCAACAATTGTAGGTTTTAGCTTTTCGCTATCCCAATCTGGAACTCTAATTCATTTTTAGAAACTCTTCAATGCTTTGAATTCCATCTCTATTTTTGTGGATTTCTGACTACTTGTCCCCTCCATAGGTTTAATTATCTTGGGGTGTTTATTTTTTTCTTTGAGATAATCTCACTCCTCTCCCCTGGTCTCTCTTCATTTCTCCTCTATCTCCCTTTCTCTCTGTTCCTCTTGGAGCCTCTTTGGTCTTATTTCTCTGTATCACACTCATTCTCTCCACCACCTTTTCTCATCCATTGGCTTTGGTTTTGTCCTCTCCTTCTCACCCGGGGCTTAATCCACTCACTCAAAGTAAAATTTTCCCCACCTAGCTCTCTAGAGAAGGCTTACTACTATGTTCCATCCCTTTTACTATGTTTAGACGTTGATCATCAATGCCTTAACACAGTGGAAGATGAGGATGACTTGGTCTCTCTGCTCCTTATGTATTCAGTCAATCATTGGTCCACCATACACGAGCCTAATAAGCTTCTAGGACAGTCATGGAACATTACAAGGATATAATCCATGTAGCTATTCAAAGGGAAATTTCAAATGTGGAAGAATAGATCAATCAATCTCAAATAATTTTCCCATAAAGACACATAGAATAGGAAACTAGGGAGTGGATTCCTGGTGCTAGGAATTCCACCAGGTATAGGACCACATGATACATGTAAACAATTAATCTTTATCGACACATAAAAACCTTAATGGGCAGAGTCTTCATTGATAGGGCATACACACAGTAAGAAATAATTATATGCATGGTATAGGTGCTTGAAAAAGGTTGACAAATTCAATAGAAAAGCCACATTTCTTACCAAAAACCAAAAAACATGGACATTTCAGCATCTGAGATTGACAGAGAGCCACAACCATCATACCAAGAGGACATTCCTGTAGGATGAAGCCCAAACAAGGCAACATTGTGCAACAACACTTTAATTTAATGCTATTATTATGATTTTGAACATAGTCTTACTTTTTGTATTAGGAACATTTTCTATTTATGTTTATCAGACTCTTGGATAGAGAACAACATTGATAATACTTTTTTTTTTGAGTTTGTGCTATTGTTCTAGTTTCCCAAGTGGTAGACTAATAACTAGAACTATCTATGTATGCCAATCCTTTTGAAAGTAATATGAATGATTTGATATTTAAAAAAAATGCTATTCAATTTTAGTGAAAGTAATAAGCATTGCCATGACGATGATAAGAGGAACTATCATGTAAGAAAGAGAAGATATCCAAATTGGAGTGTACATAGGAAAACCTTGCATGTGCAAAATGTTACGTAGGTCTAGCCAAAAGAATTACCATGGTGTGCAATGTTGTTATGTAAATCTAGCCAAAATAAATAAATACAATAAATTGTAGAGACAATGTTGCACCATTTTTTACATAAGTTTGAGAGTGAGGTTGGAAATTACCACTCTTATTCTCTTGTTACTAAATGATGGCTTCAACCTTCAACCTTAGACATGTTGCAATGTTGTTTTTAATAGTTTTGGCTCTTGCAAAAATGGACATGGCTCTCAATATGAAATTTCATAAATACATGATCCTAATTATATATATATGAAAATGAAATTTAACTATATCTCTAGCTTATGCATACATTGCCCTTGATACATACAATTTTGCTCACTCATGTTTAATAAAAAAAAAAGTTTGATAATGTTTTAATAAGTGATCAAATAAAAAAACTATTTATAAATTTATTAAAATTTGAATTAACAGATTGTTTTATATATATATATATATTAAAAACAAAAAAATATATTTAAAATTATTAAGAATAACAAACTTTTTACTATATTAATATTTTTAAAATAATATGTAATAAAGTTAATTTGGTAAAAAAAAAATGTGGTATTTTATGTTATGTAAATAAAAATAATAAAAATAAAAATAACCCAATCTTATTGATTCATGGTATTGACCTAATCTATTGTATATCTTATGGTATTTCAGTAAACCTTATTTAAAGCTTTGAGAAAGAGTACCAACTTAGATCCATTTGAGTGGGCCTAATGGTTGAGCATGTGTTTCTTTCTAAGAAGTCACACATTCAAAACGAGAGAAAGATATAATATGTATACGGTCATAGACTTAGCTGCGCAGGAGTAGGTTCTTTGTTCCACGAACAAAAAAGTTTCATACACAAATATGATAATGATCACAATTTTATTTTAAATTAAAGAAATAAATAATATAATTTTTTATAATCAAATAATTATCTAAATAAATTTTTTATTCCATTTAAAAAACCAACAACAATTATTTTAAAATTGTATTATTATTTTTAATAATATGTAAATTTTTATAAACTTACATAAATATAAATATAAATATTAATAATAATAATCAAATCATATATATATATATATATTCAAAAACTTTAATTCTAATACAAATTCAATGTCTTTATAATCCAATTTCAACAACCAAGACCCAATTAGACAAGGCTTTTGCAACCAGAGCTGAAACTCTGTTATTACTAGAGAACAATGACTGTCAAATGAAATAGACCATAAAAAGAAACTGACAAAAAACAGTTAGGAACAAGCCTCCATGTTATTAGATTAATGGACGTTTGCAAAATATATATATATATATATAAACTCACATGTATTTTTATTTTTCTGATACTGATGTTGAATTCGACAAAATGCACATGCAGGAATGCCATTTACATTAGGTTGTTTTTAGCATTTACATGCTTTGCAGCAGAAGGCAGGCAGCACCCCGACAAAAGGAGGAGAGGTGGGACAATACTATCACAATCCATCACAAATAACAGGTGACTACAATTACGAACATTCTTATCTTGAACGTTTTGTTTGTTCAATACTGTTTAAATATTTAATTGCGAATCATGAAAGTTGGTTAATCTAATCTCTCAAATTTATTTTATTCTATTTACTTTTTATTCTTGATTTTTATTTTATTTTTGAAATTTATTATTTGAGTGTCAGTTAGGATATAAATGTTAAATACTAATGAAATAATTAAATCATAAATAAAATGGATTTTTCCAATTCTTTTCTTTCAAAAATGGTTATTGAATTACATATTTACAATAAATTTTGTTAATATTTATAATGTAAATATATTTCTAATTTAATTAATTGTTTTCATATTTTTCATAATAATTGTTTTTTTTAAATTATTTATTTATAAAAAACATAATAAGTATTAAATCACATTGAATGGGAAGCCTATTCTCATTGACATGATTTTAAGTAGATATTCATAAATATGAAATGTCTAAGTTTTCCGGTTCATGAAATGACACTTATGATACATATACCAATACATTAGTAAAATTATGTGAAAATGAGTTATTTTATGGATTCAATGTTGTGAAAATATACAACATAACATGTTATGAATCTTAAATTTTTTCCATCTTCCTATGATATGATATATATAACACTCATTCAAAATCTAAGAATTGTGAATATGATCAATATTTATGAATTGTTGAAATTGTAACTTTTTTGATATTTATATATTTGTTGTTTTTTTGTGATTTCAAAATAGTATTTTTTAAATTACCTATCTAAAATAGGTTTAAACACCTTACAAACATTGGCAAGAGTTTGATTTGATCACTAAATATAATGCACAACAAAGGAAGAAGTTTTAAAAATATTTTTTGAATTACCTATCTAAAATAGGTTTGAACACCTTATCAAGATTGGCAAGGGTTTGATTTGATCACTAAATATAGTGCACAACAAAAGAAGAAGCGACAAAAGTGTTTGAATTTGATTGACATAATTTTTGTTACGAGGCATTTTGTCAATCAAATATGTTTTGTATTATTAGAACTATCATTATTTTTATGCGTAGAATGTTTTCTAAATTCCAACTCTTTGTAACATAATGCTATTACCATTACCAACCCTATTTATACCATAGCAAAAAAGATGCGGACATAATTATAATGGTCCTTATGATTATATAATATTTTGCTTTTCAATTATAGTTAAAAAAGTTAATTATAAATTTATAAAATTTATTTTTTATTTTTGATGGTTGATTTTTTAAAAGAAAATTTTATAATAATAATTATTAATTTGAAATATTTTAAATTTTTCTAAAATAAAATTTACTATTTTTTAATGATATTTTTCAAACATTTAATTTTTTTTTAACTTTTTCTTTTCCTTTTTAATTATATATATATATATATATATGTTTTTGTAAGTTTGGTAGTACTTTTTTTTTTCTATTAATTATATATAAGCAGGTAACAAAAATATGTTTGGTGGTCTTAATCTACTCGAGGGAAACTAAGGCTGTTGGCCACTGATCAACATCAAAGTCATCCAAAATTTAAATAGTCTGATCATTATCATCCATACTAAGTTTGCTAGTGTATCTACTATATTCTTAATCCTTTGACTTGTAAAGTAAATGCTATCCGCCATAAAAACAAAATTTACTTTCTACTACTCTACATTAGTCATCAGATGACTCAATAGGTGCCGGGTCCTTGGCACTTGACCCAGGCACTTCGTTCTGCAGCAAGGTTTGGATTTGTTTTTCAGTTGACCCAAAATAGAGGTTCCAATGATATTGTTGTACCTGCACTGCTTAGATTTCCTTTTGGATGTCCTTTAGGCTTGGTTCCTCATGACGAGCTTGCACTAGTTCTTCTCTGTCCCTGTATGTTGTGATGGCCTTGGCTAGCAGGTTCTTCATGACCTAGTACTCCTGTATGGTTTATCTGAACATTGTTTGACGACCTCTGGTATGCCCCGGGTTGATGAGCAATGACTCCCAGTCCTCCATTGGAAGTTCGTCATTTACTGCCTTGGCATTTAACTCTGTCTCCCAAGTTTCTATTACATTTTTTACCTGTGTTGGCGTTCCAGCATGGTATGCATGCATTAAGTTCTGCATGCTTTCCTCCCCCATTTTCCTTCTCCTTTTTCGTCGGGTTTTTCTCACTGAAGCCACCAGATCCTTCATTTTCTTTTCTACCTATTTACCTACCCGTCGGCCTCCTTTTCTTCCCTTCCTCACTTCTGCCTTCACCATATTTTCCTTCTGCAATTCTTTCAGTCCCCACCTGTAACGCCCTGCGGTTCATATCGGGCGCGCGCTCCTTCGACTCGCGAATTTGACTAAGTGTTGGTCACCATCGCATAGAGGCGCGCAGAGTAATATGACTTGTGGCGGTTATATATGCGATGGATGAGTGTGCGATGAGCATACCCGAACTTGGGGCGAGCCGACGGTGGACAAACTAAGTAAGGGGCGCTCATTGTTATGATTGTGAGGTCGGCCAAGGTTGGGCGCACAACCATTGTGCGCATATATATTGGTGAGGCTGCAATTCATTTGGACATCGAACTTCGCTCTTGCTCCAATGCACAAAGAGGAGTGCGCAGAAAAGAAGGGTGCAGAGGTGTGATACGACGAGCGGTTGGATGAGCCCGCCGAGTCGGGCGTTTCAGGTGTGAGTCGGTTGTGTGGTGCGGTCGGTCGTCACTGCACGGTTGTATATCTTGTTGTGTGTTGCGGTTCGACGGTGGGTTCGTGCACGGGTGCACCCGCCCGCCCAACGACACAAGAGGTGTATGTTATATGTTGTAAAGTTGTATTTCGGTGGAGTCTTGGCAGACCGCCGTGCGCTCTTGCACGGGCGGGCACCCTCCCGTCTATGGAACGCCGGTTGAGCGCGGCTCCCGGTCATGTAACTTTGCATATATAATAAAAGATTGATCATTATTATTATTGCCGAGTTGATTTTATTATTGTATATTGTTTATGGTTTCCACACATTAATAATATGAATTCATGGGTATTATGAATTGTTAAGGCGTAGTTCGTAAAGTTTATTAATGATGGAACATCTTAATAACTTAGGCGGTGCCGCACCCGATCAATTTAACGAAAAAAGAATTGGGGGCGTGACAGTTGGTATCAGAGCAGCTGATCCGGATATTGAAGCTACTACACAACTTCACCGAAGTGAAGTTGGTATCAGAGCAAAGGTTGCTCGTGACGAAGGTGAAATGGTGAGGCCTGATGGAGCAGGGTTGCTCATGGCAGGTGAAGCCGATGCAGATAAGGTTATGGAGAAATCGTGGATGAACAGTCTGGGTTTCGTGGACTTGATGGTTCATGGCAAGACCATTCAAGCTCTGGTGGACACGGGTGCCACACATAACTTTATGACGACACGGTTGGCAAAAGAGGCTGGACTGACGATCACCCCATCGAATATGGAGGTCAAGGCAGTGAACTCTAGAGCTAAGGTGGCGGGTTTGGTACACGAAGTACCTGTGCAGATAAAAGACTAGAAGGGTCAGTTGGACTTCACGGTGATGGAGATGAACGACTTTGATATGATACTCGGACAGGATTTCTTGAAGGGCAACAAGGCTATTGTTGTCCCCTTCTGTGATGAGGTGGTGCTGGTTGGACAGTCACAAACTTGGACTTTGCCCACTCATAGGCAAAGAAGGGAAGTCAAGGTGCAGCATGTTTCGGCACTAAGTTTGGAGAAGGCTATGAAGGATTCAAATATGGAGACATATGCGGTGATGTTCAAGGATGTTGAAGGTGATGGAGTGGGGACGCCTGTTCCAGCTGAGATATCTGATGTGCTTACCAAGTATGCGGATTTGATGCCTGATGAGCTTCCGAAGAAACTTCCACCAAGGCGTGCAGTGGACCATAGCATTGAGCTTGAGCCAGGAAAGCAACCCCCGGCTAAAGCACCTTATCGGTTGTCAGGGCCTGAGTTGGAGGAATTGAAACGCCAGTTAAAGGAGTTAACTGAGGCAGGTTTCATTAGACCTTCAAGGTCCCCTTATGGAGCTCCGGTATTGTTCCAGCGGAAGAAGGATTCGAATGAGCTACGGATGTGCTGTGATTACCGTGCATTGAACAAGCAGACGGTAAGGAACAGGTATCCTTTGCCATTGGTTGTTGATTGCTTTGACAAGCTTGTGAAAGCTCGAGTGTTTTCCAAGCTGGACTTGAGGCATGGGTATTATTAGGTGCGGATAGCTGAAGGAGACGAGAAGAAGACCGCGATAGTAACAAGGTATGGTAGCTTTGAGTTCCTTGTTATGCCATTCGGGTTGTGCAATGCTCCTGCTACGTTTTTCACTTTGATGAACGATGTTCTACGACCATACTTGGATTCGTTCGTAGTAGTATACTTGGACGATATAGTGGTGTTCAGTGACAACATGGAGGATCATAAGAAACACTTGGCGATGGTATTCGAGGCACTGAGGGAAAATCAGTTGTTCTTGAAGAAGTCTAAGTGTGTGTTCGCTCAGACCGAGATTCCGTTCCTTGGGCATATTGTTGGTCAAGGGTACATACGGATGGAGCCGAGCAGAGTGAAGGCGATTGAGGACTGGGTTGAACCGAAGAATGTCCATGAGATGAGAGTGTTTTTGGGCATGACCAACTACCAACGGAAGTTTGTAGAGGGGTACTCCAAGGTGACATCGGCACTGACAGACTTATTGAAGAAAGACAAGAGGTGGAGTTGGACGAGAAAATGTCAAGAGGCATTTGATGACTTGAAGAAGAGGATGGTTACAGCACCGATACTGAAGTTGCCTGACTTCGAGAGACCGTTTGAGGTGCACACTGATGCTTCGGATTTTGCCATAGGAGGAGTTCTTATGCAGGATGGGCATCCGGTGACGTACGAGAGTCGGAAGTTGCAGGATAGAGAACGAAGGTATCCGGTCCATGAGAAGGAGATGACTGCCATCATCCATTGTCTTCATGTGTGGAGGCATTACCTGATTGGGAAGCCGTTTGTTGTCAAGACTGACAACGTTGCAGCAAGTTATTTTGCATCACAACTGAAGCTTTCTGCGAAGCAAGCTCGTTGGCAGGACTTCTTGGCATAATTCGACATGACTATCGAATATAGACCGGGTAGACACAATGCGGTAGCAGATGCCCTTAGCAGAAAGGGACAACTTGCAGCATTGGAGGAGGAAGAAGACCGGGCAGCAAGGAGTAGGAGTCAAGTTCAGATGTCAGAAGAGATGCAGAATAAGATCAAGGAAAGTGTTGAAACCGATACTTTGGCGCAGAATATAGTGAAGCAGATAAAGGAGGGGAAGACACGAAAGTTCTTTCTACGAGACGGGTTCTTGTTCTTTGGAAACCGACTCTATGTTCCAAAGTCATCCGGACTCAGGAGGCACCTTTTGAAGGAGTGCCACGACTCACCATGGGCTGGCCACCCAGGGCAGCGTCGTTCTTTGGCATTGTTGGAGAGAGGATTCTTTTGGGAGAAGATGAGAGAGGATGTGGAGGAGTATGTACATACGTGCATCATTTGTCAGCAGGACAAATCGGATACTCAGAGGCAAGGAGGACTGTTGCAGCCTTTACCGATTCCAGAGAGGCCATGGATGAGCGTCTCGATGGACTTCATCACTCAGTTACCACAGGTGCATGGGTATAATGGGATTATGGTCGTGGTTGATCGTTTTTCCAAGTATGCTGTCTTTGTTCCTACAAAGATACCTTGTGGAGCCGAGCGGACTGCGGAGTTGTTCTTTAAGAACATAGTGAAGTATTGGGGAATGCCATTGAGTATTGTGTCGGATAGAGATCCGCGTTTTATAGGGAGATTTTGGACCACATTGTTCAAGTTGGTCGGGACAGAGTTGTTGATGAGTTCGAGTTACCATCCGCAGACAGATGGGCAGACCGAGAGGATCAACGCATTGCTGGAGGACTACTTGCGACATTATGTGACGGCTGATCAGAAGAATTGGCCTGAACTCTTGGATATTGCTCAGTTTAGCTACAATATTCAAAAGAGTTCTGCGACGGGGTATAGTCCATTTGAGTTGGTGAATGGACAGATGCCGGTTGCACCGCATACCGTAGTGACGGGAGGCTTCTTGAGAAGTCCTCATGCGAAGAAGTTCATGAAGGCTTGGGAGGAGACCTTGGAGTTAGCACGGTTACGCTTGCACGATGCTGCAAGGAGGATGAAAAAGTATGTTGATCGTGGAAGACGGGAGGCACACTTCAGTGTGGGAGATATGGTGTTTCTCAGGATTACCGGGGAGCAGTTTCAGCCAGCCAAGGGGACGACGAGCAAACTGACACGGAAGTATGAGGGACCATTCCAAGTGAAGAAGAGAGTGGGGGAAGTTGCTTACGAGCTGGAGCTTCCACGCCATATGAACATGAAACACCCAATTTTTCATGTGAGTCAGTTGAAGAGATGTAGACTTGATTCAGACCATCCAGAGAGGGTTGAACCGACGAGAGGACCAGCCGGGATTGTGGACAGACCAGGACTAGAGTTGGAGAAGATTTTGAGTCTCAGAACTACAGGAGTTGGTTGCCACATGCGATGGGAATTTCTTTGCAGATGGAAAGATGCACCGGAGGAGGACAGCTGGGAAATAGAGGATTCACTTTGGAGATGGAAGAACAAGATTGCGAAGTATGACAGGAAATTGAGAAGAAGAGCAGGAATTGTCGGGACGACAATGACTTCTGGTGGGGGAGGATGTAACGCCCTGCGGTTCATACCGGGCGCGCGCTCCTCCGACTCGCGAATTTGACTAAGTGTTGGTCACCATCGCATAGAGGCGCGCGGAGTAATATGACTTGTGGCGGTTATATATGCGATGGATGAGTGTGCGATGAGCATACCCGAACTTGGGGCGAGCTGATGGTGGACAAACTAAGTAAGGGGCACTCATTGTTATGATTGTGAGGTCGGCCAAGGATGGGCGCACAACCATTGTGCGCATATATATTGGTGAGGCTGCAATTCATTTGGACAACGAACTTCGCTCTTGCTCCAACACACAAAGAGGAGTGCACAGAAAAGAAGGGCGCAGAGTTGTGATACGATGAGCGGTTGGATGAGCCCGCCGAGTCGGGCGCTCCGGGTGTGAGTCGGTTGTGTGGTGCGGTCGGTCATCACCACACGGTTGTATATCTTGTTGTGTGTTGCGGTTCGGCGGTGGGTTCGTGCACGGGTGCGCCTGCCCGCCCAACGACACAAGAGGTGTATGTTGTATGTTGTAAAGTTGTATTTTGGTGGAGTCTTGGCAGACCGCCGTGCGCTCTTGCACGGGTGGGCGCCCTCCCGTTTATGGAACGCCGGTTGAGCGCGGCTCCCGGTCATGTAACTTTGCATATATAATAAAAGATTGATTATTATTATATTGCCGAGTTGATTTTATTATTGTATATTGTTAATGGTTTCCGCACATTAATAATATGAATTCATGTGTATTATGAATTGTTAAGGCGTAGTTCGTAAAGTTTATTAATGATGGAACATCTTAATAACTTAGGCGGTGCCACACCCGGCCAATTTAACGAAAAAAGAATTGGGGGCGTGACACCACCCCTCTCGCATTCTTACCTGCTCTTGATGACGGAGTGCCAGAGTTTGAATGGTAGAGGAGTTAAATAAACCTGTAATGTTAACATAAGTGCAAACATTAAAACCAATTCGAATTTCATTCATAGCTTGCTGCCTTTCCTTGCAATTCTTATTTACAGAATACCAACTGCGAATTTTCTCTCGGAAACCCGGTTGCCCCCAATTCCCTTCCCATCTTTCCTTGGTCCTTGCTGCGCACAACTGTAAGGGTATCACTTCCCTCCTTTGCTCAAATCCCCCCTTGGAGTCCTCAAACTGGGATCCACGCTATGGTCCAACTCCACTCCTGGGAGTTGGCTGACAAGGTTTGGGGTGACCGAAGTAAAAAATGCAAGGTGTTGGCTCCGTTTCCACCACAAGGGCAGACCCACTAGACTTGAGATGCTTTGACACCTCCCTCTTATCATTACGATGTTTGGCTTGCCCCTGCAGTCCATCTCGATTCAGGATGACTAAGAATCGATTTAGTTGCCTGCGCGGTATTCCCCATTGGCCAAACTTTTGACTCTTGACCCACTCATGCCCCCATTTCCTCTAGGGAACGCTCACTTGGAGGCCCTACCAGTCGCACTGGGATTCCAAGCCCTCTTCTCCCTACTGATATCCTGCTGCCACTCAGGATTATCTGAATGTCATGCTAAGACCCACTGGTCAAGCTCCCCCCATTACTATTCCACAATATCTCTTTCCTTCCCCTTAGGTTTGAATGCCCCCCATTAACCGAACTAGCTAGGATGAGCTTGCCTTCCATTTCCCATACCCCCTTCGCTCCCCCCACTGGTTCTGGAAACTACCAGACCCCCACAGGCTGTCAGAGGAGCCATAGCCTCTTCTCAATCTCGGGCTGCTGATTTTCACTATGGAAATTTCCAATTTCTTTCCCTAGGATCCGAGAGTCCCTCCTAACCCTCCACAGATCCCTTCTTTCCCCCAGCCTTCCATAAAATGCAACCAATATATATCCAGACATTAACAACAGACAACTAAGCCAAAATTCTCATATTCTTTCATTTCTTACAACAATTAAGAAACCAAACATCAACAACTTAAGACAAGACCAACATTTTCCGAAAAATTTCGACACCACCCTCATTCTATGCCAGACTCTCCTCCAATTTTGCAACATTGATGCCAAATCTAGACTTAGGAGAGCTCGGGTTACATACCAGTCTCTTTCCAAGTCGATGAAGGCAGAATCCAAGTACTGACGACAACCCCTTCTCTTTTAGGTCTGGTTCTCCTCTTGACTACCAACCTCGTTTCCTGGCTCTCGTTCTTTTATCCCACCTTGCATGCATTCACTAATCTCTCTTGCCACCTTTCTGCCTTGAATGTTCACCCACCTACCCATTTGTTTTGCCGAGACTTCCTCCACTTGCCTCATTCTCCCGGTTCCTTCTGCCTCATTCGTGTAGGGTCCTTGGATGGGCCGCCCACGTACCCTCCTCCTTCGTCCTTCAACCATGTGACTGATCCTCGTCCAGATCCAGACTCCCTTCACATCCCGATTAGAGGAAAAAATATTTTAAATTTAAAAATAATAAACTTTTACAATTAATTTTTATCTATACAAAAAAAAATTAAATTAAATTTTCATTATTATTCACCATCACCATTTTAGTCAAATTATAATTCTATTTCTTCAATAAATATCATTGATGATAAGTTGCCCTATACCTGTGTATAATTTCCCTATCTTCATCCTCACTCGCAAAAGAATCACAACTTGATAATCGATGAATCCAATCCTGAAAGACTACCAATTCTATATATGTCAGAATGTTTGAGAGCAATCGAATGACCAGACTTAATCTAATTTAGTAACATGGAAATTACGCAAATATTTGGTCGTTGAGTGCCCTAATCCCTGAGGGTTTGGCATTTCACTTCTAAAGGTAGCCACCTACAAGTAAGTTGGAAAATATTATTATTGATTTATTCAATATTTTGATTGATGATTTTGTTTATGTTTTAATGAGTTGGTGTTTACAATATTTTGTTAACCATTTACTATTGGTTTTTTATTTTAAAATATTTCCGGAATAAATGAAGTTATTGCATAATTACTTAATCTAAAAAAATTATTGATACCATATGATTTATATTTATTAATGATAGAATAAAAAATAGGTAGGTTATAATTTTTAATAATAAAATCACAAATAATCATCACTTTATAATGGAGATACTATATATAATGTTAAATAACAGAATATATATTGTTTTGAGATATATTATTGTTAAAATTAGAATTATGTTTAAATATAGTTATTTTTTAAAGATGTTCTTGAATACTGCTCTTTTTGATTTGGAAATTATCAATGTAAAAGTTGTATTTTATGGGTTATTTTTATTGTTTATTGTATTTGAGTTCCTCTGACCATATTGTTTATGATTCAACTTTAAGGTTTAACGATTACTATAAGTGGTATGCAAGTTATTTTTTAGTCAACATATGGTAAGATTTTAGAAAACAAAATTTTACGCTGAAGATGTTGTCCAATATCTTTAAATAACGCATAGAATTGTTGTTCAATAGGTAAACATGCAGTTGGGGAAGAAGACATGTAGAAAATACAATTTTCATCATTAGGTTGGACACTTTGATAACATATAATGGTACATCTTTAAGCGATACACTTTTATAACATATATTGGTAGACATTTAAGCAATACATGCATTAGACAACACCTACATATGGATTTGTCTTGAATATACCCTTAGGTATATTGGACGCCCCTCAAACACACCTACAACCCTTACAATGAAACCACCAATTAATAGATAACCACTTCTCCATTAACTATTTTTAGTGGATATTTCTAGTAGAGATGGGTGGTTGGAGCTTTTAGTGATTGTTTTTGTTTGTTTGTTTGTTTTTTTATTTGTTTATTTGTTTTTGTTTTGTTTTTTTTTGCAACTAAGACTTTATTTGTGCATTGACATGCTTTACTATTTGAATCACTGACACTCCATAACTACAATGTGTTGGAGTAAGAACACACCAAAAAGACATCAATGCTTCATTTTTCTCAAGGTGCATTGGTCCTCCACATTGATTTAGGTGTGCCATTACTTCTATATAGATGTGCACCAAAGTGTCAATGACCAAAAAATATATTAGTGATCCACTTTGGTCCCAATGCATATGTGCTTGACATTAGTTTAAGAACATGAGTATTCCATGACCCATGTGCATTAGAGTGTCAATAACCTAAAAGAAATCAATGCTCCACTTTTATTTTGGTGCATTAATGCTATTTAGTATGGGTGCACTGATGCTACTATAAGGTGTTTTTACACAAATACTTCTATTTACGTAGGCAATACTTCTATTTACGTAGGTTGCACTAGTTTTGTAGCACACCAAAGCACTAAACAATAATTCATATATCTTTTAACTTATTTTAAGATGTAAGAAATACTTAAAGATGACTCTTAAATGAGGGAAAAGAGAGGCTTTGTTTCATTTCTTTATTTCACATAAGAGAAGAGGAGGTGGTGGTGGTTCTATAAGAGAATGGAATGCAAATAGCCCAAATATATGGAATGAAAAAGGGTATCACAATTAAATAACCATTTCCCCCTCTTCATTATTTCATTTCTTCCCACTATTGATTTTATTTTTGTTATTTTCCATTTCTCTCTATTGTTTCTAATTCCTTGGTTTATTTATTTATTTTTATTTGTGTGAGGGTTTTCCATTTATTTTATAGGTTAATAGTGGATTTATTTTAGGGTTTTACATCCATGGATATGGTTAGCAAATTAGGGGTAAGTTTGTGTTGGCAGTGTTGGACCCGCCAACATTAAAGGGATATCCACGGTATGAAGTCCCAATTAGACCTCACACCGTTTGGTTCAGGAGTCCCATCCAGTATGATGGCCCAATTGCCATTATCTTAAAGGTTTGCCTTAATTCTTGCTTGTCAGCACATGAGAGTGGTTTGCTTCGTCTTCTAACTACGAGGATCACGTGCCTGGTGAGTGCTTAGTGTTACTTGTGTCAAGGTTCTTTAACATTAGAGGGAGAGGGTGAGAGTGAGTCACAGGTCGAAAAGGAAGAGTCCCAACTCTGTCAGAGACACACAAAACAACACGACATGTGCAGCTTCCAGCGGGGTATTCCACACGGATGCGACAGTCACAAAACACAAGGTGAACAGATAACACGTACAAGACCCAGTGGAATAGTCCACACAAGTGCGACGATCATTATAAAAAGTTTATGAAAATGAATATGTCGAGTGTCCGGAAGAATAGCCCACACAGGCGAGACAACGCTAAAAACTAATACAACACATTTCCAATATCATATGTACTAGAACAACCGAAATAGTTCAACTGTCTTAATACAGGTTAAAGCAACATGCATTACAAGCGTTCAATGAATAGTCTTACAAACAAATACAATACATGTGTGAAAACGTGTTGGCCTGTTAACAGACTTCTGAAGTAAGAGAAAGTTCCAAGACACATCCGTACACCATTACATCACTAACCTTGATAGCGAGGCGTTGGAGCCACTGCTCGCTCCTTAAAGAAAAGATTATAAACTCTCAAGGCTATGTGGGAGGAGCCAAGGTGAAAATTCCTTTGCATGTACAAATGAGGGGTATATATAGCCAAGGGTGAAACTGACCCTTGTGATTGTTCAACTTCCCTCATGAATGTTTGACTTACATGACTCTTTGACTTCATCCGTGGGTCTCTTGGACTTCCATGTTACATTACATTGATTACACAGTTATGACCCAAAGTAGTGATGTGGTCGAGGTGACTCATGACACAACTCGACATGATGCTGCAAGTATGCACATGCTGGTTGTGCTATTCATGTTGAGCTGCTGCGTTGTTGAGTGATGAGTGTGCCAGTGGTGTACCATAGCTTGACTTCCTTAAGGAAGAGTGTGCAGAGTCTTTAATGGTCTTGGTGTTCGCTTGATAGTTCATGCATGCACATGTGTCTCCTTCGCTTGCTACTTGGTATGCTTCGTGTGTTCATCCAACCATGAGCAAGTCTTCTAGCATGCGCTCCTTGTTCATCCTGTTCGTCTTCACACCATGTATCATCCATTCACTTGTATCTGCAATTAATCATGAAATCTAGAAATATCCTAGTCTACCATGATGCATCATCTTTCGTTTTCGGGTGTAGGTGACCAGGAGAGAGGACAAGGCTCTGAAACTGCAAAGAGCACATTTCAGGTCAAGATGCAGGCTCCGAGGCACTGTCAAGGAAAATTGCATAGAGGTAATTGGGAAGCTGAGATGAGCAGCAGGGAAAATTTTAAGAACCACCGTAAATTTATATGTATAATAAATGGGCTAATCCCCATGATACATAGGAAAAATGGGAGGCAATTTTATCAATAATATAATATGTATATATAATTTTTTTGGCGAATCTCTCACCAGATTATATTATCTTGTACAGTGATGGAGAATCTTTCACTGAATTATAAAATCTTGTAAGATATTGGCAAATATTTTACTGAATAATAAAACATTGTGAAGTCTTGGCGAATGTTTTGTTAAAGTATGAAACCATATATGATAATAAGAAAACATATTCATTAAACTGTAATATACTAACATACATGTTTGGAAAAAGAAACATAATTTTCTCTTCCTACAAATAATGTTCCAAGTTTAAGTGGTCGTGTTTGTCAAGGTTCTTACAATACACTTTCATATCCTTCTATTAGTTTTGATAATATTCCACAACAAAGTTCTTGTAGGTGTTGATATTGACAACGAGTTCTGTCAAGGTAGGAGAGATTAATATTTTCTCTACAACTTTTGTCAAGCTACCACTTTTTTCAAGTTATCAAATTTCTTTCTTATTCCATAGACTCCAACTGTGAGATAAAAAAAAAACACATCAAGTTTGTTTACCCCAACACGCCAACAAGTAGCAAGCCCCAACTATATTATATAAGAAAGTATTAGGTATCCCAAGGGCTTGAAGGGGATCTAATTGAAAGAAGTGACCATTGTGAGAATCCTTCCAATCAATATATGAATATATAAATGTAGATTTAGTATTATTTTAATTGGAAATCTTCAATTAAATAATAAAATTTAATTATGTCTCTCCCGATCTAAATTGCTTATTAGCATAATTCACTACCCTCATAGGTCTTGCATTTTTTAACAACGTTGTAACATGTAGATTAATTTCCTTTTAGGTGAACAATCTCCTCCTTTTAGGAAAATATGGTGCAGTGGCTCCAACCCCTACAGATCATTAGGACAAACTAAGAATAGCACAGAAGATGAAAGGTTGTACACACCAACTTATTTTTCAAACAACTAATCCAACATTAGTACCTAAACTTTTCATGAAGATATCATATTGAGAATGTTTGAAAAATGGTGAGAAATCTTGCGAGGGTGATGCGGAAAGAGTGATAAGGTTTCATTGTTTTGAATTTTTTTTGTTACATCAGAAAAAGTTAAAAACCAATATTAATGGAGATATTGGTATTTTTTACTAAATTTTGTGAAGTGACTAAATGTAGCTTTAACCATTCACCTTAACATGTTTTTACAATATATTTTCCTAAGTCTATTTAATATCTTCATTATCATAAAAACCAACCTATATCCATCTTAACTCCACATCGAGCACTCTTATGGGGATGAAATCTATTTATCCCTCTGAGCACTTGGTAGACCCAGAATTAAGATGGATCTAAGATGATAGAATTTCCCCTTTAAATAGTCTATGCTCACATGAATACCATGGTATTTCCATGGGTCAATACCATGGGTTATCATAAACCTGGAGCTTAAAAATTACTATTAGCAATTTATAAAAATTAATAAAATTAATAATTGATTTTCATTTTAACCAAGTTAAAATGTTTAACATACATTAAATTACAACATCCATTTTTACTCTTGATCCACCAAGCCCTGAGAGGGATCAAATATTTTTTCACTCTATGCTAGTTTGCATATCACGATATTTGATACCTCTCGGGGCTTAGTAGATCCAGAGTAAAGATGGATCTATGCTGGTTTAATTCCCCCATTTAAATAGGCTACATTCCATGTGAATACCATGGGTCAATACCATGTGCCATTTTTATTTTTATTAATACTAATATTAGGGTTAATAATGTTTTTTTGCATGGTATTAATAATAATCTAGCCCATGGTATTTGGCCCATAGTATTTTGCCCATAGGTTTCACCTAAATATAACGCATTTTTCAAGTGTTTGTAAATATAAGGTGATTATGGAGCAAATATAAAAAATTTGTTTTATTTGTTTACCATACCTCTCGTTTATTTATATTTTTATTAATCTATCATATCTCTTTTACAAATATGGTATTTGGCCCATAGGATTCACTTAAATAAAACCTTTTTTTTGAGCCTTCATAAATAGAAAGAGGGTTATGGACTAAATATAAAAAGAGGTTTTATTTATTTACCATACCTCCACTTTATTTATATTTTTATTTGTTTACACCCTTGCATGTATATAAGGTGACTTATGGAGTAAATATAAAAAATGTTTTATTTATTTACCATACCTCTCATTTATTTATATTTTTATTAATTTACCATACCTCTTTTATAAATATGGTATTTGGCCCATAGGATTCACTTAAATAAAACCTATTCTTGAAAATTAGGGCGAATGGAAGGTTGCAACTCCTAATTTCAAGGGCTAAATTTACCTTTTCTACCATCTCCCTTAAAATAAGGTGGGCTATTTGAGGCGATTTGTAAAAATGTACTATGATGCAAAATATTCGCCCACTAAAAGTTTAAAACCCCTTAATTTCGTCAAAGGGCGAACATTCGCCCCTAAAATTTTCCATGATGAGCAGCCCAGAACAACAGTGACCATCTCCGGGATCTGGCTCGGTTGGAGGGCAGAACTGTGCAAATTTCCCAGGGAGGCAGCGCAGGCAGCAGGAAGGACACTAATAGAGAAAACTGCGTAGTTTCTCCAGGGAGGCTGGTAACGGCCTGCGGGAGTTTGCTAGCTAAAACTGCACAGAACTGGGAGGCTAGCCTGCATGATATGTCTGCATAGTTTCTGGGCTGAGAGGGGTGTCGGGTAGCTAGAGGAAAGCCTAAGAAAACTATGCAGTTTTCAGGAGGAGCAGCAGACCGGCGGACAAAGGGACTGGCTGACATAACTGCACAAATTTCGGGGACAGTGCATTGGCAGGTAGCGGGTGCCTGTCCTTCATGTTTGCGCAATTTATTCAATCAGCAGAGATGGGAATGTTGGCAGTTTCTGCGCAATTTTTTGGAGGAGTGAAGCCCAAGGTCACTGTTCGGTCAAACTCTCCGGTTGACCAGTAGGAAGCTTGATAGATTTGCTAGTGGGAAGCACAGATTGAGATGGCTTGGTGAGAAAATTTTGCACTGTTCTGGGTGACAGTTAGTCGAGTCGATTCCAGGATTGCGTAGTGTAGACTGCCTGGGAGGCAACCTCAAGATCTGCGCAATTCTGGGCAACAATACATGATCACTAAGGGTTGATACTGCGTAATGCAGCTCAACGGAGGTTTTACTGACGGAGAGCGGTCCAGTCAACACAATTTTGAAAAAATGGTTGTGTTTGTGAGCTAGTGAACTCATAAAAACATGACCTTGTGAACACACACTCAACATGACTTGATGACAAGACACCTGAAACCAACAAGACAACATATTCTTAGTGTTACTGAGGGTGGGACTATCTAATGGTGAAAGCAACAAGTGCGACACTTTGGATAGACCTTCGAATGACCGTGACGACACTTGCACGACAATGGTTAAAAAATCATGTGAGTGCGGTAGATGTTTACATATCGAACACAACTCAAACACAAACCTTCAACATCACCAGAACAAGGTCGCAAGCATGACATAGCAATCAACATGCTGAAGACGACAGTTGGTCAAATGAGTGAAAATAAATCAAGACATGTAGAGGAAAGACATGAGATGAATTTTTTGTGTTTGCGCACATGCATGTTACTAAGGATAGGATGATATGACAATGACAAGCAGTCCTGCAAACTCAACTAATAGGTGTACTTCGAAAGGTGTTCTTTACTTACCATACTTACCCTCAAGATGATCATGCATCTGATGGAGTTTGCATGCAATCCTGATCTTTTCCATTACTTGGTCTCTTGGTCCTTCTCCTCAACTCCTTGGGAGTGATCTCAACATGTCACCTTTTCCTATAGTCATTGGGTGATGGATCAACGTGGTTTTAGCGAGAAGTGACTGTTGTCGGGATGAGGCCATGGGAGGCCTATCTATGCAGTTTTTGCATGCAAGACTGATAGGACAACTTGGACAACACTGTGCAGTTTTGAGGCACAAGACACTGCTGCGGGATGGGGGTCCTGGGAGGACACCTCTGCACAGTTTCTGAATGGAGGGTAGCTAGACTTCTCTGCACATTTATGGAGAGCAGTGCTAGCTACCTGACTGCTCTGCGCATTTCTAGAGAGCAGTGCTGGTTGGGGTCTCTGTGGGCTGCGGGGTTTCAATAGGCAAGGGAGGAAGCTTGATGGTTGCAGAAGCAAAGTGAAAAGTTCCAGGAAGCTAAATGAGGCTAGGTTGCTTGGGAAATGGCTAAGTGTGAGATCAGTGACATAGATGTAAACAATGATAGGACTCAACTGTGATCGCACATGAACACTTAGTGACACAACGTAGACCATCTAGAATGCATAAGACATACTTCGCTTGATGCAACAACCTTCATGACAAGAGTGCATGAAGTGAGTGTGAAACATATCTATGTGATGATAACCACTCATACGCACACAATTCCCTTGAAGCAAAACAACATTCCCTTTGCATGACAAACAACGACCCCTATGCCCAAAGATGACACATGTTGCATAAATATGAGAACATGAACAACTCTTAAGATCGAGGAGGGAAATCTTGAGATCATCAGCTTACCAACAAGTGACTGAGGATGATCGATCGCAGGATCCAAGGAAGGATTCGAAATTTGCATGCGAGCCAAAATTTTGGAGGGTTGTTGTAGTCTCTACAACACTTGGCGACACACTGGTAGAACTACAACTCTTTGAATGGACCTTGTTTCGTGAAAAGCGAGTCTAACCCTTCTGGAAGTATTGTTTGATTCTTTGATCATCATGGTTTCCACACTAACTTGATTGAAAGATGTAGCACCTATCATGCTCTTGATCGATCAACACACATTCCAAGCCAAGTAAAATCAGTTGTTTCGATTGGGGATGAGGGGTTTATTGGTGCACAAGTAATATGACTGTCAGAGTTTAAGTTTCATCTTTGGTGTTGCTCTGCTACTAGTAGGCCTGGACTGTACCCCGACAGAGTCACGCAGGAACACAAGCATCTCTCCGCTGCCAGCGAGCCTGTTCAGTACCCCGACGGAGTTACTTGTATCACCTCTCTATGTAGGAAGCCTTTGTCTTCTTTGCCTTTTTCATTTTTCCTTTTTTTTTTTTAAGAATTGTGCATAGGCACTTATTTATTTCAGAGGCGGAAGAGGGATCTTGACTTATTGAGAGTAGGAGAGGTTGTTCCTTCAGAGAAGTATGTTATATATACCTCTGACATACTTGTTAAGGTTTCCCCCCCTCACCTTACTCTACTTGACTGAGCTGACAAGGGTTAACCCAAAAGAACCGATTAGAGTATGTGGTACTAGTTAATAGTGAAAGCTTTGTGTTTTCACCAAGACTCACTCTGAACATAACATATTTTCCATCAAGGCATCATCGACTGAAGACACCAAGTTATTCATAAAGAGAGAGGACACCATATAACCATATGTTGATAGTTTTATAAGTCCTCTTAGATTTTCTCAGCTTGTCTAGAGAGCCAAAGACAGTTTCATGAGAGGCTAACCTACGGGTACAAGCAAGCAAAGAAAGAAAAAATAAAAAAGCAGAAGTAAAGTGAAAGCAAAACAAGTAAGCAAAGCAAGAAAGCAAGCAAACCAAACCAAGTAAGCAAGCAAACAGACATGCAAACCAGAAAGCAAAGCAAAGCAAGAAGCAAAGACTACTCCTACTCCTATGCTAAACAATGCATGGGCCTACTCACGTGAAGTGATATTTCCAATGCAACCACCGATGCATTGGTTGGCCCATGCTGGTGAAGGCATGAAAAATATGCATGTAAACCAGTGAAAAAGAAAGATTTAACAATGAAGACCAACACACTCTGAGTTCTAAGACATCCACAGAAAAGAAAAGAGCGAATGCACAAGACAGACATTCTGTGGACTTAACATGGTGTTGTGACACACTGCATGTAGATGATAATCATGCACACTCTCTTGAATGTGATAGAAAAGAAAACATGAGAAAGAGAGACAACTTTCGCCTTGGAAATGTGCTTGTTGTGTATGATTCCTCTGTTGCATAAATGATGGAATCATGTTGATATAAATGATGTTAAATACTAATGAAATAAGTAAATTATAAATAAAATGGATTTTTCTTTTTTCTCTTTTCCACATTTAATTTTATATAATTTTTTTCTTTATAAAATGATTATTAATTACACATTTACAATAAATTTTGTTAATAATTTTTTAATATAGTGTAAATATATTTATAATTTATTTAATTGTTTTCATATTTTTCGTAACAAAACAACCAAATCATAAGTGAAATCACATTGAATGGGAAGCTTATTCTTATAGACATGATTTCCACTAAATATTCATAAATAGGAAGTGTCCAAGTTTTTCAGTTCATCAAATGAAACTTATGATGTATATACAAATACAATAGCGAATATGAGCTATGGATTTAATGTTGTGAAAATATACAACATAATATGTGATGAATCTTAAAATTTTCTTATCTTCCTGGAAGATATAATACTCATTC
This sequence comes from Pinus tabuliformis, assembly GCA_031772625.1. Classification (NCBI taxonomy): domain Eukaryota; kingdom Viridiplantae; phylum Streptophyta; class Pinopsida; order Pinales; family Pinaceae; genus Pinus; species Pinus tabuliformis. The sequence continues at coordinate 593,979,883 of CM062813.1, forward strand.
AAAATTTAAGAATCGCTTATGATGTATATACAAATACAATAGCGAATATGAGCTATGGATTTAATGTTGTGAAAATATACAACATAATATGTGATGAATCTTAAAATTTTCTTATCTTCCTGGAAGATATAATACTCATTCAAAATTTAAGAATCGTGAATCAATATTTATGGATTGTTGAAATTGTAATCTTTCTTTTGATATTTATATATTTGTTGTTCTTTTTAGTGATTTCAAAATAGTATATTTTTTAATTACCTATTTAAAATAGGTTTGAACACCTTATAAGGATTAGGAAGGGTTTGATTTTATCACTAAATATAATGCACAACAATTTATTTTTTTAAAGATATTTCTTGAATTGCCTATATAAAATAGGTTTTAACACGTTATAAGGATGGGCAAGGGTTTGATTTGATCACCAAATATATTGCACAACAAAAGAGGAAGTGACAAAAGTGTTTGAATTTGATTGACATAATTTTTGTCACAAGACATTTTATCAATCAAATATGTTTTGTATTATTAAAATTATCATTATTTTTAGTGACAAAAGTGTTTGAATTTGATTGACAAAAGTGTTTGATGGTAGAATGTTTTCTAAATTCCAACTCTTGGTAACACAATGCTATTACCATTACCAACCCTATTTATACCATAACAAAAATGATGTGGACACAATTATAATTGTCTTTATGATTATACAATATTTTTCTTTTTAATTATAGTTTAAAAACTTAATTACTAATTATAAATTTATAAAATTTATTTTTGATTGTTGATTTTTAAAGAAAATTTTATAATAATAATATTAATTTGAAATATTTTAAATTTTTTAAAATAAAATTTACTATTTTTTTAATGATATTCTTCAAACATTTAATTTTCTTTTTAACCTCTTTTTTTTAATTGAATTTAGAAAATATTTTAAATTTAAAAATAATAAACTTTTACAATTAATTTTTATCTATAAAAAAATATAATTAAATTTGAATTTAATTTGCATCATTGTTCACCATCACCATTTTAATCAAATTATAATTTTATTTCTTCAGCAAATATCATTGATGATAAGTTTCCCTATACTTATATATAATTTCCCCTATCTTCATCCTCACTAGCAAAAGAATCACGACTTGATAATCGATGAATCCAATCCTGAAGGACTACCAATTCTATATAGTCAGAATGTTTGGGAGCAATCAAATGCCCAAACTTAATCTAATTTAGTAACATGGCAATTACACAAATATTTGGTTGTTGAGTTCTCTAATCCCTGCATGGGATCGATATCATGACCTTGATTTTATCTCAAGTGTTTGGCATTTCCCTTCTAAAGGCAACCACCTACATGTAAGTTGGAAAATATTATTCCGAGTGTTTTTCCAATAGTGTTTGTTTAGGTTTAGCAAGTGGATATTGAGGTAGGATGGAGGAGTTCATGGAGGAGTTATGGCTCGATTTGCAGATTGTCTTAATCATTCTCATTGCAAGGCTTTTGATTGTTCGGATGATTCAAATGGCACTTGACTGATCTTTTTTCCAATGTCCTTGGGGATGGCCATGTGTCTTCACTCTTGCTGGTTGCCTTTTTCTCCGCCTGAACAGACTGTTACAAATGCTCCTCCAGAACAATCTTTCATTTCTACTGGACATGAATTGACTCCTCCGGCGGATTCTCATCCTCATTTACATAGGTGGTCTTTCTGCAAGAAATGTTGTGGCTTGCGTTGTGTCTATGGGCCTTGGTGTGATGGTCGTGGTAGTATTGGGTGGCCCTATGGATGCTAATGGTGGCGGTGTAGTTTAAGGTGGTTCTATATTTGTGGGATTTTCACATTGTGCACCTGATTTTCCATTTTGGGATTATTCTGTGTAAACTACGGGGGACTGGCTGTGCACTAGTTGGTTTTTCCTAGTTGTTTTTGTTATCTTCCCTTATGGCTTGTTTCTTTCACCTCTGTGCAGGTGATGGTGCCCGAGCATGTAAGGTTGGACCTGTGTGTCGGGTTTGGGGTTTCTCCCTCCATTAGGTGGCATCGATTGGGAATGCTGGTTCAATATCCAATTTTTCTGGTGTATATACTGGTTTCCCGGTGCCATTTGATTGCCCTGCACTACACTATTTTATGGTAAATTGATTCTCTGGAAGTTTCCCGGGCTCACTCTCTCGAGGTACATTTACGATGCGTTTGACGGATCTCTGAATATTTTTTTTTTTTTGGATCTCCTTCCTACCTCGATATTTGTCCTTCCTCTTTTAGATGGGATAGTGCCATTTATGGACTTTTAGGTGTAATTGTGTCCTTATTGATTGTGGTTCTTCGTTCGGTGGGTGGGTGTACCTGTCCTGCTTATTTTTCCGTGGGATCCCGAGGTGCGGTGCCACCCTTTCTGTTCGGGAATTGCATGAGACATTGATGAATCAATGTTATTACACTCACTTTTGGTTCATGAATAATTCCTTTTATCGCCCCCTAGACATTCTCTCTGCCCCTGGTCAGTGATTTGGTAGATACACATTACCTCATAGACTAGACGAGCCTTTATTGTATGTTAGCAGTGGTGGGTGGGATGGGTGATGGTTTACAGCTGGATAGGGTCCTTGCCATCCTGGACTCGGACGTGGCTACACATGAGGCATTCATATAGGCCACGATGGATGTTGAGTGTTCGCGAGGTGGGGCACCTTAACTACGGAGGGTGGATGAGGTGTCTGATGATCGGTTTTGGGGGGAGGACGACATGTTTCATGTGGAATCTACACTACATGAAAACAAACACAACAAGTATCATTCCGCGTCTCCACAGTTCACTTCACATTCAATTTTTCCTACCCTTCCGAATATAGGTGGCGGGATGCTCGGCCCATTAATCCTTGTGCAAAGATTAAACTGTTAATCTTTGGTTATGACATTTTATGGGATTGGGTCACTAGTTTACAGAAGAGGACACTTGTTGGGAGGTGGATTTTTACAGACTTGACTGAGAAGGATATCTAGGACTGGGTGAACAGGACCTGGTCAGTGATGCTGGGATATTCGCCTAAGGTGAGTTTGCTGATGAATGCCTGGTTTAACTTCCATTTTCTTCACAACGATGATACAAAGAAAAGTCTCAAGATCCCCTAGGTGCGTGGTTGATGCTTTCTCCAACTTCACCGATGGTAAATTGGGTTCAATCCTTTACTTCATATGCTGTGAAATGACATTGTATGGGTGAAGCTTATGCGCATGCCCCTGGAATTCTGGAATAGTAATTCCTTAATGATGATTGGAAATTCAATTGGGCACTTCATCTACCTAGAGCCTGGTATTGTGGGTGCTCGTGATAAACATGTGGCTTGGATTATGGTCAAGGTCAGATTTTCGGGTGGAATTTCGGAAGACATTGATTTGGAATGGGAGACGATTTTGATTCCGCCAATAGATTGACTATTGGGCAATCCTTTTCAGATGTCTCTTCTTCCATTGCATTGGCCATCTTTTAAATCATTGCCTAGGTGGATGTAGGCCACAACATGCTGGACAGAGGAACTAGTTGAAGATCCCTCATGAATTGCAACTCTGTGACATTGGATCGGTGGGTAATCCCCCTCAGGTACCTCCCCTCGTCCCCCTTCTTCTATTTTACATGGTGCTCAATCGTCTACCCCCTTATCTCCTGCATATCTCCTAAATACCTCGACTCCATATATCCCTACTTCGCGCCCTTGTCATTCGAGCACCTAGGATATGGCCAATGAATCTTGCGTGACCCCTCACCCTGTCTCGGATCATCTTAAGGTGGCCCCTATGCCCTCCTCGGAACCCCCCCCCCCTTACCGCCTCTTCATCGTTGGAAATTTCTCCCTCCATTCCACCCCTCAAGTCAGTTTATCCTACCCGACTTTTCCCCTTTGATGGACATGAGGTGGTTTCCTCTCCCCACAATTTTGTGGACAATGATATAGAATTTCTCTTGCATATTTCAAATTTTGAACCTCAAGTCTCTGACTATTCATAAATAAATGGCTCCCAAGCCGCCCCCACCCATTAGCCCTACCTCTGCCAAGAATATTACAGTCAAAAGGACTGATAAAAAGGGTAGCCATCATTTCTGGGGAAGATCCTCCTCCCGACCTCCTCTTTTTCATGATTTGTCTGGTCTTCATGATGTTCCTGTCCTATCCTCTTTTGATCCTCGAGAACTTAGAGCACAAATGCCCTTTATGGGTATCCCATTATGAAGATTCTATCATATAATATTAGGGGGTTGGGGGATCACTCTAAACAATTGGATCTCCGCCACTTGATTCGATTTCTATGTCTTGCTATCTTTTTTATTCAAGAAACCTTATCCTCTGTGGCTCAGGCTATTACATACTTTTTGGATATTTTCCCCATGTGGCATTTTGTTGGGGTGGATGCCATTGTTCACTATGGGGTCTTATTGGCCATGTCGGATCCGTAGAGGGATGACTTTCGTGTACATAGTCTCATTGCTAGTATCTTGTTGTCAGGTTGTATCCATGGCTATTTATGCCATTTTCATCTTCTAAATTTGTATGCCCCGTATAAAAATCGCTCTGAGTTTTTGGATCGCATACACAAAAACAACATTATCAACATCAGTGGACTCATATTGGTAGGGGACTTTAACGCCACCCTGTTGACACAGGAGAGATGGGGTGGCCATTCTCGACCAGACCCTTTGGTGGATAGATTGGTCGGTCTCTTTACTAGACATCATATGAGGGATATTTTCTTGTTCCAATCTTGCTTACCTGGAGCAATCGCAGAGCAGGGGATTATTTTATTGGTAAGCAACTTGATATATTTCTTATCAAGGAACAACTTGATGAACAGCTGGGGAATCTCAGATCTTGGATACGCAGAACCTATATCTCTAATCACCTGCCTAATATTCTTTAATGGAGACTGGAGGACATGAGATTAGGCATTCCTTTCAAGTTCAACCGTGTTTGATTAGAGGATGAAGAATATAACAAGCTTGTGAGATCGACTTGGAATGAGGTGCAGTTTCCACAAATGGATACTGCGATGGGGAATATGATGGAAAATCTTCATCATATTAAGAAAAAAAACCAAAATATGGGAACAAAACAGGAAGAAACAAATTATCAGGGACCTGGAACTGATCACAAAGGATATTACTACATTTGGAAAATTGATGGAGTAGAGGCACCCATCGTTAGCAGATTAGGAATATCTCAGTATTTAAAGGACTAGAAAAACAAGATCCTCCACATTCAGGAAGTAACATGGAAGTTAAAGAGCAGAGAAATCTAGCTGCGGGAGGGAGACAACAACACCAAGTATTTTCATAAATTCGCAAACCACAGGAAACATACTAATACAACTTGGCACATTGAGGATATGGATGGGGGATAAAGCACACTTCGGAGGAGATTCGAGCTGAGGATGTCAAGTACTTTGAAAATTTATACAAATGTCGAGAGGAGGTGAGATATGAAGACCAGATGTGGGCATTGGAGTGGTACCCTTAGATGTTTAATGACGAATAAAATGGGGAACTCTTTCAACCTGCCAACCTGGAGGAGGTCTTGGATGTTCTTAAATCATTTGCCAAGGATAAGTGCTTGGGTCCGGATGGACGGTGGAATTCTTCCTGCATTTTTTTGATATCATGGGACATCACATCCTAGACATTGCAGAGGAATCCAGGACTTCGGGTGTGATATCGGGTGCTATCAACTCTACTTTTCTGGCACTTATTCCCAAATCTTCTAACCGCTCTAAATTTAGTGATTTCCGGCCCATATCTCTCTGCAACATCTTATACAAGACTATCTCTAAGATGATCGCAGGTCGTACCAAAAACATATTGTCCATGCACATTACTGGAGAACAATTTGGCTTTTTGAGTGATAGACTCATTCATGATGCTATTGCTTCAACACAGGAAGCTATTCACACCATTCACACTAAGAGAAAAGAGGCTCTAGTAATGAAGATTGACCTCCACAAGGCATATGATTGCATAGATTAGTCCTATAAATGCCTCTTTTTACATAATATTGGGCTCTAAACACACGATGTTGAATGGATCATGGCCTGTATCACTTCTACACATTTCGCGGTTCTAATCAACAACCCACCCACTCCTTTTTTTCATGCTGACAGAGGTCTCAGACAAGCCTGCTCGTTCTCACCTCTCATTTTCATTTTAATCTTGGGTGGCCTTAGTTTAAAGATCAAGGAGGCTAAAGCACTGGGACTATTCCAGGGGGTCAATATCACCAGTCAAGTATGCATCACTCATCTATTTTTTGTCGATGACATCTTGACTTTCGGTATAATTTCTAGGTCCTAGTGGATTGTCCTTCATTAGATACTTGGCAGATTTGGAGATGCTTCAGTTTGATAAAAAATAGCAGTAAATTCACTATATATCATTCTAATGGGGATATGCAGGACATTGGATATATTGTTAATCTGTTTGATGTACAGACAACTCCTATGCGGACGGGATTTACCTACCTTGGCTTTCGACTCAAGCCCAACAGATATACACCGAGGGATTGGATGTGGCTGGTTGATAAGTTTAAGAAGAAACTGTGCACCTGGATGAACCAATTCCTCTCATTGGGGGGAAGATATATCCTCTCTGTTGTTGTTTTATAATAACTTGTTGTATACTAGGCACATTTATATTCCATATCAGTCTCCATTGCTAAACGACTCCATTTTATCACCGCATAGTTCCTCTGGGCTGGGAATAGCCCTCATTTTAAATATCATCTGTGTAAATGGAGCTCTCTTATCATCCCCAAGGATAGGGGGATGGGGTTTGCTCGATTAGTGCATTTTCGGAAAGGTGTTGCTCATCAAATCCCTGTGGTGAGCTATGTGTGGTAGTGGGACTTGGTAGGAGATATTCAAATACAAGTAATTGAAGGGCCGAGATCTGGAACATATTTACAAGGACAAAAACATCAAATTTTCCAGAGGATCATTGATCTGGCAATATTTTCTTAAAATCTGGAAATGCTGGCGATTAGGGATGGTCTGGGAGTTTGGTAATGGTCCCAAAATTTTGATTGGCTCGGATCCGGTAAAAGAGGTTTCCTCCATATCTACCTTAAGCGAGCACACCTTGTCTAGGATTCAACGTGGTGGATTTTTCTACTTATCACAAGATATAAACAGATGGGAGGTTAGTTGCCCGATTTGGAAAAATGCAATGGAAATGCACTTGGCAGGAAGTAGCGCTATCAAATGGGAAGCATATGTAAAAAATTTGAGTAGCACAAGACTATGTTTTGACATGGGAGGTGACTGTATACATTGGATTGGAAGTCTTGAAAAAGGGGCACCTATTGTGGCTGAACCATACAGGTGGCTATTGGAACAGAAAGAAGCCCAAATGGAGAGATTGTGGTTTTCCATAATTTAGAAATGGAAGGTTCCCACAAAAATTATACTATTTTCTTGGCTGGTCTGGAGAAATAAGATTCTTACCTGGGATAATCTGGGGAAAAGGGGACATTTGGGGCCGGGTATTTGTATCTTTTGTATGGAAGATTCATAATCAGTTAAACATATTTTCTTCCTGTGCACATACACTAATCGAATTTGGAATTTTTTTGCAGCAGATCTTCAGTTCACTTATAGGAGGATGAAATTTTTTGAAGAGTTCATGATAGACTGGATGAATGTTTAGAAGAAATATATGACACTTATTCTTTTCACCATCTGGGAAATTTGGAATGCCTGAAACCAATTCTTATTTGAGGGTCGACAATTTGATTATCGCTGGATTATACACAAAATTCTATCTTGGACGAAGGCGACCTCCAACTATATTGAGAATGTTGTTGATCAATCCTACATGATGAGGCCCTTCTTTATTCAGATCCTCGTTGGGTTCTTTGATGGTGCTGCTCAACGTGGAGACTGTGGATGTGGTGTTGTCCTGTGCCTTGATAGGGGAATTAAATATCAATTATGGTGGCATGGTGGCTTTGTTTCCAACACCAAGGTGGGGGCTATGGCTTTATGGGGGTTACTTTGCTTTCCTATCCACAAGAACATTAGCACTCTGAATATCTATGGGGACTCTAAGGCCTTAATTGATGACATCAAGAGAACTACTAGGTTATTTACCCCCTTCTCCTGGGGTGGCTAAGGAGGATCAAGCACATCCTGGGATCGTTATCTTCATATACCATCTCTCATGTATATTGGCTGGCCTGGGCAGGTCTTTCCAAGGCTGGACTGGGCAGATCTTCTGGTTTCTTGTAGTATAGGTACTTGGTTGAGAACAAGGTACTGGAGGGGGTCTGGCTTCGCCTGCCATGAGCGTTTCGACACCCTACAATAAGACTCTATGTGGGATTTGCAGTATTTGGTTATATCCAATCTTGCATTTGCATTTAGTTGCATTTTTGTTTTACATTATATAGATACGTTGCCATTTGTGTTGATATGGACTATCATTATACTTTGACAGGTAGTTTTTTGGTATAATTTTGGAGCCTTACTTATCTAGCACTTTGATTGACTGGATTAATGAAGCTATATACTATGTATATGTATTGTTTTCATTTATAATAGAAGCATCATTTTTTCTTTTGAAAAATGTTGGAAAATATTATTATTGGTTTATTCAAAATTTTGATTGATGATTTTGTTTATGTTTTAATGAGTTGGTGTTTATAATATTTTGTTAATGATTTACTATTGATTTTTTATTTTAAAATATTTCTAGAATTAATGAGGTTATTGGATAATTACTTAATCTAAAAAGATTATTAATACTAGATGATTTATATTTATTAATGATATGATAAGAAATAGGTAGTTCATAATTTTTAATGATAAGATCACAAATAATCATCGCTTTACAATGACGATACTATATATAGTGTTAAATAACAACATACTGTTTTGAGATATTTATTATTTAAATTAGAATTATGTTTAAATACAATTATTCCTTTTAAGGCGCTCTTGAATACTGCTCTTTCTGATTTGGAAATTATCAATGTAAAATTTGTATTTCATGGGTTATTCTCGTTGTTTCTTGTATTTGTGTTTATCCAAGCATCTTGTTTATGATTCAACTTTAAGATTTAACGATCACTACAAGTGGTATGAGAGTTATTTCCTTCATCAACACATGGTAGTATTTTAGAAAACAAATTTTTACGCTGAAGATGTTGTCCAATATATTTAAATAATGCATAGAATTGTTGGTCAATAGGTAAACACGCAGTTGGGAAAGAAGACATGTATTGGTACACATTTAAGCAATACATGCATTAGACAACACCTACATATGGATTTGTCTTCAATATACCCTTAGGTATATTGAAAGCCCCTCAAACGCACCTTAACCCTTACAATGAAACCACCAATTAGTAGAGTTTTTTGCATAACCACTTCTCCATTAACCATTTTTAGTGGATATTGCTAGTAGAGGTGGGTGGTTGGAGCTTTTTATTTTATTTTTTATTTTTTATTTTTATTTATTTTTTTGCTTGCAACTAATACTTTATTTGTGCATTGACATGATTTACTATTTGAATCACCTACACTCCATAACTACAACACATTGGAGTAAGAACACACCAAAAAGACATCAATGCTTCATTTTTCTCGAGGTGCATTAGTCCTCCACATTGATTTAGGTGTGCCATTACTTCTATATAGATGTGCACCAAAGTGTCAATAACCAAAAAATATATTGGTGATCCACTTTGGTCCCAGTGCACATGTGCTCAACATTAGTTTAAAAACATAAGTATTCCATAACCCATGTGCATTAGAGTGTCAATAACCTAAAAATAGATCAATGCTCCACTTTTATTTTGGTGCATTAATGTTATTGGGTATGAGTGCACTGATGCTACTATAAGGTGTTGTTGCACCAGTACTTCTATTTACATAGGTTGCACTAGTTTTGTAGCACACCAAAGCACCAAACAATAATTCATATATCTTTTAACGTATTGTACGAGGTAAGAAAAACTGAAATATGACTCTTAAATGAGGGAAAAGAGAGGCTTTGTTTCATTTCTTTATTTCACATAAGATAAGAGGAGGTGGTGGTGGTTCTGTAAGAGAATGGAATGCAAACAACCCAAATGCATGGAATGACAAATGGTATCACAATTAAATAACCATTTACCCCTCTTCATTATTTCATTTCTTCCCACTATTGATTTTATTTTTGTTATTTTCCATTTCTCTCTATTGTTTCTAATTCCTTGGTTTTTTGCTTTATTTTTGTTTGTTTGAGGGTTTTCTCTTTATTTTATAAGTTAATAGTGGATTTATTTTAGGGTTTTACATCCATGGATATGGTTAGTGAATTAGGGGAAAGTTTGATAAAGAAAAATGTACATTTTTTGTAGTATCGATGTATATCCATAGAGGTTTTCACCTCCCTTTATTTGTAGGCTCACGAGATTTCTCTACGTGATATAGTTATTTTTCTTAGTGATCTTGGAATGTTGATGTTCTTGTTCTATATGGGTTCACTAATGGTCCTATAAGGTATGGGAGCATTGTTGTTTCTATAAGGTGTGGGCACACTATGCTCAGTTTCAAGTATATCTAGACTAGTGCCCCCAATACACCAAAGCATCAAATTGTAATTCAATTTTTATTTATTTATTAAAAGAGTGAAAGGGGGACCTAAAGACAACTCTTAACAAAAAAAAAAAAGTGTGGGTTTGTTTAATTTCTTTATTTCACATGAGAGAAGAGGAAGATGAGGTGGTTGTATAGGAGAATGAAATACAAATAGCCATGAATGCATGGAAAAAGATAATGTATTGTAGCCAAGTAACCATTTCTATTATTTTTTATTTCTCACTATTGTTTCTAAATTATTAGCTACTTTTGCTAGTATTTAAAATTGGTTTGAGGGTTTTACCTCTATTTTGTAAATTAATGATGGATTTCTTTTAGGGATTTATATCAACATATATAGCTAGAAAATGAGGAACAAATTCAAACAAGTAAGGAGGACATTTTTGTACATCATGGGTGCATATCCAAAGGGGTTTTCACCTCTCTTTATTTGTAGTTTTGCAATGTTTCTCAAAGTGGGACAATGTTTTTCCTTAGTGATCTAGAAGCATTGATGATCTTCTTAGATATGGTGCACCAATGATTTTTTTTTTTGTGGAAGCACCAATGCTCCTCTTTTATACACTAAAGGAATTGGTTCTTGTGATATACCATAACACCAAATAATATTTTGTATTTTTATAAAACTATTAATACAGTGGGGAAAACTACAATACTACTCTTAAAAGAAAATAAATATTATGGTTTGTTTCATTTATACATTTCACATGAGAGAATTTGAAGATGAAGTGATTTTACAAGAGGATAAAATACCAATAGCCGTGGATAGAGAGAAATATAAAGAGTATTGTAGCAAGGTCACCCTTTTTTTATACTTTTTTTTCCCTCTATTATAGATTTTTTTTTTTTTACAATATTGTTTTTGTTTGCTTGTTTAAGTAAGGAAGGTTGTATTACTCACTTGCTTTGAACCAATAACCTTAACATCAAGGAGTTCCTTAACAATTTCCCATTCAACATCTATTCAAAGTCCTGTGGGTTTTTTTTTAAAGATTGGAGGGACTACCCACAAGTTTTGAGCCAATGACCTTAACATCACACCCATTCACCATCTATTCAAATCCCCATGGTTTATTTTACAATATTGTTACATATTTATGACCTTTTTATTTTTATTTTAAATTTTATAAGTTGGACTGATGGGTTTTTCTTTTCTTTAGAGGTTAATGTCAGTTTTTTTAGGGTTTTACACCAATGAATATGGATAACAAATGATGAGAAAACTTGACCAAGTAAGGGATACATTTTTTGTAGCTTGGGTGCATGCCTAAAAGGATTTTCACCTCCCTTTCTCTACAAGTTCATATTTTCCTCAACCTACGTGGTGTTCTTCCTAGAGTTCTTTGAGCATGAATGCTCCAATTTTGTTTGGGCGTGCTAGCACTCCAATTTTATCTTAGAGCATTGGAGATACTAGTGCTCTTCTTTGGTCTAAGATCATTGATTTTCTAGTTTGGGAATATTACCTTTAGTGAATGAGTGGTTTTAGATTTGTCTCATCCAACAATTTTTCATGTAACGAAAAAGTGGTTTTATATTTGCAATAGATCCACTCTTTAATTAGACTGAGTGGTTCAATAATCATTGTGGTTTTGTATAGGTGGTTTCACTTACTATCTCAGAAGGATTAACATTTCAATATTATATTGTACAACTTCATAATGTTATTTATTTATTTGTTTCTAATTTCTTGTTTCATATGCTTCCAACTGTAATTTTTTATTTCAAATAATTGAAATTATAATTTTCATTTCTTACTCTGAAATCATGTTCAATTATTTGACTGTAAATTAGAGATTCCTTATAGAAATTTTATGTTATCACTGCATTTTAATATGCTTGTTATTAATTCAAGGAGACATAAAGATGTCATTGCCAATATATGTAGCCTATATTAGAATAATTTTTTCATATTAAAAGGAAATTTTGATTATATATCTTGCTATCACATTTATAGGGAATGCAACACAGTTGCAAACACACTATCTAAGGAAGGTGTTGAACAAGTTTTTGGTACTTGGAAGATTCATGAACAACTAGGCAAAAAATAACTTAAAATAAACTTTTGGCTAGAGTTCTCTCGTGCAATGATATTTCAAGGTTTATTATGATACACTTTGAATTGATTGGACTAATGATATACCTCAAGGTTATGGAATGGAATAATGATAGTTGTTTGGAATTTTATTAAATTATTAATTATTAATAATTTTATAGTTGATAAATAATTTAATTAAATTATATGTTTTTGAAGATTATAGTATTTTTTTCATGGTCAAAATGTATTGAATCTGCATTATTTTGTTGTATTTTTTCAATTTTAATCAATGTTTCGAGAAAATGCTTAATATTTCTATTTTCTCATAAATTCAAAAATAATTTTCTAATTTTCCGCAAATCATATTTCTAATTTTCGATTGGCTGAGGGAGCTCTGATGGGACATAAATCCCCCAGTGGAGGGTGTTTTATTTTTGGTATTTGGTTAGTGCTTGACAATTCATTTTGAAAAAAAAAAAAAAAAACTAATTTTCTGAGTTGCCATTACGTTGGTGAGTGCTCTGACACTAGCACTGGCACTATTATGTTACTATTCTGCCCAATGATCCCAGAATTGATGCGGTTGCAGGGGGTGTTGTACAAAACTCCAATTAATATTATTATGTTTCCTTGTGCAGAGCTTTAGTGTGTGGAGGACGAGGTATGTGCAAGAGAATGAGGGTGCAGAGGGAACTTTATTCCGCAAGGACAAAATTAATTTTAAACTCCTTTACAAATTTAGTTGTGTGGCAGAGTAGTTGCATAACGCTATGAATCTGTGTAGAATGAAGGATGTGCAGAGGATGGGGTATGTGTAGGAGAACAAGGGTGTAGAGGGAACTCTATTCCGTCGACGCGTACTTAATGTAACTATGAACAAATCTCGAATTAATATTATTATGTTTCAATGTGCAGAGTTTTCTTGTGTGAAGCTTTCCTTGTGTAGAGATTTTACTGTGCAGAGGACGAGGTATGTGCAGGATTACAAGGGTGCAGAGGGAACTTTATTTCATAGGGATGAAATTAATTTCAAACTATTTTCCATTTAAAATTTGTACAGATTTAACTCTGCAGGAGAGCAATTACATAGAAATATGAATCTGTGTGGAATGAAGGATGTGTGGAGGATGGGGTATGTGCGGGAGAATGGGTGTGCAGAGGGAACTTTGTTCCGTGGATGCGTAATTAATTTAACTATGAACATAAACTTTAATTCGTAATGTAATAATATTTCACATTTTCCTATTACATATGTACAAATTTGCTTAATATGCAGATTGATAAAGGTAGTGTTGTTTCAGTTTGTGTTTTGTATAATAAAAGTTTCAATTTCACTTTCGTTCTCCACATAATGAAAACGTTCACTGTCTGAAGGGTGTGCGGAGGATGGGGTAGCTGTGGGAGAACGGGTGTGCAAAAGGAACTTTATTACATTGACACATAATTAATTTAACTATGAACAAAAATCAAATTGATATTATTATGTTTCATTGTGCGAAGCTTCCTTGTGGGAAGATTTTACTGTGTGGAGGTTGGGTATGTGTGGGAGAATAGGGGTGCAGAGGGAACTTTATTCCGCAAGGACAAAATTAATTTTAAACTATTTTGCATTTAAATTATTTACAGATTCAGTTGTGTGGGAGAGCAGTTGCATAGAGCTATGAATCTATGTGGAATGAAAGGTGTGTAGAGGACAGAGTATGTGCGGGAGAATAGGGGTGCAGATAGAACTTATGGACGTGTAATTAATTTCACTACGAGGGAGCTCTGATGGGACTGTGCAGAATGAAAGATGTACAAAGGACAAAGTATGTGCGAAAGAACAAGGGTGCAGAGAGAACTTTATTCCATTGATGCAAAATTAATATAACTATGAACAAAAACTTTAATTCTTAATGTAATAATATTTCAAATTTTCCTATTACATATATACAAATTTTCTTAATATACAAATTGATTAATTAAAACATTTATCCTTAATGCGGTAAAAACATTAACTATTGAACATGCATGGCAAACAACTTTCGATTTACAATATTTAGTGCAAAGAACTACACAAAATTAGTTTTAAATTCTTTTCCATTTAAAACTTTTGTAGATTTAGTTGCATGGGAGAGTAGTTTCATAGAGCTATGAATTTGTGCGGAATGAAGGATGTGCAGAGGATAGAGTATGTGTGGGAGAATAAGGGGGTGAAAGTTCATTCGATTAGTACTGTGACACTAACAACAAGATAGGTATTTCTAGTGCGTTTATCATTTATTATTTCATTTTAGGTCATTTTCCATTTAAAACTTGTACATATTTAGTTGTGTGGGAGAACAATTGCATAAAGTTGTGAATCTGTGCACAATGAAAGATGTGTGGTGTACAAGATATATTCATAAAACACATAAATCCATTCAAATATATTTTAGATTTTTTACGCAGAAAAGAAACTAATTTTAGACTCCTTTCCATTTAAAACTTTTACAGATTTAGCTGTGCGGGAGAGTAGTTTAGCTTAACTAGGAACAAGATCTTTAACTCATAATGTAATAGGCACAATTAGAGAGAGCAGTTTGTAAACTAGAAATAACACATATTTCAAATTTGCATTACTAGTGACTATATCATTTGCCTCGATGTCAAAGTGTGTTGAATTTGTATTATTTGAATGTGACATAAACTTTCTTCCGAAATACTATGTTTTTTCGAATAAATTTCACGTCAGAGAATTTCTTGGTTAAATCAACACATTGAAAAATCATTAGCTAAATAGGCTTTGAAGTATTCTCTATTTACATAATCAAATTTGTGAATCTTTTCAGCGGGAAAACTCTATCCTCTATTTATAGAATCATCCTTGTTCTTTGTCATGTTTTCTCTGTGTTATCACTTTGCTCTTTCAGAGTAACCACTAGCGTATTGATATTATCAAAATTGCTAGGCCAGGTTTGTGTAACTCCGAATGAAATTGTAGGATTCACATTAAGAGATTATTGATATATACATTGTGAGGGATACTCTTGGAATTCAAATTCCATTATCTCTTCACCTTCTCTATTTTTTTATTTACAATATTTACATGAATTTCCTAATCCCAAATTTTGAATGTTAACACCCCCCGCCTTAATCTGAAGGGATGTTGGTGAGTCCAAGAATCATTCTTAATCTCTCAAACTTTTCTCTTCCAAGCGCTTTGGTGAAGATATCTTCAATCTACTCATTTGTGGAAAAATTGTGAAGGTGAATAGTCTTGGCCTCAACATGATGTCGAATGAGATGATACTTGTATTGATGTGCTTGGTTCTATCATGGAACTTTGGGATCTTGGCCAACTTTATTGCAGAAGTGTTGTCAATCAAAAGAGGAGTAAAATGCACTTGTTTCCCTTATAAATCTTCCAGAATTTTCTTGAGCCACACAATCTCCTTTGTTTCTTCTGCAAGTACCACATATTCAACCACATTTGTGGAATTTACTGTAATTGACTATTTGCGTGACCTTGAGGAGAAAAATCTTGATCCAAGACTCATAACAGAACCTAAAATAAATACTCTATTTTCTTTATCTCCATCAAAATCTGAATCGGAGTATCCAATCAAGCGGAAGTCATCCACTATGTATACTTGAGTCCAAATTTTTGAGTTCCCTTCAAGTACTTTAGAACTCTTTTTGTAGTAGACCAATGACCCTCACAAGGATTTTGTATAAAGCTAGAGAGGTTTACAATAACAAATGAAATTTTTGCTGTGGTAGTAGTCAGATAATTGAGACTTCCTCCAAGTTGTATGTACTTTATTGCATCCTCAAATTAATTTCCTTTAGTGGATGTGAGCTTTAAATTCTGTTCCATTGGAGTCTTCAAATGATTACACTCAACCATGCCAAATTTGTTCAACAAATCTCCAATGTACTTCTTTTGAGAGAGGAATACAAGCTTTAGATGTTGGGTTACTTCAATACCAAGATAGTAGTGAACATATCCCAAGTCTGTCATTTCAAAACATTTCCCCAGTTCTTTATTTATGGATGCAATGTAATTTTCAATGTTCCCTGTCATCAAAAGACCATCTACATACACCACAAGATATACAATTATTTTTCCACATTTCTTGACAAAAAAAGTTGCATCATCAAGATCATAGTGTTTGAAATTGAGTTTTAGAAGATGCTTAGAAAATTTCTCGTACTAGGCTCGCAGTGCTTGTTTGAGGACATACAAGGATTTTAAAAGCTTAGATATGTTGTGTTCATGTCCCTTCACAACAAATCCTTCTTCTTGAGACATAAAAACATTCTCTTTCAGATATCCATTCAAGAAAGAAGTTTTTACATCCATTTGATGAACTTTCCAATTGTTCTGAGCTGCCAAGGCAAAGAGAGTCCAGATGGTATCCCATTTTGTCATGGGGGAAAAGGTCTCCTCATAATCGACCCCTTCCTTTTGTGCAAAACATTTTTCCATGAGCCTAGCTTTATGCTTGTCAAGTGATCCATCTGCTTTATACTTGTTCTTGAAGATCCACTTGAAGCCTATTGGTTGGGTTCCAAATGGAGGATCAACCAGCTTCTAGGTTCCATTCTTTATCAAAGAATCATATTATTTCTGCATTGTTTCTTTCCATTCATCATGAGAAGAAACTTATTTGAAGTAAGTTGGTTCAAAATATGTAGATAAATTTAATTCATAATCATAAGAAACATCCATATCAACAGGTGAATCAAAATTGTCTACATCACCTCCATTCTACCTAGTAGAGATTCTTGTCGCTGTCTTTCCAACCTCATCAGGACGAACACTTTCAAGTGTCTCTGTGACCCATTTTGGAGGACCTTTTTTAGATGGCCCAGGTTGTTCAATTGACTAAGATGGGGCTGAATCAATATTTAGCTTCCCAATTCTCTCAGTCACATCACTCAAAGTGTCTTCTTGATTAATGGGTGGAGCTTCATGAGGGGGAGAGAGTGATTTATAAGGAGATTCCATAGATTGATCTAGTATAGGGATCCCCCCTTCAAGATATGGAATCTCATTATCAAATTATTGAAACGTTTTTGCATGCCCGAATCTGTCTAAGCGATCAAACTATAACTCAACAACATTTTCAATCTTGGAAGATTTAAGAAATATCACATCTCTAGATATAATAAGCTTCTTATTTACTTCATCATAGAGACGATATGCTTTGGAGGTATTTGAGTATCCCAAGAAGATACATTTTCGACTCCTTGCACTGAGTTTATTTCTTTGTTCCTTAGGAATCAAGGCATAACAGGTGGAACCAAAAACCTTGAGATGCCTCACCAAAGGAATGTGGCCATACCAAATTTCATAGGGAGTCTTTATTTTGAGAGCATGAGATGGACACCTATTCTTAATATACACAACACATAGAACTGCATCAACTGAAGACATCAACTTTACATTTTTGAAAAACATTATTGAACGTACCATATTTAAGATTGTCTTGTTCATTCTTTCAGCTACACTATTCTATTGAGGATTATAAGGATAAGTTGTTTGATGTTTGATCCCATGCTGGTGAAGGTAGTTTTCAAATTCATTTGAAGTATATTATTTTCCATTATCAATACGAATAGAGCCAATATGAGATTGTGTATCATTTTCAATCCATGCATGAAATTTTTTGAAAGTTTCAAAGACTTCAGATTTGTTCTTCAATAGATATACCCAACACATTTTGGTGTAGTTATCAATAAAAGTCATCATGTATTTGTTACCATTTGCAAACGGAATATGCATAGGGCCACATAAGTTAGAATGAATGAGCTCAATCTTTCTATGTGTTGTGGAATGAGAATCATGAAAAGACGGTTTATTGTGATTTCCTAAGATACAAGCATCACATTGCTTATGTTTCCTAGGAATGGTAGGAAAAATAGAAACACCATTTTTCTTCAATAAACGTAGAATGACATAGTTCAAATGTCCAAATATAGCATGCCATAAGAGACTCTATGGTATTGTACCTCCATCAAATTGAGAATTAAATGCAAAATTTTGTGCATGAGCAGAGGTTCCTTACATCTTCAGAAGACTTTCTTCTTCTATACCAGTCATGACAAGTGAGTTGTTTGATGTTTTTCTGACCTTAACCTTGCCATCAAACATGTGTATGGAGTGTCCTTTCTGGCAGATGTGAACCAAAGACAACAAGTTTCTCTGCAATTCTAGGAGGTAGAGAACATCATGTAGAAGAAAGTCTGGGAGACCAGGTAGTTTGATCTTGATGGTGCCAAGCCCTAATGGCTTGAGTTTTGACTTGTCTGCAAAGTAGACTTCTCCATCGACATTTTCAGTGAATTATTCAAAGAAATCTCTTCTAAAAGTCACGTGGCAAGTTTCTCTTGAATCAAACAACCATGCATCTTTCCATGAAGCAAGTGAAGCATTAAATAAGTCTTCAGTTACTCCAATATTGCAATGTGCCACAACATAATGAGCAGATTCGAGTGCTTCACTATAACCACCCTCCTCCCACATCTATCCAAGTAACCAACCAACCAGGGTAAACATGTGATGAGAGGCTACTATGAGATGATTCAACCTCCTCACTTCGAGGAGGCATCCCAACCACTCAAGCATTGTGCCCCTGGGTCCCACTGAATTTTTAGACATCTTGACCTCTGGATGCTTTCACGGGCTTGCAAGCCAAGGTCTAGGGAATTTTCCAAGTCACTTTTCTAGCCCAGAATTCCGGCCACTGCCCATAACTTGTTATAAATTTCAGAATCCATCAAAGACACGATGACAAGACTGCTAAAACAAAAATCAACCTTAGGATTAGGCTTGACCATCCCCAACTGGGACTAACATTCTATCAAACGCTTGGCATCAATGCAACCTACATGTCTAGGATACAAGACAAATCATGAATGACTGAAAACTCTTACGAAAGATGACAAGAAGGATAACCACCTTCTCCCTTGAACTGTTATAACATAAATTAATTCTTGCATCCATCATTTTAGAAATTTCAAGTAAATACATGAAATAACCATGACATGAACCAATCAATTAACCATGCTTATAACCAGCATAAAACCATGGAAATAATAGTGAGATAACAGCCATTAAATCTACATATAAACAAGTGCAAAATAAATAGAACTTAGCTTTTATTAACCATAGGAAAATCCAACTAGGTTCGGGACTTCCATGTACCACCCGACAGTAGATATGGCTGAACCAAATCTTTCTTTCAGCCAGTCACCCCCGTGCCATATTCCAAGCATGATTGTGGTATCTCATGGAAAAATCAATCCAATAACAACCAAGGGAGTCTAGAGGTTAAACCACCTCCACCATCACCAATCCGTGATCACACAAAAACTGGTGCTCCAATCACAAAACTGAACCGAACTTGGAATGCCATCCAGAATCCATCACTATCCTTGAGGAATTTTCTGTCTCCTTATCTCTCAGGATTTACTGCAATCCACACCGGATCACTAGGTCCTAAACCGAGACACCAATCTCTCAAGCTTTACCACAATCCACACTGGATCACTAGGCCCTAAACCAAGACTCCTCCCTTAGGCTTTACCGTGTATCCCGCCAAAGCCGGTCAAGGGATTCCTAGGCCTTTGGGAATGAACCTTGAGACCACCTCCGCCCTAGATTCTGAAATCCATCTGGTAAACCAAAGCTCAAAACCGAGATGAACACCCACACTAGGATATGTTGCCCAACATTCAACTTGGAATACATGCCCCTTACTTGTGGTCTTATTTTTCCTTTATTAACTTTTATTACATGGAATTTTTACTAGGGTTGTTGCAAAACCCTCCCCCTTGAGGAACACCATCCTCGGTGTTAAACCACACCAAGACCTCAGAAAATCGTTGAAAAACAAACATACTGCCCATGGAGCTTTATAACTTAGCTCGTTGCAATATTTACAATGAATGACTTGCTCAAAAGAAAAACATCATGACAACATGACTAGATAACAACCATACCGCTTACTGGAGCTTTATAACATAGCTCATTACGATATTTACAATAACCACATATACACATATGCACATTTTCTAAACCAAAAAATAAAAGGATACGATGCCCGTATCAATCAACAAGGGAATCCAAAGGCTCACACCTCCACCCTCAAAAGTAGTACCAGGATTCACCTCCTTCCCAGGAAGTCCAAAATCCACTGTCACAATCAAAGTTGCATCCAATGTCCAATGCTATAATCTTGCGCCACTTATCCTCCTAGTGAACAGTTACTGGCCCATTATTCCAGGGCGCTCTCCCAATGTGCATCTGATTCCATCTAGCAATTCTCATGACCAAAACAAATATATCCCCGACCTTCCCTTCTCTGCTACACAGTCCCTCGGGCAATCTGGTCACCCCCTTCCATGTAGTCACTCACCTTCCAAGTTCCCCGACATCCCCTATCTCGGGCAATCCATCCCTTGGCAAGGCTTCCTCGCATCAGAAAGTCAAACAACCAAGGCATATACCTACCTTAAACCATCATACCAGTCATAGCATGCTCATGGAAATCAATGGACACTATTGGGTACCAGTGTCCCATAATGGTTGTGCTCTTGAAGTGCTTTACCAACATACTGCTACATGTTCCAATTCATTTTTTCATTGCTGCTAATGCTTGCGGTTGATTTCAACCACCCAATCAGGCATGTTCATGCATTCCTGTTCCAAGCACATAGTTTTCATTAGATTCAAACTAAATTGAAATAACTTCACATCATATCTCATTGGTAGCTTATCAACAAGGTACACTTGCAATCCTGTTTACTTCCTGTCACAACAAGTCAAACTAGCATCTTTGATCAAATCATCATGTATAAACATATCACATTAGGTTAGCTCAAAACACAACCATCAGAGATCAAAATCATAAATCACATGTAACCATCATGAATCAGAATCATAGATCACATGTAACCATTATGGACCATAATAATAACTCACATGCCTAATAAAACTGAAGTAAAATATTGTTACTTATCGTTTAATAAATCCTTAACTTCTACCTTTATCCTTATTCCGTATGCACTCTAGACCGGTTGCAAAACCCGACAACATCGAGTGCCTTCTCCTCAACCATGTACACATACACATAGTGTGCATCACACACATACAACCACACATGGCATACAACACCATGCAATACATGCACCTACACCTGACATACAACTCATACACCTACACCCAGTGTACAACACAACACATACATACACCTACACCCAGTGTACGACACAACACCATACACCTATACTTGATGTACAAAACCACACAATACATGTACATACATAGAGTACCACACAATGGATACATGTCACGATACCACAACTATACAATGCACATACATAGTACCACATGCCCACAACACAACATGTACGACATGCACACAATATCACATGTACACTAGTACCATATGTACAACACATACAAAGTACCACCTGTACAAAGCACCACCTACACAATGTGTGCACAACATCACATGTACACGACACCCCTTGCACAATGTGTACACAATGCCACATGTACATCGTACCACCTGTACTACGTGTACACAATGCCAGACGTGCATAACACCACATGCACGACATGTACACGATACCACATGTACACCTCCAAAATACAAATCTTTGAGAACTAAAAGAAAAGCACCAACACCTAGAAAGGGTAGATGAATACCCAAAATTGTGGTACTTTTGATTCTATATTTCCATACACAGCCAAAGAATGGAAAATATTCTTCTAAAGTTTTGGGTTATATGAGTGCATGATAAATATCGCCAAAACCTAAAACCATAGAATAAATTAAATGAAGTACCCCATATACAAAATATGGAAAAGTGTCCATAATTTCCCCACTAGGACTGACTCCCCATCCTAGAGTAGCTAGAAGGGGAAGCTGAATCAATCCTTATTCATACATAGGGTTTTTCAGTACAAAATGAGCCACTTTGATTAGGTTCATTGCCCTGGCCCAAAATATACTTCTTCCATCAGATGTAAATTTTCCTCCTCATTAACAAAACGTGGGAAGAATTGAACCAGTATGATCACCTAAGCTATTATTGCACCTTCCCTGCTGTGAATAGGGAGTTGAAGTGGTGTTTTCCCATAAGGTCCAAATCCTCAAAAGTGGAGGCTCGAACAATGTTATGATCCTCCAAACTCCATATGGTATTTTCTATTTTTTGTCCCTTCAAAAAATTCTTAAAGAACTTGTTTTTCTCATCCCTACATTCAAGCTAGATTTCTCTGCTTTTAAATCTCTAGCAAGCTTCTTTATCCTCAAGAAATTTCATTTTCTTAGCCTCAAGATGAAATAATCTAGCTTTTGTGTCTTCAGAAGAGTAACCCCCATCCTCGAAGCCCCCCAAAAGATTCAACTTTGATTCCACTTCTTTCAGTTCTTGATCTTCTCTTATCCTTTTGTTTTCTTCCCACTGAATAGTAGATTTTTTTAGTTTTGAAAGGTTCCTAGAAAAATGAGCGATAGCTGAATCTCCAGAGTCGAGAGTGTAAGGGACCCAATTTGTGTGAACTAATGCCATAAATTCCTCCTCTTTTAACCATGTTGCATTGAACTTAAAATGGCTTGCCGAATTTTTCCCCAAACCTTTGAATTTCAGAAAGATAAGATAATGGTCAAAATCTCCCCCACTTCCAAACCATTGTCACAACATGGGTATCCCTTCCACAAGTCTCTCAGATAATAAGAAGCTGGTCCAGTTTTAGCCACCCTAACATGCCCCACTCTTTTACTCCTCTAAGTAGGGACATATTAACCATGTCCACATCTATTAGTTTGTGTTCCACCATCAGATGTGAGAAATAATCTATCAAGATGTTAGGTCTTGCATGGGGTCCCCAAACTTCAACATGCCCAAAGAAAAATTAAAATTGCCTCCCAAGATAAGGTCTTCGACTTAAAGAAGTTGTTTTTGAAATAAAGAGTCTCAAAAAGGAACTCTATTTGAAAATGGTCCATAAAATTTGATTACCCTCAACTCCAACCCAAGCTCGGCTGAGTAGAAGTCCATACCTAAAACAACATCTACACTCAAAGTGTCAAGAGGATTTATGCTTTGAGGATTCCACCCAATAGCTAAGCTTCCCAATCTTCCATAAACATATGAGCAAGTAAAACACCAACCTTTAAACATAGATTCTATAACTTTGGATACAGAGGGGCCATTCCCCAGAGTCTATTGTAAGAGGAGAATACTGGGTTGATTTGTGTCAAGTAGTCTCCTCATGGCCAATTTTTTTATGGGATGACCAAGCCCCGACAGTTGAAGGATTGAATAATCATGGGGAAACTGCTCCTAGGGCCTTTGCTACTCTAAGAGCCCCATCAATGGAGATTTGTTTCCCAGCTTCCACATGTAGGCAAGCTTTAACCTAGGCTCTGGCAAAAATATTTTTTGCCTCAACCTTTAACTTTTGGAAAGATAGGGTTAGACCCAAGACCCCGAGGCAACATAGAACTGGTGGGAATCAAAGATCGAGGATGCAGGTTGTAACAAGAGTTGGTGTCTAATGATTTGTTTTGAGAGAATTATTTTGAGGAGAGAATGGAGGAGGAAGTGTGCACAGTGACGAAGGGGCACATGCATGAGACAAAGGTAGGATTTGGCTTTAGGGGGATGAGAGGCTTAAAGATATCACAACTAGTAGAACTAACTAGGCCTTCACCCAAAGAAACATTATTGACCAAAGAAAGTGGAGAGCAGGGGGGAAGAAGTAGTACAAGAAGTGGAGTCTAGTGGTTGCATCTAAAGGTCCTTGGTGATATCAGCTTGATAATGTTCCACTACCACTTCTATGTCAGGTCCCTTAGAGGCCTCAGCCTAAACCCCTGTTCCTGAAGGAGGTGGGGAAGTTATCCCCTTTTCTTATCCTAGAAGACCCTCAACCTCCTTAGTGGGTGCCAACCATTCCATCATATCCTCTGCCCTGAGAGAAATTTTCTTCTTCATTTCGGGGGCATTCCATAAACCTTATGACCATGAAAAGGGAGTTTGCAATCTTTTGCAATGTGACCTGTTACACGACGTCTTCTGCACCTGAAGGGAATGCCTTCATAGTCTAATATCTGTAGATGAGAAAATCCATCTTGACCAAGCCTCATCTTAGCCACGGGTCCTTCTCTTGAATTAATACTCACCAAAATGTGCATTGCAGTCATGATGCCAGTGGTTTGAAAAGATATGTCTCCATCCAAGAAAATCCCCAAGTAGTTTCAAATATCCATAAAGGCTTCTTAAGACCAGAATTGAATAGGAAAGCCTAGTAGTCGAACCCAAATTGGTGTGGCTTCCAACCCCTCTCGACTAACATCAAAGAGAGGTGTCCATTTCTTCAAAAGAACTGTAGTAGAATCAATGGACCAATTTCTTTCAAGAACCCAGGAGACGCTATGACTTGAGTTGGAAAGAAAGATGAACCAACCTTTAGCCAAGGTTGAGACAGATGACAAGGACTCCATATTTGTCCCCATTTTCGAGTAGCCCACTCTCTCGGGGTTTGGACCTTGAAACACCTTCCCCTTGCTCTTCCCACAATAACAACCTTTTTCTTCTATTCAACCTCATGAAATTGAATGTCCACTCCAAAAACCATATTTTCCTCCCCTTTCTGTAACTTTGCACAATGAACCTTTTTCTTCTTTATGGCACTTATGGGTCTCTGTCCTTGGAGGGGGGGGTGGTGTTATGCTTGCTCTAGTTCTATGGATCTTGCCTAAGAAGCACCTCTACCATTGAACCCCTATATTAGTGTGGCCACATCAAGCTCAGTTCCAAAGAGGGTTGTATCTGTAAATACTAAATAATTTTTAGGCAATGCCTTAAACAAAGGGTATCCTGGAAAAGTCAAATTCTCCTCTCCCCTTGAAGTTAGGGTTTTTACCCAATGTTTTTGTAGAATATTAGAGACTGACACAAATGTCACTGGAAATTTTTGGTATAGACCCTCCGTCAAAGGGGAAAACAAACAAGGTGATGCCATCACCTGTAGGGGCCTTGTGAAAAAAGGAGTCAGATCCCAAACTTCCATACCGACTCCACTTACACTTGTCCCATCTAGGGTTTTTCAGTATAAGTGAGTTCCTAGATCTTCCTCTAGACCAGAAAAACCCACACTTGGCAATGGAAACCCTGAAGCACAAATAGACACCTGACCCTATAGCTTATTCGAGTCCTCGTTCACTAGAATGACCCTATTCTCAGCTTGTGAATCACCAACTGGCTTGTTCCATATCTGATAAAATTCTAGTGGATCAAAATAATAGTCTACCAAAAGATCCTCCATCAACCTACAACCGAGCTAAGCCTATTAATCAGGGATAAGGAAATGAAGAATATGTTGCTCTTATGACAATCATCTTCAGTGACAAAGTCGAAGTCATAGACAACATATCTACACTCTATCTTGGGAAAAAACCCTAAAGCTATCATAGTTCTTAGTAGGGCCTCTGAGTTTATCTATCGTGATCTCAGTTTGTTTCTCGCTGATCTTGAATATCGTGAACAAATATATCTTCTTCCTCTTCAACTCCAAGAATGTAGACTTGCATTCACCATTGATAGACATCCTAGAACATGCACTTGCTTGTTAGATGTTTTGAAGCTTTTATGGGCATATTTTCTAGTAAAAAATGTTCATAATCCGACAAGTATTTCTTGAAATCACAAATTTGAGTTATGAATTCCCTACAATCCAAGTGCCCCAGTGGTTTTTCATAGTACATTTGACTAGAAAAGAGAACAATTCTCGAAAACTAAAGGCACTTTACCTTATTTCTCCAATATACAGAGGAAGGAAAATTGAAAGTATAAGAAGATAGGACACGACTCCTAATTTTTGCAAGTTTCAGATAACTAGATGCAAACACTAACCACAACAAATATAAGAGATTTATTTTTCCTAGAAAATAAGTTCAAAAAAATCAATTAATATGACACAATAAAAACTATATATAATATTTAGATTACAAAACATAATAGAAATTTTAATATATAAAATCTAAAATTTTATTAAAATAATTTTAAGCTTTTATCATAATTTTAAATTTATATTACTTAATTTTAAATTCAAATAACACTTTTTGAAATTTACCAATACACTTAAAACATTAAATATAATTTAAACAAACACATACATTAAAAATTAATGTTACTTGTTAATAGATTATTCTGTTGTTATTATAACTTTCAAATTTTACATACATAACTTAGATTTATGTGTGAAAATTAATGAAAATTCAAAATAGAACATTAACATTAACATTAAGAAAAATATTTTTGATAAAAATCATATAGGAGAAACTCACTCGTTCCAAATGCACGACAAAAATTTTTCCTATATAATTTTATCAAAAAACTCTTCTTAATATAATATGGATCACAGAGGCCTAAATTCAAAAACATTAACATTTTAATTTCCCCTACTCAATTTGCCAAATTTAAAAAAATATAAAAAAATATATTATTATTTAAATTAAATTAAAGACACAAAAAAAAACTTTAACCTCCCGCACACACCAAAAAGCGCATATATTTTTCAAAATACATTACGGACTATTACATAAATTAGGAGCACCAAAGGCGTTTAGATCCCACCAAGCCCGGGCTCATTTAATTTTTATAAATAACATAATATTACAAGCCCGTTAAAGGCAAAAGCTAATCGAATGAAAGTTAAATGCAATGGTCGAGTTATTTGTGGCGGAGGAGCAAACAGACGCTACACTCTCTTGCATTCCCTGTGGACCAGATACAAGTACCCCGACACTGGATCCAAACTTCTCTTTTGCACATGTAGAAAATATACCTATACAACAATACAGCGTTTCAAAATAATAGGTGAAATTACAATAACTGACCAAATATGTTATAATATTTATATTTTAATTATAATTTTATTTTAAATTATTATTATTATTAATTATAAAGAAAATATGAGATAAATATATAGTTAGTTAGTTAGGTATATTATTTAATTTGCAAAAATTGAATGCTTAAAGTGTTTTTCACAGTGGTAAATTTATTTATACATTCAAAAGTGTATTTTAAATGATAAGAAATTACAATTTTGCTAGAAATTGTATTGTTGATTTAGACCAAAACAACAATTTCGCTTAGTTAGACTATGCCTAAAAAACTTGTGAAAAAATTCTTAACCATGGCCATTCTTAACTTATAAATAGGATTTGTTACACTACCATGCCTTATCAATATCTCATGCTCAAAAAACCATTTCATATGACACTCGTTGATATAACATTTATGCCTAAAAAGCTTGTGACAAGATTCTTAACCATGGTGATTCTTAACTTATAAATAGGATTTGTTACACTACCATGCCTTATCAATATCTCATGCTCAAAAAACCATTTCATATGACACTCGTTGATATAACATTTATTTTCAACTAACACAACCATATAAATTAAATGGATGACAAATGTTGATAGGCATCAATCCATAATAAATATCAAAGCACTTGCTTCTTTTTTTTGCTAAAGCAAGAGTGTTTTCTTCTCATTCATTAACTAAAAAGTTACAAAACTATGTTACAAATCCCGACATTGATGCCTACAGGAACATCCAGTCTCTGCCATGCTTCAAAAATCGGGCCTAGGGCCCACAAAACTCTATGACTGCCATCGACCGTAGGATCTGATTCTAAGGATCTCACGGTCGAGGGGTAAATTCGGAAAATCAATTAGCACACAAATTAACAAACACCTCGGACCTGAAGGGAAATTAAACCCATTCAAGAGTTCAAGTGCGTCCGCCCAGGGAGATAAATCCCGAGCTACTTTAACGTTCAGAACCCCTGAGACACCACCAGGATCGCGCTAAGCTCAGAGGATAATGCTACCAACAAGCTCGATGAACTGTGGCTGTTGATCTTCCCAAGTCGGATCCAACGATTGAGGAGAATATCGGTCGAGAAGAAGCACAAGGAAAACCTGTCCGATATAGGCGGTTTTCTCTCTCCTCCTGCCGCCACGTGGTGATTGATGAGTGGCACTGGGGGAAAACCATGAAAAACCGCTTGGGAGCTTGGGGACGCCCGATAAACCACTAAACCGCTGAACCTCTGTTTTCTTTGAAAAATAAAGCCGCTCTTTCTCCACATCCTTCCGTATGTCTGAAAGATCCCCTTGCGTCGATTATGTGGTCTTCTGCTTGATGAACCCTTGTCCTCCATTTGCTTAATTGCCTAATTGCTGCTTCTCCTTCATTCTGTGCTAATGTTCACTGCCTGCACGTGCCAAACTGTGGCGTTCCTCACGCAATTTCCCTGCAGGTGCTAATTCCCACCTGTGTATACTACGATCTTTTTTACAGAGCACCCCTTCATTTGCTAGTCGGTATGCGAATTTGTTGGCATTTCTGCGCACATGTGAGAAATTTAGGGTTCTTAGGATTCTTAGATGAGATTGAATACGATGATAGACCTGTAAAAGTCACCATTGGTTCGAGACTTTCTCTAGTGCTGAGCCATTTGCTATTTTTTTTATTGAATTGATTGCTAATTCAGAGTAAGCCTCTATGATAGTGTTCGGCATATTGAGATCTCTTAGAATCTCTAAGCACTGCTCTATGGCCATTAATTCCGCCATATTGTTGGTAGCATTTCCTAAATGACTATGGAGGATGACTATAATGTTCCCCTTGTCATCTCTTATAACTCCACCATAACGCGCAACCCCCGGGCTTCCCTTCGAGGCTCCGTCTGTATTAAATTTCAAGAAGCCAGGGAGGGGTGGTTGCCAGTGATCCTGCCCCATAGTAGAGTGAGTTGTAATTCTGTTTGTGCCCTGGGGAACAAGCTTCTGGAGACCCAAAAGCAAAAGGATACGAGCCTCCTGGTGAGATGGAGGATACTGAGGAGGTTGCTTTTGAAGGGTATTAACAATTTCTTTGAGTTTCCTTAAGAGCTGAGCTATTATGTTTTGGGTTGATCCAGATTTATCCTTTAAAATTATGTTATTGCGTTCTTTCCAGACATTCCAGATCAAAAATCCTGGGATCAAAGTCCAGGCTATGTTGACTGTCTCATTCTCAGAAAGTTTTTTCCTCCAATGTTTTAAAGTTTTGGAGATGTCATTTTCATCCTGGTCAGTTTGCCTGAAGATAGAGGCAACCCAGTTCCATAAGGTCGAGGTGAATGTGCAGAGGTTAAGAAGGTGATCCATCGTTTCTTCCTGAAGACCACATAATTGGCATCTAGATGGTCCAGCAAATCCTTTCTTTCTAAGATTTTCCCAAGTCAAAATCTTTTTGTGTTGCACCATCCACACAAATAGCTTGATTTTCATCCAGTGAGGGTTCTTTCATAGGTCCTTCCATATTTTATCAAGGTTTGTCAAATTATGTCCAGTGGCAATTTCTTTGGCTTCTTTGAGGTTGAAGTTGCCCTCACTATTTCTTCCCCATCTAAGTTGATCTATGAAAGTTGAGATCAAAATTTTCCTCTTTTCCAGGATTGTTGCAAGAGCTTCAGCCTGGGCCTTCAGAGGAGTCTCTTCACTGTAAACTGGTACTTTCCATGTTCTCCATTTATTATTGTCCCTTGTATGATCCTAATAGTCACTGACCTTTTTTAGTCCTTTGTGGACAGTATCATCTTTGAGAATATTCAGTCCTTCTCTAAATAAGTTGGGTTCCTGCTGCCAGTTATCTTCCCAAAACCAGGCTAGGTTCCCATTTCCGATCTCCCAGAAACTATGTTTCTGGACTAATGCTCTGTTCTCCCAGGCATTGTTCCAAATATGTGAGCCTCTGATGTGTCTGGTCATTCTAATATGGTCCCATTCTTGCCAGTCCTTTGCATATTTCTGTTTCTAGAGCTTGGCCCATCGGTTTCTTGTTTTCTTTAGCCATCTCCACCAAAGTTTGGCCCCCAAAACTTTGTTGAGAGTATCCGGGTCATGGAGCCCTAGACCCCCATGAGTTTTGGGTTTGCATAGTTTGTCCCAAGCTACGAGAGCCCATTTCTTTTTTTCCTCCCCTTTTCCCCAAAGAAAATCTCTTTGAATGTTCCTGATTTGTTGTACTACTCCTCTAGGGACAAGAAGAACCGAAAACATGTAGATTGGAATAGTTTGTAGGACTGCCTTTGTGAGAAATAGCCTACCTGCTAGATTCAGAGATCTGCTAATGCATTTGCTGACTTTGTTCTTCAGTTTATTAGTCAGTGGCTCCCAAACTTCCTTGCTCAGAGGTTTGTCCGTAAGAGGTATTCCCAGATATTTGGAGGGAAGATGATCTCTCTGAAAGCCAAGAATTCTGGAGAGGTTTTTCTGAATAGCAATATTAGTGTTGAGAAAGAATACTTTTGATTTTGTGAGACATACCTCTATACCAGCTGCCGTAGCAAAATCTTGCAGAATTTGTTTGAAAGCTTTGGCTTCTTTGACCGTGGGTATGCCCTGTAGCATGCTGTCATCTACAAATCGTTGATGAGTCAAAGAGTCTCTGTCCTGGGTAAGCTTGAGACCCTGGATTCTGCCTTCTCTCTTGGTTGAAATGATCGCTTTGCCTAATCCTTCCATCATAAGGATGAAGAGAAAGGGAGAGAGCGGATCTCCTAGCCTAAGACCCCTCGAGGGCTGAAAGGATTTGGATGGAGAACCATTGAGAAGGATAGAAAAGCTAGTGGATGTTACTAGAGCCATTACCCATCTTATCCAATTATGGTCAAAGCCATACGCTTTTAGAACTTCTCTGATGTATGACCAGCTTAATTTGTCATAAGCTTTCGCTAGGTCAAGTTGTATGATCATACCTGCTTGCTTATTATTCTTGAGAGAGTGCACTATCTCGTGAGCTTGAATGATGTTATTGAGGATTTGCCTTCCTTCCACATATCCAGTTTGCTCCTCAGACACGAGAGTTGGAAGAAGGGGCTTGAGTCTGTTTGCAATAACTTTAGAGATAATTTTGTATACTACATTACAAAGGGCTATGGGTCTGAATCGGTCTAGAGTCATTGCTTTATCCTGCTTAGGAATTAGGGCTATGAAGGAGGCATTTAGCACTTTTAGGATTGTTTTTGAGATTCTTGAATCCTCCACCACCTCCAGTATATCATGTTTGACTATTTCCCAGCCTGCCTTGAAGAAGTCTATGTTGAAACCATCTGGGCCTGGAGATTTCCCATTGTGCATCTTTTTGATTACTTCTTTGACCTCCTCTTTCGTCACTGGCCTGTTGAGATTATAATTATCTTCCCTGGTCACCAGTTTTGGAATGTGCTGAGTAAATATTTTTATATAAAGAGATCTGTCTATGATAGGCTCCTCTGCAATATTTTGAAAATGTTGTACTAGAATTGATTCCATATCTTTGTGCGTGCTCAGCTCTATCCCTTGAGGATCTATGAGTTTTGTAATCCGATTATGAGCCCTATGTTCCATGGTAGATTTGTGGAAAAACCTTGTATTTCTTTCTCCTTCTTTAAGCCATTGCACTCTTGATTTCTGCTTCCAGAAGATTTCTTCCTGCTGACATCTATTGTCCCATTCTTGTTGGAGAGAGTCAACTTGCAATTTCCTATCCTCAGTGAAACCTTCCTTGATGAGAATTTGGTTAATTTTCTGTAACTTTTGTTCCACTTCTTTTTTGGCTTTAAAAATATTGCCAAACTTATTTTTGTTCCATTCTTTAAGTTTGACCTTTATGTGTTTGAGTCTTTGTTGCAGAAGGAACATTTTCGTGCCTTGAATGGGAAAATCTTCCTTCCACCATTTACCAATATTGGTGATGAAGTCAGGGTGAGTAAGCCAAACATTTTCGAACCTGAAAGGTCTGTTCCTCGGAGTGCCAATAAAAGACGCCTCTAACTGAATAGGCCAGTGATCCGATCCTCTAAAAGGAAGGATAAATGCATTCAAGTTAGGGCTAGAGAGAAAGAGGTTCTCCGAGATGATGAATCTATCTAGTTTTGAGGCAACTTGGGAAGCTCCTCCCCTCTTATTGTTCCATGTGAAGGTACCATTTGCTGATTCCAAGTCCACTAGACTCATGTCGTTTAGGAAGTTTTGGAAAGCAATAGAGTCTCTTCCTTCTGGTTCCTCCTTTTTTTTTTCTGTGAGAGATTTGATCATGTTGAAATCTCCACCCAGAATCCAGGGCATTACTGGGTATCTCTCCCTAAGCTCCTCAAGTGAAGTGAGAAGCTTGAGTTTGTATTCAGGTTTTTGAGGACCATAGACATTTGTGACCATATAGATTTCCTTGTCACCCAAGGGTTGGATAACCATTGAAAGGTAGTTCCTGGAAGCTTCAGCATCCAGAATTCCAAATTTCTAAGGGTTCCAAAGAGTAAGAATCTCCCCCGCTGTATTATGGGCTTTGACTTCTAGGTGCTCATATTTACTAAGCCATTTGCTATGAATCTCCCGGACTTTATCTATGGAACATTTTGTTTCTTGTATAAACACCATATCTGGGTTTTCTTCTTTTATTCTATTGCTGAGATTCCTTTGTTTTCTTTTACTTCCTAGACCCCTAATATTCCAAGTTGTGAGCTTCATAATGATGGGTTTTTGAATGAGTAACTGGTGAGATCTTTCATCTTACCTGAGTTGAGCATGAGTTTCCCACACTTTGTTAGCAGCTCATTTTGTCTCTTCCTTCCTCTTTTCTTGCTTCGGTTCTTGGCTGAGTGTCCTAACGCTTCCTCCATTGATTTGACTCCTCTATGTTCCTAGTTATCATGGCTTCTTTTGACTCCAGTGGTTTTTGTATGAGATCTCCAGAGGAAGAGCTATTGTACTCTATCAAACTCCTCTTGTGGTAGGGAGTCTATCCCTTTGTTGGTTCCCTGGTTGAAGAATTTTTCTAGATCAAGATTCTCCCTCTCAAGAATCCCCTGTAGTTCATGGTCCTCTATTCCAACTTCACTTGGGGTCATCTCCTAGTCCCTGCTTGATTCCATATTGCTTGGTATAGTCTCCCTTTGTTCGTTGTCTTCCTGTATTATTTCCACACTGTCCTCCTTTTCCTTCTCTGTGAGATGGTTGTTTGCTGTATCGTCTTTTTGAATGTTCCCTCCTTCTTCTTCTAAAACCTCATACCTGTTGCGAATTGGTATCTTGTTCTCATTGGTTTTCTTTTGGTACTTTCTTCCCCCTCCTTTCCCTCTGGCTCCCATCTTGGTGAATCCGTCAGGATCTTTGCTTGTATTGGTTCTCGGATTATCCTCCCTTTTGTTTTGTGGGCAGTCCCTAAAGAGGTGCCCATGTTCATGACATTTTCGACATCTAAATGGGACATGTTCATAGTCCACTGCTTGTACCCATTCCTCATTGTATACTTCTAGGACAACTTCATCCGAGAGTGCTCCTGATAGATCCATTTCCACACATATTCGTGCGAAGGAGGTATATTTACCTCGCAGAGTTGCCTCTGATATTTTTAGAAAATGTCCTAATTTATTTCCTATAGCTTTTAAGGATTCAGGTAGCCAATAATCTAGAGGTAAGGAGTATAGTCTTATCCATACCGGGACTGATGTGAATGTTTCTCGTTCCGGAACAAAGTTCATCACCCAGGGTCGTATGTATAGTCCTGCAACAGCATAGAAGTAGGGTCCTCCTTCAAACACTCTGTCTTTGTCCTCTAGGCTAGTGAAAACCACTGTGAAGAAACCCTTGGACCCTAGATGCAAATTTATTTCTCCCTTTGGTTTCCAGTTGTTTCTATCCAAGTGTACATATTCTTCTTTGTAGGCCATATACCCATAAACTTGCATATAATAGCATAAGTCGCCATGTGATCTTTGTGCGCTTGCAGTACAGGATCATTCAGAACCACCCGGGGTTTGATGGTTGACTTGGGTTTACAGGGTCCTGTTGCAGATCTGTACTCTTTGCTCTGACTGTTGTTCCCTAGTCTCTCCTCCCTTCTGACCTCCCCGTGAGTCTCTTACTGTTCATCGGAATTGCTGCTTTCCGATTTTTTGTGTTTGTCTTCTTTTTTCCCGCCTCCAAGAGTTTCCTGAATCCATTCAAAATCGTTTCCTTGCTTCTGTTTGATACAACGCCATTGCTACCAGCTCGCTCCTTCTACCGCTTCCTGTTCTAAACCCTAACCAGTAAACTCCTCCCAATTATTATAATATATTTATAAATATGTAGCTATAAAATTTTATTTGTTCATCAAAGCACTTGCTTCATTATATATCTCAAATTGCTAAAATTTAAAAAATCATAAAAAGTAACTAAATTATAACTTTATTTTAAATTTTATTGTCAGTAATAAATAATAAAAAGAATTAATATATAAGTTAAACATTAAACATATATACATTTAAAATATATGGAACACTATTCATAATCATAGAAATTTACTCGTATTTTACCATGAAGGTGCTTAATTTGTAGGCTTTGTTACAATACCATGGTCCAATACCCTGGTTTATCAATACCACATGCCCAAAAAACCATAAATCACTTTATGTGTCACTAGTTCATATGAATTTTTTTTAATTAAAAGATAAAAAATGACATAATTACTTTGAAAATAGATCTCAACCTTTAATTTGTGTATATCATTATGAATATTCTAAAATATTTTGTAAAGATTAAATATTTACCATCTACCTAATAAATATTGCTAATTAAATTAAATTTGTGGAAGCTGGATTCTAAAATAAACCCCATTTAATTTAAAATATAGAAAGAGTATAACTACTTTTGAGTTAAATTTTAACCTTTAATATGTGACTAGTATAAGAATATTTTAAAATCTTCTAAAAAAAAATTAAATTCCCATTATCCACTTACTAATAATTGATAATTAAATTAAAATTATGAAAACTTTTCTAAAATAAACATACTTATCCACTTACTAATAATTATAATTTCAAGTTCTAAATTCTTTTTTATTAATTAAATTTATTTAATTTTATAATATCTCTTTTTCATTATATAAATATTTTTTTATCCAAAATGTTAGAGGTTGTTACCAAGATTGTAATAAAACTTTTAAACTTACTCCCTAAAACATTTTTGATCCCACAATTAACTTTCACCCTCAAATATTTGCATCAAATTTAAACTTATAAATTCATGCATACTCAACCTTAAACAAATCTACTGTTCTCCTCGAAAATCAGGTCTCCTGCCATAATGCACATTGTCCAGATGCATCAAGCTGAGACAATCGGTACAACCATGTTCTTCCCACATGAGCAACTCTAGGCTGACTTCCTCTACTTTGACAGCTGAATGATCATGTCCATCTGCTCTCAGTTTCATGCAAGTCTTCCATTTCCAAATAGCCATTGCAGACACTGTAATACATATTCCCATTACCAGTGCCAGATCAATGAACAATCTCCTCTCCCACGATGGATAAATATTATATGAATTACGATCCTTGGGATAGACGAATAAGCTGTTCAGCAACCCAAGGAGAACAAGGAATACTACAAATGTTATCAATATCAGTGAAGCTCTCCACAATTTGCTCTCCGTCCCTAACAGAGCTGGAATGGTACTGTTAATTCCCTTCGTCTCAAATTGCACTGCCTTGAATTCATAGTTTGGTAATGGGGATTCATAGTCTGGTGCCTCTTCTTGCGTAACGAATGCCTCGACCTTCAAAAATCCTTCTGACTGTAAGCCTGACTGATGTAGCAATGTGGGAGAGATGAGATTCAGCATAGATAGATCTTCTCTTTTCTTGACTACAATTATTAGTAAAACTCTTGGAGTGGAATTTAATTGCTGTGACATAATTTCCTGCAGTATGCCGAGGAAAGGAGTCACTCCACTTCCACCAGCAATCAGAAGTAGACTATCATATCTGAAAAAAAAGAGACACTGATATGAAATTCGCCATCATGTGTAACGTTATAGCAGAGTGATTTTTTTTTTAATAATAATAATTTTATAGTCTACCTCAAGAACAATTAGTCATGGAAATGAATTCTCAGACAGGAACAGATGGGCATCAGTAATCAATTAATTAGTACAAATTTAATCTATGGAGTTTTATTGTTCAGGTGTTGGATGCGTTTGCAAAGCCAGGACATGTCCATAATGATTTTTATTTAAAATGTTAGTACTGAAGATGAGCAAGGTACTTATGTTTTGGTACAAATTCAGTGCATAGAAATTCAACAAATGAAGCTGGACATGGTAGTAACTCAGGCATTACAAGTCTTTTGCACAGGAGGACATGCCCATAAGGATTTTTATTCAAAATGTTAGTGATGAACATGAGCAAGGTACTTATGTTTTTGGTACAAATATAGTGCATAGAAATTCAACAAATGAAGCTAGACATGGTTTAAACTCAGGCATTACACAAGGTATTCAGATTAGGATATTGGTAGAAATTTAACCACTGATGTTGTTGCATGTAAGGGCACAGCTGCTTGTGGGGTATGGGAGAAAGAAAATGAGAAGTGCATGACACTCTTCAGTGATACACCTATAAACTTATCTGATTTATTTATTCTGAGTGGGTCTATTACTATTTATACATAAACATTGCACTAACAACCTTGAACCAACAACCTGCCTTATAAACGTTCTTGAATCTCAACTCACACATACACCTGATCACACTTTACAACTCAGCTGTCCACATACATACATCAACATATTTATAGCTATTCAAATTCTTAGATCATAGTAATATATAATTAATCATAGCAATACAAATTCCAAAATCATAGTAATATCATTGGATTGGATGATTATTCTCCTAACTCGCAGAAAAAAACATAATTTGATGTTTTCATTTTAATCAACTTTCCTTCTTTGTTATTTAAAAATCTTGCAGTTTTTGAATTCCATTTAGTTGTCTCTGATTCTTTTTCTGAAGGGCATAGTTTCTTACTTGTAATTCCAAATCAAACCCGACATTAGCTGTAAATATGGATATGGATTATTCACTGAAATGACAACACAAATGTGTACACACCAGTTAAATAAAAATTCAACCAACCTTTATGCATCCTTCATCAAAACATTAGAATGACGGATTAAGCAAAATACCCAAGTCCTTGGTAAATTTCCAAGCAACTGTATATGAGACAAATTTAAAACCATAAATATCTCAGGAAGTAATTGGAATTTTAGAAATGACACATTAGGAAAATACTTCCAATTTAGTGTATATGGCACGAATTAAAAATCATAAATACCTCAGAAAGTAATTGGAATCTGGTCCATAAGGTCCTTCCACAGCTGCAGACAGACTCACAGTTCTAGTTTTCGAAAGGTGGGGACGCAAAGATAAAATTGTAAAGCCTCAGTCCATTCTCCTTGGCACTTAATCACAACTGAAATTCGATGCTTGTCAACGCTTGAGCTGGATGCTATGCTGAAAGGGTGCCACTGCAGGCGAGATATAACAGGAACCTTGAGTAGTATCACACTCGTTGAAACGTACTTCATGCCTGCAGCAAGCGTTGTATGTGGAAGACAGCTGCTGATCTTGCTTTTGATAAGACCTTTTTGCACTGATTTTGGTATGATGTAGTGTTGATTCCCTCTGGGATATCTTATGACTGCAAGATTTTGATTTATATGCTTACAAGGAATCTTGATCATCCTGGGAATATGATCCTTTTTTCTTTTCATCCATCTGTTTACCTGTTTTTCAGATAGTCTCCTTTTGCTATATATGTATAAGACAGCTGCTGATCTTGCGTTTGATGAGACATTTTTGCACTGAGTTTGGTATGATGTAGTGTTGATCTCCTCTGGGATATCCTATGACTGCAAGATTTTGATTTATATGCTTGCAAGGTGTCTGATCCTTGTCATATCTTATGTACTCTTTATATTGCCTCAATATAATTCTATGAAGATTTTTTTCTCTGAAAAAAAAACGCTTGGAAAAACATTTATATTGAAAATGGATTTGCATAGGTGGATAATTGTTAAA
Organism: Pinus tabuliformis; assembly: GCA_031772625.1. NCBI lineage: Eukaryota > Viridiplantae > Streptophyta > Pinopsida > Pinales > Pinaceae > Pinus > Pinus tabuliformis. The sequence continues at coordinate 594,018,463 of CM062813.1, forward strand.
ATTAAATGTTCATCAATGATGTTATAAATAGAGCTTATTAGATTTGCATAGGTAGATAATTGTTAAAATTAAATGTTCATCAATGAGGTTATAAACAGAGCTTATTGTTGTGAATTTTACATGCCATTAATGATGTTTATATAGAGCTTATTGATGTGAATTTTATATGTAATCAATTAAATTTATCTTAAGTGAGAGTGATTGAGAGAAACGAGTATTATCTTCTCTGCCCATGTTCATTTTTTACCTGTAACAAAATAACATGATAAAATTGAAATAATACATTAAAAGATATATTTAGCCATACTACATCTATCAAGAATTTGATCTCATGCTAGTACTGCCCTACATGCACTCAAGAGAGGAGACTAGGAATTTGAAAGAAAAGTTCTAGGGATTATATTCGTTTCGGCTGATATTTACCTGGGTGCTTTGACAAAGTAAGCTCAGCTTTGCAGGGTAATATTCGAGCTGATAGGATTTTGACAGTCCTTCCTGATTGAAGGAACCTTCAAAACCTGTCAAGAAGGAAGAGAAAAATTCCAGGCAAAACTGTGCAGAAATGTCTATCACTGATATGTAGTGAGAAAAAGACCGTGAAGACCACATAAAGATGGTGCGTATAATAGAATAGCTCGAAGAATTTTCTCCTTGTTGGTTTAATCGATGTCAACCACATTATTATTCCGGATAATAGAGCAATCACTCCTGGCAAATTGGCACGCCCTGTTCTATCCCATCTTGTTAACTGCACATAGTAAACACTTTCTAAATTAAAGTCTCAGCCACTCCAGAAACAAGATATCAAAATGTAAATGCTTTTGTTTTCATCTCTGCCATGAATGACCTGCTAGCAATGATATTTATGGGTACCTCTCTTAGTAGAGAATTCCTGCTTCCCCAGACTACAGAAAAACACACTCCATGTAATGTGTAAATAACCATCATGGTGTTAGCTACCCATATGTGATACTTGACTGACATTTCGGAATGTACGCCAATAATCTGTAGCAAATCCAGTCCTCGAGTAACAGGTAAGAATAGCACAGCTAAACATAAGTTTCCGATGTAGCCCAGTCTAACCCCAACCCTCTCCAACTTATATTGCCATCTGAAATTAAGAAAAAAATACTTTTAAGCACGGTAAAAATATTTTTTTTGAAAGTTTGATAGGGCTATATTTTCATAATGTCCAATATATGGGGTGGAGAATTGAATCTTTGACTTCATATCAGTTAGTGTCTTAACAAAGTACTTGATAGTACTTTTTATGTCTATTTTAGGTTTCAGAATAATTCATAAATTTGATGGATTTGTAGAAGTGAAGTCAATTATTTGACTTTGACTCTTCCAACTACTAAACTTATCTCAATTGCAAATTCTGGAAATATCTTTAAGTTTGATAGGACTATATTTTCATCATATCCAATATATGGGGTGGGGAATTGAACCAATGACTTCATATCAATTAGTGTCTTAACAAAGTACCTAATAGTACTTTTTATGTCTATTCTAGGTTTCGGAATAATTCATAAATTTGATGGATTTGTAGAAGTGAAGTCAATTATTTGACTTTGATTCTTCCAATTACTAAACTTATCTCAATAGAAAATTCCGGAAATATCTTTAAGCTTGGTAGGACTACATTTTCATCATGTCTAATATATGGGGTGGGGAATTGAACCCGTTACTTCATCTCAACTAGTGTCTTAACAAAGTACTTGATAGTATTTTTTATGTCTATTCTAGGTTTCAAAATAATTCATAAATTTGATGGATTTGTAGAAGTGAAGTCAATTCTTTGACTTTGACTCTTCCAACTACTAAACTAATATCAATTGCAATTTCTAGAAATATCTTTAAGCTTGGTAGGACTACGTTTTCATCATGTCCAATATATGGGGTGGGGAATTGAACTAGTAAGTTCATATCAACTAGGGTGTTGACTCTTAACAAAGTACCTAATAGTACTTTTTATGTCTATTCTAGGTTTCAGAATAATTCATAAATTTGATGGATTTGTAAAATTGAAGTCAATTATTTGACTTTGAGTCTTCCAACTACTAAACTTATCTCAATTGCAAATTCTAGAAATATCCTGAAATTTAATAAACAACAGTCAATTACACGATATCCCAGAATAAAAAATCAAACAATTAACCTGGCTGCTGTCAATAAAATAAACTGAAATTTTCACCAATTAAGATAAAAATACTCCTATCCAATAGATTTCCAAAATATTTCCAAATCTACAATATAATTAAATTCAATACAAACCATCAGATTTCCAAAATATTTCCAAATCTACAATACAATATAATTAAATTCAATACAAACCATCTACTTACACATAATGTCCGTACCATAAGTCCCACGAATATAATGATAGTCAGTAGTTTAGTTGCAGATACAAATCCCAACGGTCCTCGAATGAAAATTAGACGACGAGATATGGTAACTCGGACCTTCTTTATGGCTCTGCAATTCAAACGTCTTCATTAACATTATATATATATATATATATATATTAAAAATTGTTCTCATGAATTGAACGAAAAGCAATATAACTTACAGGCTTAAATCCTGATAGCCATGGGCCTGCAGATATATTGCACCCAGTACTGCTAGCAGTATCAATAAGAACGAATAGAGGAAAATATCAGGGCCTGTGCGCATATCATAGATTTCTGTTAAATTGGATCGAAGACAATATAACGAATTCTTTTCAGGAAGAAAAAAAGCTATATAGTTATATTATATTCAACCAAAACAGGAATGTACAACAATGTAGATATGGGGGGCATCTGATCTGATAAGAGAAAATTGGCACAAAAACCTCAAGGAGAAAGGATATATGTATCCTTGTCAGATCTGTTACATAGAGGTCATGAGGAAAATATTGCATATGGACATATCTTCATATAGAATTCCAAGGATCAGTCCCATGAGCCAATGTTATGTATGAAAAAACAACATTTTTATGAGACAAAAGATGGGGAGCAGAAATCATACCAGATTTGACATCACAAAATAGAGAATTATGTACCCGGCATGGAAAAGTCTTGGATCTGGCAGGAGGTGTTGTCCACTGTAATCTGCAGCCTCCATATGCCCTGCGGCGATGATAGTCCCTGCTTTGACAAAGCATCTGCTCTCCGATTTTTTTCCCTGGCGATGTGGGAGATTGTGTAGTCCTTCCTGTTGTGCCACAAAGCCTCAAGCCTGTTCAACCAGCCAGAGAGGTGTATATTTTTTATGTTATTTTTGGACAGAACATGGTCGATGGTGACTTTGGAGTCTCCAAAAATATGAAGGTTTTTGAGGCCAAGGAAATCAGAGAAAGAAATGAGACTGGCCAGGGCCATAATTTCTGCTTTGTTGTTGGTTCCAGGTCCTCCGTTCCAATGTATATCAAAAGCTTGACCTTCTTCTGGAATTATATAAACACCACAGGCGCATGTGTCATGCTGGGCAGCGCCATCAAAAAAAGCACAGGGATATTCATAGATATCGATGGGCTGCTGGTTCTTTCCTTGTTTGACTGTGGGGAGTCAAGGCCGAGCAAGCGCTTCATATAAACAAAGGATAGATTCGAAGACTATATAAAACGGTTCCCTTTTGGAGTCGAAAATCATTCGATTGCGCCATTTCCAAATGGCCCAGATTGTAATCAAAGGGATCGGCCTCCACTTGCAACACATGTTGCTCCATGTATTGAAGGCCTCATAGATGGAAGGAGCATTGACAATGGCGAAGCCAAAGTGTGCAGATAAGTGCTGCCAAATCAACAGGGATTGAGGACACTGTAGGAAAATATGTAAATTATTTTCAGTATTCGATCTGCAGAGGGAGCATATAGCAGGCCCACACCATTTGCGCTTCTGGAGATTCTCCCAAGTGAGATTCCTGTTATGAAAAACCAACCAGGCAAAAATATTGATTTTTAAAGGGCATCCAGATTTCCAGAACGCTGGCGGAAAGATATTATCACAAGTATCGAATTCTGTTAGTAAAATCTGGAGATATATATGCCTTGCACAAACAACCGAAGTGCCGCCGAGACCTTTCCAAATGATGCAATCCCTGTCCAACGAGCGATATAGACCACACGATTGCAGGGAAAGGGTGATAGCGTTCCATTGGGATTCTAGAGCACTGGTCAGTTGCATATCAGAAGCAGATTTCCAGATTGGGATGGCACCGTCCCATTTTTTAATAACACTGGCCCAAAAGAAATATCCCCTGCTATGTAAAAATCTCAGAAGATGAGGGGAGATATGGATCGTTCCTCCCACACCTGCGAATTCATCGATACCAATAATGATATTGGATCCTGTTTGGAATTTCCAAATCAAATTTTTTCTGAAAAACGGCTCCAATCTTTTAAAGCCTCTCCAGATGAATGAGCCGTTGGCAGATCCAATGGAGCATTGTCTGTACCAATATGTTATGTCGAGGTCGTCCATATACTTAGCTCTGATAGTTTTGCTCCAGTTGGACTCTCCCATAATCGCTTTCCACATTGATTTACATAGAAGCGCTCTTCTGAAGGAGTGTAAATCCATTATGCCCCAACCTCCCATGTTTTTTGGCCGAGTCAGCTTCGAAAGCTTGCTGAGATGATATTTAATCTTCTCCTTCTGTCCACCCCAAATGAAATTGGCTATCATTCTGTTTAAATTGTTTATAATAGATGAAGGGATATAGAAAAGGAGAGCCCAATAAACCATGATTTGTACCAGCACGGATTGGGTAAGAATGGCGCGACCCCCAATTGATAAGCATCTGTATTCCCATGTAGATATTTTCTTGTAGAACCGGTCCGGAATCCACGACCAGTCAGCCACTCTGTAACTCACAGGTTTCAAGTTAAATCCAAGATATTTGAAACCCTTCATGATAGGAAATGCTTTGATGTGGAAAAGATCTGCTAAAAATGTGATTGTATCACCATTTACATCAGCGACATGGAAAGAAGATTTTAAGTCATTGATATACATGCCGGTGGCTTTTTGGAATCTCTCCAATATTTCAAAGATACATATCCATGTAGATCTGCACAGAATGGCTGACAGAAGGATATCATCGACAAAAAGTGAGTGTGACATGTAATTATCCTTGCAAATGGGGAGAGGCATATATCTCCCTTGTTGTATTGCTATCTTAATGTGTAAGCTCAGAGATTCCATGACAAGGATGAAGATAAGTGGAGATAGGGAGCAGCCCTGACGTAATCCCCTGGCCGCTTTGAAAAAGGGAGTTGGGACACCGTTTATGAGGACTGCGAAGTTTACATCCACCACACAGGCCATGATCCATCGAATGCACCTGACATCTAGGCCAATCCTAGCCAGAAGGCATCTTATAAAGCCCCAGTTCACACAATCGTATGCCTTTTTTAGGTCGATTTTCAAAAGGGCCGCATCTATTTTCCTGCTGTGCATTGAGTGTAAGCATTCTTGGGTGAGAGCCACCGCTTCTAAGATATTTCTGTCTTTAAGGAACCCGTGTTGCTCTGTGGACAGATGAAGAGATAGAGTGTTCCTGATACGAATAGCTATAATCTTAGATATGATCTTGTATAATACATTGCATAATGAGATGGGCCGATAATCTGAAAATGAGGATGAGAGCTTTTTCTTAGGAATAAGGGCGATATATGTTGAGGAGATCTTCTGACTGATGATACCTTGTGTTCTCGAATCCTCGACCATCTTGAGGATATCTTCCTTAAATAATTCAAAGAAGTGGATGAAGAAGTCGATGGTCCACCCGTCCGGCCCGGGGCACTTATCTTTCTGGAATGTTTTCATTGTTGCCAATAATTCTTCTTCTGTAACTTCAGCAATAAGAGCACTGTTTAGACCTTCATCAAACATAGTGGGGTATGGGTCTATACCCCATAGAATATCCTCGAAATCGCAGACAGTATCCGCGTTGTATGCCTTTTTAAAATATTTTACAGCCTCTCTAGAGATAGCCTCCTGTGTGGAGTGAGAGTTTCCTTGCTCATCCTTGATTGCCCAAATAGCATTAGTCTCCCTTCTCTTATTAGCAAACCTGTGAAAAAACTTGGTGTTTTGATCTCCCTCTCTGAGCCATAATGCACGACTTTTGAGCCTCCACGAAGCTTCTTCTTCTTCTAAAATCTTTTGTTTTCTTTTTTCTAAGACCCAAATACGATTTCTGATGGAGGTCGGCATGAAAGGATTTTTAAGGAGTAAAGATAAGTGCTCTAATTCCTTGCATATGTTCTTCAGCTCCTTTTTATTGGAGGCCGCTTTCTCAATTTGCCATTTTTTAACCTCCATTCGAAGGGATTGCAGGCGGTCAATGAAATGTCGGGGAGAGTCCTTTACCTGCTTGGGATATTGCTTCCAAGTATCATTTATAAATTTATTGAAATTTTCATCAGCAAGCCAAGTACGATTGAACTTGAAGGGATATCCAAATCTGCGTCCAGCATATTTCCATTGAAAGGTAATGGGCCGGTGATCGGATATGAAGGATGGAATGATGTTCATAGTAGGAGGCCCATATTTTTCTATCAGTCGCTCATGGAAAATAAATCTGTCTATTCTTTTCGCCAGATAGGAGCTGTTGGATCTTCCATTGTCCCAGGTTGGTCCCTGATCAACAGGCAGGACATCAATGAAATTATTTTGGATAATAGATTCCCGGATGAATCTCCCCATTGGATCATATTTCCTGCCATTGCCCCATATTTCGTCATTACAAAATGTGCAGTTAAAGTCTCCACCAATTATCAAAGAGTCAATTTCAAGTAGTTCAGATGAAAGCAGATAATTCCAGAAAGGGAACCGATTTTTATAAGGAGCATAAATATTTAAAATGTGGATGGGGTCTGTGGATCCCCGGAAATGAGCCAGCACAAGAATGCCAACAAAGCATTGAAAAGCAGCAGCAGTAATCCACTTGGGGTCCCATAACACAGCCAGTCCACCAGACATGCCCACAACATTTGAAGCGACCATATGCCATGACGGAAGCATTCGCCTGAAGTATGAGATGGTTTGAGAGCTATCATGCATGGTTTCCTGAATAAGAAGCATTTTAGATTTCGAAGAGACAAAAAGATGTTTTAGGGCCAGAAATTTGTGATCAGCTCCAAGGCCCCGAATATTCATAGACAGAATGTCAATCATTTGGGAACTTCCTGGGGCCGGCAAGCTCTAAGAGGCCTTTTTTCAGAAAAAAACTTCATTTGCAATTTCAGTCACAGGTATGTCAATTAAGGAAATATCCCTGGTTGATGAATCCAATCTTCCCTTCCTACCCCGGAAATGCCTGCTGCCACGCTTCTCTTTGCGGCGGACAGTAATGTTCCCCACAGATTTGGGGCTAATATGGCGCGAGGGGGAACGAGAAGGTTGATGAACAGTTAAAGGTTGAAGTTTTAATGACGCTCTTTTGAGGAGGAGGTCGATGTCCTAGTCAAAAGAATTATGAGGAGAGGTTCGGGGGGATGGTGGAGGGGAAATAGGGATATATGGCGCCTTGCCTTTGCGATCAGGTATCTGTCCATGGGATGGGGGGATAGGGGAGGAAGCAAAAAATGGAGAAAGATTTTTAATATCAGAAGAGCGTCCAGGCGAAGGGAGAGACGAGGATCCCGGGATAGGAGGAATGTGGGAGGAGGGGGATTGGGGCGACGATGAAATGTATAGAATATGGGCGGACGCAGGGTCAGTACCAGGGGGCTTAGATGATGCAGGAGGGAGGGGAATTTCAGGGTCCGGATCCAGTTCGTGCGGCGGCGAAATGATGGATAAGCTCGAGACTCTGGCCGACAGGTCAAAAAGAGGCTAAGAGGGAGTCTTTGAAACAGTGGAAGATCTCTGACGGTCAGCAGACAAGTAAGAGTTATGATTTGAAGGGCCCACAGAGACAGATCTAGAATGTGGGAGGCTAGCAGATCGATCCAGGTAGCGACCCATCAGTGATAGAGGAGTGGCATTGGATATGACAGGAGCCCGGAATATCTCCTTGGATGAAGGCCAATCAAAGGCCGAAGTATCTCTGTCGTGCACCGAGGAGGGGATATATACAACCTTCTTCTTCAGTTTGCCACTCGGGCGACGTGGACAATTTGGAAAGAGGTGTCCAGTTTTATGACAGTTGGAACACCTGAAGGGCACGCCCCAGTAGTCTAAACGTTGTTGAATTTTGGACAGCTCCCAAGTAAGATCAATAGTCTCAGGAAAACCTCCCCTGAATTCTTTTTCAATGAGAACCCAGGCTACCCTCTTATCTTTAGCTCCAATACATCTAGGGTCGACATATATGAAACGCCCAATAGCATTCCCTATTTTTTCCATAGATTCCTTGGTCCACAATTCGAGAGGTAGGCCAGGCAATTTAAGCCAAATGTAATTATTCTGGGGCGTGCAACGAAGAAGATTAAATCTGATAAACCATCTGTGCAGAGCTAAAAAACTCCTCTCTTTCACCCAGGGTTTCGAAAAGATGATTTCCAGGTCATAGATGTGGAGGAAGTGGAAACTATACCAATTGTTCATGAGGCGAACAATGGTAGGGGAGTATCCCAGAAGAGGAGACCACCTGGCAGCAATCCATGTTCTAATTTGCGAATCCTCCATAGACGGGAAGAACCATCTCCCAACAAGCACCCTCTTCTGTAAGCTTATAATTCTGTCCGTTAAAAGAAGACCATCCAGGTTAATGGCCGTGGGAGGTGGAGAGGTTTTAACAGGCCGATGATGTTTTGGACGCGGCCGAAATGCCAAGTCATCATCCCGCGGAGGCATATCAGATAGAGAGGGGAGGATGATGTCAGCTTCCAGCGAATCTTTCCAGTCAGACTGAGGAGCATATCTGGCACGAGATATTTCCGCTTCCATAGTTGCACGGACCATGGCTGACTCAGCAGATTGGTCAGTGTGTAAATCCATGACGGGAGAGGAACTGACACCAAGTCGGTCAGTTTGGGGATCCCAATAGGATTTACTGACAGATGAATGATCTTATGGCATAATAAGAAGGGACAGATTAGGTGGGAATAAGACCACAGCTTCAGTACGAGGGATAATCAAGAGTTACTATAGTGACAGAATTGGGGTCCCTTATAGAAAAAAAGTAAATGTGGGTAAGTGGAAATTAATGTCCATTCACCAGGAACATCCCTTCTGTTAGATAAAAAGATAAGAAAGATCATCCATCGAGGCAAAGAAGGCTACGGAAGGATCTCGGAGATCGACAAGGAAAACAATGGTTGTGATATTAATGGAAGAAGTAAATGTGGACCTATGATCAAAAGACCAAGGCCTAACGGACCGCCCGGAAAATTCAAAAACTTGAATTTCAGGCGATGGAAAAACCAGAGATCAACTGAAGCTCAGAAAGATATACCAGGGCAGACAACACAGCAACATCATATTTCGAAAATGCACCACCATGGTCCAAACTTGAATCGGATATCAGAGCACGGTTTGGATATGACAACATAATCCTCGAGTTTGAATTTGGATATCCAAGACCAGCAAGATGTTGCAGACCAAGACATGAGAGATATAGATAGGAAACAAAATGAACCTCCAGCAGAATTAGAAAATAGCACAGATATATGCTATATTACGATGGATAGTAAATTGCCATTTACAATCTACATTACAGTGTCTATAAATGTATGCAAACCTGAGGAAAACATTTAACTATAATATTTGAATCAAATAATTCAACTGACCTGAGGCGCGAGTGTTCTCCGAGTGTTGAGCACCAAGCACCATGAACCGCTCAACAAGAAAAACATAGTAAATAATAGTCTCAGAAATATGAAAAGGTAGTACTGCCTAAACAATATAACAAATTCTGATTAATACTGGTCGTTGTTTTGATAGGGTGAACTTATTTTGATTGTAAACTTAGGGAAAATTTTGAAATTTGAAGGATAATAAGAAAATTTTGAATAATACTGGTCTTTGTTTTGATAAACTGAATTTATTTTGAGTGCAGATTCAAGGAATATATAGATAAATTTGAATTCCTAAATATTTCTAAAATTAAAAAAATAAAATAAAAATTGTTTTAATATAAAAATATAATTATTTTGATATAAAAAAGTTTAATACTTGTATAAATTAGAATCTAAGTATTATATTGCTTTATTTAATAAAATTATTTCTGAATTTGTGTGGATTATCCGAAGTCACAGTTTCATGAACAAAGTCATGGCTCCATGCACTTTATATTTATATATCTATTAGATGTCCAAATCTACAATACACAGAGCAAAGTCATAATTCCATACACATTAGATGAACTTCATATTTATATATTCATTAGATACTCAACATAACCTTGAAATAAGCTCAGGACTAAGACAAACACAATCACCCTAATACCATGATTAAAATGAATAGAGAAAACTATCAGATATATGTTAAATCGGATCTGAGGCAATATCACACAATATCAGTAGCCCCTGGTTCTGGGAGAAAATGATCTTAGAAATCAAGCTAAACTGTTTGGGTTATGGGTTCATATCTATGACGTTAAATCATTTGGGATTTGTTCTTGGTTTTATCTCCACCCAGGATTTGTCCCTAGTTTCATCTCCACCTTGTCAATACAAATTCAGTCTCTACACTCTCCAAGCACCCAAATATTAAAATATAAATTTAAGTATAGTTTTATGAGATCTTTCTCATACAAATATATTAACATATAGATAAGAGACAAAACCAACCAAGGATCCATGTATGAAAGATTGACAAAGAAATATTAATAAACCGGCTGCATTAAAAAGAGACACCCAATTTGCAGAGGAGAAATCACCCACAAATACAATTTCATCAAATTTGCAATTTCCTTTGCTTTTAAATTGATTGTTTCACGTCCATAAGTGACGTGAACCCCCACATCACTCTATTTCCATTTTGTGACACAACAAACAGGAGATACACCAACCATCAATAAATATATATATATATATATATATATATATATAACAGTCAATTTAAACTCCATTGGCTTGACTATGCTAAGTTCCATGTACTTCTTTTATATATGTACATAACCCCTCCAGTGAATGAAACAAACAATTTAACAAATTTGATTTGAACTTCTTTGGCTTGGCTATGAGAAGTCCCAGATCCTTATTCTTATTCTATCAATAATTATACAATGAAACAATTTAACAATTTGATTTAAACTACTTTCTTTTCCTTTTTTCTTTCTTTCTTTAATTCAACAATTTGATTTAAACTACTTCTTCTTCTTCTTTTTTCTTTCTTTTCTTTTCTTTTTCTTTTTCTTTTTATTTTATTTTATTTTATATATTTATTTATTTATTTATTTTTTTCAGAAGAAAAAGCAGTATGGTATTTATATTATGTTCAAAAATAGTCTGAATATACAGAAATATGGCGGGCTTTTTTCCCGGGTATGGCATCCTATTCTGAGAGTATTTTCATCTATTCATTTTTCATTGATACATATACAAAATTTTTGGACTGCAATTCATCATAGACAAATTAAAAGACTTTCAAAACTATGTAGATACCTGTAGATCTGAGATATTATCCAGAAAAAAGGAGCTTGAAGCATACCAGAAAATTGTCGACCTTATATGCTGGGCATAGAGAAGGGCTGAATGACATATGTACAGGATTCCATAGAGATGCTCAGGTGCCACTTACCGAATGGAGATTGCATTCCTTTCTTTGAAAGTTCATCCGCTTTCTCATTTTGATTACGCCTTATATGTGAGATAGGGAATATATCAGGCTTCCATAGAGATGCAATCCTGCCCAGCCATCCTGTAAGGCTGTCATTTCTAATGTCATGTTTGCCTTTCACGTGTTCTATGATTAATTTAGAGTCGCCATATACATTGATAGGACCGATGTCCATGAATGTACAGAAAAGAAGCAGTCCATGCAGGGCCATGGCCTCTGCTTTGTTATTAGTCCCATTGCCACCATTCCAAAACATGGAGTATTGGAGATCACTTGATATACCAATGTAAACACCACAAGCGCAAATGCCATCCTTTGCCACACCGTCAAAGTGGGCCCTTGGGAAGGAAAGTTGTTGAGAGTCAGAGGCTGTCATCTGTTGATTTTTCTGTTGGGGAATGTTTTGGAGTATGGAGAAATAATAAGGAATAACCTTGTCCATAATACGCCCAAAACTCTCCTTGTTGTTTTGAAAGATTCTTTTGTTTCTCCACTTCCATATGAACCAGAAAACAATTAATGGAATGGGTCGCCAGATAGCTTTTTGATAACCCCACCATTCATATGCTTCTGTTATGGATGGGTGTGAAATAGCAGGAAAGCCAAAATAAGATGCCAATTGCATCCACAAGCCCTGAGATTGTGGGCAGTTTAAAAAAATGTGCAGGTTGTCTTCTGTGTTGGCAAGGCAGATTATGCATATGGCTGGCCCCTGCCAGCTCCTTTTCTGCAAATTTGTCCATGTAAGATTTTTATTATGATATACTAGCCACGAAAACATAATGATTTTTAGCGGGCAGCTTACCTTCCATAGAGAGTGTGGAAAGGTTTTGCAGGGGGCCTCTCTTCTTAATTCTATCAAGGAGTGATATATGTCTCTTACTGATACAATGGACCTGCCATTCAATGCGATCTTTGTCCTCTGTTTTATAAAATCCTACATATTTCATATTCCAAACAATTCTATTCCATTGGGCAGCCATTTCTCCTTCTAGGCCCAGTCCTCTGTCCGATTTCCATTGTGGTATGGCATCCTTCCATCCTTCTATAACCTGTGCCCAGAAGAAAAGACCTTTTTGGTGGAGGAGTGAGAGAAGCTGTGGAGCGATTGTTGGTTCCATTTCTACGCCCTTGATTGCATCAACACCTATGAGGATGTTGTTTCCAATTTGTAATTTCCATATAAGGTTTCTGTAGAAAAAAGGAAGAATTTTTTGTAAACTTCTCCAAATCGTTGATCCTTGAGAAGGCCATTTAAAATTGTTCTTGTACCAGTAGTAAATATCTTCATTTCCAAGGTATTTCATTTTAATAGTTTGACTCCATAAGCTATTCCCAAAAACTGCTTGCCACAAAGATTTGCACAGTAAAGCCATGCCAAAGAGACGCAGATTCATGATGCCCCAGCCTCCCTTTTTTTTTCGGAAGGGAGATGTTTTCCAATTTAGTAAGATGATATTTTCTCTTATCCTTGCATCCTCCCCAGATAAAGGTTGCCATTAAACTGTTCAACTTTTTTATTATAGCTGATGGGATGTAATACAGATGCGCCCAATATACACATATTTGAGCAAGAACCGACTATGTTAATATCATTCTGCCAGCTAGTGATAAGCATTTAAATTCCCATCCCAATATTCTCTTATAAAACTTGTTTATGATCCATGACCAATCAAAAGTATTGTAACCCGTGGGTTTTAGATGATACCCTAAGTATTTTAACCCCTCTTTTAAGGAAATAGCCTATATGTTAAATAGTCGTGAGATATATTCCATCTCTTTTGCATTAACCTTACCATATTGAAATGTGGATTTACCTTCGTTGACATATAAGCCTGTAGCCCTTTGAAATAAATTTATTATCTCATGCATTTTATGCCATGTATATCTACAAAGCATAGCGAACAGAAGAACGTCATCCACAAAGAGGTTGTGTGTTAGAAAGTTACCTCTGGAGATGGAAAGAGGGCCAATATTCCCCGCTGCAACCGCTTTTTTGATGTGAAGGCTAAGGGTATCCATGACCAAGATGAATAAAATTGGAGACAGCGAGCACCCCTGGCGGAGACCTCTTTCAGCCTGGAAAAAAGATGTGGGGTATCCATTAATGAGAATCGCGTAGTTGACTCCTTCTACACATGCCATGATCCATTTTGTGCACAGGTCATTTAGCCCGATCTTGATAAGTAGACATCTCAGGTAGCTCCAGTCAAGGCAATCGAAGGCTTTTTTAAGATCAATTTTAAGAATGGCAGCACCAACATTTTTTGTTTGCATTGAATGTAAAGCTTCTTGAGCTATGGCCACGGCTTCTAAAATGTTTCTGCCACTTAGAAACCCATGTTGTTCTTTAGTGATATGAAATGATAAATTGTCGCGGATTCTCTCTGCTATAATTTTAGAAATGATTTTATAGATGACATTGCATAAGGAAATCGGCCTGTAGTCAACAAAAGAAAAGGAGTCCTTTCTTTTCAGGATCAGAGCTATGTAGGTGGATGAAATATTTTGATGAATTCTCCCTTGTAATCTGGTTTCTTCCACCATCCCCAAGATGTCTCTTTTCATTATATCAAAGAAGTGGATGAAAATGTCTACGGTCCAGCCATCTGGGCCGGGACATTTGTCCTTTTTAAATGATTTCATTACAGAGAGTAATTCATCCTCCGTTACAACAGCAAATAGTCTTTCATTATCTTCATCATCGAACATATTTGGAAAAGGATCTATGCCCCATAAGATATCATTTATCTCCCTGTTAGTCTCTCGTTTGTATGCTTTTTAAAAATGATTGACAACCTCTTTGGAAATGTCTTCTTGGGAGTACAGATGTTTTCCCTCTTCATTCTTGATTTGCCAAATAGAATTTGAAGCTCGTCTTTTGCTGGCAAAACGGTGAAAGAACTTGGTGTTTTTATCACCCTCCTTCAGCCAAGTGGCTCGACTTTTGAGCCGCCAAGAGATTTCTTCAATCTTTAATATATTCTGTTTCCTTTTTCCAAGTTCCCAAATCCGTGCCCGAGTGCTCCATGGAATGGAATGGGAAGTCATGCCATCGGCTATTTCAGTTAGTTCTTTTTCAATCTTCTTCAGTTCTATACAATTTGATTGTTTTTTCTGAATTTGCCATTCTTTCACTTTGGATTTAAGATTGCTCATTTTGCCAATCAGGTTTTCCGATGGAGAGGCTTCTATTGTAGAACTGTTAGCCATCCAAAACTCGCGGACCATGATGTTAAATGCTTCCTCTTCTAGCCAATACCTGTTGAATTTGAATGGATAACTTTTCCACGATTTTGGATTCATCCATTGTAAAGTAATTGGCCGATGGTCCGATATAAAAATAGGGAGAGTGTGAGAGCTCGGGAAACCATGTTTCTCCAGTAGTTTTTCGTGCATGATGTATCTGTCCAGTCTTTTTGCAATATAGGCTTCCCCTGAACGACCATTGTCCCAAGTGGGGGACAAAGATTTCGGGCAGATGTCTACATAGTTGTATTGCAGCATTGCTTCTCTAATTTTCTCTCCAATAGAGTCAGCCTTTTTCCCCTTCCCCCAAACTTCATCTGGTCCCAATGTACAATTTAGATCTCCCGCGATGAGGAGCGATTCATTCTCTAAGATACCAGAGGCAATAAAATAGTTCCAAAAGGAGGCTCTGTCCTTGTAGGGTGCATAGACATTCAATATATGAAACCTGTCAGCACATCCTCTATATTTAACAGTGATCAAGATTCCCCCAAGGCATCTGAAAGTTTTAGCAGAGATCCACCTCAGATCCCATAGCACCGCTAGTCCTCCAGAGAGTCCTGATGCCTCCGTTGCTGCTATATACCATGATGGGAACATTCTTCTGAAGAATGAGATAGTGTCCTAACTGTTATGCATTGTTTCCTGTATTAAAATCAACTTGTATGAAGATGAGAAAAATAAATTTTTTAGAGCAATATATTTGGGGTTTGCTCCTAAACCCCTTATGTTGATTGATAGCATATTCATCATTTGATAATGTTCTCGGGCAATTCTGCTCTAAGAGACCCGGTTTCAGAGAAATGAGAAATGGGAATATCAATAAGGGAGGAATCTTGAAAGTTCAGGTTCCGAGATCCTTTGCGGCCCCTAAAATGTCTACTGCCCCTATTGTTTTTCGGCGAACAGTGATATTTTTGGCAGAATTTGGGCTGATGACAGGAGAAATAGATCTTCGGGGTTTATGAATAGTCAGGGGGAGTAGGTGGAGCGAATTCTTCTGAAGCAGCATTTCCAGGTCGCTGCCAATGGAGTTGGTAGGGGATGGAAGAGGAGAGAATGGGGGAGAAATGTGGGTCAAGGGAGCTTTACCTTTGGACGTCGAGCGCTTCGGTGAGGAGTGCATGGGGGGGGAATGGTATAGATTAATAGGGGAACGATCAGGTCTGATAGGTGACGGGGAAGATGAGGGGATGATGTGGATGTCTTCCTTTAGGGATGGGCAGCAATCTTTGGGCATTGGAGGGAGAGAGTCTCTCGGGACATCAAGAGATGGTTCAGGAGGGGGAGGCTGGGGAGAAAAGATAGGATCACATACCGCATTAATATTCCCCATGGAGTTCGATCTCGATATAGGAATGTAGGAAGGTTTATGATTCCTGGGCGAGAGGAAAGGACAGTGGGACAAGTTCCCCGGAAGTTTAGGTGAAGATGGAAATATATGATAATAGGACTGAGGGAGAATATCAGCAGAAGGAGATACATCTATGAATTTGTGTATTTCACCGTTTTCGAAATTGGGAGACACAGCAGAGACATTGGCATTGTTTTTCACCTTATAGACCTTTTTCCATGACTTACCATGAGGCACCCGAGGACATTTTTCTTTTAAATGACCCGTTCTATGACACTGAGCGCACCTAAAAGGAACGCCCCAATAGTCCAGCCTTTGACAGGCAGATAAAT
This sequence comes from Pinus tabuliformis, assembly GCA_031772625.1. Classification (NCBI taxonomy): domain Eukaryota; kingdom Viridiplantae; phylum Streptophyta; class Pinopsida; order Pinales; family Pinaceae; genus Pinus; species Pinus tabuliformis. The sequence goes on from CM062813.1 coordinate 594,035,115, forward strand.
TGCCCCAAAGCAGATCGATGTGGTCCGGAAAACCACCCCTGTAGTCTTTTTCAATCAGAAGCCAAGCAACCCTTTTGTCTTTTGCACCTAGACATCCAGGGTCAACGTAAACAAATTTCCCGATAGCATTGCCAATGAAGGAAAGAGTTTCCTTCGTCCACAGTTCTATAGGCAGCGCAGGTAATTTGACCCAAATGAAATTGTTCTGAGGGGTGTTCCGGAGGGGGTCGAAGCCTATGTACCATTTGTGAAGAGCCAAATAACTCCGCCCATGAACCCATGGAAGTTTCCAGATGATGTTGAGATCTTTGACCTTCAAAAAATGGAAGCTGTACCAGTCACGCATTAGACGGACAATGGTGGGTGTGTATCCAATGAGAGGGCTCCATCGAGCTCCCAACCATTTCCGGATCTGGTTATCGTCCATATCAGGGAAGTGCCACTTTCCAACCAGGGCTCGTGTTTGCAAGCTAGCAATACGATCCGCCAGCTTAACACCATCCAAACATATTGCAGAGGGAGGGGGAGTAATTTTAGCAGGATGATGATTGTTTTTGCGACGGGGAGCAGAGGGAGATTCCGAATTCAGATCAGAGGCAAGATGGGATGACTGGATATGCTCTGCCAGCCTAGAGTGCCAATCGGGAGCCTTAATGGTACTACCATATGTAGCTTCAGCTTCCATAGCCGCTCTAACCAGATCCGACGTGTTGGATTCCACGTGGAGGATGTCCATTCAGAAAAGAAATGGTCTTCTGCAGCGAGGACGATAGGGAGAGGATGGACACGAGTCAAAGAAGGCCAAAATAAAAACCATATCCGAAAAAAGCCACCTCGGGATCTCGATAGTGCTTCGATAATGGGAAAATCTAAATAGAAATCCAGAAGTACAAAACAATATCCGAGGAGATTGTACTGGGAAGCCTAGAATTCTCCAGGCTTTATTAGAAAGAGGCAACTATTCAAAGACAAGGACTAAGAATAGTTAAATAGAAGGTCGAGGGTGGCAGTCGAGGATGTCCTTACGCTCAGATGGGTAGGCAGGAAGAGTAAAGGATGCCTACGGAGGAAAGAAAACATGTATCCTCGTCAGATCGACGGTAAAGGAACGGAAATTGAAAGCCCGGCGACGGAAAAACCAGTTAAGATTCAAAATGAAGAAAAAGATACAGTCAAGAGGGAACCTCCGGGCAGACAATACAGCAACATACAATCCCGAAAATGCACCACCAATGGCCGATCTTCAGTCGAATGTCAGTGCATGGTCTATATACCATAAAGTGTTTTCTGATGATTTCTAGAGACGACCATAGTCGTTCAGAAATTACAGACCAGGACATGGATGGTGAAAGAAATACAACCCTATCTCTTTAGTATACCCCGTATAGGAACCTTTCTAATAGTCCATTACATGATTATTTCATACAATAAATCCAGGGGAATATAAAGCTAAAAAAAAAATAGTTTCAGTCTTCTGCAAAATATATGTAACTCATGTTCTGTGTTATCTCAAATCCTCCTTGAAAACTTCAACTGCAAACGGGATTTATAATAGCACACATCCAAATCTTTACATTTTAAAAAAAAGGGAATAGATACACTAACCTTCTTATCGAGCGAGAGCCGAGGGAGATAGCCGCCGCAATAGTGCACTGAGGACCGGAGCCAGTGAGTAGTGATGGGTACAAACTCTGCGATTAACAATCCCAGGACAAGGAAAATCCAGACTACCATGTATAACTAAGGAAAGTTCAAAACAGGTAGGAAACACAGACTCCCCGCACCAGAGTGTGTGGGGACGAGAAAAAGTGTGAGGATATAGTAATTAAGCTATCACCTGTTAGGACGTCAAGAGAACAGGGAGGTTGAGGTTCATGCATAAAACTCGATATGGTGGCAAGTGTAGCCAGGAAGGAACGTGGCGAGCTAAAATAGAAAGGGACATGCAGGCAAGTAAAAGGGAAGAGGCTCTTATATGGAAACCTCTAATACCTGTAAAATGTCAAAAGGACTGGCTTACACACCTGCAAGTGATTGATTGGTCCGCCATGGGAAGGAAATGGCGATTGGTCACTATCACCGCACACCTCCACTCAAATCGCTCCACCCTCCAACTGAATTCATCAATTTCTGTTTCACTGTAGAATTTCTTTAGATTTCTTGATATGGGTAGAATTTCTCATAGTGAATCCAAAGAAGATTAAATCAAAATTGTCTATTTCATTTTGGAATTTCTTTAGATTTCTTGATATGGATAGAATTAGGATCTGGGAATTATCATAGTCGATCTAAACAATTTGATTTAAACTTCTTTGGATCGACTATGATTAGTCCCAGATCCTAATTCTATCCATATTAAGAAATCTGAAGAAATTCCACAATGAAATAGACAATTTTGATTTAATCTTCTTTGGATTCACTATGAGAAATTCTACCCATATCAAGAAATTTGAAGAAATTCTATATTGAAACAGACATTTTTGATTTAATCTTCTTTGGATTCACTATGAGAAGTCCCAGGTCCTAATTTTATCTACATCAAGAAATCTGAAGAAATTATACCTGTGTATCCAAAGGCTGGTGTGCTTGTTTTCTTTTCCAAACGAAGCCACAGTTTGGTCCAGAATTTAGTGGGTCTCAAGATCCAGATTGAAACCCAGCCAGAGAATATCACCAGCAAGAGCGCCTTAAGGGTCGAGCAAGTTATGACCTTTTTCATTGTTTCTTCTTTACGCGGTTACACCATGCCTGATCAAGTTCTCCGGAAATAAGAATATACACAGATAATATAGCCCTCCTCAGATGAGAGGATACATTCATAGATAATATAGGCAGAATATCCTTGATACTGTTACAAAAGAAGAGCTTCAATTTCTTCTCTTGTGGACCTGCAATCCCAGAGTGCGGAATATGTGTACCACATTCTAACCGACCGAATATCGTATTTGAGAAATCATTGCGGAATCCACTTTTCTATATTTGTCCATTCTGAATTGTTGAACCTGCGGTGCAGAAATCCATGATTTTGAACTCAACAGAAGCCAAAGTGCACTACACATAATTCACCCAAAAGGGGCAGAACAGAGACCAAACTATACTAGATTTTTATGGATTCAAAAGGATTGTTTTACCAGTATATGAATGCCCCACATCCCACTAAGCCCAAGTGGTACAGCATCAGCATCTTTATTCTCCACCGCAGAAGAAACCTTTAAAGGGCCTGGCACCGATTTGTTTGTATACCTGTATGGATTCGGATTGCTTTCTTGTCTCTGTGTATAGCAGCATATATTTTGCGCAGGAAAATAAAAACGTTACGTTACTGCTTAAAGTAGTTTGCTCGACTTTTTATGATGTATTTTTCTTAATTTAATTTTTTTACATGGTGGAAAATTTATTATAATTCAGTAGTCAAATTAGTAGTGAGGGCAGTTATTTTTGGCTGTTATTTGTAATGCAGGTTGACTCATCACTCTTATTCAAGGAAAATCATGTTAAGCTCCATTAATTTTACACAAAAGCTACATTGATTTATGGAGTTGCAGCTTTTCTTAACTTATGGAAACCAACTGCAGTAGTTTCCTTAAGTTAAATCAACTGCAATTACTAAATTTATAATTGGGAGCTACTAAAGTGGTCCATTACTTTGATCTCATCTCTACCTTGATTTGTGGTTTTTCTAACGCATAGCATTTAGAAGCTTGATGGAAGCTTAGCTATATGTTCATCTGTTTGGTCCCCAAGCTCCTATCTCAACCCCCTTCAGTTCTACACCATCTAGCTGAGATAGCAGAGCTTGGAAGTGCCTTCAGATCAGCTGTCCTTTTGCATGTGCAGCTGGAGCGTGGTGTTTCAGAAGGAAATTGCATCAATCACCAATGGCTGGAGGTAACTCGTATCCCTGGACATTGAGATTTAATGATTCTTTTCAGTTATTCCGCATATAGAAGAATCGTTGTTGAAATTGTAGAATTTCTAACATTTGGTATCGGATCCTCTTTTACCTCTGCCTTGGTGTGTGATTCGAATACTTTGAAGTGCTTTGTGTTCGTGCGCGTTAATGATTATATGGCTTACCTGCTTGCGTTTTGGTTCTGATAATCTTTACTGCCCTTTTTCCCGATTTAGAAGTGAACTTATTTCCTCCCTTGCTTTAAGTTCTCTTCATTCACCTTTATAATCTTCCTTTTGGGATTCGATCCATCTCCCTTCGAACGACTCGTCAAAAGATTCATAAAAGGTCGATTCAGAAGCGGAAACGAGGGCATTTAACGGTGACATTAGGCACAGCAGAGCCAAAAGCACTAGGAATCCCATCTTCTGTTTTAACGGTGACTTGAGCCTGGTTAATATATCAATGAATCCGTTCCTATGAAACATATGGCTAACAGTTGTCAAGTTGGTCTCGGATTTACCTTCCGATCCTGCTGCAAGACAGTGGTTTCATTATGGAGCATTAATTTTGAACCTCTATCTTCTGTTTTCTATGATTAATGCCGTGGCCATCCTCAGAGGTTTTATTCTTTCTAAAGTGTGGATTTGTGATCTGGTTGTAGTGTATATATGTTACATATATCTCGAAATTGCAAACCGTAACCTTACAGTTATATCTGATTCTGAAAGGTTCTAAGGACGCATACAATGACAAATACGATATTTTCTTTAAGATAAAAGTAATAAGTATGTGGAATATAATTTATGTTTTTGTTTTATTGAATATAGTCGTGAATGGGTTTTATATTTTCTTTAAGATAAAGGTAATACCATGTAAACCGTTATGGGTAATACCATGTATTATATATTTTGATACCATGTAACCCGTAAACCATGTAAACCATGGGTAATACCATGTAAACCGTTATGGGTAATACCATGTTAAAATACGTGGCATGATATATATTTTGATTATGCTTCTTTGTTTTGGTAATATATATTTATTTATATAGTTAATTTGGATGACTATATAAAATCAATGATGCAAAATAAATTTTATAATTTTATTACATATTTAATGTAAAATTTACATTTTTGCTCTTTTGGAAGTATCTCAATTCAGTGGATTTTAATTTAAAACTTTGATGTTTTACTAATCCAGAGACTGAGAGCATTAAATGTTAAAGCGGAAAAATATTACAGTTATATGGAGTTTATTAAATGTCATTTTGACTTACTCCTTTCAGTGAACATTATTTTTCTCTCTGGTTAAGTTTTGTTTATGCAACAAAATTAATGTCTAGTGATCTATGTAATTTTAATTAATTAGAGAGTAGCCACAACATCTTTAATTAAATAAAATTATATATTGATTGGCAAGATCACATAAAGATTATTTAGACATTAAATTGTAATTAATTACACTGAATATAATAAATTTTATCCCACAGGAATTTTTATTATATTTATGTGATTAATTAGGATAAAATTTCATAACCTACCCACAGGAGTTATGAATTAATAAGTTTTATCATAAAGTTTTATTGAATCTGTTTGAATTGAAAATTTAGCCCACAGGCAATTTTCATGTCATTTGATTCAATTCTTTTTAGCATGTTTTACATTGGTAAAACATGAAAGTTCATAAAGTTTATTGAGTCTGTTTGAATTGAAAATTTAGCCCACAGACAATTTTCATGTCATTTGATTCAATTCTTTTTAGCATGTTTTACATTGGTAAAACATAAAAGTTCATAAAGTTTTATTGAATCTGTTTGAATTAAAAATTTAGCCCACAGGCAATTTTTATGTCATTTGATTCAATTTTTTTTTAAGCATGGTTTACATTGGTAAAACATGAAAGTTTATTAAGCCTCAATTTTTTAACATAAGCATGTGATTCTTTATTTTGATGCAGCAGTACGACCTGGAAATTTCTCTGAAATTCGTTGTGACATTCCCGAACTTAAGGAAATAATCTCATTTGTTTGTTATGAATCTAATATGGTTAACGTTAATATTAACACATGGTGGATTGATTCTGGATCAACAATTCACATTACGAATTCCTTACAAAGTTTGCAAAACCTAAGGAAGCCAGTGGGAAGTGAGCAAAGCATCTTATCAGGAAACAAGATGGGCTCGCATGTGGAAGCTATAGGAACATGTTATTTGACTTTAAGCAGTGGTTTTGTTTTGGAGTTAGAAAAGACCTTTTATGTTCCAAGTTTTTCTAGAAACTTGATTTCAGTTTCAAGGCTTGTACCTTTTGGATATTCCTTAAACTTTTCAGAAAAATCTTTCAGTCTATTCTATAAATCTGATTATGTTGGGAATGGTATTTTGTCTAATGGTCTTTACTGCATTAATTTACAAAACAATGTCACTTATGATTCAATGCATGTTCACACTGGCACTAAAAGATGTGTTATCAATGAAGATTCCTCTACATTATGGCACCGGAGACTAGGTCATATCTCCATAGAGAGAATTAAAAGATTGGTAAATGAAGGAATACTTGATACTCTAGATTTTACTGATTTTGAGACTTGTGTGGACTGCATAAAGGGAAAGCAGACCAACAAGTCAAAGAAAGGTGCCAATAGGAGTTCAGACATATTAGAAATCATACATACTGATATATGTAGTCCAGACATGGACTCACATGGTCAGAGATACTTCATCTCCTTTATAGATGACTACTCACGATATATGTATCTCTACATGCTTCATAATAAGAGCGAAGCATTAGATGCCTTTAAGATCTTTAAGGCTGAAGTAGAGAAACAATGCGGCAAGCAAATTAAGATCGTGAGGTCAGATAGAGGTGGAGAATATTATGGTAGATACACAGAAGATGGACAAGCACCTGGGCCATTTGCTAAGTTTCTTCAAGAGCATGGGATTGTTGCCCAATACACCATGCCTGGTTCACCCGACCAGAATGGTGTAGCAGAAAGAAGAAATCGAACATTGTTGGACATGGTGCGGAGTATGCTTAGCAGCTCCAATCTTCCTAAATCTTTGTGGACTGAAGCACTTAAGACGGCAGTGTATATATTAAACCGAGTTCCAACCAAGGCGGTTCCTAAAACGCCATTTGAATTATGGAAAGGTTGGAAACCGAGTTTGCGACATATGCGCGTTTGGGGATGCCCGTCTGAAGTAAGAATTTATAATCCACAAGAGAAGAAGCTGGACCCAAGGACCATTAGTGGGTATTTCATTGGATATGCTGAAAGGTCTAAAGGTTACAGATTTTATTGTCCATCTCACAGCACTAGGATTGTGGAATCAAGAAATGCAAAGTTTCTTGAAAATGACTTGATCAGTGGGAGCGATCAAACCAGAAACATAGTTTCTGAGAAGGATCATTCAGAATCTCAACCTTCCACTTCAAGTGATAGATTGGTTGTTGTTCAGAGCACCCCTCAAGTACAAACTGGTGTCGAACAACCAATTGTTGAAGTTCCACAAGCTGTTGACGATATTCCAGTAGATCAAGGAGTTCAAGAATTGCAAGGAACTTTTGAACAACAAGTTGAACCACATACTTCTCAGGAAGATGATGGTACAACATTAAGAAGATCTACTAGACCTAAGAGATCAACAATTCCTAATGATTATGTTGTGTATCTACAAGAATCTGACTACAATATTGGAGCCGAAAATGATCCTGAGTCATTTTCACAAGCCATGAGTTGCAAAGAATCAGAACTATGGTACAATGCCATGAAGGAAGAGATTAATTCCATGAAGAGTAACGAAGTCTGGGATCTTGTTGAGTTGCCTGATGGTGCAAAAGCCATTGGATGTAAATGGGTCTTTAAGACAAAGAAAGACTCATTGGGCAACATTGAGAGATACAAGGCAAGACTTGTTGCTAAGGGATTCACTCAGAAAGAAGGAATCGACTACACGGAGACTTTTTCTCCTGTATCTAAGAAAGATTCCTTGCGCATTATTATGGCATTAGTAGCCCATTTTGACTTGGAGTTGCATCAAATGGATGTGAAAACGGCTTTCCTTAATGGAGATCTAGAGGAGGAGGTTTATATGAAACAACCTGAAGGATTCCTCTCTAGTGATGGTGATAAATTGGTTTGCAAGCTCAAGAAGTCATTATATGGTTTAAAACAAGCATCCCGCCAATGGTATTTGAAATTCCATAATGTAATTTCTTCTTTTGGTTTTGTAGAAAACATTATGGATCAATGTATATACCTGAAAGTTAGTGGGAGTAAAATTTGTTTTCTTGTTTTATATGTGGATGACATTTTGCTAGCAACCAATGATAAGGGTTTGCTACATGAAGTGAAACAATTCCTCTCTAAAAGTTTTGATATGAAAGATATGGGTGAGGCATCTTATGTCATTGGCATTAAGATCCATAGAGACAGATTTCGAGGCATCTTAGGTCTGTCACAGGAAACCTATATTAATAAAATTTTAGAGAGATTTCGGATGAAGGATTGTTCACCAAGTGTAGCTCCCATTGTGAAGGGTGATAGGTTCAATTTGAACCAATGCCCGAAGAACGACTTTGAAAGGGAACAAATGAAGAACATTCCATATGCTTCTGCTGTCGGAAGCCTAATGTATGCTCAAGTCTGCACAAGACCTGACATTGCATTTGTTGTGGGAATGTTGGGACGATATCAGAGTGACCCAGGTTTAGACCACTGGAGAGCTGCAAAGAAAGTAATGAGGTACCTTCAAGGAACCAAAGACTACATGCTTATGTATAGACGGACGGACAGCTTGGAAGTAATTGGCTACTCAGATTCTGACTTTGCTGGATGTGTTGATTCACGCAAATCAACATCAGGATACATTTTTATGATGGCCGGTGGAGCTGTATCATGGAGGAGTGCCAAGCAAACATTGATTGCCACTTCCACTATGGAAGCCGAGTTCGTCTCCTGTTTTGAGGCTACTTTACATGGTGTATGGCTTAGGAATTTCATTTCTGGGCTTAGAATTATGGATTCTATATCTAAGCCATTGAGAATATATTGTGATAATTCAGCTGCTGTTTTTATGGCTAAAAACAATAAAAGTGGGAGTCGAAATAAACACATCGACATTAAGTATTTAGCTATAAGGGAACGTGTTAAAGAAAAGAAAGTGGTCATTGAGCACGTCAGCACTGAGTTAATGATCGCTGATCCTTTGACTAAGGGCATGCCACCGTTTAAATTCAAGGATCGTGTATTGAATATGGGACTTGGTTCCATTATGTAGTTTCTCATTGTATGGACAATGTTATGTTAATGAAATTCTTAATTATTGTGATGTTTTTTCTCATATTTATGTGCACCTTAAGTTGATTTGAGAAAATTCATTTAAGAAGGACCAAGAATAAACATAAGGTTTATTCATTAAGAAATTGTTGCCACATAAATTATAATAAGAATAAATGCATAGTAATACATGGAAGGTAATACTCGTCATTAGAGGACTTATCGCCATGATTCATGTATCTATTACTTAATACAGATTATCAATGGTTTTTAAGTTGAGACATTAAGTTTGGAAGTATGGACCAAGTGGGAGAATGTTAAGCTCCATTAATTTTACACAAAAGCTACCTTGATTTATGGAGTTGCAGCTTTTCTTAACTTATGGAAACCAACTGCAGTAGTTTCCTTAAGTTAAGAAAATCAACTGCAATTACTAAATTTATAATTGGGAGCTACTAAAGTGGTCCATTACTTTGATCTCATCTCTACCTTGATTTGTGGTTTTTCTAACGCATAGCATTTAGAAGCTTGATGGAAGCTTAGCTATATGTTCATCTGTTTGGTCCCCAAGCTCCTATCTCAACCCCCTTCAGTTCTACACCATCTAGCTGAGATAACAGAGCTTGGAAGTGCCTTCAGATCAGCTGTCCTTTTGCATGTGCAGCTGGAGCGTGGTGTTTCAGAAGGAAATTGCATCAATCACCAATGGCTGGAGGTAACTCGTATCCCTGGACATTGAGATTTAATGATTCTTTTCAGTTATTCCGCATATAGAAGAATCGTTGTTGAAATTGTAGAATTTCTAACAAATCATGCCCCTTGAAATAACCTGCTGGTGGTCTGTAAGGGCAGACTTTTTCAGAGGCGGAAGGGCATCCCCGTTGAAGAAGCAACATATACAATATATACATAATCTGTACATCAGAAATGATACCAATATCAGTTGCGCACAGGTAACTCAGCGTACCGACGGAGTGGCTAAACGTAATGTTACAAATAGCTGCAGAGCAGCGCATCATACAACCCTGGTGGTGGTGCCACAAACCGACCGTCCTGACCACCGGGCCAAACGACCACATGCCTGTAAGGGCAGAGTTTCACTCTTGCTAAATGCTTCTTAACTTGTTTCCGAAGTCCGAGGAAGACAAACTTCAAAGCCGAAAGAATTTTAGGACATACACCAGGCCTCATTAAATTTAATGTTATGAAACATTTAAATGATGAGAACAATTTTGTTTGTTTGTTTTTTAAATTCGTAAATTTAATTCAGCAAAGTCTTTTCGTAGAAACACTTAATTCATTATAGATTACAGAATCTTTCATTATAGATTACAGAATCTTGAATACTAAAATTTATGAATTTAATTACTTTAAAAATTATGACCGTATAAATAATTTTAATATTACTAATCATTTATTTATTTGTTTTCTTTTTATGAATAAAATTATGACCGTATAAATAATTTTAATATTACTAATCATTTATTTATTTGTTTTCTTTTTTATTCATAAATTTAGTTAATTTAAACTCTGTTTTTGTTTGTGAATTTAGTGGTACTAGTCATTACAGAATTTCAAGAAATTCGGTCCAAATTTCAATAAAAAAATTATATATATAAAAAATACTATTAAATAAAAAAAACTGAGCTCATGATGTATTTTTGTTATTTCAATAATAAATCATACGCATCTGGAATCAGAGCAATGGAAGTCCTCGTACGGATGGATACAATAATATGTCAATATTCATTTGCTGGTGACGTAAGTGTCAGGTCAAAAAGTTGATTATAACTTCTTCGTTTTTTCCATTTGATCTTCAATCGTATTATTATATCTCAATCGACTTATTATATTTTCTTCAAATTATTATATGTTATTGAATAATATAAGATTAGAAGTATGGGGAGATTTTTTCACCATAATTTCTTCGTGCAATTATATGTCAAGGTTTATTGTGTTAAATAAATTTGTTAAATAAATTTTTGGCTAGAATTCTCTCCCGCAATTATAGCTCAATATATCTCAAGGTTTATTGTGATACACTTTGAATGAATAATGGAATCATGATAGTTGTTTGGAATTTTATCGTTTTTTTTCCAGAATTCTGTCGTGCAATTATATCTAAAGGTTTATTGTGGATGATAGTTGTTTGGAATTTTATTGTATTTATATTCATATAAGTGTAAAAACAAATGGATTTTGTATAATATTTTTTGAAAATATTAATTATCAATAGTTTTTATATTTTTAAATTAATATTTTTATAATTAATAACTAATTTAATTTAATTATATAATTTATAAAAATAATTAATTTTATTGAGCAAATGTTTTTAAGTAATTTTTTTTGTGTTTTTCCTGGGATGTTTTACATTGCAAAAGTATTTTTCCAGTATAATTATTTAGTCTGGAAACGTTATAAAAACAATTAATTTTATTTAAAATAATTTATTATAATATTAATTATTTTTTTATAAATAAAATATATAGGAAATCATTTTTAACTATAAACATTAGTTAATTCAATTATTTATTAAATAATACATATCAATAACATATTAAATTGATTTAGAGTAAATATAAAAATTAATTTAATAATCAAATCAATTTGTTTTATTTTTATGTTTTTGTTTTTTGTTTTTTTTGGGTTAAATTCAAGTATTATATGTAGTTTTTGTTTTCTAGTTTATGAGAGACTTGAGATGATTTCACTACTCATTATTAAAATCACTTCGTGATCACCAAAGTCTTTGGTATGGCTAGATTTTTTCCCATAAAATTTTAACTGGGTGATTTTTACACTATAGAGTGTCATAACAAAACACCTTGTTACTCTCTATTCTAAGTCCGTGAGCAGTTTGATTGTTTTATATAGTTATCATAATTATAGAAAACTGATATTAGATTATCCAATATCAAAATTCATAGTAAATAAGATGTTTATTTTGAAATAAAACATTTAAAATTTTAATTTAATTATCAATAACTACTAAATAGATAGTAAGAATTTATACAACATTATAAGCTAAAAAACTTCTTTCACTAACCACATATTTATTAGTTAACCCACTAATTTTCCTTTAATTCATTAACCCTTTTTAAAATTAAATTAACCCCTAAAATTATCAATCACTTAAAAAATAATAATAATAAAAATATACAATTAAACATCTACTAAGGTGAATCTATAAATATGTGCATAATTTAAAACAATATAAATGTGTGCATAAGATAAAAATAGTCTTGACGAACCCTTATAACTTTGTTCAAAATCACTTATAAAAATAATAATAATAATATGCAATTAAATATCTACTAAGGTGAATCTATAAATGTGTGCATAAACGAACCCTCAGGACCTTGAACGACCTCGTTCAAGGTTTTAGGACTTCACTTGAGAGCATAAAATGCCAAAATTTAAGTTAACATAAAATTTTAATGGATAATTTCAAAAACATGTTATTAAGTTTTTAATTAAGATCTAACTTTTAATTGAGGTTTTAAAAGTTTATAGATTGTTTTTTATAGAGATTTAATTAGAAGTTTATGGATTTTTAATAGAGTTGCAATTTAAGTATGGGTTTACGCAGTGTTTTATTTTAGATATCATTTTGGGAATCAACTCAGTTAAGTAAGTCATTCACGTATGACCATTTCCATGAGAGGTAGTCGTAACCAAGGTTGGAATTTGACAGACATTTTGTCCAAAAAAAACCGTTTTTAACTAACCATCTGACTTGACGTGTTTGGAAAGATCCAGAACGTATTTTTGACGATTATATTTTTTTGAAAACGTTATTAATATCATATCCAAAGAGTGACACCTTTCCATTTAACTTGGAACACTATAATAAATCAATAATCATCTTATCAACAAATAAACTTTAGAAAAAACCCAGGTGCTTTAGGATGATGATTATGAAGAATTGAGAGAATTAGAGGGCAGTTTCCTCGACTTTATTTTACATAAATGGTCGGCTGAAATTAAAATTCGTCTGCACCATAAGTTCTGTGATTGTGGTTTCAACAAGACTTGCTGAAAGATATTATTCATGACCATCTCGCTATTTAGAGCTCGGTTATTATTAAGTTTTTTAGTTTTTATGGAATTGGAATTAAGTATGGTATCTTTTAAAGAAATTGTAGATTTGTGTGGATTATATATATATATATATATATATATATATATATTAATGTATAAATTAATTAAGTATATTTAAAAATCTTTCTAATTTTAAATAATTAAAATTTGATAAATATAATTTTTAAAAAAAGTTTAGTGTTTTTTAATGATGTTTTAGTTAAAAATATACTTGAAATATATTAAATGAATTTAGTGAATTGCTTTCTATAATATTTTAATATTTTTTGTCTGTTTTTCTCTCTCTTTTTTTTTTTAATATATTGGGAAAAATGATTATAATTCAGTAGTGAAATTCACATTGGGAACAATCATCACTGGCAACTATCCATAATGCAGGTTGAATCATCATGGTTTCAATGGCAGCTATCCATAATGCAAGTTGACTCGTCATGGTTATTCAAGAAAAACCACTCCCTGGAATTACCCTACTCCGAGTCCGAGTTTAACTTTCACTCTCACCAAATATCTCTTAGTCTTGGCCTATTAACATATTTCCTTACATTCCATGAAATCAAACTCTTAGCCAAACAAAAGCAATTTTAAGACATACCATAGAAATAAAAAAAAAATTGTCAACAATTCCAATTTATAAACACAATTCTTTTTAAAAAATTTAAGAAGTGTGTGTATATTTAATGGTTTATGTTTTACTCTATCCATCACCAACAAGGTGTTTTATTGAAACTCATACTTGTAATACGTTAAGTGGGCTCAAGTAAAACAAAACCTAATCTATTAATTGTACAATACCATGAGAATGAAACGAGTCTAAAACATCACTGAAAACTATTTTTTAATTTATTAGAATTAATAAATGTAGAAATGGTGTTGAAGAACTCAATTGTAAACATGATAATGTAGATATCTTACCTTGGAAACTTTTTTTGACAAAACTGTCTAGAAATGACCTTTGTTTGGTTCTTTTATACTTTAGGAATGACTACAAATAGAAATTATAAACTTATAGATAACAATGTTGCGTATTTTTATTAGTAGGCTTCACATTCTTAGTCTTTCTCTATTTTCTTTTGTGCCATTAATTTTGCAAGATTTCAATTTTCCATGGGTAAATCTATTTAGGCCCCTTTTCACCTTTCATTGATTTGTTTTCTTGTTGATAAGCTTGAGGTGCATTTGAGTGGACCATGCCAATTGAAGCGAGCTCTGAAGTGAATTCGAATATGCACACACATAGAAAGTGAAACATATTTTTATTAAAGTAGGAATTAAGATACTAACAATTTGCACAAAAGCACCTAAAGCCTAAGGACACACAACTAGGAAAATGGATTTGAGACCATTCAACAAAGGTTATTACCTAGTCTCCTTAAATATATGTCTACAAAACTAAGTGATCAATAAGCATCTAGTCTAATAGAGACTTTATATCAAATAATGTCATTCATATATATATATATATATATGCCCACAACACAACAAATTTGGCTTGGTTTGAAATGTTTTGTTCATGATGAGATCTCTTTAGATGCTCAATCTTAATGTGATTGAATTCCTATAAGTGTCACCTAGAAGGTACAAGGAGAAGAAAACATATATATTTCGTACTCCTTAAAAGGAATGTCGTTCAATAACTCACAATTCATTCATTTGATTAGGGTAAGTTGGATTAGAATCCAAGTCCAAATAGTTTCCTTGAAATCCAATGAATATGTATCTATCTCTTATGCAAACATCATTAAAATTCTCACTTGAATGAATCAAACAATCAATCCATGAGTGTGTTAGTGCATCATCAAACCTACATAGCTAAAAGAACAAAACCTCTTCCTTGTCACAATAATTTTGGATCACAATCTTGCTTGTTCCCACTTGCTCTCCCTGAGTGTATTGGCCACCCACCTTTATTGGATTGTTTGGGCCAGAGGTCTGTCACAGTGTCATCGACTCACCACTCACTTATGAAAGTTATCCTATGTCACAATATCACCTATGGAACAGTGGAAGTCTCGCTTCGACTACAACCTGCACCAGATATCGAGTGTCTCATCATATCACTTAAAACATTTGAAAGATATGGCTCATGAAGCTTATGAAATACTAATTTTTTTTATTTTTTTTTACATTGTACTTACATGACTACAAACTCTCCACGGTGGACCCTCACATTGATTCCATGTGATTATGATTGTGGAGAGGATGTAGAGGATAGTCCATCTCATAGTTTTACTTTGTTGGTCATCTTATACGTTCCATAAGAACTCCTTAGTAATATCATGTTATGGCATGTCTGAGCCAAGGACATTTGATTTCAGAGTTATGGAGATTTTATTGTGAGTGTTCCATATAATTTCAAACCAAATTTGAGAATTCAATAAGTCATTTATGTGTTATGGTCATTTTGTTTTATCTTTTCTTATGATAAATATGTGTTTTTAATGAAACCTTTATTAGTGAAGAGTTAATTTATTATCAAAACATCATCTTTGGAAGGGAAAAATTTTAAACATAACATTTCTTGAAGGGCAGCATAAAGACCTAAAACGTCAAAAAAAAATTGTATGATGGGTAAAGAGGAATCCAAATTCCAACCCTGGTCATGACTGACTAATTTCTCATGAGTTTTGAATAGTTCACTTAGAACTCATTGCATCAGGTGATGCTCACAGGGGTGAAGAAGTGGGATTGAAACTAGTGAAATGAATCACATAGCATCAATCATCACTTCCGGGGCTTGCACCCGGTAACCAGGACTTCCCGGGAGGTCACTCATCCGGGATCGCCTCTGGCTTAAGTGCACTTAACTGTGGAGTTTTCCCCACAATCAAGCCCACTGTAGAGTTGCAACTTTTAGAGGTGAAATATTTTCCTCTTATTAATGACAAATAGTATTTTTAATCAAGGTTTTAAAAGTTTTTAGAATTTTCATAAAGTTGCAATTTTTAAAGGTTGTTTTAGAAGTAAAATGGGTGAAAACATGAAGATGGGTTACACTTTTGGGACAAATGTGGCAATGCAATTTCAATTTTTTCCTCTTTTATCGAATTGAAGCCCTCAAAATTCATATAAGCACTATGAATTTTGATTTGGAGTAAAAAGAAAAATTGTAGAGAATTATGTTGTTGTCTTAATGATATTTTTTGCAAAAATATTTAATATTGTATAATATGTCAATTTTCCATTAAATGGAATGCTTGTCCTTGCAAATTTTTCATATTAAAAATCTACTTTTTTATGCAAAATTATATTTCTTTATTATTTTTCGAAGTTGGTGAAGTAATATTTTAATTGCATTTTGCAGATACATGTTCACGTAAGGTGTTTTTCAACTATTTAAATAAATTGAAAAACCAAAAGTACCCTTTTGAAGAGGACTTGTAAACGAAGATAGTGATATTTTTTTACATTTTTTAGTCGTCTATATTTTATGATATTGATTTTTTATTCAACCTCTTTAAAATTGTTAAAAAAAATAAATCAAACATTATGTTTAAAAGAAATTAGATGAAAAATATCATATGAATTTGAAAATGTCAAACTCATATGCCATTGGAAATACAACATGATCAACTCAACCACCTAAGGACAAATTTTGCCCTAACTCTGCTAAGGTACTAAATGGTGTTGCAAAGAAATTTGCAGAAGAGGAGCTAAAAGTCAATTTTTTAGGCCATCCATGCTTAAAACACTCGATCAAGTGTTTGAAATTCAAATTTTATATGGGTTTAAGAAACCCTCATCAGGTTAAACAAAAGCTTGATGGAACTATCATAATTATCTAAAAAAAAAAATGAAGCCTCTCAATACTTTTCTTTAAGTGAATTATAAAATTTATTTATTCCACCAAATATTTTTTATAAATATTCAAATATATTCTAAACTCTAATTTTATAAATTTTATTTTATTTTACCAAGAAAATAATTATAATACTAATAATATATAGATAACTTTCTATAAAATATTTTGAATGATAAATTATTTATTGTTTTGATTTTAAAAATAACTTATTTCTATACTTATTCATCATATAATTTTTTGATGTAGAATTTTTCAATAAAAATAAATCAAATTATAATAAATAAATAAAACAACAAACTAAATTAAATTAAATTTTATAATATTACTATTTTAAAAATAATTTAAGAGTACAAATTTCTATATATACTTTGCCCTTGTGTAAACTGAGGACAAAATTGAGTGCAATCACATTTTACAGGTTGAGAGAGATTTATAACCACATATACCATTGCATCCATTACCAACTATATTAATTATAACTTACAACTATTACAACTACGTTAATTATTATTGCATTCATTTTTTTCCTTGAGCAAGTGGATGTTACTGCATTATATGTGTGTGTGTGTGTGTGTGAGAGAGATTTTAATAGATATGATTATGATCGAGGGAATAATGTTTATTAAATTTTTAGTGGATTTGATAAAATATACATTTCATCATCAAATTCACATTTTTGAGTTACACTTAATAAAAAATTATAATACTTATTAAAATCAAATTGATAAATTTTCTTATGTTTAATCAATTTATTATTTAAATTATATTTATAATAAATTTATTATTTAAATTATAACATTGAAAATTTTTAAATCATATTAAAAACTAATTTTCAAGTGACTAAATTATAAATGTAAGAATATTACAATTTCAATTGCAAGAGGGATATAATCTATTTTCAAGTCTATACATCAAAATGCTAGAAATATAATGAGAAATTAACCCACACCATTGTTAATTATCTATTCAAATATAATTAGTAGTTAAATTTAGTTTTTTTTTTTTTTGTTTACTATCAAATACTTACAATTTTAAAGTTTGCATATCATTATTCTTTTTGCTAAGGCAAGAGCGGATCCTTCTATTCAATTAAAAAGGAGAAATAGTGTACAAACGACGACCTCGGTGGTGGGGCCCACCAATATGACAGGCCCACCCCAATCCATGGTCGCAAGACGACAAAGTGAACCCAGGGACGCGGCCCACCAACACAAACTAGCAGTCCAAAACTGACCGTTGGATCCTAGGCTAAAGATCTAGCAGATGAAAAACATATCGGGTGGCCAACAAGCTCACCTTTTAACAAACATATCGGACCCGATGAACCCTGTAAACCATAATTTATAACCATATCAGGTCCATTTTTGGCATAATTGGCGATCACTTTTACCACCCGAAATCCACCATTTGCATGCAATTCATGTAAACAGCTCGAAACATAACCGTTGTATCAGACCCACCAACAAGCACGCTCAATCCTGGCCGTGGATTGTCCTCGCTTGATCCAATGGTTAGGGATCATATCGCGCAGACTAATAGCACCGATAGTTAGCACGTGATGAGGGCGGTAATTCCTCCCCACCCTTGGCCACGTGTCGCATGGTGAGTGGAATCGCTCCCGATTGTGAAAAACTACTTCCGGCCTAAAGAGCACGAGATAAATTGGGAACCACCCCAAGGGTAGTAAAACAATCACAAGAATACAAGTGGGGGTTTTGCGCCTGTCGAGAAAATATGGATTCCGACACAAGGGCCAAAGGAAGATGAATATCCCTCCTTCCATCCATCCCTCTGAGACTGCTGGTTTACTGTTACCTGGGTTAAGGAGGTCGCCATAGACCTGCATCCTAAAAAGGACCTCACAAATGTCATAACATTTCATAATGAATCCAGATCAACGAGACCCCGTCTATGTGGCTCTGTTTCGGAAATTCTATCTCTTGATTTTTCCTGATGTTGCTATCGATCACTGATGGCCCTGGATGAGCATCCCTCCTTCAACTTGTCATCCATTATCTCCTCCCACCAACAGCACAAGTCGATATGCTTGTTTCGTACCCCCTCATTTGCAAGCCAATCCGCAACTTTGTTGGCTTCCCTGCGAACATGCACCAACCTAAGAGTTCTCAGCCTTCTTAGGTGCACTTGGATTCTTTGGTAGACTTGCAGAAGCCTCCAGTGTTCTGAGATTTTCTTAGGAGTAGCACCAGCATTTATCCTCTTCACTGAGTTAATGACTAATTCCGAGTCGGCCTCAATGATGACATTGTGAATGTTGTGCTTGATCAGTATTTCCAGGCAAAATTCCATCGCCATGAGCTTAGCCATATGTTTGGTTGCTTTTCCTAGATAACTGTGGAAGATGACTTGTATGTTTCCTTCCTCATCCCTCAAGACCCCTCCATAACCAGCTTCTCCCAGATTCCCTTTTGAAGCCCCGTCTATGTTGAATTTTAAAAAGCCATGAGAAGGGGGTTGCCAAGAAGACTTATCTGCTGAGGTCTTCTTGTTAATCTGCATAGAACCCTGAGGGGGATGAACCTTGAGCTCTAACTTCTCCAAAATTCTGGCCTCTCTTTGTCCGATGGGTTTTCTAGTAGCTGCACCTCCCAGAGAATGAACAGTATCTTTGAGTTTTTTAAGGATTAGCTTAAGGATGCTGCTCACCGGACTCGCTTTCTCCTTGAAAATCCTATTGTTGCGCTCCTTCCAGACATTCCAGATTATGAATCCTGGGGTCAGCATCCAGGCGGAGTTAATGATCTCATTGTCCGAAATTTTTTTCCGCCAATTCTTCAACGTAGTAGTGATGTCATTGACATTTCTGTCTGTCTGCTCAAAGACTTCTCCAACCCAATTCCAAAGTATTGTAGTGAAAGTGCATCTATTCAGTAGATGATTTGTAGTTTCTTCTTGTTGTCTACATAAGTGACATCTTGAGGGGCCAACAAAGCCTCTTTTTCTTAGGTTATCCCATGTCAGAATCTTGCCCTGTTGAACCAGCCACTTGAATAGTTTTACTTTCATCTAATGAGGATTTTCCCAGATTTCTTTCCATGTCTTATCAGTGTTTGGAAGGTTAAGCCCTGCATCTATTCTTTTGGCTTCCTTAAGGTTGAAGAGACCTGTCTTGTTCTTTCCCCATCTTAGTTGATCGTTCAAGTTTGAGTTCAAGATTTGTCTCTTGTCTAAAAGACCTTGAAGGGCTATAGCTTCAGTATGCAGCATGCCCATTCCACTGTAATATGGAAGTTTCCAAGTTCTCCATTCCCCATTGTTCCTTTGGTCCCAATAGTCACTTACCCACCTTAGTCCTTTGTTGATGGTATCGATGTGAATGTCTGCTAATTCTTCACTTCGGAGATTGTCCTCCTACTGCCAATTGTCCTCCCAGAACCAAGCCAGGTTCCCATTTCTGATCTCCCAGAAACTATGGTTTTGGACTAGGGCCCTGTTCTCCCATGCCCTGTTCCAAATTGCAGAACCTTTAACTTGTCCTGTCATTCTGATTAGATTGTTCTCCTGCCATTCGCTAGCATATTTCTGCTTCCAGAGTTTTTCCCAGGGGGCTTGTATTTCTTTCAGCCATCTCCACCAGATTTTGGCACCAAGAACTCTATTCAGAATTCTTGGGTCATGAAGACCCAAGCCACCATGGGACTTAGGTTTGCATACTATGTCCCATGCCACAAGGGCCCATTTCTTCTTTTCTTCACCTTTCCCCCAGAGAAAGTCTCTCTGAATGTTTCTTATATTGGTAATTACATCGACTGGTGCTGGAATGGCAGATAGCATATAGATAGGGATACTTTGGAGGACAGCCTTAGTGAGAATCAGTTTCCCTGCTAGATTTAGTGCTCTTTTTGTCCATTTACTGATCTTGTCTTTTAGCTTATTAAGAACAGGCTCCTAGATATCCTTGTGAAGCAGTTTGTTAGTGAGAGGAACTCCCAGTACTTCATAGGCAGTGATTCCCTTTGAAAGCCCAAAATTTTGGAAAGATTTCTTTGAATTGAAATATCTGTATTGAAAAAGAGAATCTTTGCTTTAGAGAGAGTTACCTCTGTGCCTGCTGCCCTAGCAAACTCACTTAGAATCTGTTTGAATGCTTTGGCTTCCTTGACAATGGGTGTGCCTTGAAGCATAGTGTCATCCACAAATTTTTGATGTGTCACCGTGTCCCCACCTTGAGTGAGTCTTAGACCCTGAATTCTTCCTTCTTCCTTAGCAGCTCTGATAACTCTTCCTAACCCTTCCATCATTAGAATGAAAAGGAAAGGAGAAAGAGGATCTCCTTGCTTGAGACCTCTAGAAGGCATGAAGGTTTTGGAAAGAGAGCCATTGAGAAGAATTGAACAGCTAGCTGTGGTAACTAGTGCCATAAGCCATTTAATCCAATTGTAATCAAAGCCATAAGCTTTTAAAATTTCTCTTATGTATGACCAGCTAAGTTTGTCATAGGTCTTTGCAATGTCCAACTGCATTATCATTCCTTCCTGTTTGTTGGTAATGAGTGAATGAACCATTTCATGTGCTTGAATTATATTATCTAGAATTTGTCTTCCTTCCACATAGCTCGTTTGTTCCTCTGACACTAGGGTTGGGAGGAGAGGTTTGAGATGGTTGGCAATGAATTTGGATATAATTTTGTATATCATATTGCATAATGCTATAGGCCGAAATCTGTCTAGATAAGTCGCCTTCTCTTGTTTGGGGATGAAGGCTATGAAAGATTCATTGAGCGCCTTTAAGACTTTCTTAAATCTTTGAGAGTCTTCCACTACCTCCAGGATGTCCTGTTTCACTATCCTCCAACAAGCTTTGAAAAATTCCACATTAAAGCCATCCGGGCCTGGTGCTTTCCCATTTTTCATCTCTTTCATAGCTTCCTCAATTTCTTCCTCTATTACTGGTCTATTGAGATTGAAATTATCTTCTCTGGTAACCAATTTAGGGATGTACTGAGTGAATTTTTCCGTAAACTGGTATCTATCTTCCAAGGTTTCCTCAGTAATTTTTTGAAAATGCTGGAGTAGAACCTTCTCCATCTCTTCATGAGTGTTTCTCTCTATTCCATGCTGATCTGTAAGTTTCACAATTCTATTGTTGTTTCAGTGAGCTATGGTGGATCTCTGAAAGAATTTGGTGTTTCTCTCCCCTTCTTTAATCCATTGTACTCTGGATTTTTGTCTCTAGAGTATTTCTTCTTGAAGGCATCTATTGCCCCACTCCTGCTGGAGTGACTCTACCATCTCTTTCCTTTCATCTGTATAGCCTTCTGTGATAAGAATCTGGTTTATTTCCTTTAGTTTCTTTTCCACCTCTCCTTTAGCTTTGAAGATGTTACCAAATTCATTTTTATTCCACTCTTTGAGTCTGCCTTTAATGTGTTTGAGCCTGCAGTGAAGAAGGAACATCTTTGTACCTTGAAGGTGAAGCTCTTCCTTCCACCATTTTTCAATATTTGTGAGGAAATCTGAATGTGTGAGCCAAGCGTTCTCAAACCTGAAGGGGGTGTTCCTTGGTTTGCCAAAAAGGGAAGCTTCCAATTGGATAGGCCAGTGATCTGAACCCCCAAAAGGTAGTATGAGTGCAGTAATGCTGCTTCCCCTGAGAAGAAGTTCCTCTGAAACCATAAATCTATCCAATTTTGAGGCCACTTGGGTAGGGCCCCCTCTTTTGTTATTCCAAGTGAAGATTCCATTTCTTGTTTCCATATCAACCAATTTCATATTGGTGATGAAGTTCTGGAAGGAAACTGAGTCTCTACCAAGTGTTCTAGTTCCTCCTTTCTTCTCCATGAGTGATTTTGTTATGTTAAAATCACCTCCAAGAATCCAGGGTAGAGCTGGGTATCTCTTCTTCATATCCTCCAGTGTTGTGAGGAGTCAAAGTTTGTCCTCCATTGGTTGTGAACCATAGACATTGGTGATCATGTAACATTATCTATCACCCACCGGTTGGAAAATCAGAGAAAGGTGATGTCTGGATGCCTCCACATCAATCACACCAAATTTTTGTGGATCCCATAGAGTGAGAATACCACCAGCAGATTTATTTGCCTTAACTTCAAGGTATTCATATCTATTTACCCATTTGCTATGTTTTTCGCAGATCCTCTCCACTGAGCATTTTGTTTCCTGTATGAATACTATGTCAGGTTTTTCCTCTCTGATTCTTTTACCTAGATTCCTCTGTTTTCTTCTGCTCCCTAGTCCTCTAATGTTCCAGGTTGTGATTTTCATTGAGGTGGGGTTTTAAAGGAGTAACTAGAAAGGTCTTTCATCCTTCTTGAATCAATCATGAGTTTGCCACACTCCAGTAGTAGTTTTTTCTGTCTTTTTCTTCCCCTCCTCTTGCCTGGATTCTTTGTTAGTTTTCCTGTTATTTTTTTTTTTAACAAAGTCGGATACTTATATATTATAAAAGGCCAGCAATACTGAATTCGGTTACATAGGGGAAAAGGATTTGAAAGCTGAGGGTCAAAAACGGGTTCGCAGACCCGTATTCCTCATTGCTTCTTTTGATTAAACTGAAAACAAAATGAAGACGACTGTACTGTCTAACGAAGGAACCGCCTATCCATTTAACTTTACATTGCATATCTATTAAGGTAGGTGTTGAGTGACTGAGTCATCCTGGTGCCTTGCGCTTGCCTTGGTTGAAGTTTCGGCCTGGTAACTCTGAGTGAGGGTGCGAATGTGTTGAATGGCTGCCTCCAAGTGGCTGCATCTATCTTGAAGAGCTTCGATCTCATTCTTCCTTTTGTCTAGCTTTTTTCGCTTAGAATTCCTGTCTGCATGATAGTCTTCCGTCAGCTCCTTGAGTTGCTTTGTGAGGCTGTTTATCATAATCGTAAGGGCCTTGCACATGGTGCAGTCCCTATTATTGAAGATTCTGTCCAGAACGATGCCGGGTTGGGCCTGAGCGGGAGGGTTGTTATGCTGCTCAGCCATTTCAGTAATTAAAGGACCAGTGTTTGAGAAAAGAGGGGGCCCGATAAGAGCTGAGGGCGAGGGTATTAGAGGAGGATAAGTAAAGGCGCAGAGGTTCTGGGATGGAGAATATAAGATCAAAGGGCTCAGGGAGCTGAGATGAGAGAGCTGGGGAAGATTTCTAAAAGCTCTGCAGAGAATGGAACACAGAGAGTTAGATATAATAAAACCCACAGAGCGAGAGACAGAGTTTACCAAGATCCGGATGTAGGCTTGATCCCGCTGCGAGCTGTTGGAGATCACACGAAGCCAACTTTTAAAGAGAACAACAGTATTGTGCCTTGCAAACTTGCGGGCGTTGTGGTTTCTGAGATCTAAGGTGCCATTTAAAGAGAGCGGGAGGCTTCTCCTGTTGTCGGTCCGATGCATGAATCCAGACATGTGAAGAGAGCTGCTCTTTGAAATGATTTCTCTGCCGCCCAGAATCGTGTGAGAGAGATGGACTCGATCTCCCCTCCAGAGATTGGCTGCGCGAGTCAGGATAAAAAACATGATTAAACTTAGCTTGCTGATATGGATCATATTTTGTTGACAGAAAATGGATCCTTGGTACCGAGTTATGCAGTCGAGATGGATTGGGAGACGGAAAGAAGAGTTCGAGGGAGATCTAAGATGATGATCCTCCTGTCTGAGTTGACTTCTGTCCTGAATTGAGGCGATGTGAGGGATCTTTTTATGGGATGTCCTTACCATATACATTGTCATTCTCTCTTATCTGACCTGGCTGCCTACCTGTGGCTTTATTTGCTTGCTCATCCGCTTCCCTGTTGTTCTCCCTCAGAATATGCTTGAACGAGACCTCTCCCAGCTGCTTAATGTTTTCCTTTATCCTAGTTTTGATATTATTCAATGCCATCTGCTTGAAGTCTCTCCCTGAAGTCATGGCCGCAATGATGATTGCAGAATCGCCCAAAATAAGAAGGTTCTGAAGGCCTAATTTCCGAGAGATAGAGGTTCCCAGCAGAAGGCTATACGCCTCTGCCTTGTTATTGGTCATGGTGCCTAAACCCCATTCATAAGATACTATAACTTCCCCTTGAGGATCTTTAATGATCCCACCCGCTCCAGCTTGACCAGGATTATTCTTGGAAGCTCCATCGAACTGGAGGACCGGTCTCCTTTGGTTCTGGATCCACTGGGTGACTTCTTCTTTTGTCCCACGAAGTTTCCAATCCGGGTTGCCTTTCCAGATGCTTGGGTTTTTCGAAGGGGTTGTCCCATACTTAAATTTGCCCATCCACTCTTTTATTTTTGCATCAGACGAGTCCATGTCCACCTGAGTTATACCATTAGCCTCAATAGTTTCTGAGATTAGTGCAGTTGTTTTTGCAATGGTGCTAACTATGCTTGGTTTTTCGTTGTTGAATATACATTTATTCCGGGAGATCCAAATCTGCCAGCAGAGATTTGGAGGAATGCTGTTCCAGAGCCTTGCTGCTAGGGTCTTGCCTTTTTTGCTCTGAGGTAGGAGTTTGCCCCAGTTTTTCTGAAGAAGAGTGATTTGGTTTGGCAACTGACCTGTTTCTAAGGGGCTGGTGAGGAGCTTCCAACAAGTTTTGGCGAACGGGCACTCTATGAAAATGTGTATGCTGCTTTCCTCTGCTGCCTTGCACATGCAACAAATAGAGGGACCTTGGATGCCTTTCTTCTTGAGGTTCTCCGCAGTGAGGATTTTGCCATGGAGTAGGGTCCAGTTGAACAATTTCACCTTTGGTAGACTTTCACTTCTCCATGCAACTTTGTGTAGGGGCCATGTGTTGACTGCTGAGGTATTTTGAAGAGCTTTGTAGCCTTCTGTCACCGTGTATCTTCCACCATTAGGATCCCAGACAAAATTATCCTCAATCTGTTTGTTGGTGGGAGCTGCGCCTGTAAGGGAAGTCTTGAGCTCAGCCCATAGGTTTGCAAGATCCGAGGGGAGGTTAAGGGATCTCCACCCTATCCAAGAGTTGTTCTCCCAAAGAGAGATATCAAAGAGGGTTTTGAGTTTTGCTTCAGTCATCCACCTCTGGAGGGGCCTGAAATTGAGGAGGGATTCCCTTTCATTTGACCCCATTATCCTGTCCTTCCAAATATTAATCTCCTTGCCATTACCCGGTACCCTTGATATATAGGATTTGAATTGAGGGAGCATTTTTTTAATCAGTTTCCACATAGGCGTACCCTGCCTATCAATAATGGTTTCAGTGAGGATGTTGCTATTGGCCCCGCTCAGATACTTCTTCTTAATGGCTTCTGTCCACCAGGTTCCTCTTTCATGGAGAATTCGCCAAATTAGCTTGAAGCCCATGGCCATGTTTGCAAGTCTTGGAATTCTGATTCCGAGTCCACCCTTCTCTAGGGGAAGAGTGACCTTGTCCCACTTTACCAGACTAAACTTTTTTGAATTTTGCTTTCCTCCTTGCCACAGGAAACCTCTGATTATCAACTCCATGTGTTTGTGGATGCTAGCCGGGGCTAAAGTGGTTGCAAATTGGTATATTGGGAGAGCTGTGAGAATGGCTTTGATTAGTATTGTTCTGCCCGCCAAGTTTAGCCAGTATACTCCCCAGCTTTGAAGCTTGCCTCTCAATTTTTCAATCAGCTTGACCCAAATCTCTGATTTTAAAGTTTCTTTTGCTAGAGGTAGCCCTAGGTACATAAAGTAAGTCCAATTCCTTTGAGCCGGGATTTCCATTATTGTGGAAATTCTCTGAATTATATTTCTGGGGACGTTCCAAGTATAAATCATGCATTTGTGGTTGTTTAGCTTGCCTCCAGAGGCTTGCAAAAAAAGGTCTAGAGCTTTTTTGAATCTCCGGGCCATGAGACTTGAGGCACCTCCTATTAATAAAGTGTCATCTGCAAACAGGGAGTGATTGATCCCTTTGACACCTCTTGCTATTTCAACCCCTGTTATTTCCTTTGTCCTTCGCATATTCTCCAGCTGTAGGCTGAGAGTTTCCGCCATGATAATATAGAGGAAGGGGGAAAGAGGGCACCCCTGTCTCAATCCTCTGGTGCTTTTGAAAGCCTTGCTGGGCCTGCCATTTATAAGGGGGGCCGTCCAATTGTCTGATATGCATTCCATGATCTTGTTGATGAAGAGCTCAGATATCCCGAATTCTTTTAGAACTGCCTGGAGGAATGCATGATTCACCCGGTCAAATGCATTTGCCATGTCAAGCTTAATGATCATACCCCTTTCGTTTCTTGATATGCTGCTCTGAATAGCCTCCTGGATAAGGATGACATTATCAGAGATTTGCCTCTTGGGAACGAAGCCACCTTGGTTCTCTGAGATGAGGGAGGGGAGCAGATTTTTGAGTCTGTTTGCTAAGATCTTGGTTATGATCTTGTAGGAGACATTACAAAGGGATATGGGGCGGAATCTATCAAAGGATTGGGGATTAGGGTCTTTAGGAATAAGGGCCAGATGGGAGGATTTCATACCATTGCCCATTTTGCATTTAGCGAAGAAGTTCTTAGCCACCCTGATGTAGTCCTTCTTTATGATATCCCAATGGGTCTTATAAAAGTCCACTGTGAAGCCATCGGGCCCCGGGGCCTTGTCCGAGGCCATACTGTATATTGACCCTTCGATTTCTTCCACCGTGAGCTCTTTGTCCAGTTCAGCGTTCTGTTCTTCTGAGATTTTGTTTTTCAAATTTTTGAAGAAGTCCAGGTTGAGCATGTGATGCGGATCAGCGGTTAAGAGGTTTTGGAAGTGCTGAGTTGCTGCTTCCCTAATCTCCTCTTGATCTTTTATCTCTACACCTTCCACTGCTATTTTTTCGATATTGTTTCCAGCTCTTCTTAGTTTCAGACTGTTATGGAAAAAGGATGTGTTGCGGTCTCCCGATTTGAGCCAAAGGCATCTTGATTTTTGCCTTTGCTCCT
This sequence comes from Pinus tabuliformis, assembly GCA_031772625.1. Classification (NCBI taxonomy): domain Eukaryota; kingdom Viridiplantae; phylum Streptophyta; class Pinopsida; order Pinales; family Pinaceae; genus Pinus; species Pinus tabuliformis. The sequence continues at coordinate 594,063,065 of CM062813.1, forward strand.
CTTCCTCTTTTCTATTCTGCTTGTATATCTCCTTGTACAATTCGTTTTCTTTTGCTTGGTCTTCCTCCGTTTCTTGTCTGGTTTCCTTTTCTAGATTCCATATTGTTAGTTTTGCTTGGAGTTCAGATTTCTTTTTACTTTCTTCTTTTGCCTTGTCTCTTGCCCAATTTTTGATTGCTATCCGAAGGAGCTTGATCTTGGTTTCCCATATGAAGTGAGGGGAGCCTAATATTTCAGTTGCCCACTGCGCTTTTATCAGAGGTTTGAAGTCCTCGCATTTGTCCCAGGCTCTGTTGTATTTAAACGGGAGCGGACCCATATTCCTTCCCTTATCCATTTTCAGTGCCACCGGCTTATGATCTGAGATATACCCTTGAATGATGAAGCTTTGGATGCTTGTGAAATTAGCCACTATTGTCTCTTGGACCAGAATGCGATCCAGCCTTTCTTTTATGTTGTTTCTTCCTGTTCGCTTATTTGACCATGTGAAGCGCCCATTCTGAGGCTGTATGTCCACCAGATTATGAGCTTGAATGATTTCTTCGAGGGCATCTCTTGAGGGATCTGCCAAGAAATTCCCTCCTATCTTTTCTTCTGCATTTCTGATTAGGTTCATATCTCCTCCCAGGCAGATGTTTATTCTTTGGGCGTCCAATAGATCAGATGAGATTGACTCCCAACAAATGGCTTTTTCTCTGTAGTGAGGGGGGGCGTACACATTGTAAATAGTGTATTCTTCTGTTGCTGCTATGTTTTGTATGTCTGTTCTGATCCACCATCTACTTTTCCTGTAGTCTTTGAGCTTCCATTTGTTCTTATCCCAGAGCGTCCCTAAGCCTCCTGAGGCTCCTGCTGCATTTACTGCTGTTCCCTCATATATGTTGCTTTTTTTCAAATTGCTTTGGAATTCCTGCTCGGTGATTTTGGTCTCCTGGAGAAGGAGGATGTCCGGATGTTCTGATTTTAGTAGGTCTCGGACTGCATTTACTTTAAGGGAGGAGCCCATCCCCCTACAATTCCAAGAGACCAGATTCATCATTTATGTTTTGTGTGGGCCCCGCCTTTCTCTTTCGTTCTCTCCCCGCTTCCTTTAGATTTGTCTAGGAAAGTATCCATTGGTTGTTGGGTCCCTGTGGCCATCTCTTTGGCAGCTGTCTCATCCCTTATTTCTTTATTGGATTTTCTTCCAACTTTTCTTGGAGGGTCGATGGAAGAGCTAGTTTCCTTAGACTTGTTTCTTGTTAAGATTCTTTCTGCTGTTGGAGGAGGAGAGGATGGGTGGGGAGATTCAGGGGGAACAGAGGGGGCTCTTGGAGAGGGAGGGGGGGAAGGGGGTTCTTCAGAGGACAGGGTTTCGAAAGGGTTGGAGGATGAGAGGAATGGAGGGCCAGATCCGGAGGGATGAGAAGGGGAGGGAGGGGTTTCAGGAGGTGGTTTAGAGAAACTCGATGGAGGGGGGTTTGATTTCTTTTTCTTGACTGTTTCCCATGCTTCTTCCGGAGCTTCAGTATTAGTTTCAGATACATTTAACTTAGATTTAGTACATCGGTTTGCAAAATGCCCATATTCATGACATACCTTGCACTTGAACGGTAGTTGTTCGTAGTCCACTTGCTGTATGTGCGTCCACTGGTCAACTTTGAGCTTGATTGCTTCTGGCAGCCCCTTTCCCAGATCAACTTCCACACAGATCCTTGCGCATGCATGCATATTCTCTTTTGGTTCCGATCTATCGATATATTTTCCCACTGCGTTTCCAATGGCTTTTACAGATTCGTCACCCCAGCAGTGGAGCGGCAGGTGCGGGAGGCGGACCCAAACAGGAACAGCATTAGGGACGTCCATCTCTGGGTCAAAATCAGGGGTCCATCTGTTCAAATAGAGGCCTCTAGTGTCCATGAAGTAAGGGCCATTTCTGAAAATGAGGTTCCGATCCTCCGTTGTTTCGAAGAGGAAAGTGAAAAACCCTCTTCCACAGAACCTTATTGCTATCTTTCCTTGAACCATTGAGTTCCAGTTCCTTTCTACCCATCGTTGAACTGTGCGAGGAGAGGGCCATAGTCCGGTAAACTGGCCAACCAGGCCCCGGTCAGCTAAGGCTACTGCAGCTCTCCTCGGGAGGGCGGGAGGGAGCGAGACTTCCGGTATTTCATCTAGCTTTTTGATGAATCTTGATGCTGTAGGTCTGATTCTTTCTGCAGAGTTCTCTGGAATAAGAGAGGCAAAGGACTTTTCGAGATCCTCGGGTTCCTTATGAGGTGGATCCATTGAAGGCGATGCTTCTGCACCTCTGGCTCTCCTGCGGAGGCGCCAGAGGGATGGAGAACCCTAGAGGCAGCGCTGCCAGTCGCAAACGCTCAGAGGGGAAGGGATCAGCAGGCAGACGAGGCAGAAGCCCCGGAAAAGAAGGAGGGCAGAGGCCCCGGTCTGAGAGAGGGCAGGAGGCCCTGGGCAGAAGGCAGGCGCCGCCGAGCAGCAGCGCTGCCAGACACAGGCCCGCGGGGAAGGATCAGGAGGGAGCCATGGAGACTCCGGGCTTCAAACGCGCGCCGTTTTCCTGTTATTAATCCTATTGAGGAAGTCCCTTTGTTTTCCTAGTTGTCATGTCCTCTTTTGACTCCTGCAGCTGTTTGATGTGCCTTGCTAAGGAATATCTGTTGGACCTTGTTCATGTCCTCCTGAGGGATGGAGTTTACTCCCAGGTTGCCTCCCTGTTCTAGAAACTTTTCCAGCTCTAAGTTCTCCCTTTCCAGGATCTCTTGTAAATCTTGATCATCTGTACCACTTTCACTTTGAGTCATTTCCTGGTCTTTTTCTATTTCCATGGTACTCAAAGGGTCCATTGTGAGTTCATTTTGTTCCTGAGTGTACTCCATGTTGGTCTCTTTTTCTTTCCCCTTGCTGTTTGATTCTCTGTACTCTCTTTATCCCCGCCATCAGCTTCTCTTTCTCCTAAGATCTCAAAACTATTGTAACTTTTTGTTTTATCATTCACACTAGGGTTCTTTTGTGTCTTCCTTCCTCCTCCTTTTCCTTTTCCTCCTACTTTGGTGAAACCTATCTGGTCTTTTCCTTTATTGGTATTTAGGTTTTCCTCCCTTCTATTGAGAGGACAGTCTCTGGATAGATGCCCATGCTCATGACATTTGTGACATCTGAACGAGATATGTTCATAGTCAACTGCTTGAACCCATTCCTCGTCATAGACTTCTAGAATGACCTCATCTGGAAGGGCTCCTGATAGGTCCATCTCCACACATATACGGGCATAGGATGTATATTTTCCCCTTAGAGTTGCCTCTGAAATTTTTAAGAAATGACCTAATTTATTGCCTATAGCTTTTAAAGACTTTGGCATCTAGTAATCTAAAGGTAAGGAGTATAGTCGAATCCATACCGGTACCGAAGTGAAGGTTTCTCATTCTAGCATAAAGTTCATCGTCCATGGTCGCATATAGAGACCAGTAGCTGCAAAGAAGTATGGCCCTCCTTCAAAAATTCTGTCTCTGTCTTCCATGTTCGTAAACACCACAGTGAAAAAACCTTTGGATCCAAGATGTATATTTAACTCCCCCTTTGGTTTCCAGTTGTATTTTATCCAGGTGTACAACGCTTTCTCTGATGGCCAAATTCCCATAAATTTGCATATGATGGCATAGTTAGCCATGTGATCCCTGTGCGCTTGCAGAGCTGGATCATTCAGAATAACCCGAGGTTTAGTTATGGTCTTGGGTTTACAGGGCCCCATCTTAGCTCTATTCTCTGATCCTTGACCTCTGTCTTCCTCTTTCTCCTCCTGACAGTCTTCTTCGTGGGCCCCTTGATCTGCATTGGTTTTGTTGCCTTCCGCCTTCTGAGTTTCTGTGTTTTTTGCCTTGACCTCCAAGGGCTGTGGAGGTTTGTTCTTTTTCCCTCCTCTTCCTCTGTTTGCTACTATATTACTGTAGGAGGGAGTGGAGCTCCCTCCTCCCTATGTCTCCATGGATGCTTGTTGCCCTCTATCACTTGCTTAGTTGAACCCTAGAACCAGAGCTGCCATCGTTCTCCTCCATCTCTCTCCGGTCTGCATATCATTATTGATATTTACATAAATTTTAAAATTTCCAGCTTTAAGGTTCGATCGAGCTTTAGGGCTAGATCAAGCTCTTAATGGGTAGATGATTTGATTAAACACTTGATCGAGCTATTTTTAAGCACCTCAACAACTCGATCGAGGGCTTAAAAATTGCTCGATCTAGCATCCTTTTTCACCAAAACGTGCCCTCGTTTTGCTAAAAAATGTTACCCAACTCCATGTTATCACCCAAATCTCATCCATGACAAATAGTAAACTTAAAGTTAATGGATTATTATAATTTTTTTATTAAATAATATATAATTATTTAGCTTTTCTTTTTATGTTATATTTTTTTATTTATTTTATTTTAAAATTTATAAATATATTTGCATGATATGAAAACACCTAAAAATCATTATTTTAAAAATTACTCCCCAAAAAAATATTTGAAAACCAGTGAATATATATTAAAAAAGAAGAAGATATGTTTATTTTATTTTATGTAAATTAGTATATATTCATTTTAATCTACCAAAGTGTTTAGAAATATCAAATTTCTCAAAATTTAAACCATTTTTTAAGTACAAAATTTAAAAAAAAATTTACACCCTCGAAAATTTGATATATCTAATGTTAAAATAATTACCCAAATAAATTTCTCAACATTATAACATTATAACTTTAAATGAAATAAATGATCATAATTATAATTAAAATTTAATATTATTAAAATAAATTACCAAAATAAATTTCTCAAAATTATAACTTTAGAATTATGATGAAATGAATTGTCATAATTATAGTTAAAATTTAGTATTATGAAAAACTTTAGATTGCTGATTTTTTGCAAATTACATCATTGAAACTTAGAATTTCAAAAAATTGCTATCCAATTTCAAAATTGACAAGCAAAAAAAATTACTCAAAAACACTAGTAAAATTATGTATGTAATTTTTTTATTTTTTATTTTTTTTGTTAATTTTTGATTAAAATATATTTCGGCCAGAGTTCTCTCGTGCAATGATATTTCAAGGTTTGTAATGTTACAGTTTGAATGGATTGGACTAATGATATACCTCAAGGTTATGGAATAATGATACTTGTTTGGAATTTTATTATATTATTACTTATTATATATTTTAAATTGATAATTTTATAATTGTTAAATAATTTAATTTAATTATATGATTTATAAAATTAAATTAATTATTTTTTGTTTCAGTGAAGACTATAGTATTTGTTTTATGATCAAAATGTATTGACGTTGTTAAATTATTGGTTGTATTTTTGTAATTTTAATTAAGGCGTTGGGAAAATGTTTGATATTTTTATTTTCTTATAAATTCAAAAATATTTTTTTAATTTTTTATATATTATATTTCTAATTTTCGATCTGTTGAAGAAGTTCTGATGGGACATAATTCCCTTAGTGGAGGGTGTTTCATTTTTGGTATTTGGTCAGTGCCTCACAATTCATTTAAAAAAGAAAAAACTAATTTTTTGAGTGGCCATTACGCTGGTGAGTACTCTGACACTCACATTGTTATATTACTATTCTACCCAATGATGTCAGAATTGACGTTGTTGTAGGTCCTTTACATAGGCAGGGGCGTGTTGTACAAAACTCCAATTAGCATTATTATGTTTCTTTATGCAGAGCTTTAGTCTGTGGAGGATGGGGTATGTGCAGGAGAATGGGGGTGTAGAGGGCACTTTAGTCCGTAGGGGCAAAAATAATTTTAAACTCCTTTACAAATTTAATTGTGCGGGAGAGAAATTGCATAGAGCTATGAATCTGTTCAGAATAAAGGACATGTAGAGGATGGGGTATGTGTAGGAGAACGAGGGCATAGAGGGAACTTTATTCTGTCGATGCGTAATTAATGTAACTATAAACAAATCTAGAATTAATATTATTATGTTTCAATGCTCAGATTTTTCTTGTGTCAAGCTTTCCTTGTGCAAAGCTTTTACTATGCGGAGTATGAGGTATGTGTAGGATTACGGGGGTGCAGAGGGAACTTTATTTCGTATGGACGAAATTAATTTCAAACTATTTTCCATATAAAACTTTTACAGATTTAGCTGTGCGGGAGAGCAGTTGCATAGAACTATGAATCTGTATGGAATGAAGGATGTGTGGAGGATGGGGTATGTGCGGGAGAATGTGGGTGCAAAGAGAACTTTGTTTCGTGGACGTGTAATTAATTTAACTATGAACAAAAACTTTAATTTGTAATGTAACAAAATTTAACATTTTCCTATTACATATGTACAAATTTCCTTAATATACAGATTGATTAAGGTAGGGTTGTTTCGGTTTGTGTTTTGTACAATAAAAGTTTTGATTTCATTTTCGTTCTCCACACAATGAAAAAATTCACATTCTGAAGGATGTGCAGAGGATGGGGTAGCTCTTGGAGAACGGGTGTGCAAAAAGAACTTTATTCCTTTGACACATAATTAATTTAACTATGAAAAAAATCGAATAGATATTATTATGTTTCATTGTACGGAGCTTCTATGTGTGGAGGTCGGGTATGTGCGGGAGAACAGGGGTGTATAGGGAACTTTATTTCGTTAGGATGAAATTAATTTTAAACTATTTTGCATTTAAAATTTTTACAAATTCAGTTGTGTAGGAGAGAAGTTGCATAGAGCTATAAATCTGTGCGGAATGAAAGGTGTGTAGTCGAAAAAGTATGTGCGAGAGAATAGGGATGCAGAGAGAACTTTATTCTGTGGATGCATAATTAATTTTGCTATGAGGCAACTCTGACAGGACTGTATGGAATGAAAGATGTGCGAAGGACGGAGTGTGTGCGAAAAAATGGGGGTGCAGAGGGAACTTTATTCCATTGATGCACAATTAATATAACTATGAACAAAAAATTTAATTCTTAATGTAATAATATTTCAAATTCGCCTATTACATATATACAAATTTTCTTAACACACAAGTTGATTAATTAAAATGTTTATCCTTAATGTGGTAAAAACATTAACTATTGAACATGTATGGCAAGCAACTTTCGATTTACAATATTTAGTACAAAGAACCACACAAAATTAATTTAAAACTCTTTTCCATTTAAAACTTTTGCAGATTTAGCTACGCGGGAGAGTAGTTGCGTAGAGCTATGAATCTATGCGAAATGAAGGAAGTGCATAAGATAGAGTATGTGTGGGATAACAGAAGTAGGGGGGTTTCATTCGGTTAGTATTGTGAAACTGACAACAAGACAAGTATTTCTAGTGCGATTATCTTTTATTATTTCATTTTAGGTCGTTTTCCATTTAAGCTTGTACATATTTATTTGTGCGGGAGAACAATTGCATAGAGTTGTGAATCCGTGCACAATGAAAAATGTGTGGCGTACAAGATATATTCATAAAGACACATAAATCCATCCAAATATATTTTAACTTTTTTGCGCAGACAGGAAGCTAATTTTAGACTCCTTTCCATTTAAAACTTTTACATATCTAGCTTTGCGGAAGAGTAGTTTAGTTTAACTAAGAACATGATCTTTAACTCATAATGTAATAGGCACAATTAAATAAAGCAGTTTGTAAACTAGAAATAATGCATATTCACATTTCCATTGCTAGTGACTATAGCATTTGCCTCGATGTTAAAGTGTGTTGAATCTCTTTTATTTAAATGTTACATAAAATTTCTTCCAAAATACTGTGTTTTTTCAAATAAATTTTGCATCAGAGAATTTCTTGGCTAAATTAGCACATTAAAAAATCATTAGCTAAATAGGCTTTGAAGTATTCTCTATTCATAGAATCAAATTTGTGAATCTTTTATGTGGGAAAACTCTATCCATTATTTATAGAATCAACCTTGCTCTTTGTCATGTTTTCTCTGTGTTATCACTTTTCTCTTTCATAGTTACCACTAGCGTGTTGATATTGTCAAAATTTTTAGGCCAGTTTGTGTAACTCCGAATGAAATTATATGATTTGCATTAAGATATTATTGATATATACATTGTGAGGGATACTCTTGGAATTCAAATTCCATTGTCTCTTCACCTTCTCTATTTTCCTATTTACAATATTTACATGAATTTCCTAATCCCAAATATTAAGTGTCAACATCCCCCCCTTAATATGAAGGGATGTTAGTGAGTTGAAGCATCATTCAAAATCTTTCAAAATTTTCTCTTCCACGCTTTGGTGAAGATGTATGCAATCTTCTCATTTGTGGAAATATGGTGAAGGTGAATAATCTTGGCCTCAACATGATGTCGAATGAGATGATATTTTGTATTGATGCGCTTGGTTCGATCATTGAACTTTGGGCTCTTGGCCAACTTTATTGCAAAAGTGTTATCAATCAAAATAGTAGTCAAATGCACTTGTTTCCCCTACAAATCTTCCAAAATTTTCTTGAGCCACACAATCTCCTTGGTTTCTTCTACAACTACCACATATTCTGCCACAATTGTGGAATTTGTTGGAACTGACTATTTGTGTGACCTCCAAGAGAAAAATCTTGATCCAAGACTCATATCATAACTTGAAATAGATACTCCATTTTCTTTATCTCCTTCAAAATCTGAATCAAAGTATCCAGTCAAGCAGAAGTTATCCACCTATGTATACTTGAGTCCAAATTCTTGAGTTCCCTTCAAGTACTTTATAACTCTTTTTGCAGCAGACCAATGACCCTCACAAGGCTTTTGCATAAAGTTGGAGAGGTTTCCAACAACAAATGAAATGTATGGTCTGGTAATAGTCAAATAATTGAGACTTCCTACGAGTTGTTTATACTTTGTTGCATCCTCAAATTAATTTTCTTCAGTGGATGTGAGCTTTAAATTATGTTCCATTCGATTCATCAAAGGATTGCACTCAACCATGCAAAATTTTTTCAACAGATCTCTAATGTACTTATTTTGAGAGAGGAATACAAACTTCAGATGTTGGGTTACTTCAATACCATGATAGTAGTGAACATATCCCAAGTATGTCATTTCAAAACATTTCCTCAGTTCTTTGTTTATGGATGCAATGTAATTTTCATTGTTCCCTGTCATTAGAAGATCATCTACATACACCACAAGATATACAATTATTTTTACACCTTTATTAACAAACAAATTTGCGTCATCAAGATCATAGTGTTTGAAATTGAGTTTTAGAAGATGTTCAGTCAATTTCTCATACCAGGCTTGCAATGTTTGTTTGAGGCCATTTAAGAATTTGACAAGATTACATATGTTGTGCTCTTGTCCCTTCAGAACAAATCCTTCTGGTTGAGACATAAAAACATTCTCTTTCATATATCCATTCAAGAAAGTAGTTTTTACATCCATTTGATGTAATTTCCAACTGTTTTGAGCTGCCAAAGCAAAGAGAGTCTGAATGGTATCCCATTTTTCCGTGGGGGAAAATGTATCCTCATAATCAACCCCTTCCTTTTGTGCAAAACCTTTTTCCACGAGCCTAGATTTATGCTTGTCAATTGATCCATCCACTTTATACTTGTTCTTGAAGACCCACTTGCAACTTATCGGTTTGGTTCTAAATGGAGGATCAACTAACTTTCGGGTTCCATTCTTTATCAAAGCATCATATTATTTATGCATTGTTTCTTTCCATTCATCATCCGAAGTGACTTATTTGAAGGAAGTTGGTTCAAAATCTGTAGATAGATTTAATTCAAAATCATAAGAAACATCCATATCAACAGATGAATCAAAATCGTCTACATCACCTCTATTACATCTAGCAGAGATTCTTGTCCCTATCTTTCCAACCTCATCAGGACGAACACTTTCAAGTGTCTTTGTGAGCCATTTTGGAGGACCTTTTTGAGATGGCCCAGGTTGTTCAATTGACTAAGATGGGGCTGAATCAAGATTTAGCTTCCCAATTCTCTCAATCACATCACTCATAGTGTCTTCTTAATCAGTGGGTGGAGCTTCATGAGGGGGAGAGAGTGCTTTAGAAGGATATTCCACAGATTGATCCACTATAGGGATCCCCTCTTCAAGATATGAAATCTCATTATCAAATTCTTGAAAAGTTTTTGCATGCCCGAATTTCCCTAAGCAATCAAGCAGCAACTCAATGACATTTTCAATCTTGGAAGATTTAAGAAAGATCACCTCTAGATATTATAAGTTTCGTATGTAATTTATCATAGAGACGATATTCTTTGGAGGTATCTGAGTATCCCAAGAAGATAAATTTTCGACTCCTTGCACCGAGTTTGTTTCTTTATTACTTAGGAATCAAGGCATAACATGTGGAACCAAAAACCTTGAGATGCCTCACCAAAGGAATGCGACCGTACCACATTTCATAGTGAGTCTTTTTTTGAGAGCAAGAGATGGACACCTATTCTTAATATACATAGCACATAGAACTACATCAACCCAAAACATCAACTTTATATTTTTGAAAAACATCATTAAACATACCATATTTAAGATTGTCTTGTTCATTCTTTTAGCTACACTGTTTTGTTGAGGATTATAAGGCTTAGTTGTTTAATGTTTGATCCCATGCTGGCGAAGGTAGTTTTCAAATTCTTTTGAAGTATATTCTTTTCCATTATCACTACGAATAGATCCAATATGAGATCGTGTATAATTTTCAATCCATGCATGAAATTTTTTAAAAGTTTCAAAGACTTCAAATTTTTTCTTCAATAGATATACCCAACACATTTTGGTGTAGTTATCAATAAAAGTCATCATGTATTTGTTACCATTTGTAGAAGGAATACACATAGGGATACATAAGTTAGAATGAACGAGCTCAATCTTGCTATGTGATCTGGAATGAGAATCATGAAAATATTGTTTGTTGTGCTTTCTTAAGACACAAGCATCACATTGCTTATGTTTCCTTGGAATGGTAGGAAAACTAGTAACACCATTTTTCTTCAATAAACAACGGTGACAGAATGTCATAGTTTAAATTTCCAAATCTAGCATGCCATAAGAGACTATATGGTATTGTACCTCCATCAAATTGAGAACTGTATGCAAAATTTTGTGCACGAGTATAGGTTCCTTACAACTTCAAAAGTATTTCTTCTTCTATACCAGTCATGACAAGTGAGTTGTATGATGCTTTTCAAACCTCAAACTTGTCATCAAACATGTGTATGGAGTGTCCTTTCTGGCGGATGTGAACCAAAGACAATAAGTTTCTCTGCAATTCTAGGAGGTAAAGAACATCATGTAGAAGAAAGTCTGGGAGACCAGGCAGTTTGATCATGATGGTGCCAAGCCCTAATGGCTTGAGTTTTGACTTGTTTGCGAAGTAGACTGCTCCATCAACATTGTCGTTGAATTATTCAAAGAAATCTCTTCTAAAATTCATGTGGAAATTTTCTCCTAAATGAAACAACCATGCATCTTTCCACAAAGCAAGTGAAGCATTAAATAAGTTTTCAGTTACTCCAATATTGCAATGTGCCACAACATAATGAACAGATTCAAGTGTTTTGCCTTTCTCTTAATTTGATGATTTTCCTTTCACTTCATCCATTTCCTGTCTAATCATGTCCCATGAGAGATTAAATATGGAAGCATCATGTACATTTCTGATGTGTCGTATGCAATGAAGATCAGCTATTTCTCCTTGGTAATGCCTACCTCCCTGCCTCTATTATTATTCCTTCCACGTCCTCTTCAACCACCTCTTCCTCTAGAAGAATCTCGTTCCTGATTGTTCTCTTTTTGTGCAAGGCACCCAACTTCTTCAGGAGACTGAGCAACTGTCTTCTTCTTCCCAAAATATTTCTCTCTTTCAACAAACTTCTCCACAAGAGAGTCAAAGGAAATCTCTTTAAGTTTTCCACTAGCTTGTAATGACTCAATATAATGGGAATAAGTGAGATAAAATGCCTAGACGAAAGTTGTGAGAGGAACATCCATAGTAACACCAGTGGCTTCTATATCATGCATAACAACTCTTATTTTAGAGGCTAAGGCAAGGGGATCATCATCCTTCAATTCTAAATTGAAAAGTTTGATCATAAGTTGGACTACTTCAAGCTCAAAGTGTGAGTTAAATAAATCTTTCAACTTCTTTAAGTCTTCAAAAGAATTTGTAAATGGTGTAATATAACGACTCACCTCCTCATTGACTGGCACTACAATTAGGGAGTAATCCTTGTTGTTATTTTTCTTCCATATGGTGATCTATTTATTTGAGGTGGGCTTCTCAAGAGAATTTCCTCCTTCTCCTTCACATACTCCTTTCCACAACTCATTAAAAATCAGAGTATGTTTTATCTTATACAATTTGAGTGGACTTAATGGTTAGGAGCATGTGTTTCCTCCAAAGAGGTCATAGGTTCAAAACTAGAGGGGCTTATTTTTTATCTTCCTGGACCATTCATGATAGTTCTCTTTTCTAGAGAGAACTACTCCAACTATAAAGATGAGTGAATGCATCATAAAATTTCAAATTAGATCCAAAATAATCATAATACCTTGCAACAAAAAAATTGATCTGCCATTACAATAAAATTGATTCGCATACAACTAAGACTTTAAAAAATCATAAAAAAATGATGCAAGCTCTAAATATTGACCAATACACATATATATCCAAACATATATACGTACCAACACTTATTAATCAAATGCCCCAAACCATATGTATGTTATCATACACCATACATGGTATTCAAAATAAAAAACAAATGCCCCAAACCATATGTATGTTATCATACACCATACATGGTCTTCAAAATAAAAGATCAATTCACATATACCTATACCAATTCAACCAATGAATTTCAATACCATGCACGTAATTTAATGCACATATTTCATATCACATGATTTTTACATATAACATATGGCCTTCAATGCAACATTAATCAAGAAAAGAGCACACAACGACCTCAACACAACGTACATTAAGGTCTCAATTCAATGCACAAAAGGGTTCACCGCATACCAAGTTTCAATGCAACATAGCATACATAATATAGACCCACCATACCAGATTTACATCCATTGTACATATAACGCACCATTCAAATAACTTCATACCATTGAGAATAAGGCTTTGATACTATTCAAAGCCTTCACGGTAAGGACGACCTTAAAAAATATTCAACACAAAAAATTTGCATACGACTATGATACTAAACATGGAGATGACCACAAAGAACCAATGCATATGATGTTAGTCCAATGCACACACACCTTCCATACGCACAAAAGCCCACTTCCAGCAACGACCAACACAAAGAGTACAGAATGCTGTGCCTAAACACATATAAAATAGGGACTGGGGATGTAATTAATGAAACGACAAGAGGGAATAGGAGTTACAAAGATAATAAGATACCAAATTGTGATAGGAACACCTGCACTTTGATACCATGTCAAATGTAATTTATTTTGAATGAAATTGTACAATTTGCAATAAGAGATTATTGATATATACATTGTGAGGGAGACTCTTGAAATTCAAATTTTAATGTCTCTTCACTTTCTCTATTTTCCTATTTACAATATTTACATGAATTTCTTAATCCCAAAGATTAGGTGCAAAAAAAATCGATAGAAGTCGTTAATTGTTAATTCATCTTAAAGTACACTGAAATTTATGGCATTTTAAAATTTTGAATAAAAATCAATAACTAGAACTCCCTTGGACCACATTATTATTAAAGAAAATAGTAATGCAATTACATAAGTTTTGGCATCATTGGGTAGAGCAGCGGGGCTTTTCTTTGGTTAGTGCTTTGGCACTGAGAGGAAGACAGGGGTTGCTAGTGCATTTATCTTTCATTATTTCATTTTAAGCTCCTTTTCATTGAAAATTTTTAGATATTTAATTGTGTGGGACAACAATTTCATAAATATGTGAATCTGTGAGGAATGAAGGATGTGTAGAGGACGGTGTATGTGCAAGAGAACGGGGTGCAGAGGAAAATTTATTCTGCAAACATGAAATTAATTCAACTAGGAACAAAAAATTTAATTTGTAATGTAACAAATATTCATTATAAGGATGGCCAGTTTCAGATTAGAAAAGTGTGGTTTCTTGGTATTCAAGGTTTCTGAATACTATGTGAATTTGTGATTCCACATTTTTGGATTAAATACTTATTACTATTTCCTTTTAAATAAGAAACATTAATTTACACCAACAACTTTACTAGAAACTATTAATCACTAATACGAGAAAAAAAATCATTTTTAATATTATTTAAATATTTTCATTAAGAATAAGTTTCAATTTCATAAAACTTACATTCATTCAATCAACACGATGAAATATATAACAAGAAAACATGCCAAAGGGTTTTATCATTGGCATTCAGAAGAACACCCAGGAAGTGTTGAAACTCCTGAAAATAGAAAATAGAGTAGTTGACTAGATGTAGGAGTGGACTGCCAAATATCCAGATGCTCTGCCACATTTGGAAAAGAGGGATAAAATCTCTATAGAAATAGATAGAGTTCTGCTGAGACTCCACCTACAAAATTACTCACATCTAGGAGCACATTTGGTTAACACTATGACTGCCTACAACCGAATGCATAATGGGTTTGAGTCTCTAACACAGAAGCACAAAATGCCTGCCACTGGATCCCTTGAAGCAATTAGAGGCAGGGAGGTCATCTTCTAGGAGATCAGGGAATACATTCAACAAATCAAGCAAGCAACGAGATGGGAAGGCTTGGATGTAACCAAAGATATTATTCAGCAGTATGCCTTTGCACCAATCAAAGTGCACATGAAGCTTTCATGGCCATGGAACAATGTACAGTCGAGCTCCAAGAATTTACTAATGGAGGCATTGGAGGTGAAGATGCTCTACAAAGGGGACTTGCCAGATCAGATCGATGACATCATAGAGGAGTTCAGAGCATGACACACTTACATCACAAATGAACTCCATGAAGAAGCAAATGATTTATCTATTTGATGAGTTTTGTCCCATAGTCATTTTTGTCTTATTAGACCACTGTCTCGTTTGTAAATTATCTTATGTAATAAATTTTATGGAATGAAGTCGAAGGGACACATGTGGAATATGAAAAGCCACGCATTGGAATGTAAAGATTCATGTAGTGAATATGAATAGTCATAGGAATTGAAGAGTCATGAGGAAGCTCAAAGGTTGTTGTATTTGTTATAAATAAATCCTCATAACTCAAGCAAAAGGATTTTGGGCCATGGCTTTTGGAAGGCTTTAGATTCTAGAGGTCTTTCCTTGGCTTCTCTTGTAAGACATAGGAGATAAATCATTCTTTGGAGAAGCAAGTTGTGGCTTCATGTTCCACTATTAGATACAATGTTTCGGCCATGTAACAATCTACTTGGAATCTTACACTTTTAAGCAAAATAGCAATGAGATGTCATTGTTTCATACATGTATCATAGATGTAGTTGGATTATTTTTGTTAGTTTTATAGTATATGTTACTTTATTCACATACTAAGTAAATGAACTATTTTGTTTCCGAGCTATAGCTATTATTGAATGAATATTTTTATTTTTTAAGGATTGTTGTTTACTATGTGGACTAATCTACAAGTACTCAACAAGACTTTCTCTTTATTTTTGGGCCCCCCTTTAGGATAGTACTGTTATCACCCCAAGAAACTCTCCTAGGTTGTATATCAAAGATGGTCGGGAACATTACAAACTCAACAAAAAGTTGGATAAATTGTGGATGAATGAAACAAATGCTGCATATTCAAGCCAGATAACCACTTCTACTATGATTGACCCCAGACATGGGTGAACACCCCCAGACCACAAGGCTTTAGACCACCAATTACTCACAGTTTTAAGGAAAATGTGATGATGGAGAAGACTGATCACACCAGCAGATGCACAGGACCCTGTGATGGCCAGCTACAACCAGTTTAAAGGTTTGTAAATCTGTTTTCTAATACATAGACAGGATGACAGATCTCTGGCATTAAAATAACAGAAACCTGCAAACAAACTCAATGATACATGCTAACTCCTAACACAGAGGTGGGATGACATCCCCTCTAATGCCAAACATTAGCAACACATGAATAGATGCAAAACAGGCACAACCTGGAACAAGGAGATGCAGTGGAGAGTGAGCAATCAACAACAAAAGAAGCTTGTATTAGCTGGAAATGTAGACCAGAAGCTGCAGGTTACAAAGTAGTTATAGTCTCCAGAAGTTGAAGTTTACACCAGAATTACATTCATCAACCTGATTACATCCTTTTTCTGGGTATATATAGAATTTGTTTACAAAATTGCTTTGCTGCTAAGCATGGAGGGGTCATAATGGACCACCAACCACATTTATAGTTAGATATGGATCTCTGATAATAGTTTCATGGTTTTTAATGAACAAAATGGCTCTTTTTGTACTTTGATGTCCTTTCTGAGCAAATGGCATGTAATGTGTATAAGGCTCCATGACTGATTCATATCTGGATCTGCTCGAAGCCGTCCTTCTTGTCCTTGACCATGCTGTTACTCAACTTTGGTAGTTGAGGAATTCATACACTGGAGGCCGGATCACCTCTTGCTTCTTCGCGTGCAAAAAACAGGCCCAAAACACAGCAAAATGCATAAAAAATGGACGAAGAGCCGAGGAACAACACTGGCCGTTGGATGGCAAAATGGACGGCCCAGATCTGATGGCGGGAGGCGATGGAAGACAGACAGGCGAGATGGATTGAATATTAGCTGTGGATCTGATAAATCAGACAGCAGCGATCGACATATGGAAGCCATCGAGAGTGAATAGGAATGGCGGGACGAGGACCGTTTGATTGCAAGATTGACGATCGGACAGTTGATGGGTAGCAAATATGATCGACAGTTAACGCGCGGGGAGCTGTACCGGAAGGGCAGTAAGCGGTTTCCCCGCACCGCTTTTCAGGGAAGGCGGTAATAGTACATGGAGGAGTGATGCAATAATATAACGATGCGTGGTAGGCGAGAAACCACTTCCTTGCGGGCTATCAGTTTGGCATGTTCGCGGAGCGGGGGGAAGCGTCGACCGTCGGGTGATGAAGTGGGATGATCGGACGGCTGACGAATTACAACATGTGCTTAGGGTTGATACGACAGGCGCGGGTAGGCCCAATCTTTATTAAGACTTAGGGTTATGATTTGTATGATAGCGCGGTGTTATACGTTAAAACTTTAGTGCCGGGGACTAAAGAGAAAAGGGGTAAATGGGGTTTTTTATAGGTTTTATCCGAAAAGAAGGATAAAAGGGCTTTAAAAGGAAATAAGGTGAATTTATGGGAAAGGAAAAACGGAGGTTAGCGGGAGTTATAAGGGGCATGAAATAGAATAGGAATCGACCTCTGCGAGCCTTATAAAACATGAAACAAGACTGCCACCCCTACTCTCCATTCATCAAAGGTCACAAAATGTAGCAGAGCTAACACTGGCTCCTTCTGGGGATGAGATCCTCCCTGTGAGGTCTTAAGAACCTGTAGATCAATGCCTTTCTAGTTGAAAACCAATTATCAAAAATTCCTAGTGTTCCATTGGGCATGGAGTCTACTTTGCCTGCACAAAACTGATAAAAACAAAATATTTACAGCCTTTAAGGCCAAAAGACCTTAAACAACATAAACTTTCAAAAACCGCCCATTGACTGGGCCATAAAAAACTGTCTCTCCTCCCATACTTTTCAGTATGAAAGTGTTGTTCCCTTGAACCTGTGAAATGATGAAAGGCCCTGTCCAGAAAGCATCCTATGATTTCCTTTCTTTTCTTTTAATGCATCCCATTTCAAAACCAAGTCACCAACCTGAAAATTATTTGTCTTTGCCTTCTTGTCAAAGGCTTCCTTGATCTTTCTTTGATGTGCTGCAGCCTTTTCAACCAGCTGTTCTCTAACCTGATGTATTTCTGCTAAGTCAATGATCCTGTTTGCCATGTCTTCTTCCTCATTCTGCTCTTGTTGAAGGAATTTTGCCACAGGGAGAGTTAACTGAATTGGAAATATAGCCTCAGTGCCATATACCAGCTTGAAAGGAGAATTGCCTGTGGATTTCTTAATGGTCACTCTGTTAGCCCACAGTGCATATTTGAGCTTTGAATCCCAATTCTTTTTATTGTCCTCTATTAGCTTTTTAATTATCCTGATCAAACTTTTATTAGAGGATTCTGCTAGACCATTTCCCTGTGGATAATATGAAGTGGAATGAACAAGTTTAATGCCTACTGAATCACACATTTCCACCAATTCTTTAGCCCTGAAGGCTGCTGCATTATTTGTTATTAATTTATGTGTACAACCAAATCTGCTAAAGATATTCTTTGTCAAAAACTTCATGACCACATTATGGACAGCCTTCCTTGTAGGGACTTCTTCAATCCATTTTGTGAAATAATCAGTGGCTACTAATATCCACCTATGCTGGCCATTGGAATGTGGATTGATTTCTCCAATAAAATCCAAACCCCACTACTAAAAAGGTCCTTTTGCAATTATTGGTTTTAGGGGCAGGGATTTTAACTGCTGTTTTCCTTCAAATCTTTGGCACCTATCACAAGATTTAACAAAAACAAAAACATCAGAAAATAAAGTGGGCCAATAGTACCCAGCTCTGAGAATTTTATGGGCAAAGGTTTTCTAATAATGGTGCCCTCCACACATGCTGTTATGAAACTGTTGCATAACTTCTTTTGATTGTTCTTTGCCCAGACACCTTAAAAATATTCCAGCTAGATCCCTCCAGTAGAGCAGATTTTCATTGATACAATATTTTACTGCCCTAAGCTTTAAAGTTATAGCCTGACTTTGAGTGAGTCCTGAAGGGATTTCTAGCTTCAGTAAAAAATTAATTATTTCAGCATACCACTTACATGAAGCTAGATTCTCAGCCACTGACTATTTTCTCTCTGTTTCAGCTGTCTTTTCCTCTTTTTCTGCCTGACCATTTTATGCACTTGCATATAGGAAATCAATGTCTAGAGACCTGCAATTTTCTTCAGCCAATAACTTGGCAAGAAACTGACCTTTGACCGGCTTAGTGGGCTTCATCTCTATATTAAATTCAATCAATTTTTCAATCCACTTTGCCCTTCTTCCGTCAGCATCAGGTTGTGTCAAGACATCTTTTATTGCAGTAGAGGGGACATATGCAATTATTTTTGAATGCAAGATATAAATTCTGAAAGCCTTTAAGGATTTAATAAGAGCATATACCTGTTTTTCTATAATATCATACCTCAGTTCAGCATCCCTCAAGTTCTTGCTGAAAAATGCTACTGGATGTTCTGAACCTTCTTCATCTTGCTGCAATAAAACTGCTGCAATGGTGTCTTTAGAAGCGAAAGAAAATATGTGGAACTCCTTGCTGTAATTTGGACTTATTAATGTGGGAGCCTCCATAATAGCTTTTTTAATTGACTCAAATGATTTTCTTGCTGCATCCGTCCACTTAAACTCTGATCTTTTCTTCAGCATGGAGGTCACATGCTTAACCAATTATGCAAAATTTGGTATCAACCTCTTGACAAAATTTATTTTGCCCAAAAAAGACTGAATATATTTCTTTGATCTGGGACGGTCAAAGACTGTATGGCTTTTACTCTTTTTGGGTCAATTTGAACACCTGTAGCAGACACAATATGTCATAACAGCTTGCCTTCATTTAAAGCAAATTGCGATTTTTTGAGATTGACTGAGATTCCAAACCTCCTGCACTTCAGAAACACTTTTCTTAAATGCTGCAAATGATTTTGATGGCTGCTGGAATAAACTGTTATATCATCAAGGTAGATAAGCACAAATTTGTCCTTCTCTCCCACAAATGCTATATCCATAGCTCGCTGAAAGGTGGCTCCAGCGTTCATCAAACCAAATAGAATTTTGGCATACATAAAAGTGCCCCAAGGAGTGGTAAATGCAGTCTTTAAAGCCTGAAAATCCATCCAAGAAAGACATTACTTTAGCTCCTGAGACCTTTTGCAACAAGTGCTCCATCTTTGGTAGGGGATAGTTGTATTTCTTGGAGCATTTGTTCAAATTTCTGAAATCAACACACAATCTGATTTCTCCACTCTTCTTCCTCACCACCACTAGATTGGATACCCATTTTGAATATCTGAGAGGTACTATGATCTTGGCAGCCATCAACTTTTTAATTTCTTTTTCAATTAGAGGAAGAAGCATGGGATTTATTGGTCTCAGCTTCTGTTTGAAAGGAATCGTGTCCTTCTCCAGAGGGATTTTATGCTGAATTATGTTTTGTCATATGTTTTCAGGTCACCATACTCCCAGGCAAACACATCAGCAAATTGCCTCATTAAATTGCAGTACTCAGCACTTTGATCAGCAGACAAATGAGTGGACAAATTCACATATCTAGGTTGATCTGGACTTCCTATATCATGCTTACAGACTGTAGATTGGTCTTCTTTTTTAGCAGCTTTGTAAGGCACATCATTATGGTCAAACAGTCTTTCAAGAGGAATTAGGCCATTAGGAATATGGTTACTAGGAAGCTAGACAAGGCTGTCTTTACCAATTTTATTTCTAAGCCGGGGGTGGTGATTTTATAACAAGCCATCATTCTCTTGGTCAATTTGCATATCTGAAAATTCATCAATGACTTGCAAGAACCTATTCAACTCATCATCATCATTAAAAACTTTCCAATGGTGGACATTGTCAGGCAAGGAAGGTCTATATTTCATTTGGACTTCATAGACTAGTCTAGGAGGCATAGGAGGTATAAATAGACTAGCAGAAACAGCAAGGGAATCAGCAAGCTGATTTCGGGCTCTAGGAATGTATGAAATACAGAAAAAATCAAAAGAATCTCTGACTCTCCATACCTCATCTCTGTACGCTTTCAGCCTTGGGTGCTTTGCCTGAAATGTTTTATTTATTTGCTGAATTATCAGATCAGCATCTCCAAACACCTTCAGATTCTTGATTCCTCTGTCTTTTGCTGCATTAAGGCCTAACAGCAAAGCTTCATATTCTGCTATGTTATTTGTGACTTGAAAAACCAGCTTAAAAGACAACTGAATGCTCTCTTGTTGTGGAGATACTAGCACCACCCTTGCTCCTGCAGTCTCCCTAGAACATGCTCCATTAAAGAACATCTCCCAAACCTCACTTCCTTGCTCTTTCTCGGTCTGAACTGGTGGTTTCCTGAGCTGCATTACGACCTTCTGAGATTCTTCTATTTGGAGAGTACATGCTCAAAAACCAGTGTCCACTGCATATATAGGATGGATGATTTGTAGGATTCTTCTCATCACTGATAATATATGCCCACTGTGCTTCTCTGTATAATCTCCTGCTTTCTCCTCCGAAAACTGGGACAGTTGCATAAGAAAGATCATTTTGCAAAGTCCCACCTAATCTCTTAATCCATCCTCTGGACAACAGCATGCCAAACTTAGGAGGGACATCTGCTACCACAATATCCATCATCATACTCTTCATGGGTAGCTGAGTTAGGGTAATGGCCAGATCTTTAATCAATCCACGACATTTTACCTTCCTTGAATCAAAAGAAAATAAATCATGATAGGGTCTAGTGATATCAAGGCCTAACTCTTCCATGACAGCTTTAGGCATTAGATTGTGGCTGGCCCCTGTGTCTAGTAGGCAGTTGTGGAGGATTTTGTCATGAATAGTCAATGAAAAATAAAAAGATGGAGAATTATTATCAGTGGGTTCAACCATAGGACTGAGCACAATGGCAGGTTTGTCATCTTGCAAATTAACAGAGTCAGTGGAGGTTTGCTTGGTTTCGAGCTCAAGGGCTTCAAGGATGGGCTTTCTAAACACTTCACTCTTCACCAACTCAACCAGGGGGACAGATATTTTCAATTTCTAAACTTCTGACTCAAAGCTGAAAGAAGAAGATGATTTATCAGAACTTTTACCTCTTGAACTGGAGCTTTTAGGATGACTGGATCAGCTGCTGGTCTTCTCTGCTTGATATTTTGTGGTTCTGTTTGGACAACAGCTCTTTGGATAGAATTTTCTTTGACATTCTTTGCATTATACCTCAGGTTATATCTCTGCTGCTGCTCGCCAGATTGCAGAACAGCTCCTCTATCCCATTCTTGACTGTCTCGTTCCTGCAGCAATGATTGTTCATAAGCCGCCAAAGTAAAAAATGCAGCACTGCCTTTATCTTCCATGCAATGAATTTCATCCTCATCTTCTTCAAATTGTTCCTCCTCCATGACCACATTCTGAAAGGGAGCTTTAACTTTTTGTTCATCCTTTGTTTCTTCACCCCTTTGCATAATCTGTAACTGCTCATTTGCTCTTCTGAATGGATTTTGATTTCTTGGAGCAAATGTGTTCTGCTGCCTTATTTTTCCTGAATTTTGCTCAACCTTTAGCTTAGAAATTTCAGCAGCCAATGACTCTATTACCTTAGTCATTTTATCTAATTTAGGCTCTGAAGATGATGTAGAAGAAGTAGAAGCCTGATTTCTCCGCCTTCTCTTGGCAGCTTGACTTTTGAGCTTTTCTGTTGCCATAATATTGGACTCTACTTCTAAGGCTGCATCTTGCATGTCTGCCAGCGTAGCACATCTCCTTTTTCTCAATAACAGGCAGAAATCAGAGTCAAAAGCATTTGCATAAGTGATTTTGGCAGAGGTAGGAGTAGGCTTTACCTCAGCTGGAATATTACTATACATTCGATTGAATCTTTTATTAAAATCAGGTATTGATTCCCAATTTTATCTCTTCAGATTACCAAACTCTGTGTGATAATACAACAAGTCCTTTTTATCTCCCCATTGTTTCAAAAATGCATCTTCTAATGCCTCAATATCTGTTATAGATATCTAGGGTAATTCTCTGAACCACTTCCTAGCCTCTCCATCAAGGATCTGAACAAAAAACTCTCATCCACACATCACTTTCACTTATATCTAAATTATCAGCATAACTGTAAAAAGCTTCAAGATGTTCTTCTGCTGTTACTCCCTCTGTTCCAGTGAATTTAGGCATATATTTTTGATATTCTCCCACAGGCATAGTATTTAAAGGCACAGGTAACATCAATGGTCCATACCTGGCTGCTACAATTCTCTCAATCCTCGTAGGTGCTTGCTGTCCTGCCATGATTGGAAAATGTGGAAGAATACTAGCAGATTGAATGGTAGGGAGTAATGTGATTGATTATTGAGATAAAGGGATGTTTTGGACTGAATGAGAAGCTTTCTTTGGACCGAGATTCAAAGGGGAACTAACTGCATGAGGGGTTGAACTAATCTCTACAGATTTTTCCTTATTAACAGCGCTGATTTCTAAATCTTCAAACTATAAATCTTCAGCAATCAATTTATCTTTCAGAGATGCATGAGACTTCTTAGGCTTACCTGATCTTGATGCCCCTTTCTGTGATGCTTTTTTCGATTTGATAGTCTTCTCAAGTTCAAGCACTGGTTCAACTGGTAATTTATGAGGATTGCTTCGAGTGTTTCTCACAAACTGAGCCAGAACTTCAGTGTGGAGTCGCCAGACAGATGATTACAACCAGAAACTGTGTTCAAACCTTGTCTGTCATCAAAGCTTGAAGCTGTGTCATTCTCCCAGGGAAACTGAGCTTCAATTCTCCTCTCCCCGGAAATGGCACCAATTAATGTTATCACCCCAAGAAACTCTCCTAGGTTGTATATCAGAGATGCTCGGGGACATTACAAACTCAACAAAAAGTTGGATAAATTGTGGATGAATGAAACAAATGCTACATATTCAAGCCAGATAACCACTTCTACTAAGATTGACCCCAGACATGGGTGAACACCCCCCGACCACAAGGCTTTAGACCACCAATTACTCACAGTTTTAAGGAAAATGTGATGATGGAGAAGACTGATCACACTAGCAGATGCACAGGACCCTGTGATGGCCAGCTGCAACCAGTTTAAAGGTCTGTAAATCTGTTTTCTAATACATAGACAGGATGACAGCTCTCTGGCATTAAAATAACATAAACCTGCAAACAAACTTAATGATACATGCTAAATCCTAACATAGAGGTGGGATGACAGCCCCTCTAATGCCAAACATTAGCAGCACATGAATAGATGCAAAACAGGCAAAGCTTGGAACAAGGAGATGCAGTGGAGAGTGAGCAATCAACAGCAAAAGAAGCTTGTATTAGCTGGAAATGCAGACTAGAAGCTGCAGGTTACAAAGTAGTTATAGTCTCCAGAAGTTGAAGTTTACACCAGAATTACATTCATCAACCTGATTACATCCTTTTTCTGGGTATATATAGAATTTGTTTACAAACTTGCTTTGCTGCTAAGCGTGGAGGGGTCATAATGGACCACCAACCACATTTACAGTTAGATATGGGTCTTTGATAATAGTTTCATGGTTTTTAATGAACAAAATGGCTCTTTTTGTACTTTGATGTCCTTTCTGAGCAAATGGCATGTAATGTGTATAAGGCTCCATGACTGATTCATATCTGGATCTGCTCGAAGCCGTCCTTCTTGTCCTTGACCATGCTGTTACTCAACTTTGGTAGTTGAGGAATTCATACACTGGAGGCCGGATCACCTCTTGCTTCTTCGCGCGCACAAAACAAGCCCAAAACACAGCAAAATGCATAAAAAATGGACGAAGAGATGAGGAACCACATTGGCCGTTGGATGGCCCAGATCTGATGGTGGGAGGCGATGGAAGACACACAGGTGAGATGGATTGAATATTAGCCGTGGATTTGATAAATCAGACGGCGGCGATCGGCGTATGGAAGCCATCGGGAGCGAACAGGAATGGCGGGACGAGGGCCGTTCGATTGCAAGATTGATGATCGGACGGTCGATGGGCGGCAAAGATGATCGGCAGTTAACGCTTGGGGAGTCGTACTGGAAGGGTGGTAAGCGGTTTCTCCGCACCGCTTTTTGGGGAAGGCAGTAATAGTACATGGAGGAGCGATGCAATAATATAACGATGCATGGAAGGTAGGAAACCACTTCCCCCCGGGCTATCAGTCTGGCATGTTTTCGAAGCGGGGGGAAGCGTCGATCGTCAGATGATGAAGTGGGATGATTGGATGGCTAACGAATTACAACACGTGCTCAGGGTTGATATGACAGGCACGGGCGGGCCCGGTCTTTATTAAGACTTAGGGTTATGATTTGTATGATATGTGTGGTGTTATACGTTAAAACTTTAGCGCCAGGGACTAAAGGGAAAAGGGGTAAACGGGGTTTTTTATAGGTTTTATCTGAACAGAAGGATAAAAGGGCTTTAAAAGGAAATAAGGTGAATTTATGGGAAAGGAAAAACGGAGGTTATCGGGAGTTATAATGGGCATGAAATAGAATAGGAATCGACCTCTACGAGCCTTATAAAACATGAAACAAGACTGCCACCCCTGCTCTCCATTCATCAAAGGTCACAAAACGTAGCAAAGCTAACAAGTACTATTACTTTTCTAACTGCTGGATTGTTTCCCTCACATACCTTACACTGTATATCTCACAAAGCTCACATTCTCGCTTCCCCAAAGTAGTGTGTGTTCTCTTGTCTTGGTTGGCATCCAAGCAATATCTTTAAATGATTCCAACAGTGGCTGAATCGTATGACTGAATGGGACTCCTATACCAAATGGTGTGAGGTCTAATTGGGACTTCACATCTGGGTGATCCCCTTACAATGTTGGCGACATCCAACACCGTCAACATTTTTGGTGCTAAAAGGAGGGCAAGATGACAAGCTGATCCTGTGAAGTACGTTTTAATCTCTTACCTTTAATGGCTTCATCCTAGATCACAATCCCAAGGTGTTTTACCGAAGCTTTAAATTTTTCAATCCTCGTAGACTTTCTTCATAACTTGTCATGATTTAAATTTGATGGCAAGGGTACAACAACGGTCCTTGATTACGTTGTTGAATTTTTCCAATTATTCTTCTTGAATGGGTTTTTTTCAAAAGAATCCCTAAAAATTTGTTTACCCTTACATTGGATGGTCGTGTAAAGAAATGGTGTTACTCTTTACCCATTGCTTTTATCACATCTTTCAAACATTTTGTTGGTGAACTTTGTCAGGTTTTTGACAAGTACAAATATCAAGATGTTCTTAACGAAATCGATCAGCTTAGAATGGTGCCCTCTACACATGCTGTTATGAAACTGCTGCATAACTTCTTTTGATTGTTCTTTGCCCAGACACCTTAAAAATATTCCAACTGGATCCCTCCAGTAGAGCAGATTTTCATTGATACAATATTTTACTGCCCTAAGATTTAAAGTTATAGCCTGACTTTGAGTGAGTCCTGAAGGGATTTCTAGCTTTAGTAAAAAATTAATTATTTCAGCATACCACTTACATGAAGCTAGATTCTCAGCCACTGACTATTTTCTCTCTGTTTCAGCTGTCTTTTCCTCTTTTTCTGCCTGACCATTTTATGCACTTGCATATAGGAAATCAATGTCTAGAGACCTGCAATTTTCTTCAGCCAATAACTTGGCAAGAACCTGACTTTTGACCAGCTTAGTGGGCTTCAGCTCTATATTAAATTCAATCAATTTTGCAATCCACTTTGCCCTTCTTCCGTCAGCATCAGGTTGTGTCAAGACATCTTTTATTGCAGTAGAGGGCACATATGCAATTATTTTTGAATGCAAGATATAAACTCTGAAAGCCTTTAAGGATTTAATAAGAGCATATGCCTGTTTTTCTATAATATCATACCTCAGTTCAGCATCCCTCAAGTTCTTGCTGAAAAATGCTACTGGATGTTCTGAACCTTCTTCATCTTGCTGCAATAAAACTGCTGCAATGGTGTCTTCAGAGGCAAAAGAAAATATGTGGAACTCCTTGCTGTAATCTGGACTTATTAATGTGGGAGCCTCCATAATAGCTTTTTTAATTGACTCAAATGATTTTCTTGCTGCATCCGTCCACTTAAACTCTGATCTTTTCTTCAGCATGGAGGTCACATGCTTAACCAATTATTCAAAATTTGGTATCAACCTCCTGACAAAATTTATTTTGCCCAAAAAAGACTGAATATATTTCTTTGATCTGGGACGGTCAAAGACTATATGGCTTTTACTCTTTTTGGGTCAATTTGAACACCTGTAGCAGACACAATATGTCATAACAGCTTGCCTTCATTTAAAGCAAATTGCGATTTTTTGAGATTGACTGAGATTCCAAACCTCCTGCACTTCAGAAACACTTTTCTTAAATGCTGCAAATGATTTTGATGGCTGCTGGAATAAACTGTTATATCATCAAGGTAGATAAGCACAAATTTGTCCTTCTCTCCCACAAATGCTATATCCATAGCTCGCTGAAAGGTTGCTCCAGCGTTCATCAAACCAAATAGAATTTTGGCATACATAAAAGTGCCCCAAGGAGTGGTAAATGCAGTCTTTTCTTGATCATCTGGGTGCACAACAATCTGATTAAAGCCTGAAAATCCATCCAAGAAAGACATTACTTTAGCTCCTGAGACCTTTTGCAACAAGTGCTCCATCTTTGGCAGGGGATAGTTGTCTTTCTTGGAGCATTTGTTCAAATTTCTGAAATCAACACACAATCTGATTTCTCCACTCTTCTTCCTCACCACCACCAGATTGGATACCCATTTTGAATATCTGAGAGGTACTATGATCTTGGCAGCTAGCAACTTTTTAATTTCTTTTTCAATTAGAGGAAGAAGCATGGGATTTATTGGTCTCAGCTTCTGTTTGAAAGGAATCGTGTCCTTCTCCAGAGGGATTTTATGCTGAATTATGTTCTTGTCATATGTTTTCAGGTCACCATACTCCCAGGCAAACACATAAGCAAATTGCCTCATTAAATTGCAGTACTCAGCACTTTGATCAGCAGACAAATGAGTGGACAAATTCACATATCTAGGCTGACTTGGACTTCCTATATCATGCTTACAGACTGTAGATTGGTCTTCTTTTTGAGCAGCTTTGTAAGGCACATCATTCTGGTCAAACAGTCTTTCAAGAGGAATTAGGCCCTTAGGAATATGGTTACTAGGAAGCTAGACAAGGCTGTCTTTACCAATTTTATTTCTAAGCTGGGGGTGGTGATTTTATAACAAGGCATCATTCTCTTGGTCAATTTGCATATCTGAAAATTCATCAATGACTTGCAAGAACCTATTCAACTCATCATCATCATTAAAAACTTTCCAATGGTGGACATTGTCAGTCAAGGAAGGTCTATATTTCATTTGGACTTCATAGACTAGTCTAGGAGGCATAGGGGGTATAAATAGACTAGTAGAAACAGTAAGGGAATCAGCAAGCTGATTTCGGGCTCTAGGAATGTATGAAATACAGAAAAAATCAAAAGAATATCTGACTCTCCATACCTCATCTCTGTATGCTTTCAGCCTTGGGTGCTTTTCCTGAAATGTTTTATTTATTTGCTGAATTATTAGATCAGCATCTCCAAACACCTTCAGATTCTTGATTCCTTCGTCTTTTGCTGCATTAAGGCCTAACAACAAAGCTTCATATTCTGCTATGTTATTTGTGACTTGAAAAACCAACTTAAAATACAACTGAATGCTCTCGTGTTGTGGAGATACTAGTACCACCCTTGCTCTTGCAGTCTCCCTAGAACATGCTCCATTAAAGAACATCTCCCAAACCTCACTTCCTTGCTCTTTCTCGGTCTGAACTGGTGGTTTCCTGAGCTGCATTACGACCTTCTGAGATTCTTCTATTTGGAGAGTACATGCTCAAAAACCAGTGTCCACTGCATATATAGGATGGATGATTTGTAGGATTCTTCTCATCACTGATAATATATGCCCACTGTGCTTCTCTGTATAATATCCTGCTTTCTCCTCCGAAAACTGGGACAGTTGCATAAGAAAGATCATTTTGCAAAGTCCCACCTAATCTCTTAATCCATCCTCTGGACAACAGCATGCCAAACTTAGGAGGGACATCTGCTACCACAATATCCATCATCATACTCTTCATGGGTAGCTGAGTTAGGGTAATGGCCAGATCTTTAATCAATCCAAGACATTTTACCTTCCTTGAATCAAAAGAAAATAAATCATGATAGGGTCTAGTGATATCAAGGCCTAACTCTTCCATGACAGCTTTAGGCATTAGATTGTCGCTGGCCCCTGTGTCTAGCAGGCAGTTGTGGAGGATTTTGTCATGAATAGTCAATGAAAAATAAAAAGATGGAGAATTATTATCAGTAGGTTCAACCATAGGACTGAGCTCAATGGCAGGTTTGTCATCTTGCAAATTAACAGAGTCAGTGGAGGTTTGCTTGGTTTTGAGCTCAAGGGCTTCAAGGATGGGCTTTCTAAACACTTCACTCTTCACCAACTCAACCAGGGGGACAGATATTTTCAATTTCTAAACTTCTGACTCAAAGCTGAAAGAAGAAGATGATTTATCAGAACTTTTTACCTCTTGAACTGGAGCTTTTAGGATGACTGGATCAGCTGCTGGTTTTCTCTGCTTGATATTTTGTGGTTCTGTTTGGACAATAGCTCTTTGGATAGAATTTTCTTTGACATTCTTTGCATTATACCTCAGGTTATATCTCTGCTGCTGCTCGCCAGATTGCAGAACAACTCCTCTATCCCATTCTTGACTGTCTCGTTCCTGCAGCAATGATTGTTCATAAGCCGCCAAAGTAAAAAATGCAGCACTGCCTTTATCTTCCATGCAATGAATTTCATCCTCATCTTCTTCAAATTGTTCCTCCTCCATGACCACATTCTGAAAGGGAGCTTTAACTTTTTGTTCATCCTTTGTTTCTTCACCCCTTTGCATAATCTGTAACTGCTCATTTGCTCTTCTGAATGGATTTTGATTTCTTGGAGCAAATGTGTTCCGCTGCCTTGTTTTCCCTGAATTTTGCTCAACCTTTAGCTTAGAAATTTTAGCAGCCAATGACTCTATTATCTTAGTCATTTTATCTAATTTAGGCTCTGAAGATGATGTAGAAGAAGTAGAAGCCTGATTTCTCCGCCTTCTCCTGGCAGCTTGACTTTTGAGCTTTTCTGTTGCCATAATATTGGACTCTACTTCTAAGGCTGCATCTTGCATGTCTGCCAGCGTAGCACATCTCCTTTCTCTCAATAACAGGTAGAAATCAGAGTCAAAAGCATTTGCATAAGTGAGTTTGGCAGAGGTAGGAGTAGGCTTTACCTCAGCTGGAATATTACTATACATTCGATTGAATCTTTTATTAAAATCAGGTATTGATTCCCAATTTTACCTCTCCAGATTACCAAACTCTGTGTGATAATACAACAAGTCCTTTTTATCTCCCCATTGTTTCAAAAATGCATCATCTAATGCCTCAATATCTGTTATAGATATCTAGGGTAATTCTCTGAACCACTTCCTAGCCTCTCCATCAAGGATCTGAACAAAAACTCTCATCCACACATCACTTTCACTTATATCTAAATTATCAGCATAACTGTAAAAAGCTTCAAGATGTTCTTCTGCTGTTACTCCCTCTGTTCCAGTGAATTTAGGCATATATTTTTGATATTCTCCCACAGGCATAGGATTCAAAGGCACAGGTAACATCAATGGTCCATACCTGGCTGCTACAATTCTCTTAATCCTCGTAGGTGCTTGCTGTCCTGCCATGATTGGAAAATGTGGAAGAATACTAGCAGATTGAATGGTAGGGAGTAATGTGATTGATTATTGAGATAAAGGGATGTTTTGGACTGAATGAGAAGCTTTCTTTGGACCAAGATTCAAAGGGGAACTAACTGCACGAGGGGCTGAACTAATCTCTACAGATTTTTCCTTATTAACAGCGCTGATTTCTAAATCTTCAAACTGTAAATCTTCAACAATCAATTTATCTTTCAGAGATGCATGAGACTTCTTAGGCTTACCTGATCTTGATGCCCCTTTCTATGATGCCTTTTTCGATTTGATAGTCTTCTCAAGTTCAGGCACTGGTTCAGCTGGTAATTTATGAGGATTGCTTCGAGTGTTTCTCACAAACTGAGCCAGAACTTCAGTGTGGAGTCGCCAGATAGATGATTACAACCAGAAACTGTGTTCAAACCTTGTCTGTCATCAAAGCTTGAAGCTGTGTCATTCTCCCAGGGAAACTGAGCTTCAATTCTCCTCTCCCCGGAAATGGCACCAATTAATGTTATCACCCCAAGAAACTCTCCTAGGTTGTATATCAGAGATGCTCGGGGACATTACAAACTCAACAAAAAGTTGGATAAATTGTGGATGAATGAAACAAATGCTACATATTCAAGCCAGATAACCACTTCTACTATGATTGACCCCAGACATGGGTGAACACCCCCAGACCACAAGGCTTTAGACCACCAATTACTCACAGTTTTAAGGAAAATGTGATGATGGAGAAGACTGATCACACTAGCAGATGCACAGGACCCTATGATGGCCAGCTGCAACTAGTTTAAAGGTCTGTAAATCTGTTTTCTAATACATAGACAGGATGACAGCTCTCTGGCATTAAAATAACATAAACCTGCAAACAAACTTAATGATACATGCTAAATCCTAACATAGAGGTGGGATGACAGCCCCTCTAATGCCAAACATTAGCAGCACATGAATAGATGCAAAACAGGCAAAGCTTGGAACAAGGAGATGCAGTGGAGAGTGAGCAATCAACAGCAAAAGAAGCTTGTATTAGCTGGAAATGCAGACCAGAAGCTGCAGGTTATAAAGTAGTTATAGTCTCCAGAAGTTGAAGTTTACACCAGAATTACATTCATCAACCTGATTACATCCTTTTTCTGGGTATATATAGAATTTGTTTACAAAATTGCTTTGCTGCTAAGCGTGGAGGGGTCATAATGGACCACCAACCACATTTACAGTTAGATATGGGTCTCTGATAATAGTTTCATGGTTTTTAATGAACAAAATGGCTCTTTTTGTACTTTGATGTCCTTTCTGAGCAAATGGCATGTAATGTGTATAAGGCTCCATGACTAATTCATATCTGGATCTGCTCGAAGCCGTCCTTCTTGTCCTTGACCATGCTATTACTCAACTTTGGTAGTTGAGGAATTCATACACTGGAGGCCGGATCACCTCTTGCTTCTTCGCGCGCACAAAACAAGCCCAAAACACAGCAAAATGCATAAAAAATGGACGAAGAGATGAGGAACAACATTGGCCGTTGGACGGCCCAGATCTGATGGTGGGAGGCGATGGAAGACACACAGGTGAGATGGATTGAATATTAGCCGTGGATTTGATAAATCAGACGGCGGCGATCGGCGTATGGAAGCCATCGGGAGCGAACAGGAATGGCGGGACGAGGGCCGTTCGATTGCAAGATTGACGATCGGACGGTCGACGGGTGGCAAAGATGATCGGCAGTTAACGCTTGGGGAGTCGCACTGGAAGGGTGGTAAGCGGTTTCTCCGCACCGCTTTTCGGGGAAGGCAGTAATAGTACATGGAGGAGCGATGCAATAATATAACGACGCGTGGCAGGGAGGAAACCACTTCCCTCCGGGCTATCAGTCTGGCATGTTTTCGAAGCGGGGGGAAGCGTCGATCGTCGGATGATGAAGTGGGACGATTGGATGGCTAACGAATTACAACACGTGCTCAGGGTTGATATGACAGGCGCGGGCGGGCCCGGTCTTTATTAAGACTTAGGGTTATGATTTGTATGATATGTGTGGTGTTATACGTTAAAAATTTAGCGCCGGGGACTAAAGGGAAAAGGGGTAAACGGGGTTTTTTATAGGTTTTATCTGAAAAGAAGGATAAAAGGGCTTTAAAAGGAAATAAGGTGAATTTATGGGAAAGGAAAAACGGAGGTTATCGGGAGTTATAAGGGGCATGAAATAGAATAGGAATCGACCTCTACGAGCCTTATAAAACATGAAACAAGACTGCCACCCCTACTCTCCATTCATCAAAGGTCACAAAACGTAGCAAAGCTAACAAGTACTATTACTTTTCTAACTGCTGGATTGTTTCCCTCACATACCTTACACTGTATATCTCACAAAGCTCACATTCTCGCTTCCCCAAAGTAGTGTGTGTTCTCTTGTCTTGGTTGGCATCCAAGCAATATCTTTAAATGATTCCAACAATGGCTGAACCGTATGACTGAATGGGACTCCTATACCAAATGGTGTGAGGTCTAATTGGGACTTCACATCTGGGTGATCCCCTTACAATGTTGGCGACATCCAACACCGTCAACATTTTTGGTGCTAAAAGGAGGGCAAGATGACAAGCTGATCCTGTGAAGTATGTTTGAATCTCTTACCTTTAATGGCTTCATCCTAGATCACAATCCCAAGGTGTTTTACCGAAGCTTTAAATTTGTCAATCCTAGTAGACTTTCTTCATAACTTGTCATGATTTAAATTTGATGGCAAGGGTACAACAACCATCCTTGATTACGTTGTTGAATTTTTCCAATTATTCTTCTTGAATGGGTTTTTTTCAGAAGAATCCCTAAAAATTTGTTTACCCTTACATTGGATGGTCGTGTAAAGAAATGGTGTTACTCTTTACCCATTGCTTTTATCACATCTTTCAAACATTTTGTCGGTGAACTTTGTCGGGTTTTTGACAAGTACAAATATCAAGATGTTCTTAACGAAATCGATCAGCTTAGAATGGAACCAAATGAATCCCTAAAACATTTTGATGATCAATTCCTTCATATTTCTTATCAGTGCCTAAACGAGGATGTGGATTGGAAGTTCTTAGATGAGAAATTCTTTTTCTTGTCTTGGATGTCAAGGAAACCTTTTGAATCCATATTTTAGCATCCCGAGGAAGAACCAAACATGCCTTTTGTCCCATGTCCTCCACCTTTTGATGTTTTATGTTTTGAACCTCAACCGATCATTAAATCAGAATATTAATGCGATGATGAAGAACTAATTTTTCTTTAACATCTTTCCTCTAGTGGTGATGCTTCCAATCTTCTCGATCAACCATCTTCCAATATTGATATTCCACTTGTCAAGCTTCTACCCGTTGATCAGGATGAACCCCTGGATGATCATGACCCTGTTGATTTTCTTCTTGTTGAATTATATGGTGATGAGTGTCGAACTAACATGGATGACTCTTTGTTCTTACATGAAGATTTGGATTTGCAACAACTTCAAATGGAGTCTAAGGTGATTATCGATGAATTCCTTTCAGGTATATCTCCATTTTATCCAAAAAATGATATGTTTATCATCGAATATTTTTGCAGTAATATTGAAAAACTATCTTCTTTTGAATCTCATGATTTGATTAATGAATCTTGTTTCGATAAGAAAAAGATTTTGTTTTCTTAGATTGATTATCAACCTTGTCAGGATTCAAAGTTATGTCAGGTGAGTAGGACGCTTCATCATACAATGATGGTTATGTCAGGTTCCTTTCACCTTGATGATATCTGCGAGTTTGTTTAGTTCACAATTTGTTTACAAAGTTTCATCATTCAGGTCACCACATGGGATGTTGACTCTCTCTTGATGAATGCTCATTTTATCCACGTAAATTTTTTCAACCCCCAGGGAAAGATATTTAATTTGATTATTGATCTTCCACCGCTACATCCCATCTCAAACAAATCTCTAATTTGTAATGAAGGAACAAAGAAGAATAGTAATGAATCTCTTTCATCATCCATTGAATAATCTCACGTGCATAATAACATGGATTATGGTCAGCCTAATGGCATTTCTTATGACATGGACTTGTCTTTGTTTAGTATTTATTTCTTATCTTTCCCTAAAGGTTGTTACCATGATCCCATTGCAGAATCACTTGAAGATTATTTTAGATCTGGACCTATGTCACATGGCTTGTACTTGCATACCTTGCACAAAGTTTTATATGGTCACAGGCCTAGTGGTTTTTGTTGTTGTGTGATAGACCAATCACGTGCAGTACACCATTGTGGTTACACTTCCTGTGTCTTCTGGTTAGTGCAAATGGTTGCACAATTTCTTTTGTTCACTGCACTACATTGTTTTTTATCCTTCATGATCACACCTTACAGTCTTAAGGTTAGGAGCAGCTTCTGTGGTTGCACTAGAAATTTCACTTTACGTGACCCAACCTTCTATTGTGTAGGTTAGGTTAGGATAGGTTGCATGTAGTTAGATGCATTTCATTTTTTATCGACATTTTCATTTCTCATGTTTCAGTTTTATTCTTTTGATTTCCTTTGTCTTTGAATAAATTTAGTTTGAGCTTTGAGATGATATGGCTTAAATTTTGCAAATGGCAAGTTGAAGTATACACAACCCTTGGTTTATCTCCTACCCTCTTCCTTGATTTGGTTTATCCTTTTCAAGTTGATGATTTTTCTAATGGAAAATATGATCCTTTAGTCAAGAAGCTCTAAGAAACCCATGAAGCCCACATCTTTTAGGATTCCCACTCCTGCACTTAGCCCTATTATGAACATGTGTGTTTTCTTGCTTATTTATCTGTATAGAGTAAGATATGGGGAAAATTTTATCGATAAAAGCATCAAAGGTCTAAAACCTGTCTCTAAAGGAGTAACCTAAACTACTCTCAATAGGTCGGGATACCTCTTTCGCTTGTGAAAAATAATAAGTGCCTATGCACAGCCCTATGAAAAGAAAAGAAAATACAAATGGTGAAAGAAGAGAAAGTCTTCCTACACAAGGAGGTGAAGCAAGCGACTTCATCGGGGTACTATCCAGGATCATTGGTAGTGAAGAAATGTTTGTGTTCCTGAAGTGACTTCGTCGAGGTATTTTCCAGGCCTGCTGGTAGCAGAGCAATGCCAAGGATGTAAAACTCATACTCTGCTTATTTTATTCACCATACTATAATACACTTACTTATGTTGACATGATAATGATACAACTTGTTATATTTTTGTGTTATGTCGAGTAATGGAACATGGGAGACTATATCTCTAACCGGGTAAGAGTCGGGAGCTAGGGTGACCTACTGATTGAATCAATACTTCTTGAAGAAATGAGACTCTACGCTTACAACGAAACTATTTCAGAGAAGATGGGGTTCTCCCGGTGTGTTGCCAAGTGTTGTCGCTGCGACAACGACCCTCCAATTTTTTTTCCTATGTCAATTTTGGAGCCTACATTAACTATCATTTCAAACCCCCTTAAGTTGACATGTTTCTTGATTTTTTATCTATGTGTTTTCTCTTAGCGTCACATCCTCCTAAGTCAATGTTTCATAAGCGTCGTAACTTAACCATTAGAAATATCTTGATTTAATTATTCCATGGTTAGGTGAATTCATCATCTTTATATACTTACAAAATTTCCTTATCACCATGCACACACTCGAAAAAACACTCAAAAGCATGCAAAAGCAATCAAAAGCAAGAAAATCTCTCACAAAAGCAAAAGTGCATTTTAAGTTGATGAAGACATGCACTTGAGTTAAGCACACTCCTTTGGGCTAAAGGAGTGCACCCTACCTAAGTGCACCCCTTCATGTTGGGAAAGTGCTCCCTACCTTGGTGCACTCCTTCGTGTCAAAGACATGCACCCTATCTAGTTGCATGCATGAGCCAACTTGTTCCATGAGGGCGCACTCCTAGAAAATATGAGCCTTCCTAAATCCTCTTAACTAAGCCTTTCATGCAATGACAAGTGGAACTCATGCATGGATTAGTTTTGCATGTTAATTTATTTAAATAAACTCAGTTAATCATTCTTTGCATAGTCATTTCATCCAAGTTGAGCGCACAACTATGGAATCAAGAAGCTCTCCATCAACCAGTGCAACAAGTAACTTTGCATGTCAAATCCATTTATTTCATTTTATTATTTCACTGTAAAAATTGTTTTTCTTGTTTTCGATCACTTGTTTTTTAGTTTGATTACTGACGTTTATGTTGAATCTTCATGTTACAAGTTTTAATCCATTGTCGCATGCAGATGACTCTTAATATTCTTGAAACCTTTCATCTTCCACCATGCATGCGAAAACACCTATAAAACCTTGTAGATCCTTCTCTTCCTCATCTTAGCATTGAATCTTGTTGATTGAACTTAATTTAGAGATTTCAACAAGTAGAGTGCACTTCTTGAGCTCAAAGCCCCATTAGCCTAAAAAATTGTGCCTTGTTTGTCCAAGTTTTCTTGTTGAGCGCATCACAAAGCCACCAAGCATTTCCCTTCGACCCTTCAGAGTGCTACAATGTGCCATACTTTCCTTAGAGCACACGAGCACATCATGAAGGCACTAAGCCTCGTCATTTAGCCGTTTAGCATGCAACAATGTACCCTCCTTTTCCTTGAGCGCATGGGTGCATTGTGAAGGCCTGAAGCCTTGTTAACTTCATCCTTCATCCCTTCAAAGTGTGACAATGTGCCCTCCTTGTCTCCTAGAGTGCATGGACGCATAGGGAATACCTGAGGGCCCATTTTCCCATACGTTCGACCCTTTGGGGTGCGATAGTGTGCCCTTGTTGATTTTTCTTCCTTTCTTGAGTGCATGAGCACACTACAAAGCCCCAAATGACCATGCATGTCCCCTTCGTGCTTTAAAAGTGTTCCATCCTAGTTTTCATGTGTATTTCCTCTTGCATGAAATTTATTTTAGTTTTTCATTCATATTTTTTAATGATCTATCATTTATGATGACTCTTTGAACATGATTTACAAGTATTGCTTCATAATTAGGATTTTTTAAGCTAATACTATCACTATGAGTGTGTTACCCCAAGCATGTGCTCATGCTACAAGTGTTGCCACTTTGTCGTCATTTGTTGGAGATATGTCACCTTGCAAAGTGACCTCCAAAGAACTTTCAGAAGCAAGCACTAATGAACCTGTGGAAGTTAAAAGGCCCAATGTTCCCATGTACAGAAATACTTAGTGGTTCATTGATAAAGGCACATAGGTCACTTGGAGAAAAATATACAACACATTCATCCAGGAGAGGTTTCCTGGGGACTGAGAAGATTTAATTGCATATATCAACATCAAAAAGTCCAGGACACACAGGAATGCATATAGGTTCTTGGTCATGCCATGTGCGAAAATAATTGAATGGATCATTACACACATGGATGATTCACACATTGTGTTACGCAGTGAGAGTGGTGGGTAGCTCGCCACCTATACTAGTGAATACATGCATACATATTACAAGATGCTCAATCCCACTGAATATGCAAATGATGACTTTTACACAATATGGGCAACCCTTTACACTATTGATGTTACCAAAACATGGTGTCAAGAGCCAACCTAGTTTCGCCATTGCCCATTTGTAGTGTATCCGTCGAAGATTCTCAAAGATGTCTATCAGTACCTAATAATTATGTATTATCAGTTATATGGGCTTAAGAACGTTGAGGTGTTCCAAGAGAACTAGATATACACACTCAATATAGTAGTGACCCATGGAAAAATTTTCAGTTGGGCGAATATCCTATTATTCGAATTGCAACATTAGGTGGGGCGGACAAAAGCATCTTTACGAGCGAACTAGGCACCAAAATTCTATATATCTCCATTTCTCTTAGAAGAAATATGTGCAAAATATGTGTTCCTAGGAATGAAATGGAATTGGACTCCTGAGGAAAAGTTCTCAGTTTACTTCCACTACAGAGTGTTATTCGAGTTGAGCATTAGAGGCATATGTGAAATATTATTTGAACACTTCATTGCAGTAATTTTTCACATGATTTTTGAGATTGATCCTCCTTGCATGATCAATCACGTGAAGGGGTCCCTTTGAGATATCAAATATTGTTTTGCAGCTCTAGAGCGTACATACATCAAATGCTTCGGTTTTCAGATATCCCCTCATCTTATGCCATGATATGTGGCAAAAAAAGTGGTCATGCAAGAAGTTGCAAATCATCTAAACAAGGGGTTATCAATTCTTCATAGAAGGAAGAAATCCCCTTGGCCTATCTTTCCATTCAAGATCAGATTTTATGAATTAAAGAGTCACAAGGCTACGACAACAGAGATATAGGAGTTGGAACACCTACACTTCACTACCAAATATTTCCATGGACATGATCCCAAGAGAATTGTTAGGCAACATTGTTAAGGTATCGATCACAATATAGGGTACTCATCTATGTTTACAGTAGAAGATGAGAAGATAAAGAACTATTACAATGCCAACATGAGGACACATACACTATTGGAGGCCAGTTCACCCCATGATCCACTAAATCAAGATTTGCAAGAGCAGGAGGAGGAAG
Organism: Pinus tabuliformis; assembly: GCA_031772625.1. Taxonomy (NCBI): domain Eukaryota; kingdom Viridiplantae; phylum Streptophyta; class Pinopsida; order Pinales; family Pinaceae; genus Pinus; species Pinus tabuliformis. The sequence goes on from CM062813.1 coordinate 594,102,258, forward strand.
AGATAAAACCTAAAGTAAGGAAACTATTTGACAAGAAAAGGATTAGATATTCCTCGACAAGCGAGAGCAAAAATAAATGGAAAGTTGATCCCTTAAGCTCAGGAGATAGATAAACATATCAGGAGAGAGGAGAAGCAGAAGAAGAGGAGAGAAAGAGCCAACATGAGGATTTGTTTGAAGAGAAGCAAGAAGAAGAAGAAGAGAGGAGGAGGATAAAGGAAGAGTAACAGAGGCTTTCCCAAGAGGAGGAAGCAACACAAATATTGGAAGCAAAATAGTCGAATCAAGAGCTAGAAGAGGAGCAGTTCAAAGAAGAGGATACCATCCAACCAATGGAAGAAGAACCAGGTACTCCAGGGGATCGTCCCCTCATAGGTGGTCATATTCCATTTGGATAAATGGGGATTACACCCCACTAGCAGACCAAGTCATGGATGAATGCAACGTAATGTTTGATCAACTGAAGAAGAGGATTGTACAATAAAGGCACAAGTAATTCCCACAGGATCCTCAAAATCCAATCTCAGTGTCTACAGAGAGAGTGATCATTGCCAAAACTAGAAGAAATCCAAGGGTGGTCATGGCATCAAATGTTACATTCGCTACAGTGGTACAGGACAACTCAGAGTATTTTTTGAATGAGAATGCTAGGTTAAGAAGAAAAAATGTTGTGGCAAAGCAACAGATAGAACATATTGTAGCAGAGAACCAGTGGTTGTCATCATAGAACTTCAATGTCGTGGAATGGAAATAAACCATGCAAGAAGAGCTGAGGCCAATGGAAGATAATATGTCACGACTATATGATGAGATGATACTTATACAATAGGTCATGGCTCCTCTCATTGGCATTCAAAAGAACAACCATGAAGTGGTGAAACTCGTGAAGATAGAAAATAGATCAATTGACTGGATGCAGGAGTACTGGACTGGAAAGTATCCAGATTCTCTTCCAAATATGGAAAAGAGGGATAAAATCTTAGCAGAAATAGACAGAGATCAGCCGAGATTCCACCTACAAAATTACTTGCATCTAGGAGCACAATCAGTTAACATTATGGTTTCTCACAACCAGCTACATAATGGGTTTGAGTCTCTAACACATAAACATGAAATGTCCGCCATCAGATCCCTTGAAGCAATTAGAGGCAGTGAGGTCATTTTCTAGGAGATCGGGGAATACATTCAATGAATCAAGAAATTAATGGAACAATAATGGAGGTAACCAAAGACATTATTCAACAATATTCCTTTGCACCAGTCAAAGCACACATGAAGCTTTCATGGCTGTGGAATAATGTACAGTCAAACTCCAATAATTTACTGGCGGAGGCATTGGAGGTGAAGATGCGCTACAAATGGGACTTTCCATATGGGATAAAAGACATCACAAAGGAGTTCAAAGCATGGAACACTTGCATCACAATTGAAATCCATGAAGAATAAAATGATTTATCTATTTGATGAATTTTGTCCTATAGTCATTTTTGTCTTATTAGGCCACTGTCTCATTTGTAAATTGTCATATGTAAATTTTTTTATGGAATGAAGTCCAAGGGACACATGTGGAATATTGAAAGCCACACAATGGAATGTAAAGAGTCATGTAGTGAATATGAATAGTCATAGGAATTGAAGAGTCATGAGGAATCTCAAAGGTCATTGTATTTGTTATAATTAGGTCCTCATAACTCAAGAAAAATCTTTTGGTTCGTGGCTTCTGGAGTGCTTTAGATTCTAGAGGTCTTGTCTTGGCTTCTCTTGTAAGACATAGGATATAGATCATTCTTTGGAGAAGCGAGTGGTGGTTTGTGTTCCACTATTGGATATAATGTTTTGTCCATGTAACAGTCTACTTGGAATCTTATACCTTTAATAAAAAACTCAATGAGCTGACATTATTTCACACATGTATCATAGATGTAGTTGGACTATTCTAGTTATGTATATGGTATATGTTGCTTTATTCACATACTAAGTTAATGAAATATTTTGTTGCTTAACTATGGTTATTATTGAATGAATGTTCTTATGTTTTAACAATTTTTGTTTATTATGTGGACTAATTTGCAAGACTTTCTCTTTATTTATGGGTCCCACTTTAGGATAGTACTATTACTTTTCTAACTGGTGGCTCGTTTCTCTCACCAGCCATGGAATTTTCCCTAGTATACCTTACACTATATGTCTCACAAATCTCACGTTCTCGTTGCCCAAAGTAGTGTGTGTTCTCTTGTGTTGGTTGGTATCCAAGGCATATCTTTAAATCATTCCAATGGTGACTAGACTGTATGACCAGATGGGACTCCTATACAAAATGGTGTGATATCTAATTGGGACTTCACATCAAGGGTATCCCCTTACATTTTTGGCGACATCCAGCACTGTTGACAACAAAAAAGTCACAGAAATAGTTCAATTACTTTAGTACGTATGAAAACCAACATAGACCACAAACATTAGAAGAATAGTCTCAAAACATCCACGATTCATGCATGAAAATGTGTTGGCCAGATGGCTTCAAGTATTAAGAAAAAGTCCCAAGATACATAAGTACAATGAACACCACTAGCTCCAACAATGGAGAATTAGAGTCACTACTTGCTCCTCAAAAGTACTATCTCTATCTCTCTAATGCCTTGTGGGAGAATTGGAGGTTAAAATTCCTTTGCTTGAGTAATGAGGATCCTTTTATAACTTGAGGCATGAACTTTCATATCCTCATGACTCTTGAATTTCCAAATTTTAATGACCTTTAGACTTTAATAACTCTTGGACTTCCAAATGACTTTTGGAGTTACATATGACTCTTGGAATTACATGTCTTTTGGATTTCTATACATGTCTCTTTTGTCCATACATGACTCTTGGACTTCCACTTATTTGTCTTTATAATAGTTACATGATTACATAATAGCCTACACATCATCATGTGGTGAGGACATGCCAAGTCACTATCATTGATGACTAGGACTCATAGTGACTGATGACATGGAATTTCTTCGATAAGTGACAAGGTTTCCACTTGTGTCTTTGATCTTGCATGCAACTTCTGTTTCATTAATTTCTTCACCCTCCAAAGGGTCTTTGATCGCATGGAGTGTTTAGGCTACTTCAATCATCAAGATTTCAATTTATTCTTTTTTCTTGACTGCTTCCTTTGACTACCCTCTTTTCCCAATCTTCTTCATGCATCCTTTCCATGTTGTTCTTGAAGTACCTGAAACTACAATCACTCATGGAAAATAAACATTAGCCTAAAAATTCTCCTATCCTAACATGCTTCATGCAAATTTGCTATTCATGACTTGATAGTTCATTTAGGAAGAGGAAGGAGAACTTATGGGCGCAAAGGGTGCATTGTGAAAGGTTGTAGGGCTAGAGCTTCGAGGCTTTGAGGTGTATTGATGCACTCAACAGAAAAGAGAGAGCTCAAGGGAGGGCACAAGGTGAATTGCTGAAGGCTGAAGGAGTTAGGTTGCATGCTTCGATGTTGCGCCATGTGCTTAACAAGGAGGAAGGCATTCTTTGAGGATGTAGTTCAGAACAAGGAAGGGGAATGAGGCTTAGGAGTGTGGTTTTCTTCCTGAAGGGAACAAGGTGTGCTTTTGAACAATGAAGGATTCCCGATCAAAGCTTAAGATTGCGCTTTTGAGCTCTTAACCTTAATGGGTTCACTTGTGCAACCAAAATTTGTCTAAGTCTAGAAGATGGAACAAGGGGTGAACATAACGAGTTTAGAGATAAAATCAAGTGTGACGCATACCAAACAATCAATAAAACTTATACATGCTTGAATAATCATAAATAGACATCAAAATTGTAACACCCTCCTCCCACATCTACCCAATCAACCAGCTAGTCGGGGTAAACATACGACGATAGGCCACTATGATATGATTCGACATCCTAAGTCATGTTAAGGAAGTGGAACTGATGGAAACACACCATACATACATTCAAACTTAGCATTAGGACTCTCAAGGACTAATCCAACCTTTTTGCCAACTAGCCCATGGGTCCCAATGAGCTTTTGGACCACTTGACCTCTGGATTCTCTCATGCTATGGGTATGCCAGCATCCAGGGACCTCTGGATTCTCTCACAGGCCTATAAGCTAGCTTCCAAGGACTATTTTGCATAGTGTTGTGCCAACATCCCTGGGATTTGAGCCACTTTTTCAGGCCTAGAGCCCAGGACACTACCCAAAATTGAATGACATATTCATAATAGTAAAATAACAAGGAAATAATAGTATAAATGCAATCACTTGAATGTTACCTTGACTGGACCCCTACTATCCATGACAAGCATTTCATCAAACATATCACGAATATGAAATCTATAGGTGTAAATAACATATTTGAGCTTAGGGGTCTCATAATTAGATGAGAATCGCTAAGAAGCATTGATGCCTCAACACATCAACTGCCATTTCATCCATTAGTTCATAGATACATTGTAAATTCATTTACCAATAAAAACATGATGAGAGACATACATAGCTTTTGTCATAAAACATATACATAACCAACATAATAGAAATAGAAATACTAATGAAATCACAACCATATGATCCACATGTAAACCAATATAATACTCATAGAAATACAAGGAGAAATAACCTCATATTGATGATGCAAAATCCAAACCTGAGATGAGACTTCCACGTTCCACCTGACTGTAGAATGGTTGAGCCAAATCTATCTTCATCCATTCACCCTTGTGCCATATTCCAAGCATGAACGTGGGATATCATAGAACACATCAATCCAAAACCATCAAGGGCTTCCAGAGGCCATCCACCTCACCCCATCAACAGTGATTCCACCTCACAGCTGTACATCACGAAACCATTATTAGATTGGTCTATACCCAAGCCTTCTAGGGTTCTAGAGTGTTTGTTCCAACCAAGGCTTCTAGGGCTAGTAACTGAACCCACAACTTATACAGGGATTCCAGTGTGTTTGTCCAACGAGGGCTTCCAATAATAGTAACTCAAACCACCTAGGGCTTCCATAGTGTTTATCCAACCAAGTCTTCCAGGGCTAGTAACTCAACCCAAGTTGTTACAGGGCTTCCAAAGCTTTTGTCCAACTAGGGATTTCAGGAACTAATAACTCAGCCCAAGCAAAGAAAACATGACAACCAACCAAAAAAATAAGGAAATAAACCCACAATCTCCATGGTTATCCAGGAAATGGCAAGGCTAGGCAAATCCACTGTCAATCCAGGCAATCCTCCATGTCAGTGATAGATCATGACCAAAAATCCACATGCACACTAAAACTAGTGAGGAAAACATACATGCAACTCAGTACCTACAAGAAAAAATGTTGTAGTTGTTAATCCCGATGCCCTCTTGTGCTTTCATGCTCTTCCTTTGCCTTCTTTCTCTAAGAATCCAAGTATGAGACACCCTCCAAGAGTGCTCCAAGAAAACTCTAAGTATCCAAGAGTATGAGAGAGAGAGAATAATGGGAGAGCTCCAAAATTGAACTGACAAAAGGTTAGAAAAAATCTTGCCAACTGATCCTCATAAGCCTTTTTATGAATGAGGCCTCTATCTTCTTCATTTTCCATTATTTTCCTTCATTTTCTTCCACACATGCAACCTATGACCTTTCACCTCCCTTTTCTCCTAATGTCCATTATTTTCATAAATAAATGTGCCAAAAATGCCATTTTGCCTTTCCAAAGCCTTAGCCATTGCCTTTGCCAATTTCCTTGGCCATTAACCAACCACAAGTGATCCCTGTCACTAAGATTTTGCCCAACATTTAGCTTGGAATAAGTGTCCCATCAACCGCGGTTATTATTTTTACATTTATTAACTTTATTACATGGGATTTTCACCAGGGTTTTTACAGAACCCTCCCCCTTGAGGGAATAGCATCCTCGGTTTTCAACAACACCTATAACCACAAAACTATTGTAAGCAAAATATATAGTCAATGGAGTGTTATAACTTAGCTTGTTGCAGTATTTACAATGATCAACTTGTTGAGAAGCAAACCAACATGAAAACATAACAACATAACATCATAATGATATGACACCCATATCGCTTATTGGATCTTTATAACATATCTCATGGTGGTATTTACATCCATATACATATGTACATATAGAAACATCACAAAAACATATACCAAGACATATACCAAAACACCATACCAAAATTACTTTGCCTTAACCGATAAACAAAGAAGGATACATAGCCCGCATTAAATCTGCCATCTCCCATGTAGGTTCATCGGTCCCAAAGTTCTTCCATTGCACCTTAACCTACTTGATTTCTTGATTCCAGAGCATGAGAATCTTTTTTTGTAATATACATTGAGGCTTCGGCTATGATGTCCATCTGGTTCCACCTGCAATACAAAACAGTGAATCACATTATCAACATCTTTAACATACTTCGTAAGCAATGACATATGGAAAACATCATGGAATTTCACTATCGGAGGTAGTGCAAATCAATAGGCTACTAGCCTAGTCCTCTCAATGATATTGAAGGGTCCAAAAAATCATGGTGCCTGCTTGGCACATGATCCAATCCGTAAGGAGATCTTCCTCAGTTTGATGCACAAGTACACATGTTCCCCAACCTAGAACTCCTTGAATAACCTGTTCCAATCTGCATAGCTCTTCTTTCTATCATGTGTTGCCTTTAGATTTTTCTTGATTATCTACATTTCCTGTTCCATGTCTGCCAACATGTCCGACCAATCAACACCCTATTAACTGGATCACTCCAACGGATGGGAGTATTGCAAATCAGCCCATACAATGCCTCAAACAGACTCATCTTCAAAAATTCTTGATACCCATTGTTGTAAGCGAACTTTACCAGTGGAAGATACTCTTCCCACTTTCATTGTTGATACATCATGTACATCCTCAACATGTCCTCCAATATCTTGTTGACTCTCTCTGTATGTCCATCAATATGAGGATGATAAGTTGTACTGAAGGTCAAATCTATGCCCAAATCTACAAACAGCTCCTTCCAAAACTTGGAAGTGAACTTTGCATCCTTGTTTGACAAAATCTTCTTTGGAGCTCCATGTAATCTGATCACATCTCTGATGAAAACCTATGCTACATCACTAGCTGAGAATGTAGACTTCACTGGAATGAAGTGCAAAACCTTTGTCAACCTATCCACAACAACCATGATGGAATCATGTTGTCTCACTGTCCTCAGAAAACCTGCGATGAAGTCCATGGAAGTGACCTCCCATCTCCATTATGTAATTGCAATCAGTTGTAGCAGTCCACCTGGATTTTTACACTCTGCCTTCACACGCTAACAATCAAAATACCTAGCCATAAACTCTGCTACATCCCTCTTCAGGTTCGACCAGTAATAAAATATCTTCACTGCAGTCAATATCTTCTGATAGCTTGGGTGACTTGAATACAATTTTGCATGAAACTCTCTCAAGATCACCTTCTTGAGCTCACTTCTATCTGGCTCATATATCTTATCTCTGAATCTAACCAATCCATATGTTGTAAGACAATAATCCACATCTTGTGCACCTACACCTGTACCTGTACCTATACCTGTACCACTACCTGTACATGTACATGTACTACTACCTGTACCTATATCAGTACTCTGCCACAACCTGTGCACAATCTCCATATACCTGACATCTTGTGGACCTACCTACAAGATCATATCTTGTAAGTTTGTCCCATAGGAGCTCATAGCTGCTAAGTGATTTACCTATATCCATGATCCAAATTTAAACAAGAATGCAAAAAATTATAGATATAACCTTAAACACAAAGATGCAGTAGAAATAAAACTTCATTTCATTAATATCAAAGGATTGAAATATGCTTACATACAGAATGGAAATAAACTATCTCGGGTGATGGTAGATTATCTCTGAGAAGAGATGTGGCGGCTACATGCCTCTGAATTGTGTTACAATGAGGCTTGAAGGCCTATTGATTATTTAGAAACAATGGAAAACCCCAAAAAATTTAAAAACCTAACCTTAAGAGATGAAATGCCAAACTATGGGCCCCGTTGGGGTAAATTGGTACATCAACTTCCCGGGGTTGTAACTTGGCATACGATCTTCGTTTTACGAACGCAATACTTTGTTAGAAATATCTATATGAGGACTACAATTTTTGTTGGCTTGATGGGCCTTGACCCAAGTTCAGCGTTAGTCAGCCAAGCAAATCCCTACACTACTGGCCCTTTTGGCATCAATCTGTGGAGCACAGACTGAAGTCTCACTCGAAGCAGTATGGGGGGATGCAGGAACCAAGTTTCTACACCCTAAGATGTTTGTGATGTCGATTTTATACCTTAACTCTTCCTTCACGCAGGTCGATAAGCCCTTAGGGCTTATCGATGTACTTCTTTATTAGTCTTTCAGAACCTCCGCGAAGGTCTGCGATCATCCTTCGCGTAACCCTAACAAGTGATCTCGACACTTACGCGCCTCTGTAACTACTTTGTTGTATAGTTCCTCGAATTATCTTAAGTGTTCACCAATTCTATAATGTAATTTAGATTATCTTTGCGTAAACATATATCTCTACTTGCGTTCATATAACAGAGGAAAACATATAGATTCGCGCATCAATTTAGCAATAAAACATAAACCCAGTGCTTAACATAACATAATCACATGCAATTGACAGAAGTAAAATACACAGTAATTTCATAATACTCTTCTTTATTGATGATCCAGATTTTCAGTACAGACTCTGACTACCCTGCGCACATAGCTGCAGGGGTCTACACACTCAGCTGCAGACTTCTACCCTAGGCCTCTGCGTACTTAGCTGTAGAGCCTCTTTCCTACAATTCATCAATGACTCTATCTGTATCAATTGAATTGACTTGCCCTCTTAGACTCTCCTAAGACCTTCTTTTTATACAATTCCATGTTACGCAGACCAAGGGCGGAAACCCTTTTTGACTCTTGATATCTTCGCACTCCACGATCACAAAATGCAAATAATTTACATTTCTTTATACAAAATTTGGGCTTTCTGCCCCAAAATTGACCCCAGGGGACCCGTTCCCAATAGGCCTCCAACGCAAACATGGCGACTCGCCCTCAAGTCACTCAGCTGACACAGAGATCTTGTTGCGAAGACCTCCTAGCTCTACTTGGAATACTTCAACTTTGGAAGTGCACTCTATTGCCGTTTGCTTCATCTCCTCAACCAGCTGCTCTGTCGATGGCCATGTACTATCTGACTCTATCTTTTGCTGAGTTGCCTATAGACGAGCCAACTTTCCTTCGATGGTGGCAGTGAGCGCATAGGATTCATCAAGCCAAGGCCCTATTCTGGCCTTGAGGACTCTTTGCGTTGTGTTGCATCCACCTGCTCCTTTAGTACCTTTTCCTCTTGCAGTTTTTCTAGCCTTTGCATAAGGGCGACGGTGCATGTCGTCACCTTGACTTCATCATATCTTTGTTGCAGCTCTCGAGCCTCCATTTCCAACCTTTGCAAGGTGGGATCCTCTTGCAAATTGGTAACCACTTCGAGTGCCTGCTCGAAGAGCGTGGTGCACTCCTTCATTGCATTGTTCACTGTTGCCACTGCGTCTTTCACAGTTGTCTCGTGCTGCTCTCTGACTTCTGGTGGGGTTGAAGGCTGGGCCTTCAACTGCAGTTCTGCAATCTTGAGGTTCAAGTCAAACTAAACCTTCACCAACTCTGTTCTGGCATCGTGCACTCCAGCAGCGAGCTTCCAAATCTGCACATCTACTGGCTCATCATCGGGAATGGCCAGCTCTAGGACATACCTACATGCCTCAGCCACCACCTTGGTCGTGTGCTCATTTTTGTCTGTGATGGCTTTGACAAGGTTAACAGTGGAATCTCTTTGTATCGTCATCTAAGCGTTGTTGACTTTCTGCTCACTGATTACCTGTAATGTGCATTGTTCGCGGGCTTGAAGTTCCACGATCATGCCATCCTGCAAATTGTGAAGTGCCTCACTGGGAAGCGCGGCCAAATTGAGCCCAACTCCTTTGAGGGCGTTGAAAACAAGTCTGTCAACTTTAGTCTTTGTGGTTAGCACTCACTCTGGCAACATTATTTCCTGGGGATCCAGTGTGCACACCATCCTTGCTGCTTCCGATGTGCCAGGCGCCAAACTAGTTGATGTCGCGTTGCTTCGTCCCACGCTGGTCTGGACCTGCAATGCCTAGATCTGTAGTTCGCACAGATCCATCTGAATGGCACCCAATGCCTGCTTCTATTGTAGCTTGAACTATTGCAGCAGTGCCGCGGTGGCATCTCTGACTGTATCACTGATATCATTTAAATCACCTTCTGTTAAGGTGATTGGATTGAGAGAAGTCTTTCTAGCCTTAGAATTATTTCGCGACCCTACCTTCTCTCGATCTCTGTTGCGCTTAACACGAAACAGAGTGGTCTCTAGGTCCGCTCCTCCTTGGTCTGACTGCTGGTCCTCCTCCTCTATCTCCAGGGAAGGAAACTTCTAACTCCTGTCAGAGCCGCGCTCCTCTTCTTCTCCCATCTGCTTCATGGTGGCGCACTCTACCTTGGCCTTGTCCTTAGCCTCCTTGTTGCACTAAAAATTGTCACCTTGACATTTTTCTATCTGTGTGAGTTCATTACCACTCATACTTTTCCCCACTGCAAGTATAAAGCATTAGTTCCTCATATCAAGCCTTGAAAATAGGAGAAAGCCCTCAAAAGTCTTTAAAACTGTGGTTCCGCACTTTCTCTTTGTATTACCTACAGTCCCACACCTAATGGTCATGTATCCTGCGCACATAACCACTGTCTCTGTGTTAAAGGTATGGACCCCTGTAAAAGTTAAAAAGGCGCGAGTATATTCTGAAAAAATCACTTTCAGTCATTTCCAGAAGCTTTTGGAGGGAATTTTGAGGTGGCAAGTTCACTCTTTTAAGGTTCATGTATCCCATACCTTAAGGAGCTAACCCGTTGATGTGAGGAGCTTATCCCTTTGAAGGAGGATTTTATCCCTTCATAGGTGGACCTGTAACCTCCTCCTCTGCACTATAAGAAGAAGCATTGGGCTGGTTACTTGGGGGGTTAGACGCTGAATATTTTTGAGGTGACACGCTGCTGGAACTTAGTCTTCTTTAGTTGAGTTTTTATGAGGAGAGATTACATACCTCTAAGATCTCATTTGGAAGAGTGCAAGGCTTGTCAAAGTAAAGGAAATTCCTGTTTCGGATCCCAGGAAGAGCTTGTTCAACATCAAGGCTGAAAAGGTTGTAAGGTTCTTCTACTTCAAAGTTAATACAAATAAATTTGTTTTTCTCAATAAGCTGTTGATTCATGGTTTATTTTATGGATTCCTTGATCACCATAATATACATGATTTATGATATTTGCTATGCAGGTGCTATTTAATGTTTGCTTGTTTGTGATTGCAGGTCCTCAAAGGTAACTCTTTCGAACGACCAGGGGATGACTACTACGAACAAGCATTGGATCTAAGGTAGGATCTTAACACCTTTGTAGTATTTACTTATAAATCGCATATGTCTAGAGAAAGATAGGTTTGTTTGTCTATTTGTAATTGCTAGACTGTATTCTGATACTAGGGAGATCGGTCTTGTCTGCAAGATCGATTTATCCGGCCAACAAATTGGTGACCATACTAGGGAAGGGTATTTGGTTTTTTGTTTTCCTTTGTTTTGACTTGAGAAAATTGTTTTCTTTTCTGGTTTTTGATTGATGTATACTGGCTTGGGTAGCTTTTAGAATCTGGAAGTATTTTTGTTTTTTCTAAAGTTTTCTAGGGACCGCACTTTCTATTTACAGACATTGCGAGCATCTCTGCACCTTTCCTTTAGTAAACAGAGCGGAACGACACCTGTTACTTCTGGAGCCTGCGGACCCTATAATTTTTTTTGAAAAAAACCTAAAATATCTTCTTCCAGTTAAGTGTAGGTTACCCAGATCTGTATTTTTCTTGTCAAAAATCTCTTGTGAGTGAGTTCCGATAGTATTTTTGTTTTAGATGATTTTCTAGAAGTTTTGCATGCTTGGAGTGGTTTTCACTTGGTCTCTGTAGTGACTCAAAGATGAAAAGCTTGAGAAGCCTTAGATCACCCTGGTGTTTTTTTGTCTTCTTGATGAGTCTGACTTGGTTGTGAAATCTATCCTTTGTGAGAAATAGATTTAGTTTTCTCCTCACAAATCTTTGAACAAACTTTGTTATAAGTTCTGAATTTCATTTTTACAAAAAAAAACATATTTGGATGTTTTTTGATTGGTTTATTATTATGAACAAATGAATCCTTAGTTTACTGAACAACTAAGCAAAACGTCCTAAAAAAGAATTTAAACTTTTATTCAATTAGATTTTTAAAGTTTTTAGATCTCAAAATTAGTTTTTGTAGTTTTGAGTGTTTTTCTAGAACTTGTAGATCTCTTTTGAAGCAAATTGTTTTTTCTTGTAGTTTTGAGTTTTGAAAAGGGAAAGGGATTTATTGTGAGCATTAATTATTTGTCTCGTTTTGAGTTCTTATTTAAAAAGACAAAAATATTTTCTTTCCATTTCCATGTTGAAAGAAAGAATTGTTTCTCATTCTCGAACTCTTTCTTTTAGATAGAATTTCATTGAAAGAAAAATGAATTGCTTATCATTTTAGGTGCATTTTTTAGTGTTTGGAGTCGAGTCTTCACACCATCAAAGTTTCATTTCCATACCTATCGACTTAAATAACAACCCATAAAAGCAACGCTTAATTAAAATTGATCTAGTAATCTTTTCTATTTCTAGGGCTCTTATCACCAATATAGCTTAGGCTAGTATCTTGGAGTAGGGAGTAATTAACTCTCCAAGATAGTTAAAACAAACAAGTAGATACATCTTGTGGTAGGAAATAAATCCAATTGTAATTGATACATTCTGGGAAGCTTCTCTTAAAGGAGTCAATCACGAGATCATGTCTGAACCTTTGAGACAATCAATTCTGTTTCATTGGGAAAGATAGAAGATTTGCGCATATTATAAATGGTAAACCTCGGATTAACCATTGTCGAGGAGCCTGGGGTCACTTGTTGGTAAACCTCGGATTGACCATGTCGAGGATCCTTCAAGGGGATTGTGCTTTGTTACTCTGCCCTTGCACGTGGATCGGATCGTAGATTGTTCCCCCAGTTGTATTTGTTGCTGTTGGTAACCTTAGTGTCCATAAAACTTAAGATTTTTTCCTAAGGTGATGGTGAAGAATGGATCTCTCTGTACCTGGAGCAGACATCGAATAGACTCACTTCGACTCTCTGGGAGGTTCTCTTCATTCGAGATGGTTTTGTGAAGAAACTTGTGCCAATCTGTTTCATTAAGCAGGTTGTCGGGGTAACTATTCCAACCGCCCTTTCTGTATTAAACTTCTACTAAGTTGGATTTCATCACCAACTAGTGTTTTTAGTATGGGAAGTTACTATTTGTGTGTGGTTTGAACTCTTAGATTTTTTAGGCGTGTGATTCAATTGTTTGTTTCTTTAGAGACTTTAGGTGTTTTTATTGAAATTTTCTTTGTTTGCGTGTGATTAATTAATTTAATTGTGGCTGAATTACCGAGACAATCTCGTAGACTTCAGGGGAAACCTCTTGAGTATACAACAAGCCAACTTGAAGGGCTATGAGCTCTTGTATCACCTAGTGACAGTAGAGTTGGATCACCAGAAGCTGGAGAGTCATCTTTAATTGTTCATCCTAACTATCAAATACAAACAACAGAGTATATTCAAGAGCCAATTTCATTTTCCAAAGTTACTGGTAGTATTTCTCCTTCCAGTGGATTAGCTGAAGAACTTGAAATTTTTGAGCTTGACACTGAACTTGCTGTTACTCCAACTTCAGGATTTACTTCTCCAACTTCTAGTGGTCCTGGTTCACCTAGGGTAAGAAATATCATTACTCAAAATCTTCCTTCTGGCCTCATTTCTATTGAAGAACTTGTTAGTCCAGATGAAGACGTAACTCTTCCTGAAAACTAACAGGCTTTAAATCTTAGGGAGCATGAATCAATATTCTACAGTCTTTTTAGGAGTGATGCTTGGTATTTATCATTGACAAATTTTTTAGAAAAACTGGGTCTTAGTTTTTCACCACCTCGAATTCATTTTCATCCTACAACGAGAGTTTATTATCCTTCATCGATCATGTCAAGACAATCATCTATGTTTTCCCAATCACCGGAAACATTTTTATCCAGCGGTCCTTCCGTTTCTTCAGGGTACCAATCACTCTCTGGTACTTTTTCAGGAGAAACTCCTTGACCGATTGAACAAGTGTTATCATCTGGTAGTAATGGAACTCAAATGTTGAATGCAGAACAAATCCTTATGATGTCTGGTAGTACTCCAAATCCTCAACCTCAAGATAGTCAGTTACCGCTTGGGGGGCAACCCCAAGGTAGTTAGTTACCGCTTGAGGGGCAACCCCAAGGTAGTCAGTTACCGCCTGGGGGGCAACCTCAAGGTAGTCAGTTACTGCTTGGAGGTCTACCTCGAGGTTTTCAACCTTAAGGATAGTACATACCCCAAGGTCAACCTCAGACTCAATACATACTTCAAGGTCAACCCCAGTTTCAGTACATACCTCAAGGTCAACCCCAGTTTCAGTATGCGCCTCAGGGTTATCAAACTCAAGGTCAGTACCCAACTCAAGGTTTACAACCACCTTTTGGTCAATCATTTTTTCAAGGAGCTGGAAATGTACCACTTAATTATCAGCCCTACATTCAACCAGGTTATGGTCCTCCATATGCACAACCTTTTATGGGTCCATACTCCGGAATGAACATGGTGTGGGATCCGTCTCAAACTCAACAGACTTTGCAACCTAATGTGCAGTTACTTAATCAACCTAGACAGCCTTTGGTTTCTGGTCCAACCCAGCAACCTGTCCAACCTACTATTCAAATCCCTGCATCTGGTACAGTTCAACAACCTGGGCCTAGCTCACCTCGTACTCTGCCTCAAACTGCTGCAACTATTGCAACTTCTGTTCAACCTACAACACTTGTTTCTGGAGTATCTGCAGCTCCGGTTTCTACTACCCTTGCATCAGTGCAAATTCCTCAAGTCTCTGTGCCACAGTCAGGACCTACGGTTTAGACTTCGGTCCAGATGCCTGCAGGACAAGCTAGTATGATTGCTACAATTGCCACAAGTCAACCAAAATTCACATATCAACCGTACCAGGGACAATATCAATTCGGTCCTACTGTACAAAACCTAGTTTATCAGTATCAACCATATCCTGGCTATACTTATCAACAGCCTCAACAACCCCAGTTTGGTCCGGTTAATCCTAGTTTTCCAAGAGGTTATAACATTCCTAATGCAAATCTGATTCCAAGTTATCCTGGATATCCTCCTCCTGGAACTGGTCTCATTACTCAAGGTTTTCACGACCCTAACCATCAGTTACCATTTATTGCAACTTTGGATTTACCTGATTTGTCACGCCTTACGAACGATCTGATTTACTATCTTTCATATTGGCTGCCAATTCCTAGTAAGTTGCTCAGTGATATCTCGAAATTCGAGGGTAAGTCAGGAGAGGATCCGTCAAATCATGTTATGACTTATCACCTCTGGTGTGCATCTAATTCCATCATTGATGATTCAATTCGATTGCATCTTTTTCAACGAACTCTTATTGTTCTTGCCGCCAAATGGTACATTGAGTTACCATGAGCCTTTTTTTATAATTTCAATCAGTTAGCCACTGCTTTCTTAACTCATTTTCAGTTTCCTATCAGATATGACAATGGCACGGAACTGTTAACTTCACTGAAACAATTCACGTCCACATATTATGATCATATTCATGAATGGCGACGTAGAAGGCTTTTAGTGAAAGTTTTCATTCTGGATCAAATTTTAGCAGAATGGTTCATTAAATCATTGTTACCCAAAGTCACTAAAGATGTAGCTAAGGGAGGAGTTCTCACTGAAGAGCAAGTCATTGCTCAGGCTCAGTACCTTGACCTCGTCTATACGCAATCAGGTACTTTATGTGAAAAAATCCTTGACCTTCCAAAACACGATCAAATAACTGCAACTCCTTCAGGGTCTCATGCCGTTGATGGTATGATTGGTTCAGTTAGTACTAAAAGTAAGAAGAGATTCAAAGAATTCTTCTCCTATAATAACTTTACCTGATTCCCCGACAGGAGATTCTTCTGCTAAAATTTCTTCCGACATCCATGTCGTGGAATCGTCTACGACCAAATCAAAATCTAGTAGTAAAAAGAAGGGGAGGAAGAAAAACAAACAAAATTCAAAAGATAAAATGGATAAAAATGAATCTACTGACGAAAAACGGAAACCTCGTCATCCTTGTTTCATTTGTGACGAGGATCATTTTACCAAAGACTGCCCACATCAAACAGAAGTTTCGAAATTCGTTAAAGGTTCTCAAACGCCTGCTGTCTTGAAGGATCCTTTTCCTACTCAAGATAGTAAGATGATCGGTTCTTCCTTGAATGCCTCAGAAGAACCCATTATGATGATGTCTCATGTCAAGATTGTGACGTGATCGCAAGATTATAGTAGTAAAAATCCTGTTGGTGGTAAAGAAGCAGAATCTTCTAATTCAAACACATCAACTACACCTCCTCCTGGTTCCGGTCCACTATAGATCGAGAAAGCCAACCTTGACTTAGTAATCAAACCACCTGATAAAGGTGTACTTCATAAATCATCTTTCAATCCACATGCAAGCACTGCTCAGAATTACAACATTGTTGAAGACTTAGCTATTTCCCCTTCAACAATGTCGGCTTTGGAAGTGCTGCAATCGTGCCCAGCACAACATAAATTACTATTGTTTGTTATATTCAAACCTAATAATCTTCGATTTAGAGAATAGTACACCCCACCTACCTCATCAAATGGCTTTCCAGATTCCAGTTTTAGTCAAACATAGACCTTGCTTTCGGAATTTGATTGATGAAGGGGCTTCTACGTGTATTATATCGATCTAGTGTTGGAAATCTCTTGGTTCTCCCACACTCAATCACTCTCCGACAATTCTAAAGGCTTTTGATGGCCGAGGGTTCCATCCTTTTGGTATTTTGCAGGATTTACCTATAGGGGTCGAAGGAAAAATTGTAAATCTAGATGTGGAAGTGGTTGATGCCCCTCAAAATTGTAAATCTAGATGTGGAAGTGGTTGATGCCCCTCTAGATTACAACCTTCTCCGAGGTCACAGTTGGTCTTATGTTATGACTGCTATTGTTTCATCGGTTTTTCAGCTTATCAAATTTCTTCATAACGAAAAAATCATTACGATAGACCAAATGACATATTTTTCATCCGACCCAGCCTCTACAGATAGTATTCAACACATCGGTAAAACGACTATCCCTTACAAGGATGTTGGCATAGGTTTGATTAAAGATTCTGGTTTACTGGGAACTTTTTCCTTCCCTCCTCCTAACGTATTGCCTTCTATTGCAACTATTCATATGATTTCATCGAATACTGTTACTTTTGATGATCCTTGGATCGTACCTTCCGATTCTGAGGTGGATTCATTTGGTGGCGCGATGCCTCTGAGTCCCTTTGAAATTGCATATCAGGCTGTACAGTCGTTTTCTGATTCCTGTTCAACCGAAACTGATCTTCACCCTATAATTGTTGTTGGTCCTTTCGCAAAGTGGGGTATTGACTTTATTACATGTAACCCTCACTCGGCCGGGGGGCATGCATATATTATCCTAGCGGTAGATTATTTTACTAAGTGGGCCGAGGCGATGCCTACATTTTCGGCAGACAACAAGACTGCTGAAACTTTCGTATTTAATCATATAATTGCTAGATTCGGTGTTCCACAAGCTATTATTACTGATCATGGAAGTCACTTTCAAAACATCATGATGACTGAACTAACAGATCAACTTGGCCTGTGCCATGATAGTTCTACTCCATATTACCTGCAGGCTAATGGTCTGGTTGAAGCTATCAATAAAGTTTTAGTCACTATGATCAAACAAATCATTGGTATTCATAAGTCAAATTGGCATACCATGCTATTTTCAGCACTTTGGGCATATCGGACCTCAGTGAAAACATCGACTGGTTTCACTCCTTTTCAACTGGTCTACGGTTTGGAAGCAGTGTTACCTATTGAATGCGAAATTCCGTCATTACAATTAGCCATAGAATTACTCCCAGCTACTTCTGAAGAAGAGAAATGTTTTTTGTACTTAGCTCAGCTAGATGAGAATCGACGCACTGCTGCAATAGAAAACGAGACTCATGCGAAACGAGTGAAAGCTCAGTACGACATAAATGTTACACCTCGTAATTTTTTAGAAGGAGACCTAGTTTTACTATATGATCAAGTGAACGATAAGCTAGGGGCTGGAAAATTTGTACCTATGTGGCATGGTCCTTATATTGTTTAGCGAAAGCTGGCAAAAGGGGCTTATGAATTGATAGATTTTAACGGTGTCTCTTTGGGTAAACCTAGAAATGGACTTTATCTGAAGAGATATTATGCTTAAATTCTGTGTGGAGATTTTTGTTAGATTAGTTTCTTTACAGCTGGTGTGTTTTAGATTAGAAAAGTGTGCCTAGTTTAGAGAGTGCTCTTATCATTATTCTTGCTTATCTTGATTTTACTCTTGATATTGCATATGTTGACGTCTCTTTAAACATACATTGGTTTTGCTGATGGTGCTTGTCATAGTACACGAAACATTTCTTCCATAGCTTGGGTTATCTATTCACCCTCTGATGAGTTAGTGTCTATGCATGGGGTAAGCCTCGGTCAAACAATGAATAACATTGCAGAGTATAGTGCAGTGATTGAGTTATTATCTGAATCCATCTCATTTGGGATTCGGAGTTTGATTGTTAGGTTGGATTCTGAACTCGTTGTATTACAGCTTAACAGGGTTTATGCCATTAGAAATCCAGTGTTATTAAGGTTATTTTTGAGAGTTCGTCTCTTGGAACGTGAATTTGATTACATTGAATATTAGCATATTCCAAGACATTTAAATACATTAGCAGATGTAGTTGCTTCTAGTATGATAAATAGACATTTTCAATAATCAAAACAGTAAATTTAATAACATTCGATAACATGTTACACGAGATAGCCGGTAATAATGATATATCATAGCATAGAAGTGTGTTTAAAAATATACATCGTCTTCGATCATAGGTTGAAAAACACCTTATGATCGGCAAAAATGATAATACAAAAAGTGAAAAATGTTGTGAGTCTATGAAATCGATCATCCTATCCCTGGCGATGATCACGTTAAGAAACCACTGCTCGGGCCACCCTACATAGGAACCTCCTAAAAGGTCCTGGGACCCCAATCACATATCTCTGTAACCTAAGTGGAATATCATCTATATTAGTCTTTGGAATATCTAGTGTCAAGCGCTCTACATGATGCTCCAAGTCGGTCAGGATCTCTGTTGAATGGTCTTGTGGGGCTGGTGCTACTGCAGCTGGTTGTCTCCTCTCGTAAGGCTGGAGAGCGGCTAGTCGTCGTGGACCCACATCTACATTTAAATTTTTGATTATCAGTTTTGGACGATTTAAAAAATAAAAAAAATTAAAACTTAGAAAGTGTTGAAAATGATTTTACCTGAATCATCCCATTGCTCTCTTGGTGGAAGAATCATGTCTGGGTCACTGTGATAATCCATCCCAACATATGGAAAGTCCTAAATCACAAAAAGTTGGTTGTTCAACCAACGAAAATATTCAGGTGGAAATCGAACAACCTCTGTGCCCTCCTCAGGGTGACGGGCCATCAAAGCAACCCAACGAACCATTCTAGGCTCTTGAGGAAGACCAACATCAACAGGAATATGCTGCAGGGCTAACATGGGGATCCTCTCTAGAGAAAAGTTGACTACGATAAATCCATATCCAAAGTTCTTCAGCTGTCCATTCTTTGCTCTGGTTAGTTGGCCTTTCACATTTGCCAACACAGCCTCACACCAGTTGAATATGGTGCCTCGAAAACAGTCTACAGCCATCTGCATTTGGGATCTAGTAGCCACATGCAATGCTGCACTCCCACATAGTCTGGTAACAGTGAATGCAATAACTTTATGCTCAGGACGGCTTATAGTTTTAATATCAATCCGTTTATCCTTGGGGTATGTTTGATCATCGCAAAAATCTAATCGGAGACTAGCGACAGACTGCCCACCTGGCCTAGTCCTAAAGAGAGATAATTGTTCGCCCCTCTTAGACAAACTAGTCAAAAAGTATATGTCCTCCAGCTCGATTTCGAGCCGGTGGCCACCAATCACGAAGCACTAGTCCTGTGTGTTCCATCTGTCTACCAGCCATTGCAAGAGGTCTACTTGGGCCCTCATGCCCTGTATGCCCCAGAACTTAAGCAATCTGCATGCTCTCAATGCCTGCAATGTGGGCATATGATTTAGTGCGGAAAAATCTACATTCTTGTGCTAGCGTTCTCGCCAAATAAGAATTTTGAATGTCATACAATGCATAAAAAGATTAGAACAAGTTAGTTCGAAAAATTTTGGGCAAAAATGGAGAAATTTAAGTTTTTAAAATTCATTTTGTGGGGTCCGCACCCGCTGCTTACAAACAGTGCGTAGGTCTACATGGGTTGTGAGCAATAGGTGCAGATCCACGACTTTTTTCTTTATAGAAAAAGTCGGGGTCCGCAGGGGCCGCGTGTTGCACTTGCGAACCCCCGCGAGCGACTTTCTAAACCTATTTTTCCTTCAAAAATCAAATTTAAAGCCTAAAAACGAAATGTAAATGGATGAAATGCAAGTTAAGGAGGACGTGGATTACCTGGAGCTGACGGTTTTCGATTCCGATGGACGGATTTTCCAGAATCTTCATAGGAACTTTTTTACCCAAAAGCTCTCACTTCTCACTCTGAACTCAAATGGTAAAAATGAAGTTAGAAAAGCCCTTTTTATAATTTTTTTCGAATAAATGAATTTTTAATTTATTTATTTTTCACTTTAAAAAGGTAATTTTTTAAAACATTTTTATTTATCTTAAACAGGTATGTGTAATGTTTTGAGTTTTTGTGCAGAATATTGGATTTTTCGGGAAAATTGATCATTTTTCAACAAAGAGCATACTTTTATCACTTTTTCAGACTCTTTCAAAAATTTACGAAAAAGCGAAACATTGGAGTCCTCTTTAAGCTCTTTTCAGACTCTCGAAAATTGAAAAGATTGCTGAGCACTTGATTGTTCGAACTCGTTAAAATAAATGAATAATCATCCCTTCAGTATAAGTTTACCCCTTTTACGGACTGAAATGGACTATTTACGAAAAAGGTACACATTGACTAATTACGGTCAATAGAGTCCTCTTTAAACCCTTTTCAGACTCGTTAAATATGAAAATATTGTTGAGCGCTTGTCTTTTCCAGCTCGTTAAAGTATTGGAAATGTCATCCCTCCTGTATTATTTTATCCTTTTTCGGACCTGAGGGATTATTTTACGAAAAGGTACCCCCATGGAGTTTTCTTAAGTTTTTCTTCTAACTCCCTAAAATTGAAAAACACTGAGTTTTTCCTGTACTAGACTCGTTAAAATTTAACAGTAAAGGACCTGTTCAATTTTAAACAGGAACGAACCACTCCTTCTTAGGGTTCAAATTTTAAACTAAGTTGGACTCATCCGAAAGATGAGCTTATAAACAAGCAAATGTTATCCTCCTCAAGCTTGTCAAAAATAAAGAGGTACTTGCTAGAAATGGTGGGGGAAAAGAGAGAAAAATGAACATGTTTGTTACACTTTGTTTTGTAAAAAAGTCGTCAACCACTCTTGAACATGAAACTTTTTGTTCACCCGGGTTGGGAAAATCCTTTGCCTAACAGTTAATCAAACCATATTGAAAGTCTTCAGCCGGTTTCTGGGTATTAGCTTTGGGTCAATTGTCACCAAGCCATCTGTAGTGTCGTTATGTGTTCAAGAGAACAGTTCAAACAAACCATTCATTTGCAAAATATCTGTCATCCATTTTGACCATCCCTGAGTCAGTCCTTGCCAATATATTTCTTCAAAACTTGATCTATGATTTCGTGTTGTGGGCTTGCCTACGACAGATTGCTTTCTATCGACTTCAGTTCATTATCTAGGAAGTTAATCTAGAAATTGTCAGTGCCTTGAAAACTGCATGCCCTAATGCTAGTTTTCTCGCCTTCGACGATACGTTGCATCATTGACCTTCGATCGAATGATTCTATGACATGTTCGACTTTAGCTCATTTATTCACATTTCATGGACTGCACTAGGTACTTTGAGAGCCATTGACATTACTGGTGGTTTCTCTCACACTTGTTAACAATCCACATCATTGACTGGTAATCAAGTGGTCTCTACCAAGTTCGACTTTGACACATTCATTCACATGGATAGAATCGTACTAGTTCGGGAAGCGGAAATCAAGACCTTGGATCTAGTTTCTACCATCCAGGATGCGAGGAATTTTTTTATTCATTATATAGTGGATTATTCATAAACATATGGTTGCGTCCATACTGTGTCTACATATGTCTATACTCTTGATGTATTAAAAAATCATTCTTGTGTCAGAACAATTTAGTCACTTTTCTAGTCAGTTTTGATCTGAGTATGGGAATGCCTACCTCAGTGATGATATCTCTACATATATATATTTTGAATTGAATGTTTTTACAGGTTCTGACTGGGGTGTTTGCAAGATGATCCTTGAAATGATAAAGTACTTCACTCTTCATAAATGACAAACTCTATCTTCATCTATTACAGACTTCGCACTTTAGGGGGCAATCTGTTGCACTAAAAATTGTCACCTTGACATTTTGCTATCTGTGTGAGTTCATTACCACTCATACTTTTCCCCTCTACAAGTATAAAATATCAGTTCCTCATATCAAGCCTTGAAAATAGGAGAAAGCCCTCAAAAGTATTTAAAACTCTGGTTCCGCACTTTCTCTTTGTATTACCTGCAGTCCCGCACCTAATGGTCATGTCTCCTACACACCTAACCGCTCTGTCTTTGTGTTAAAGGTGCGGACCCCTGTAAAATTTAAAAAGGCGTGAGTATATTATGAAAAAATCACTTTCAGTCATTTCTAGAAGCTTCTAGAAGGAATCTTGAGGTGGCATGTTCGCTCTTTTATGGTTCATGTTTGCCATACCTTAAGGAGCTAACCCCTTGAGGTGAGGAGCTTATCCCTTTGAAGGAGGATTCTATCCCTTCATAGGTGGACCTGTAACCTCCTCCTCTACACTATAAGAAGAAGCATTGGGCTGGTTACTTGGGGGGTTAGAAGCTGAATATTTTTGAGGTGAAATGCTGTTGGAACTTAGTCTTCTTTAGTTGAGTTTCTATGAGGAGAGATTACATACCTCTAAGATCTCATTTGGAAGAGTGCAAGGCTTGTCAAAGTAAAGGAAATTCTTGTTTCGGACCCCAGGAAGAGCTTGTTCAACATCAAGGCTGTAAAGGTTGTAAGGTTCTTCTACTTCAAAGTTAATACAAATAAATTTGTTTTTTCTTAATAAGCTGTTGATTCATGGTTTATTTTATGGATTCCTTGATCACCATAATAGACATGATTTATGATATTTGCTATGCAGGTGCTATTTAATGTTTGCTTGTTTGTGATTGCAGGTCCTCAAAGGTAACTCTTTTGAACGACCAGGGGATGACAACTACGAACAAGCATTGGATCTAAGGTAGGATCTTAGCACCTTTTTAGTATTTACTTATAAATCGCATATGTCTAGAGAAAGATAGGTTTGTTTGTCTGTTTGTTGCTAGACTATCTTTTGATACTAGGGAGATCGGTCTTGTCTGCAAGATCAATTTATCCGGCCAACACTCCTTTTTTCTTTTTGCGGCCAACTGCTCCATCTTTAGCTTGGCCTCTTCCTTTTTTTGTTGCACTGTGGTCTTGCTAGACCCAGCTGTCAAGTCCGAGGCAGTGCACCAATCCGCCGGCTAGTGGTCGAGGACCACTATAATTATGTCATCTATGGCCAGTATGGCAGATCATACCATTTTTTCTCAGGGTCCTGTCACGCGCGTATCGAGATGTGGTGGAAGTCAACCTTGAACTCCACATACTCTTGCATCTTCTCAAAAATAGTTGGCAACAACTGCGGTTTGAGGTTGATGGCCATATGGATGCTCATCTCCATCAATATCCAAAAGACCTTGTTGTCCTTGACCCTTTGAGGGTCCTTCGTAGCCCAAGCATAGTGGAATGTTTTGTTGTGATCCTGCACCTCTCTGCAGTTCACGAGGAACTCCTCGTAGAGGTAGTATGCCTAGTTAAATTGTACACCCTCCATGCACTGGTCCGCCAAGGCTACTGTTGGTGTCGGCACTTCGTCCACGTGACACTTTCGCATAATCTTTTTAGCCAAGATTTACGTTGCTACTTTGACCGCGGGGTCAGCTATACTTGTGATGGAATAGCCGCACAACTTCTTAGCGAGTTTGAATTTGTCCTTCATTGCTTCAGTGAGGTCGCACTCACCTATCTTTTTGCCAAACGCCATGGCTGGATTTTCTCCTGAGTGTGGTAGCCGAGTGATCCTATTGATCAGCATGTCAGTGATGGGTGTCGGCTCTTCTAGCCATAGACACCCATTGTGCACCAAGAACGGAAGCTTATTGATCATTACCATGGTTATGGGTGTGCGATTGTAATGCAGCATCCACAACATGTTCAACAGGCCCGCCTTATCCACCCCTTTACCCACTTCCTTGGCTGCAGCGTGGTCACACCATAGTCTTTGTAGAAGATGTGGTGCATGAGTTGGTCCATTGCTAAGTGGGGAAAACATTTCGCATCAGCCAAATCCCATTCTTCCAATTTTAACAGGGGGATACACCCCAGGCACGGTCCTTCAAAGACGATTTGGTTCGGTAGTAAGGGTGTGTGCACTGTGACCTTACTTTCATCAATATCCTTCGGAACCTTCGTCTTGCCTCTGTGCAGAGGAATGTACGCGGCTAGTTTAGAAATGGGGTCAGACCCCTCCACATCAACATCCTTTGTCCCCTCCATATCAATATCGTCCATGCCCACATGGAGTTCTTCAACCTTGGCTTCAGGCTCTAGGTCAATCACCTTACCCTTTTCCTCTGCGGTGGTCTTTCCTGTCTATGGGTTCTTTCTGGGTGATGCATGCACCGGACGTTATGCTTTCTGCTTGTCCTTACTTGATTTTGGACCCTCCTTGGTCGGCGAAGACCTCAGCCTAGGTGTCCTCGGGGATTTAGGCACTTCTGTCGGTACTTCTACACTTTCAACCTCTGGGGAAACTCCCTCAGCCACCATTACTACCTCCGATGCCATTCCTTTGGCTGTCATTGCTTCTCCTACACTCACGGTTTCTACGGGCACTGACATTATGCTAGACAACAACACCTGCGTCTCTGTTGGCAACTTCTCAAACATTGAACTCGCTATCAAGGCTTCAAAGATCTCAGGGTTCATACGCGCTTGAGAGCTTAATACCTCAATTCTCAAAATGCCAAGTGTTTTTCGCTGGGCAACCACCTGTAATTTATAGGCATTTTCAAATTCAAATCCGACTGTTCCCCCCATAACTCATTCATAAATGCTGGATTGGCGCAGATTTTCACAGATATTGCCCTTAAATTTTGACTTAAATTCTGCTCCCCCACTCCATTTGGTTGTTTTCTGACTATCAAGTCATGAACAGTGACCATAACGGTCACTTTCTGGCTGCCTTGCGTGGTCCCTTCTTGGGTAGCGCAGCTCCCTATGCATGTCTGCTGACACTGTGACATTCCTTCATTTTGCGCAGTTCCCTCTTCGCGCATCTCCCCAACCCGAGCAATGTAGTTTATAGTCCCATGCCTCCTTTCAGCTGCCTGGAGTGCTAAGATTGTGCTTCCATCATGTAGTCATCTAGTTGGATCACCGATGTATGGCTTCAATCGGCTGCCATTCACCCATCCTGGGAATGGTTCTCCATTCAATTTTACCAACTGAACTGCTCCACCATCGGTAATCTCCTTGATGACATAGGGCCCCAGCCAATGCATCCTAAATTTCCCTGGAAATTTATCAAACTTGCTGTCATATAACAAAACTAGATCATTTACCTTAAAGGTGCGCAGTTTGATGTGTCGATCATGCCATGCCTTTTCACGCTCCTTTTGAACTTGTTGATGGAATCCAGCTAGAAATCTATCTTCTTCAAGATCTATTAGTTGTGTGAGCCTCTCCTCCAGGGCTCTGTGATCTGCCAATCCTGTGAATGCCACTATGCGCAGACTAGGTACAATGTACTCCATTGGCATCACAGCTTCCATGCCATAAACCAGTTTGAACAGCATTTGTCTAGTCAACTTCTTGCAAGTCGTTCTATAAGCCCATAGCATCGCGGGTACGCAAACATCCCAGTCATTTCTTTGAGCATTGCAAACCTTCGTGAGCATGTTCTCCAATATTTTATTAAATGATTCTATTGTCCCATTAGCTTGTGGACGATAGGGTGTGCTCTTCTGATGGTACACCTGAAACTCTTCTGTCATCGCGTTGATCATCTCATTGGGAAATTGTGTACAACGATCACTCATTAGAATTTTTGGACAACTGAACCTTATCAGTACGTACTCAAAGAAAAATTTTGCAGCTGTTGTGCTCGTACAGTCCTTCACAGGCTACGCCTCCTCCCATCTGGTTAAATATTCAGTTGCGGTGATGACGTACGTGCACTTGTCTTCTTCCCTAGAGGCTGAATTGGTCCTAAAAAGTCAATCGCCCACTTCTCGAAGGGTTGTAGTGATATCTACGGATTCAGTGGCAGCTCATCCCTGTGTGAGGGTCTGCCTGTCCTTTAGCATGTGTCGCATGCCCTACAATATGATTTTGAATCCTTATGCAAGGTTGGCCACCATAACCTAGCGCGTAGAATCTTCAACGCTGTTGGTTTTCCTGCATAACGACCTCTCGCGATTCCATCATGAGCCTCAGCAAGGATGTTGTTTCGTTCATACTTTAGCACATAACATTGCAATATTTCGTCTGACCCCATTTTCTACAAGTGCCTTGCAATGACAGAAAAGTCTATTGCCTGCACCACCAATTCCTTCTTCTGTTGGCTTGTATATCCTTCGAGAGTCGTACCTGTTGTTAGGAAGTGTATAATATCTTGAAAGTGATTGTCTGTGATGCGCACTACAAAGAGCTACGCGTCAGGTAGCCCCTCCTCCAAATTAGTAGGTTCCTCTCCCATTTCGATGCGCAACAGATGATCCGGTCCAACATTCAAACGTCCTGGTTTCACAATAACTTCAAAATCATACTCCTGGAACAACAACAACCACCTGCATATCCTTTCCCCCAACATAGGCTTGTTGACCAGGTATTTCATTGGCTAAATGTTCTGTATAAATCTTAAAGTGTCTACCCAAAAAATAGTGCCTGGACTTCTGGAGCGCATATACCATAGCTAATCCTTCATGCTCTGTTGTGGAATAGTTTTTCTCTGCTTTGGACAACTTCCTACTTGCAAATGCTATAGGATGATCCAAGTCCCCTTCACTGGCCTGTGTCAGTACTGCTCCTAGTGCAATACATGACATGTCCACATGCACATGAAATTCCTTCTTCCAATCCGAGAAGACTAGGATTGGCACGGTGACCATCTTCTCCTTCAGCACATCCAAGCTCTTTTGGCATTCTTCATTCCAACATAATGTAACATCCTTTTTTAACAATTTTTCCATCGACGCAGTAATTTGGGCATAACTCTTGATGAATTTCCTATAGTATCCCGTATGCCCCAGTGTTACGCACAACTGTTTCACACTCCTTGGCGCCTCTAAATTTATTATGATTGTGATCTTAGCTGGGTCTACCATCAAGCCTTTTCTGCATACCACATGGCCCAACAAGATCCCAAAAGGGACACAAAACAAACATTTCTTCAGATTGAGCGTGATCTGGTACTTCTAGAATGTATCTAACATTAAGCGCAGAATTTCCACATGGCGCTTCACCAGCCCGAACATTGTCCAATCATCGAAGTATACTTCCAGAAATTTATGAATAAAATCCTTGAACACCGCGATGACTACGTGCGAAAATATCGCAACACATTCTTCAGCCCAAAAGGCATCATCGTATACTGGAAGCATCCCCATTTAGTCGCGAAGGTCATCTTACTTCTATCCTCCGATGCGATCTTGATTTGATGGTACCCAGAGAACCCATCAGTGAACGAATACGCTTCTTGGCTGCCAACATTATCCAAGACCTCATCGGTGAATGGGGTTGGGAAGGGATCATGCATGCAGGCATCATTCAACTTCCTAAGATCTACGCATATCCTTATTTCTTCCTTCTTCTTCTTTTCCTGAACCACTATTGGGCTTACCCAATCAGATTCTTCCAATGGTTCAATAATACTCGCCGCAAGCATCTTATCTAACCCACGTGGACCCTTTCCTTATACTTCAGATTAAGGCGATAAGGTCTTTGTTTTACATGTTCTGCGTCCGGTTTTAGGGTGATATTCAGACACCCAGGTCTCCTATTATTCTTTTCAGATTTGAAAACTTCATGGGGAACAAGTCCTAATATTTGCGGAGCAGTTCGACGACCTTATCTACTATTGCATCGTCCCAGTAGTCCCCAATCTTTGCAAACTTTGGTTCTACCTCCATGCCAATTTTCACTTGCCTGGTCTTGAGAAGCTTAGTTATGTCTGGGTTCTCTAGTTACGGTCCTTCAACTCAGCGGTGACCTTTAGTCTTTGAGATATTAATCTTTCTTAAGTCTTCGTCTTCTTCTTCTGTTGTTACATTGTAGCACTCCAGCGCATGGCTCAGCTGGGTAGTCCAATTAGGTTGAATTAGGTCTAGAGGATCTTGCGGTATCATAAAGATGGTTGTCTTCACCTCCTGCAATGCTTCATTTATAGATTCAAATCCATCCTCAAAATTGAACGTCATAAAAAATCCTTGGCGCAAAACATCCCATTCTTCAGTGCCATGACAAAGTTCTGTCTCCAAGTACCAATTCATTGGTATAACATCCAAGGTATGAAAAAACAGATGGACCCACTCCGGTTGAGGCTTCACTCCATATAATTCAGTCCATTTGGCCAAATGATCACGTGGATCATTCCTCCCATCATACTTTTCTGTTAGTCATACCTTCAGGTGGCCAAAGCATATCCTCATCATCCTTCTATATTCATGCCAATCCTCAAAATTGTCCTTGTGTGTACCCCACCATCTTGCAGGTGTAGCGTGCAGTGCCCAATCTAATGCCTGGAAGCGATGCTTCTCAAGCACTTCCCTTTCGAATGTATCCAAAAAGAGATCAACGTCAGTTAACCGTCATAGTGAGGCAGATTTCTTACCGTTGGTGATATGCAGCGCAACAGTTTGGTCATCATATTACAGTGCAACATAGATACTTCATGCAGTCGGTTCTACCAGTGCTCCAATTCTTCATCTGAATCTGATGTGAAAGAGCTTTCACGGTCCCATGCAATATGTCTTTTTGCTGTTGGATTCACCCAATCCTAGTCTTGCACTGTTATCTTGTAAATCTGGTCGAAATGGTCATCACTTTCATAATTGCGGACCGATTCTGTATAGCATGGTCCTTCTATAAGATCCAATGGCACCACTATGTGAAGCAATTTATTCTCAAATATCATCTTTCACTTCTTCAGGTTGATTACCCCATTCAGGTCAGTGGCCCAATCGATCCCAAGGAGCACGGGGTAGGGATTTCTATCATCCACAATCTCTATTACTTCAAAATCTATTAGTGTGCTCACGCCTTCAATGTCAACTGTTACCCCCTTCAACCTCCCCATTGGGATTATTTTTTATTGATTTGACATCCTTAACTGGATCAGAGACCAGTAGAGTGCAGGTCTCCCCATTCTTTCCCATGTTTGCTTCGGCAAAAAATTCACCTCGGACCCCAGATCCAAGATAACTTGGTCCATTTCGTATTCCCCTATCTACGCAGTGAGTCTCATCTCATTTCTAGTCCTTGCCTTATGCTTACCAAGCTTTCTGACTACGCACGGTTTGCCAGTAGTGTTGTCCTTGCCAACACATCAATTGATCAGTTGCTGCAGTCCCTTCACAGCCTTACTATCACGAAGCAGTTTCATGCAGGTCTTTAAGAACTTAGTAATCATAGATGGGTCCATTTCTTCAACCTGTTTCTCCTGAATTCTTGAGGTAGAGGCCTCAATGAAACTTTTATTTACTTCCAATAATGGTTTCTACTGTGTGTTCCAGATCAAACCTGGTCTCCTTTTCTGGTTCTTTGCGGACCCACTCACCCTTGACAGGCTACTTCCCCTTACCCTCACCAGTCGTCGTTCCACTCCGCAGCATAATGTTTACCTTAGGGTATTCCTCACAAG
Source organism: Pinus tabuliformis (assembly GCA_031772625.1). NCBI lineage: Eukaryota > Viridiplantae > Streptophyta > Pinopsida > Pinales > Pinaceae > Pinus > Pinus tabuliformis. Next base: position 594,132,671 of record CM062813.1, read on the forward strand.
GCTCAACCCTCATCATCTGTAGGTTCTGAGTTGGCTGCGGAGGCTACACCCCCTTTTCATGAATCTTAGCTGACAATATAGGGCAATCCTCAATCACATGGTCAAACTAAGTACAATAGCGGCATGACAGTGACGTCGGATTTAGGAAGTCTCTCGTGTAGCGTCCTGGTCCTCCACAATTGTAACAAATAAGCTTCCCTCGACCTCTGCCAGGCCCTCCTCCAGCTTAGCCTCAACCGCGCCCGTGATACTCACCTCGCACTCCTCCAGTGCCTTGGTCTGGAGGCCACATTTCTGCCTGCACCCTATATGTGGGTGTCTTGTCCATCATTAATTCGTAACTACGACAAATTCACTCGTCATGACTTAATGATTGACAAAAATTGCAGAAGAGTTGTTGTGGCATCTGTAGGAATTTCTGCAGGGAATGGAAATTGTTGGTCGCATATTTCCCAGCTACCTGGCATATATCACACCATAATGCGGGCCCTATACTTGGCCCTACTGCAGCCTGCGGCCTTAGAGGCATTGGTCCCCCTGTTGTTGGGAACGAGATCCCCCAAGGACAGTTTTGGGGCTAAAAGCCCACGCTTTGGGTCAAATTTTATAATAAACTTGTAAAGACTCCTCATTTTGTGGTCAAGGAGCGCGAAGGTGTCATGAGTCATAAAGGGTTGTCCACCCTTAGTTTTGTAAAGTAAAGTTAGCTGTAAAAGATCTACCCATGGTCCGTGGACCATGGATTGTATAAAAAGAGCTAAGCTCTAAGTAGTTTAATGGTAATAGAGTAATGGAATGAAGTAAGTTAGTCATAGCTCTGAAGTAAGAAGTTTAAGTTTCGGGTCGTAGCGTAGGTAGAGGCTCTGTAGTTGCATGCGCAGGCCCCTGCAGCTAAGTGCGCAAGGTAGATAGAGTCTGTAATCACTTGAAGATATCAATAAAGAGAAGTATTCTGCAAATTCTGTGTCTTTGTTCCGATTAATGCATCTTGTCATATTATGTATGAATTTCCTTTATAATGCTTATGTGATGCGTGAATGTGTATAATTGTGTTGGATAATTGGATGCAAATAAGAATATATGTTTACGCGGTGCTAACTTTGATTATCTAATAAGATAAGTAAGACAGTTAGACTAGTTTGCAAATATGTAAGGTACGCTGCACTAGCAGCATGAAAGTACCTGAGTCATAGGTTAGGGCTGCACGAAGGTTGATCGTACCTTTTCGTGGAGGTACTGACGGCCAAAGTAGAGGGCTAGTCTGGCAAGCCCTAGAACTAAGTGACCTGCGCGAAGGCAAGAATAGGAGGAATAAAACGACATCACGACCATCTCAGGGTGTGGAAACTTGGTTCCAGCATCCCCCCATACTGCTTCGGGTGAGACTTTAGTATGCGCTCCGTGGGCTGATCCTGAAAGGGCTGGTAGTGTAGGGATTTGTTTGGCTAATTAACGCTGAACCTGGGTCAAGCCCCAACAAGCCAACAAATGGTTTCGTTGCCGGGATTGGAATCTGCATAAGAGTTGTGTGATGTCGTATCACTGAAATCCAAATAAGAAAGAGATCGAAGACTAGTTGGATAGGAAGATCCGTGAATTCGTGGCACAGGAAAATAAGTCCGCGACTGACAAAGGAACAGTGGCTAGACAGGTACCTATATACAGAGATCCACGAGATCTTTTTCTGTTCCTTTCCAGTTGAACTATACGAGTGGATCGCGAAGCTAGCAGATAGCCAAGGAAGGTGGAAACTTGATGGTCCTATTGTTTGGACCCTAGAATTAGTGTGGAGATTCAAAGCATCTAAGGATAAGATCACCCACGCTGTCGATCATTGGATCGATCGTTTCATATGAGGATTTGTAACTGAATTTGCGGTCGACACCTTTGTCAGCTACAACGAGGTGGAGCGACGCTTTTTCAAAGGTCTGCGAGGTAAGTACGTGAAATCTTTGAATACTTGGGTTAAAATGATATTGTGCGAAAAATGGGTTATGCAACTACCTTGATGTTCGGGGCCATGCGAGGCAGAAAAACTTACAGGAACGAAGGGAAAAAGGGTCCTGAATATAGCCCATTGATTTCACCTCCATGAGGTGATGAAGAAAGTAATATTCAGTTAATAAGACAAGGGTTCCCGCGACTTCCACCTTTGCCCACACTACATCCAACTTCACCACCTTCACCTATGACTTCACCCATACCACCTCCGCCTCCACCGTAGTTCAGTATGGAAAATTCAGTGAAGTTGCCTTTGTTCAAAGGCTTGGGAAATGAGGACCTGGACTAATTCTGGTTCATTGTGAAATATATATGGGAATCTTAGGGTGTTACAGATGATAACATGAAGAAGAAAACCCTGTTTAGTACTTTTTAGAATTGCGCGCTAACCTGGTACATCAAGTACTCTAATGATAACCCGAATGCTAGAGTGGCAGACATCCAGACCGCGTTGAACAAAGAATTCAGTAGGCCTAAATTTGAAGCACAAAGTATTGTGGGGTTCAAGGAAATCGCGATGCAACCAGGCGAGACACCTTGGGAATTAGATTAGAGGTTGAAGTGTAAGATCCGCGAAGCTAATATGAATTTAACAGATGGACAACATCGCAAGTGGTTTGTGGCTTCGCTCCTGCGACACCTGAGGGTTGCGTTGTCACAACAGAAGATAACAACTTGGGTAGAGGCCTTGGAGATTGCAATGAGACTGCATGAAACACCGATGCAAGATCCAAATCTGGGGGTTTAGTAGATCCATGCGCAGTTGAAAAATCTTTTCCTGGAGATGAAAATTTTGAAGCAGGATAGAACAGTTCGACCAGAGGTGTGCAAAGAGGTATGGTGTTTGAAATGCAAGAGCTAGGGGCATGACAGAGACCATTGTCCAGTCTTTGTGAACTATATTGCAGGAGGAGGACCGATGCCTTTGAGGCCAGAAGCTCAGGCAGGACCAAGCGCGTGGCCTGCATTGTGGTGCGCTATATGCCAGGTAGCAGGAAAACATGCCATGGATAACTGTCATTTTTTGCAAAAGTTTGTACAAACACCACAACAACTATTCTACAACTTCTGTAGGTCGGTAGGGCATGATGAGCATAATTGCAGAAGCTATGAATTGATGATGGATAGAACACTAGCCTATTGGGTACAGGAAGAAACGTGGCTCCCTGATCAGGGCGCGGGGACAGCGTAGACAGGCTTTTAGGGGTGCGAACGAGGCTGAGGCAGAGGAGGACTTGGCAAAGGTCGAGGATAGCTGATCTACTACAATTGCAGAGGACCAGGACACTATGCTCGCGACTGCACTAACCCAACGTGTCTGTCATGTAAGTATTGCACTTTGTTTGATCACGAAATGGAAGAATGTCCTATGCTGATAGCAAGGATACGTGACAAAGGGGCGCTACCACCTCAGCCAACTTAGAATCTATAGATGATGAGGTCTGAGCCACGTGAAGAAGACCTGAACGTAAACATAGTGCTCTGAAGTGGAATCACAACAGGAGATGATAAGGGGAAACAACCCGAGGACAATACATGGGTTTGCAAAGCTCCGACGAAGGAGGTTGAGTTCGATTTTGAGCATGCATAAGAAACATTCATGGAGTAGACTTAACAACTACTTGGAAATAATTAATTCAGTTATTTTGACTTAATTAGTTGGAGAAATTCAAGTTAGAAGTATTTCTAAAGTCATGAAAGAGTTTTCCCTTAAATTAAGGAGATAAGATTGAGTTCTATTTGAGTTGTAATTATTTAACTCAGTTTACTGAGTTAAGTCCAGTTAAATTAGTTCCAAACTGTTTGAGGAACTAATGGTGAGTTAACAGTCAGTTGATTAATGCATGCACTCAACTAGTGTACTTTAGTTAACTGAAGATTCCCTCATCAGAAGCTCATGCATGTTTATTTTGAGAAAGACCCAGTTGAGATTAAAGACAAGGACAGTGTACTATCAGTTGCATGTGTTTTCTTATAAAGAAAACTCAAGCATGCAGTCAAGGCATCCTAACAGTGTGGGAGATCAGTTTTCCACTTGGTAACAGGGAATCATCCACAAGGAATAGGGCAAGGAAATAGGAGCTTGGAGGGCAGAGAGGAAGGATGGAGAGTAGCCAAGATTTCCTGGGAGCATCTATGAGGATTGTACTTAGAGCTGGCTAGCAGTGAGAGCTAAGGCTTTGTATAATTCCTATGTATTTCCACCTTGTATGATAATACAGATAGTGGGGTTTTTAGCTGAGGCTTTCCCCAAAGTATTTTCATGTGTATTGTGCATTGATTCTTCTTCTTTTGGTTATATTTTTCAGCTCGAGCTTTAAGCTTCCGCAAATTGATAGTAGAAGTAGGTTATAGTATTCTTCTTTGATTTATATTGCATTATCGGGTTAACCTACAATCAGATTTTCTACAGACCCTTCTATGCTTACAACCTTCCTGGAGACCTCCATGAAGCTACTGTGTGATAGCAAGGCTATGAAGGGGTTGCAGAAACTCATAAATAGATGCGTCGGAAACACTCTGGCTGAGCTGTGCATAGTACGAAAGCTTGGTAAGCATAAAACAAGGACGAGATGGGAGATGAGACTTACCGCGTAGATAGGAGAGTATGAGATGGATCAGCTTATATTGGACCTAAGGTTAGACGTGAATGTCCTACTAAAGTAGACTTAGGAGCGGATGGGGAGACCTATGCTACAATGGTCTCCGATTCAACTAAGGATGGTGAATCAACAGAAGATCATCCCCATGGGGCAGCTGCAGGGGGTGACTGTAGATATTGAAGGTGCAAGAGAGCTGGCTAACTTTGAAGTAATAGAAATTGTGGATGACAACAACCCCTATCCTGCGCTCCTTGGAATTGATTGGGCTACTGATTTGAACAGGGTAATCAACCTAAACAAGTGGAAGATGATATTTGAGAAGAAATTTCTCCGCGTAATAGTACTCTAGATCCTGTTGAAGGATCGCGCTATACTGAACCAATCCGTGATTATGAGAGCGATGATGATCTAGACTGTATCTATAAGATAATAGTGCGAGACCAAGACTGGGTGAATCCAACAATGGATGGATGAATTATATGGGACTGCGAGAGTTCTTGCACCTCGAACTCTAATGAAGAATTAGATCGGTGGCAGAATCAGTTACATGAGGTAACTACACTGAGTTGTAACATGATGACCCAGTCGATGTGCTGTGTGTTATCAAAGGTAAGAAATCTTCCTAATTATGATGGCCTAAATGATGTAGATATCTTTTTCAATGCATTTGAAAGGGAGGTACTAGAAAAATAGCGCTTCCAGGCGTTGGACTAGGAACTGTGCTCTATGCCCACAAGATGGTGGGGTACGCAAAAGGGAAGCTTTGCTGATTGGCACAAATGTAGGAGAATGATGAGAACATGCTTTGGGAATCCGAAGGTGTGAATGATAGACAAGTATGATGGGCAGGATGACCTGCATGCGCACTTGGCCAAATGGGCTCAGGCTTATGGAGAGAAGCCCCAACCTGAATTGGTGCACTTATTCTGTCACACCTTGGATGTCGTCCTAATAAACTGGTATGTAGAAACAGAGCTCCACCATGGTACAAGTGAATGGGATATTCTCCACGAAGGATTCATAATGACATTCAGTTTTGAAGACGGGTTTGATTGTATTGATGAGGCACTACAAGAGGTGAAAGTAGCAATATTTAGGATATCATAGAATCCTTTAGACCTGATTCAGTCTAAGTGGGCTACTCAACTGAGTCACGTGCTAGAATGCTATAACATAACCACTGAAGAAGAGGATGAGGATCCACGAAATATTAACATCCTGTAAATACAAGGTCACTATTGGGCCTAAGAATTATCCTTAAAATACATCCACTTTCACTCCATTCAACATCCACTTTCTCTCCATTCACACATTTTCTCACCTCTATTCCACCACCATGTCATCACATTAGCTTCACTTTCATCATTAAATGGGTTACCATTGTGTTTTCCAAAACATTATTAATTCTTAGTATTTTTAAGAGAATTTGTGGTTAAACTTTAGAAAATAATATCCATATACTTATACCTAACAATTAGAATGAGTTTGTTGACATGTGTAGGTACAAAGGAAGCTTCTAAGGCACCCTTATGTGGCACTCTATGTTCAAATTCGAATTTGAGGAGATCATGGACCTCATGGATAAGATCATGGATCTCATGAAGAAGATCATGGAGGATAGGGTTATGTGTCACCATTGGTTGAGAGATATGTGGATTTGAAGAGGGAATAGTGGATCCACATTTATGAGTTTGTTATCATAAATTTTGTATAAATAGGAGTGTTATCTCCTTCATTTGTAACTTTGGAATTTAGAATTTAGAATTGAGAAGTTAGAATTTAGTACCTTAGGATCTTATAAGTTTGTAATGAGAAGTTAGAATTTGGAATCATTGTAATGGAGATTTTAGAACCTCTTGGAATGTAGAACTTGTAATTGCAAATTGCAATTGAAGATAAATAAAATGGAGCTTCTTTGATCTTCTACATTTGACTTCTCTTTTGATGTGCTTGTGAATCCTTGGAAGGGCCCCCATTGTCTAGCAAGTACACTTTTGTTTTGGTAAGATTTCATTTTATGTTTGTTTGTAAATTTCATTAGGTTCATATGTTTGAAATATTAATGAATGACCTTTCGTAAGAAAGTATTAATGTTTCTTTCAATGAATCTGATTTGTTCTTTAATGTTTGATTTCATTAGTCTAAATAGTTTGTTGATTAAGATGATTAGAAATATTAATGAACAGTCTCTTGTAAGGGAGCTTTAATATTTCTTACACTTGTCACAATGTCTTTAGATTTCATTTTGTTAAATGACTAAATAGGTGTTGGAGATCCCAATGAAAGACCTCCTGTAAGGGAGCTTTGGCATTTCTTCACCTAGCTTAGTTTAGTTTGTCTCTAAGTCCATATATATTGGATGATCCTCAAAGTTTACTTACTCGGATTGATAGTAAATGAAACTATAATTTGCATCCGCATTTTAGACCCAACAGTCACCGCAAGGTTGAAGGACCACATGTTGAGAATCCTGATAAAACCGCACTGTTGAAAACGAAATAGGTAAACATTGTTGTGTAGGCAGAGCCCAAATTCACGAAGATTGGAGATTAATAGGATGACGCAATGGTAGATAAGGTTGCTGAGTTGCTCCACGAATACCAGATTTTATTCCCTACCAATTTTACAAATCTAAAAGGGATAATCGGGGACCTATGTGTTATGAAGATCACATTGAAGCCCGACACGAAACTGGTTAAGCAAAGACCTTACCATCTCAATCAAAAGTATAAGGAGAAGGTCCACTTAGAGCTAGAAAAGGTGCTCGCGGCAGGCATCATTGAGCCTGTGGAAGAATTTGATTGGGTAAGCCCAATGGTGGTACAAGGGAAGAAGTAGAAGGATGAAATAAGGATATGCGTGGATCTCAGAAAGCTTAATGATGCTTGCGTACATGATATTTTCCTGACTCTGCTCACTAATAAAGTGTTGGAAAATGTAGGTGGATAGGAAGCATATTTCTTCACTAATGGGTTCTCGGGGTACCACCAGATCAAAATCATGTCGGAGGATAGGAGCAAGACAACCTTCACCACTGATTGGGGCTTTTTCGAGTACATTGTAATGCCGTTTGGGTTGAAGAATGCGCCTGCGATTTTCTCGCACGTAGTCATTGCTGTGGTCAAAGAATTTATTCATAAGTTCCTAGAAGTATACTTTGATGATTGGACTGTGTTTGGGCTGGTGAAACACGATGTAGAAGGCTTGTGCCTAATTCTGGATACCTATCGAAGATACCAGATCGCACTTAATATGAAGAAGTGCTTGTTTTGTGTTCCTTTTGGGGCCCTGCTAGGTCATGTGGTTTGCAGACAGGGACTGATGGTAGACACTGCGAAGATCGCGGTGATACTGAACTTGGAAGCACCAGGGAGTGTGAAACAGTTGTGTGCTACCCTAGGACATATGGGATATTACAAAATTTTTATCAAAGGCTATGCCCAGATCACCGCGCCTATGGAAAAGTTGTTGAAGAAGGATGTCACATTCTACTAGAATGAGGACTGTAAGAAGAGCTTGGATGTATTGAATGGTCACCGCACCGATTTTAGTCTTCCCAGATTGGAAGAAGGAGTTTCATGTGCATGTCGATGCGTCATGTATAGTGCTAGGAGCAGTACTGACATAGGCTGGTGGAGAAGACTTGGACCATCCTATCGCGTTTGTGAGCAGAAGGTTATCCAAGGCAGAAAATAACTATTCCACCACTGAGCGCGAAGGGTTAGCTATGGTATATGCACTCCAGAAGTTTAGGCACTACTTGCTAGGAGGCCACTTTAATATGTATAGAGACCACTCTGCGCTGAAGTACCTGGTCCATAAGCCTGTGTTGGGGGGGAGAATCTGCAGATGGCTGTTATTCTTCCAGGAATATGATTTTGAGGTTATTGTGAAGCCTGAACGACCGAATGCTGGACCAGACCATCTGTCACGCGTCGAAACAGGGGAAGAGCCCACTAATTTGGAGGAAGGGTTGCTCGACGTGCAACATTCTAAAGTGCGCATCGCGCATGGTCATTGTGAGGATATCATACACTTCCTGACGACAAGAACTACCCCAGAGGGATATACTGTCCAATAGAAGAAGGAGTTAGTGGTGTGAGCAGCAAATTTTTCTGTCATTGCTGGGCATCTGTACAAAATGGGGCCTAATGAGATATTGTGATGATATGTACCTGAGTTTGAAAGAAGCAGCATCCTCATGGATGCTCATGGGGGCACTGTGGGAGTACATTATGTAGGGAGAGTGACTGTGCAGAAGATTCTACGCACATGGTTGTGGTGGCCAACCCTCCATCAGGATTCAAAAGCGTAATGAAAGGCGTGTGATGTATGTCAAAGGACTAGCAGGCCATCACGTAGGGATGAGATACCTTTCAATCCACAAATGATGTTGCAACCCTTTGAGAAATGGGCGATAGACTTTGTGGGACCCATCCTGCCCCAAGGAAAAATGGGAGCGAGGTACATTATCACTGCCACGAAGTTCCTCTTTGAGTATGTACTAATGCGATTTGGCTATTCGAAGATTTTGATGAGTGATCATATTACGCAATTTCTAAATGAGACGATCAGCGTGTTAACGGAGGAGTTTCAGGTATATCACTAGAAGAGCACACCTTATCACCCACAGGCTAACAGGATGGTGGAAGCATTCAATAAAGTGTTATAGAACGCGTTGACCAAGGTTTGCAATGCTCAACAAAGTGATTGGGACCTACACATACCTGTAGTACTATGGGCTTATCAAATGACATGCAAGAACTTGACTGGACAAACTCCCTTTAGGCTTGTCTATGGTGTTGAAGCAGTAATGCCTATGGAATATATTGTGCCTAGTCTGCGCATAGCGGCACTCACAGGTATGACGGATCATGGAGCCCTGGAGGAGAGGCTCGCGTAGCTAGATGAGCTTGAGGAAGAGAGATTTCTAGCGGGATTTCACCAACAGGTCCAAAAGCAGCGCGAAAAAGCATGGCATGATCGACACATTAAGTTGCGCACATTTAAGGTAAATGACCTGGTTTTGTTATATGATAGTAAGTTTGATAAATTTCCATGAAAATTCAGAATGCACTGGTTAGGGCCCTATGTCATTAAGGAGATTACTAACAGAGGAGCGACATAGCTGGTCAAATTAAAGGGAGATCCCTTCCCAGGAAAGGTGAATGGTAGTCGATTGATGCCATACACCAGCGGTCCAGCCATGTGAATAGATGAAGGTAGCATAGTCTTAGCGCTCCAAGCAGCTGAAAGGAGGCATGAGACTATAAACTACACTTCCCGGGTTGGGGAGCTGCATGATTGGAGGATTGTGTGAAGTAAGGAAGCATCACAAGGTTTGTGGCAGCGCGAAGGGAGCTACGCTACCTAGGGAGAAATCGCACAAGTCGACTAGAAAGTGATCATTAAAGTTATTGTTCATGATTTGACGGTAGAAATTCAACCAAATGGAGCGGGTGGCCGACATTTAAGACAAAATTTATGGCTCAGATCCTTGAAAATTGGCTGCCAATCCGGCATTAATGGACCAAATTTGGGGGGAACGATCGGATTTGAATTCAAAATGCCCTATAAATTACAAGTGGTTGTCCAGCGAAAAACACTTGGCATTTTGAGAATTGAGTTGTTGAGCTTTCAGGCACTCATGAACTAAGAATTATTCGAGGCTTTGAAAGAGACTCCAACATTTTCAAACCTACCAGAGACGTCGCGAGTACTATTGGAAAGCGTTATGTCGGCACCCACAGAAGCTATAGATACCGAAGTAGAGGAGCCGCTGCCAGACGTTGAGATGGAGGTAGAGGAAGTTGCTCTAGCAGTGGCCGAAGTATTAGCAGAAGTCCCTAAATCACCAAGGACGCTGAGACCCAAGCCAACCCTAACCAAGGAGACTATGAAGGATCAAAAGGGCAAGGACCCTACAACTGGTGTGTGCATCTCCAAGGAGAAACCGACCAAAACCCACTGCACAGGAGAAAGGTAAGGCCATAAATTTGGAGCTGGAGGAAGAAGACATTAGAGACATCCCAATGGATGATGAGGATGTGGGAGTCGAAGTATAGGAGGTTGAAGCCCAGGGTGCGAACCCTATTACTCGGTTGCTTGAGTATGTCCCTTTGCGCAAACCCAAGACCAAGGTGCCGAAAGACATCGATGAAAGCAAGAACCCCTTGCAAACCCCTATGCTGCCGAATGAGATTGTTTTCGAGGGACCGTGCTTGGTGTAGGTGCCACTGCTGAAATTGAAGACAGAGACTTGGCCGACCACGAGAAATTCCCACACCTGGTAACTATGTAGCTGATGCGCCGCATCATTGATACGAACTATGGAATGACCACATTGGAGCTGTGGAGGTGGTTCTGAGAAGTAGACAAGGCAGGGTTGCTCAACCTGCTTTGGGTGCCGCACAACAACTGAACCTAGGTGATAGTATTGGTCATCAAGCAGTTACTATGCTTGGTTCATGATGGGTGTCTATGGCTAGAGGAGCCAATACCCATCATGGATAGATTGATCACCAGATAACACGGTTGCCTTACACAAGAGAGAATCCAACCATGATATTTGGCAGAAAAGGTGGTGAGTAGGCCCTCACGGAGTCTATGAAGGAAAAGTTTAAACTGGTGAAGAAGTCGCGTAGATATGCTATATCTAGCATCTGCAACCCTGCTGTGAAGGTAGCCATAAAGATCTTAGCAGGGAAGGTGATGAGGAAGTGTTGCACCGACGAGGTGCCAGCACCTGTTGTCGTGTTAGTAGCTCAGTGCACCGAAGGAGTCCAGTTCAAATGGTCGGACTACCTTCATGGTGAGTTCCTAGCAAACTACTGCGAAGCACAGGAGCTTAGCAAGAGATTCCACAACACATGGCTCTTGCTGTCAATTGAGCTGGTAGTGTGGGAGCTGCCAGAGGACAGTCAGTTCCCTTCAGTCATGCCAGACCTCCAAGAAGCAGAGAAGTACGCTTCGTTGTGGGCGACCAAGGATGCACATCAAGTCAAGGATAACAAGATCTTTTGGATCTTGATGGAGATGAACATTCACATGGCCATCAATCGCAAACCGAGATTGTTGCCTATGTTGTACACCAACCTACAGGGCTATGTAGAATTTAAAGCAGACTTTCATCATTTATCCATCAGGGCATGGAAGGACCCTGTGCAGAAATGGTATGACTTGCCTTATCTGGCAATGAATGATGCCATTGATGCAATATTTGATCAATGGATGGCAAAGTGGCGTGCTACAACAGGCTTGGCAGTGGGAGGAAGCAAGTCCACCGCGTAGAAAAAGAAGGAGGAGTCCAAGCTAAAGATGACTTAGTTGGCCAAAAAGCGAAAGAAGAGGGCTGCTAACAAGGCCCAGGTGGAGCGTGAGGTCGCACAGCAGACAATGGAGCAGACAAGTGGGACAGAGTGAGGCTCTGACAAAGGCATGAGGTCACCTTCGCCTGAGACAAAGGAAGAGATAGACGAGCAACACATCGCGGACCCTCAGGAGACTTCTGCCCGCATTAAGTGCCCAAGGGAGATGGAGAAAGGAGGGTCCAGGAAGAAATCAAAAGCTACCAAGACATCATTGGACCCTATCATGCTAACAGAGGGTGATCTGCATGATATCGGTGACACAGTGAAGGATGTCACGTGGAGGCCCTACAATAATTTGAGCAGCAACAACAGATCATCTTGGGGGCTATCTAGAGAGGGTTGCAGGAGCTACAGACCCGCGTGTTGCAAGCTGGCACAATGTCTACCAGCTTGGCTATCGGTACTTTAGAGGCTAATAAGATGCTGCACGCAAAGGCCTCCATCGCGATCGTGCAACCTGATGGAGCACTGACCACAGAGAATGAGGCTGATAGGCCCACTGTCAACACCATAAAGGGAGTAGGGTTTAATCTGGCAACGCTTCCATGTGAAGCGCTCCACCTCTTGCAGGATGGAGTGATTGCAGATCTGAGGGCTTGTGAGCACCGCGCCCTCCAGTTGATCAATGAACAACGGATCAACAACAAGCAGATGGAACTATGGCGAGATTCTTCCATCGTCGCTGAGACTGAGGCGACCAATCAGAGAAAGCGCATTATGAAGGTTGTTGAGGAGGCATGTTGAATAGTCCTAGAGTTGGCCATTCCTGAGGAGGTGCCAGTCGAAGTACGCATCCGCAAGATGGCCACAAGGGTGCACGACACTCGCACTGAGATGGCAAAGGTTCAGTTGGAGTTGAACTTGTAGATCACAGAGTTGTAGTTGAAAGCCAAACCTTTAACTCTGCCAGCAGTCAAGGAGCAGTGGGACCGCTGTCACAGAAGCAGTAACGACGGTGGACAATGCAGTAGCAGACTACACGCAACTATTTGAGTAATCATTTGAGGTCCTAACAAGCTTGTAGGAGGACCCCAATGTCTAGAAACTAGAGATGCAAGCACGCGAGCTACAACAACACTATGATGAGGTTAAGTGCACAACGTGAACCATCACGCTGACATAAAGACTAGCCAAGCTGCAAGAAGCCAAGTAGCTAAAGGAACATGTGGATGCAGCGCTGCACAAGGAAGCAGTGCTGAAGGCAAGACTGAAGCCCTGGATGGATGAGGCTTACATAGTGACAAGTTATATTGAAGCAAAGCTTGTGACTTTATAAGAGACGCATCAAAAGCTTCAGGCTGACAGTTCAGGAGTAGTGACTGTGCAGATGGTCAAAGATGCAAAGCAGGCAACCACACAGTGCACAACTGAGGTTGCGGTCATCTGAGTCGAACTGGGAGGTCTTCACGCAAAGATCTCCGTACCTGTCAAGTGACTTGAGGGCGAGTCATGATGTTTGTGTTGGGGGCCTGTTGGGAACGGGATCCCCCAAGGATAGTTTGGGTCTAAAATCCCATGTTTTCAGTCGAATTTTGTAATAAACTTGTAAAGACTCCGCATTTTGTGGTCACGGAGCGCGAAGGTGTCATGAGTCATAAATAGTTGTCCACCCTTAGTTTTTTAAAGTAAAGTCGACTGTAAAAGATCTACCCATGGTCCATGGACCATGGATTGTATAAAAAGAGCTAAGCTCTAAGTAGTTTAAGGGTAATAGAGTAATGGAATGAAGTAAGACAGTCATAGCTCTGAAGTAAGAAGTCTAAGTTTTGGGTCGTAGCGTAGGTAGAGGCTCTACAGCTGAGTGCACAGAGGCTAGGGTGGAAGTCTGCAACTGAGTGCGTGGACCCCTGCAGCTGAGTGTGTAGGGTAGATAGAGTCTGTAATTACTTGAAGATATCAATAAAGAGAAGTATTCTACAAATTCTCTGTCTTTGTTCCGATTAATGCATCTTGTCATATTATGTATGAATTTCTTTTATAATGCTTATGTGATGTGCGAATGTGTATAATTGTGTTGGATAACTGAACGCAAATAAGAATACCTATTTATGTGGTGCTAACTATGATTATCTAATAAGTTAAGTAAGACACTTAGACTAGTTTGGGAATCTACACGGTACGTTGCACTAGAAATGCGAAAGTACATGAGCTGCAGGTCAGGGCTACGCGAAGGTTGATCGTACCTTTTCGCGAAGGTTTTGATGGCCGGAGTTGAGGGCTAGTCTGGAAAACCCTAGAACTAAGTGACCCGCATGAAGGCATGAATAGGAGGAATAAAATGACATCACGACCATCTCAGGGTGCGGAAGCTTGGTTCCAACATCCCCCCATACTACTTTGGGTGAGACTTTGGTCCACGCTCCGCGGGTTGATGCTGAAAGGGATAGTAGTGTAGGGATTTGTTTAGCTAATGAACACTGAACCTAGGTCAGGCCTGAACAAGCCAACACCTACTGCAAAATTATTCGCAAAGATTGGACAGTGATCCTTGTCATGCCCCTGACCTTTGCATTTCAGGCACTAGACTTCTTTGCGCGCCTCTGGCCGAGCTGTTATGTCTTTCTTCAGGCTTTGCATTTCGAGGCAAAGTTTCTGCAACTATGCGTGAATATGCTGAACCCCCATATTAGCATCCTACATTGGTGTCTCATGCAGTCTCATCACAATTTCCAAAGCTTCCTCCTGGGTCCCAAGCTTCTGTTGTGATAGCGCAACCCTCAGGTGGGGCAAGAGCGAGGCAACAAACCATTTGCGGTGCTGCCCATCAGTCAGGTTCATGTTGGCTTCACAGATCGTACACTTCAATCTTTGATCCAAATCCTAGGGCATCTCCCCAGGCTTCATCATGATCTCCTTGAACCCCATAATGTATTGCGCTTGAGACATAGGTCTGCTGAATTCCCTATTCAGCACAGTTTGGATATCTGCCAATGCGCACGTCAAGTTATCAGTACTGTACTTAATGTACCATGTTAATGTGCGGTCCTGCAAAGCACTAACCAACGTTTTTTTCTTCATTTGATCATTCTTGATACCCTCAGCTTCCCATACAGCCTTTGCGATGAACCCAAACTGGTCAGGATCTTCATTTCTTATGCCCTTGAACACAAGTAGCTTTACGGAGTTCGCCATGTTGAACAATGGTAGAGGAGGCGGCAGTGTGAGTGATAGGGTAAGTGGTGGAGGTGAGGATGGAGGCGGTGTGGATGGATGGGATGAGGGTGGAGGCAGTCTAGGTATTCACGAGAACCATTGTATTATTAATTGAATAGCGCTCAGCGGGGAAGCCTGTGATACTCCTTTGTCGTCACTCAAAGGAGGCTCAATCAGCAGGCTATATTCAGGACCTTTTCTTCCTCCATCCCTGAAAGACCTTCCACTTCACGTAGCTCCAAAAATCAAGGTAACTGCATGACCTACTTTTCACACAAGAGAATCTTAATCCAAGTATTTAATGATTTCAAGTACTTACCTTGCAGCCTCTTGAAGAAGCGGCACTCTGCTTTGCTGTAACTGATCGAAGTATCGACCACGAACTCTGTCACAAACCCTCCAATGATACAGTCGAGCAAATGATTGAAAATGCGCATGATCTTATCATTAGAGGCTTCCAATTTCCTCACCAATTCTGAGGTCCAGACAATTGGACCGTCAAGCCTCCACCTCCCCTAGCCTTTTGCCAACTTCGCGATCCACTCGTATAATTCAACCGGGGAAGAACAGAAGAAGATTTTGTGAATTTCTGTTTACAAATATTTGTCCAACCATTGTTCTTTCATCAATCGTGGATTCCTATTTTCTTGCACTGTGAATTCATGGATCTTTCTATCCAACTAGTCCTCAATCTCCTTCTTAGTTGGATTCCAATGATGCGAAATCACACATCTCGTTATGCATATCTCGATCACGACAACAGAGCCATTTGTTGGCTTGATGAGCCCTGAACCAGGTTTAGCGTTAGTCAGCCAATTAAATCCCTACACTACTGGCCCTTTCGGCATCAAGCCGCGAAGCACAAACTAAAGTATCACTCGAAGCAGTATGAGGGGATACAGGAACCAAGTCTCTGCACCCTGAGATGTTTGTGATGTCAGTTTTATACCTTAACTATGCTTTCGTGCAGGTCGATAAGATCTTAGGGGTTATGGATGTACTTCTCTATTAGTCTTTTAGAACCTCCGCGAAGGTCTGCGATTGTCCTTCGCGTAACCCTAAGAAGCGATCTTGACATTTACACACCTATGTAACTACTTTGTTGTATAGTTCCCCGAATTATCTTAAGTGTTCGCCAATTCTATCTTGTAATTTAGATTGTATTTGTGTAAACATATATCTCTACTTGCACTCATATAACAATGGAAAACATATAGATTCACGCATCAATTTAGAAATAAAACATAAACCCAATGCTTAACATAACATAATCGCATGCAATTGACAGAATTAAAATACAAAGTAATTTCAAAATACTCTTCTTTGTTGAGGATCCAGATCTTCAGTATAGACTCTAACTACCCTGTGCACACAGCTGCAGGGGTCCATGCGCTCAGCTGCGGACTTCTACCCTAGGCCCCTACGCACTCAGCTGCAGAGCCTCTTTCCTATGCTAAGACCCTCAATTTTAGCTCTTTATAAACTCATCAATGACTCTATCTATTGGATTATGGGGGCTTGACCCAGGTTCAACGTTAGTTAGCCAAACAAATCCCTACACTACTGGCCCTTTCGGCATCAGCCCACGGAGTGTGGACTGAAGTCTCACCCGAAGCAGTATGGGGGGATGCTGGAACCAAGTTTCTGCACCCTTGAGATGGTTGTGATGTTGGTTTATTCCAACTATACTTGCCTTCGTGCAAGTTTCTTCGTGCTCTGTTCCACCCTTCAGTACCTTTGCAAAGTGTTATAATCGACTTCCGCGCAGCCCTAACCAGGGGTTGAGATGCTTTCACACCGCTTGGGCAGTGAACTATGATATTTCCCCAAACTACGCTAAGTATCTTCCTTATCTTATTAATAGATCTTAGTTAGCTTCGCATAAACATATGTTCTTACTTGTGTTCACTTAACCAATACAATTATACACATTTGCGCATCATATAAGCATTAGAAGTGCAATTCATACCCGACATAACAAATGCATAAACAAGAAATAAATACGCATAAATGATAGAAAACTTATCTTTATTAATACTTCCAGATGATCACAGACTCGACTTGCTCTGTGCACTCAGCTGCAGGGGTTTTCACAGTCAACTGCGGACTACTAGGCCTCTGCGCACTAAGCTGGAGAGCCTCTACCTATGCTACGACCCAAAACTTAGACTTAAACTTCAGAGCTATCTCGCATAAATCTTCATTACTTCGACTTTGTGTTTCTTATTGATGCCTTAACTACATAGAGCTTCGCTCTATTTATACAATCCCATGGTTTTCGGACCATGGGTAGATGTTCTACTGCTGACATTACATTATCAAAATAAGGGCAGACAACCTTATGACTCTTTAACAACTACGCACTCCGCGCCCACAAAATGTGGAGTCTTTACATTGGAATTACAAAATTGGACCAAAATATGGGCTCTTAGCCCCAAAACTACCCTTTGGGGATCCCGTGCCCAACAGGCCCCCAACACAAACATTGTGAATCACCCTTGAGTCACTCTGCAGGTGCGGATATCTTAGCACGAAGACCTCCCAGCTCTATTTGGATCGCTACAACTTCGGCATCGCACTGAGCGGCTGCCTGCTGGACTTCCTCTATGCATTGTTCGGTGATCGCTGCTGTTGAACTACTACCCTGAATCCTCTCCCGAGTTGCTTGCAGTTGAGCGAGGTTTGCTTCGATGGAGGTTGTAATTGTAAAAGGCTCCTCGATCCATGGCTGTAGGCGTGCTTTCAAGACCGCTTCTTTGTGCCGAGTGGCATCCACCTGTTCCTTGAGCACCTTTGCCTACTGCATCTGTGCAAGCCTTTGTGTAAGGGAAAATTTTTGCGCGGTCCCTTTTACCTCATCATATTTCTGTTATAGCTTGCGTGCCTTTGTCTCTAGATGCTCCACATTCGGGTCCTCCAGCAGGGTGGTTAGGACCTCGAATGACTGTTCGAATAGCTTCATGTAGTCTGTCACTGCACTATCAACCATTGAGATTGCTGTCGTAACTGCGGTGGTACGATGTTCCTTAACCTCCAGTGAAGTTGAAGGCTAAGCCTTCAACTGTAGTTCTATGATCTACAGGTTTAGCTCTAGTTGAACCCTGGCCATTTCTGTTCTTGCGTCACGTACCCCTGTAGCTAATTTATGGACACATGCCTCCATCGGTTCTTCTGCTTGAATTGCCAACTCTGGGACCATCTGGCAGGCTTCCTCCATAACCTACATTATCCATTTGTTCTGCTCCACTGCCTTGTTGCGTTGCAGGCTCAACTGCTCAATGTTGATGCGCTGCTCGCTCATTACCTGTAGAACGCGACTCTCCCTGGCCCTGAGTTCTGTAGTGACTCCATCCTGTAAGAGGTAGAGCATCTCCCAAGGGAGCACGGCTATGTTCAACCCTACCCCTTTCAAACTGCTCACCATGGGTCTGTCAGCTTCCCTTTCTGTAGTAAGTGCCCCATCTGGTAGCACTATCATATTGGTCACCCTAGCGCGCAACATTTCCTCGGTAGCTGAAGTGCCAACTGCAACACTGGTCGACACTGTGCCAACTTGTGGAGTGTGCACCTGTAACTCCTGAATTTCTGTCTCGAGAGCCCCCAATAGCAACTGTTGTTGTTCCTCAAACTGTTAAAGGGCCTCTGCAGTGACATCCCTCACTGTTTCACCGATATCATGCAAATCCCCCTTAGTGAGGGTGATTGGGTTGCATGATGTCTTTGATGCCTTTGTTTTCTTTCATGGCACTGTCTGCTCATGTGGTCGCAGACGTTTGAGCTAGGTGGACATCGTCTATGGGTCTGCGCCACCTTGTTCTGTGTCTGTCTTTGGTTCGGGTGAAGGTGACTTCTGTCCTTCGCGCTCTTCCTCTCTCATTTTCTGTTGTTGCTCGGCCAACTTCGTGGTGTCGTGCGTTGTCTAGGCCTTAGCCACTGCTTCTTCTCTCTTGCGTTTTTCCACCAGCTTTGCCATCCAAAGTTTTGTCTCTTCCTTCTTGCGTTGCATGGTGGAATTCTCTATTTCCACTACAGAGTCAGTTGGAGAGTGCCACTCTAGCGGCCAAGACTCAAGGACTGCGAATAGCACATTGTTAGTCACCAAATATGGTAAATCATGCCACGTCTTCGCAGGGTCCTTCAGCGCCTTGATGAAGACATGGTGGAAATCTGTTTCGAACTTTGCAAAGTTCTGCAAAATGTTGTAGACTGTGGGCGATAACCACAACTTGCGATTGATCCCCATCCGAATGTTCATCTCCATTAGCACCCAAAATATCTTGCTTTCTCTGATCTACTGTGTATCCTTGGTCGCCCACAGTGAAGTGTACTTCGCTGCCTCTGGAAGGTCTGGGGTGACCGAAGGGAACTGAATATCTTTGGGCAGCTCCCATGCCACCAGTACGATTGACAATAGGAGCCATGTGTAATGAAACGTTTTTCCCTGCTCCTATGCCTTGTGGCAATTCAGAAGGAACTCACCGCATAGATAGTTCACCCAGTTGAACTGGACCCCTTTTGTGCATTGTGCCACTAGTGCAACCACGGGTGCGGTCACCTCATCCCTGTGGCACTTCCGCATCACCTTCCCTGCCAATATTTGTGTCGCAACCTTAACTACAAGGTTATTGATGTTGGAAATGGCATACCCTTGCTTCTTCTTCTCTAGTTTGAACTTCTTCTTCATCGCTTCCGCTAGGGCCAAGTCGCCACCTTTTCCCTCTGAAATGTTTGCGAAGTCCTCTCATGAGCAAGGTAGCCATGTAATTCGGTGAATCAAATGGTCTGTAATGGTGATGGACTCCTCTAGCCACAAGCACTCCTCATGCACCAAGCAAAGCTGCTGCCTGATGACGAAAATGGTCACTGGGGCATGATGGTAATGTGACACCCAGAGCAGGTTTAGCAATCCTTCTTTCTCTACACCTCTAAGCCATTTGCGTGGCTCTAATTCAATCATTCCAACCATCGCGATTATCTTCTGTCGCATTAGCTTCGCAATCGCTAAATGCGGGAACTTCTCGTGGTCTGTGAGGTCCCAATCCTCAAATTTCAACATAAGAACCTACCCCAAGTGTGGTCCCTCAAAAATAATATCATCAGGGAGCAGCGAGGTTTGTAGAGAGCTCTTGCTCTCATCTATATTCTTTGGAACCTTGGCTTTACCCTTTCGCTGATGAACATATTCAGGTAACTGTGTAATAGGGTCCGCACCCTGGGTTTTAACGTCCATCTCTACATCCTCCTCCTCCACTAGGATTTCTTCAAACTCTTCCTCATCGGCCTCCAGATTAATGGCCTTCCCCTTTTCCTGCAATGTGAACTTGGTCCTCAGTGGATTTCTTTGCGAGACATGAACCGGGATCATGGCCTACTTATCCTTCTTAGGTCTCAGTTTTCGTAGTGATTTAGGGACCTCAACGATTATTCCGACACTCTCTAGAGCTTCTACTTCCGCAATTTCCTGTGTGGCTTCCTCGGCTGTCACTACTCCTGTGTCCATGGCTTCTTTGGGTGCTGACATAGTGCTATTCCACAGTTCTTTCAGTGTCTTTGGTAATTGCTCAAACAACAAATTTGATTTCAAAGTCTCGAATAAGTCTCGGTTCATGAATACTTGAGCGCGCAGCAACTCAGTTCTCAAATTGCCAAGTGTTTTTTGCTGGACAACCACTTTTAATTTATAGTTCCTTTTGAATTTGAATTTGACCGTTCCCGCCACATTTGGTTCATTAATGCTAGATTGGTGGCAAATTTTCAAGAATCTAGCCCATAAAGTTCGCCTTAAATTCCTGCTGCTTGCTCCATTTAGCCTCAAACTAAGCATCAAGTCATGAATAGTGACTTTAACGTCACTTTCCAGTAGACTTGTGCACCAGCGCAGCTATCTTCACGCTATCATGGACCCTATCACACTTCGCTACTGCACGCATTCTTGACATCACGCAGTTCCTGGGCAAAGTAGTTTATAGTCCCGTGCCTCCTTTCAGCTACCTGGAGTGCTAAGACTATGCTTCGGTCAGCTAGTTAGATGGCCGAGCCACTTGTGTATGGCTTTAAATGATTGCCATTCACTTTTCCTGGGAAGGGATCTTCATTTAACTTAACCAGCTGGACCGCACCACCATTAGTAATCTCCTTAATAGCATATGGCCCCAGCCAATGCATTCTGAGTTTCCCTGGAAATTTATCAAACTTACCGTCATACAACAGCACCAAGTCATTCACTTTAAAGGTGCGTAGCTTAATATGCCAGTTGTGCCATGTCTTTTCAAGCTGCTTTTGTTCTTGCTCGTGAAATCCTGCCAAAAATCTCTCTTCTTCGAGCTCATCCAATTGGGCAAGCCTCTCTTCTATGGATCTGTGATCCATCATATCTGTGAGTGCTGCTATGCGCAGATTAGGCACGATGTATTCCATAGGCATTACGGCTTCCACTCCATAAACAAGCCTAAAAGGTGTTTGTCCCGTCAGTTTCTTGCATGTCGTGTGATAAGCCCATAACAATGTAGGTATGCGTAGGTCCCAATCACTTCGCTGCGCATTGCAGACTTTGGTCAACATATTTTCAAGCACTTTGTTGAATGCCTCCACTATCCCATTAGCCTGTGGGTGATAAGGTGTGCTCTTTTAATGGTACACTTGAAATTCCTCCGTTAGTGCGCTGATTGTCTCGTTTAGAAAGTGGGTACTGTGATCATTCATCAAGATCTTCGAACATCCAAATCACGTCAGTACATGTTCAAAGAGAAACTTCGCGGCAGTTGCGCCCGTGAAATCCTTCACTGGCTGTGCTTCTGCCCAACGAGTCAAGTACTTCGTCGCAGTGATAATGTACCTCGCGCCTCTCTTTCCTTGGGGCTAAATCGGTCCTACAAAATCTATTGCCCACTTTTTGAAAGGTTGCAATGTCATTTGTGGATTCAAAGGCATCTTGTCCCTCCATGATGGCCTACATGTTCTCTGACATATGTCGTACGCCTTGCAATATGCTTTTGAATCCTGATGAAGGGTTTGCCACCACAAGCCTATGCGGTTTCTCTCCCTGCATAATGTCCTCCCATGGTGCCCCCATGAGCATCCGCGAGGATGATGCTTCATTCAAACTCAAGTACATACCTTCACAGTATCTCATAATTCCCCATCTTGTATATATGCCTAGCAATGACAGAGAAATCTGCCGTGTGCACCACTAATTCCTTCTTTTGCTGGACAGAGTATCCTTTCGGCACAATTCTTGTTTTTAGGAAATGTATTATGTCCTCGAAATGTCCATCTGTGATGCGCACAACAAAAAGCTGCATGTCAGGTAATCCTTCCTCCAAATTAGTAGGTTCCTCCCCAGTCTCAATGCGCGATAGGTGATCTGGTCCCGCATTCAATCATCCAGGCTTCACAACAACTTCAAAATCATATTATTGGAACAATAAAAGCCATCTGCATATGTGCCCCCCCAACACAGGCTTATTGACCAAGTACTTCAGCGCAGAGTACATGTGCATTTGCTCAGGTTAGGGCTTTGCTCCATAAGCCTGCATCCATGTGCATGGATCATTCTGCCCATCATACTTGTCTGTCAGTCGCATCTTAGGCTTCCCAAATTGTGTCTGCATCATTTTCCTACTTTCACACCAATCATGAAAACTCCCCTTGTGCGTACCCCACCATCTTGCGGATGTAGCGCGCAGTGCCTAATCCAAGGCTTGGAATCATTGTTTTCCTGGAACTTCCCTTTGAAACGCATCCAAAAATACATTGAACTCATTCATTCCATCATAAGTAGGCAGATTTCTCTGCTCTGACGATTTGCAGTGCAGCGACCTGGTCATCATATTGCAATTTAGCGTAGTTACTTCGTGTAACCGATTCTTCGAGCATTCTATTTCCTCATCGTAGTCCGAAGTGCAGGAGCTCTCGTGCTCCCATGTAATCCACCCATCCATGGTGGGATTCAACCAGCCTTGGTCTCACACTGTTATCTTGTAGATGCAGTCTAGATTATCATCCCTCCCATAGTCGCGGACTGAATCCGTATAACGCGATCCTTCAGCAGGGTCCAGGGTATAATTACGTGCAATGACTTCTTCTCAAAGATCATTTTTCGCTTCTTCATATTAATTACCCCGTTCATATCAGTGGCCCAGTCAATTCCTAAGAGTGCATGGTAGGGATTGTTGTCATCAACAATCTCTATTACTTCAAAATTTGCTAGCGCGCTCGCTCTCTCAATATCCACGGTTATTCCCTACAATCGCCCCATGGGTATTATTTTATGTTGATTCACCATTCTCAGCTGAATCAGAGACCATTACAGCACAGGTCACCCCATTTGCTCCCATGTTTGTTTCGGCAGAACATTTGCATTTGATCCCAAATCCAGAATGACTTGATCCCTTTTATATTCTCTGATCTGCGTGTTGAGTCTCATTTCACATCCTGTACTTGTCTTATGATTTCCGATCTTGCGGACTACGCACGGTTCACCTGGCCCGGTCCCAGCACATCTATTGATAAGTTCCTGTGACCCTTTCACAACCTTACTATCGCGCAGTAACTTCATACAGGTTTCGAGGAAAGTTGTGAGCATGGATGGGTCCATCTCCAGCTTTGGTTTATCTTTGCTTCGTGAAGTGGAGGCCTCAGCAAAGCTCTTCTTAGCTTCCATGAAGGTTTCCCGAGCCCTTTGTGAACCCATGTATTGTCTTCTTGTTGTTTTCTTTTGTCATCTCCCGTCGCGATTCCACTTCAGAGCATTATGTTTATGTTTGGATCTTCCTCACGCGGCTCAGACCTCATCATCTGTAGTTTTTGAGTCAGGGGAGGTGGTAACGCTCCTTTGTCACGTATCCTAGCTATCAGTGTAGGACAATCTTCTATCTCATGATCAAACAACATGTAATACTTGCACGACAGGTGCATTGGATTAGTGCAATCACGGGCATAGAGTCGTGGCCCTATGCAATTGTAGCAAATCAATTATCTACGACCTCTACCAGGTCCTCCTCCGCTTCGACCTCGTCCATGCCCCTGAAATCCTATCCGCGCCATCCCTGCATTCTGGTCAAGGGGCTATGTTTTGGCTTGAACCCTATAGGTAGGCATTCTATCCATCATCAATTCATAGCTTCTGCAAGTATGCTCGTCATGTCCCACAGACCTACAAAATTTGCAGAACAACTGTTGCGGAGTTTGTGTATACTTCTGTAACAAGTGGCAGTTATGCGTGGCATGGTTTCCAACTATTTGACAGATCGCGCACCACAAAGTAGGCACCGCACTAGGTCTTTCTTGAGCTTCCAGCCTTAAAGGCATCGGTCCTCCTCCTGCAAGGTAATTTGTAAAAACTGGGCAGTGGTCTTTGTCATGACCCTGACTCTTGCATTTCACACACCACACTTCTTCGCATACCTCTGGCCGAACCGTCCTATCCTGCTTCACACTTTGCATCTCAAGGCATAGATTCTTTAGCTATACGTGGATCTGCTAAACTCCTAGATTAGGATCCTGCATCAGGGTCTCATGAAGCCTCATGGCAATCTCCAAAGCCTCTGCCTAAGTTGTTATCTTCTGCTATGATAACGCACTCCTTAAGTGTGGTAGTAGCAAAGCTACAAACCACTCGCGATGTTGTCCATCTGTTAAATTCATGTTGGCTTCGCGGATCGTACATTTCAGCCTCTGATCTAGTTCCCAACGAGTCTTGCCTGGTAGCATTCTGATCTATTTGAATCCCACAATCGACTGCGCTTCGGATTTAGGCCTAATTTTTTTTCTATTTAGCGTTGTTTGGATATCCGTGACTCTCGCATTCAGGTTATCATTGGAGTACTTAATATACTAAGTCATCGCGGGATCTTGAAGGGCTAGCCACTTTTGCTTTCTTTATATGGTCATCTGTAACACCTTGCGCTTCCCATACAACCCTTATAACGAACCAGAATTGGTTCGAATCCTCATTTCCCAAACCTTTAAACACATGCAACTTCACTGTGTTTGCCATACTGAATCACGGTGTTGGTGGAGTTGGTGCAGGTGAAGTTGGAGGTGATGGTGGTGAAGATGGAGGTGGTGTGGGTGGAGGTGGTATTTGTGGAAATCTCAGTCTTATCAACTGAATAGCACTCCACGGAGAGACCTTCGCGATCCCTTCTTCATCTCCTCGCGGAGGTGAAATCAAGGGGCTATGCTTTGGACCCCTATTTCATTCGTTTTTGTAAATTATTTCGTTGCGCGTAGACCCGAACATCAAGGTAGATGCATAACCCGTTATACGTACAACAACATTTTAATCCAAGTATTCAAAGATTTTACGTACTTACCTCGCGGTCCTTTGAGAAAGCGTCGCTCTGCCTTGCTATAGCTGACTGAGGTTTCGACCAAGAGCTAAGTAACAAATCGACCTATCATGTGATCGAGCCAATGATCAACGGCACATGTGATCTTATCCTCTGATGCTTCCAACCTTCGCACTAGCTCTGGGGTCCACACAATAGGACCGTCAAGCTTCCACCTTCCTTGGCTATCAGCTAGCTTCACGATCCACTCATATATCTTAGTAGGGAAGGATGCGAAAAAGATTTCGTGGATCTCCGTATACAGGTAGTTGTCTAGCCATTGTTCTTTTGACAGTCGTGGGTTTCTGTTCTCCTGCACCATGAACTCGTGAATTCTTCTGTCCAACCAACCTTCGATTTCTTTCTTAGTTGGATTCTAGTGATACGACATATCACATCTCTATGCAGATTCCGGTCCCAACAACGGAATCATTTGTTGTCTTATGGGGGCCTGACCCAAGTTCAACATTAGTTAGCCAAACAAATCATCAGCCCGTGGAGTGCGGAATGAAGTCTCACATGATGGAGTATGGGGGGGGATGCTGGAACCAAGTTTTTGCACTCTTGAGAGGGTTGTGATGTCGGTTTATTCCAACTATACCTGCCTTCGCGCAGGTTTCTTTGCACTTTGTTCCACCCTTCATTACCTTCATGAAGTGTTACAATCGGCTTTTGCGCATCCCTAACCAGGGGTTGAGATGCTTTCGCGTTGCTAAGGCAGCGAACTGTGATGTTTCCCCAAAATACGCTAAGTATCTTACTTAAGTTATTAACATATCTTAGTTAGCTTCACGTAAATGGGTGTTCTTACTTGCGTTCACTTAACTAATACAATTATACACATTCGCGCATCATATAAGCATTAGAAGTGCAATTCATACCTGATATAACAAATGCATAAACAGGAAATAAATACGCAAAAAATATAGAAAACTTCTCTTTATTAATACTTCCAAATGATTACAGACTCGACTCGCCCTGTGCACTCAGCTGCAGGGGTCCACACACTCAGCTGCGGACTACTAGGCCTCTATGCACTCAACTACAAAGCCTCTAAGTATGCTACGACCCAAAACTTAGACTTACACTTCAGGGCTATCTCACATACATCTTCATTACTTCGGCATTGTGTTTCTTATTGATGCCTTAACTACTTATAGCTTTGCTATATTTATACAATCCCATGGTCTTCAGACCATGGGTAGATCTTCTACAACCGATATTACCTTATCAAAATAAGGTCGGCCAACCCTATGAATATTTAAAAACTATGCACTCCGCACCCATAAAATTGCGGAGTCTTTACATTGGAATTACAAAATTGGACCAAAATATGGGCTCTTAGCCCCAAGACTGCCCTTGGGGGATCCCGCGCCCAACACTACCTCTATCAACTGAACTGACTTGTCCTCTTAGACTCCTTTAAGACCTTCTTTTTATACAATCCCATGGTCCGTGGACCAAGGGTGGATCTCATTAAGCCGACACAATCTATATAAACTAAAGGCAGAAACCCTTTTTGACTCTTGATATCTTCGCGCTCCATGATCACAAAATGCAGAGACTTTACATTTCTTTATACAAAATTCGGGCTTTCTGCCCCAAGCCTTGGGATTTTAACCCAAAAATTGACCCTATGGGACCCGTTCCCAACAATGATGATAGAAAATATCAAGTTAAAAACTCATATTTTATGCTAGTGATTTTCCAAAACAAAAACGTTGTTTAGGGCTTTAAAATGGCTCCGGAAGTTTAGGACCCAAAAAACTGCCAAAATGTGTAAATTGTGCTACAATTAAGGAAAGTGAAAAAACTGAAATAAACAATGGTGGGGGTCCAAGTGGAATAGGTGGGTGGCCACCAATATCCACCTGGATCATTCCTCCCCCCTTAGTAAGCAATGGTCCCCATTGTGTTGAGTTCCTCCATGAGATGAGGAATCTTCTACTAAGCTTGGTCCCTGGTGAGCCACTTGCCCTAGTGAAGGAGTTGGCATGCTTTTACATTTTGATATAGTTGGATCCTTTGCTGTGAATTTTTCTTGATCTACATGTCCATGATCCGATGAGTTGTGGTTTTTTCCATGTAGTATGGGTTTAACTCTATTGGTGTGAGTTGTTCTGCAATGTTGGATGTGTCCAGCAATGGTTGATAGTAGGGTTGAAGGCGGTCCATATTGAACACTGGGTGAAGAACAAGGAATGGTGGAATATTGAGCTCAAAGGCATTGTCCCCTACTGCATTGGTGATGGTGTATGGTCCATATCGGAGTGGACGAAGCTTGTGGTGGGGCCCATCGAGGTGCTCCTTTTGTAAATGTAGCCAAACTTTGTTGCCCACTTGGAACTTGTGTGGCACCCGATGCTGATCATACCACTTCTTGTACTTAGCATTGGCTCTATCCAATATGTCATGGACCTATTGGAGGATGTGATGAATGTGCTCAATGAATTTGTTTACCTTGTCGGCTTGGGACTAGACATGAGCTAGATCTGCTTGAGTAGCTGAAAATGGTATGGCCACATCAATGGGACATAATGGTTGGAATCCCGAGCCCACCTGAAAAGGGTTATGGCTAGTCGAGCTGTGGAGAGCTTGGTTATAGTTGTGTTGGACATAGGGGAGGCTCTCATCCCATGGGCGTGGATGCTTTGAGTTGTACATGCACATAATGTGTATGATCATCCTATTGACGAAATTTGTTTGGCCATCAGATTGGGGATGGAAAGTTGTGGACTTAGTGAGCTTGGTGTCCAATATCAACCAAAGACTGGACCAAAATGTACTGAGGAACCTACTGTCTCGATCTGAGATGATCGACTATGGGATCCCAAAGTGTACACACTCATTCAAAGAAGAGTTTAGAAGTGGCTTCTGTTGTGATATTCTTCTTGCAGGCTGCCATAATGGCCATCTTTGAGAATTTTTCCACGACCACGAAAACACATTCATTGCCATGCTTAGTAGAAAGAAGGCCCGACATGTAATCCATGCAGATGGATTCCCAAGGTCGACTAGGGGTAGCAACGAAGTATAGAGGCCTTGATTCTTGATGGTCAGTTTGGTAATGGTGCAGGTAGTGCAGGATCTGATGTACTTCCCGACATCCTATCGAAGATTCGGCCAATAGAAATAATTATGTAGTATTCCCAGTGTTTTCTCGACCCCACAATTCCCAGTGACCCGACTGTAGTGCGCTTCCCAAATCATCTTGGCATGCTTGCTTGAAGAAACACAAAGGTGTCCCAGGTGGCATAATAGTGCATCCTAGAGGTGAAAATCGGGAACTTACTGACCCTCCAAGAGCTTCTGGTATGTGTGGTTGAATTCTGGTTTGCTTTTGTAGAGAAGTGGCCAATTACAAGTCTCATGCGCATAAGAGTTGAGCACGATGGTTAACACCATGATTGGTGGTCGGCTGAGGCAGTCTACAACATTATTGGTGTTGCTCTTCTTATAATTGATATTCAAATGGAACTGTTGCAGGTATGTGGACCACTTTTGATGGTGATCATTCTGCAACTTCCCTTGCATCTATATGAATTGCAGGAGTCAGTGATCTCTGTGGATGACTGTTTTCTTCCCCAACATGTAATGCTTCCATTGTTGGCAGGCCTGCACAATGGAATAAATCTATTTGTCATAAGTGGGATACTTTTGGACTGTGTCTGAAAGTGTCTCACTGTGATATGCCATTGGATGCCCTTGTTGAGTAAGGACTTCCCCAATAGCATAGTCATAGGCATATGTCTCGATCTCAAATGGTTGTTGCAAGTGTAGTAATGTGGGCGCTGGTACAGAAGAGAGGTGACGTTTCAACTCTTTGAAAGCCTTTTGTTGAGATTCAGACCAAATTTTTTTTGCTTTCACTCCTCCCTTTGTGACTTGATTTAAGGGCCAAGTGATATGAGAGAACCCCAACATGAACCTGCAGTAGAAATTGGCAAGACCCAGAAAGCTACGGAGCTCTATCAGAGTGGTTAGGATTGGCCAATCCCAAATGACTTGGATCTTGGCTAGATCCACATGCACCCCCCATTCATCAATAATGTATCCTAGATATTGAACCTAGGTCATGCCAAAATTGCATTTCTCCAAATTGGCACACAGCTTGTGTTGCCGCAGTGTTTGGAGAACCTATCGGATGTGGTGGAGGTGCTCTTCCCAACTTTGGCTAAAGATTGGGATGTCATCCAAGTATACCACCATGAATGAGTTGGTGAATGACCACAAGATGTCATCCATCAGCCTCATGAAGGTTGTAGGAGAATTCATCAACTCGAAAGGCATAACCATCCATTTGAAAAGGCCCTCCTTGGCTTTGAAGGCAGTCTTCCACACATCGGAGGGTTCGATTGGTACCCGGTGATATCTGAACTTCAAGTCGATCTTGCTGAAATACTCCCCCCCCTTGAGTTGGTCCATAAGGTCATCAATTCGTGGGATCGGGTACCTATTCCAAACAATGATCTTGTTCAGCACCGATAGTCAATAAAGAGTCAAGTCCCATCCTTCTTTTTTATCAACACGATCGGGCTCCCACAGGGCGATGAACTTGGCTGGATGTGACCTTTCTGTAGCAGCTCCTGAATCTACCTCTTGATTTCGTCATTCTCCATAATAGAGTGCCGATAATTTGGTCCATTAGGAAGCGATGCACCTAGGGTTAGATTGATGAAGTGCTTGACTTGACAGTGCATAGGCACCCCTGTAGGGGAGGTGAAGATGTCCCCGTACTCCTCCACGACCTTGTCCATTTCTTGTTGTCATGCAGAGGGGCCTTTTCTAGAGTTCGTGGCCACTATCTTCTTCTTTCCCTGAGGGCGTATCATCAAGAATTTTTTTTTCCTGATTTTGGAAATGAGCTCGCTGCATTGTTTTGTAGTAGCCAAAGAGATGGTGGTAGGCGGTGCTACCTTTGGTATCCTATACAACTTATTTCCCAAGGTGACAATAACAGCGTGAGGCCTTGACTCATACACAACATGTTGCTTCCACAACTATGGTTGGCCTAATAATACATCATGAACATCAAGAGGAGCGACGTCACATAATACCTCATCCGTGAAGGGCTTGATGTTGTAAGGAAGGCAACACTACTGGCTAACGCGAAGATCTTGTCCTTGGTGAAGCCACCCGATAGTGTACAGTTATGGGTGCATTGTGGCTGGTAAGCCTAGTCACTTCATGACTTCTACTGAAATAAGGTTCTTTTGGCTCCCACTATCAATAATGAACTGTAGTGGGGAACCATTTACCCACATCTCGGAGTGGAAGAGGTGCTCCTCTTCTAGATCTTCAGGTTCATCCTTCTGGATCTCCATGGTGGCAACGGTGGCATTGGGATTCACATCGATAATTTGCTTCCCTTTGTCATTACCCTTATCAAGTTCTGTCTCAAAGTCAGAACATGCATCTGATTCAGAAGCCTTCAGCTCGACCACCAGTGACTTCTTGGCCTGACGCCAGTTAATGTTTTCCCTTAAGAAACCAATTTGTTGGCTGTGTAGAAATTGTGCTTAAGACATTAATGTTTATTATTCTTTTCACTTATTTGTATGATGTATCCTCAAGTGAAGGAACTGAAGGGCCTGAATTTTAACCCTTAATATTTAGCTGATATGAAAGTCTCAGAATGCCATATGATTGCTGAATATAAATGTTGAGTGAAGAATGCTTTGAGAAGTTAGAGACAATATGCTGTTTTTCATAGAAACTATTATTTGTAACTTAGAAGAAATGTAGCAGAGACTTTAAATACAGGAGTGCTCTTTTAAGGAATTTTAACTTCATTCACATAAGTAAACAAATATCTGCAACTTCAATACCATACTTAAAGAAAAGAAGACATGTGATAACGCATAACAGAGAAATTACAAAATCATACCCAACAATGTGTGGAAAACTCCTGATTCTTTCATTAATCATCAGTTTATCAAAAATACAATAGCCTAGTCTCCAAGTTCTTCAAAATTCAGACCTTTTCTTCTATTATTTTTCCTCTTTTTATACATCATGGGACAGTTGGTAACCACCAAAATTGTCAAACTGCTTAACTATCTCCTAACTGTCTAAAGTAAAAGTCTTTATAGAATATTACATTGGAGGGTAAAAGACACCTCATTCTTCTTAGGAAAACAAGATAACAAGAAGTAACAGAAATTAGAATATGATTGGTGATTGCTACTCGTTGTTCAAATCTGTGGCTTGAGTAGGTGGTTTGATGACAACTAAACTGCTTTAACATAGAAAAGCTGCATATTTACAAAATTCTATGCGTGAACCTATGGGTTATGGGCCCACGTATATATCAGAAGCGTTCTAATTGGCGAAATCAGAAAGAAACCCAACCAATCACTGCTTTTCCTTCCTTAAACGTTTATGGATGGAACCAAAGGAATTAAGACTCCGGTTCATAATCTTATCGCATCTGCCTTTTCCATAAACCTTTACCTTCCCCATGGAACCGAGAGGAAACAAAACTGTAGTTCATAGACTTTTTGGGTCTGAAATTTATAATAAAACCCATGCACTTTTTGACGCGATATCCATCAGATCTCGTCCCTTCTTGATGAGCGGCTGTGATCAATCCAAACTTCAACGGATTAAATCACATTCCATAAACCATCGTGTCCATTTTCTAGATTAAACCTTGTCCTTGTTAACCACGCGATTACCATCGGATCTGAATCCTTCAAGTGGATGGCCTTGATTAACTGAGGTTTTAACTCAGTTTTATAATTTCTCGCGTCCGATTTTGGAGTTATCCTCTGCGCTTGTTAGCACACGATTACCGTTATATCTATTGCCTGTCGATCAGATGGCTCAGATCTTCTCCTGGGTTTCTCATGTTTGAAAGCCATCAATAATATAAAACAAATCACTTCTTTCAGACTTCCACATTCTCTTTTAATTCCATTAGAACATAATATTTGATTTTTTATTTTATTTTTGCGATAAAATTGAAAACGAAATTTAAATGACAATGGATGCTACAACATCTAGCTCCACCTGGGGATAGTGCTTTTTCCACAGAAGCACTAAGAACTGCAGATCAATGCCTTCACCTCGGGCATGGAGTCACATATTGCTTAGCCAATTTAAATTCTATGGAATTTGTACAATGAATTCACTCTAGTATCTACAATGACAGGATGCTTGTGCTTTAGAATTGAAAATAATGTTTGAGGTACTGCCCATTGACAGGCAGCTATAAAGTTTCACCATCAAGATTCTCTAGGAAGAATGTATTATTTCCCTTGCTTCTATAATTCTGAATGGGCCATACCAGAGAGGATCAAACTTCCCATGTTTGCCCTTATCTTCTCTTCTAGTATCCCACCTTAATACCAGGTCTCCAACTTTAAAATCAATTTCCTTGGCCTTTCTGTCAAAAATACCCTTCATCTTTAATTGATAAATAATCAAATTATCTCTTACCTTATCCTTGCTTTCACTCAACTCCACTACCTTATGCATCCTTCTTATTAGAGCATTGGGCTCTTCTTTTTCCTCTTGAATCATTGCAATCACAAGCTTCACAAGCTAACTTGGAAACAAAGCTTGAGTTCCATACACTAACTCAAAAGGTGATTTGCCTGTAGACCTTTTTGTAGTCACTCGGACAGCCCATAGAGCAAAATTTAATTTCGAATCCCATTCTTTTTTATTCTCTGCAATAGTTTTTTTAAGAATTTTCATCAATGTTTTGTTAGTGGATTCAACCAATCCATTTCCCTATGGATGATAAGCTGTTGAATGAGATAAAATAACATTATACTTTTGACAAAAAGCAACAAACTTACTTGAACTAAACACTTGAGCATTGTTTGTTATGATTTTGACAGGGCATCCAAATTTGTTGAAAATATTTTCCTCTAAAAACTTCATCACCACCTGGTCATTTTCCCTTTTAGTAGGTATAACTTCTACCCACTTGGTGAAATAATCAATAGCTGTAAGAACCCACTTGTGTTGTCCACTTGAAGGTGGGTTAATTTCTCCAACAAAATCTAGTCCCCATTGTCTGAATGGTTCTTCTATGAAGACTGGGATCAAAGGCAAGGGAGTTAACCTCTTCTTCTCAGCAAAAAGCTGACACTTTTGACAGCTTCTGACAAACTTATATATATCACCAAATAGGGTGGGCCAATAAAATCCTGCCTGGAGGATTTTATGTGTAGTAGCTTTCCAACTATAATTTCCACTGCATAACTTCTCATGATAATCTTTAATGGTCTCTCTAGATCATCCTCTGTTAAACATAACAATAAAATTCCCACAGGATCCTTCCAATACAATCTGCCCTCTACAATCACATATGGATATGCTTTGATTTTTAATGCTCTATGTTTGGTTGTGTTATATTCTTTCCACAACTAGCCCACGTAGTTAACCGAGGGGTTAAAGGGGGGGCATAGCCCCCCCTTTGTTGCGTCGATTGCGCAGCAGGAGGGTGGCAACCCGCCCTATCCGGGGGGTTTGAGGGGGGTGGGTAGCCCCCCTCTATGGGGTCAGGGGCAATGCCCCAGGAAATTTTTTTCAGACCCTATATTAGGTTGGGCAGACCTACATATGGTTTTGTGCATGGTTTTCACACACGGTTTTCACACATTATTTTGGACATGATGGTTTTTGGTCCATGGTTTTGGACACAATAGTTTTCAGTCCATGGTTTTGGACACGATGGTTTTCGGTCCATGGTATTGGATGCTTCGGCATGTATAAATATGTATTGTAACATTGAAAGGAAAAAATGAAAAATCAAGCTAGTAGTCCTGATTTTGGGATCCAAGGGAAAATCTCTGTGTATATGTGTTTTATGTGTTATGCTCTCGCATTTTTTATTTTCTGTATTTTAGAATTCATATGCAAGTAATTTCTGTATGAGGTTAAAACCCTACATTTGGTATTAGAGCTATTTTGGCTTCAAGGGGACACCTTTGTTGCTGAGGGGTTTCGCTCGGGCCTATAGTAAACCCTGTTCAGTGAGAGATCTGCAAAATCGATTATGGTGGTGAAAGAAGATGGCGAGCAGTGGAAAGATAAAGATTGAGAAATTTAATAGTTAGAGTTTTGAGTTGTGGAAATTCAAGATGGAGGATCTGTTAGTGGATAAAGATCAGTGGATCACGGTAGATCTGAGTACTAAACCAATGAGAGTGTTCGATGAAGAATGGAAGAAGTTGGATCAGAAGGCAATGAGCACAATACGATTGTGTGGCTTAGATTCAGTATTGCTGAATGTTTCAGGGGAAGCTATGGCGAAGGATTTGCAAGACAAGTTAGGGACTTTGTACCAATCTAAGTCTCTGGTGAATAAACTATTCCTACGGAAAAAGCTATATAACCTGAGGATGAAAGATGGAGACTTGGTGATAGAGCATCTAAACGCATTTAATACTGTGGTAAGTCAATTATTATCTATTGCTATTAAAATTTCAGATGAAGATAAGTGCATCGGTTTGTTGTGTTCTCTACCAGATTCGTGGGATAGTCTGGTTATTACAATAGGTAGCAATGCAACTGCCTTGCAGTTTGATGAAATAGTCTCATCCTTGCTAACGAAGGAGACGAGATGGAAAAATATGGAGAGCCAGAATGGTGATGCCTTGTTTGTACGAGAACAGTCCCAAAACAGAAACAAAAATAAGTCATCGAGTGGGAGATCTAAATCTAGAGGGAGGTCTAAATCTCAAGGAAAACTTGTGTGCTAGAAATGCGGAAAGGAAGGGCACTACAAAAGGGATTGTAAATCTAAAGTTCCTGACAAAGGAAAGGGATCTGATGATGCTCCTTCTACAAAGGCAAAAACCACCTCAAATGAAGGTGGGGATGTGTTGTTCGCTTCTTCAAGTACACATGTAGATCATGAGGCATGGTTGATTGACTCGGGTGCATCCTTTCACTTCACTCCCCATTGAGAGTGGTTCTGTGAGTATGAGAAATATGATGGTGGTGATGTCTTCTTGGGGGATAGCAGGAAGGCTAGAATTGTTGGTCGCAGAAAAGTAAAGTTGAAGTTGCAAGGTGGAAGGGTTAGAACGCTTCCGGGTGTTCTGCATACTCCTGCATTGGCCAGAAATCTGATTTCCATAAGCAAGCTAGATGATGCATGTGTAAAAGCAGTGTTCGAGAAGGATACCTGCAATATGGTTCGGGGAGCACTGGTATTGATTCGGGGAGTTCATATTGGAACTCTATACAAGCTGAAATGTAGCAT
Source organism: Pinus tabuliformis (assembly GCA_031772625.1). NCBI lineage: Eukaryota > Viridiplantae > Streptophyta > Pinopsida > Pinales > Pinaceae > Pinus > Pinus tabuliformis. Next base: position 594,168,351 of record CM062813.1, read on the forward strand.
TGTTGTTGATGGGTGCAACAGTTCTGTGGTTCTAGAAAGTGGAGCAGAAAATCTAGTGGTCTCTGGAGAGAAGACCATGCTATGGCATCAAAGGCTTGGACATATTGGAGAGAAGGGCCTTCGAATACTTCATGGTAAAGGTATGGTAGAAGGTATGAGTAATAGCTCTCTGGATTTTGATTTCTGTGAAAATTGTGTATATGGGAAGCAGAATCAGGTGAGTTTCCCCTCTGGTGGTAAGAGGGCGAAACAGATATTAGAGCTTGTGCACAGTGATGTGTTTGGACCTATGAAGGTTCCATCACTGGTAGGTCTATGTACTATGTATCATTTATAGACAACTTCTCAAGGAATACATGGACATATTTCCTTAAAAAGAAATCTAAAGTCTTTGATAGGTTTAAAGAATTTAAGGCTCTGGTGGAAAACCAGACAGAGAAGAAGATAAAGGTGCTGAGGTTAGATAACGGTCGAGAGTTTTGCATGAAGCAATTTGAATAATTCTGTAAGAAGTGTGGTATAGCACAACAGAAGACTACTCCATAGACACCTGAGAAAAATGGAATTGCAGAAAGAATGAACAAGACGTTGATGGAAAGTGCACGAAGCATGCTCAGTGGTGCCGGGTTAGGATAGGAATTCTGGGCAGAGGTGGTGGAGACAACATGTTACTTGGTCAACAGATCACCTTCATCAGCGTTGGAGGATAAGACCCCACAAGAGGTATGGATTGGTAAGAAACCCTCTCTTTCACATCTGAGGGTATTTGGATGTGATGCATATGTACATGTTCCAAAGGAGAAAAGAACCAAGTTGGATATTAAATATAGGTGAATCTTTATTGGGTATAGGGATGGTTTAAAGGGTTATAAGCTTTGGAACCTAGTAATAGGGAAGGTTGTGTACAGCTGAGATGTGGTGTTCATAGAGGTGAAAGATGTTATTAAACATGGAGTCCAACCAAAGGAACCTGAGAAGATAGAGTTTGAGCTTAAGGAGGAAGAATCAAACTCTACAACAAAAGAGGAATCAGAAGATGAAGAGCCACAAACTTCAGGTGTGAGAAGATCTATTCGAGAAAGAAGGTAGCCTAAAAGGTATAGTGCATTTGATTTCTGTTCAAATTTTGCTTTATCTATTATTGATTATGATCCCAGAATTTTGAAGGAAGCAGTAGATTCAGAGGATGGAAAACTCTGGAAAGAGGACATGGTTGATGAAATGACATCTTTGCACAAAAATGAGGCTTGGGATTTGGTGGAGTTGCCGACTGGAAGGAAACCCATTGGCAACAAATGGGTGTTCAAGAAGAAGGCAAATGCAGAAGGAAAGGTGGAGAAATACAAATCTCGGTTGGTAGCAAAAGGTTATTCCCAGGTGTCGGGAATTGATTTTGGTGATATTTTCTCTCCTGTTGCCAAGGTAGCTTCTATTAGATTACTGTTATTTGTTGCTGCTGCTTTTTATTTTGAGGTAGAACAGATGGATGTGAAGACAACATTTCTTCACGGGGATATGGAAGAGGAGATTTGCATGAAGCAACCTGAAGGCTTTGTGATGCAGGGTAAGAAAGAACTGGTATGCAAGTTAAAGAAGTTTCTGTATGGGTTAAAATAGTCACCAAGGATGTGGTATCAGAAATTTGATACATTTATACGAGCAATTGGCTTCACCAGAAGCAAAGAAGACCACTGCGTGTATTTTAAATTAATTGATGACTGTGTTATCTATCTAGTCTTGTATGTGGATGATATGTTGCTAGTTGGAAATGACAAAGAAATTATTGAGGATTTGAAGACCCAATTGTCCTCCAAATTCGACATGAAAGATCTTGGTGCTGAAAACTATATTTTGGGCATGGAAATTAAAATAGATCGGGCAAAGAGGAAGCTCTGGTTAAACCAAAGGAAGTATGTCGAGACAATACTACAGAGGTTTAATATGCAAGATGGTAAGCCGGTGAAGGTTCCTCTTCCTGTAGGTGTAAAGTTATCTGCTAAACAGTGTCCCAAGACAAAATAAGAGGAAGAGGACATGTCCCATGTTCCATATGCAAGTGGAGTTGGTAGCCTGAAGTATGCGATGGTCTGTACTAGACCAGACATTGCACATGTAGTGGGAGTATTGAATAGGTTTATGTCAAAACCAGGTAAGGAGCATTCAACAGAAGTGAAGCGGGTCTTCAGGTATTTGCGTGGCACTAGTGATTATGGTTTGTGCTACCAAGGAACACCAGGATTGGACAAATTTTTGGATATTCGTGGCTTGTTGATGCCAACTAGGTTGGAGATCTAGATCAGAGAAGATCTAAAAGTGGGTATGTGTTTAACCTATTTGGAGGTGCAGTCAGTTGGATGAGTAAGAAACAATATCTAGTGGCACTATCAACTATAGAGGCAGAATACATGGCAGCCACTCATGCAAGCAAGGAAGTAGTTTAGTTGCAGAGATTGTGTTCAAGTATGGGGTTAGTACAGGGAGCTATAAGGATAGACTGTGACAGCCAAAGTGCAGTTTTCTTGGCAAAGAACCCTGCTTACCATTCAAAGACAAAGCACATCGATGTTTAGTATCACTTTGAGAGGGATATGATAGAAGACAAAAAGGTGTTGCTCGTAAAGGTGGACACTTTGAAGAATACTGTAGATGCATTGAAAAAATATGTGCGAAACAATGGGCGTTGCAGGGCTAGATAAATGAATAAGCTCTGCTGTGGCCCCTTGTGGAAAGAAAACAACAAGTGGGAGAATGTTACGTTGTGTTATATTCTTTCCGTGACTATCCCACATAATTAATTGGGGGGTTAGAGGGTGGGGGGGGGGGGGGGGGGGGGGGGGGGGGGAAGAGCCCCTCCTTCGTTGTGCCAATTGCGCAGTGAGGGGTTAGAGGGGGGTGGGTAGCTCCCCTCTGTTAGTGTCAGTATCTTCATCCCTCCGTCAGAGATCAAATTCTCTTGTGCATTTCATATTAGGTGTCTCACTCAGTCAGCTGTATTCCATTAGGAGCATGGATCATCTGATGGTAGTGGCTTGTTGTACATTTTCCCTCATGTCCTTTACCTGCTGGCCCATTTCTATTCATCAAGATCATCTGCAGTCACTTTTTGTCTTTAAATTTGCAAGAGTCATTTCTAGGGTTTCACTTTCATTAGGTCTAGAGTTTCATCAACAAGGTCTTCAAAAGTGGGTCCAAACAGGCGCTACGCATAGAGAATTAGGCACGGCGCATAGAGGAAATTTTGCTAGTTTGACCAAGTATTACTCTGTTTTTCGCCCAGCTTTGGCTAGTTTGACTTTTTCAACTTCTTAGTGTCAAATTTGTGATGTAATTTAATATACATTGATGGATCATGATGTAAATATGTCAAATTTTCACTTATGAAGGTAGATTCATCTGTTAAAAGGTTGTTTGAAACTGAATGAATCAGTTCCCTTGTTTCTAGAGGCATGCTATTCTCTTGCCTGATTTCTAGTTCTCAGTTTAGAATTAGTTAGAACAACTCCTAAACTCATGAGCTCGACCCCTAGAGGCTAGGATGAGTTGTTGATTGCCTATATCTTATGTTTTTTCAATCATTGGACTTTTGAGAAAGCCTTGAGCTTCATTGCACATTCATATCAGCATTTTGGCTAAGGAATTGAGACCAGGATTTGTAGCACTCTTTGGGATCCATGTGGCAATTTGTTTTGGTACAATGATTTTCTTTGTAATTGTGAATTTTCTTATATGTCATGTATGCCATTCTCTATCTTGTTTCTTCTGAACTAAACAAACAAGAGTGTAAGTAGAATCCATTGAAATTGTAGTGCTATACTTGAAGTTTGCTTTAGTTTCTTGATGTTTTCAATTGTTTGGGGAGGATACATGGTCGCTCTTGCCCTCTTCAACACCTCACCTGTCTATTCCTTCCATCTCATTCAATTTTAAGTGCCAAAAACAATTGCCTACCTTGCCCCATTGAGATCTCTGCAGGACTGAGCCTTAATCCGCGCACCCAAAATCTACCTTTCCGTTTGAGCCAACAAAAACATTATTCTATTCAATCAAATTCTCTTGCACATATACCTAGCCTAAAATTAGTATTTCTATCAGTCATCTCAAGCCCTCATTGATTATAATTTGCTGAGATTAACCCGGAGAGAGTCCTCTCCTGACCTGGTAGGGCTAGCTACCAGGCTGAGTGTGGTTTGATGTTGGCCCTGGATCCTACCTTTTCAGCCTGAGGTAGATTTAGGCACTAACATAGTGGCGACCATACTGGGGAGAAAAGCTTATTTGTTTGTTAGTGTTCTTACTTTATAAACTACAGACGGAGCCTGAAGTTATGTCAGGAAGCCTTTGAACTGTACATTTCTTTGTGAGTGCATAAGTAGATAAAAGTTGCTTCAGTCAATCTCCAGTCTAGTCTTATAAGCTGAACATCTAACTTGTAAATTTCCCTAGTAACATGTATCAAGTTCAGATCTAATTGTTTATGGTGGACAACGATCAGACACCAGCAAGGCTGAAATCATTCACCTGGCGATTCCAAATTAGTTTCAAGATTAGATCCAAGGACTCCATTGGAGGATGCACCCAACCAGCAGAAACATGAATGGACAGTATGGAAAGATCAGGTATTCAAGTTGGAATTTCATCCAAGACATTTTGTTCTTAGTTGTAAATGATTTCTTCTCTTTTACCAAGAATGTCAAGAAGACTTTGCAAAGTATCTTGTATTTGAGAAGAGATCCTCGGCCTGCATTTGATTCCTTCCCTTTGAAGATTGTAAATACCAAAGATTTGCATGCCTTTGAGCTTGATCAAGATCCTTTTTCTGAAGCTTGTGATAATCGTCTTCAAATTGATGAGCCTCAAGAGACCAAGACTGATTCTACTCCTTCTGTACATACCCCTATACCTTGTAAAATCCCAGATCGATACAAGCCTCTGATTTTACCTCCTATATCCCATGCTTTCTCTAAAAATCATGACCTATATCTACCAATATTTGATGGTGAACGCGACAACATCACTGCTGAGAGACATGTATTGAACTTTGAATCTTTTCTTGATCTTTTTGAAGTTGATAAAGAAGATGTCAGTATTAGGCTTTTTGCTCTTTCTTTGCAAGGAAAATTCAAGAGTTGGTTCAAAACCCTGCCTGATGCGAGCATCTCAGATTTCCAACAATTCGTCAAAGTTTTCCTCGACAGGTGGGTGGTCAGACAAAACCCTTTCTTGATTATAGAAGAGTATAACCAGTTGAAAAGACAGCCAGGGGAGACAGTACAACAATTTTCTGCCAGATTTAACCAAGTTTATTTTTCGATGCCTATTAATATAAGACCTCCTCTTGGATCCGCTCTCTTGCACTACCCAGGTGCCTTTGATCCGGAAATGGAGTTTCAGCTGAGAGAAAGGAATCTTGCAACACTTGAAGAGATGCAAAACAATGCAGTAGATGTAGAGGCTCATTTGTTGATCCGAAGGGAAAAGTTGAAGGAAGAAGAGATGAAAAACATAGATCCAGAGGAATCAACATCTTTAGAGGTAAAGCTTGACATTTTGGCAAGTGCAGTGGAAGAGATAATGCAAAGGATCACCACAAGGAACAAGTATAATGTTCAAGCCCATGGCTTGCTGATTGAAGAAGAACAAGTTGTTGCTCAAAAACATTTTCTTTCTTATCCGAGTTGTCATAGAGCTGATAATGATTGTTTTATAGATCATCTTGGAGAAGAGAGATCTGTTGATATGACATGTATGCTTGATGATGTGTTTTATACTGATGATTTTCCTCAGTTTGATCAATATGACGATGATTATGTTCTCCAAAAAGAAGCTAATCTTACAGACAAATCAAAAACTAGTTTGTGGAAGGAGGAAGTTCATTTTCAGCAGCTCGAGTACAGTGATCAGCCAATGCATATCAGCTATGATAGTGACGAGGAAAGTGCAACAAATTTTGAAGTAAGTGAAGGATCTTTACCTTTTTGTTTTGCTTCATTTCAGTTCATCAAAGACAACATTCATGCCATCAGAAATCAACTGTCGACAAGTGTTGATTTGGACCATCATGAGGGCAATGAAAACCTTGTTCAAGACTTCTCATATCCAGATTTGCAGCGCCCGAATGCCATTGATTTTCAAGTTGCAGATGAAGACTTGGAAGCTGGAACGTATGATCAAATGATGTAAGATGATTCTGTACCATTCTGTTTTGAATCATTTCAGTTTTTGAAGGAAAATTTGCATAGTACATTTTCAGTAAAGGATGAGCAGCCTGTAGGAAATCATGTAATCTCATCGGAAAAAATAGAAAATGGGTTGCAGGAGTCTTTTAAATTTTTTCACGATCCAATAGCTGATGTGTTGGATAATGTCTGTAGTCAAAGTTCTTCTCCATTGACTACATGTGAGCTTGAAACGTGTGCTGATATAAATTTGATCCGACAGCCGGTTTCTTTGTCATTTTCAGCAGGAGTCTTGTCACAAAGCTCAGATCAAAGTTTGCGTTCATGGTATGAGGAAAAGAGAAGTAATCCATTGGATGAGCTAAGTCCCAGTGTGCATGAACTTCAAGATCCTTATGCAATTTTTTTGGAGGCGGATAGAGAATCTATAGTATTCAACGGATCTGTTCACAAGTTTTCATGGGAGTTGTCTTTCAGTGGTTCACTCTTGTTGTTCATAAGCAAGCACTTGTGGAGAATTCAAACAGTAGCCGGAATACTTACTTGGTTTTATTGGTTGTTTCATTTCACTTGATCAGGTGATGAATGAAACTGTTAGAGTAGGTTTTGATGAATAAGCTCTACTTTGAGCATCATTTCCAATTTGTCGGTTGTGTTTAAGTATCGAGTCAATTTTTAGTTGAGTGAGAGTCAGTTTCTGTCGTCAAGTTGTCAATTTTCAGTCATGCATTTCAGCTTGAGTTTTTGACTCCATAGCCCAATGGACGAAGGCACTGCCTGCTTTCCCAGAGATATGTAGTTCTTGGCACCTCCAAGGAGCTACCATCCCCTTTGGAGCCAATGTTAGTGTCAGTGTCTTCATCCCTCCGTCAGAGATCAAATTCTCTTGTGCATTTCATATTAGGTGTCTCGCTCAGTCAGTTGTATTTCATTAGGAGCATGGATCATCTAAAGGTAGTGGCTTGTTGTACATTTTCCCTCATGTCCTTTACCTGCTGGCCCATTTCCATTCATCAAGATCATTTGTAGTCACTTTTTGTCTTTAAATTTGCAAGAGTCATTTCTATGGTTTCACTTTCATTAGGTCTAGGGTTTCATCAACAAGGTCTTCAAAAGTGGGTCCAAACAGGCGCTACGCATAGAGAATCAAGCACGACGCATAGAGGAAATTTTGCTAGTTTGACCAAGTATTACTCTGTTTTTCGCCCAGCTTTGGCTAGTTTGACTTTTTCACCTTCTTAGTGTCAAATTTGTGATGTAATTTAATATACATTGATGGATCATGATGTAAATATGTCAAATTTTCACTTATGAAGGTAGATTCATCTGTTAAAAGGTTGTTCGAAACTGAATGAATCAGTTCCCTTGTTTCTAGAGGCATGCTGTTCTCTTGCCTTATTTCTAGTTCTTAGTTTAGAATTAGTTAGAACAGCTCCTAAACTCATGAGCTCGACCCCTAGAGGCTAGGATGAGTTGTTGATTGCCTATATATTATGTTTTTCAGTCATTAACATGGTTGGACTTTTGAGAAAGCCTTGAGCTTCATTGCACATTCATATCAACATTTTGGCAGAGGAATTGAGACCAGGATTTGCAGCACTCTTTGGGATCCATGTGGCAATTTGTCTTGGTATAGTGCTTTCCTTTGTAATTGTGAATTTTCTTATATGTCATGTATGCCATTCTCTATCTCGTTTCTTCTGAACTAAACAAACAAGAGTGTAAGTAGAATCCATTGAAATTGTAGTGCTCTACTTGAAGTTTGCTTTAGTTTCTTGATGTTTTCAGCTGTTTTGGGAGGATCCATGGTTGCTCTTGCCCTCTTCAACACCTCACCTGTCTATTCCTTCCATCTCATTCAATTTTAAGTGCCAAAAACAATTGCCTACCTTACCCCATTGAGATCTCTGCAGGACTGAGCCTCAATCCCCGCACCCAAAATCTACCTTTCCATCTGAGCCAACAGCAAATTCTCTTGCACATATACCTAGCCTAAAATTAGTATTTCTATCAGTCATCTCAAGCCCTCATAGATCATAATTTGTTGAGATTAACCCGGAGAGAGCCCTCTCTTGACTTGGTAGGGCTAGCTACCAGGCTGAGCGTGGTTTGATGTTGGCCTTGGATCCTACCTTTTCAGCCTGAGGTAGATTTAGGCACTAACACCCTCTACGGGGTCTGGGGCAGCGCCCTGGGAAATTTTTTTCAGACCTTATATTAGGTTGGGCGGACCTACCTATGGTTTTGTGCATGGTTTTCGCACATGGTTTTGGATGTGATGGTTTTTAGTCCATAGTTTCGGATGCGATGGTTTTCAGTCCATGGTTTTGGATGCGATGGTTTTCGGTCCACGGTATTGGATGCTTTGGCATGTATAAATATGTATTGTAACATTGAAAGGAAAATAATGAAAAATTAAGCTGGTAGTCATTATTTTGGGATCTAGGGGAAATCTCCATGTATGTGTTTTATGTGTTATGCTCTCACATTATTTATTTTCTGTGTTTTAGAATTCGTATGCAGGTAATTTCTGTATGGGGTTAAAACCTACATATATCTTGTTCTATCCAAAGATTGAGGACAAGAGAGAAAACATAAATAATGGACTATGTGATTGTACCATTCGGATATTCATACCTAGGTTTGATTTTTCTTCACCTTCTTCAATTATTTCCTCATTTATAGGTGTTAGCAAGTTGATTCCCAATGCCTAAAAATTCGACTCTGTCAACATCTTTGCCAATCCTTGCCCTTTCACCAACTTTGTGGGCTTTATGTCCAGGTCATACTCTTGAATCTTGGCTATCCATTTTCCTCTTTTTCCTTCCACATCACTCTGGACTATGACATCCTTTATTGTAGCATTTGGCACATAAGAAATGATCTGTGACTGCAGCACATAAGTCCTAAAGGCCTTTAGGGCTTTTACCAAAGCATATACCTGTTTTTCAAGAATATTGTACTTTAGTTCAGCATCTTTGAGAATCTTGCTAAAGAAAGCAACTGGCTGCTCTTTTTCTTCATCATTTTTCTACAACAAAACAACAACTATTGAATTAAGTGATGCAAATGAAAAAAATTGAAAAGGATTTTTATAATCAGGGCTAATTAAAACTGGAGCTGCTTGTAATGCTTCTTTAATCCTGGAGAATGACTCTCTGGCTTCCTTGGTCCAATGCACCTCATTTTCCTTCTTCAACATATTGGTAATTTCTTTTACAATTTCAGCATAATTGGACACAAACCTCCTTAAAAAAATTATTTTTCCCAGAAATTTTTGAATGTCTTTCTTACTCCTGGGCAGGGGTATTTTTTGCACAGCTTGCACCCTTGCTGGATCTATCTTCACTCCATCTCTAGAAACAATGTGCCCCAGTAGTTTGTCTTCTTCTAGATCAAAAGTAGACTTCTTAGGATTCAAAGAAAGCCCAAATTTTGTACATTTCTCAAAAGTCTTTTTAAGCTGGTCCAGATGCTCCTCATCAGACTTAGAGAAAATAGTGATATGATCTAAGCATATCACTACAAACTTATCACCTACAAATGCAATGTCCATATCCCTCTGAAATGTTGCACCTGCATTCATCAACCCAAAAGGCATTCGAGCATACATGAAGGTTCCCCAAGGAGTTGTGAATGCAGTCTTTTTCTGATCTTCTTTATCAACAGCCACCTAGTTATACCCAGAGAACCCATCCAGCATTGACATTCTGAATGATCCTGTTACCTTCTGCAGCACATGATCCATTTTAGGTAATGGATAGTTATCTTTCAAGGAAGCCCTATTCAGATTTCTAAAATCCACACATAGCCTTATTTCTCCATTTTTCTTCCTCACAGGTACTAAATTGGCCACCCAGTCAGAGTACCGGAGTGGAACTATTATCTTGGCATCAAGCAGCTTTTTGACTTCTTTCTCAATCAATGGTAAAAGCAAAGGGTTTATCTGCCTGAGTTTCTGCTTAAATGGTTTAATCCCTTCTTTCAAGGGAATCTTGTGTTGAATAATGCTTACATCATATGTTTTGAGATCCTCATAGGACCAAGCAAAAACATCAGTATAGTCCTTGAAAAGCTCAATATATCTCTCCTTATAATTAAGTGGAACTCCATTAAATAATTTGACTAACTTGGGCTCCTTCTGGGTTCCAATATTGTGATCTTGAATCTGTTCATCTTGTGGAATTTTCTCTGAACTAACAGCTACATCATTGGAGTTAAAAAGTATTTCAAGAGGGACAAGCCCCCTTGGTAGAATATTATCTTTCAATTAAATAATTTTTTGATTAACTATGGAATTTTTAAAACCACTTACTTCTGCACCTTCTGTTGCTTCATCTTCATCTTGATCAATCTCGGTGCCTTGAAAATCTTCAATCATAGTCAAGAATTCCTTAATCTGCTGATCATCCTAAAAAATATGCCAGTGTTTTATATTATCTGGAACAAAAGGCCCGTGCCTCATTTCAACCTCATATCTTAGATTTGGATTTATAGGAGGCCTAAAAGTATTGGCAACCATAGCCAAGAGTCTGCTAATCTATTTCCATCTCTTGGAATGAACTCTATGTTGAAAGCCTCAAAGAAGTTCTCAAATAAATCCCACACTTCATTTCTGTATGCCCTAAGCCTAGGGTGTTTTGTTTGACAATGGTTATTCATTTGATTTATAATCAGCTCTGAATCTCGAAAAACGAAATTGACTAGACTCCCATTTATTTTGCTGTTTGCAGAGCAATGATCAAGTATTCATATTCTGCACATTATTAGTTGCTTCGAACTCCAATTTAAAAGAAAAAGGGATCATATTACAACCAGGTGTAATTAAAAGGAAACCAACACCTATTCCTTCTTTAGAATAGGCTCCATCAAAGAAGAACTTCCACACCCCTTTTATTTGCAGCTCTGTATTTACACTGGCTAAAGTAAGTTGCCTTTGGTTATCTTCAGCCAACATTGCATTATCATGCAGCATGAAGCAAGAAAAGTCATCTTTTTCTTGGCTATATACAGGTGAATTACTTGCTCTGTTCTTTGTGATTATTTTAACAAATCTTGTTTCTCTGTACAACCTGTTGGCTTGAGAGGTATTACCCAGGTTTGGAGTTATTTAGCCAAACAAATCCCTATACTACTAGCCCTTTCAGAAATAGCCCGTGGAGCACAGACTAAGGTCTCACCCAAAGTAGTATGGGGGGATGATGGAACCAATTTTCCGCACCCTTGAGATGTCTGAGGGGTTGATTTTGTCCAACTATGAATAACTTTGCGTAGGTTATTTCGCACACTTTCTTGACCTGTGAGACCTTTGCGATCTATTATAATTGCCTTCGCACAACCCTAACCAGGGGTTGAGGTGCTTTCGCTCTGCTAAAGCAACGATCTGCGCTATTTCCCCAAGTTACATCGCGGATCTTACTTATCTTCTTATGACTGTTAGTTAACTTCGCCTGAAAATATATTTATCTTATATTCGCTTATTCAACACATTCATGTAAGTTCATGCAACAAATAAATAGTAAAATTGCAATTCATACCCAATATACTTCCATGCATAAAACAGGAAAAGATACACAAAAATAATGTAAAACTTCTCTTTATTAAGGCTTCAATCGGTTACAGACTCAACCTTTCCTACGCACTCAACTACAGGGGTCCGCGCACTCAGCTGTGGACTACTAGGCCTCTGTGCACTCAACTGTAGAGCCTTCTCCTACTCTACTGTTATAGACATTTTTGTGCCTTACAACTCCAAGCATGAAATTTCCATAAAACAAGGGCTCCTGAGTCCCTAAAAGTGTTGTTCTAACCCCTAAAGGAACAAGGTCAACAGATTACAGCTTCTCCCAGAAGTTCTCCACCAGAAACTGCTCAGAATAAGTCAAAACAAGATCATTTCAGCTGCTCCACTGGCTAGGTGCGTTGCATTGCACCTAAATACACTGGCTAGGTGCGTTGCAATGCACCTAAATACACTGTGAGGGTGCGTTGGGCGAGAAATGACAAATGGCAGTGTCATTCCGCGAGGTGGAGAGACAATGGAAGCTTCCAGAATCTTCTCCTGTGACACTTGCCTCATTGAATTCGACCAAGGATGAGTAAGAGGCCTTCAGTCTCCAAGTGGAAGCAAGAACTGACAGAGAGAAGACACTAATCAAATCACAAGCTGACTCATCCTCCTTACACATATCTATATATGGATCCCTCATCTTAGAGATCCGGAGGCTAGAATTTTGCACATTGTAAGGAATTGCTGTTGGTTTTGAGACAAACATCAGAGTATTGGGTGATCTATGCTTTGTTGGAGGTGAAGAGGGGCTTCTTTGCTGGGAGGTTGATGCTGGATCAGGAACCATCGGTTGTAACTCCTCCTGGATCTTTTCTTGTTTATCAATAAAAACTATTTGAGTTTTTCCTCCATGCTTTTGTATCATTGATGCTTGTTACATTTGTATGGTTAACTTAAATCTGATCCTAAGTTGTTTATGAATATAGATCCATGTCTTTGTATAGTGTTCTTCTTCTGTGATCTTACAGGTACTTGGTGAAGCTGGGCAAGTAAGGGAGCAGGTAGCTGGAGGCTATCAAAGAAGAGAGGGATTGGATCAAAGGATTAGCGCAAGACATAGGTTGGTTCTTTCTATTCCTCTCTATCTATAGTTCATAAAGGAAATACAAAAGTAGTTTTTCTCTGTTTGTTTCTAAGGCAGCTGTCACACCTTAGTGGGATAGAGCAGTTCTAAATAGACACTTTTCCCGGTAACAAAATGGCGACTCTGCTGGGGAAGATGTCTAATTAGTTTGTTTGTGTATCTCTTTGTTGTTTGTTTCATAAACTTATAAGTAGCATTCGAACTGCATTTGCCATAACAAATGCAAAGTAGACATCTGCTGCTTCAATCCATTCACTGGATCTATTTATGATTTGAACAGCTGATTCACAAACTATCTGATTGCCCTTGTGATAGCTCTTAGACCCTCCTTAGATCTACCCCTGATTGTGCATTACTGATTGCTTTTACTCGGCCAAAAACCAAAGACTGAACTACAAACTGTGACCCAGAACCCGGACAGATTCTCGTTTTTGGCCCAGTGCAGGTACTGTTAAGAGATCTTGAATTTCAGCGCACTTCCCGAAAGGGCAACCTGCGCTGCATTGTAGTTTCTCTGTGTTACAGGTGCGCTGATCAGACTAGCCCTGTGCAGCTGTGGTTCTTGTGCTTCATTTTCTCCAGTTCTATCTCTGAATTTTGCTGCCTGTGATTAGTATATGTCTGTTTAAAACCCCTTTTCCTTGCTGTTATTCCGCCTCCTTTGTACAAAAGAACTGTAGATGTTTTTGTGTGTTTGTTGAGTCGTTTACAGTTTTCCATTGCAAAAGTAGAATAGTCGTACTGTTGTCCTTTGATTTGGATCTGTCGCAAGTGTCGATTTCGATCATAGGAGAAAGTTTGATTGCTGTTGATGGTCGATTATACTTTTACTATTGCCTTTGGTCTGAATTTGTGATTTTCTAGTGTCAAGTACAAGTGTTCATTTCAAAATCGCAAGGTGTCGTAATCATCTCTATCTTTTGATTTCGAAAAGAAGCTTGTTTGTGTTTGTCGCTTGAAAGCAAATTCAGATTTGTACATCAACTTTCTTTTTAGCATCAATACTAAGAAAGTCGAAAACAAATACATGCATGTGCATTTGCATATAGACAGTCTGTTTGGCTTGATTTAGGAAAGTGCATTTACAGTGTGCTCTTTGCTCTTTGTGAAAAGATTGTGTCTTTCTTTTCCTCTAGTAGCTAGGATTTTCATTGCACAAAAGAGATAAAGGTTTGTTTATCATCTTTAGATTGCATTTTAGGAATTACATCTACATCTCATGGTGAACCCAAAAGGCAAACTTCATAAGCAAGATCAACTTAAAATAAATTCAATGAATCTAACAACGCTTTGGAACTTAACGCACAACATTTAGAGGTCTAGGCTAGAGACGTATTCCGGCGTCGTAAAGCCTGGTAACTGTTGTCCTCACTGATGGTTGGGTGATTCCTCCACTTTGAGACGATAAGTGCCAGTACGGACTTGTGCTCCCACGTACCGTCGAGTATATTTTGGGAGACCCCTATAGGCTTAAATCCTTTATCCATAGGAAGCCGTGTCTGCCACCCTATCGATCGCAATGCACTGAACACAACATTCAGGAAGATTGACTGCCATACTGTAAAAAGTATTCTGCAGTTTTGCGATTGGTTTGGTACTCCCTCTACCTAGACCTCCAGAACAGTCCCTTTCGTTCCTTTTCAGACTCCTTAACGGAAAAGGTCCATCTGAGCACTTGTCACTTCAGGCTCATTAAAAATCGAAGGAGACTAGAGTCATGTTTTGTTTTTTCTCGACTCTTAAAAACTGAAAAAACAAGTTGTGTCAAAGCGTCTAAAATTCATTTAATTCGAAAACATACACTCCCTTTATTTTAGTTGATCGAGTAATCCGCAATCGTGGAAGAAAGTCAATTGAAACCCCGTCGTTCGCGGAGGCTTACGAGTCAACCGTCTTTGTCTCTGGAAACGAAACCAGTACGGACAAAGCGAACTCGTTTAACCGGTTCCAAATCTCCTATCAAAGTTAGAACAAGTGTTCCAACGACATCAGAGACTCCAGTTACTCCAAACATTTCTGGAATCCCTGCCTCTATAGAAGAAGTTCGACAACCACAGAAGGACAGTGATACTGATCCTAGTTTGAGAATAAACACTTGTGTCTCCGAACTAGTTCCAGCTACAACCAGTTCGGAGAGTCTTACTCTTCAAACATCTGTCGCTGCCGATTTCACACCTTCTTCGGCACCAGAATTAATTTACGGACTTGACGGTCTTCCCCTTCCACCTGGTCTGATTGCAATAGAAGAAATTGTAGAAGATCCTCAAACAAGTACTCCAACACACTTTGGAATCGGGATCACTCTATATCCTTCTTCATCAGAAGTTAGTCTACCACCAACGGAAGCTCCTGTAGAATCGCTAGGTAATCTTTTGGATAGACTACAAATGTCCGAACAACCGTCAACATCTAGGACTGTGTCATCTGACACAGCGACGACAGAACTCCCTGTTATCACTCCGACAATGTTCGCCGGTATACCATTTGTCCCGACTAGCTCTCAACCGCTAGAAGGAGCCCACTCAGGGGCTATTTCGACAGTATGGTCCGTTCCTGTTTGTTCATCCGGAATAATATCCGGAAACTCTTATGTTGAGTCTCAACAAATTGATCCATTTGGAGGTCAATTTGGGCAGTCTAGTCCCCAAGGGCAAACAATTCCCTTGAGTTTTGGATTACCACCGTATGGGGGGCAGTATACCCTTTCATTATCCCCTCCGGGAGGATATCCATATGGGAGTTCGCAACAACATTCCGGTTATACTAGAATTACCTCAAGTGGTTGGGTTCCTATACTACCTCAACAACCAAGAGTTGTGTATTCAATGCAACAATGCGTACCTATGTCGAATATCCCGACTACGCCAGCTATTGTGACGGTGTCGCAAGTTCAAACGCTGCCTATTGTATGCCAACCTCAGGTTTCTCAGGTTGTAATGCAACAGCCCCTTGACCCTGCGACTCAACCACAATCGTCGACTAGTGGAGCGACACAGGTCCAGATGGGTACAATTACCCCTCACCTTGGTCAAACGGTTAGTATCGGGCAACAACATATGGCTTCACAACCGTGGCTGGTGCAATACCAACAACCGCAATTCCAACAAGTATACCAAGGTTCTGAGCAGCAAATCTTTGCGAACAGTGGACAGCCGTACATTCAAAACGGTCAAAATCAACCATTTTACAATGGTCATGTCCACCAACCTTACCAAACATACCAGCATCAGATGCATTATGCCGGTATGCAAAGACCAACTGCTCAGGCAATCCCATATTATCCTGGGTATGCTTCACCTAACCTGAATCAACAGTTACCCTTTGTGGCAACCTTAGAGTTACCTGATTTAAATCGGTTAACAAATGATCCAATTGCTTACGCCCCTTGGTGGCCAGCGATTCCGCATAAACTTCCATCAGATATTCCTAAATTTAATGGAAATCCGGGTGAAGATCCATCGAATCACGTGATGACCTTTCATCTATGGTGTTCATCAAACACCCTAAATGATGATTCGATAAGACTTCGCCTCTTTCAGAGGACGTTAACGGGTCCGGCGGCAAAATGGTACATTGAATTGCCTAGAGCTTCGTTTGACAACTTCAGTACCTTAGCCACAACCTTTTTAACCCATTTTCAATTACCAATAAGGTATGAAATGGGAACAGAACTTCTTACCAACTTCAAACAGACAACGGCCACTCACATATCTGATCATATACATGAGTGGCGACGTCGTCGCAGGATGGTAAAAACGTACGTCCCCGATCAGCTCTTCGCTGAATGGTTTATCAAGTCATTACTGCCTTCCATCATGGAAGATGTGGCAAAGGGGGGGGTCGTAACAGAAGAGCAAGTTATCGCTCGTGCACAATATCTGGACTTGATTTACAGTCAGTCTGGCACGCTCTACGACAAAATACCTGACGCCCCTAGACCGGAATTCTCAATTCCTCCTCCTCCTAAATCAAACAATGACTCTCATGCCGGCGATGGCGTGATTGGCACAACAGACACGAAATTGACAAAGGCTACATCCAAAAAGGCCCGTAAGATTTCAGGTCAAAATGCAAAAGACGAGCTTCTTTCTTCGGAAGTAAATGCCGTATCGACAGACAAAGGCAAAGAAACCAAACAACCAGGAAGCAAGAAGAAAGGCAAAGGGAAGAAGAAGAAACAGGAGGAATCATCACCTGAAAAATCTTCTTCAAACCCTCCTGGAAATAGGAAACCAAAAAATCCATGCTTTATATGCGATGAGGATCATCGGACCACAGATTGTCCACACAGAGCTGAGGTTAAAAAATTCTTTAAGAATTCGAAAACCTCAGCAGTGTTAACTGATCCGTTTCCAACTCCAGGAACGAACCTGGTTGAAAGTGAAGATGCTTCCGGGTGTCAAGTGCTAATGTTGTCGATTTCAAAACAACAAAATGATGCTTTGATATCGACAAGGAACAAGGATTATGGGAATCCGCAACTGTCGAACAACAAGGATAAAGATCAACCAAGTAGTTCGACAACAACTTCGACAGAAGTTGTGCTACCCAACATTCCTGAATTAATGATAAAACCGCCAAAGGGAGTAGTACACAAGTCGACATTTAATCCCCGCGCTAGAGCGGCACAACATTATAACATAGTGGAAGATTTGGCCCAATCGCCATCCGCTATATGGACTCTTGAAGTACTACAAAATTGCCCATCCCAAAGGCAGGCTTTATTATCGGCCATTGGTGGGATTGACCCAAGGGATTCCAATCTTGTATCCTTCGATCATAAAGGATACGATCCTCAATTACCAGCTCAACTAGCTTTCCTTGTTCAAGTGAAAGCCCTCAACAAAACTGTTCATCGAACAATTATTGATGAGGGGGCATCTACATGCATTATGTCGATGAGTTGTTGGAAAACTTTAGGATCTCCAACCTTGTCGCGATCTTCGACGACATTAAAAGCATTCGACGGAAGGACATATACCCCATATGGTATCCTAAGTAACTTGAAAGTTGAACTAGGAGGGAAAACGGTAGAAATAGATGTTGAAGTCATCGATGGGAATCTTGATTACAACATCCTACTAGGAAGACCATGGATATATGCCATGGCAGCTGTTGTGTTGACCTATTTTAGAAAGATTGCATTTCCCTTTCAAGGAGGGATTACAATCATCGATCAACAAAAATTCCTCCCCAATGGTTCTCAAGTTACTGGAAGCATTCCCATGATCCATGGAAGCCCCCATTCGCTTCAGAATATCATAGTAGGCCTACTAAAAGATCCTATACTAATGGGAACTTTCGCTCTTCCACCTCCAATCAATTTGGCGGAAGTAGCATCGATAGGAACCTGCAACATGATATCTTCTATAAAGATCTCAGAAAACGATATCGACATGGGTCATGCAGTGGTTTTGCCCCCAAGCCCAATGGAAATATTATAGCAATCAATGTTCCTAGCATGGGAGGCAAACCCAAATCAACGCTCATCAAGCGTTTGGATAGATAGGTCTAGAGAATATGGTACTCCTTCAGATCCTTGGTCGCGAGTGCATGTCACCGACGAAGGAATTGTCCAATCTATGGTAATTGAAGGAGCACCATGGAATGATTCCCACCATCGTTCTCTTCTTCTGGATTGTGGAGAAGATACTCAAAATGACCTTTATCATCCTTAAGTCTTTGATTTTCTGTCAAATACTGTAAATACGGTGAATTCTGAGCGAAACTTGTCCAACATTGAAGAGACTATAGCCATAAATATCTCGACCAAAACAGATGTTGTAGAGAATATTTATGTTGGCAAATGCTGTTCTCCTTCAGAACTAGAAATATATAACGCTCTTTTTCATGAATTCAGAGATGTCTTTGCTTGGTCATACAGTGAAATGCTAGGCATTGACTCGAGTATCGTTGAACACGAAATTAAGATGTATCCAGATGTCAAACCAGTACGACAACGGCTAAGACAGGTGCACCCCAAGAAAGCCACTGCCATTAAGGCAGAAGTCGAAAAACTTCTCCATGCTGGTTTCATCTACCCGGTTCCTCTAACGGATTGGGTATCGAATATTGTCCCTGTTATGAAAAAACAGGGGACAATTAGAGTGTGCGTCGATTATAGGGATTTAAATCAAGCTTGTCCAAAAGACAACTACCCTACACCTTTCATTGACCAGATAATTGATGAATGCACCGGATGTGAAATCTTTTCATTCATGGATGGATTCTCCGGGTATAATCAAATAAATATCCGCCCACAGGACCAGTCAAAGACTGCATTTATTTGTCCGTGGGGCACATTCGCATATCAAAAATTACCCTTTGGTTTAAAGAACGCAGGGGCGACATTTCAAAGGGCAATGAATTATGCCTTCCATGACATCAAAAACATCGTTCAACCATACCTCGACGACCTTCCGGCTCATTCGCGAAAGCGGACTGATCATCCGCAGCATTTAAGAGCGATATTTCTACGTTGCCGACACTACAAGATACGACTCAATCCGCACAAATGTGTATTTTGCGTCAGTTCCGGTCGTTTACTTGGATTTGTAGTCTCCAAGGATGGGATTCGTCTCGACCCCTGTAAGGTCCAGGCAATCATAAATTTGCCTCCACCTTCGAATTTGCTTCAGATTCAGAAACTCCAAGGGAAAGCAAACTTTCTGAGGAGGTTCATTCCAAATTACGCCGAACTTGCTAAAGGTTATACATGTCTTTTGAAAAAGGAGGTACCCTTTGTCTGGGATCAGGTTGCGCAAGCTTCCTTTGATGCTTTAAAAGATTCCCTAATGAAAGCATCGTTAATGTACGCCCCTGATTATAAAAGGGATTTTAACCTGTATCTGGCTGCAGCAGATACGACCATCGCAATGGTTGTAGTTCAAGAAGTCGATGGAATTGAGCATCCTATATATTATTTAAGTAAAAACTTAAATGATACAGAAAGCAAATATTCTTACGTTGAAAAGCTAGCGCTTGCAGCTATTCAAGAGATACAAAGATTTCGACACTATGTCCTCTTTCGAAAAACTACCATTATGTCAGATTGCAACCCCATGACTTATATATTGTCACGACAGTTACTGGGGGGCAAATACTCAAAATGGATAGCAATCCTACAAGAGTTTGATCTGGAATTTGTAAAATCCAAGTCAAAGAAAGCTCTAGTTTTCGCAGAATTATTGTGCGATCTCCCATCGTCGTCCAACGATGAAACACCCGAAGAACCAATCATGGTTGAAAGTTTGTTTCTGATATCTAGAAGCAATGAGTGGTATGGGGATATAATCATTTATCTCCAAACCCAAAAATTTAGGCCAAACACCTCCCACTCTGAACAAAAACGTATTCGATACCAAGCAAAAGACTACATGATCGTCGGTGATACACTTTACCGTCGTGGTATCGATACAGTTCTGAGAAGGTGCCTCACCCATGAGGAGGCCGAAAAAGTCCTAAATGAGTGTCATTCAGGCGCGTGTGGGGGGCATCAATCTGGATATGCTACAGCACAAAAATTTTTACGAGCAGGATACTTCTGGCCAACAATGTTCAAAGATTGCATAACCGCAGTCAGAAGTTGCCATGCTTGTCAAATTTTTGATAGCAAAACCAGAAGACCACCCGCACCTCTACAGCCAATAGTTGCTGTTGGGCCATTCGCCAAATGGGGCATCGATTTCATGACATGTAACCCCACCTCGACCGGGGGGCATGGGTATATCATAGTCGCAGTTGACTATTTTACCAAATGGGCCGAGGAGATGCCTACATTAGATAATACTGGTGAAACAGCTGCCCTCTTCTTTTTCAATCATGTAGTCGCCAGATTCAGCGTACCACAGGCTATAGTCACAGATCATGGATCGCATTTTCGCAATCACATGATGGTCGAATTAGCTACCAAACTAGGGTTGTCTCATGACAGCTCTACTCCATATTATCCGCAAGCCAACGGACAAGTTGAAGCGATCAACAAGGTCCTGAAACGCATGCTGCAATGGATGATCGAAGTTCACAAAAGAAGATGGCACCTAATCTTGTACTCAGCTTTGTGGGCTTACTGAACATCGGTAAGGAATGCAACCGGGTTCACACCCTTCCAACTGGTATATGGCCTGGAAGCAGTCTTACCAATCCAGTGTGAAATCTCGTCTCTCAAACTCGCAATTGATCTCCTCCCCAGAACTTCAGAAGAAGAGGCTCGTTTCTTAGAATTAAT
Organism: Pinus tabuliformis; assembly: GCA_031772625.1. Taxonomy (NCBI): domain Eukaryota; kingdom Viridiplantae; phylum Streptophyta; class Pinopsida; order Pinales; family Pinaceae; genus Pinus; species Pinus tabuliformis. The sequence goes on from CM062813.1 coordinate 594,189,407, forward strand.
CCAATTGGATGAAACCCGTCGTGATGCCGCCTTGGCTAACGAAACCCATAAGAAACGAGTCAAGGCGCAGTTCGACAAAAATGTCAAACCCCGTGTCTTCTCAGAAGGTGACTTGGTCTTGCTTTATGACCAAGAATCCGATAAATTGGGAACAGGTAAATTTAAGTCTTTATGGATGGGCCCCTATATTTTTAAACGAGTGTTAGCAAAAGGAGCCTACGAGTTAATGGATTATGACGGAATTCCACTGGCGCAACCCCGTAATGGGTTGTACCTCAAGCGTTACTATGCGTAATGGTAACCAGTATGCTTCTGTTATGTTTTTGTTTTCGCTAAAGTGTTTATTTTGGTCAAGTAATCCACTTTTTACATTTATTGCAGATGTCAATCCTATTGGAGCCATGTGTTGGATATGCCGACGGAGCGAGTCGTAGTTCGCGGAACCTGTCCTCCGCAGCCTGGGCCATTTTTTATCCAAGCGTCGAGTTAGTAAGTTTCAGAGGTGTATGTATTGGTCGATCAACGAATAACATCGTTGAGTATAGCGCATTGATAGAGCTTCTCTCTGATGCCATCACTCATGGTATACGCCGACTAATTGTCAGGCTAGACTCACAACTCGTAATACTACAACTCAATGGTATATATTCCGTCCGAAACCCAACTATTTATCGCATGTTCCTAAGGGTTAAGATTTTGGAAAGACAATTTGATCTTATTCAATATCAACATATTTCCAGAAACTTAAACAAATTAACTGACTCATTAGCAAACTATGTGTTAGATAGACATTTGCAGCATTTATAAAAAGAAACACATCATCAATGTTTTGCATGTGGATCATGTAGCTTAACCAAAATAAAACTCCGAAAATCAAAAATATATATAACTGTTTATGGTTTACACATAATGTTCTGTAACCAAGACCAAATCGGTCAAACGACCCAAAAACTCAAAATGCTAGGGGGCACCCTAGTCTAATGATGCTCGTGATAGCAAGTCACAGCCTGTGCGATCATGCGTAGGAGACGAGTCCATCGTCTGGGCACACCAGTAGTATGCCGCTGTAACCGCAAAGGTAGCTCGTCGGTCCTCACATCTGGAATACTGAGAGTGAGGCCCTCAACCTGCTCCTGCAAAGCTGTGAGAGTCTCGTACACATCGAGGTCACGAAGAATAGCCCTTCCGACGGCCTCTCCTGCTGGGGCAGCAGCTGGTACTCTCAGGCGAACTACTGGACGAACGGGACCAACATCTGCATGTACACATGAGTTTGATTAAAGTCTTGATAGAATAAAGCACAAGGACATTATAAACAAAAAACGATAAACAACAATATGGTCAAATATTTTACCAATGGCGCCCCACTGCTCGCCATCCGGCAATACTAAATATGGATCACCCCGGAAGTCCATGCCAGCGTATGGATACTCAGAATAAACCATCTCCTGACGATCAAACCACCTGAAGAAGGTATCAGAAAATGAAATCTGAGACTGGCCAACATGCCTAGACATATGGTCAACCCATCTCTGCATACGTGGTTCAGTAGGAGAAGGTAAATTGAGTGCAATGTACTGCGACTGCATCAGTGGTATCTTCTCCAAGGCAAAGGCGGTCAAAATAGAACCATACCCAAAGTTCTTCAACCTCTCGCTCTTTATCTTGGTCAGCTGTTCTTTCATCACAAGAAGTACTGCGTCGCACCAGTTGAACACCTTCGGTTGGAGGCATTCCAAGGCATGCTGCATATAAGATCGATTGGCTACATGAAGAGACGCACCACCGGCCATCCTACCAAAAGTAAATAGAATAGTCCTAAGGGACCTGTCAGTGACATCACAGATGATGATCTTGCTGTCTTTACTCGGCTGAGATCCTTCTCTGCAGTACCGGCGGACATAATCTCTCACAGAATCGCCTCCTCGAGCCGAACCTGACAAAGAGATGGGGGCACCCCGCCTCGACAAGCCAGTCAAGAAATAGATGTCTACTACAGTCAAGGGGATAGATTTGCCCCTGATCTAGAAAACCTGATTGGTAGGATCCCAAGCATCGAGCAAATACTGCAGTAAGTTGATCTGCTGTCTCATGCTAGAAATGCGGAAGAACTTTAGCAAGCCACGATTCCGCAGCGCGTTCACTGTAACTGGATCATGTAGGGCAAGCATGTCCTCTTCTTCATGCTCACGTTCTCGCCATGTAATGGTCATCTTACTCCAAAGATCTCTGAAAAACAAACAAGAGAGGAGTTAGGTCCTGATTTTGGTGAGAAACAGGCAAAAATTTCATCAAAAATTGTGCATCAAATTCCCTTTTTGCGCCCAACGCACCTGCAGCAGTGTTCTAGGTGTGTTGAATGTCAGATAGCCTTTAGACAGGCCAACATTCAACGCAGGTTTCGATACACTGAGGGTGCGTTGATGGCAGAACGAGTTCCTTAAACCCCAGGGGCTCAGAAAAGCTAGGAATCAAGCTCAAAATGCAAAATGGAAACCATGAAATGAAAGAGCTCAGGTTTAGCTCCTACCTAGTCCAGACGGCGCCAAGAATCGTCCACAGAATCTCCCGAAATCAACTGATGAAAATCGAGGGGGAAAAGCACCTCCAAAGCTCCAACAAACCAAGTTCAAATGAAATGGTAAAATGAGAGGTAAAAAACACTTTTTCATTACTTTTACGTAGTTCAAAGTAAAATATTAGCGTTTTAACTCATTTTCAAGCAAATATTGTTCATTTCTGACTAGTTTGATGAAGCAGTTGAAAATACAGTACGATCTTTGAAAGGAGAAAGCTATTTATGGTAAAATCAAAACAAGACCATCTAATCGAGCAATTTTAGCACATAGTTCAAGCTCGTTAAAAAATAAACATAAGACATGAGCAAATGTTTCCACCCGCGTTTAAGCTCATTAAAAAATGAACTACTCCCCGGTAAATAACCACCGTGAATGAAGTACTTCAGCCATTAAAGCCTTGGTTGTGTTTGCACCATCACCTCCACTTTTTCATTGGCCGATCATTCACCTCTACTTGATTGTTTACCCATTTTGAGGAACAGCTGCGAAGAGTGATTTCACTAGCCATCCTTGTGACACTGCCGTGATTGGAAAATTCCAAACCTTACCTGGAATCAACTGCTACCCGTTTTATCACTCGTTCCTCAAAAGACGAGTCTTCTTTAAGCTCTTTTCAACTGACTTGTAAAATATGAAAATATTGCTGAGTCCTTGGCCTTCCAGCTCGTTAAAGGGACAGGAAGTGCTATCCCTCCTCTAGATTTTAATCTTTTTGGACCTGAGGGATTATTACACAAAAAGATCGAGCTCTTGTTTTGTTCGGCTCGTTAAAACTATAAAAAATGCATCGCTTCTGTATTGTTTTATACTTTTTTTCGGACTTAAGGGATTAGATGACGAAAAAGGAATTTTGGAGTTACCTTTACGTACCTTTTCAGACTCTCTAAAATTGAAAAGGACCGAGTTATCTTTGTCGTTAAACTCGTTAAAAAGATTAATAGCAACAAACTTGTCTTTAGACGAGAACGAGTTTCACTATCGCTAGGCTCGTTAAAACATAGCGATGGGTTTGCCCGAAGGGAAAATTATAGAACAAGCATATGTTATCCTCCTCAAGCTTGACAAAAATAAAGAGGTACTGGTCAGCAATGACTGGGGAAAAATTGGGAAGAAAACTCAAAGAATCTTTATTGGTAGCAAGTCGCTCTTGAACATGACACTTCCACTCCGTGTTCGAGTTGGGTTGGGTTGTTTCATTCACCGGTCACATCGCCATGGTCACACCATACCATCCACATTTGGGGTTAATGCTACCAATCCATCACATCAGTGTCGCTGACATGTTCAAGAGAAGTCATCCAGAGAAGCCACCTGTGTCTCACCCACTACCATACATTATACTCCATTCTTTCATGACCGCCACCCTGAATCGTATATCATCAGATCGTTTTCACCTCCATCAAAATCATTTGCTCCGTTCCGTGTCATTGATGTGGGATTCATTAATGCCCTCCTGTGATGGATCACTTCTTGTCGACATCAGCTCATTATCCAAGAAGTTGATCTAGGAACACTCCATTCAGTACTTTGAAGCTTGCATGCCTTAATGGCAAGTTTCTCACTTCCGGCGACAGGTTTACATCAATGGCCTTCGACCGAAAGATTTTGCGTGGTGTTCGACGCCAAGTCCTTTATTCACACCACGTGAATTGTAATGTAGTACCTTGAGGGTCATTATCATTATCGGTGATTCCTCTCGCGCTTGTTAACAGTTTACATCATTGACTGGTAATCAAGCGATGTCTTTCCATGTTCAACTTCAAAACATTTCTCACATGGATCGACTTGTACTTCGAGTGAAGATCAGATGAGATTGAAGACCCCGGATCTAGTTTCATCCATCCGGGCTGCGATATATATTCAGGGAAATAAAGACATTAAATGTACAAGCACTGCAGCACAGATAATCATCCTACCAAAAGGATGATGGCTCTATCAGAATCATCAGTCTACACTCAGACGATTGTCTGTCCTATGTACATGAAAATGAATTTATAAAGCTGAGCATGGGAATGCCTGCCTCAGCTAGATCATGAAAAACAGTATGAAGATAATGTATTGTATTGTATCTTATTACAGGTCTCCTCCTAGCATTGAAAGAACTTCGGATCCTCATAATAAAGCATTTCACCCGACACCAAAAGGTTAACGGCCTCATACTTTAGGGGGCAACTGTTATAGACATTTTTGTGCCTTACAACTCCAAGCATGAAATGTCCATAAACCAAGGGCTCCTAAGTCCCTAAAAGTGTTGTTCTAACCCCTAAAGGAACAAGGTCAACAGATTACAGCTTCTCCCAGAAGTTCTCCACTAGAAACTGCTCAGAATAAGTCAAAACAGGATCATTTCAGTTGCTCCACTGGCTAGGTGCATTGCATTGCACCTAAATACACTGGCTAGGTGCGTTGCAATGCACCTAAATACACTGTGAGGGTGCGTTGGGCGAGAAATGACAAATGGTAGTGTCATTCCGCGAGGTGGAGAGACAATGGAAGCTTCCAGAATCTTCTCCTGTGACACTTGCCTCATTGAATTCGACCAAGGATGAGTAAGAGGCCTTCAGTCTCCAAGTGGAAGCAAGAACTGACAGAGAGAAGACACTAATCAAATCACAAGCTGACTCATCCTCCTTACACATATCTATATATGGATCCCTCATCTTAGAGATCCGGAGGCTGGAATTTTGCACATTGTAAGGAATTGTTGTTGGTTTTGAGACAAACATCAGAGTATTGGGTGATCTATGCTTTGTTGGAGGTGAAGAGGGGCTTCTTTGCTGGGAGGTTGATGCTGGATCAGGAACCATCGGTTGTAACTCCTCCTGGATCTTTTCTTGTTTATCAATAAAAACTATTTGAGTTTTTCCTCCATGCTTTTGTATCATTGATGCTTGTTACATTTGTATGGTTAACTTAAATATGATCCTAAGTTGTCTATGAATATAGATCCATGTCTTTGTATAGTGTTCTTCTTCTGTGATCTTACAGGTACTTGGTGAAGCTGGGCAAGTAAGGGAGCAGGTAGCTAGAGGCTGTCAAAGAAGAGAGGGATTGGATCAAAGGATTAGCGCAAGACACAGGTTGGTTCTTTCTATTCCTCTCTATCTATAGTTCATAAAGGAAATACAAAAGTAGTTTTTCTCTGTTTGTTTCTAAGGCAGCTATCACACCTTAGTGGGATAGAGCAGTTCTAAATAGACACTTTTCCCGGTAACATCTACTACCCAAAGACACGACTCAACGCTTCAACTAAGACTCAATTCATCATCATTAGGTCTTACAAAATTCTTAGATTTCTTAGATGTCTCTTTACACTTAGAGCCTCTCTTGATCTAGGTGGATTTTGGTGGCCACCTGCCAAGTCCACCTAGACCCCCACCATTGTTTCTTTTAGCTTTTTAGTTTCCTTAATTGTAGTACAGTTTACTATTTTTAGCAGTTTTTTAGGTCCTGAACATCTGGAGTCGTTTTGAGGCCCTAAACGACATTTTTTGGGAAAACTAAGAGCAACATGGGTCCATGGACCGATGTTGCTCTTCCCAAAGTTGTAGTTCTCAGATAGATCTTTCTAACGAGATATTATGCGCGTTAAACGAAGATCGTATGCCAAAGTTAAGACCCTGGGAAGTTGAGGTACCAATTTACCCAAACGGGGCCCACAGTTTGGCATTTCATCTTCTAGGGTTAGGTTTTTGGATGTTTATGGTTTTCCATTGTTTCTCAACAATAAATAGGCCTTTGAGCCTCATTGTAACACAATTCAGAGGCATGTAGCCGCCACATCTTCTCAGAGATAAGCTACCATCTCCTTAGCTAGTTTATTTCCATTGTTGTTTGTAAGCATATTTCAGTATTTTACAGTAATGAAATGAAGTATTATTTTTGCTACATCTCTATATGTATGTTATATATGTAATTTGTTTTGTTCCTATTTAAATCTAGATCAGTGGTATCAGAGCCGTCTGCTCTTTCTTTGTCTTTCTTTGCATGTCCCCAACGAGGTCAGGATATAAGGAGTTAGGGCTTGAACTGGTCTAGCCTTTGCAAGACTAGCCTTGCAAATCCCAACGGCCTCCCATGGTGGATGAAAAGAAAGACGAGGGGGCAGGAGATCCTATCAAAATCTTGCTTGAAAAGTCCCTCGAGTGACAAAGGAATGTGATGATGGACAATTTTGCCCAGATCCTTTAGTGGCTACCCAGAGGCAACACATCTACTTCCAGCAGCTACTCAGGAAACGCCACACCCTTTAATGTACAAGGTAACTTTGACATTCCCATATTTGAGGGTCAGATAGATGTAGACGTCGTAGATAAATGGTTAAATCTGCTAGAGGGGTATTTTTATGTTCATGATTTTTCCAGCTGGGAAAAGATTACTTTCGCTCTTCTCAAAGCCACCCCCCACGTCAAGGATTGGTGGGAAACCTACTGCGAGCAAAAGGATGAAAGTACGGCCTAATTGTTTTCAGTCGCACCCACTTGGAATTCATTCTGGACTGCCATCAAGGAGTAGTACTACCCTGTCGGAAGCTATGAGGATTAATACATAAAGTGGGCCACGCTGCAGCAGGGAAGGGACCAAGACGTGCCAGAGTTTACCAATATTTTCCATACCCTTTGCACGAAGTTGGGTATCAAGGATTCAGAGCAGAATTTGGTACTCAAATACTGCGACTACCTGCACAAGTACATCCAGGAAGAAATAGAATTCCTGAACATCTCCTCGCTCGACATGACATACCGATATGCCGTCAAGATTGAGCAAAAGTTTAAACAGAAGAAGCGAGACTTTGGATCTACGAATCTGAAGCAAGGGAAAGGTGCCCCCAAATTGCAGAACAAAGGACAAACCCAAGGCGGGGCAGCCCAATACAACCCCCCAAAGCAGCAAGCAAAGAACAGTGCCGCGAAGCCGAAAAAAGGCACAGGAAAGTGGTGTGAGTTCCATAAGAGCTCCACTCACAACACAAGTGAGTGACAGACCAAGCAGTCACTGGTGGCCAAGCTAGAGGTTTCAGAATCAGATGCATGTTCTGACTCTGAGTTAGAACTTGACAAGGGGAATGACAAAGGGAAGTAGATTATCGTTGCGGAGCCTAATGCCACTCTTTCCACCATGAAGATCCAGAAGGAGGAACCCGAAGATCCAGAGGAGGAGGAGCATCTCTTCCACTCCCAGATGTGGGTAAGGGGATCCCCACTACAGTTCATTTTCGACAGCGAGAGCCAAAAGAACCTAATTTCGGCAGAGGTCGTGAAGCAGCTGGGCTTATTGACCACATCACATCGACAACTGTACACCATCAGATGGCTTCACCAAGGACGAGATCTTCGCGTGAGCCAACAGGTTTGCCTGCCATACAACATCAAGCCCTTTACGGATGAGGTATTGTGTGACATTACTCCCCTTGATGTTTGTGATGTATTATTAGGACAACCATACTTGTGGAAGTGACATGTTGTGTATGAATCAAGGCCCTGTGCTGTTATTGTTACTTTGGGAAATAAGTTGTACAGGATACCAGAGGTAGTACCACCTACCGTCATCTCTTTGATTACTACAAAAAAATGCAGTAAGCTCATTTCCAAAACCGGGAAATTTGTTTTCTTGATGATATGCCCTCAAGGAAAGAAGAAGACGGTGGCCACAACCTCCAGATAGGGACCCTCCACACGACAACTACAGATGGACAAGGTCGTGGAGGAGTATGAGGACATCTTCACCTCCACTGCAGGGGTTCCTTTGCACTGTTAGGTCAATCACTCCATCAATCTGACCCCAGGTGTGCCGCTGTCCAATGCACCAATCTATCGGTGCTCCGTTCTGGAGAATGATGAAATCAAGAGGTAGATTCAGGAGCTGCTGTAGAAAGGTCACATCTGTCCGATTTCATCACCCTGTGGGAGCTCGATCGTGTTGGTACAGAAGAAGGATGGGACTTGGAGACTCTGTATTGACTATCGAGCGCTGAACAAGATCATTGTCCATAATTGGTACCCAATCCCACGGATTGATGACCTGCTGGACCAACTGAAGGGGGGAAATATTTCAGGAAGATCGATTTTAAGTCAGGATATCACAAGGTACCAATCGAACCCTCCGATGTGTGGAAGACTGCCTTCAAAGCCAAGGAGGGCCTTTTTGTAGAAATTCCCATTGTATATCAACAAATTATGCAATATACTAAAGCAAAATACAAGATCTATTTCTACAAAAAACTTTGCGGAAGCTTAATTGAATATGAGCACGATCAATTTAGAACACATATAACTGAGAATGAGAAATCAATCACACATAACACAGAAGAATAACCTGGGGAAAGGCTTAGCCTAAAACCCCAATCACTGTATTATCATACAAATGGAAATATGTTCAAGTTACAAAAATAATCAGCTCTCAAGCTATCCTACTCTCTTTGCAAGCAAACAATACAACTCACAGACTGAGTAGACACAAGATATGCCTTTCCTTAGCCCTCCAAGCCTCATATTTACTTGCGCAATTTTTCTTGGGGTCCAATGACGTCACATGTGTGAATTGGCCCCATCATACTCACTAAACTGAAGAAGTAACTGCGCAATCTCCAAGGAATGAATTCCTTCTGCATGCAAGAGATATTCACAATGGAATGTTCCTACAACTGATAGTACACTGTCCCTCTATTTGATCTCAACTGGGTCTCTGTCTGACAGACATGCATGGGTTATTTATGAGAGAATATTCAGTTATCTGAAGTGCAACAATTACACACATGCATGCATTAACTAACTGAACTCACAATTAATTCAACAAACTATTTGAATTAATCTAACTGGACTTGACTCAGTTAACTGAGCCAACTAATTACAACTCATCCGTATCTCTTTAACTGATGGATAAATTCCTCAATCAATGGATAAATTGTTGCATGTCCCCACATAGACTTCATGTTTGATTTTCTACAACTAACTAACTCAAGGTGAGTTAATTAATTATTTTACAAACAGCTGCTAAGATCAAATTCAAATTTTTACTTCTCTATTTTAGTTCAGGGTCTAACTAAAATAGGAAGGTATCTCGAAATTCTATTTATAGCAGTACTGAATTTAGCACTTCTATATTTAGCATTTCTTGTTGCTATTTTAAACACTCCCTCTCAACAAGAAAGGGATTATCCGTAACACCAATCCTGTCTTTGTGGAACTCGAAATTGCATTTTGACAATGCCTTAGTCAAAATATTTTCATCTCGTTCCTCTGTCAAAACATACAGCAACAACATGATCCTCTTAACCACACAGTCTCGAAGATGGTGATACCGAATATCAATGTGCTTGGACCTGTCATGAAAAACTAGATTCTCAAAGATTTTGATACAACTCTGATTATTGCAATAGATCACAGTTGGATCCATCCTCTGACCAAACAATCCCACTAGAATCTTCTGCATCTAAATGGCCTCACATGCAGCCTGACTAGCAACCATGAATTCAACCTCTATTGAGCTAAGTGCAACTAACCTCTGTTTCCTGCTGTATCAGGAAACTGCCATTGAACCAAGGTTGAAGATTCCTCCAGAAGTGCTCTTCTGGTCTGATGGACTCCCTGCCGAATCCGCATCTGTGAAGCCTTGAAGCTTCACTCCCTTTGTTTGTTTGTACCACAATCCAAACTGAGATGTGCCTCGGAGGCATCTCAGAACATGCTTTGCTGCCTTCCAAAATAACTTGGTAGGTTGAACCATAGCTTGACTCAACTGGTTCACTGCAAAGCATAAATTTGGTTGTGTGTTCACTAGATACATAATTGAACCCACCAGCTGCCGATAAATAGTAGCAGCTACTACCTCACCTGAAGTAGCATCATCCTTCCTCTAGTTCCCAGCTAGAGGAGTCTGCATGGGCTTGCACTTCTCCATGTGAAAGTGCCTGAGTATCTCATTGGCATACTTGCCTTGAGACACAAATACTTCACCATATTTATGCCACACCTCCATGCCTAGAAAGTAGTGCATAAGACCAATGTCTTTCATTTTGAACTCTCTTGCAAGGTCCTCCTTGAAAGACTATATCAGCTAATCATCACCTGTCAAAATCATATCATCGAAATAAAGAACAATGATTAATGGTTTACCTTCTACCATGATGTGGTAAAGGTTCACATCTGCTTCACTCTTGGTGAAGCCCAACCCAGTGAAATAGTTGTCGATCCTGGTGTACCAAGCACGGGGTGCTTGCTTCAGCCCATATAAATCCCTCTTGAGTCGGCACACATGCGACTCACGATTGAAGGTCTCGAAACCCTCTGGATGCTCAATGTACACCTCCTCCTCAATCTTCCCATTGAGGAATGTTGTCTTCACGTCCATCTGATGGATCTTCCAACCCATCTAAGCTGATAGTGCCAACATCGATCTGATAGATGAGTACCTTGCTACAGGAGCAAAGGTATCATCGTAGTCGATCCCCTCAACCTATGAGAAATATCAGGCAAAAAACCTTGCCTTATGTTTCTCAACACTACCATCAGCTGCCTGCTTTACTTTGTAAAGTGTTATAGCTCCAAATCTCACTCTTATGGTTTGTGATGCTGTACTCATGGCCTAGGGCAACCCCTCCTTCCAGACCTGGTCCTAAAATTTAAAAAACAGTGTTTTATCCCTTATACGCGACATTTCCCTAAGTTAAACGCATGTATACGCGGGTCTGTGTATATCCAACCCGCGTGTATGCATTAAAACACTTAAAAAAATATAAAATTCCTTCTTTTTGGGCAGAGATCGCGGGTTTTACCTGTTGATCACCTGTTAGTGCCCGTGGCCCAACTGTTCCCAACCAACTCCTAACTAAAAAACTACTTTGGAGATGGTATAAAAAGACCTCAAAGGGAAGGCCTAGGGGGGAGAATAGAGAGAAAGGTTATTATGCTGAGATTTTTCCCTTGACCAGGTCTGAAGTCCCTTGTGCCTTCTGCACTTCCCCCATTTTGTACAGGAAACCTTTGTTTCCTTGTGTGTTGATGTTCATCCACCATTTATGACATCATGGAGAGAGTCATGGAAGGAGTTTTTTTAGAGGCTTGAGGCTGGAACGGATCCGGAAGGAAGCTTTGCTTGGAGCCTGCTGAAGGTGACTCAGGTGAACATATTCCTTTTTATGTACTTTATTTGTCTATAATAAAAGAAACACATGTCTTGGTTCCCGAAATGAATCTTCTTTATGTTAATGATATTCATGTTTTGAATTCATGTGTAAATGGTTGTTTGGATTTCATAGCTAACTACTTTTCTTTATAACATGAAGATGGTTTCTTTATAAGTTTTTGTCCATGTACTGCTGTGTTCTTTGAATTGTTTGTTTTGCAGGACAAAAGAGAAGAAGGGAACTCCAAGAAGGGTTTGGACCCTAAAGGCCTTCTCAAACGTAGGACCGAAGTTACGTACCCTTATCATAGAATTTGCTTATAATAGCATAATGGCTGTATGAATGCATGTTTCTTTGAATAGACAACTTTCAGTCTGCTAGGGTTTCACCCAAAAATCCATAGGGGAGTAATTCCCTCTACCAGAATTGGCGATTCCACTGGGGACAACACTCTTGTTGTTCCTAGTTTGGGTGTTTTTCAAGCCAATCAGGGCTCAGCTGCCTTGTCTGCTTGCTGTTACTGTCTGGTCTGTTCTTGAACTTTAAGCTTTGCCAGTTTCTTCAGTTTGTCTTTTTTATTTTTCTTGAAGCTTTTCATATACGCTGTTTTTCTTAGATACAGAGGCGTATATACGCTTGTTTCTTTGAGTGAACCCGTGTATATGCAGGTTTCCTCAAACACCGTCGCGTATACACGCAATCTGTACTACAGTACAGTCGCGTATATATTCCAATTTTCAAGATTTGTAAATCTTTTTAGCCTCTGAAGGTTTGTCTGGTGGTTTGAGTCAGTTTGAAACAGTCATTTTCCAGTATCAGTTATTTGTTTTACAGCAAGCATCTCGTTCTGAATTCTCTCTGATTATAAGGAGTGTTGGTCTTGTTTTTTGTTGATTGCAAGCGTCATCGTTTTTGGCTAAAGCACGCAAGATTTCTTGCTAGGAATCTTGGCTGCTCTGTTTCATCAGGGTAGGAAGATTGAATTCAATCTTTGTGTTAATCTTGCTTTTGGTGACTTTTTGTTTGCTTCACAAAATCGCTTTTTGTGACCATCTACTTCTTTGTTTCATGAAAGTTGTTGTTTGACACTTTCTTGGAATTTGTCTTTTTGATCTTTTTGGTTTTCATTGCCAAGGCTTTCATTGCTGCCTTTGATTGCAAAGAGAGATTTCAAACACATTTATTTTTGTTGGGTTTTCATCCATTAAGTGGTGTTGATTCGCAAAAGTGTTTAATTGCCTATTCTTCAATCACAAGTTTCAGTGTTGTTGAGAGCATTTTTTGAAAAGACTTTTTTGTTTGTTGCTTTGAAGAAAATCTTTTGAAAATATTAGTTTTTCTTTCTTGAACTTGCTTTTCATTTGGTTTCCTTTTAGAGAAGTGAAAGTGCTTTATGTTTGTCTTAGAACTTGTTTTTAGTGTTTAGACGAAATGAATGGAAACATCTCATATTCCATCTAGGCATCTTAAGTGGCAAGATAAAGTTTGATAAGCAAGCAACTTTCATTTTTGTTTTTAGAGTAGTTTTGAATCTTGCATCCACATATAGTTGTTGCATTAGGATAGATTTGCATCCCCTTTTAGGCATACATAGCTTTGTTAGCTTTTGTGAGTGTGAAGTGTGCATTAACGAAAAGAAAAGAAAATTTTGTTTTATTAGAAGTACCTCTGAACCCTATAGAAATTGCTCTTCATCGAAAAACGAAAAAGTGCATGTGCATGTAGTTAAGTTTTTATTAATTTCTTTTGCGTCAAAAAACACCACTAGTTTCACTTCTGTTACCTTGTGACTTAAAGAACAACCTAATAAAATCAAGCGCTAACTAAAATTCACTAGAACTTTTTGTTTTAGTCAGTTACACCAGCAAGATTAGAATTTTAGGGCCTTGGATTAGGCGAGTGGAGAGTTAACTCTCCAAGGCCATATAAACGTCAAACGTAGGAGTCTGAATAACGAGAGAAAATCCAATAGCGTTAGGAAGACCAGGAAAGCTCCAGATCTGGGAGTTAAGCACGAGGGTCTGTAAAGATAGGGAAGAGAGATACCCCCTCTCCTACTTGTCCGAACTTACCTCACGACTGTTCCGCCTGGCTTCTGCGACGAGTTGGTATCCATAGTTGCTTCTCCTAGGGAACTACACATGTGGCTGCGGAGGGGAATCCCGTGGCACCTGAGGTTGACGTTGCATCACTCTCGACAGTACTATTGGAGGGCACCCTTGTGAAGCTTGGGGGCTTGCACCGGTGCAGGCTGTTGTTAGGAGGTCAGCGTAACTTCCTCTGATACCTTCGCTGATAGGACTGGGCCCTCATCATCCCAGACTATCTTCGGAAGGCCCCTTATTTCACTTTCTCGTAATTTGGTGTCTGGTCTTAATCACCCGGAGCGGAAATACTTGGAAGTTGTTTGACTGGCTGTATCTTTAGGGACTTTATAGTGTGTGCCCTGTGCTCCTAGTTGGCCTAGCTTTCAATTTTTTGAGTCTTTAGTTAGATCATAACAAAAAATTCAAAGTGGCTGACCGATCTCCAAGACGGTCTCGAAGACTTCGTGGTCTCTCGCCACCAAGTTTAGAGCCTTCTCCTAGAAGGCGCAGAGGCAATACTACTGGTGGGTTCCGTCCCATGCCGGTTGACGCATCGGGGATTGATCCTCCTCTTGGGGGCATTAGCGGCCAAGCAAGGCCTGACACTTCTGAGCAAGAGAGGGACACTCCAGTCCTTTCTCGAGTTCTCTTTCAAGCGGAGAATAAAATAGAGGTAGAAGAACTTTCAGAGTCATTAGTGGCTCCAAATTCTCCACTACCATCTAGTCATCCAGACGTATTACAATACGTTGGGACTCCGACGCATAGACCGTCAAGTCCAGGTTACGCTACGCGGTTACCATCGATGACCACTACTGGAAGCATGGCTTCTACGAGTGCTACGACTATGCAAACCCCAACATCGGTGCAAGGGGGAGGAACCATTTCCATCCCCTCCGCTTCCTTGTTCGGATCTTTTGCTAGCACATCTTTAGTTGGGTCTACCTCCATTCCATCCACGAGTGGAAATGCCCAAACCAATGCTTTTGGTACTGGATTCTTCCCTTTTGGCACCCAATCACAGGGTATTCCATTGGTTCCATTTAGTGCCGCTACGTCCATGATGGGCGGATCAGCTTCATTCCAGGGTTTTCCTTTCGGAAGTGGTCATATACCACATTCCAACCCGACGGTAGGATCCATGCCTTTTTCTTCTGTAGGACAAAGCAGCAATCCTTTCCAAGGTTGGAATAACCTTGGGGTTAGTAGCGCAGGAACTGGGAATCCGTTTATCGGCCAACAAGGGAATAGGCCGTACTCCACGGTTAGCATGTTTCAAAGTATTCCTCCCCTTGCTTCGGCTTGGAATCCGTATCAGGGGTTATCAACTCCCTACAATCCTTTAGGAGGAAACTTTGCTGGTTATGGAGGTTATACGGCCGGAGTTGGTCAAACTCCGAATTTTGCTGGACCACAAGGCTTGCCTTTTGGTTCAGCCGGTTCTACTGGTTACTTCGGGCAGCCTGGTGCCTCCCAAATTCCAGGACAATCTTTTCAGAGCTTTGGGAGTTCTGCCCAGTCTGGGTGGAATCCCCAAGGTCCTCCTAGGGTTCCGTTTCTGGCAACGTTAAACTTGCCAGATCTCACTAAGTTAACAAATGAACCAATCAAGTACAATCCGGCCTGGCCTCCGGTCCCAACCAAACTCCCTTCGGACATTCGAAAATTCGAAGGGAAGAGTGGTGAAGACCCAGGCGACCATGTAACCACATTCCATTTGTGGTGCTCATCTAACTCCCTTATTGATGACTCGATTAGGTTGAGACTCTTTCAGCACACCTTGACTGGTAATGCGGCCAAATGGTATATAGAGTTGCCAGGGGGTAGCTTTACTTCGTTCGCTGACTTAGCCAATATTTTCTTAAATCACTTCCAGTTGCCTATCCACTATGATGCTGGAACTGAACTTCTGGCCACCTTTCGTCAGGATAAGGCAACCCACATTTCTGACCATATTCAGGAATGGAGATGGAGAAAGAGGCTCATTAAAGCCGAAATCCCTCCGGAGTACCGTCTCGAGTGGTTTTTGAAGTCTTTACAACCCGAGATCTCCAAGGATGTCTCCATGTCTGGGGTCTATTCTGAGGAGCAAGCCATTTTTAGGGCCCAGCAATTAGAATTGATTTACTCTCAGTCTGGGATCCTACAAAAGTACTTGCCAGATGCTCCTGGATCTAAGGTTGATGTAGCTAAGTCGAAGCCAGGTCCGCACGCGGATGGTATCGTCGGGTCAGTAGACACAACTACCGTGAACTTGTTGAATCAATTGCAGCAGTTGTCCTTGCAAACTGCTTCTAACAACCAAGTCACGTTGTCTAATCCCCCCGCTTCCCAAACTTCTTCAATAAATGCCGTCCAATCTGATAATCCCAAAGGAAATCAAAATTCCAATGGGAAAAAGAAAGGACGAGGTAAGAAAAAGAACCAGGATGGGAAGCCCGATGCAAATAAATCCGGCAACAACGCTGGTGGTGGTAGAAATGAGTAGAGAAAGAAAGTTAAGTTTCCATGCAAGTTGTGCAGTGGAGACCATCTAACTCATCTCTGCCCTAATATTGAAGATGCTCAGCGCTTGTTAGGACAGCAAGGGACTTCTAGTTCTCAAGCTGTGTTAACCAACCTGTTTCCCCAAGGGCAGCAACTTCTTGCTGGCGTGAGTTTGAACCCTGGAACCTCCACTGGGGGCAACTAGGAAGGGGAAAAATCGTCAAATGTTTTCATGATGGGTTCTAACGTCCATGTGGCTACTCGGTCACGTGATTATGGTGAAGCCGAAACTTCCAAGGACAAGACTGTTCCCGGAAGTACTGACCTTCATATTGAGCGACCCCCTGTCGAGACTATACCACGGATACCGAAAGGTTCCGCTAAACGCGCGATGATTAATCCTAATGCTAGGGCCACCTAGAATTACTCCATTGTGGAGGATCTAGCTCAGAGTCCGTGCGCCATGTCCGCTTTAGAGGTTCTCCAGTCGTGTCCAGCTCAGAGAAGTGCTTTACTCTCCGCGATTGGAGCAGTCGATCCAGCTAACTCTTTAGTGCTCACTTTTGACATGTTAAATGTCAAAAAGCGACTCCCTCATCATATGGCTTTTCAAATAAAGTCTACATACCGAAAAATCAATATTTTTCACACCGTAGTAGATGAAGGAGCTTCCACATGTGTTATGTCGATGTCATGCTGGAAGGCTATTGGATCACCTTCGGCTGTTCCTTCACCCACCGTCTTGACTGCATTTGACGGTCATTCTCACAAGCCGCATGGGATTATCCCGGCCTTTCCTATATGTGTTGGGGGAAAGGTCGTCAATATTGAAGTAGAGGTCATAGACGCTAACCTAGACTATAATCTCCTATTAGGAAGGAACTGGGTATACGAGATGGATGCCGTTGTTTCGACTCTGTTTCGTGTTATTTGCTTTCCTCATGAAGGGAAAATCGTTAAGGTTGATCAATTGGACTATTGTCCAGTTGATCCTCAAGCAAGCTCTGACTCTACTGTCCCTTTAGTGGATAACCCTCGCCCGCCGACTGAGAATTTAGGAGTAGGGATGTATTCCTCATTGATGGGTACATTTGATCTTCCCTCTCCTTTCGCTAAAATTAATGCTATTTCATCATCTAAGGAGTCTCCTCGAGAAGAGTTCTTCCGAACTCATTATTTTTCAGACCCTTGGACCTTGCCTTCACCTACAACCACATTAGTTGAAGGACAAGTAAATGGAATGGCATTCCCTATATCTGCAGCTGAGCTTAGATATCAGTCTATCGTAGACTCTGCAGACAACCATCCTACTCCTTTTTCCGAAGAGGAGTTAGATGGTCATGTGGTCCCGGCTTGGAGCCTTGATTCTACCTCTGCCTTGGACTGCTTAGATTCGGTTCTGACTTTTGAAGAAGCAATCCTCGAAGTAATGATGGGTATAGATCGACCTTGGGAAGACTTACACCATCGTTCATACTTTCTTCCTCCATTGCAGGAAGTAGAATCTAGATTCTCCGAGCTCTTCACTAGTGATGTTTGTACGGTGTCGAACCCTTTGGCTCCAACACATGTTCGTGCCGAAGGTAATATGTCGGTAATTTCAAAAACGATACCTATAAACATCTCTAGGGACCCTAACATCATCGAGAATATCTTCATCGGAATTGAGTGTTCCCCTGAAGAAATTCAAATTTACACCGACCTATTCAAGGAATATTGCGATATATCTGCTTGGTCTTATGAGGAAATGCCTGGCATTGATCCTTCTATAGTTCAACATGAGATCAAGACGTACGAAAACGCAAAACTGGTTCGTCAAAGGCTTTGGCCGGTTAACCCTAGGAAAGCAGCGACTATCAAAGCTGAGGTTGAGAAGCTGCTAAGGGCGGGTTTTATATACCCTGTTCCTCTTACTGATTGGGTTTCTAATCCAGTCCCTGTGGACAAAAAGCAAGGAACAATCCGAGTATGCATCGATTTTAGGGACCTAAACAAGGCTTGTCCGAAAGACAATTACCCCATGCCATTCATTGATCAGATTATCGACGAGTGTGCGGATAATGAAATTTTTTCCTTCATGGATGGTTTCTCGGGTTATAATCAAATCTCTATCCGTCTTGAAGATCAACATAAGACAGCTTTTATATGTCCCTGGGGTACCTTTGCATATAGAAAGATGCCTTTTGGTCTTAAAAATGCTGGAGCCACTTTTCAGCGGGCCATGTCATACGCCTTCCACGACATCAAACATGTCATCGAGGCATACTTGGATGATCTCGCTGCTCGTTCTCGAAAGAGAACTGATCATCCTAGTCATCTTCGATTGGTTTTTGAACGTTGTCGTTTTTATAAAATCCGGTTGAATCCCAACAAGTGCGTTTTCGCGGTTACGTCCGGTCGGTTGTTAGGGTTCATAGTGTCCAATGAAGGGATTCGGGTTGATCCCTTCAACGTTGAGGCAATAGTTCAGTTGCCTCCCCCGTCCTCAATTCGTCAACTTCAAAGTCTTCAAGGGAAGGCTAATTTCTTAAGACGGTTTATAGCAAACTATGCCGAGATCACTAAAGGGTTCATGCGTTTGCTATGAAAAGGAGTTCCATTTGTGTGGGACAACTTTGCGCAGCGGTCGTTTGATGCTTTGAAAAAGGCATTAGTCTCTGCCCCACTTTTGAGTCCACCGGATTATAGTAGAGACTTCCTTTTATATCTCACTGCAGCAGAATCAACCATTGGTATGGTTCTAGTTCAGGAGGACGATGCTCTTGCCGAGCATGTGATTTATTATTTGAGCCGAGGCTTAATAGGTCCTGAACTTCGCTATTTTCCGGTTGAGAAGTTGGCCTTGGCAGCTGTCCACACTGTCCAGAGGCTCCGTCATTATATCTTGCTACGCAAAACTTTTGTCTTAGCGGCGGTCAATCCATTTCAATTTGTCCTCAGTAGGCGAGTGATTGGGGGCAAATATAATAGATGGATAGTCATTTTACAAGAATTCGATCTCGAGTTCTTGTCTGCCAAGTCTAAGAAATCTATGGTTTTCGCGGAGCTAATTTCTGAGCTTCCTTGTGGAGAGGATACTGTTTATGAGGAAAGTTTTCTCGACGAACATTTATTCCTCATCTCTTCACTCGACCCTTGGTATGGAGATATCATTGTTTATCTCCAGACTTCGAAGTTTCCCTCTACTTTCTCCAAGGATGAACGTCGCAAATTACGTCACCTGGCTAAAAACTATGTTATCATTGGTGACACATTATACCGTCGAGGGATTGATTCAATCCTTCGGCGCTGTTTAACCTTAGAGGAAGCAGAGTCTGTGCTCAATGATTGCCACAGTGGAGCTTGTGGTGGTCATCTATCAGGGCTTGCTACAGCCCAGTGCATCTTACGTGCCGGATATTTTTGGCCTTCACTCTTTAAGGACTGTGTGGAAGCGGTAAAACGCTGTCACCCGTGTCAAATTTTTACTCGCAAGATACGCGCGCATCCAGCTCCCCTTTTTCCCGTTGTTGGATAGGTAAATCCCCTCTGCGGACAGAGGCGATCCCACTAGCCTAAAATAGAACTAGCCACAATCAAACCACGCTGCCACGCAAGTTCCTAGTTATGCATCAAAGGTGAATTAAGAAGACCAACCTGGAATCCAATGCTATGTTCGAAGCAGAGTTGATATTCCCGCTCCCTCGCTCCAGCAGATCATAAACGGACACCTGCACATGCAAAGGAAGAAACAGATACCAACATAAAATCTACCAAGGCACAACTATATTTCAGTCAGAAAGGAAATAAATCAACACATCACTATAATAGACAATGAGATTGGAACTATAATAGCAGTCGCTCATTAATTAATAATAGACAGGAAAAGTTACAACCAAGGTTCTGACGTTGAACCTCTCCTCTGGCTGGGCGAGCAACTATATGTGTCTTGCAATGTATCTCCTCTCCGGCAGCATAACCTCTCTATGCTTCATTATCACTCATGATAATCACAACTAGCATTCCTCCAAGAACTCAAGAACTCAACAACTAGCACTAGCTTGTCTAATGCATGAGGACAAATATTTATAGATGGAGAAGGTAGAAAGATTCGATGAACCAGGACACCCATTGTGGATTGGCATTATCTCAGAAAAGCTACTGTGGATAGTTGTCAAGGATAGATGATGACTCTCGACCTCTATCCACTGGATTTTTCCCTCAAAAGGCTTCGTGATCTGAAGGGAAAAAATCATATGGGCGTGCTTTTGGAAAAAATCATTACTAAACTGGGCTGGCGCGGGTGTTGTTCTGTGACAGAGCGCCAGTGGTCGCGCCCTATTTTGAGGATCTCAGTTATTAGCGCGGGTAAGATACTGTGGACCTGCGCCAATGGAAAAAGAGCATTTTCAGGGATAATTTGCAGAAGGTGTCTTCAGGGAACATGAAGTACATACTCAGGGGAACATAATGCAAGTGTTTTTGGGTTATGTCACTGCTCACAGGTCCCAGAATGCGTCCTCCAATGTATGGAAACGGGGTGATAGGGATGGTGACCAACGGTGACAAATTACTGCGTAACAGATGCCCCCTAAAGCATGAAGTCCGAGAGGTAGAGAGAGGGGTGAAATGCTTTACAAGAACACACAAGAACACATATATAGCTGCCGCCGAGGATCTGCATTAAGAGACACGACTGATAGTTCAATTACATGATGTACGTGGTATGGTCGCAGCCATCCATAAGAGAGTACATAAATAATCTAGATCCATAGTATGGACGCAGCCATCTGGTTAGGATCAATGAATTGACTCAGGTATGGTCGCAGCCATCCAGTGAATGAGTCATGTATCAAGAATCACGCCTGGATTACAACAGACACAATCCAGGGTCTTGCACTCCATCTCGACCCGAACAAGAGTACAAGTTCAAGCATGTGAATATATGAGCTGAAGTCGAACATGCATGAACATCATCTGATTACCAGTCAATAGTGAAAACTGTTAACAGACGCGAGAGGTACCACCAATAATGATAATGGCCCTCAAGGTACCATAGGTACAATCTATGGCGTGCGAATTAATGATCTGAAGTCGAACACCCGTAGAATCATTCGATCGGAGGCCAATGATGAAAACCTCACGTCGAACACGAAGAACCTGCCATTGAGGCATGCAGGCTCCAAGGCACCGGAAAGGAGTCTCTAGATCAACTTCCTAGATAATGAGTTGAAGTCGATAGGAAGTGACCTTGATTGAAGGTGGGCCATAATGTTTCCCACATCATCGACATGAGACAGAGAGATAATGTTGTGAATCAAGATTGTACGAACTATCAGAGGGAGGTTGTTTCTTTGCAGAGGTCAACTTCTCTTGAACATATCGGCAGCACATTAATGGAATCGGCAGTATTTGACATCAATGTATCAAAGGTCATGATGACGAGGCAATGAGTGGATGAGAGGTCAAATAAGGTACCCAAGTCCATGGAAGCAAGTGAAAGATATGAGATGAGATATCCCCACCCGGGACACGAAAACAGAAAAGTGCCATGTTCAAGAGCGACATACTGCCGTCACGGTAATAATTATGGTTCAAAAATTTTCTTTTCCCCCCGCCATTTCTGGCAAGTACCCCAGTTATTTTTAACAAGCTTGATGGGGATAGAATATGCTTGTGGTGTGACAAAATCCGATGTCATTAAGTTTTAACGAGTCTGACAAGGGAAGAACTCGGCGTCTTTTCATGTTTAGAGAGTTTGAAAAGGCAGCAGAAAAGGAAACTCCAGGGATGTCCTTTTTCGTAAAGTTGTGTCTCTCGGGCCCAAAAAAGTGTAAAATAATACCCGAAAGAACTGCCCGATCCTTACGATCGAGGAGTACTTTTCATAATTAGTGATTTCGACCTGAAAAAGTAAAAAAGCGGTCAAAACCACGTCGTTTCGTAACCATTAACGAGTTTGAAACGACAAAAACCCGGTAATCTTTTTATGTTTTAACGGTCGACAAAAAGAACTTAAAACGACCGCCCCTTATTAACATTTAACGAGTCAAGAGGAGCGACTCGGCAATCTTTTCCTCTTTAAATGGTCAGAAAAGAGCTGAAAGCAGACCTCCATTTTTATTTTCTTTAACGAGTCAAAAAGGAAAAATACTCGGCAATCTTTTCATATTTTACGAGTCAGAAAAGAGCGTAAAGGCGACTCGTCCCGAAGGAACGAGTGGTATAAAGGGTAGCAACTGGTTCCGGTAATGGTGGAACTTGCTCAAAACATGTAAAGGTCAAGAGGCTGGCTAATAAAACCACTCATCGCTGCGGTTCCTCAGGAAAGGATAAACAACCAGGTGAAAGCATATGATCGGCCAAAGAGATGGTGGCGGTGGAATGAAAGAACCAAGGCTCATCTAGCAAAATTTAGCAGATAAAAGGCAATCATGGGATGTAAATCAGGTATGGGTTCATTTTTACACAAGCTTGAACCATGAAGAAATTTGCTTGGATTCGGTTTCATGTTTACACAAGCTTGAAACGAAAAACTATGCTTATTAAATTTTTGCATGCCCCCAGCATGATAATGCAAATCGAGGTACATGCCCCCCAAGCTTCATGGCATTCACGGAGTGGATGGAATGAAGGTTTACTTGGAAAGACTCGATTTTGAAGGAGGATGCATGCCCCCCGGGCCTCAGTCACGCGCCCGGGTCAGCTGCCGTCATCAGAATGACGGAGTGGATGTTGAGGCATTTCCTGTGGAAATAAGACCATTTAGGAATGGTAGATGACTATATGTGAAGTGTGAACCGGGGAATGAAAGTTGGTCTACGATCCTGATCGTCCTTCCTTCGTGCGGAAAACACATCACCCTGAAGAGTGAGGACACAATTGCACGTATGCGATAAATATAGTCTCGTCCAAGGAGTAAATTGTAATCTAACGGACCTTGGACTACCATGACGCCCATTTGAACAGTCTTCCCTTCTAATGTGATAGGTACATTGGGAAGAATTCCTAAAGGTCGAGTGGTTTCTCGATGGAAACCTGTAAGGTTTCTCATCTCAGGCAGAAGCAGTGGCGAACCAAGTGCTTCCCAAGCTGTTGAAGAAAGGATACTCACAGGAGATCCCTCATCAATAATTGTACCGGCCATAACCATTCGGTAGACTTGGACTATAATTCGAAATGGTATGGAGGCTGGTAACCGAGGATTGCCTAGTTGATCCCAATTGAAGGAAACAACTAGGTTGCTTGGAGGTGGGACTGGATAAACGGCCGGATATGATTCTGATGGACTTTCTTCCTGTTGCGAAGGAATGAGAGGGATGCTCACTTGATCATTAGAGTCTATGTTGATGAATAGAATTTGGACGGTGGGGTCTTCATTCTTTGCAGTGATAACATCATCTGAGGAGGGAACTTCTGAAGGCAAAACCGGGTCACTTGTAAGCTGGACCCTTTGACTTTTGTCTGGTTTGGATTCAGATGTAAGATCATCTAAGGATGGAACTTCTGTAGGCAAAACCGGGTCACTTGTAAGCTGGACCTTTTGAAAGACCGGGTCAACTGTAATCTGGAACTTTGGACTTTCGTTTGGTTTGGACTCGGGTGGTTCATCCTTGATGATAAAGTGGTGCATAGATGATGAATGTAAATCAACACTCGTTCCGACCAGGGACTGGTCTGGAACAGGCGGAGCACAACTAGGTTCGGGAAGAGAAGGCTGGACCAAAGAGGAATCATGTTTGATCACTTGGTTAACGGAGAGATGATCTGCAGTTGCAAAAAGACGCTGATATCCAGCGGGTAGTTGGGGTAAGGTAGCTGACAGACTTTCCAAAAGACGGGAGGCTTCATCCATAAGTGGACAAAGGCGAAGGAGATGATTACCTTCACAAAGTCGACAAGGGAAACGAACCTTCCCTTTTCTCTTACCAACTGATAAGGTATCGTCGATCTGCGACGACAAGGGGCGAGTCGGGTCACGGGACCATATATCTAGGATCCTGGGGATACCAGGACAATCAGAAAGAAAATGGTCCTCCTTGCATAATCGACAAGGAGACTTAGCCTTCCGCGGAGGAGCAGAAGGTGGTTCTACTTCAGATATTTTCGTGGTAGATGCGACCTTTCCCTTAGGAGACTTCTTCTTTTTGGTCTTCTTCTTCTTCTTCTTAGCCACCTGGTTACTGAAATCCAAGGTTTCACCAGGCGAAGTAGAAGATGAGGATGCAGCAATGGGCGAAGAAGGGGAGGGGTCCACCTTAGAATCAACATGATGTTGTTCGAGTGGAGGAGGTGGTGGTGGGACAGGAGTTATCACACTCGAGACCACCGAGTTTGAAAACAACCATACGGGCAAACCGATGGTTAACCCAGGCAAAGACAAAGTTGCGATATACTGAACACCGACATTTCCAACAGAAGGAAATGGACGAGGTTTCCCATCAGGAGGAATACCTTGGGTAGATGTTATCGTGGCCAATAAATTTTAAGACACTGAACTTGACCTTTTCATATTTTAAGAGTCGAGAAAAGGATAAAAGATGACTCTAGTCTCCTTCGAATATTTAATAAGTACGAAGTGACAAGACGCTCACAAGCACCTTTTCTTTTAGGGAGTCTGAAAAGGATCAAAAGTGACTACTCTGGAGACTCTAGGTAAAAGGTTTACCAAACAATCTGTAAAACTGCTTATACACCTTGGCAATCAGATGAAAACCAAGGACTTCCCGTACTGCAGTCAATCTTCCCGAATGCTGTGTTCAGTGCATTACGGCTTGTAAGGCGGCAGACTTGGCTTCCTATGGATAAAGGATAATAGCCTAATGGGGTCTCCCGTATATACGCGATGGTACGTGGGAGCTCAGTCCGTATTGGCACCTATCATTTCACCGTGGAGGAATCACCCAACCACTCGACGATAAACTACCAGGTTTAAAGACGCCGGAACACGTCTCTAACCTAGACCTCTAGAGTATTTGCGTTATGTTCCAATGCGTTGTTATGTTCATTGAGTTTATTTTAAAGTTTATCTTCGATTATGTTTCAGTTTTTTGGTCCTACCGTATGTGATATCTCAAAAACTTCTTAAATGCAAACTATATGCCAAAACTATATCATTTGATTCGATGAATTCTATCTACAGGAGGGTTGAGATCTTTACACAAACGAAATGATCACTCAGCAAACAACAAAGATCCTAATGCGGCTAATAACAAGAAATGAAATTTTTTCTTTTTCTTTTTAATAGCAACAAATAACAATAAACGCTAACTAATATGATGCAAAAGATATTTTGTTTTTCTCTCCTTTAAGATGGCATGATGCATTTAAACAAATCTTAAGAGATATGCACAATCCAAGTTCACTCAATGAAATAGAACCAATTCTGAAACACCAAAATGAACTATGCAAGCAAGGAAAAACACAAAGACTTTCAATGAACCATGTAATCTAAGTTCGAATGAAGTCAAGTAAAATCCAAAGAGGCTAGAAGTGAATCACTCAGAGCATAGAAGATCAAGCTTTAACAAATCACTGGATAGGTGCGGAACACAACCAACAAGTTGACTGGATAATCAAGAGACCGAAACTTCCCACAGAAGGCTAGACATGCAAAGTCACTAGATGTTCTAGGGCTAAGACGAAAACAATAGAAATAAGCAAACAACTGAAGGATAAAGGCTAAAACCAGTCAAACAGAGGTTCAACACACTTCCAGAGGCTGTAAGAGATATAAAAAGAGGCTGAAAGAGCTTTCCACCCACACACAGGCAAAATTTACAGGGCTGGCGCGACTGTCAGCCTGCAACTTGCGCTACCAAAGGATTGGCGCGAGTTGCTTTTGAGCAACATGCGCCAACTGGCGCGACTGTCAGAGTAATAACCGCGCCAATTAAGCTTGCTGGCTAGAAAAATAAATAACACGACCTCAGGGCGGGCTGACAGGGCTCAGATGGATCAGACAGTAAAGAATAAACTCAAAACTGACGCAGGAAGCTCATTTACTCAAGCAAGCAAGAGAAAATTAACATGCAAGACAAACTCCGAATAGCTTCTCCCTAGCGGAGTCACCAAATTGTTGGATAGGTAAATCCCCTCTGCGGACAGAGGCGATCCCACTAGCCTAAAACAGAACTAGCCACAATCAAACCACGCTGCCACGCAAGTTCCTAGTTATGCATCAAAGGTGAATTAAGAAGACCAACCTGGAATCCAACGCTATGGTCGAAGCAGAGTTGATATTCCCGCTCCCTCGCTCCAGCAGATCATAAACGGACACCTGCACATGCAAAGGAAGAAACAGATACCAACATAAAATCTACCAAGGCACAACTATATTTCAGTCAGAAAGGAAATAAATCAACACATCACTATAATAGACAATGAGATTGGAACTATAATAGCAGTCGCTCATTAATTAATAATAGACAGGAAAAGTTACAACCAAGGTTCTGACGTTGAACCTCTCCTCTGGCTGGGCGAGCAACTATATGTGTCTTGCAATGTATCTCCTCTCCGGCGGCATAACCTCTCTATGCTTCATTATCACTCATGATAATCATAACTAGCATTCCTCCAAGAACTCAACAACTCAACAACTAGCACTAGCTTGTCTAATGCATGAGGACAAATATTTATAGATGGAGAAGGTAGAAAGATTCGATGAACCAGGACACCCATTGTGGATTGGCATTATCTCGGAAAAGCTACTGTGGATAGTTGTCAAGGATAGATGATGACTCTCGACCTCTATCCACTGGATTTTTCCCTCAAAAGGCTTCGTGATCTGAAGGGAAAAAATCATATGGGCGTGCTTTTGGCAAAAATCATTACTAAACTGGGCTGGCGCGGGTGTTGTTCTGTGACAGAGCGCCAGTGGTCGCGCCCTATTTTGAGGATCTCAGTTATTAGCGCGGGTAAGATACTGTGGACCTGCGCCAATGGAAAAAGAGCACTTTTCAGGGATAATTTGCAGAAGGTGTCTTCAGGGAACATGAAGTACATACTCAGGGGAACATAATGCAAGTGTTTTTGGGTTATGTCACTGCTCACAGGTCCCGGAATGCGTCCTCCAATGTATGGAAACGGGGCGATAGGGATGGTGACCAACGGTGACAAATTACTGCGTAACACCCGTTGTCACCGTCGGTCCCTTTACTAAGTGGGGTATTGATTTTACAACTTGTAATCCGCCTTCATCGGCGAATCACAAGTACATTATCGTGGTTGTAGACTACTTTACGAAGTGGGCTGAGGCCATGCCTACTTATAAGAACGATAGTGACACAACAGCTTTGTTTCTTTTCAATCAGGTTATCTCAAGAATTGGTATCCCAAGAGAGATTGTCACTGACCATGGCAGTCATTTCCAGAATCAACTAATGTCCGAATTGGCTCTTAAATTAGGTTTCCGTCAGGAGCATTCGTCCCCTTATTATCCTCAGGCCAATGGACAGGTCGAGGCGGTCAATAAAACTCTTAAGACGATACTCCAACGGACAATCGATAAAAATCGGTCCAATTGGCACATTATGTTGTATTCGGCTCTTTGGGCATATCGAACCTCCGTCAAAACGGCTACTGGTTTTACTCCTTTTCAGTTGGTTTATGGGATGGAATCTATCTTTCCGGTCGAATGTGAAATTCCATCTCTTAAGTTGGTTGTGGAACATCTCGATGAGCAGCGTCGAGATGCCGCCACGATGAATGAGGCCCATAAGAAAAGGGTTAAAACACAGTATGATAAGTCTGTCCGTCCTCGAGTCTTTTCTAAAGGTGACCTTGTCCTGGTCTATGACCAAGATAAGGATGCCTTGGGGGCAGGCAAATTTAAGCCTATGTGGTATGGTCCTTTCATTATTAAACGAGTTTTAGAAAAAGGATCGTATGAGTTAATTGATTTCGAGGGAAACAAGCTGGCGGAGCCCCGAAATGGGCTCTACCTAAAGAAGTACTTTGCTTAGTTTTGGCCAGGAAATGGCTTCTTTGTATTTTATGTATATTTGTACATATATCATCGAGAGTTTTCTAATATCAGCACTTTTTGGTCTGCTTTGGCAGGTGTTGATGGATGATTTGGTTTATTTTGGGTTCGCCGATGGTGCTAGTCGGCACACTCGGAATCTTGCTTCCGCAGCTTGGGTACTCTATTATCCATCTGGTCAATTGATGGCATCAAGAGGCGTGTGCATCGGTCCTGCTTCAAACAATATGGCCGAGTATACTGCTGTTATTAATTTATTATCCGAGGCAATCTCTCATGGGATCGACTCGTTGGTAGTTTATCTTGATTCTCAATTGATAGTGTCTCAATTAAATAACATTTATCGGGTACGGGATCCATCTTTATATCGCCAGTATTTAAGGGTGAGGTTGTTGCAAAGATCATTTACTTATATTAATTATTTGCATATTCCAAGATCTCATAATTGGTTAGCTGATTCTATTGCTAATCAAGCATTAGACTGGCATATTAATCATTCATCACAATAAAATCAAGCATCAAAAAGTCAAACTGTATATATATATATATATATATATATATATATATATATATATATATATATATATATATATCGTAAAGCGTCTCGAGTGTACATATGTGTGTCCAAAAAATATACAAAATTGGGACTCAAATGCCCATAATCATGTCCGGCATATCTAATGCCTCGGCTCAGGATGAGCGTCTAAGTATGTCACTATAGCATTGGCCACGCACCGAAAGATGCGAACCCAGTCACGTGGCATGCCAACCACATGACGCTGCATATCCTCAGGAAGGTCCTCTATGACGGCCATCGGTACTCGGCAACTCAGTCTTGCCAAGTGTCGCTGGACGTTGTTTAGAGTCTGTTCTGTATCAGCAGCCGCCTCTTCGGCTCCTCGGTCACGCCGTCCATGCCGCGGGAATCCATCTGGTCGTACAGGCCCAATGTCTGGAACATGATCATCATATCAGTCATTTGAATCTCATCAAAAAATATTTTTCAAAATTCATCATTATATTTGAAAAATCCAAAAAATCATAAAATCAAAAAAAAAATCTTACCAATCTCGCCCCATGCTGCATTCGGTGGTAACGCTAAATCAGGATCTCCTCGGAAATCCAGTCCAGCATAGGGGTAGTCATCCACGGCGATGATCTGCTGATCCCACCAGGTGAAGAAGTCATCGTCGAAGGCAGTCCTTGGGACCTCCCCACCCCCCAGACGTTTCATCAGATCAGCCCACCGGCCCATGCGTGGATCGCGTGGGGTGCTGATGGAAACTGCTACCCTGGGGCGGAGTGCGGGAACCTTCTCGAAAAAGAAAGTACACAAGATGCTTCCATATCTAAAGTTTTTAGTCTGACCCCTCCTGATAGAAGTGAGTTGGCTCTTCATGTTGGCCAGAAGAGGAGTACACCAGTCAAACACAGAAGTGAGACAGTCAACAGCCACGCTCATATTTTGCCGTGATGCCTGATGCAGAGAGGATGATCCGTTCACCCGAGCCATGGTGAACAAGATTATCCTAAGTGACAAACTCGCTACATGTGTGATGGAAATCTGGCTCCCAACCTTCTTGGGATGTCCCGGGCAGTATATCTGTACATAGTCCTCTATCGAGAGGGCACTCCGTGACCTGCCC
This sequence comes from Pinus tabuliformis, assembly GCA_031772625.1. Classification (NCBI taxonomy): domain Eukaryota; kingdom Viridiplantae; phylum Streptophyta; class Pinopsida; order Pinales; family Pinaceae; genus Pinus; species Pinus tabuliformis. The sequence goes on from CM062813.1 coordinate 594,219,292, forward strand.
CGGGACTGTACTACCTCTCCCCTTCGGGAAAGGCCCGTGATAAAATAGATGTCCTCCACTTCTACCCTGAGCGGCATCTGATCGATCATAAAAGCTTCCTCATCGACATCCCAATAATCAATGAGCATCTCAAGCAATCGCATGTTCGCTTTCATATTTGGCAATTTGAAAAATTTAAGCAAACCGCATCCCCGGAGTGCATCTAATGCTTCTGGACTGTTCATAACTTCATTGTCTACCACTGCGTGCTCTCTTTCGCGCCACGTGACAGGCATCCTGAGAAAAAAATGATTTTAAACCGTTAGTTTTTGTTTAAAAATGATTCGTGGCATATACGCGGGTACCTATGCACGCAGTCGCGTATAGGGCTCGCGTATACGTGGGTTCAATATTACCAACCCGCGTATACGCCGCGAGCGAATTTTTGACAAAAGTTTAACGGTGAAACATCAATCATAAATCTTAAAACCTGTCACAATCAATTGCAAGCTAAGTATAAGGGTTACCTGGAGGTATTCGACGAATTTGAACGGTTGAATCTGGCTGTGGGAAGTTTGCTCCTTTTGCTCCAAATATTTTGCTCTCAAACTCAAATGGTAAAAATGGTGAGTCCAAAATGTTTTTTATAAGTTTTGAAAATGCAAAATTTTTTCAAAATTTTATTTTGTTTGGCCTCATGTGACTTTTAACTTGGGAGCTTGGAATGTCAAGATTGGTTTGTTTTTCAGGACATTTTGGACGTTTTTCAGTTCGAGACGGTTCCATGACTGCTGACCCGTCATGGCAGGTATCGTGTTCTCACTGGCATATAGGTTAGGGACAGCATTTTTCCGTTTCATTATGCATACTAGCCTCCATTTGACCGATACATCTGCCATAGGGTCGATCCCATCGTGTTATGGTTCGCAAGCCATCTTCACTCGCCGATTCTTTAAATCATGACACGATGGTAGAACCATCCTTTACATGGGCATCCTAGTTAGCACCTCACTAACATTTGTTTCCCATGCTGCTCTGATTTGAGTAGGCTCGGGAGTCCTCTGTAGTCCCGCCATGACTTATGCGTTGAAGACTCATTCCTCTTAGCTTCTCCGCTTTGTTCTGGCCTTTTACCCTAGAGGCTCCTTTGTGTTGAGTTGTACTACTGCATTGCATGTTGACCACTTGCACCTTTTGGCCTGGAGCCGGCTTCACTTGGACTCGTGTTTAAGCCAACTTTTGACCATGACGTCTGCAAAATCAACCTTGCATACCTTTGACTTCTGCAGCTTGACACACCTTGACCCGTGGAAGGAACATACCTTTGAGTGTCACTGACCAGTTTTCACCTCCCTGCATTGAGCATAGGAACGTTCCTTTCCCGGGAACTAGATCATCTGTTTCACCGACACTCGTTCTTTCCACTGTACCATAGCATTCTTTTATTCTTTTTCCAGCTTAACAGAAAAAGACAAAAAAATTAAATATTCCAAAAAGAGCGGGAACGGGACATTATTTCCATTTATTGTTGGCAGCTAGAGTCAGTCGTGTCGCCCTTGAACAAAGCACTCAAAACAAAGTCTCCTCCGCATGGGTGGGATTTAGTTTGACTTAGGTACACCATAACCTTGTTATTGAGTTAGTTCTCCCCCGATTGGTTATCTCTTCCAATCATATGGAGGGTTCGTTCGTGCCTCCTGCATGGCGAACTTATACAGAGTCATCATATGCTGCCACATAGTCACATTGAGTCGTGCTTTTGTTCAAGGGAAGTTAGCCTGAGTCGACCTCTCTGCAGTGTCTCTTGACTCATTTTTCAGTCGGCCATCCCTGGTTGTCAGTGTCATGTCTATTATCACATCAGTTATATTGGTCCTTTACTCGTGCCGGTTTGAGAAGGTCCCCATTGACTTCTTGCTGGCGGGTCTTGTCCTTATCGACGACGACACCTTGCTCTGAGGACAGGCCTAGAGCCACACCCTGGCCCTATTTTCATTATTGATAGGTCACCTTGTGCTCAGCATCGATCAGTATCATGGGTCTTTGACTGAGTGGTTTCCCTTGTGTTCAACATCAGCTTACATTATCACACATTGGGATTCGTGCAGTACCTTGGTTTCCATTTGACTTTATTGGTGGATACCTCACCTCTGTGTCAGCTTTCATTATTGGTTGGTTCAGAGGGTTTCTGTCGTGCGCTAGCCACATCTTGTGTACGTCGGGAACGTACTTCGGTTGGGTTACTACATCTTTTTCGTCCGATTCCTTCCACATTATTGGCCTACGGGTTACACTCGTGCTAGATTGATGAAGGATGCCTTAATGCCTTCCTTCTAGCGGATCTTTCCCTATCGACTCCGACTCATTGCTCTAGGGCAAAGATCTAGAGTCCATTTGGTAGTACCTTGGGGTTTGCAGTCATTAGTGGCAGATCCTTCGCTATCGACAGTGGGAAACCATCATTGTCTCCTGATCCATAGATTCTTACAGGTGTTCGACTCCAGCTCATCTATTCACACTTGTTAGATTGTACTGGGTACCTTGACGCTCATTATCATTATCGGTGAGTAGTCTCGCGTTTGTTAACGGTATACATCAATGACTGGTAATCAAACGATTTCTCACATGGTCGACTTCAGATCATTTATTCCCATGGTGTAGAAATGTACCACGGCGGTCGGTGAAGACCTCAGGTTGTATCAGCATTCATTGGTTCACTTGACAGTTGCTCCTGTTGCTGCTAGTTGATACCACTCCACTTTATATGTTGCAGTCAGTCATGGCGACATTCTATATGATGGCACCTGAGTTTGCAGTGTAGTACCATCCTATTCCATCATGTTCAGTTGGCACCTTTTGGGATCAGTTTTTGATATCAGTGATCCGTTGCATCTTTCAGCATCATTGACAGTCTTATATGTGATATTCAGACATGTACTTGTTCATTATGATCAGATGATCCATTATATATCTTTCAGTCATTTATACTTGTATACTTAGTGGATCCGCTTGTACTTGATATGTGGACATGCTTTACTTTTTCTGAGCATGGGTATGCCCGCCTCAGACAGTGTTTCTTTCTGATCTCCTTTGGTGGCTTGGCAGGCTGAATTCTGGTGAAGTCCTCCTCGGTTTTTGATAGACTTCCTTTCCATGTACTCGCATAATATATTTCGGTCATCATGTACCCCTTTTGACCTCATATATTAGGGGGAATCTGTTATAGCTCCAAATCTCACTCTTATGGTTTGTGATGCGGTACTCATGGCCTAGGGCAACCCCTCCTTCCAGACCTAGTCCTAAAATTTAAAAAACAGTGTTTTATCCCTTATACGCGACATTTCCCTGAGTTAAACACGTGTATACGCGGGTCTGTGTATATCCAACCCGCGTGTATGTATTAAAACACTTAAAAAAATATAAAATTCCTTCTTTTTGGGCGGAGATCGTGGGTTTTACTTGCTGATCACCTGTTAGTGCCCGTGGCCCAACTGTTCCCAACCAACTCCTAACTAAAAAACTACTTTGGAGATGGTATAAAAAGACCTCAAAGGGAAGGCCTAGGGGGGAGAATAGAGAGAAAGGTTATTATGCTGAGATTTTTCCCTTGACTAGGTCTGAAGTCCCTTGTGCCTTCTGCACTTCCCCCATTTTGTACAGGAAACCTTTGTTTCCTTGTGTGTTGATGTTCATCCACCATTTATGACATCATGGAGAGAGTCATGGAAGGAGTTTTGTTAGAGGCTTGAGGCTGGAACGGATCCGGAAGGAAGCTTTGCTTGGAGCCTGCTGAAGGTGACTCAGGTGAACATATTCCTTTTTATGTACTTTATTTGTCTATAATAAAAGAAACACATGTCTTGGTTCCCGAAATGAATCTTCTTTATGTTAATGATATTCATGTTTTGAATTCATGTGTAAATGGTTGTTTGGATTTCATAGCTAACTACTTTTCTTTATAACATGAAGATGGTTTCTTTATAAGTTTTTGTCCATGTACTGCTGTGTTCTTTGAATTGTTTGTTTTGCAGGACAAAAGAGAAGAAGGGAACTCCAAGAAGGGTTTGGACCCTAAAGGCCTTCTCAAACGTAGGACTGAAGGTACGTACCCTTATCATAGAATTTGCTTATAATAGCATAATCGTTGTATGAATGCATGTTTCTTTGAATAGACAACTTTCAGTCTGTTAGGGTTTCACCCAAAAAGCCCTAGGGGAGTAATTCCCTCTACCATAAAGCCATCTGGAACTCAACACTGACTTGCCCTGAGGTCTTGGGACAACATCCCACACACTGTTCTGAATGATAGAGTCGTACTCCTCTACCATTGCATCAACACAAATTGGTCGCTGCACTGCCTCCTCGAATGAAGAAGGTTCGGTATCTACACACTCCCCAACCAGGGCCATGTACGCAATGTACCGCTCGGGCAACCTCCTCTATCTACGCTGAGAAGATGGTTGTCCCACATTCTCCCATGCATCCAGCATCAACCTGTCAGCTTCCCTTGAGCATTTTTGCCTATCTTTGGAAGTCTCAGCATGAGTGGATGTCTCCACTCCCAGATCCTCTGCATGCAGCAACTCCACATCAATCTGAGGCTCCTCCTCCTTAGGAACTGAAAGTTCCTCCTCTGCATGCAACTTGAGCTCCCTCTCAAGTGATAATCGCCTGGATTTCTGCTGTCAAACTTCAGATCCCTATGTACCATTGTCCTTTGACTGGTAGGCAGGTACACCTGATAGTTTTGAGGTGTATCCATGTACCCCACAAGTATTCCCAACTCAGCTATTGTATCCAGCTTCTTTTGGGCATCTTTGGTGACATGACAGAAAATTGATGATCCAAAGATTCGGAAGTGACTCACATTTGGTCGCTTCCTGGAAAAGGCCTCAATAGGTGTCCTTATTCCTAGTATATGGTGCGGGCTTCTGTTCTTCAAGTATATTGTTGTATTACATGCCTTAGCCCACAAATGCAGTGGTAGGCTTTGGTCATGCAACATTGCTTGAGCTGCTCCCATAATCCATCTATTCTTCCTTTCGCCCACCCCATTCTGCTGCGGGTTATGGGGTGTTGTCAATTCTCGTTTAATTCCTTCTGCAACCTAGAAGTCTTTAAACTCTTGGGAGACATACTCTCCACCATTGTCACTACGCAAGGCTTTTATTTTATTTCTAGATTCTTTCTCTACCAAGGCTTTAAACTCACAAAACCTCAAGAAGGTCTGATCCTTCTTTTGCATAAAGTAGATCCAACATCTACGAGAAAAATCATCAATAAAAATAACATAGTACCTTTGTTTAACGGTGGAGGCTGTAGAGAATGGTCCACAAACATCTAAGTGAACTCGCTCCAGGATTGCTGCAAATCTGTTGTCTCGATCCAGAAAGGAAGATTTTGCATACTTACCCAAGGTACAACCTTTGCATGTATTCTTCTACTCCAATCTTCCCTTGGGAAGTCTGGTAGAAATTTGCTGCATGATCTTCAGGGCTCCATGGTGCAAGTGGCCCAGTCTTCTATGCCATAGCTCGCCAACATCTTGGCTCTACACCATCTCAGCTTTGGAACTCAATGCAGCATAGTCGTCTACCTCCATCTTGTAGAGATTCTTTACTCGAATCCCGATTCACTTGGTCTGTCCAGTACCGCTATGCCTTAGGAATACTTTTCCTTTACTAAAGACTACATCATAGCCTTTATCTTCTAGCATAGCGACAGACACAAGATTCTTCTTCAGACTTGGTACATACTACACATCAGTCAGGGTGAGGGGAGCTCCATGCTCCCTCTGAAACACAGCCGTACCTTCACCTAAAACATGGTACTTTCCATCATCACTCATCTCGATCCGCATCTAGAGATCCTTCTCCTCCAAGGTACTGAAAATATTCTTGTCACCTGACATGTGGAATGAAGCTCCACTATCTAGGTACCACACACATCCCACCATGGATGAAACCATGCATGCGATAAGTGAGAAATCCAACTCAAACTGTGAGGCCAGTGCCTCACCATCAGATCCCTTCGAGGAACCCTTCTTGGATTTCTTGTGTGGACAATTCGTAGCATAATGGCCCACTTCATGACAATGAAAGCATCGCACTTTCGATTTGTCAAACTTCTTCCCACCATGGGAAGAACCGGATTTGGGATGGGACGCCTTCCCTTTCCCTTTCCTCACCTTACTCTCTAAGGCTAGATTTTTCTCATCATCTTACTTCAATGAGGATCCATCTCTGGTGCTTCTTCTTATCTCCTCATACATCAGATGCAACCAAAGTCATTCCCATTATGGCAGTTTTTCTCTTCCATTAATCGAGTCTTGGTAGCTATGCCAGCTCTTAGGAAGACCGAGGAGTGCAAGACTCACTATGTCATCATCGGCTGTCATGATCCCTACACTTCCAAGCTGATCCCTGCAGGTGGTGAGCTTGTTCAAATATGTAGAGATCGTGTCGCCCTTTTCACACTTGATTTTCCAAAAATTGTCTTTTAGTGCTAGCTTCCTCTGATCACTGCTATTCTGATATAGAGCTTTCAATGTTTTCCACATCAAAAATGGTGTCTACTTCCCATGGAGACTCGAGACTATGTGGTCTCAAACTCCCTCCAGAAGGATTCTCCTTGCTCTAGCCACACATTTCTTCCATTCCGCCAATTATGTGGCATCAGTCGGCTTGGGGACTTCTTGATCAATGAAGTCCTTTAGACCGTTATCCTCTAATACTGCTTCCATGCGATCCTTCAAGGCTATATAATTCGAGCTGCTATTAAGGGCATACTCGAGTCTTAAACCATTGAATGCCATTGGTGAAATTGAGATGTGATAAGAAATCGATTTCCATATTCAGGAACTTCAACCTTCAAAAATCTCCCTTCTTTTATATTTTTCTTCACTTTGATCACCTTTGCTATGATACCATGTAGAAATTCCCACTGTAGATCAACAAATTATGCAATATACTAAAGCAAAATACAAGATCTACTTCTACAACAAACTTTGAGAAGCTTAATCGAATATGAGCATGATCAATTTAGAACACATATAACTAAGAATGAGAAATCAATCACACATAACACAGAAGAATAACTTGGGGAAAGCCTCAGCCTAAAATCCCAATCTTTGTATTATCATACAAGTGGAAATATGTTCAAGTTACAAAAAGAATCAGCGCTCAAGCTATCCTGCTCTCTCTACAATCAAACAATACAGCTCACAGACTGAGTAGACACAAGATATGCCTTTCCTCAACCCTCCAAGCCTCCTATTTCCTTGAGCAGTTTTTCTTGGGGTCCAATGATGTCACATGTGTGAATTGGCCTCATCACACTCACTAAATTGAAGAAGTAACTGCGCAATCTCCAAGGAATGAATTCCTTCTGCATGCAAGAGATATTCACAATGGAATATTCTTGCAAATGATAGTACATTGTCCCTCCATCTGATCTCAATTGGGTCTCTGTCTGAACTGACATAGTTATTTATGAGAGAATATTCAGTTATCTGAAGTGTAGCAGTTACATGCATGCATGCATTAACTAACTGAACTCACAATTAATTCAACAAACTGTTTGAATTAATCTAACTGGACTTGAATTAGTTAACTGAGCCAACTAATTACAACTCAATATTACAACTCATCCTTATCTCTTTAACTGATGGATAAATTCCTCAATCAATGGAGAACTGTTGCATGTCCCCACATAGACTTCATGTTTGATTTTCTACAACTAATTAACTCAAGGTGAATTAATTAACTATTTTACAAATAGCTGCTAAGATCAAATTCGAATTTTTACTTCTCTATTTTAGTTCAGGGACTAACTAAAATAGGAAGGTATCTCGAAATGCTATTTATAGCAATACTAGATTTAGCACTTCTATATTTAGCATTTCCTGTTGATATTTTCAACACTTTTCAAATGGTTGGTTATGCCTTCCGGATTGACGAATGCTCCTGAAACCTTCATGAGGCTAATGGATGACATCTTACAGCCATTCACCAACTCATTTGTAGTGGTATACTTGGATGACATCCTGATCTTCAGCCAAAGTTGGGAAGAGCACTTCCACCACATTCGTCAGGTTCTCCAAACACTGCGGCAACACAATTTATGTGCCAATTTGGAGAAGTGCACTTTTGGCATGACCCAGGTTCAGTATCCAGGATACATTATTAATGAATGGTGGGTGCATGTGGATCCAGCCAAGATCCAAGTCATTCAGGATTGGCCATCTCCAACCACTCTGACAGAGCTCCACAGATTTCTAGGTCTTTCCAACTTCTACCACAGGTTCGTGTTGGGATTTTCTCATATCACTTGGCCCTTAACTCAAGTCACCAAGAGAGGAGAGAAAGAAAAATTCTTTTGGTCTGAATCTCAATAGAAGGCATTCATAGAGTTGAAAGATCACCTCTGCTCGGCACCAGTGCTCGCATTACTAGACTTGCAACAACCATTTGAGGTCGAGATAGATACCTCTGACTATGCTATTTGGGTAGTCCTTACTCAACACGGGCATCCAGTGGCATATCACAATGAGACACTTTCAGACACAGTTCGGAAGTATCCCACTTATGACATAGAGATGTATTCCATTGAGTAGGCTTGCCGACAATGGAAGCATTACATTTTGGGGAAGGAAACGGTCATCCACACAGGCCACCGACCCCTACAGTTCATACAGACCCAAGGGAAATTGTAGAATGATCGCCATCAGAACTGGTCCACATACCTACAATAGTTCCATTTGAATATCAAGTATAAGAAGGGCAGCAACAATAATGTTTCAGATTTCCTTAGCTGACCTCCGATCATGGCGTTAATCACCGTGCTCAACTCTTGTGGGCACGAGACTTCGATTGGCCACTTCTCTACAAAAGCGACCCAGAATTCAGCCACACATACTAGACACTCTTGGAGGGTCAGCATGTTCCAGATTTTCACCTCCAGGATGCCTTGTTATGCCACCTGGGTCGCCTTTGTGTTCCTTCAAGTGAGCGTGCCAAGATGATTTGGGAAGCACACTACAATAGGGCTGTTGGGCATTTTGGGGTCTTGAAAATAGTGGCAGTACTACAGAATTATTTCTATTAGCCGAATCTTTGACAGGATGTTGGGAAGTACATCAGATCATGCACTGCCTGCGCCATTTCCAAACTGACCATCAAGAAGCAAGGCCTCTATACCCCGTTGCCTACCCCTAGTTGACCTTGGGAATCCATCTCCATGGATTATATGTTGGGCCTTCCTTCTACTAAGCATGGAAACGACTGTGTTTTTGTGGTCATTGACAGGTTCTTGAAGATGGCCATTATGGCGGCTTGCAAGAAGAATATCACAGTAGAAGCCACTGCTAAACTCTTCTTTGAATGAGTGTGGGTACACTTTGGGATCCCACAGTCTATCATCTCAGATCGGGACAACAGGTTCCTCAGTACATTTTGGTCTAGTCTCTAGTCAATTTTGGACACCAAACTTAGTAAGTCCACAACCTTCCATCCTCAAACTGATGGCCAGATAGAGGTTTTCAACAGGATGATCGTACACATTCTTCACATGTAAAACTCAAAGCATCCACTCACATGGGATGAGAGCCTCCCCTATGTTCAGCACAGCTACAACCGGGCTCTCCACAACTCGACTGGCCACAGCCCTTTTCAAGTGGGCTTGGGATTCTAGCCACTATGTCCCATTGATGTGGCCATGCCATATGCAGCTACTCATGCAAATTCAGCTCATGTCTAGTCCGAAACAGATAAGGCAAATAGATTCATTGAGCACATCCAACATATTCGCCAGCAGGTCCATGACATTCTGAAGAAATCAAATGCCAAGTACAAGCAGCGACATGATCAACATCGGGTGCCACACAAGTTTCAAGTGGGTGACAAAGTCTGGTTGCATTTGCAAAAGGAATGCCTTACCGGAGCCTATTGGAAACTCAGACCACTCTGATATGGTCCTTACACCATTACCAAAGCTATGGGAGACAATGCATTTGTGCTTAGCATCCCTCCATTTCTTGGCCTGCACCCAGTGTTCAATGTGGACCGCCTTCAACCATACTTTCCACCATTATTAGACACATCCGACATTGCAGAATAGCTCACACCCACAGAGTTAAATCTAGATTGCATGGAACAAGTTGCAACTGATCATATCATGGACACAAAGATCAAGCACACTTTCGAGCAGAATATCCAACTGTATTGAGTTGTCAAAGCAGGCCATCTCCATCAACAGGGCAAGTGGCTCACCAGGGACCAAGTTTAGTAGAATTTTCCTCATCTCATGGAGGAACTCAACGCAATGGGGACCATTACTTCCTAAGGGGGGGGGGGATGATCCAGGTGGATTTTGGCAGTGAGCCCTTCGCGAGCTCTTCCTCGTCCCCTCGTGGAGGTGAAATCAAAGGGATATTCTTTGGTCCCTTACTTCCTTCATTTCTGTAGGTTTTTCCACTTCGCGTGGCTCTAGACATCAAGGTAATTACATAACCCTCTTTTCACACAATAACATTTTAATCCAAGTATTCAGAGACTTTACGTACTTACCTCGTGGTCCTTTAAGAAAGCGTCGCTCTGCCTCATTGTAGCTAACTGAAGTATCTACCACGAACTCAGTAATGAATCCTCCTATAATCCGATCGATCCAGTGATAAACAACGCGCGCGATCTTATCCTTCGATGCTTCCAATCTGTGCACCAACTTTGGGGTCCACACAATAGGATTGTCGAGCTTCCACCTTCCTTGGCTATCAACTAGCTTTGCGATCCACTCATACAACTCAGTAGGGAAAGATGCGAAGAAAATTTCATGGATCTTTGTGTACAAGTAGCAGTGTAACCACTCTTCCTTTGATAGTCACGGATTCCTATTCTCCTACGCCACGAACTTGTGAATTCTCTTGTCCAACCAACCTTCAATTTCTTTCTTAGTTGGATTCCAATGATATGACATCAGAAATCTCTATGCAGATTTTGGTCCCAGCAACGGAACCATTTGTTGGCTTGAGGGGGCTTGACCCAGGTTCGGAGTTATTTAGCCAAACAAATCCCTGTACTACTGGCCCTTTTGGCAACAGCCCACGAAGCACGGACTGAGGTCTCACCCAAAGCAGTATGGGGGGATGCTGGAACCAAGTTTCCACACCCTTGAGATGTCTGAGGGGTTGATTTAGTCCAACTATGAATACCTTCGTGTAGGTTACTTCACGCACTTTCCTAACCTGCGAGGCCTTCGTAATCTATTATAATCGCCTTCGTGCAGCCCTAACTAGGGGTTGAGGTGCTTTTGTGCTACTAAAGCAGCGATCTGTGCTATTTCCCCAAGGTACATCGTAGATCTTACTTATCTTCTTATAACTGTTAGTTAACTTCACGTGAACATATACTTATCTTATATTCTATTAGTCAACACATTCAATTAAGTTTGCGGAAAAAATAAACAGTAAAAGTTCAATTCATACCCAATATACTTCCATGAATAAAACAGGAAAAGATACACAGAAATAATGTAAAACTTCTCTTTATTAAGGCTTCAATCGATTACAAACTCAACCTGCCCTACGCACTCAACTGCAGGGGTCCGCGCACTCAGTTGCAGACTACTAGGCCTCTGCACACTTAGTTGCAGAGCCTTCTCCTACTCTACCACCCAAAGACATGACTCGCCGCTTCAGCTAAGATTCAATTCATCATCATTAGGTCTTACAGACTTCTTAGATTTTTTAGATGTCTTTTTACACTTAGAGCCTCACTCTATTTATACAATCCCATGGTCCGTGAACCATGGGTAGATCTTTCAAGCGGACATTACATTACAAAAGTAAGTGCGGACAATCCTATGACTCAATTACAACTTCATGATCCGCACCTACAAATAGTAGAGTCTTTACATTGGACTTAGTCAAAACTTGGGCTTTAAGCCCCAAAAATGGCCTTGGGGGATCCCGCGCCCAACACAAACTCCTTTCTTCTCCACCAAAACTTGGTATGATAGCATAAGTAAAACCCAGTTTCAAAACACCACCCAATTTAGCCCCCCATGACCTAGATAGCAACATTCCAAACCTAGTAAGGATATCTGCTACCACTACATCCATTACCAAGCTTCTAGCTGGGATCTGGGCTAGTGACTTTATTTGAATCAAAAGAATACAGGTCTCTGTAAGGTTTAGTAACTTTTAGGTTTAGTTGTTTCATCACTGATAGTGGCATAAGGTTATGTGAAGCTCCTGAATCAATCATACAATTATGCAAGAGGAAATCATGAACTAATAAAGAAATGTAGAAAGGAGGTGTTGAAGAATCTACCTCCTCTACATGTGGACCAAAAACCACTACCGGTTTATCCTCTTGCAGATTCACAGTGTCATTTATATTCACATTCTGAGACAGGTTGATAAACTCAACAATCTCTCTTTGATAAACTGGTGTTTTGACCAACTCTGTGAGGGGCACCTGAATTCTAATTTTTTCTAACTCTTTAGTGAGACTAAACACATGGACCTGTTTAGTATTCCTTTCATTTTCATCTTCACTTTTACTCATCACTGATATCTCTTGTGGAATGGAAGTAATCTTTTATAAGGAATTTTGTCACTTTTATCTTGAGAAGACTCACCTTGAAGTATTTGAGTCTTGCTATTTGTATTCTGTTGTTGCTTTCCTTTATTTAATTGTTTTGCAGGTTGTGGTTCTTGTGGAGTTACCTTTTGTAGGGGAGCTGGAACTTGCTTCTCACCTTCATTTTCTTGAATTCTAGATCTTTTCCTTGATCTCAAGTCATATTTCTTATGTAATTCTGCCTGCATAAAATTAGTAAACTGCTTCCAATATTCATCAATTTCATTCTCATCATAAATGGCATCTATTTTAGCATATTCTTCTCCCTCAACACCTAGTTCATCTTCATCTACTGCATACAATGTGGAAATATGATCATCATGGTCCCTGGAATGCTCTGTCACTTCATCAGGATCTGCCTCTAAGTAAAGTGGTGCTTGAACCTGATCTTGGTCTTTTCTCTCCTTCTGCAAAATTTGCAGAGGTTTTCATCTATATTGAGGATTAAATTTTCTGTTTTGTTGTGCTTTCTTTTGAGAATTATTACTCTCCAATTCCAATTTAATCAATTTATTAGACAAATTTTTAATTACATTATTCATATCCTGTAATGTTTGACTTTGAGAGGATTCCACTTTATCCTTTCCCTTATCTTGAGTAGGTTGTGCCTATGGTGCTTTACCTACAGCCACCAAATTATCTTCTATTTCTAAGGCATCAATTTGGATCTGATCAAGGGTTGTGGATCTTCTCTCCCTCAATGTGAACCCAAAATTTGATTCAAATGCCCCCGCAAAAGTTATTTTTTCACCAGCAGGAGGGGGATTGATCTCCACTGGAAGACTATTGTAAAGTTTATTGAATCTTCTGATGAACTCAACAACACTTTCATCAGATTTCTTCTTAATAGCACTAAACTCTATGAGTGAATACCCATGGTCTCGTTTCTGTCCCCATCTCTGGGTGAACAAGCGTTCCATCTCTTCCCATGTAGGAATAGAGTTATTAGGAAGCCCTTTAAACCACTTTCATATTTCTCCATCCAAGGACTGTACAAAAAGTCTTAAAACAACATCCAGGTGTTCAACATTGATATTTTCTACAAAATTACAAAACACTGCTATATGCTTCTCTGTTGTTTGTTCATCCTCCCCTGAGAAACGAGGAAGAATTTTTAAGTATTATTGAGGCATTGGTTTCAACTATTGTGGAAACTGAATAGGTGCATACCTATTCAACAAGAATGTAGGTGCTGCCATGTTTGTTCCTGAACTTACTAAACCTTGAGTACTAGTAGATGTAGAACCTAACTGAGGAGTAAATGGAGTATGAAAAGGTGCTAATGTAGTTATAGGTTCAGGTTGAATAACTATAGCAAATACTGAGAAAGAAATAGACTCTAAAGACTGTTCTTGATAGTTGGGTTCCTGAAATGGAGTGGATGTAAAAGGTAGCTCTTGGTCAAACAAAGGTGAATGTTTGGATGAAAAATGTGTTGAATTGTTGCCAAGTGCAGACAATGTAGGACTTGGTGTAAATGGAGTTTTTGGCCTTCCAACCCTCTTGGAAACTAGTCTCTCAGGGTCTGAAAGGGCTTGAACTTTTTGTTGTGAGGTATCTGACCTCGTATGAGGCCTCTTTGAAGCCAAAGTTATTATTTTCTGTTCAATACAACCAAATATTTCCTCCTCACTGAACAACCAGAGGAAAATATTAAAAACCTAGGGAAAAGTGTTCTTGACTTCATTCCTTGGCAACGACGCCAATTAATGTTGTCCCTTAAGAAACCAATTTCTTGGCTATGTAGAAATTGTGCTTAAGACATTAATGTTTATTATTCTTGTCACTTATTTGTATGATGTATCCTCAAGTGAAGGACCTGAAGGGCCTGACTTTTAACCCTTAATATTTAGCTAATATGAAAGTCTCAGAATGCCATATGATTGTTGAATATAAATGCTGAGTGAAGAATGCTTTGAGAAGTTAGAGACAATATGTTGTTTTTCACAGAAACTATTATTTGTAACTTAGAAGAAATGTAGAAGTAGGGACTTTAAATATAGGAGTGCTCTTTTAAGGAATTTTAACTTCATTCACATAAGTAAACAAAGACCTGCAACTTCATTACCATACTTAAAGAAAAGAAGACACGTGATGACACATAACAGAGAAATTACAAAATCATACCCAACAATGTGTGGAAAACTCCTAATTCTTTCATTAATCATTAGTTTATCAAAAATACAATAGCCTAGTCTCCAGGTTCTTCAAAATTCAGACCTTTTTTTCTATAATTTTGCCTCTTTTTATACATCATGGGACAGTTGGTAACCACCAAAACTGTCAAACTTCTTAACTATCTCCTAACTGTCTAAAGTAAAAGTCTTTACAGAATATTACATTGGAGGGTAAAAGACACCTCATTCTTCTCAGAAGAACAAGATAACAAGAAGTAATAGAAATTAGAATATGATTGGTGATTGCTGCTCGCTGTTCGAATCTGTGGCTTGAGTAGGCGGTTTGACGACAACTAAACTTCTTTAACACAGCAAAGATGTATCTTTACAAAATTTCGTGCGTGGACCTATGGTTTATGGGCCCCTGTAAATATCAAAAGCATTCTAATTGGAGGAATCACAAAGAAACCCGACCAATCACCATCGGTCCTTCCTTAAACGTTTATGGCCAGAACCAAAGAAATTAAGAATTTGGTTCATAATCTTATCACATCCGCCTTTTCCACAAACCTTTAGCTTCCCCACGGAACCAAAAGGAAACAAAACTATAGTTCATAGACTTCTCGGGTCTGAAATTTATAATAAAACCTGTGCACTTTTTGACACGATATCTGTCAGATCTCGTCCTTCTTGATGAGCGGCTGTGATCGATCCATACTTCAATAGATTAAAACACATTCCATAAACCATCGCATCCATTTTATGGATTAAACCTCGTCGTTGTTAACCACGCTATTACTATCGGATCTGAATCCTTCAAGCGAACGACCCTGATTAACTTAGGTTTTAACTTAGTTTTATAATTTCTCACATTCGATTTCGGAGTTATCCTCCACGCTTGTTAGCACACGATTACCATTAGATCTGTTGCCTATCGATTAGACGGCTCAAATATTCTCAATAAAACAACTCACTTCTTTCGGACTTCCACATTCTCTTTCAAATCCGTTAGAACATAATTTTTTAATTTTTTGTGATAAAATTGAAAAAAAAATTAAATGACAATGGATGCTACAATAGAACTCACACCACTTTCTCGTGTCCTTCTTCAGCTTTGAAATGTTTTTATTTGCTTATAGCTTTAGTAGGTTGTCCTGGGACACCCAGCCTTGGCTTTGTCCTTTGTTCTGTGGTTTCGGTTCCCTTGCTTCGGATTCATAGATCCAAATTCTTGCTTTTTTTGTTTAATATTTTGCTCAATCTTGATAGTGTATCGATGCGCCATGCCAAGTGAGGATATGTCTAGGAACTCCATTTCATCCTAGATGTACCTGTTTAGGTATTCATGGTACTTGAGTACCAAATGTTTCTCAAAATCCTTGATACCCAACTTTGTGCGAAGGGTATGAAAAACATTGGTAAACTCTGGCATGTCTTGGCCCCTTCCCTATCATAGCGTGGTCCACTTTATGTATTTATCCTCATAGATCCTGATAGGGTAGTACTACTCTTTAATGGAATCCCGTAACAAATTCCAAGTGGATGCGTGTCGGCCGGATAAGTCGTTCTTTCGGACAAGACCGACCTCCCTAGTATCTATGGATATCTAGCGACAAGCAAACCAGACAAATTCTATCTTTCTCTAAATATGCGATTTATAAATAAAGGCTAGTAGATGTTTTAGGCCTACCTCGGGTCCAGTGCTAGTTTGTGGAAGCCACGCTCCGTTGATCCAAATGAGCTCTCTTCTAAAGAATGTACAAACACAAACAGGCACACATATCAAATAGCATCTGAAAAGCCAATATAATAAACCATATTTATCATGATGATCAAGGAATTCATGAAATAAACCATACAAGACAATTTATTGAGAAAAATGAATCTGATTGTATTAAATTTAATCAAAGAATAACTTTACAACCTTGGTGCTTTGATGCTATACAAGCTCCTCCTAGGGTCTAGCAAGAATCTCCTCTACTTTAACAAGTTTCACTCTCTTCCCAAAGAAGCCAAAAGGTATGTAATCTCTCCCCTCAAGCTTAACTAGGAAGTCTCAATTCCAACAGCATTTACCCTAAAAAATGTTCAGCTTTTTAACCTCCCTAGCAACCAGCCCCCCTAGCAACCAGCCCAATGCCTTAATTTATAGTGCAAAGGAGGGAAGTTACTAGGTCCACCTTCAAAGGGATAGAGCCCTCCTTCAAAGGGATAAGCTCCTCTCATCAAGGGGTTAGCTCCTTTAGTTATGGGATGCATGAACCACCTAGGAGCGAACCAACCACATCAAGATTCCTTCTAGAAGCATCCAGAATTAACCCAAAGTGAGTTTTTAAGAATAAACTTGCGCCTTTTTGACTTTTACAGGGGTCCGCACCCACTCCTTTAGAGATAGAGTGGTCAAGTCCGTAGGTAACATGACCAAGGGGTGCGGGACCGCAGGTAATGGTAAGAGAAAGTGTGGAACCAGAGATTTATTGATTTTCAAGGACTTTCTCTCATTTTTAATGCTTGACATGAAGAGTTGAGGTTTGAGACTTGCAAAGGAGGACAGTATGAGTGGTGATAGACTCACACTAACTGCAGAAAGTCATGGTGACAATATTTTTTGTAACAGATTTCCCCCTAAAGTGCAAAGTCTGTAGTAGATGAGGATTTCATTTATCATCTAAGAAGAGTGAAGTACTTTATCATTTTGAGGATCATCTTTTGGAGAGCCTGGTTGGAACCTGTAAAAACATTCAAAACAAAATATATATATGAGATCATATCATCGCTGAGGTAGGCATTCCCATACATAGATCAAAACTGACTAGAAAACTAACTAAACTGCTCTGATATAGGGATGATCTTGCAATACATCACAAGTATCGACACATGTAGACACAATATGGGCGCAGCCATCTGTTTATGAATAGTCCACTGTATAATGAATACAAAATTCCTCACAGCCTGGATGGTGGAAACTAGATCCAGGGTCTTGATTTCTACTTCCCGAAATAGTACGATTCTATCCATGTGAATGAATGTGTTGAAGTCGAACATGGTAGAAACCACTTGATTACCAGTCAATGATGTAAACTGTTAACAAGTGTGAGAGAAACCACTAGTAATGTCAATGGCTCTCAAATTACTCAGTACAATCCATGAAATGTGAATAGATGTGTTGATGTCGAACATGTCACGGAATCCTTTGATCAAAGGTCAATGATGCAACCTATCATTGAAGGTGAGAAACCTACCATTGAGGCATGCAGATCCCAAGGTACTGATGATTTCTAGATCATCTTTCTAGATAATGAGCTGAAGTCGATAGAAAGCGATCCGTTGTAGGCAAGCCCACAACACGAAATCATAGATCAAGTTTGAAGAAATATAGTTGCAAGGACTGACTCAGGGATGGTCAAGATGGATGATAGATATTTTGCAAATGAATGGTTTATTTGCACTGACCTCTTGAACACATAACGACACAACAGATGGTTTGGTGACAATTGACCCAAAGTTAATACCCAGAAACCGGCTGAAGACTTTCAATATGGTTTGATTAACTGTTAGGTAAAGGATTTCCCAACCTAGGTGAAAAAAAAGTGTCGTGTTCAAGAGTGGTTAAATGTTCTTCTGAGACACAAAGTATGATGAACAGGTTCATTTTTCTATCTTTTCCCCCACCATTTCTAGCAAGTACCTCTTTATTTTTGACAAGATTGAGGAGGATAACATTTGCTTTATTATAAGCTCATCCTTCGGATGAGTCCAACTTAGTTTAAATTCGAACCCTAAGAAGGAGTGGTCTATTCCTGTTTGTAATTGAATAGGTCCTTTACTGTTAAGTTTTAACGAGTCCAGTATAGGAGAAACTCGGCATTTTTCAATTTTAGGGAGTCTGAAAAAACTTAAGAAAACTCCATGGTTGTCCTTTTTCATAAATTTATGTCTCTCAAGCTCGAAAAAGTATAAAATAATACTTGAGAGAACCGCTTGATCATTACGACCAAGGAGTACTTTTCATAATTAGTGTCTCTGATCCAAAAAATTAAAAAAGCGATCAATGACACGTCGTTTTATAACCAATATCGAATTTGAAACGACAAAAATCCGGCAATCTTTTCATGTTTTTACGGTCAGAAAAGGGCTATAAATGGACCGTCTTTTTAATTCCGTTTTAACAAGCTTAAAAAGAAAAACTCGGCAATCTTTTCATATTTTAGGAGTCAGAAAAAAGCTTAAAGATGACTCTAATGTTTTTTGTCAAAAATGATCAATTTTACCTGAAAAATCCGTTATCCTGCACAAAAACTCAAACATTACTCATACCTGTTTAAAATAAATAAAAATGCTTCAAAAGTTACCTCTTTAAAGTGAAAAATAAACAAATTAAAAATTCATTTATTCAAAAAATCTTATAAAAAGGGCTTTTGTAAATTCATTTTTACCGTTTGACTTCAGAGTGAGAAAAGAGAGCTTTTGGTAAGAAACTTCTCGTGAATATTGCGGAAAATCCGTCCGTTGGAATCGAACACCGTCACCTCCAGGTAATCCACATCATCTTACTCTTGCATTTCATCCATTTGAAATTTGTTTTTAGGGTTTTATTTTGATTTTTAGGAAATATTTAGGTTAAAAACCCGCGCGCGGGGGTCCGCAGGCGCAGTATAGGAAACCTGCGGACCCCGACTTTTTCGTAAAAGGAAAAAAGTCAGGGGCCCGCACCTGCTGTATAGCCAGAGTGTGGACCTACGCACTGTCTCTAATATAGAGGGTGCGGTCCCCGCAACATAGGTTTTCAAACTTAAATTTTTCAAATTTTTCCCAAAAACTTTGATTTTAAATATTCTAATCCGCCTTTTTATTGAATGTAGGGTATACATCATGCTTGACTGGCGGGAACAGGAGCACGAGGATGTGGAACTCGCCATGATTAATCATCAACCTTCGATTGATGCATTGAAGGCATGCGGTTTATTCAAATTCTGGGCCATACCTGGCATGAGGGCCCAGGTGGACTTTTTGCAGTGGCTGGTAGACAGGGGGAATGTACATGACCAGTGTTTCTTTATTGGTGGCCACCAGCTCAAAATGGAGTCGAAAGACATTTAATTTTTGACTGGTTTGCCTAAGAGAGGTGAAAAAATGACTCTATTCGGGGCTAGGCCAGGTGGCCAGTCTGTCGATAGCATCCGGCAAGAGTTTTGTAACGACCGAACTAAGGACAAAGGGATTGATATCAAAACCATCTCCCATCCTGAACTCAAAGTGATTGCATTTACTGTCACTAGGCTCTGCGGAAGCGCAACACTACATACAACCACTGGATCCCAAATGCGGATGGCAGTAGACTGCTTTCGGGGCACCATCTTCAACTGGTGCGAAGCTGTGTTGGCTAATGTAAAAGGCCAACTGACTAGAGCAAAGAACGGACAACTGAAAAACTTTGGATATGGTTTCTTAGTTGTGAGCTTTGGTCTAGAGAGGGTCCCAATGTTGGTCCCATAGCATCTTTCCGTTGGAGCTGGACTTCCCCGAGAGCCCAAACTGATGCGTTGGGTTGCAGTTATGGCCCGTCATCCTGAGGAGGGTTCAGAAGTTGTTCGATTTCCTCCTGAGTATTTTCATTGGTTGGATAACCAAGTTTTTTCTATTTAGGATTTTCCTTACGCTGGGATGGATTATTATGGTGACCCAGATATGGCTCTTCCACCAGGAGAGCAATGGGATGACTCAGGTAAAAATCATTTTCAACATTTTCTAATTTAGTTTTTGTTGTTTTTAAATCGTCCCAAAATTGATAGTAAAAAGTTTCAAATGCAGATGTAGTTCCACGACGACTAGCCACTCTCCGGCCCTATGAGAGGAAATAGCCAGCTGCAGCAGCACCAGCCCCACGGGACGAATCTACAGAGACCCTGGCCGAATTGGAAAACCATCTAGAGCATTTGATAGCAGACATTCCAGAGACCAGCATAGATGAAATTCCTCTTAGGCTACTGCGCTATGTGATTGGGGTCCCAGGACCTTTCAGGAGGTTCCTTTGTAGGGTGGCCTGTACAGGTTTCTTATCATGATCATCACCAGTGATAGGATGATCGCCTTTTGTAGACTCATATGACATTTTTGCTTTTTGTACTATCATTTTTGCCGATCATAAGGTGTTTTTCAACCTATGATCGAAGACGATGTATATTTGACACACTTCTATGCTATGCTATATCACTATTACCGGTTATCTTGTAAAACATGTTTATGGAATGTTTTTAAATTTACCTGCTTGATTACTGCAAATGTCTACTTAACATTCGAGAAGAAATTTCATCTGCTAATGTATTTAAATATCTTGGAATGTGCTGATATTCAATATAGTCAAATTCATGTTCCAAGAGACGAACTCTCAAAAATAATCTCAATAACACTAGATTTCTAATGGCATACACTCTATTAAGCTGCAATACAACGAGTTCAGAATCTAACCTCACAATCAAACTCCGAATCCCAAATGAGATGGATTCAGATAATAACTCAATCACTGCACTATACTCTACAATGTTGTTCGTTGTTTGACCGAGGCTTACCCCATGCATAGATACCAACTCATCAGAGGGCAAATAGATAACCCAAGCTGTGGAAGAAATGTTCCGTGTATTACGACAAGCACCATCAGCCAAACCAATATATGTTTGGAGAGACGTTGACATCTGCAATATCAAGAGTAAAATCAAGATAAGCAGGAATAATGACAAAAACACTCTCTAAACTAAGCACACTTTTTAATCTAAAACACACCAGCTAGAAAGAAAATTAACCTAACTAAAATCTCCATGCCCAGATTTAAGCATAATGTCTCTTCAGATAAAGACCATTCCTGGGCTTACCTAAAGAGACCCCGTCAAAGTCTACCAATTCATAGGCCCCTTTTCCCAGCTTTCGCTTAACAAAATAAGGACCATGCCACATGGGTACGAATTTTCCAGCGCCTAATCTATCATTTGCTTGATCGTACAGTAAGACTAGGTCTCTTTCTGAAAAATTACGAGGTGTAACATTTCGATCATACTGAGCTTTAATACGTTTGGCATGAGCTTCGATTGCTAGTGCAGCATCACGTAGATTCTCATCTAGCTGAGCCAAGTACAACAAACGTTTTTCATCTTCGGAAGTGGCTGGAAGTAATTCTATGGCCATTTGCAATGACGGGATTTCGCATTCAATGGGTAACACAACTTCCAAACCGTAAACTAGTTGGAAAGGAGTGAAACCGGTTGACGTTTTTATTGAGGTTTGATACACCCAAAGCACTGAAAATAGCATGTTATGCCAATTCAACCTATGAATCCCAATGATTCGTCAGATCATGATGACTAGAACTTTGTTGATGGCTTCAACCAGATCATTAGCCTGTGGATAATATGGAGTTGAACTATCGTGATGCAGGCCAAGTTGGTCTGTTAGTTCAGTCATCATAATATTTCAAAAATGGCGACCATGATCAGTAATAATCGCTTGTGGAACACCAAACCTAGCAATTATATGATTGAAAATGAAAATCGTAGCAGTTTTGCAGTCTGCCTCAAATGTAGACATCGCCTCTGCCCACTTGGTAAAATAATCTACTACAAGGATGATATATGCATGCCCCTCGGCCGAGTGAGGGTTACATGTAATAAAATCGATACCCCATTTCGCAAAAGGACCGACGACAATTATAGGGTGGAGAGGAGCAGGTGGAGCGCGCATCTTTCGATAAAAAATTTGGCAGTTGTGGCATTTTCGGACCGCGTTAATACAATCTTTAAACAATGACGGCCAGAAATAGTCAGCGCGCAATATCTTTTGCGCTGTGGCAAACCTAGACATATGACCGCCACACGCTCCAGAGTGACAGTCATTTAGAACCCTTTCATCTTCCTCATGAATTAAACAACGTCGGAAAACAGAGTCCGCCCCACGACGATAAAGTGTATCTCCAATAATTTTGAATTGTTGGGATTGGAATCGTATTTTCCAACGCTGAGATCTTGAAATTTCAGGCCGAAAGGATTGGGTTTGGAGATAAACTATGATATCTCCATACCAGGGATCTAAAGTGCTGATTAGAAACAAGGATTTGTCTACAATGGGCTCTTCCGCCACAGTTTCAGTATCAGCACGCGGGAAGTCACACATCAACTCCACAAAAACTAAAGATTTCTTTGACTTAGATTTTTCAAACTCCAAGTCGAATTCCTGCAGGATTACAATCCATTTGGAATACTTTCCCCCTAGCAATTGTTTGGTCAAAATATAGATCATAGGGTTGCAATCAGAAATTACAGTAGTTTTGCGTAGTAAAATGTAATGACGAAAACGTTGGACAGCTTGAACAGCTGCCAGGGCCAATTTCTCCACATGTGAATATTTTAGCTCAGTTGGATTCCAAGTGCGACTAAGGTAATATATCACATGTTCACTACCGAATTCATCTTCCTGATCTAGCACCATTCCGATGGTGGAATGCGAGACTGCGAGATATAAGAAGTAGTCCTGGTTGTAGTTGGGATGATGCAATAATGGTGCATGGGTCAACACGTGTTTTAGTGCATCAAAAGATTTGTCAGCTATCTCATCCCAAAAGAATGGAGTATTCTGTTTCAACAACCAGGTAAAACCATTTGTGATCTCGGCGTAGTTAGGAATGAATCGACGTAAAAAGTTTGCTTTCCCTTGCAAACTTTGGAGTTGGCGAAGACTCGAAGGAGGAGGCAATTTGACAATAGCTTCAACCTTCGAGGGATCGACGCGAATGCCGGCTTTCGAAACAACAAACCCCAGTAATTGACCCGTTTCTATACAGAAAACACACTTGTGTGGGTTCAACCTAATTCGATAATGCCTACACCTCATAAACATTGCTCGTAAATGAATGAGATGATCGGCTCGATGTAATGAATGAGCAGGTAAATCATCGAGATAGGGTTGCACAATGTGCTTGATGTCATGAAACGCGTAAGACATGGCCCTTTGAAAAGTTGCACCGGCGTTCTTGAGCCCAAAAGGTAATTTGCAATAAGAAAATGTCCCCCATGGAAAAATGAAAGCCGTTTTTGGTTGATCAGCAGGTAGAATATTTATTTGATTGTATCCGGAAAAACCATCCATGAGGAGAATATTTCACTGCCGGCACAATCTGCAATGATTTGATCGATATAGGGAGTTGGGTAATTGTCTTTTGGACAGGCTCGATTAATATCCCTATAATCGATACATATTCTTATTGTTCCTTGCTTTTTGTTAACAGGAACAATATTCGATACCCAATCCGTTAACGGAATTGGATAAATGAAACCTGCTTTAAGTAATTTTTCAACTTCTGCTTTAATAGCAGCAGGTTTTCGCTGGTGGATCTGACGCAAACGTTGCTGGACGGGTTTAGCATCCGGGGAAGTTTTGATTTCATGAACAACAATTGCTGGGTCAATTCCTGGCATTTCCTCATATGACCAGGCAAACACATCGTGGAATTCTTGAAATAGGGCCTTATATGTTTGAATTTCTTCTTTCGTATAAGAGGCACCTATATGAATGTTTTCAACAATTCTAGGCTTAACTGAAATGTTAATAGGAATAGTTCGAGAAATATTTCCCAAATTTAACTCAAAATCAGGATTTTTCAATGGATTCTGAGGTTCCTTGACATAATCAGTCGTAAAAATAGATGAAAAATCATTTTCAAAATGGTCAATCTCAGGTAAGAACGAAGATCTATGATGAAGATCTTCCCATGGTAAATCATCAACAGACAAGATTTCACGAATTTGCTCATCAATGTGAACAAGTTCGGAAAAAGTTGTTGAATCTGAGTTTGATGTTGAAAGTGATTCTTCATGGACTACATTCATTAAGTCAATTTCGGTTGAAGAAGGGTTGGAAAATGATTGTACGACCTGATACGCAATTTCATATGGACTCAAAGGCATAACATCACCAAATGAATCTATCTCAGATTCAGAAGGTACGATCCAAGGATCATCATAAACAATAGTGTCTGATGAAATCATATGAATGGTTGCAGTAGAAGGTGATACGTTTGGAGGAGGAAAGGAAAACGTTCCTAGTAAACCAGAATCTTTAACTAGTCCTACTCCAACATCCTTATAACGGATAGTTGTTTTGCCGACATGCCGGATACTTTCAGAAGAGGCTAGGTCAGATGAAAATTAAGTTAGCTGGTCTATAGTTACGATCTTTCCATTATGAGGAAACTTTATAAGCTGAAAGACCGATGAAACAACAGCAGTCATAGCATAAGACAAACTACGACCCAAGAGAAGGTTCTAATCTAGAGGGGCATCAACCACCTCCACATCTAGATTAACAGTTTTGCCTTCAACCCCTATAGGTAAATCCTGTAGAATGCCAAAAGGATGGAACCCACGGCCATCAAAAGCCTTTAGAATTGTCAGGGATTGATTAAGTGTAGGAGAACCAAGTGATCTCTAACACTGGATCGACATAATACACGTTGAGGCTCCCTCATCAATCACAATCCTATAGCAAGGTCTATTTTTGACTAACACTGGAATTTGGAAAGCCATTTGATGAGGTAAGCGAGGTGTACTATTTTCTAGATCGAAAATTATAAGGTTCGAGTCCTGAATATCAACAGATCCTATAGCCGACAATAGCAATTTACGCTCTGCTGGACATGATTGCAGCACCTCCAAAGCCAACATTGCTGAAGGTGAAATAGCCAAATCTTCAACAATGTTATAGTTCTGAGTAGCTTTCGCATGTGGATTGAAAGCTGACTTTCGAAGTATACCCTTGGCGGGCGGTTTGATTACCAAGTCTGGGTTAGGTTTCTTGATTTGTAGCAGATCGGAACCAGGAGTTGAAGTTGATGGGTTCGAATTGGAAGATTCTGCTTCCTTACCACCAACAGGACTTTTACTTCCATAATCTTGCGATCGTGTCGCAATCCTAACATGGGACATCATCATTATGGGTTCTTCTGAGGCATTTGAGGAAGAACCTATCATCTTACTGTCTTGACTAGGAAAAGGATCCTTCAAAACAGCAGGCGTTTGAGAACCTTTGACGATTTTCGCAACCTCAGCGTGATGAGGGCAGTCTCTTGTAAAATGCTCTTCGTCACAAATGAGACAAGGATAACGAGGTTTGCGTTTCTCATCAGTAGATTCCGTTTTTCTGGTTTCTCTTTCGAATTTTTATCTGTTTTATTTTTCTTCTTCCCTTTCTTTTTACCGCCAGATTTTGATTTGGCTGTAGATGACTCTACAACATGAACATCGGCAGAAATTTCCGTGGAAGAGTCTCCTGTCGGGGAATCTGGTAAAGTTATGATAGGAGAAGAATTCTTGGAAGATTTCTTCTTACTTTTGGTATTCACTGTACCAATCATACCATCAGTGGCATGAGACCTTGAAGGAGCTGCAATTATTTGATTTTGTTTAGGAAGGTCGGGGATTTTCTCATGTAACGTACTGACTGCGTATAAATTAAGTCAAGGTACTGAGCTTGAGCAATTACTTGCTCTTCAGTAATGACTCCTGCCTTAGCTACATCCTCAGTGATTTTTGGTAATAAAGATTTGATAAACCATTCTGCTAAGATCTGATCTGGAATAAAAACTTTCACTAAACGCCGTCGACGTCTCCATTCATGAATGTGATCTGAAATGTAAGTGGACGTTGACTATTTTAATGAAGTTAATAATTCCGTGCCATTGTCATATCTGACTGGCAACTGAAAATGAGTTAAAAACGAAGTAGCTAACTGACTAAAGTTATAAAAAGTGGCTCGCGGTAACTCAATGAACCAATTGGCCACAAGACCAATTAGAGTGAGTTGAAAAAGTCGTAAACGAATTGAATCATCTGAAATGGAGTTAGATGCACACCAGAGGTGATAAGTCATCACATGGTTTGACGGATCCTCTCCTGATTTACCTTCAAACTTATGAATATAACTAGGCAACTTATTCGGCATTTGCGGCCAAAACGGAAGATAATTAGTCGGATCGTTCGTAAGGCGTGACAAGTCAGGCAAGTCCAAAGTTGTAATGAATGGTAACTGACGATTAGGATCCCTGAAACCCTGGGTCATGAGACCAGCCCCAGGAGGAGGGTATCTAGGATAACTAGGAATTGGAATTTCATTTGGGATATTATATCCTCCCGGAAAACCAGGATTAACCGGACCGTACTAGGGTTGTTGAGGTTGCTAATAAGTATATTCAGGGTACGGTTGATACTGATAGACTGGGTTCTGCACAACAGGACCGAATTGGTATTGTCCCTGGTATGGTTGATAAGTAAATTGAGGTTGACTTGTGACAACCGTACTTGGACCAGGTTGTCCTACAAGAATTTGAACCAAAGTCTGAATTGTGGGTCCAGACTGAGGTAAAGATTCTTAAGGAATTGATGCAGGAATAGTAGAAACTAGAGCTGTCGATACTCCAGAAGTAGGTGGGGTAGATGGAACAGATGTTGCAGCAGTCGTTTGAGGCGAACTAGGCCCGGGTTGAGAAACTACAGAAGGTGTAGAAGTTTGAATAGTAGGTTGGACAGGTTGCTGGGTTGAACCAGAAACCAAGGGTTGTTCAGATTGAGATGACAACTGCACGTTCAGTTGCAAGATCTGTTGAGATTGAGATGGATCCCACACTAAGTTCATTCCGGGGTATGGACCCATAGAAGGTTGAGCATATTGAGGACCATAACCGGGTTGGGGGTAGGGTTGATAATTCAAAGGTACATTTCCAACTCCTTGGACAAATGACTGACCTGAGGTGGTTGGAAACCTTGGGTTGGGTACTGACCTTGAGGTTGATAACCTTGAGGCACGTACTAATACTGGGGTTGACCTTGAGGTACATATTGAGTCTGGGGTTGACCTTGAGGAATGTACTGTCCCGTAGGTATGTACTGTCCTTGAGGTTGCCCCCCAGGCGGTAAT
Source organism: Pinus tabuliformis (assembly GCA_031772625.1). Classification (NCBI taxonomy): domain Eukaryota; kingdom Viridiplantae; phylum Streptophyta; class Pinopsida; order Pinales; family Pinaceae; genus Pinus; species Pinus tabuliformis. The sequence continues at coordinate 594,246,980 of CM062813.1, forward strand.
TGGGTACCTTGAGGTTCCCCCCAGGCGATAATTGAGGACCTTGAGGCTGCCCCCCAGGCAGTAAATGGCCATCTTGAGGTTGTGGATTTAGAATGGTACCTGACATCATAAGAATATATTCTACACTCAACGGATTAGTTCCGTTATTATCAGTTAATAACCCTTGTTCAACAGGTTGAGGATATGCTCCTAAAAAAGTACCAGTAAGTGACTAATACCTAGAGGGAACAGAAGGACCGCCATATAAAAAGGTTTCTGGAGATTGAGAAAACATGGATGACTGTCTCGACATATTCAAAGGAGGATAATAACCCCTAGGTGTTGGATGAAAAGGAATGCAAAGGGGTGAAAAACTTAGTCCTTGTTTTTCCAAAAAATTGGTCAATGAAAGATACCAAGCGTCCCTCCTAGGTGGACTGTAAAAGATCGATTCACACTCCCTAAGTTCTATAGCTGGTTGATTTTCAGGGATAGGTATACCTTCTTCCGGAGTAACAAGTTCTTCAATAGCAATAAGTCCAAAAGGAAGATTTTGGGTAATGACTCTTTCTACCCTGGGTGAACCAGGACCACTGGAAGTTGGAGAGGCAAATCCTGATGTTGGAGTAGTAGCAGGTTCAGTTTCAGGTTTAGATATTTCAGGTTCCTCGGCTAATTCACTAATAGAAGAAAAACTACCAGTAACTTCAGAAAAAGAAACAGGTTCTAAAATATACTCTGGTGCTTGCACTTGATAATCAGGATGTACAACTAAAGAAGACTCTCCTTCTTCAGGTGACCCAACTCTACTGTCACTAGGAGTTACAAGGGCTCGTAGCCCTTCAAGTTGGCTTGGTGAAAACTCAGGAGGTTGGCCCCGAAGTCTACGGGACTTCCTCGGTAATTTAGCCACGATTAAATATTTTAACTACTTCACACGCAAGCAAAGAAAAATCTCAATGAAAACCACCTAAAGTCTCTAAAGAACCAAACAATTTTGAATCACACGCCTAAAGAATCTAGGAGGTTAAACCACACACAAACAGTAACTTTCCGTACCGAAAACACTAGTTGGTGATGAAATCCAACGTTGCAGAGTTCAATACAGAAATGGCAGTTGGAATAGTTACCCCGGAAACCTGCTTAATGAATAGACTGGCACAAGTTTCTCCACTAAACCGTCTCGAGTGAAGAGAACCCCCCAAAAGATCCAAGTGAGTCTAGCCGATGTCTGCTCCAGGTACGTTGGGATCTTCCCTCCACTGTCACCTTAGGAAAGAATCCTATAGATTATGGTCACTATGGTTACCAACAGAAACAAATATACCTAGGGGAACAGTCTGTGATCCGATGCACACGCAAGGGCAGAGTAACAAGCTCAATTCCCTTGAAGGCTCCTTGACATAATCCAAGGTTTACCAACAAGTGACCCCAGGCTCCTTGACAATGGTTAATCCGAGGTTTACCATTTTTAATACGTGTATATCTTGTATCGTTCCCAATGAGGAAGGATTGATTACCCCACTGGATCGGACACGATCTCGTGCTTGACTCCTTTAAGAGGAGATTCCCAGAGCATAGATGTAACAATTAGAATTTATCTCCTACCGCAAGATACAGCTACTTGTTTGTTTACTATCTTGGGGAGTTAATTACTCCCTACTCCAAGATACTAGCCTAAGCTATGTTGGTGATAAAGAGCCCTAGAAATAAAAAGATTGCTAGATAGATTTTACTTTAAGCATTATTTTTATTGTTTTTTTCTTAAGTCAAAAGGTGCGGAGATGAAACTTTATGGTGTGAAAACTCGACTCCAAAACACTAAAAATGCACTTAAGATGATAAACAATCCTTTCCTTTCAATGAATTTCTTGCTAAAGAAAGAGTTGAGAATGCAAATGCTTGAAAAAACAAATCTTTCCTTAATAAACAAATAAAAAGAAGAACTTTTTTGTCTTTTTCAATACACTAAAAAACGAGACAACTAGTTATGCTCACGAAAATTTCCCTTTCTTTTCAAACACTCAAATACTACAAAAACAAAACTTTTTTTTTCAAAAGAGATTTTTTAATTTTTATAAACACTCAAAACTATTGAAAAATCTAATCTTGAGATCTATAAATTCTAAAAAGCTAATTGAAGTAAAAGCTTACAAGATTTCTTTTCAAGGATGTTTTACTTAGTTATGAGCAAACTAAGGACTAATTTGTCCAGAATCACAAATTAATAAAAAAACAACCAGCTTTTGTTTTCTTTTTTAAAAATGAAATCCAAAACTTTCAACACAAGTTCTTTCGAAGCTTCGCAAAGAGAAAAACAAGATGTATTCCTCAACAAAGGTAGATTTTACAAATCGGTCAGACTCATAAGAAGACCAGCAAAAACCAGGGTGATCTAAGGTTTCTAAGGCTTCTAAGCTTTGAGTTACTACAAAGACCAAACGAAAATCAAGCCCGGCACACAAAACTTCTAAAAATTTCACCTAAAACCTAAATGCCAATGCAATTAACCTACGAAAAGTTTCTGACAAGACACGTGCAGATCTGGGTAGAGGCTAATAACACATAAACAAATCCTAAGTTGACTGAATGAGAACATTTCAAGTTTTTCAAAAATTTGACAAGGTCCGCAGGCCCCCAATATACCTAGGTGCGGTACCGCTATGTGTGTAAAGCAAAAGTGCGGGGATGTCCGCACTGTGTTACAAACAGAGGGTGCGGTCCTCTTCCAAAAGCACGAAAAACAAAAAATAATTCAAGATCTACAGAACCTACCCAATCCCACACAGTAAGCAAAAACTAGAAACAAAGAAACAATTTCTCAAGTCAAAGTAAAAGCAAAAGCAAAAACCAAAAATTCAAGTCCCCAGCAGAGTCACCATTTTGTCAGCTAGATAAGTTGTTCTTGTGGACAACACCGACCTCCCTAGTATCTATGGATATCTAGTGACAAGAAAACCAAACAAATTCTATATTTCTCTAAATATGCGATTTATAAATAAAGGCTAGTAGATGTTTTAGGCCTACCTCGGGTCCAGTGCTAGTTTGTGGAAGCTACACTCCGTTGATCCAAATGAGCTCTCTTCTAAAGAATCTGCAAACACAAACAGGCATACATATAAAATAGCATCTGAAAAGCCAATATAATAAACCATATTTATCATGATGATCAAGGAATTCATGAAATAAACCATACAAGACAATTTATTGAGAAAAATGAATTTGATTGTATTAACTTTAATCAAAGAAGAACTTTACAACCTTGGTGCCTTGATGATGTACAAGCTCCTCCCAGGGTCCAGCAAGAATGTCCTCTTCTTTGACAAGTTTCACTGTCTTCCCAAAGAAGCCAAAAGGTATGTAATCTCTCCTCTCAAGCTTAACTAGGAAGTCTCAATTCCAACAGCATTTACCCTAAAAAATGTTCAGCTTTTTAACCTCCCTAGCAACTAGCCCAATGCCTTAATTTATAGTGTAAAGGAGGGAAGTTACTAGGTCCGCCTTCAAAGGGATAGAGCCCTCCTTCAAAGGGATAAGCTCCTCTCATCAAGGGGTTAGCTCCTTTAGTTATGGGATGCATGAACCACCTAGGAGCGAACCAACCACGTCAAGATTCCTTCTAGAAGCATCCAGAATTAACCTAAAGTGAGTTTTTAAGAATAAACTTGCGCCTTTTTTACTTTTACAGGGGTCCGCACCCACTCCTTTAGAGACAGAGCGGGCAGGTCCGTAGGTAACATGACCAAGGGGTGCGGGACCGCAGGTAATGGTAAGAGAAAGTGTGGAACCAGAGATTTATTGATTTTCAAGGACTTTCTCTCATTTTTAATGCTTGACATGAAGAGCTGAGGTTTGAGACTTGCAAAGGAGGACAGTATGAGTGGTGATAGACTCACACTGACTGCAGAAAGTCATGGTGACAATATTTTGTGTATCAATGTGGCTGAAAATAGTGAGGGCGTACTTTCATACTTCTACTCATAGTAAGTTTCCCACCAATCCTTGACATGGGGGGTGATTTGAGAAGAGAAAAAGTAACATTTTCCTGGCTTGAAAAATCATGAACATAAAAATATCCTTCTAGTAGATTTAACCATTTATCTAAAACGTTTGCATCTATTTGGCCCTCAAATATGGGAATGTAAAAGTTTACTTGTACCTTAAAAGAATTGGTGCCTCCTGTTAGGTTCCTATACAAATAGGTGTCATTTCTCATGATTGACTATGGAAGTGCCCAAATATGATCATACTTTCCATGCTGCAAAGGTTCCATATTTTGTAAACAAATAAAGAAAATTAAAAAATGTAAAGGGGGTATGCCCTAAAAGAAAAATCAAAGGGCAAGAAAAATGAATTGGTCAACAAAAGATAAAGAAAATGAACCCCAAAGAAAGACCAGGAAAGTGGCCAGTCAAAATGCCACTACTGTCCTATTTGTGCAAAGCAAGTTCACAATGTGCAAACACTGTTTCTTATCTCACTTGATGGATGGTCCAACAGCTCAATCTGGGCCAGTCCATATTTAAATTTCCTGTTGTAGAATAGAGAATGAAGGTCTGTCCAAACAGTTCAAGCTTGGCAGATCACTAGATAGATAGAGAAATAAAGGGCCCAACTACTTAATCTGAGCCCTTGGAAGAAATAAGGATAGATTTAGATAGGAGGGCAGCCAAAAGAAAAGAGGAAAATCAGGGTTTGCTAGTTCAAGTGCACCCAATCAAAATGAAGAAAAAATGCTAGGAATTGTAGAATGGGTAAGTAGATTGAAGTTGCAGAAACAGGTCTATCAGCAGTGTCATCCTTTTGAATATGATCTATTTCATGGATATCTCAAGTGCCATGGCAAAGGTGTGATGACAGATCAGATGTTGCATGTCTAACTCCCTCTCTTTCCCCTCACAATAATCATTCACTAACATCCCTCAAAGAGATTGGGATCTGCTCAAACTCTTAACTTCACTCCATTTCCATAAAAACTTAAGTGAAACTTCAGGTTTACTTAAAAGCTCAAAGCCACATTTCTTGTGTAAAGTTTTATTTCTCCCCTCACCCCCAAGTCTAGGTGATTCAATTTCATGCACCTAGCACTTTCCCTTATATTCATATTAACATGTTAACTCTATTATATAACTCCCACTTATATTTCCCCTCCACTATTATACATAAAAATACATAAGAAACCCAAAAAAAACATATAATATCCCTACCCCTGGAAACTATAGCCCTATAGCAAAGTTTTGTGAATTATAACGTTACCAGAAGCATTATAATAACCCTCTGTGTCTTTGGAATTTATTTAACACCCAGTTAAATAAATAGCCACACCTAACCCGCCCACATAAACCATACAAACCCTCTTAACCAACGTTTTGACCCGCATGTATTTGGAAAAATATTAAAATATTAACGCGGGTCCCTTTCTTTTAAACCTCCGCCATCTATGCCTCCCATCAACCGTTGGATCACGCCCTCCAGATCCAACGGCTCTTGTCGATATCGGAGCCGCTCCGACGTACGAGAGTTAGCTCCCGATGGAAAGCGGTTTTTCCGCCGTACCCCGGGACGCGTGTCCCCTTTCTATTGCATCGGGCCCGTTCTGACCCAAACCGCCCCCTACAAAAAGCGGTCCAATGGAAACTACAAACCGCCTCCTGTTCCCACTGCTCACGTCACTCACCACCTCTGCACCCACGCCAGCGCCCGCGTTACTGTTTCGTCCGCCGTGTCTGCCATGTCATGCGTCCATGTCAGCGACCACATCATTCGCCACGTCACCTTGCGTACCCTGATACAGGACAAAGTTACATCATGATGATGTCATCCCTAAAAAGTGCCAAAAAGCTCGAAAAAACCCAAAATTTCGTTAAAAGGTCGCGAAAGCGATAGTTTTGTTTATTTCCTCCTGTTGATTTACGACGACTGCGCATGCAAAGCACGACCAATTCACCACCATAGCTCCAGTCCGCCACCCTGAGGAGTTCAGTTCGCAAACTCGGACCCTCACCTTGCTCCTCAACCTGCATCCAGCACCTGGCACCCATAGAACATGTATTTACCAAAAAACTCACTGATAAGCCCTGTTCTTTCAACTTTCTCTGCTAAAATTGCCCGAACAGTTAGAATTCCAGTTGAATTACGCTATGGCCTGTGCATCTTATATTGTAAATCACTCTGTTTGCCCATTTTTTGAAAGAAGTCCTGTGAATTCCGCTCCTCTGCAAATTAACCATAAAAACTGAAACTCAAACCCATTTCCGCTTGTAAATCACTGAAAGAGCTCAAATACTAAGCGAATTCTGCCCAAAGACACCTGTAAAAGGAGCGCCCTTTCCCCTGCTTTTTTCCAGCTTCCCGATCAAATTCTGCAAAATCTGCTGTTACTGTGAATTTCACCCAAAGCAACAATTTCTAGAAACATAACTCAGTCTGTAATTTCCCCAGGAAAACCGAAACTGGTGTTCTATTGTTTTTTACTCCAAAAGCTCTAACTTCAAGTCAAAAGGTCACTTAACAAACTAAAAATGGAGGCTCCAGTGGCCCTGAATATTGCACCCTTGAATGCACCACATAGGGAGTTGGAGTGGCTACCTCTTGCTGATAGAGATTTCCAGATTGATGACATGGAGGGCGATAAACCTCACCTTCAAGATTTTTGTGAAATAAGGAATAGCTATAGGAATAAAGCTAACATATTTAGAATCTGGGAGTCTAATATGCCTATATACTACCTGCCTTCAGTGAATGTCTTCCCTGACCTCATCCATCAATGTTGTGCTAATTATGAGCTTTCTCAAAGGATAGTGATGGACCCTTATGGAAATGTCCTCTTTCACATCACCCCTCAGTCTATAAATGAGATGCTGCACTTCAAGCCAACTCAGCCTTTGGTCCCTCTCTCCATGAAACATTTGCTGGATTAAGCCTCCAAGTTGTCCTCTGCAGAAGTTGATCGAATTTCCAAGATGTTCATGCCTCCAGATTGCTACTCCAGATACACAATTCCCTATCACCATGCCTAGTTTGATGAGCCTGGAAAAATGCTCATAGACATGATTTCCTACATCCTGGGAATCAGAACAAGTGAAATTGTGGATGAGACTGTCTTTGCTTTGATGTCCATGTTTGCTCCAGGACAACCCCCTGCTGTCAAGTATGATTATGCCACCTTCATAGCTAACAAAATTCACGAGCAATTCATGAATTTAGACAGAGAGAGAGAGTGTTCAAGTACACTTCATATATATATCATTTGCTATTGTACTATCAACCTGATAGTTTCCCAGTTTCCCTCAAAAAATTGGATGCTAAGGGGGAGCGAAGGTCTGTAATATTTTGGTCCTCAATATTCCATCAAGTTCATAGCTCCCCATATACATATTGTGAGTTTATTGACCTTTTCATATATCCAACCACTTGTTTGTTGTCAACAACTCCTCCTGCCAGGCTCTCTGCTGAAATGCAGAAAATCCTACATCTCTCAAAGGAATACAGTATTGGTGACTGGTATTTTTACCAAAACCACACAGTGATCAGGATCTATGGCTGTCAATTAGCTCCCTACAAACTGCCAAAGTATGTCCCTATGAGACTCTTTGCCCTGGAATACTACCGGCAATTCAGTAGTTCAGATTTGACTCATTTCTATGGTGCTAGGAAAAAAGCACAGCTCAAGATAAGGCATCAATTGGGCCCTTTTATCTTTAATAAAAGGGAAGAAGCATGGAAGGAAGATAAAAATATTCTGAGAGATAAACTTAAGTTGAAACAAAGTTTTCTTTGGTCACCATATGACCCTGAACATTTCATAAGCTTTAGAAGAGTCAAAAACAATCTTACAGGATATGTGCACCATAGAATCCCTGAGATTGAACAATATGCCAATCAACAGGAATGGGTAGAAGGCACACTAGTTGAGGAACTTATTGAAGAAGAGAGATTAGAAAAAGAAATGAAAGAGTTTGAAAAAATGCTTGACCTAGACTCTTTTGGACAGGTGCCTTTCACATTGCCTCAACACCTTGGAGCGGGCACATCATCTACCAGAACTTCACAACAGCCTGCCCAAGAAAGTGCTCCACCTGTAGGGACATCCAAAGGCAAGGAGGTGCAACATTTAGACCAATAGGATACAATGGCAGATCGGCCAGATATAGCAAAAGAGCAAAGTCAAGGGAAAGCCCCTTCAACTCAAGCAAAGGTAACTGAAATCCTTGTGTTACAAACTCCTCTCAATGAGGAAAGAGCCAAGAAAAGGGACAGGCAGGAAGAGACACCCACAGGGGCATCCACAGAACAGCAAGGGGAGAAGAGGCAACGGTTGAACCCCTACTCTGAGGAAAAATTTACAGAAGAAACAGTAGGCAACTTAAGGGGTGAGGAGACAATTGAACAGCGAGTCCCTCCAATTTTGGAAACATCAACTAGCTCTTTTCAGCAAGAGCAAGAAAGGCAACATGGTGTGGAGGTTACATCCACCAGGAAACAGAGCAAGCAAGGCTCTGACATTAAGAAGGAATTCACTGAAATCAAGGCCAGAAATGAGCCAGTAAGGTTCCAGCTCTATAACCAATTGCTAAGAATGGCTCCCACCAATCAACAAAGGCTAATGGCAGCCTATAATATCCAAGAAGGGAAAATGACGCTTAGTCACTTCAGGCCTAAAGTATAGCAGCCCCAGTCAGCTGCTAATTATATTAGAACCAATATGGAAATCCTTTCTAAAGACATCCACCCAATGGACCAGATTGAATTGCATAAGCAAACCGGAGAAATGGTGTACTCCACCTTGGCCGATAAAGCTATATTGGCCCACAAACTGCAAAATTCATTGCACAATACTTCTGCCCAATTGGAATTGGAGAAATCCTCCTCATTAGCCAAGGATAACAGAATTAAATCTTTGGAGGAAATTCTCATGGACCTGGGACATGATCTCGAGGATCCCAAGGGCATATAGGCCTTGATAAAAAAGAAAGAGGAAGATATAGCAGCCCTCAGAAAACAACTCAGGCTGCCAATTACAATGCACCCTCAGACCACAGAAGTTGCACAGCAGAAAGAAGAGGAGGATGTAGTAAGTTTACTTATGAGGATGAACGAAAGACTGCTAGAAACAGAGAAAGCCTTGGAGGCAGCACTGCAAGGAAAACAGGGAGTTGGCCTCTCAGCCAGCTCAAACATCTCTAACTCTTACAACTACTCCTTCTACAGTCACCACAACAGCCCCTCCTATTGATCCGACATCAACAGCAGGTACCTCAGCTCCAGCCTCAACTTCAGCAACAGTTACGGCAACAACTACAGCAGCAGCAGGACAAGATGCCAGCCTGAGCATGGAGGATATGATGAAAGAAATAAAAGCTTTGGAACTCCAAATGGTAGAATTAAAAGAAGCCAAAGAAAAACTGGCCAAGATTGAGGTGAATTATGACAAATAAAAAATGGTTGTGGCTGAGAAGACAAGAGAAGTAAAGGCCCTGGAAAATAAGATAAAAGCCTTGGAGAAGGACCTTACTCTTCACAAAACTCTGGCAGAAATCAAAACAATTTTGTGGAGTAAAATTGGCCAGTCCATCACTGATCAATGGACATCAATCCAGACTATTCATGACCAAATTGAATTGATAGTGATAGCTCAATTTGAGACTCAAAAGGCCAAATCATTATTGGCAAACAAGCCCGAACATGCCAACCAGATGATCCATTGTTTGAATACTCATACTAGAGAACAGTTAGCAACTCTAGATATCAGGAACAGAAAAGACACAATTTTGTTAGTAAAAAAGGTGCTGACCATGAGGAATTTTGTGTAGACTTTGGAAAGAAAGTGCCAAGAAATGCAAACAGAAATAAATGCCTTTAGACAAAAGTTTGCAGTGTTGCAGAGCAAGGGGTTACCCAGCTTATTGACCAAAAATGGAAGACTGTTAACACATGAACAGTATACTCGCAGGGTAAATACCTATGTTACCAATCAAATCACAGCATCATCAAGTAGCTCAGAAGAGACAGTACCTCCCTCTGGACAGAGTTTATATGACAAATTAGAACATTTGTTCTATATTGAACATGAAATAAATCATCTTTTTGAAGTCCAGCCAAATTACTACACATATTCTGAAGCTGATGAAACATTGATTAAACTACAGAGACACCAGCTACCAACAGATCAATGGTGGGAGGGCATGCTTGAGGTTTTACCAAGGTAATTTTCATTCTCTCCTTTGGTCAGCTACACTTTATCAAATTCAAATATAAGAGCCACCTATCAGAAAATCAAATTGACAAAGGAGGGAATTTACGCTAAAAAGCGTTAAGGCAAACTCAGGCACAGGTGGCAAGTGACAGCACATCAGGAACGCAAATCAGAGAAGCAGCTATCAGCCGACTAGTTGAGCCAAAAAGTCAACAATAGCGGAACACCTAAGGCGGCCAGTACAACATAGTTACTCCTTCATTCATTTCTGCGTGGTTTTTCCACATCAGTTATTGCCTTTGCCAAAGTAGATGGATGAATTTATTACTTGATATTTTTTCCTACAAGATATTTTGTAAACTCTTTTATAAATACTTCCCCAAGATATGTATTATTGTTGGCTGGTGAATATCATTCTGGACCTATGCTGTATGTTTTGAGAACTCTTCTGAAATAAATATTGCTGGAATGCTTTTCTGGTGAATTTGCTGGTTATGGAATCAAAGGCAGAAGGAAATATTGCAGAATTCTCGTGCTATTACATGGATCAATAAGTCTTCTTTACTCTTGTGTCACTGTATCTGTGTTTTGTTTACCATCTAAATATCATGCTCTAATTTACAGAAAAAAAGGATAACCCAGAATTTACTTTGTTGTACTCTGTGTTCAATTCCTATAATTTTTTATGTTTTCTACAGGACTAGCATAGGCAAGAATTCTTGACTGCTCTTGTCTCCCTGGTTCTTTCACTTTAAATATCATCAAGGAATTCTTAACTGCTCCCTGATAATGTTTATACAATTTCCCTCTGTTAGCATAATGAAAGATTATTGATTGGCTTTCATTCCCTGACTTCATTTCATCTTATTCCAGCTTGAAAATTGTTCTGTGTTTAATTATCTTGCTCTGTAGTTCTCCTATTGCCAAAGAAACCATACCCAGAGGTTTATTTCCATTAGAATCCATCAACCCAATGGTTTGAACTTCTCTCACATTACAGCCCTGCTCTACTGAATGTCATCTTCCAAACACCAAACAAAACTTGTGCTTCATAACTAGCCTAACATATAACAAAACAAATCTAAAACATAAAGAGAGATCCCTCTCTGGTTGCAGATTGGCTAGAATCTGCAGCTAAAAGACTGGTTAGTGGTTACCTCGGCCGTATTCCCTCCTGGAGGCAGGAAACAACCTGAGTGATAACATCATTGGCGACTCCACTGGGGACCTGAATGACTGTTTGTAACTGTTGTCTATTTTCTAAAGCTACAGATGGAGCCTGAAGTTAGCCAGGTAGCCTTTGAAACTGTTCTTGCTGTGCATTTACAGGAGTAAATAAAAGTTGCTTCAGTCAATCTCCAATATAGCTTTAGGATTTAAACAGCTGTCCCAAAGATTTGATCAGTCTCCCTATTTCAACACATTCAAAGGAAAGACCAATGCCTCCTATATTCCAAAAGAGATTCCTGCAAAATATTGTCAAAGACTGTGATCTTTAACATTTCTATAAAATACCAAAAACAAATTTAGAAGCTGGCTCCAAAGAAGAAAGTCCGGTACACTAGGTCAAATCCTGATCCAGATCCTCCAGCTATTTTTGAAAATCCTAACTTGATCTCTAAGAGTCTTAGAAGACAAGAAAATCTACAAAATCCTGCTGAGTTAGACCTTGATATACTTCAGCAAAACCCTACAAAATCTGAGCTCACCCCTGGGAGAGCAGCAATCCTTTCTATCAATACTACAACCTCTCCGAGTTCTTCATCCACACCTCAAAGCATTCTCTCCACTCCCCCATCCACTGCACATATTTCCACTGCTGTCCCTGCTGTTCCAGCTGTCTTATTTCTTCCTGCTGTCCCATTTATCCCTGTAAATATGGAAAACCGTTATGCTCCTCTGTAGTTGCCTGCAAATCCAGGGGCTATGCCTCCAGATTATCAGAGCAAAATTACATATTTTGATGGTACTAGCTCCTATACAGCCCAACAACACACTAAGAAAATGATGGACTACTTTGAGAACTATGAAATCGATGACAACGATGTCAGAATGAAAATTTTTGTTCAAAGTTTAACCGGTGAAGTAAGGACCTGGTTTAGGGTGTTAGCCTCCTATTCCAATAGGTTTCATATTTCATGATTGACACTGGAAGTGCCAAAAATGTTCATCTTTTCCATGCTGCAAAAGTTCCATTTTTGAAGGATTTCACAGTTAAGGGAAGGCCAAACAGCTTAATCTTGGCTTCCCTAGGTTTAAATTTCTTGTTTTAGAAATAGAGAATGAATATCTATCCAAATTGTTTAATCTTGGCAGATTGTTAGATAGGTAGAGAAGCTAGGGTGCTCAACAGCTTAATATGAGCCCCTAGAAGTAATAAGGGTAGATTTAGATAGGAGGATAGCCAAAAGAAAAGATGAAAATCTGAGTTCGCTAGTCCAAGTACACCCATCCAAAAAGAAGAAAAAATGTTACGTAAGTAGGCTGGGTGGGTAGTTTTGAGGTGGCAGAATGATGAATTGTGATCCATTTTTGTGTTTCAAAGTGTTAATCTACTTCAGATCACAAGTGCAAGGCAATTTTCCCTTGGAGTAGCTCAAGCGAGGCATGACTAACTTCCCCTTCTTCCTCTTCCCCAAATCATTCACTAATTTCCCCTAAAAGATGTTAAGATCTGCTTAATATCTCAAAAATTCATCATATTCCATAACATTTGCCTAAGTAAATATCTGCTTTACTTAGGAGTGCTCATATTTATTCTATAAAGTCCTATTTCCCCTTTGTAGCTTAAGATTTCTATCCTTAGGGCTTTCTGATCAAAATTCACATTAACTTCTAACTTACTATGTAAATCCTTATCTATTTCCCCTTCCCCTACTAAAATATGTTAAATATCCCCCTTATATACATATCCCCTCCTTTGGTTGAAATATAACCATAAGTATTGCTTGGGAATTACTAAGTTTACCTGAAACTTAGTAAGAACCCTCATTTTGCTCATCTAGCACTCTTTCCATGCTTCAGACCCCTTCCGATGCATTAAAAATCCTTCAAAGGCATTCAAAACCCCCTTCGAGTTCATAAAACCCCTCTCCGATCACATTGACCCTCTTTCGATTGAATAATTCCTCCTTCGATGAGCTTTCCTCCCCTCCGACGCGATATCGCTGTTGGAGGTCGCAGCATTCAATTATCGGCCCCCTCTTATAACACCCCGATATCATTATGCCGATGCGATTTCACAGTCGGCAGTTGCAATGGTTTAATGCCCTTTAACATTCCTCTGATCACTTCCACCGATGCGATATCGCTATCGCATCCAAAGCGATATCGCAAGTCGGCAATCGCAACTCATCCATGCCATATCCCATGTATTTTAACCCCCCCTTCCGATGTGATATTGCCAATCGCGCGGCAGCTGTCCGATCCGCTCTCCCTGATCCGACGGTGGATGGAAACAGCAAAATAGAAGGATATTAGTGTCCGATAGAGGGTGGTTTTTTCTCCCATACGCAGGGACGCGTGCCCTGTTTTCATTGCGTCAGGCCTCCTCTGACACTTACCACCCCCGTACAATAAGCGGTCGGATAAAACCGCTTACCGCCGTCTGCCTCCGCTCCCATGACCCCGCCGATTGCGATATTGCGATTTGATCGCAACCATTGGATCTGCCCGCGCTAGATCCAACAGTCTTGATTTATTCTGCGCTACAGTGTCGCTCCCGCCCTGTTTTTCATCAAATTCCTTTGTAAAGTGGTTTTTACTTTATAAAGGAAAAGGGGGCTTTTTCTTATGTTTTTCAATCAGCGCCTGTGCGCACTCCAGCTCCAAAGGATTATGGTCATTCTTCATCCATTTTTTATCGCTCCAACCCAATTTTTCTCCGGACAACGAGCACGGCCCCAGCACTAGTTATTAGTATGCAAATCCTCCTCTATTATGTGGTATTTCTTCCTTTGTGATAGTATTTTGATCGGCCAAGCGCCGATACAGTTCTAAAGGCCACGGAAGGCACAACAACAGTCAAATCTCGCCACAAAGTGGCAGGCAAGGGCGATTTTGTAGTTAAAAGAGTATCAGAGTAGCAGAAAAGAGTATCAGTGGGGCACAAGAGTCCTGATTCAGCGAAATGTGTATCAGTGGGCGTAAAAGCCAAAGCAGAGCATTAAAGAGGATCCCCACAGGTCAAAGAGTATCAGTGAATACTTTAAAGCTACATCAGATCAGTTTAATGCACATTAAAACCCACCAAGAGCAGCAGAACCGACTAAGAAGTGCAGATAAGAGATTAAAAGCACAGTTATTGTAAAATGGCCAGCACACAGCTAAAGGACACCTTCAGGCCTCAATTTTGATGCGGCTGCCGCCAGCGCAACATAAATAGATATTTGTTACATTTATTTCAGGATAAGTTAGGTTAATCAGAGTTATTGCTCCAGATCTTTTATCAGATCTGTTTTGTAGATATTTTTCCTATAAATACCACCCTGAGCAATGTATTAAGGGTTGGTTGGTTGGTAGTTTTCCTGATTCTAGACTTGCGCTGTAAGCCTGAGAGTTTCTATAATCAAAGATTGCTGGAATATTTGCTTCTGAACTGGCTGGTTGTGGTTTTAATGGCTGAAGAGCTTAATATGGAATTCTTGTGCTTCCTCATGGTTCAATAAGTCTTTCCTACCTCTGTTTTTCAGTTTATATGTGTCTGTATCATCTATATATCACAATCTAAGTTGCAGAAAGAAAGAATAGCTCAGAACTCTTTCTATATGCTCTGTGCTAAATTTCTGTGGTTTTATATGTTTTCCTCTGAATTAGTCATGGATATGAATACTTTATTGATCATGATTAAGCTAGTTCTCTCATTTCTGAATGTTGTTTAGGAATCCTTCATTGCTCCTACATAGTCTTCATTCACTTTCCTTCTTTGGCTGGATGAGAGATCCTTAATTGCCTCTCATCCCCTGACCTCCATTTCATCTTAATTCCAGCATTTAACATTGTGCCATGTGTAGCTATCCTACTCTGTATTCCTCTCTTCTACCAAAGAAAACACACCTATCAGTTCACATTCATTGACTCCATGCCCAATGGTCTGAATTTCTCATCCTTTGCATGCCAACTCTGTCTGAAGCATCAACCATCCCACCAAACTTAATCAAACCCATGTTCATCATAACTAGCCTAAAATCATCCCTAAACAAAGCTAAATCATAAAGAGAGAGCCCTCTCTGATTGCAGGTAGGCTAGGACCTGCAATCCAAAGATTGGTCTGTGGTTACCTCGGTTGTATTCCCTTAGGAGACAAAGGGAACAACCTGAGTGATAACATCATTGGCGACTCCGCTGGGGACTTGAATCATTTTGTTTATTACTGCAAATCCAAGTATTTGATCAGTTTGCCTCTTGAATAAAATCCTTAATCTGTTTTGAAAAAATCCCAAAAAAAATCAAAATAATCAGAAAAATCTCAAAAAATCTCATTCCCTGGAGAAGATTCCCCTTTTTCTTCAGAATTATTTCATGTTTAGCTCTGATCTGTGATGGTGGACAGAGATCAGGCACTTCAAAGTTAATTCATCCACCTGGCGACTCCACATCATCCTCATAATAAAGACTCCGCTGAAGAAATGAACCCAAAAGAACTAAATGAGCAGATTAGGCTTTTGCAATGTATATTGTACTTTAAAGACGATTTTAGATTAGATTCTTATAATTTTCCTTTGGAAAATGTTGTTGAAAAGCCTCCTTACGCATTAGAGCAGCAGTTTTCTAATGATGTTAAAGATCATCATATAGCCAAGGAGGAACCAAAAATAGAGCCCAGTCATTCAATCCCTATTTATATTCCCATGCCTCGTAAGGTTCCTGATAGATATAAGCCACTCATTTTGCCTCCCGTGCTCAATCCTTTGCCTAAAGATCATCCTGAGTATCTCCCAAGATTTGATGGAGAGAATGGAGTTACTGCTCAAAAGCATATCCAAGCTTTTGAAGACTATCTTAACATATTTGAAGTAGAAGATGAGGATGTTAGTATTAGGCTTTTCGCCCTTTCTTTGCGAAGCGAAGTTAGGACTTGGTTCAAGACCTTGCCTAAGGCCAGCATCTCTAATCTTGTGCAGTTTCTCAAACTCTTCCTTGATAGATGGATGGTCAAAGTTAATCTCCTCATGCTCATAGAAGAATATAATCAGTTAAGAAGGCTTCCAGATGAAACAGTTCAGCAATTTTCCGACCGATTCAATCAAATCTATCATTCTATGCCATTAAATATAAGACCTCCTCCTGATTTAGCTCTATTGCATTATCCAAGAGCTTTTGATTCAGAGATTGAATTTCGTCTGAGAGAAAGAAGCCCGTCCACTATGAAACAGATGCAGGACATGGCTGTGGACGTGGAGGCAAATCTGAAGATTAGAGAGAAACAGCGCAAGGCAGAGCAAGAAGAAAAACTTCTTTATTTGTTAAAAGAAACAGAGGAAATGATGCAGCAGATCACACTGAAAGTTGAATGTTTAGAGCACCAGAACACATCTGTTTTGCAGAAGGAAAGTAGTGATATTCACGAACAAACCTACCACAAATCAGATGACATATTCATAGAGCCATATGTGAAGGAGCAGTCTCCTGATATATTGTGTGAATATGGTAGCTTTTCTTCTTTCAGTTGTCTACCAAAATATGATCTATACAATGATGAATATGCTCCTCAAAGCCAAATCAGCCTTACAGAGGAATCAGAAGCTATTTTGGGAGAAAGCAAAGTTCAAGTTTAGCAGCCTGAACCCAGTGATCAGCTTGCTCATTTCAGCTATGAAGAGGAGGAAAATGCAGAAAATTTTGAGGCCAGCGAAGGAACTTTGCCTTTTTGTTTTGAATCTTTTCAGTTTATTAGGGAGAATTATCATGTAGTTAATAATCAAGCGTCATCAAGTGTTGATATTGACCATCTAGAGGAGAGTCAAATCCTTGCTCCTAATGCATTACCTCTAGATTTGCAGCCCCAAAGTGCCACTGAATACCAGTTCGAAGAAGACTTGGAAGCAGCAGTATGTAATCAAGTGATCCAAGTTCTTTCCCCGCCGCTTTGTTTTCAGTCATCTGAATTTTTTAAAGAGAGGAAGGATCATCAAGTGCAAATCAGTCAAGTTCCTTGTGAGCCTGAATGTAGCAAATTGCAAGTATCCTTCCATGTTCCGTGTAATCCATCAGCAGACAGACTGAGTGATGAAATAAATCAGTGCTCTTCTCCATTAGCAGGCTGTAAGGCTCAATATCGAGATGCTAGTGATTTCCCAATTCAAAGGCGTGATAGTCATCCTAAACCTTTGTACAACTCTTTAATTCAGCTCAGCAATTGTGTATATATGTTGCAGGACCCTTATGTATAGTTTTTGGATTCAGCAAAAGAGATAGGGACTTTCCTTATCTTCTCAAAGATTGACAAAGCTATATCAGATTGCAAGATCTCCATTTCAAGCACCAGCAAGCACAAGCAACAAAGCTCATTGATGTTTATAATACTTAAGTGGCTGCATTGGCTATTTCATTTCACCTAACCACCAAGCAGAATGTTGATTAGAGTAAGTAGGTAGGATTTCAGTTTTTGTTTGGATAGAAAGCTTGCTGCAGTTGAAGCCCGAAGTGAAGGCCCTAAGCTCTTCAAGTATGCTGTCATGTTCATAAATAAGACAACCAACAAAGGGAAATTTTCAGAGTACAACAAAAATTGAATATAAGGCCATCTGACCTGTTGTTCTTGACTTTTCGCAAGGAAAAGCCATCCCCAAGTGGAGCCACTGTTAGCCTCCTATTCCAATAGGTTTCATATTTCATGATTGACAGTAAAAGTGCCAAAAATGTTCATCTTTTCCATGCTACAAAAGTTCCATTTTTGAAGGATTTCACAGTTAAGGGAAGGCCAAACAGCTTAATCTTGGCTTCCCTAGGTTTAAATTTCTTGTTTTAGAAATAGAGAATGAATATCTGTCCAAACTATTTAATCTTGGCAGATTATTAGATAGGTAGAGAAGCTAGGGTGCTCAACAGCTTAATCTGAGCCCCTGGAAGTAATAAGGGTAGATTTAGATAGGAGGATAGCCAAAAGAAAAGATGAAAATCTGGGTTTGCTAGTCCAAGTGCACCCATCCAAAAAGAAGAAAAAATGTTAGGTAAGTAGGCTGGGTAGGTAGTTTTGAGGTGGCAGAATGATGAATTGTGATCCATTTTTGTGTTTCAAAGTGTTAATCTACTTCAGATCACAAGTGCAAGGCAATTTTCCCTTGGAGCAGCTCAAGCGAGGCATGACTAACTTCCCCTTCTTCCTTTTCCCCAAATCATTCACTAATTTCCCCTAAAAGATGTTAAGATCTGCTTAATATCTCAAAAATTCATCATATTCCATAACATTTGCCTAAGTAAAGATCTGCTTTACTTAGGAGTGCTCATATTTCTTCTATAAAGTCCTATTTCCCCTTTGTAGCCTAAGATTTCTATCCTTAGCGCTTTCTGATCAAAATTCACATTAACTTCTAACTTACTATGTAAATCCCTATCTATTTCCCCTTCCCCTACTAAAATATGTTAAATATCCCCCTTATATACATATCCCCTCCTTTGGTTGAAATATAACCATAAGTATTGCTTGGGAATTACTAAGTTTTCCTGAAACTTAGTAAGAACCCTCATTTTGCTCATCTAGCCCTCTTTCCATGCTTCGGACCCCTTCCGATGCATTAAAAATCCTTCAAAGGCATTCAAAACCCCCTTCGAGTTCATAAAACCCCTCTCCGATCAAGGGAATCTCCCTTTGATCGCATTGACCCTCTTCCGATTGAATAATTCCTCCTCCGATGAGCTTTCCTCCCCTCCGACGCGATATCGCTGTCGGAGGTCGCAGCATTCAATTATCGGCCCCCTTTTATAACACCCCGATATCATTACGCCGATGCGATTTCGCAGTCGGCAGTCGCAATGGTTTAATGCCCTTTAACATTCCTCCGATCACTTCCGCCGATGCGATATCGCTATCGCATCCGAAGCGATATCGCAAGTCGGCAATCGCAACTCATCCATGCCATATCCCATGTCTTTTAACCCCCCCTTCTGATGCAATATCGCTGATTGCGCGACAGTCGTCCGATCCGCTCTCCCCGATCCGACGGTGGAAGGAAACAGCAAAATAGCGGGATATTAGCGTCCGATAGAGGGTGGTTTTTTCTCTCGTACGTAGGGACGCGTGCCCTATTTTCATTGTGTCGGGCCTCCTCTGACACTTACCGCCCCCGTACAATAAGCGATCCGATAAAACCGCTTACCACCATCTGCCTCCGCCCCCATGACCCCGCCGATTGCGATATTGCGATTTGATCGCAACCGTTGGATCTGCCCACGCTAGATCCAATGGCCCTGATTTATTCTGTGCTACAGTGTCGCTCCCGCCCTGTTTTTCATCAAATTCCTTTGTAAAGTGGTTTTTACTTTATAAAGGAAAAGGGGGCTTTTTCTTATGTTTTTCAATCTGCGCCCGCGCGCACTCCAGTTCCAAAGGATTATGGTCATTCTTCATCCATTTTTGATCGCTCCAACCCAATTTTGCTCCGGACAATGAGCACGGCCCCAGCACCAGTTATCAATATGCAAATTCTCCTCTATTATGCGGTATTTCTTCCTTTGTGATAGTATTTTGATCGGCCAAGTGCCGATACAGTTCTAAAGGCCACGGAAGGCACAGCAGCCGTCAAATATCGCCATAAAGTGGCAGGCAAGGGCGATTATGCAGTTAAAAGAGTATCAGAGTAGCGGCAAAGAGTATCAGTGGGGCACAAGAGTCTCGATTCAGCGAAAAGTGTATCAATGGGCGTAAAAGCCAAAGAAGAGCATTAAAGAGGATCCCCGGAGGTCAAAGAGTATTAGTGAATACTTTAAAGCTACATTAGATCAGTTTAATGCACATTAAAACCCACCAAGAGCAGCAAAACCGACTAAGAAGTGCAGATAAGAGATTAAGAGCGCAGTTATTGTAAAATGGCCAGCACACAGCTAAAGGACACCTTCGGGCCTCAATTTTGATGCGGTTGCCGCCAGCGCAACATACATAGATATTTGTTACATTTATTTCAGGATAAGTTAGGTTAATCAGAGTTATTGCTCCAGATCTTTTATCAGATCTATTTTGTAGATATTTTTCCTATAAATACCACCCTGAGCAATGTATTAAGGGTTGGTTGGTTGGTAGTTTTCGTGATTCTAGACTTGCGCTGTAAGCTTGAGAGTTTCTATAATCAAAGATTGCTGGAATATTTGCTTCTGAATTGGCTGGTTGTGGTTTTAATGGCTGAAGAGCTTAATATGGAATTCTCGTGCTTCCTCATGGTTCAATAAGTCTTTCCTACCTCTGTTTTTCAGTTTATATGTGTCTGTATCATCTATATATCACAATCTAAGCTGCAGAAAGAAAGAATAGCTCAGAACTCTTTCTATATGCTTTGTGCTCAATTTCTGTGGTTTTATATGTTTTCCTCTGAATTAGTCATGGATATGAATACTTTATTGATCATGTTTAAGCTAGTTCTGTCATTTCTGAATGCTGTTTAGGAATCCTTCATTGCTCCTACATAGTCTTCATTCACTTTCCCTCTTTGGCTGGATGAGAGATCCTTAATTTCCTCTCATCCCCTGACCTCCATTTCATCTTAATTCCAGCATTTAACATTGTGCCATGTGTAGCTATCCTGCTCTGTATTCCTCTCTTCTACCAAAGAAAACACACCTATCAGTTCACATTCATTGACTCCATGCCCAATGGTTTGAATTTCTCATCCTTTGCATGCCAACTCTGTCTGAAGCATCAGCCATCCCACCAAACTTAATCAAACCCATGTTCATCATAACTAGCCTAAAGTCATCCCTAAACAAAGCTAAATCATAAAGAGAGAGACCTCTCTGATTGCAGGTAGGCTAGGACTTGCAATCCAAAGATTGGTCTGTGGTTACCTCGGCCATATTCCCTTAGGAGTCAAAGGGAACAACCTGAGTGATAACATAGGGCACTTGGTGCAAACAAAATTGCTGATTTGGATGCCCTTTACCAAACCTTTCTCAATAGATGGGAAAAGAAGAAAGATCCATTGCATATCCTATCAGAGTATGACAGTTTAAAAAGAGGCCCACAAGAAACTGTCCAAGACTATTGTGCTAGATTCAACAATGTGTACAATGTTATCCCTCAAAACCTTAGACCTCCACCTGACTTAGCCTTAATCAAATTCCCTGATGGATTTAACTCTGACATGGCTTATCAGCTAAGGGAAAGAGCTCCTGCTAGCTTGGAAGACATGCAGAGCATAGCTGTTAGTGTAGAGGCAAACCTAATCTCTAAAAGAGCCCGAGCTAGAGCTGAAAGAAGGACTACTTTCAAAGAAGAGCCTTCAGCATTTGAACAAAAACTTGATGCAATCATCAAAGGCATGGATAGACTAGGTGACAGAGTGGAAACCATTGAAAGAAAATCCTCTTGGGAAGGTCAACCAAGTAACACCACTAGGAATCCAAACTTTAGAAAAAATCAAAATCCTAACACCGGGAAGGCTGGCCCTGATCAGAATATTAGACCTCCATTTCAAGAGAACTATGCTGAAGCCTCAACCTCTAGTGAGCCAATAGAGGATACCCAAATTAACCTAATGGGTTTAAACAGTGAGCAACAAATCTTTCTAACACAAGATGACCAAGAGGCCCATAATTGCAACCAATTTCAAACCAAGTCCGGAGAATCATTTGATTTCAGAGAAGGGTATGATGCAGCAGTCTATGAGGTCCATAAACGATACAAATTAAGAAGCAGAACCATAGATGTTCCTGAACCTGCCAAGTTGAAAGATACCAAGCAGCTAAAGAAAACAAAAGATAAAGCTGCCCCGACAGAACTCCCTGCTAAAACAGACCCTAACCCAAAGCAAGTCACGGTGGAAAACATATCAGATGTGAAACCCTAAAAAAATCAGCCATCCACATCCCTTCCCTCAAATTAAAATCTAAACTGCCCTCCTGAAAATAATTTTAAAATAGATTTAGCTCAAAACAACACTCATGATGAAGAGAAGGTTACTGTAAATACAACAGAAAAGGAAAAGCTTGTTGTCCACAACACAAGAATTCAAGTGGAAAAACCTTTTAACCTACAAACAGAAATAGCCAAGCTGAAAATAGCCATTCCTCTGTCTGAATTGGCTAAACATGAGGTTTATAGGGAACAAATTAATAGGTCACTTCAAATATCAGAGAATAGGGATGCAGTCAATGTTTTAGATGACCAACCAGAACTGATTTTTGGTCCCGAAGTCAATGGTAAAACAGTAGACGGAGGAGTTCCTCCATTCTATGTGAGCTTGAACATTCATGACAAAGTGTTGCACAACGCAATGTTTGATTTGGGAACTTCCCATAACCTAATGCCTAAATCTGTGATGGAAAAGCTAGACCTAGATATCACAAGACCATATAAAGACTTGTTCTCATTTGATTCTAGCAAGGTCAGGTGTCTAGGCCTAATTAAAGACCTTTGTGTATCTTTAGTCCAATATCCAGCCAAAACAATCTTGATGGATGTGGTGGTAGCTGATATCCCACCTAAATATGGAATGCTTTTGTCTAGATCTTGGGGTGCAAAACTCCAAGGATCTTTGCAGCTAGACATGTCCTATGCCACCATTTCAGTCTTTGGCCAGCCAAAGAGATTGTACCGGGAAACATTAATGAAATATGTGGTTAGCAGTCAAGATAAACCCCAAAACTTCCCCATCTATTCTATGCATTCCGATATGGATTCATTCATCTTATACAATGCTGAGATGTGTCCCAAAACTGATGTCAAACTCCTAGAAACAGCACAAACAAAAAGCATAAATGAACAATCTAGTGCTCAAGATCAAAAAATTGTTGATATGATTGATGCAACAAATGAACAAGACATAGCATATGAGCTACAAAATCCAAATCTGCCCACTGGGCAAGTTTCCAAAACTCTTAAGACAAGTGGTAATCAAGAAATCTTATGGTACTTAGAGTTTGATGGGTCAATGAACAAATTAGGAGCAGGGGCAGGGGTTTGGATACACAACATGCAAAATGACCATGCTCAAGGTCATGCATATAGGATAAATTTCAGATGTACAAACAACATGGCTGAATATGAGGCCCTTTTGCTGGGACTCAAATTCATTAAAAGTATAGGGCAACCAAGATTTCAATTTTGGGGGACTCAAATTTGATTATCCAACAGATGAAGGGAAACTTTGTTACAAATGATCTTAGGCTAAGAGCTTACAGAGGTGCAACCATTGAAATACTGAACACCTTCTTAGAATCTCAGCTTACCAAAATTCCAAGAAAGCACAATTTACATGCACACAGTTTGGCGACTTTTTCCAGCACTTACAAGCTTCCATTTTGAGCCTAATCACCACTTCACTGCTGAAATTAAACATAGGCCTGCTATCCCAGATAATGTCAAAAATTGGCAGGTGTTTGAAAATGATACACAAATTAATAATTTCCTGACTTTGAAAGAGGAATTCTCAAAAAGTAAACATTGACACAAGCACCATTGGTGATCAACAACAAATAGACAAAATTGAGCAAAATAGCTGAAACAACAAAGCTGATTTTGCATCCAACAACCTTTGACTGTAAAAATTTACAAGAGCTGAAGCAAACGGACCTTGATGAAATGGCTGAGGGAGAGTCTGAAGTAATTGAACTAAAGGATAATTTCCTGCCCATAGGCCTAACTCCTTTGGAGGATATATTTGATTCAAATGATATTCCAAGAAAGCCAAAAATGCAACCACTAAATGCAGAAATTGAGGACTGCGACATAGGAACCACAAAAAATCCCAAAATGATAAAACTATTCAAAACACTACCTCTTGATCAGAAATTGAAATAAATTGACCTGTTTAAAGAGTTTCAAGATGTCTTTGCATGGAGCTACCAGGACCTCAAGTCCTATGATACTTCGGTCATCCAACACACAATACCCTTGAAAGAAAATCAAAAACCTCTTAAACAAAAGCTGAGAAGAGTTAATCCTGTTCTCCTTCCCCTTATTGAAAAGGAATTCAAACGAATGTATGAAGCTAGAATCATTGCACCTATCAGGTTCTCCGAATGGATTTCAAACCTAGTACCTACTAGGAAGAAAACGGGAGAGATAAGACTGTGTGTTGACTTAAGAAATTTGAATAAAGTCTCTCTCAAGGACCACTAACCCTTACCCAAGATGGATCACATTTTACAAAGGGTAGTGGGAGCTTCTAGGATCTCATTGTTAGATGGATTCTCAGGATTCAATCAGATTTTAGTCCACCCGGATGATCAAGACAAAACTGCCTTCACAACACCTTGGGGAACCTTTAAATATGTAAAGATGCCTTTCGGACTTAAAAATGTAGGGGCCACATTTCAAAGAGAAATGGACATAGCCTTTTCCAAGGAGATCCATGATTTCTTAGTGATATACCTTGATGACCTCACTGCTTTTTCAAAATCAGACCAAGAACATTTAGAGCATTTGAGGCAAGTGTTCCTAATTTGCAGAAAATATGGCATATCCTTGAACCCGAAGAAATCATTATTTGGCCTTGAAGAAGGCAAACTCGTAGGTCACATAATTTCAAAAGATGGCATAAGAATTGACCTGGAAAGGATACAAGCTATCCTCCAAGTCCCTCACCCAAGAAACATCAAGGAACTACAAGCCTTTCTAGGGAAGATCAATTTCCTAAGAAGATTCATTCCCAATTTAGCTGGACTAATAAGACTGTTGAATAATATGTTGAAGAAAGATTCTAAAGTCAAATGGACCATAGAAGCTAAACAAGCCTTTGAGGAAATCAAGACAGCTTTGACTAAAACACCTTTCCTCACAAGCCCCAAGTTTGATAGAGACTTCATAATTTTTTCCTTTGCATCTCAGCATACTATTGTTGTTGTCCTACTACAAAAGGATGACCAAGGATGTGAGAATCCCATTGCGTTCTTCAGCAAAGCACTTAGAGATGCTCCACTCAAATATCAAATCATGGAGAAATAGGCCTATGCCCTTGTAAAATGCCATCAAGGATTTCAAAGTTTATATCTTGTACTCTCATGTGATAGCCTATGTTCCAAATGCTGTGGTCAAGGACATTCTGACTCAAGAAGGAATTGAGGGTAAAAGGGGCAAATGGATAGCCAACATTTTAGCGTATGACATTGAAATCAAGCCTACAAAACTCATAAAAGGACGAGGGTTAGCTAAATTATTGATTGAAACCAATTTTCAAGCCCTTGACATTAATGAACTGGATAACGAACAGGATATGGCGACTCCACAGATCAATCAAGCCTTTTTACAATCACTTTGGTATGCTGACATATGTTTTGTATTGTTAAACCTGCAAGCTCCTCCAGGGTTATCCAGGACTTAAAAGAGATTCTTGAAAATGAAGGCATCAAAGCTTTGTATTATAGACAATGTTTTATTCTGGAAAAATCATGAAGGTATTTTGCTGAATTGCCTAATTCAGGATGAAACTGACAAAATACTCAAGGAATTTCATGCAGGGGACTGCGGAGGACACTTGTATTGGAAGTCAACAGCTGATAAAATTCTAAGAGCTGGTTTTTATTGGCCCTCCTTGTTTGCTGATGTGAAAAAATTTGTAGTTTCTTGCCATAAATGCCAGATCTTTGAAGGAAAGAGAAAGTTGTTACCTTTACCTCTAAAACCCATTTCCACCGAAAGACCATTTCAACAATGGGGTTTAGATTTCATTGGAAAAATTCACCCTTCCTCTTCTGGCCAACACAAGTGGATTTTGACTACCACAGACTATTTTACCAAATGGATAGAATCCATCCCTTGTAGGCAAGCCAATGACTCAATCATCATGCAATTCTTAGAAACCAATATTTTGTCTAGATTTGGCTGTACGGAGAAAATTATTACAGACAATGCTGCTACCTTTAAATCCAAAAGAATGATCAATTTTTTTCACAAGTACCACATTACCTTGGGCCACTCCACAGCCTATTACCCTCAATGCAATGGCCTAGCCGAATCCTCCAACAAAAGCCTGATCAACATCATCAAAAAAGTCTTGGAGGAGAATAAAAAGAATTGGCATAAAAAACTAGTAAATGCACTATGGGAAGACAGATTGACCACCAAAAGATCTATTGGAACCAGCCCATATGAATTGGTTTATGGCATGGAGGCTGTGTTCCCCTCATCCTTGGGAATCCCTGTAATCAAATTGTTGCAAGAGTTACAAGCAGAACCCAATGACATTCAAAGGAGAATCAATCAAACTATTCACTTGCAACAAACTAGAGAGGAAGTATATCAAAGAACTCAGGTTCTGCAAGATAGACTCAAGAATATTTTTGACAAAAGAACAAAAGCTAAAGATTTCTTCATAGGAGACAAAGTGCTGAAGTGGGATTCTAGAAGGGAAGACAAAGGAAAGCATGGAAAATTTGATTTCCTTTGGAAAGGACCTTATGTCATTCAGGCTGTACAAGGAAACAACACCTATTTTTTGAAGAGTTTGGATGGCACAGAAGCTGAGGAAGGGCCAGTCAATGGGCGAATGCTCAAGCATTATTTTGATCCTCTTTGATCAACATAACAAGACTGTATATTGTACATAAATAGTGTCTATTTTAGCAGTTCATTACAGCAATTAGATAAGGGATAAGATGCAGCAGATTTTGAGGAAAAAAGCAAGGAATTGTACCACCCTTTTGTACATATTTTGAGCTTATCAGAAGAAATCAAAAAGAAAGCTTGGGAGCCATGAAGATGACTGAACATTTAGACCAACTGGAAAAACAGAGTTGTTATTCTGTTCACATTAGCTCATGAGAAGTGTATACATGTTACAAAGATTCAGTTGTGTGTCTACAGCAGAAGGAAGTTTCAGATTACAGCAAGAACTGAAAATAAGGCCATCTGACCTGCTGTTCTTGGCTTTTCACCTGGAAAAGCCATCCCCAAGTGGAGCCACTATTAGGTTCCTATACCAATAGGTGTCATTTCTCATGATTGACTATGGAAGTGCCAAATATGATCATCCTTTCCATGCTGCAAAGGTTCCATATTTTGTAAACAAATAAAGAAAATTAAAAAATGTAAAGAGGGTATGCCCTAAAAGAAAAATCAAAGGGCAAGAAAAATGAATTGGTCAAAAAAAGATAAAGAAAATGAACCCCAAAGAAAGACCAGGAAAGTGGCCAGTCAAAATGCCACTACTGTCCTATTTGTGCAAAGCAAGTTCACAATGTGCAAACATTGTTTCTTATCTCACTTGATGGATGGTCCAACAGCTCAATCTGGGCCAGTCCATATTTAAATTTCCTGTTGTAGAATAGAGAATGAAGGTCTGTCCAAACAGTTCAAGCTTGGCAGATCACTAGATAGATAGAGAAATAAAGGGCCCAACTGCTTAATCTGAGCCCTTGGAAGAAATAAGGATAGATTTAGATAGGAGGGCAGCCAAAAGAAAAGAGGAAAATTAGGGTTTGCTAGTTCAAGTGCACCCAATCAAAATGAAGAAAAAATGCTAGGAATTGTAGAATGGGTAGGTAGATTGAAGTTGCAGAAACAGGTCTATCAGCAGTGTCATCCTTTTGAATATGATCTATTTCATGGATACCTCAAGTGCCTTGGCAAAGGTGTGATGATAGATCAGATGTTGCATGTCTAACTCCCTCTCTTTCCCCTCACAATAATCATTCACTAACATCCCTCAAAGAGATTGGGATCTGCTCAAACTCTTAACTTCACTCCATTTCCATAAAAACTTAAGTGAAACTTCAGGTTTACTTAAAATCTCAAAGCCACATTTCTTGTGTAAAGTTTTATTTCTCCCCACACCCCCAAGTCTAGGTGATTCAATTTCATGCACCTAGCACTTTCCCTTATATTCATATTAACATGTTAACTCTATTATATAACTCCCACTTATATTTCCCCTCCCCTTTTATACATAAAAATACATAAGAAACCCAAAAAAAAAAAAAAAATATCCCTACCCTTGGCAACTATAGCCCTATAGCAAAGTTTTGGGAATTATAACGTTTACTAGAAGCATTATAATAACCCTCTGTGTCTTTGGAATTTATTTAACACCCGGTTAAATAAATAGCCACACCTAACCTGCCCACATAAACCATACAAACCCTCTTAACCAAAGTTTTGACCCGCATGTATTTGGAAAAATATTAAAATATTAACGCGGGTCCCTTTATTTTAAACCTCCGCCATCTATGCCTCCCGTCAACAGTTGGAGCGCGCCCTCCAGATCCAACGGCTCTCATCGATATCGGAGCCGCTCCAACGTATGAGAGTTAGCTCCCGATGGAAAGCGGTTTTCCCGCCGTACCCCGGGATGCGTGTCCCCTTTCTATTGCATCGTGCCCGTTCTGACGCAAACCGCCCCCGTACAAAAAGTGGTCCGATGGAAACCAAAAACCGCCTCCTGTTCTCGCTGCTCACGTCACTCACCACGTCTACACCCACGCCAGCGCCTGCATTACTGTTTCGTCTGTTGTGTCTGCCATGTCATCTGTCCATGTCAGCGACCATGTCATCCACCACGTCACCTTTCATACCCCGCTACAGGACAAAGTTACATCATGATGATGTCATCCCTAAAAAGTGCCAAAAAGCCCGAAAAAAACCCCAAAATTTTGTTAAAAGGTCACACAAGTGATAGTTTTGTTTATTTCCTCCTGTTGATTTATGACGACTATGCATGCAAAGCACGACCAATTCACCACCATAGCTCCAGCCCACCACCCTGAGGCGTTCAATCCGCAAACTCGACCCCTTACCTTGCTCCTAAACCCGCATCCAGCACCTGGCACCCATAGAACAGGTATTTACCAAAAAACTCACTGATAAGCCCTGTTCTTTCGACTTTCTCTTCTAAAATCGCCCGAACAGTTAGAATTCCAGTTGAATTACGCTATGGTCTGTGCACCTTATATTGTAAATCACTCTGTTTGCCCTTTTTTTCAAAGAAGTCATGTGAATTCTACTCCTCTGCAAATTAACCATAAAAACTGAAACTCAAACCCATTTCCGCTTGTAAATCACCGAAAGAGCTCAAATACTGAGCGAATTCTGCCCAAAGACACCTGTAAAAGGAGCGTCCTTTCCCCTGCTTTTTTCCAGCTTCCCGATCAAATTCTGCAAACTCTGTTGTTACTGTGAATTTCACCCAAAGCAGCAATTTCTAGAAACATAACTCAGTCTGTGATTTCCTGAGGAAAACCGAGACCGGTGTTCTATTGTCTGTTACTCCAAAAGCTCTAACTTCAAGTCAAAAGGTCACTTAAAAAACTAAAAATGGAGGCTCTAGTGGCCCTGAATATTGCACCCTTGAATGCACCACATAGGGAGTTGGAGTGGCTACCTCTTGCTGATAGAGATTTCCATATTGATGACATGGAGGGTGATAAACCTCACCTTCAAGCTTTTTGTGAAATAAGGAATAGCTACAGGAATAAAGCTGACATATTTAGAATCTGGGAGTCTAATATGCCTATATACTACCTGCCTTCAGTGAATGTCTTCCCTGACCTCATCCATCAATGTTGTGCTAATTATGAGCCTTCTCAAAGGGCAGTGATGGACCCTTCTGGCAATGTCCTCTTTCACATCACCCCTCAGTCTATAAATGAGATGCTGCACTTCAAGCCAACTCAGCCTTTGGTCCCTCTCTCCATGAAACATTTGCTGGATCAAGCCTCCAAGTTGTCCTCTGCAGAAGTTGACCGAATTGCCAAGATGTTCATGCCACCAGATTGCTACTCCAGATACACAATTCCCTATCACCATGCCTGGTTTGATGAGCCTGGAAAAATGCTCATAGACATGATTTCCTACATCTTGGGATTCAGAACAAGTGAAATTGTGGATGAGACTGTCTTTGCTTTGATGTCCATGTTTGCTCCAGGACAGCCCCCTGCTGTCAAGTATGATTATGCCACCTTCATAGCTAACAAAATTCATGAGCAATTCATGAATTTAGACAGAGAGAGAGAGTGTTCAAGTACACTTCATATATATATCATTTGCTGCTGTACTATCAACCTGATAGTTTCCCAGTTTCCCTCAAAAAATTGGATGCTAAGGGTGAGCAAAGGTCTGTAATATTTTGGTCCTCAGTATTCCATCAAGTTCATAGCTCCCCATATACATATTGTGAGTTTATTGACCTTTTCATATATCAAACCACTTTTTTGTTGTCAACAACTCCTCCTGCCAGGCTCTCTGCTGAAATGCAGAAAATCCTACATCTCTCAAAGGAATACAGTATTGGTGACTGGTATTTTTACCAAAACGACACAGTGATCAGGGTCTATGGCTGTCAATTAGCTCCCTACAAACTGCTAAAGTATGTCCCTATGAGACTCTTTGCCCTGGAATACTACCGGCAATTCAGTAGTTTAGATTTGACTCATTTCTATGGTTCTAGGAAAAAAGCACAGCTCAAGATAAGGCATCAATTGGGCCCTTTTATCTTTAATAAAAGGGAAGAAGCATGGAAGGAAGCTGGCAATATTCTGAGAGAGAAACTTAAGTTGAAACAAAGTTTTCTTTGGTCACCATATGACCCTAAACTTTTCATAAGCTTTAGAAGAGTCAAAAACAAGCTTACAGGATATGTGCACCATAGAATCCCTGAGATTGAACAATATGCCAATCAACAGGATTGGGTAGAAGGCACACTAGTTGAGGAACTTACTGAAGAAGAGAGATTAGAAAAAGAAATGAAAGAGTTTGAAAAAACACTTGACCTGGGCTCTTTTGGACAGGTGCCTTTCACATTGCCTCAACACCTTGGAGCGAGCACATCATCTGCCACAACTTCACAACAGCCTGCCCAAGAAATTGCTCCACCTGCAGGGACATCCAAAGGCAAGGAGGTGTAGCATTCAGACCAATAGGATACAATGGCAGACCAGCCAGATACAGAAAAAGAGCAAATTCAAGGGCAAGCCCCTTCAACTCAAGCAAAGGTAACTGAAATCCCTGTGTTACAAACTCCTCTCAATGAGGAAAGAGCCAAGAAAAGGGACAGGCAGGAAGAGACACCCACAGGGGCATCCACAGAACAGCAAGGGGAGAAGAGGCAAAGGTTGAACCCCTACTCTGAGGAAGAATTTACAGAAGAAACAGTAGGCAACTTAAGGGGTGAGGAGACAATTGAACAACGAGCCCCTCCAATTTTGAAAACATCAACTAGCTCTTTTCAACAAGAGAAAGAAAGGCAACATGGTGTGGAGGTTACATCCACCAGGAAACAGAGCAAGCAAGGCTCTGACATTAAGAAGGCATTCACTGAAATCAAGGCCATAAATGAGCCAGTAAGGTTCCAGCTCTATAACCAATTGCTAAGAATGGCTCCCACCAATCAACAAAGGCTAATGGCAGCCTATGATATCCAAGAAGGGAAAATGACCCTTAGTCACTTCAGGCCTATAGTATAGCAGCCCCAGTCAGCTGCTAATTATATCAGAACTAATCTGGAAGTCCTTTCTAAATACATCCACCCAATGGACCAGATTGAACTGCATAAGCAAATCGGAGAAATGGTGTACTCCACCTTGGCCGATAAAGCTATATTGGCCCACAGACTGCAAAATTCTTTGCACAATACTTCTGCCCAATTGGAATTGGAAAAAGCCTCCTCAATAGCCAAGGATAACATAATTAAATCTTTGGAGGAAATTATCATGGAGCTGGGACATGATCCCAAGGATCCCAAGGGCATACAGGCCTTGATAAAAAAGAAAGAGGAAGATATAGCAGCCCTCAGAAAACAACTCAGGCTGCCAATTACAATGCCCCCTCAGACCACAAAAGTTGCACAGTAGAAAGAAGAGGAGGATGTAGTAAGTTTACTTATGAGGATGAATGAAAGACTGCTAGAAACAGAGAAAGCCTTGGAGGCAGCACTATAAGAAAAACAGGGAGAGTTGGCCTCTCAGCCAGCTCAAACAAATCTAACTCTTACAACTGCTCCTCCTACAGTCACCACAGCAGTCCCTCCTACTGATCCGACATCACAGCAGGTACCTCATCTCCAGCCTCAACTTCAGCAGCAGTTACGGCAACAACTACGACAGCGGCAGGAAAAGATGCCAGCCTGAGCATGGAGGATATGATGAAAGAAATAAAAGATTTGGAACTCCAAATGGCAGAATTAAAAGAAGCCAAAGAAAAACTAGCCAAGATTGAGGTGAATTATGACAAATAAAAAATGGCTGTGGCTGAGAAGATAAGAGAAGTAAAGGCCCTGGAAAATAAGATAAAAGCCTTGGAGAAGGACCTTACTCTTCACAAAACTCTGGCAGAAATCAAAACAATTTTGTGGAGTAAAATTGGCCAGTCCATCACTGAACAATGGACATCAATCCTGACTATTCATGACCAAATTGAATTGATAGCGATAGCTCAATTTGAGACTCAAAAGGCCAGAAAATTATTGGCAAACAAGCCCGAACAGGACAACCAGATGATCCATTTTTTGAATACTCATACTAGAGAATAGTTAGCAGCTCTAGATATCAGGAACAGGACAGACACAATTTTGTTAGTAAGAAAGGTGCTGACCATGAGGAATTTTGTGCAGACTTTGGAAAGAAAGTGCCAAGAAATGCAAATAGAAATAAATGCCTTTAGACAAAAGTTTGGAGTGTTGCAGAGCAAGGGGTTACCCAGCTTATTGACCAACAATGGAAGACTGTTAACACATGAACAGTATGCTCGCAAAGTAAATACCTATGTTACCAATCAAATCACAGCATCGTCAAGCAGCTCAGAAGAGATAGTACCTCCCTCTGGACAAATTTTATATGACAAATTAGAACTTTTGTTCTATATTTAACATGAAATAAATCATCTTTTTGAAGTCCAGCCAAATTACTACACATATACTGAAGCTGATGAAACATTGATTAAACTACAGAGACACTAGCTACCAACAGATCAATGGTGGGAGGGCCTGCTTGAGGTTTTACCAAGGTAACTTTCATTCTCTCCTTTGGTCAGCTACACTTTATCAAATTCAAATATAAGAGCCACCTATCAGAAAATCAAATTGACAAAGGAGGGAATTTACACTAAAAAGCGTAAAGGAAAACTCAAGCACAGGTGGCAAGTGACAGCACATTAGGAACGCAAATCAGAGAAGCAGTTATCAGCCGACTAGTTGAGCTGAAAAGTCAAAAATAGCAAAACACCTAAGGCGGCGAGTACAACATAGTTACTCCTTCATTCATTTCTGCGTGGTTTTTCCACATCAGTTATTGCCTTTGCCAAATTAGATGGATGAACTTATTACTTGATATTTTTTCCTACGGGATATTTTGTAAACTCTTTTATAAATACTTCCCCAAGATATGTATTATTGTTGGCTGGTGAACATCATTCTGGACCTGTGCTATATGTTTTGAGAACTCTTCTGAAATAAAGATTGCTAGAATGCTTTGCTGGTGAATTTGCTGGTTATGGAATCAATGGCAGAAGGATATATTGCAGAATTCTCGTGTTATTACATGGATCAATAAGTCTTCTTTACTCTTGTGTCACTGTATCTGTGTTTTGTTTACCATCTAAATATCATGCTCTAATTTATAGAAAAAAAGGATAACCCAGAATTTACTTTGCTGTACTCTGTGTTCAATTCCTGTAATTTTTTATGTTTTCTACACGACTAGCATAGGCAAGAATTCTTGACTGCTCTTGTCTCCCTGGTTCTTTCACTTTAAATATAATCAAGGAATTCTTAATTGCTCCCTGATAATGTTTATACAGTTTCCCTCTGTTAGCATAATGAAAGATTCTTGATTTCCTTTCATTCCCTGACTTCATTTCATCTTATTCCAGCTTGAAAATCGTTTTGTCTTTAATTATCTTGCTCTATAGTTATCCTATTGCCAAAGAAACCATACCCAGAGGTTTATTTCCATTAGACTCCATCAACCCAATGGTCTGAACTTCTCTCACATTACAGCCCTGCTCTACTGAATGTCATCTTCCAAACACCAAACAAAACTTGTGCTTCATAACTAGCCTAACATATAACAAAACAAATCTAAAACATAAAGAGAGAGCCCTCTCTGGTTGCAAATTGGCTAGAATCTGTAGCTAAAAGACTGGTTAGTGGTTACCTCAGCCGTATTCCCTCCTGGAGACAGGGAACAACCTGAGTGATAACACCTCCTGAGTGGTTGTTGGATGTGGATGCACCGCTAGTGGGAAACCATTGAAGGATCTGGGAAAAGTTATCCATCATCACATTTCTTTGTTTCTCGAGGGCCTACTCAAGCAATATTTTGATAGGATCTCCTGCTCCCTCATCTTTATTTTCTTCCCCCATGGGCGGTCGTCGGGTTTTGCAAGGATGATATTGCAAAGGTTCAACCAAATTGAGCCCTAAATCATTATACCCCGACCT
Source organism: Pinus tabuliformis (assembly GCA_031772625.1). Classification (NCBI taxonomy): domain Eukaryota; kingdom Viridiplantae; phylum Streptophyta; class Pinopsida; order Pinales; family Pinaceae; genus Pinus; species Pinus tabuliformis. Next base: position 594,281,669 of record CM062813.1, read on the forward strand.
CATTAGGGACATGCAAAGAAGGATCGAGAAAGAGAAGACCTCTTTGATACCACTGATCCAAATTTGAATAAGAATGCAACAAATTACAGATATAACCGTAAACACAGAGATGTAGTGGAAATAAAACTTAATTTCATTAATATCAAAGAACTGAAATATGCTTACATATAGAATGGAAATAAACTAGCTCAGGCGATGGTAGCTTACCTCTAAGAAAGGAAGTGGTGGCTACATGCATTTGAACTATGTTAAAATGAGGCTTGAAGGCTTATTTATTATTGAGAAATAATGGAAAACCCCAAAACATCCAAAAGCATAATCCTAGGAGATGAAACGTCAAACTATGGGCCCCGTTGGGGTAACTTGGTACACCAACTTCCCAGGGTCATAACTTTGGCATATGATCTTTGTTTGACGCACACAATATCTAGTTAAAAATATCTATCCGAGGACTACAATTGTTGATAGTGAATATCAAGTTAAAAATGCATATTCACTGATGGTGATTTTCCAAAAAAAACGTCGTTTAGGGACTCAAAATGACTTTGAAAGTTTAGGACCTGAAAAACTACCAAAAATAGTAAATTGTGCTACAATTAAGGAAACTGAAAAACTAAAAGAAACAATGGTGGGGGTCCAAGTGTAATAGGTGAGTGGCCACGAATATCCACTTGGATTCATCTGTCTACAAAGAACATCTTCCACTATGTTCTTTTTGCCCTTGATGTACCTAATCTCAAAATTGAACTCACTGATTGTAGCCAACCATCGAGCCTACCTACCATTAAGATTTGGTTGGTCAAATAGATACCGAAAACCATTGCGATCACTCATCAATGTAAACCTCTTGCTCAGAAGATAGTGTCTCAACATATTCAACGCATGTATAATCACTGCCAACTCAAGATCATGTGTGGGGTAGTTCTGCTCGTGCTCATTCAGTTTTCACGACTCATAACATACCACTTGTCCATTCAAACTTCTTAGCTTTCCTCTACAATGATGTGATAGGATAAGAAATATATGAGAAGTTCCTGATGAACCTCCTATAATAGTCTTCCAACCCTATGAAAGATCTCACCTCATCTACATTCTTGGGAGCTACCCACTTCATGATGGATCTTATCTTTTCTGTATATACTGCAATATTGCCCTCCTTGGAGACAACATGCCCCAAGTAATGTACCTTGATTTGAAAGAAACTACACTTGATGAGCTTAGCATACAACTGATGCTCTCTCAACAACCTCAACACTGCTACTAGATGCTCAACATGCTCGTTCTCATTTTTAGAATATACCAATATGTCATCAATGAACACAATAACAAACTTGTCCAAATACAGACGCAACACACTATTCATCAAGCACATAAATGTAGTTGGAGCATTATTCAAACTAAATGGAACTACAAAAAACTCATCATGCCTATACCTGGTCCAAAAAGTTGTCCTGTAAATGTCCTCCTCTTTGATTCATACCTAGTGATATCTAGATCTTTGATCAATCTTTGAGAACACTGTTGCTCCCTTCAATTAATCAAACAAGTCATCAATCCTCAGTAATGGATACTTGTTCTTGATGGTCACTTTGTTCAACTACTTATAGTCAATGCATAATTTGAGAGTGTCATCCTTCTTCTTAAGAAATAGTACAGGTGCGGCCCATGGTGATACACTTGGCCTAATGTATCCCTTATCCAACATTTCCTTCAACTGCAGCTTCAACTCTACCAACTTTAGTATACTCATCCTATAAGGTGCCTTTGATGTCAGAGTTTACCCTGACACTAACTTGATAGAAAAGTATACCTCCCTATTAGGTGGAAACTCTAAAATATCCTCATGAAATACATCCTGGAACTGTTGTAGAACTAGGTACCTGCTCAAAACACCTACATCTTCATCCTCCTTACCTTTATCACTAGAAATGTGCATTGCGAATAATACACACCATTTCCCGTGACTACGCTTTTCCTGCATAGATGTCACCATCCTAATGGATGTGGCTTTCTTCTTTCCCTATAAGACGAGTAGTTCCCCATTATCATCCAAGCACTCAATGGATTTGTCATAACAATCCACCTTGGTTCTATGAAATTACAACCAATCCATGCCCATCAACATATTTTATGATCCCAATGGTAATACATTCAAATGTTTTACAGTAGGAATACCATTCAAATCAAATGCACAAGCTCTTACCCAATGATGAACTCTCTTCTTTGTACATATATCCAACTGCACTAACCAAGATTATGCATGAAATTCCTTACTCAAACCACACTTATCCACCAAGTCAGGACTAACATAACTATAATTAGATCCAGGGTCAATCAAAATAGAAATAACTTGACCACAAATCTTACCTTCCATCTCAATGACACATGCCTAACAGTTTTCCTGATTGTTATCCAATGTTGCATAAATACGAGGAATACCTTGACCAACATACCCAACAGTCTGCGCGTCTTGTGCACTGTATATATGAGGCCTACCATACTAATTTTGTTGACAATCTCCCATGTGATGATCTTTTCCACAAGTATAACACTCTATAGGCTTCCATCTTGCCTCCTTGTTCTTTTCTCCTCACTGAAATCCTTGTCCTCCATCTAATTCATTGAACTTCTTAGATGGTGCAACATTCTCTTTATTATCTGTACCCTAAGGTCTTCCATTGTCAAGGAAAGGTCATGATTACTTGTATGTAGTTGTAGACATGTTCAGAAAAATGTGTATACTAACACCATGTAAAAAGAAAATTACAGCTGAACAAACAACTCATCTTTTCTGCCAAAACATTTGGGTTCATTTTGGTCTTCCTACTTCCATTGTAAGTGATCGAGATTATCGATTTGTTGGGAATTTTTGGTAGAATTTGTGGGACATCATGGACACAAAGTTGAAGAAGAGTACATCCTTTCATCCACAAACAGATGGACAAACTGAGGTGGTTAACATAACAATCATTCATCTTCTTAGAGGATATTGCAGCAAACATCCCAAGTTGTGGGATGAATGTTGGCTTGTTGGGGCCTAACCCAGGTTTGGAGTTAATTAGCGAAACAAATCCTTGTACTACTGGCCCTTTTAAAAACAGTCCACAGAGCATGGATTGAAGTCTCACCCAAAGTAGTATGGGGGGGTGCTGGAACCAGGGTTTTGCACCCTTGAGATGTCTGAGAGATTGAACTGGTCCAACTATTAGTCCCTTCACGTAGGTTGCTTCGTCCACTTCCTAGGCCTTTACGCCTTGATATATTTTCCTTCATGCATCCCTAGCCAGGGGCTATGGAGCTTTCGCGCTTCTGGAACAACACTCTACGCTTTTCCCTTAAGTCGCACCTGGGATCTTACTTATCTTCCTATGCCAGTCAATTATCTTCGCGTAAAGAGATGTCTTACGTTATATTTATTTATACAACACATTCATATGAGTTTGCGTAGCAAATAAACAGTACACTTGCAATTTATACCCAATCATACATTAAAACAGTAAAAGATACACAGAAATATGGTAAACTTCTCTTTATTAATTCTTCCAACGGTTACAGACTCGACCTATCGTATGCATTCAACTACAAGGGTCCGCGCACTCAGCTACAGACTACTACGCGTCTGCACACTCAGCTGCAAAGCCTTCTCCTACTCTACAACCCAAAGACACACGTTTCACTTTGACTCAACCTCTTAGACTCATCATGCTTCCATTCTTTCTAGTCATGCTATGCTATCTTTTACACTTAGAGCCTCACTCTATTTATACAATCCCATGGTCCGCAGACCATGGGTAGGTCTATTAAGCTGACATTACTTTACAAAAACAAGGGCAGAAAACCCTGTGACTCTAATATGATTTTGCGCTCCGTGCCCATAATTCGCGGAGCTTTTACAAAAGACTTGGTCAAAACTTGGGCTTTAAGCCAAAAAACATGTCATGGGGGGATTCAATGCCCAACGGGTCCCCAACACAAACATCGTGACTCACCCTCGAGTCACTCTATCGGCGTAGAGATCTTCGCACAGAGTCCCTCCAATTCTGCTCAAACCGCTGCAAGGTTGGTAGCACATTGAGAAACTTCCTGCTGGATCTCTTGGACACGTTGATCCAAGACTGTAGTGTCGGAACTACTTCCCTGCATCTGTGCCTGTGTTCCTTCCATTTATGTGAGATTGCCTTCAATTTCTATTGTGATGGTGAAGGCCTTGTCGATCCAAGGCTGAATGCGCGCCTTCAGGACTGCTTCTTTGTGTTGTGCCGCGTCCACCTATTCTTTCAGCACTTTGGCCTGTTGCATCTGCGCGAGCCTTTGAGTGAGGGCCACCATCTGCGCAGTTCCTTTCACGCTGTCATACTACTGCTGGAGTTCTCGTACCTCTGTCTCTAAGCGCTGGATGTTGGGGTCCTCCTGTAGATTCATGAGGACCTCAAATGACTCCTCCAACATTCTGGTGTAGTCTCTCACTGCACTGCTGATCTCTTCTAGTCCTGCTGTAATAGAGATGGTGCGTTGTTCTCTTACTTCTGGAGGGGTGGACGGCTGTGCCTTCAACCATAGCTCTGTGATCTAAAGGTTCAGCTCTAGTTGAACCTTTGTCATTTCCTCTCGTGCCTCGTGCACCCCTGCTGCTAGCCTGTGGAAGCACGCCTCTGCTGGGATGGCCAGCTTAGGGACACTTTGACAAGCTTCATCCAGTACTTGTACTAGCTGTTGATTCTGTGACACCACTTTGTCGCACTGCAAGCTCAACTGTTCCATGTTTATTTTCTGCTCACTTAGTACTTGTAGCACGCGGCTCTCCCTAACCCGCAGTTCTGCAGTAATCCCATCCTGCAGAACGTATAATGTCTCCCATAGGAGTGCAGCCATGTTGATTCTGATACCCTTCAATGTGCTAATTGCAGGCTTGTCAGCCTCATTTGTTGTCACCAATGCCCCTTCCAGCAGCACTATGGTATTTGTTACCCGAGCGTGCAACATCTGCTCTGTTGCAGTTGTTTCGACTATGAGGCTGGTTGAAAGGGTACCAGCTTGAGGAGTGCACACCTGCAACTCTTGTGGCTGCGCTCTGAGGGTCCCCAACACAATCTAGTTCTACTTCATAAAATTTTGGAGGACCTCGGAGGTAACATCACTACTGTCTCGCCGATGTCGTGCAGATCACCCTTGGTAAGGGTGATCGGGTCAATAGCCAACTTATATGCCTTGACCTTCTTGTGCAGCCCTGTCCGCTTGGTCGAGTGTTGGTGCTTCAGCTGTGTTGACGCGGTTTGCAGGTCTGCGCCTTCCTCCTCTTCTTCTGCTTCTTGCCCATGCGAAGGTGACTTTTGGCCCTCACGTGCCTTTGCGACTGCCTCTTGCACTGCTACTGCTGCTATGGGATTTTTCTGTTCAGTTGTTGTCTATGCAGCATCCCGCACCTCCTGTGCTTCTGTTGCCGTTGCCTCCTTCCTTCTCTTCTCTGCCAACTGTGCCATGCACAGTTTGGCCTCCTCTTTCTTCCTCTGCGCCGCAGACTTCTCTATCGCCACGATGTTTGGAGCATGCCACTCCAGTGGCCATGTCTCCAGTACATTTAAGATTACATCGTTCGTGGCTACAAAGGGTAGCTCTCTCCATTTGCTTGGTCAGGTCCTTGCACGCTTTGATGTATATGCTGTGGAGGTCTGCCTTAAACTCTGCAAAACTTTGCAAGCTGTTATAGACAGTGGGTGATAACCACAGCTTGCGGTTGATCACCATTCTGAGGTTCATCTCCATGAACACCCAGAATATCTTACTATCGCAGATCCGGTTTGTATCCTTTGTGGCCCATAGCAAAGCGTACTTCGTGGCCTCTAGCAAATCCTTGTCAATTTTGGGGAATTGACTGTCCTCTGGCAATTCTCCTGCCACGAGCACTATGGACAATAGAAGCCATGCATAGTGGAACATTTTGCCTTGTTCCTGAGCTTCATAGAAATTCTCCAAGAATTCCTTGTAGAGGAACTCAGACTAGTTAAACTAGACCCCCTCTGCACACTGCTTAGCAAGTGCTACCACCGGTGTGGGTACCTCGTCCGAACGACACTTGCGCATAACCTTACCTGCTAGTATTTGGGTCACCACTTTTACTGCTTTGTCGTTGATGCTGGATATGGCATAGCCCCGCTTCTTCTTTTCTAGTTTATACTTCTTCTTCATGGCCTCCGCGATGGCCAGGTCACTGCTTTCCCTTCCGAGATATCTACGGGGTCCTCTCCTTTGCATGGCAACTGAGTGATGTGGTGAATCAAATGCTCCATGATGGGGATGGGCTCCTCCAGCGAAAAACACCCACCATGCACTAGGCAGAGCAACTTCTTGATAGTTGTTATTGGGGTGCGGTGGAAATGCGGCACCCAGAGCAGGTTAAGTAGCCCTACCGTTTCCACTCCGTGCAACCACTTTCATGGCTCTAATTCAGTAACCCCTGTTGCGGTGTTCTACTTAGGCTTCATGAGCTGCGCAATCTCTAGGTGAGGGAACTTCTCGTGGTCGGCGAGGTCCAAATCTTCAAATTTTAACCTAGGCACCTGTCCTAGATGCGTGCCCTCAAAAATGATGTTGTCTGGGAGGAGTGTGGTCTAGAGAGAGCTCTTGCTCTCATTAAGATCCTTGGGCACTTTAGCCTTCCCCTTCTATTGGGGGATATAGGCGGGCAACTTTGTTGGAGGGTGCACAGGCTCAGTTTCCTCCTCCATGCCTTCGTCCTCATCTTCTTCGATGATAAGGTCCTCCATTGCTTCCTCCTCTTTATCGGTTTCTATGTTAATGGATTTCCCCTTCTCTTCCATCATCAGCCTGGTGTGCAGCAGGTTTCGCAGGGACACTCGTACGAGAACCATTTCGTGTTTATCTTTCTTTGGTCTTAGCATGCACGGTGATTTAGGGATTTCTGCCACAATCCTGATGCCTTCAGGGGCATCCCCTACAGTCAGGGCTTGTGCGAGCTCTTCAGTAGTCATCTTTGTGATATCAATAACTTCCTCAGATGTTGCCATCATGTTCAACTAGAAATCTATCGCTTGCATAGTTAAGGGCTCAATGAACGCTCTGCACAGGTCAAACAAGGCTCTGCTCAGGCTACGCAGGGTATACAACTGCTCAATTCAAAAATGGCCAAGTGTTGTTTACTGGGTAGCCCTTTGTAATTTATAGCACCTTTTGAATTTGGATTCGACCATTCCCCTCAAATCTGGTTCATTAGTGCTCCCTTGGTGGCATATTTTCCCAAATCTTGCCCATAAATCACATCTTAAATTCCTGTCCCCTGATCCATTTGGTTTCAATTTGAGCATCCCATTGTGAATGGTGAATCTAACAGTCACTTTGGGCCAACCCACATGGTAGTGCAGCCCCCCTTGCGCGGGCATGGACCTTGTGACTCTTTGCTTTTGTGCACAGCTCCCACATCGCACAGCTCCCACATCGCGCAGCTCCCAGCCATAGTAGTTTATAGCCCGTGCATCTTTTCAACTGCCAGGAGCGTTAAGACTGTACTTTCCATGGCTAGTTAGGTGGTCGTGTTACCTGTATAGGGTGTCATCCGGTCATCCATCACTTTTATTGTTATTGGCGGCGTTACGCACTTTATCATCTGCAGCACGTCACCCTAGTTGATTCGCTAAGTAATGTGCTTTCCAAGCCAAGGCATTAGACTGATCAATTCGTGGCGATAGTCCTCAAACTTGTTAGCGTGATCGTGCGCACCTTATTTTATCATCTTGGTCTTCTTATCGAGAAAATATTCCTTTATTTCATCCTCCATATTTTTGACTTCTTCTTCTACCAGAGCGCTTTTCTTCCTTAATCGCACCCTTTCTTTCTCAAGTTCTTGGACCCTAAACTTGCCCTGTTGGATTTCTTCTCCCATGGTTCTGCGAACCGTCGTATCTACCAGTGCTGTCATGTGTGGACTAGGTATTTCATGGGTTATGGGGCTTATATCGTTTTCTTCATACTCCGGCCTCGGCGGTGCCTGTGCCATCAGGTTCTTTCATGCAATCCTATAAGCCCATAGAACTGCTGGGATGCACAGGTCCCAATCAGTCTGCTTCGCATTGTGGACCTTGTTCAGTGCTTCACATACTTTGTTAAAGGCTTATGCGTGGATAACCTTCTACGCACTTGGTCTTTCCATACTCCATGGTTCCAACTAGAGAGGTCGTTCGTGCCATTTCCTTGCCCGCACCTGCTTACTGACCGTATCTCCTAACGCGAAGACTGTGTGCATTCGCATAGGTTTTGCACCATATGCCTGCATCCATCTGGATAGGTGGGCACACAGACTGTTTTGTCTGGAAATATTGTTTGTCAATTGCATCTAAGGCTTCCCAAACTACATGCGCATCATCCTTATGCATTCGTTCTAGTCCTCAAAACGTTTCTGGTGTGTACCCCACCACCTCGCAGGCGTAGCGCGCAGTACCCACTTCAAAGTTCCGAAACGTTGCTATTCTGGCACTTCACTTTCAAATCTTCTCAGGAAGTCATCCACCTCACTTAACCCATTATACATAGGCAGATCCCTTACCTCCATCGATACGCAACGCAACGATCATGTCATCATGTTACAGTTTAGTGTGGTTACCTCGTGTAACTAGTTCTGCCATCATTATATTTCTTCATCTGAATCCGATGTGAAGGAGGTTTCGCGCTCCCATGAGATTCGTCGATCCGTAGTCTGATTCACCCCGTCTTTCTCTCGTGTGGTTATCTTGTAGATGCAGTCCAAGTCATCATCGCTGTCGTAGTCACGCACCGGCTCTGTATAGCACGATCCTTCTGTAGGGTCCAAAGGTACAACTACGCGCAGAGACTTTTTTTCAAAAATCATCTTGCGCTTCTTCAGATTTATCACCCCATTCATGTTAGTGGCCCAATCTATTCCTAATAGCATGGGGTAGGGATTGTTGTCATCAACAATATCTATGACTTTGAAATCTGCTAATGCACTTGCTCCTTTGATATCTACTATGATTCCATGAAATCTCCCCATAGGTAGGATCTTTTTCTGGTTCGCCATTCGCAGTTGGATAGGAGACCATTACAGTGTAGGCCTTCCCATGCGCTCCCATGTCTACTTTGGCAGGACATTCGCGTCTAATCCTAGATCCAAAATCACTTGATCCATCTCATATCCTCCAATCTGTGCGGTCAATCTCATCTCCCTTCCCGTTCACGTTGTGTGCTTTTTGAGCTTCCAAACTACATGTGGTTCTCCTTGCATGGTCCTAGCTCAACTATTTATGAGTTCTTGCAGCCCCTTTACAGCCTTGCTGTCACGCAACAGCTTCATGCATGTTTCCAGGAATGTTGTGAGCATGGACGGGTCCATTTCTGGCTCTAGTCTGTCTTTACTTCCTGAAGTGGAGGCATCAGCAAAGCTCTTCTTAGCTTCCATGAAGGTTTCCTTAGTGCGCTCCAAATCAAACTCTAGTTCCTTCGTTGGAGCCTTGCAAACCCAGGTACTTTCTTCAGCCTACTTTCCTTTGTCATCCCCTATCATAATTCCACTTCGGAGCACAATATTCACATTAGGGTCTTCCTCACACGGCTCAAACCTCATCATTTGCAGGTTTTGAGTCATGGGAGGTTGGAGTGCTCCTTTATCGCACAACCTTGATATCAGCATGGGACAATCCTTTGTCTCATGAACAAATAATGTACAATACAAACAAGATGGTCGCGTTGGATTCGTACAATCATGGGCATAATGTCCTGGCCCTCTGCAATTGTAACATATCAGTTGTCCGCGACCTCTTCTTGGTCCTCCTCCACCTTGGCCTCGTCCGTGCCCCTGAAATCTGGTTCACGCCATCCTTGCATTCTAGTCAGGGGGCCACGTTTTGGCCTAAACTCTATAGGTAGGAGTCTGATCCATCATCAGCTTATAACACCTACAGGTGTGCTCAGCATGTCCCATTAATCTACAAAAATTACATAACAACTACTATGAATGCTGTGTGTACTTTTGGAATAAGTGGCAGTTGTCTATAGCATACTTTCCTCCTATTTGACAAATCGCACACCATAATGCAGGTGCAGCGCTCGGTCCTGCTTGTGCCTCCGGTCTTAATGGTATTAGCCCTCCTCCCACGAGGTAATTCGTGAACACTGGGTAGTGGTCCTTGTCATGTCCCCGACCTTTGAACTTTATGCACCATACCTCATCGCGCACTTCTAGGCGAGCTGTCCTGTCTTGTTTCAAACTCTGCATCTCAAGGCACAAGCTTTTCAACTGCGCGTGAATATGTTGAGCTCCCAAGTTGGGATCTTGTATTGGGGTCTTGTGCAATCTCATTGCAACCTCCAAGGCCTCGGCCTAAGCTGTTAGCCTCTGTTGTAATAGTGCATTCCTTAGATGCGGCGTTAACAATGCTACAAACCATTCACGGTGTTGTCCATCTATCAACGTCATGTTAGCTTCGTGAATTGTGCACTTCAGTCTCTGATCCAACTCCCAAGGGGTCTCGCCTGGTAGAATTGTGATTTCCTTGAACCCAATGATCGACTGCGCCTCTGACTTTGGCCTACTAAATTCTTTGTTAAGCGTAGCTTGGATATCTGCGATCCCCGCATTCGGATTGTCATTGGAATGCTTAATGTACTAGGTTAGCGCGTGATCCTGCAGAGCGCTAACCAACATTGCCTTCTTTATATTGTCATCTGTGACTCCCTGCGCTTCCCATACAGCTTTTATCACGAACCAAAACTAGTTCGAATATTCATTCCCCATTCCCTTGAACACTGGCAACTTTATCACTCTCGCCATATTGCTTCGCGGTGGTGGCGGAGGTGGTATGGGCGAGGATGGGCGTGAAGACGGTGAAACTAGCGGTGGTATGGGTGGGGGTGGTATGCACAGAATTCTTTGCCTTATCAAATTGATCGCACTTCTTGGTGAGACCTTCGGGAGCTCTTCTTCGCCCCCTCGTGGAGGTAAAATCAAGGGGCTAGTTTCTAGTTCTGTACTACCTTCTTTTCTGTAGATTCATCCACTTCATATAGCCCCAAACATCAATTTATTCACATAACCCGTTTTGCACATAGTAGCATTTTAATCCGAGTGTTCAAAAATTCAACGTACTTATCTCGTGGCCCTTTGAGGAAGCATTGTTCTGCCTCGCTATAGTTCACTGAAGTATCTACCATGAACTCAGTGATGAATCCTCCTATGATTCGATCAATCCAGTGATCAACAGTGTACGTGATCTTATCCTCCGATGCTTCCAATTTGTGCACCAATTATGGTGTCCACACGATAGGTCTGTCGAGCTTACACCTTCCTTGGTTGTTTGCTAGCTTCGCGATCCACTTGTATATCTAAGTGGGGAAAGATGTGAAGAAAATTTCGTGGATCTCTGTATATAAGTAGCAGCCTAACCAATCTTCCTTTAATAGTCATATATTCCTTTTTCATGCGCCACAAACTCGTGAATCTTTCTATCCAACCAATCTTCAATTCCTTTCTTTGTCAGATTCTAGTGATACGAGATCAGACATCTCTATGTAGATCCCAGTCCCAGCAACGGAACCATTTGTTGGCTTGTTGGGGCCTGACCAAGGTTCAGAGTTAAATAGCCAAACAAATCCTTGTACTATTGGCCCTTTTAGCAACAGTCTGCGGAGTGCGGACTAAAGTCTCAACCAAAGTAGTATGGAGGGGTGTTGGAACCAGGTTTCCGCACCCTTGAGATGACTGAGAGGTTGAACTGGTCCAACTATTAGTCCCTTTGCGTAATTCCCAGGCCTTCGTGACTTGATATACTTACCTTCATGTAGCCATAACTAGGGGCTATGGGGCTTCCGTGCTGCTAGAACAATGCTCTGCGCTATTCCCTTAAGTCACACCTGAGATCTTACTTATCTTCCGATGCCAGTCAATTATCTTCGTGTAAAGGGATGTCTTATGTTATATTTATTTATACAACACATTCATATGAGTTTACACAGAAAATAAATAGTACACTTGCAATTTATACCCAATCATACATTAAAATAGGAAAATATACACAAAAATATGGTAAACTTCTCTTTATTAATTCTTCCAACAGTTATAGACTCGACCTGTCCTGCGCACTCAGCTACAGACTACTAGGCCTCTGCGCACTCAACTGCAGAGCCTTCTCCTACTCTACAACCCAAAGACACACTTTTCACTTTGACTCAACCTCTTTGACTCATCATGCTTCCATTATTTCTAGTCATGCTATGCTATCTTCTACACTTAGAGCCTCGCTCTATTTATATAATCCCATGGTCTACGGACCATGGGTAGGTCTATTAAGCTGACATTACTTTACAAAAATGAGGGCAGACAACCTTGTGACTCTATTATGACTTCGCGCTCCACGCACATAATTCACGGAGCTTTTACAAAAGAATTGGTCAAAACTTGGGCTTTAAGCCCCAAAACATGTCTTGGGGGATCCCCATGCACAACAATGAATAGTTGCATTACATACAACATGCATACAATAGGGCAAAGCATTCTTCCACAAACACATCGCCATTTGAGGCATGTTTTGGGTACTTACCAAGATCACCATTATACTTCATCTTTGAGAAATATATCGCCATTGATGGTCATAGTGACATCGATAAGGCAAGGAAGTTCATAGAGAAAATTCAGTTGATACATCACACAATGCAGAAATAGCTAGAAAAGGGTCAAAGTAGCTACAAGGCAAGGCATGACAAACACCGTGTTGATCACTAATTTCAAGTTGGAGATGAAGTTTGGTTATATATTAGCAAAGAGAGACTTCAAGGGGAAGGTAAAAGGCTTAAGCCAATCCATTATGGTCCTTTTAAAATTCTGGAAAAGATTGGTAGCAATGCATTTAAGCTTGTTTTGCCTCCTTATATTCAAATATACTTTGTCGTTAATGTTGAGAATTTGATATTGTTTGAGCCTCCTTTGATTGATGATCAAGGAGAGCATGTTCAGCTACCATCAATAGATGATTTTTCGCCAGAATATCTTGATGAAATTTAGCAGGATCTCATACTTGACAGAAGAACCAGAACTTCAAAGAGAGGGAATGTCGAATACCTTAGAGTGGGACTCAAGGGACAAAATCCTTATAAATCCAATGGTTGCAGATTGAGAAGGTGAGGGAGTTGTACCCTTACCTACTGAAAAATTGATAGTATCTTTTGGGGTCCAAAAGGCTTCTAGTGGGGAGGAATGATTAGGCGCTCAGTATTTAGATCAAAAATCAAAGTTTTCATAATGGCTCAAAACCTGAATGACTACGTTCGTCTCGGAAAAACGATCCTAATGAAACTCATTTCGCTGAAAACTGAGTTCATATGAGGAATTTATTGAGTTCTATCCGCTTTTCCAAATAGGAGAAATTAAAAAAAAAAATGTGTAATCACTACCCAGTTAACAGTCCGTATTACTAATGTGGCAGGTGACTGTGAAAGGTAAATAGTGGTCAACATCCAGTCAGATCTTGCCAAGTGTCATGTTTTGGTTCATTTTTCAGGTGCAGTGATGTGGCATATTTTGGTTGCTTAATGAAGGACCAAAAAGGAGGGGACAAGTAGCAAGCCCGGAGGCCGCCACGTGTCCCTCCCCAAAGGTCAGGTTATGGTGCGCATAATTTTTTTTATGGAGGCACCAGGGTTCGACCTTGCCACCTCCTCTGCACAGGCCAAGGACTTAACCATATTCACTATCCATTGTGTCTTAACCATAACATTCATCGCATAAACTTAAAGTTCAATGGTTTGTGGTTTGGGGGTTAGGAGGGAGCCAACCCCCTCCATGTGAACACATCACCTTAACCACAATCCCACAGTTTGGAGACTGAACAGAGATACCAATTTTCTACTTAACGTAGTTGTTAATGTCACTATGTGACTACATCATGTCAAATCACTAGATTAACGGTTAGACTAACCGCGCAATTAGCATTAATATGAAGTTAACCAATAGTTAATCACGCTTAACTTTAATTAAACTCCAGTTTAATTGAATAGAATTCTTGGCAGTACCACCAATTTTGGCCTTAACTCCAAAAATAGTGGGCTTAACTAGAGTTCCTCTAATTTTGGAGGTTTTTGGGGAAAAATAGTTTGGGTCATAACTGGAGCAAATTTCGACCAAATTGAGCTTAGGAAAAGGTGTTCCTAGATAATTTCAACATTATGAACACATTGAAACAAATTTCAGTAGTAGAACTTTATAAATTGCATTTTTTCCATATTGAGTTAATACAAAGGCCCAAGCCATGGAAGTTGGACCAAGAAGATGTAGCCTAGGAGGGGTGAACTCCTTCATCAAAACACTGCGTTAAGTGTTCAAATTGATGGTTTGCTGTAATTTTCATTACTGTTGTTAAACACTTGTTTCTTATGCTATTTTTCTCATGTTTTTCACATAAAACTTGATAAAATTTACCTGTTTACATTCACAAACAACCTAAGAAAACCTATGTATATGAAGCAATGGACAAGAATTTGTTTATAAATTTGTAATTGAAATTAGCACAAAAAACTAACATTTAATAACAGATCACCATAAAAAGTAAGTGGCTTTTCTTTCTTAACCTCATCCGGCAAGTATCCCTTATCACTCTTCTTGTAAGGATGATAATGATGACGATTATAATGCCTATCTGAATTAGAACTAGAATAAGACATGTGTTTATCCCCTCTCCTATCTGGAGTGTCCAACAGTCTGCCATATCTGACTGTGTCATCTCTATCTAACTTGTGACCACCATGTGACCTACTACCATATGCCCCATTAGTTCGGTCCTCCTACTCATAGCTGATCCGATGTGGTCCCTGTTGTTTCAATTCTGACAAACTCTGAATTATCATTGCATTTACATCTTCTTGTTTCTCATGTGCCTGCATGATTCTGTCATTATCTTCCTTACAAATCCTTATTTCTTCCTTTAAGCTTCTCAGTGTATCTTCCAAATTAGAAGAGTTCCCAACACTATATTTCTCTTCTGATTTGTAGGGAGAGCCTTTTTAGTCTACCATCTTGCTAGCCATTTGTTATTTCTTCATGCAAGGTATATCATGTCAACTAAACCAAATCACCATAAACCAACGTAACTTAGTATAGCTTGAGGAGGATACCTTGTCTGCAAGATCAACAAATCAATTTGATACATTTATAACATAAACATAACAACATATAGAAACATAACACATAAGCATATAACCATGCAACCATCATTCTAGCAGGGATCTATTTGTCAATGCATGACATTATCAACAACACATACCATGAGCTCATGCATGAGAACATTCATTACATCCCTGTACACTTAACCACATGAAAACATGAACATGCATAAGAAATGCGTAATCAATCTCACACATGCACAAACACATGTAATCAAGCATAAATGAACAATACATGTAACTAAACCTACAATAATTATACATGAAACCAAGCATACAAGAATGCAACAAAACATACAAAAATGTAACCAAGCATACAAAAATGATACATGTAAGCGACATATAACAACATGTAACCAGTCATATACTCACGACAATGCACTCCACAATAACAACATCAACTTCCACATGACAACATCACTACAACCATGATCAACATCATGCAAATGCAATGAGCACATAGAATGCAAGCGTAAGAGACACACTTGCAACCGACATGCACGCAAGACCAACACACAGCCCATCCAGTATGAGGGGTGAACCATGCTTTAATACAACTCTATAGTCTCATATATGACCTAAAGAGAACAAAACTAGACCCAAAGAGATTGCAATCCACTCAGATACCATTCTATAACACCCTTCTCCCACATCTACCCAAGCAACCGGCTAGCCAGGGTAAACATGCGATGAGAGGCCACTATAATATGATTTAACCTCCTAAGTAATGTTAAGGATGTGGAACTAACAAAAACACACCATACAGACATTCAACATCAGCATTATGAAACTCAGGAACCAATCTAACCTTTATACCAACGAACCCTTGGCTCCCATTGAGATTTTGAACCACTTGACCTTTGGATGCTCTCATGCTATGGGCATGCCAACATCCAAGGACCTTTGGATGCTCTCACAAGCCTATAAGCTAGTGTCCCCGGTATTTGAGCCACTTTTTTAGGCCCATAGCTCAAGTCACTGCCCATAATTGAATTACATATTCAGAACAGTAAAATAACAAGGAAATGACAATATAGATGCAATCACTTTAATGAGACCTTGAATGGACCCTTACTAGCCATGGCAAACATTTCATTAAACATATCACAATTATGAAATCTACGGGTGTAAATAACATATTTGACCATAAGGGTCTTATACTTAGATGAGAATTGCTAAGAAACTTTGATGCCTCAACACATAACTGTCATTTCATCCATTACATCATAGATACATTATTCATTCATTTACCAATAAAAATGTGATGAGAGGCATACATAGCTTCTGTCATAAAACTTCTACATAACCAGCATAATATAAATAGAAATACCAATGAAATCACAACCATAAATCCACATATAAACTAGTATAATACTCATACAAATACAAGGAGAAATAACCTCATATTGATGATGGAAAATACAAACCCGGGATGGGACTTCCATGTTCCACCTGACCATAGAATCATTGATCCAAATCTCTCTTCATCCATTCTCCCTCGTGCCATATTCCAAGCATGAACGTGGGATCTCATAGAATACATCAATCCAAAACCATCAAGGGCTTCCAGAGGCCATCCACCTCAACCCATCAATAGTGATTCCACCTCACAATCAGACATCACAAAACGATCATCAGATTGGTCTCTACGCATGCCTTCTTGGGCTCCAGAGTGTTTGTTCCAAACAAGGCTTCTAGCACTAGTAACTCAACCCACAACTTATAGAGGTATTCCAAAGCATTTTTCCAACCAAGGCTTCCAAAGCATTTGTCCAACCAGGGCTTCCAGGACTAGTAACTCAATGCACCTAGGGCTTCTAGAGAATTTATCCAACCAAGACTTCCAGGAGTAGTAACTCAACCCAAGTTGTTACAGGGATTCCAGAGCATTTGTCCAACTAGGGATTCCAGGAACTAGTAACTCAACCCAAGCTAAGGAAACATGAGAACCAACCATAAACGAAAGGAAATAAACCCACAATCTCCATGGCTATCTAGGAAATGGTAAGGCTAGGAAATCCATTGTCAATCCAGGCAATCCTCCATGCCAGTGACAGATCATGACCAAAAATCCACTTGCATATGCCATGCATGCCAAATCTAGTGAGGAAAACATACATGCAACTTGGTACTTTCAAGAAAAACTATTGTAGCTACTGATCTTGATGCCCTCTTGTGATTTCCTGCTCTTCCTTTGCCTTCTTGCTCCAAGAATACAAGTATGCCACACCCTCCAAGTGTGCTCCAAGAAAACTCTAAGCATCCAAGAGTATGAAAGAGAGAGAGAATAATGAGAGAGCTCTAAAACTAAACTGACAAAAGATTAGAAAAAATATTGCCAACTAATCCTCAGAAGCCTTTTTATGAATAAGGCCTATATTTTCTTCATTTTCCATTATTTTCCTTCATTTTCCTCCTCACTTTCAACCTATGACCTTTCACCTCCCTTTTCTCCCAATTTCCATTATTTTCATAAATAAATGTGCCAAAAATGTCATTTTGCCTTTTCAAAGCCTTAGCCATCGCCTTTGCCAATTTCCTTAGCCACTAACCAACCACAAGTGATGCCCATCACTATGTTTTTTCCCAACATTCTACCTGGAATAAGTGTCCCATCAACCGTGGTTATTATTTTTTCCTTTATTAACTTTTATTACATGGAATTTTCACCAGGGCCATTACAAAAATGCTAGTTTACAAACACTAAACAAGTAGAATGGACAAAGTGTGTGCGACTACAACTAGAAGTGTCATTTTACAGCAAATAAAGGTGTTGTGAAATGCACTAGAGATGTTACAAACAATGCGATGACACTTAAGAATGATAAAGAACAATTGAAACATATAGAATGACTTTAAAGGACACTTGACAACCAAGGAAACACTTGATGCGACGATTGAGTGGGATCCAAAATTTGGATGTAGTGAAATTTTGGAGGATGTTGTAGCAGCAATAACAAGAAGGAACAAGAATGATTATGGATTCAGACCTAGAAAATTCCATTGAAACTACAATCCATTTGAACCACCAATGAATTAGACCATTGCATGCTACAAGTGAAATAATCTTGGTCACAAGGCACATGATTGTAGGCTTGTGAAAGAGAATTCTCCAATCATTTAGACAAAGAAGAAAACTATGGAATGGGAGAAGAAAAGGAAGGAAAATTGGAATCTTGTGTTGATCATTGAAGATAAAGAAGATGAATGGTATGCAAACAATGGATGCTTGACACATATGACTAGAGATAAAAAAAAAATGTTTAGCCTAAAAGAAAACAGAAACAATGTTTCATTTGGAGATAACTCTTCTATCAAGATACTTGAAAAATGTTTAACAAGCCTTGGAAGCAAACATATGAAGCAAAAAAATATTTTGATAGTTAAGGATTTGAAGCACAATCTTCTCAGATTTGGAAATATGTGTGATCAAGGGCATAGTCTCTAATTTGACTCTCAGAAGTGCTAAATAAAAGAAGAAGACTCAAGAAAATTAGTTGCAATAGTAACAAGAATACCAAACAACATATATGTTCTATACCAATCAGAGCAGAAGAAAATTGTAGCTAAGAAAAAGAACCACAAGGACAACAAAGATGGGAAGGATAAGAACACAGGAGCCTTGTGGAGTGCCATATGTTCAGGGTGAGCAACCCTAAAGACATGAGTCACTATTTTCCATTGATGTCAAAGGGGGATAGAAAAGGAAGTGTTGCATGGAGATGAATGAATTGAAGCTTGAATACAGGGGGGGCATGATGAAAGGGGGAGCATGAATGTTGACATTAATGACAAAGGGGGATATTGTTGGATGAAATTTGTCATTTATGTCCAAGGATGAATATTTCATTGTTGAGAAATGTTTTCATTTATGTCAAAGCCCTAATATTAGGGATTATGCCCTAGATTTAGCATGATCAAAGCAGGTGATAATATTTCAAGAAGCCCTAAAGGGAAAAAAGGGTTTAAGCCTTCAAATGCAAAACTGAAAATCAAAATAAAATAAAGGAAAAGGTGGTCAAAGCCAAAGAAAATTGTAGGAAGGATTTTATCACATTGTAGCCCTCATTAAGATCTTTCTAATGGTATATGGAACTCCCTATAACTTCTCACGGTTGAAGAGAAATGATTTTTGGATTTTTTATGCTCCATTTGGATACTTCATCTTTGAATGAAATTTTACTCCATTTACATAGTTCAAATGGAAGTGTAACATATATGGTTGGAATATTATACCAAGAGATGTCCAATGGGATATGAAACTCCCTTTATCTCCTTACAGTTGAGGAGATATGATTTTTTGAATATTAATTATACATTTTGCCAATTGCACAAGCCAGTCCAACAAGTGGACAAGTCAACCTAGCCAGTGGACAAGTCGACCTAGTCTAGACCCAGAATGCACTATATATATGCATGAGGAAGAGGAATTTTAGGAATTTTCTCAAGGAAAATTCAGATCTGTTGAAAGAAATGAAAAAAAGAAGTGTTTCTAGGGTTCATATCTTATGAACTAGAAGTGAGGAGAGTTTGGATTGGGAATGATATCTATGGAAGGAATTTTGGTACATTTTTAAAGGATTTTAGCATAGTTTTTGAAGTTTCTTTTGACACATTTTTAAAGGTTTTGTTGTAGCATCCATTGTTATTTAAGTTTTATTTTCATTTTTATCACAAAATGAAAGAAAAATAAAAAATATGAAAGAAAAATAAAAAAAATATGAAAGAAATGGTTGATTTAATATTATTAATGGCTTTTGAAAGTGATAAACCCACGCGAAGATCTGGGTTGTCTGATCAACAAGCCACAGATCCGACGACAATCACATAGTTAACTAGAATGGGGTTTATTTCAGAGATAGGACGTGATGGTGTATCAAATACAGTTTAATTTGCTGAAGTCCGGGTCAAATATCGGGTCGAAAAGTAATCGGGTTTTGTCTTTAAAATCAGAACCGATAAATCATCAACTAGCAGTTTTTATTTCCTATTGGGTCCGTATGGGGTCAAAGGGGCGTTGAAAAGGTGGACATGATAGGTTTATGAACCAGAGTGTTAATTATTTTGAGTTACATGGTAATTGCCATTATCTAAAGGTCATGCAGTTTCAAGAGGCGCGATCAAGTGATAGCTTGATAAGCACATTGAGGTGTGCTGCGGGGAAGCAATGAGCACGAAGATTAATTAAAGCTCAACCCTCGCAGTTGACCGTGACGTTATCATGGTTGACCGAAATGTTTGGCCTAAAATTACTACGGGGGTTCAACCTCGTTGAAGCTCCTATACATTCTTTACCTCGGCGGTGAGCTCCCAAAGCTTTCCGCCTCACGTTGCTCATTCCACATCTTCCACCGCTTTCATTTGTTAATTGCCTACGCCACTCACCATACCCCACCACTTCATCCACTACTCCATTAATGCTCAAACATTAGTAGAACCACAGGCTCAAGCTATAGATTCTAACAGTGAACAACAATCTCCCATCATTCTCTAATTTCTATTACTTCTTATTATCTTGTTTTCTTGAAATGAACGAGGTGTTTTTACCCTCAAATGTAATATTTTGTAATGATATTTACTTCATATCAGTTAGAGGATAGTTAGGTATTTTGACATTTTTGGTGATTACCAACTGTCTCATAATGTTTAAAAAGAGGAAAATTTATAGAGAGGGGGTTCGAACATTGGAGAACCTGGAGACTAGGCCACTGTATTCCTGATACAACTATTGATTAATGAAAGAATCAAGAGTTTTCCACACATTGTTGGGTATGATTTTGTGACTTCTCTGTTATGTGTCATCAAATGTTTTCCTCCTTTAAGTATGGTAATGAAGCTGCAGGTCTTTATTTTCTTATGTAAATGAAGTTAAAATCCCTTAAAAGAGAACTCATATACTTGAATTTCCCACCTCTGCAATTCTTCTAAGTTACAGATAGTAGTTTCTGTGTAAGACAACATATTATCTTTAACTTCTCCAAGTGTCACAGATAGTAGATTCTGTGTAAAACAACATATTTTCTATGACTTGTTCAAGCTTCTTCATTCATCATTTATATTCAGCAATCAAATGTCATTCTTAGATTTTCATGTCACCTAAGTATTGAGGGTTTAAAACCAAGTCTTTCAGGTCCTTCATTTGAGAATACAACATACAATTAAGTGACAAACAAGTGACAATAATTATAAACATTAATGTCTTAAGCACAATTTCTACACAGCCAGGAAATTGGTTTCTTAAGGTACAACATTAATTGGCGTCGTTACCGAGGAGAGAAGACAAGAACACTTTTCCCTGGGTTTTCAATATTTTCCTCTGATTGTTCAGTGAGGAGAAAATATTTGGCTGTTTTGAACAAAAGCAATAACTCTGGCTCCAAAGAGACCCCATACAAGGTCATATACCTCACAACAGAAAGTTCAAGCACTTTCAGATCTTGAGAGGATAGTTTCCAAGAGGGTTGGAAGGCCTAAAACTCCACTTACACCAAGTCCTACACTGTCTACACCAGGCAGCAGTTCATCACATCTTTCACATTCATCTTTTATTGACCAAGAGTCACCTTCTACATCCAATTCATTCCAAGAACCCAACTGTCAGGAACAGTCCTTAGAGTCTGTTTCTTTTTTAGTATCTACTATAGTTATTCAGCCTAAACCTATAACTACATTACCACCTTTGCACACTCCATTCACTCCTCAGTCAGGTTCCACATTTGCTGGTAATCAAGGTTCAGTAAATTTAGGAGAAAATATGGCAGCACCTACATTTTTTATGAATAGGTATGCACCTATTCAATTTCCACCATAGTTGAATCAAATGCCACTAGGATACTTGAAGATTCTTCCTCGTTTCACAAGGGAGGATGAACAAATAGCAAAGAATCATATATCAGTATTTTGTAATTTCACAGAAAACCTAAATGTTGAACACCTGGATGTTGTTCTAAGACTTTTTTTCCAATCCTTGGATGGAGAAGCAAGAAAATGGTTTAAAGGGCTTCCTAATAATTCTATTACAACATGGGAAGAGATGGAGCTCCTGTTCACCCAAATATGGGGAGAAAAAAGAGACCATGGGTATTCACTCACAGAGTTTAATTCTATCAAGAAGAAATCTGATGAAGGTGTTGTTGAATTCATCAGAAGGTTCAATAGATTGTACAACATTCTTCCAATGGAGATTAAGCTCCCTCCTGCCCGTGAAAAAATAACTTTTGCAAGGGCTTTTGAGTCAAATTTTGGATTCACATTGAGGGAGAGGAGATCCCCAACCCTTGATTAGATCCAAACAGATGCATTAGAGATAGAATTAAATCTGGTGGTTGCATGTAAAACACCAGATGCACAACCTATCCAATATAAGGGAAAGACTAAAGTAGAATCCTCTCAAGATCAAACATTAGAGGATATGAATAATGTAATTAGAAATTTGTCTAGTAAATTGATTAAATTGGAATTAGAGAGTAAGAATTCTCACAGACAAGTACAACAAAATAGAAATTTTAATCCTCAATATAGAAGACAACCTTTGCAAATTTTACAGGGGGAGAGAAAAGATCAAGACCAGATCCAAGCACCACTGTATATAGAGGCAGATCCTGATGGAGTACCAGAGCATTCCAAGGATCATGATGACCATATTTTCACATTGTATGTAGTAGATTAATATGAACTAGATGTTGAGGGAGGAGAATATAGTGAAACAGATGTCATCTATGATGATAATGAAATTGATGAACGTTGGAAGCGGTTTTCTGACTTTATGCAGACAGAACTACATAAGAAATATGACTTGAGATCAAGGAAAAGATCTAGAAGTCAAGAAGATGAAGGTGAGCAGCAAGTTCCAGCTCCCTTACAAAAGGCGACTCCATAGGAACAAGAAACACAGCCTGCAAAACAATTAAACAAAGGAAATCAGCAGCAGAATACAAGTAGCAAGACTCAAATGCTTCAAGGTGAGTCCTCTCAAGACAAAAGTGAAAAAATTCCTTTAGAGAAACTTGTTTCCATTCCACAAGAGATTTCAATCATGAAGAAAAGTGAATATGAGAATGAAAGGAATACTAAACAAAGCCATGTGTTTAGTTTCACCAAAGAGTTAGAAAAGACTAGAATTCAAGTACCCCTCACAGAGTTGGTTAAAGCACCAACTTATCAAAGAGAAATTATAGAGTTTATCAATCCATCTCAGAATGTGAATATAAATGACATTGCGAATTTGCAAGAAGATAAACTAACAGTGGTTTTTGGTTCGCATGTGGAGGAGGTAGATTCTTTAACACCTCCTTTCTACATTTCTTTACTGGTTCATGATTTACTCTTGCACAATTTTATGTTTGGTTCAAGAGCCTCACATAACCTTATGCCATTATTGATGATGAAACAGCTAAACCTACACGTTACTAAACCTTATAGAGACTTGTATTCTTTTGATTCACATAAAGTCAAGTGTCTGGGGGGCATTAAAGATATGGTGGTGTCACTAGCCCAGATTCCAACCAAAAGTTTGGTAATGGATGTAGTGGTAGTAGATATCCCTACTAGGTTTGGAATGTTACTATCTAGGACATGGGGGGCTAAATTGGGTGGTGTTTTGAAACTAGATTTTTCTTATGTTGTCATACCAATTTTTGGTGGGGAAGAAAGGAGGTTGTACAGATAAACAAGATTTATTAGAACAATCGAAAATAATGAAGCAAGTAATTCACCTGCATATGGCCAGGAAAAAGATGACTTCTCTTGCTTCATGTTGCATGACAATGCAGAATTGGATGAAAATAACCAGATGCAGCTTACTTTAGCCTGTGTAAATACAGAGCTGCAAAAAGAAGGGGTGTGGAAGTGCTTCTTTGATGGAGCCTGGTTTCCTTTCACAGGATGAACAGATTCAAGATCACAATATTGGAACCCAGAAGGAGCCCAAGCTGGTCAAATTGTTCAAGGAAGTTTCACTTAATTATAAGGAGAGATATATTAATCTTTTCAGGCAATACACTGATGATTTGGCTTGGTCCTATGAGGATCTCAAGACATATGAGGAAAGCATGTTCAACAAACCGGGATGCCCTGTCAAAGTCATAACAGATAATGCTCAAGTGTTTAGTTCAAGTAAGTTTGTTGCCTTTTGTCAGAAGTATAATGCCATTTTATCTCATTTAAATACTTATCATCCACAGGGAAATGGATTGGCTTAATCTACTAGCAAAACTTTGATGAGAATCCTTAAGAAAACTACTGCAGAGAATCTTGATGGTGAAACTCTACAACTGCCTGTCAATGGGCAGTATTTCAAGCATTACTTCCAGTTCTGAAGCATAAGCATCCTATCATTGTAGATACCAGAGTGAATTCAGTGTACAAATGCCATATAATTTGAATTGGTTAAGCAATATATGACTCCATGCCCAAGGTGAAGGCACTGATTTGCAGTTCTTAGTGCTTCTGTGGCAAAAGCACTATCCCCAGGTGGAGCCAGATGTTGTAGCATCCATTGTTATTTAAGTTTTATTTTTAGTTTTATCACAAAATGAAAGAAAAATAAAAAATATGAAAGAAATGGTTGATTTTATATTATTAATGGCTTTTGAAAGTGATAAACCCACGAGAAGATCTAGGTCGTCCGATCAACAGGCCATAGATCCAACGACAATTGTGTAGTTAACTAGAATGGGGTTTATTTCGGAGATTGGACGTGATGGTGTATCAAATACAGTTTAATTCGCTGAAGTCTAGGCAAAATATCGAGTCAGAAAGTAATCGGGTATTGTCTTTAAAATTGAACCTGATAAATCATCAACTTGTAATTTTTATTTCCTATTGGGTCCGTATGGGAGTGACGAATATCGGGTCGGAAAGTAATCATGTTCTATCTTTAATATCAGACCTGATAAATCATTAACAAGCAGTTTTTATTTCCTATCAGGTCCATATGGGGTCAAAGGGGCATTGAAAAGGCGGATGCGACAGGTTTATGAACCAGAGTGTTAATTCTTTTGAGTTCTGTGGTAATTGCTATTGTCTAAAGGTCATGTAGGTTCAAGAGGCACAATCAATCGATAGCTTGATAAGTATTTTGAGGTGTGCTGTGGGGAAGTAATGAGCATGAAGATTAATTAAAGCTCAACCCCTGCAGTTGACCATGAAGTTAGCATGGTTGACCAAAATGTGTGGCTTGAAATGACTGTGGGGGTTCAACCTCATTGAAGCTCCCTTACATTCTTTACCCCTGCGGTGAGCTCCCAAATCTTTCTACCTCACGTCGCTCATTCCACATCTTCCACCACTTTCATCTGTTAATTTCCTACGCCACTCACCATACCTCACCACTTCTAACACTGAATAACAACCTCCCATCATTCTCTAATTTCTATTACTTCTTATTATCTTCAATGAGGTGTTTTTACCCTCAAATGTAATATTTTGTAATGATCTTTACTTCAAAGCAGTTAGAGGATAGTTAGGTAGTTTGACAATTTTGGTGATTACCAACTGTCTCATAATGTATAAAAAGAGGAAAATTTACAGAGAGGGGGTTCGAACTTTGGAGAACCTGGAGACTAGGCCACTGTATTCTTGATACAACTATTGATTAATGAAATAATCAGGAGTTTTCCACACATTGTTGGGTATGATTTTGTGACTTCTCTATTATGTGTCATCAAATGTTTTCCTCCTTTAAGTATGTAATGAAGCTACAGGTCTTTATTTTCTTATGTAAATGAAGTTAAAATCCCTTAAAAGAGCACTCCTATACTTGAATTTCCCACCTCTGCAATTCTTCTAAGTTATAGATAGTAGTTTCTGTGTAAGACAACATATTATCTTTAACTTCTCCAAGTGTCACAGATAATAGATTCTGTGTAAAACAACATATTGTCTATGACTTCTTCAAGCTTTCTTCATTCATAATTTATATTTAGCAATCAAATGGCATTCTGAGATTTTCATGTCACCTAAGTATTGACGGTTTAAAACCAAGTCTTTCAGGTCCTTCATTTGAGAATACAACATACAATTAAGGGACAAACAAGTGACAATAATTATAAACATTAATGTCTTAAACACAATTTCTACACAGCCAGGAAATTGGTTTCTTAAGGTACAACAAGTTCTTAGCATAGTTTTTGAGGTTCCTTTTGGAATTATTCTTATTGAAGTTTGGAGTACATCTTCAATTTATTCTTGTAGAAGTTTGGAGCAGATCTTGAAGTTATTCTTGTAGAAGTTTGGAGTAGATATTGAAGTTATTCTTATAAAAGTCTGGAGAAGATATTGAAGTCATTCTTGTAGAATTTTAGAGAATACCTTGATGTCATCCTTGTAGAAGTATCAAAGAATATTTGAGTTACCTTTTGAGGCAGATCAATAGGATTTTATGAGGTAGAGTTTCTGAGAGAGTTCTAAGCTACTAAAAGCACAATATGAGGTTTGTTCTAAGGTACATATAAATTAGTGGATTGAAGGTATCAGTTAGAATCGATTTTGTTGCATTAGAGGTCATAGTTACAATGGCATACTTATTGGAGCAGATCTAAAGTTGAATATGTTTAGGTAGAGATAAAATTTTTTGTATATTGTTGTATTTGGGTCACTATCCCTAGTATGAGAACCCAAGAAGTTTTTATTTTATATTTTACTCTAGAGGGTGGAAGGGTGGTACTAGGCAAGTTAGTTGTAGCTTCCTTCGGGAGCTTTTTTCCTCCTTCTAATGGGAGTTGGTAAATCTTGGGGTTATAGCCCTTCTAGTTGTAGTTGGTAAACGAGAAGTTGTAGCTTCCCTTGTCATATGAATATATTGTTCATAAATATATTGTGTTCCTTTGATGTGATGTTATTGGTTAAATTTTTTTATGCATAAATTGTTGAAATTTCAGAAATATTGATTCACCCCCTCTCAGTCTTTCCAACATGAGGCATGAATCCCCAAAATGTGCAAGCACCTATTTGCAATAGGCTACAACCTGATTGAGTCACTAACATTGAAAATGTGCAAGCACCCACTTGCAATAGGCTATGTCCTAATTTAGGAACTGACTTTGAAAATGTGTAAGCTTGGACTTGTTGTAGGCTTCAATATAATTAAGGCACCAACCTCAATGGAGGCTCACAACTCCTTCTTCAACCTGGTGTGGACCACTTTTCACAATATTTCAGACTGGATCCACATGCACCACAACCAATATAAATCTTCAAAATTGATCATGTTGCTACTACCATAATGATGGCATAACCGACTCTACTCATCACAACAACTTTTTCACCATTTTGTTACATGACACCTTTCCTTGATCTTAATTTGGTGATACATACACCACTAGCTCAAAATCCTAAAACCTATTCATAACCTCCTGTTGTAATATGTAACAACACCCCCATTTATAGGGATTAATAGTTAGTATTTGACATATAAATGGGGACCCCTTTAAATTTTTAGCTTTTGAAGATAAGCTCTAACTCTAAAAATTTGCCTTAAACCTTTAGAATGGAACCCATACTTAAACTTTTATCATCAAAAATCGCATCTCGCGTTTTCCATGTGACAATTGTTAACATCCTAAAGAAAATCCCGAAATGTGATATGCGAGAAAGTCTCCACTATGATTTTCTGATCGCGACACTCTAAGAATATGCAATTTCACTTTGAAAGTCACAATTTGACAAGGCATGCTACTATGTTATCATTTAAAAATTGCGAAATGCGATTTTGTAATGTTTCGCAATCTCATCTCGCATTATCTACGAACAGTGCTATGTTGCAACATTTGAAAGTCGCGATGAAACAAATTAGGCGTGAAGTGTGGGAAATTATTGAGTTTTTAATGAAATATCAAGTGGGTTGACAGAGAAATTATTGTTTAGCAGCCCGAGGAGAGAAGTTAATATTTTCAAGTCATGGCTAGTTAATATAGAGATTGCGTTCAAATCTTCCCATAATTCAAGTCATTTCAAAGAGCTCTTCATCCTTAATTTCCATCTATTGTTTACATTAATATATCTCTCTTTCATTTTAGGGAAGCTTCAAAAGAGATGTCCTTATGAAAAGTAATGAAAAAATAGAAGCAACAGAGTGTTTTAGAATCTGAGGTTATAGAGATGTCGCCCATATTTTCTGATACGGTTTGCAATGCTAATGGAGGAGAAACAACGTGGGAAGTTATCTATAATAGACTTGAAAATGAACAGCCTGAAGTTACTGTTACTAAGGCAACAACAGATTCAATACTACCCTCGACACTTCAATTCAGAGATGATGCTTGCTCTTTTCTCCACAGAATAGGAGCAAGAGCCAACATACTATCATACATGGATATGGTTAGATGGGTAGTGGAGAATGTCAATATTGAAGACAGACAATTCAAGAATTCAAATATGGAGCTGATGGGATCATTTAAAGCCGAAGATTTGAAACAAATGTATCATCTTCCTGACCCTCGGGATATATATGATATATCATTCCTGGCCAAGTTCACAAAGCAGAATGAAGAACCCTTCAAGATGATTAAGGGGTGGAGAGTCCTAGAAAACAAATTCAAATATGATAATACGAGTATGTATCCCATAGCTTCTTTAGCAAATCCCCATAACTATGCAACCTCTATGTTATGTAGATTGTATGGAATGCCTAATAATACCAAGTTCATTATAGAATGGGTCCGTTTAATCGATGCAGATATCAATTCTCATATAATGAATTGGGATACTATCCTATCCGACAAGTTATCTACGACTGTTTGTGAATATCGTCAAAAGAGATCCACCTCCACAGAAATCTCTCCTCCATTTTATATGAGTTCTTATATCATGGACTCTATCTACTTTTGTATTAAGTTTCCAATTATGGGTTGGAAATGGACCTTGCAAGGCCCATACCCATCCGTCTTAGTCACAAACAATTGTGGGAATCCCATTTTATACCCCATTTTTACAAGATATGTAATGGCATTATGCTACCATTAAATCAAATGATTTTTTATGAAAGGGCCTCGAGATTTTCTAAGGAAGCCGCTATAGACCTTCTTGTAGTAGGAAAGCACTTTGCTGAGCAATGGTTCACATATTAGAGTTTACAGCAGTGTAGCAGAACCACATGTACTTCCTTTGTATGTCCCCGACAAGCTGTTAGCTAGAGAAATAGCTCACCAAATTGTTGGAAAATGCTTAACCAAGACTTTGAAAGATAGCAAAAAATCACTATGGCCACCCTTTCCCATCCGGTGTGGTGCTTTTTCATTGGCAAACTTCAACCATGCAAATAAAGAATTACAGATCTTGGAGAAGCTCAGGCTGGCTACTTTGCCAAAGAGGCAATTTGACCCAGAGAAAGTAGCACAAAATTTTACTACGTCAGTAAAGGTCAAACCCTTTATCCATGAAGATCATGAATTTGAAGATTTATTACAATCAGCTGAGTCATTTGAACAAGCATTCAATTGGGCAAAGGTGAATTTGAATCCTGATGACTTCGAAAGGTTTCAGGAATTTAGAAATCAGAGGCTTGAAACAATCCCTTTGGATTTGTTAAGAACCGATAACAAAACTACGCCCAGTGTGACCATTAACAACAAGGAACCAAATTCTCAAACAGAATCTCAGAAGAATGGATTCCATAACACAGGGAAGACACAGGAAATAAAGGCTACGACAGAATCTACCAAAAGGTTAGTTGAGAAATAGGTCAAAACTGACCTAACTCAAGATACCGGCCCCAAAGGCGAAAGCCGTGATATGGAGCAGGAATGGGACTAGGTTAATAAAAAACTCCAAGACACTGTCAAAGCAACTAATGTCCAAGAAACTACAATATATCATACTCCACAGCAAACTCAAAAAGTTTCATAGTTTGAGCCAATGAACAAACAAGCAATAAATTCACAGAATGCAGAGATCATACCTATATTTTCGACTTCTGAGATTATCCTAAAGGTTAAAAAAATACCTCCTTTAGATGTATTCTACAACCCATTGCATAAGGCTGTAGTAAGAAGACAGAGGAAGAGAAGGAAAGTGGAAACGCCTGAAATTCCACCAAGTAATGAACCAATGGATATAGTCTGGAAGGAAATTCCTTCAAATCCAACTAAAAATTTAACCAGGTTGTCACAATTTGCAGGGGCATATGCTACTTCCACCATTGATAAGGCCACTGAAGTATCTATTTTTTTAAGAGAAAAATAAGAAGAGATAGCACAACTTGAACAACATCTGGTAATCGAGAAAACAAATGTGAACAAGCAAGCCACAGAACAAATAATCCAATTGCAGCAAAGTATGGAAGTACTTAGGATAAGCCACAAAGCATTGTCTTAGCAAAGAATATGCAAATCCAAGAGTTGCAAGAGACTATGGCAAAATATAAATATGTCCCCACTATTGATGAGTTCATTGAAGAGGCATTGGAGCTAAACTCCATTCTGTCAAAACATCAAGATCTATTCTACCAGAAAATGTCCCATATCACCCCTTATTTGAATACCAGTGATCAATTAACAGATAAGGAAATTGATCAGAGAACTGAGTTTAATGACTTAAATACTAATATCTCTGACTATATTGAATGGCAAGAATCTGAAGAAGGAAAAAGTGCTAATATGCCATAGATTGAAGAAACACACAAAGACATATTATTCATAGATTGGAATGCACGGATTAAGCAGGCAAAATTAGTAGTAGCGAGAGCAATAGGAGTGGCAAAGAATATAATAAAGGCAGTCAATCATAATTTTCACACCACCAACTTGATAAAAGAAGGTAATCCAAAGTCACTGCCAGATATGAAATACTTGGATAAAAAATGGAAAGCAAAGATGAAAATCCAAAGAGAGGCAATCACGAAATTATAAAAGACCGACTGGGAGGCATATTGGAAATTTCTTGTCAAACCTCATAGCCAAATTATGACATTGAATTGTTCACTCAATTCAACGCAAAGAATGTTGCCACCTCTTACAGATGTCATCTTCGCAAGACAGGTCAGGACGCAATTTAGAGCACCTCCTCAAGTAAAACCAATGTCTGACATATGTGACCTCAAGGAAAAGCTGGCAGATAGCAATACATTTTCATAGCCTTGAGTTATAAAATCGATTTTATTTTTAGAGTTAGTTACTAGTTAAGAGGAATGTTGTTTGAAACCTCCTTAGATATTTTGTATAATCTATTTTTAATCTTTAGTTAGATAGTATTTATACCCTTCTCATGCATTTAGAGAAAGGTCCACGATTTTATCAAAAAACAATTGCAAAGAATGCACTTTTGTAAGTTTGTAGATTCCTTGATGAAATTATGGAACATGGTCATTATTTTTGAATATCAAACTACTTTCTTTTGTTGATCCACTACTGTATGCTTGGAGAATAATTTGATTGAAGAAAGGAGCTGATCTATGTCACTATTCAAATGAGCAAAACCTCACACATATGGTACTTTTATCTTGTATGATCAGTGCTATTTTATTAAATTAGTGATAACATTTCATTTCATGAATTATATATGGAGTATGTTCTTTCAGTTATGTGTTAATTGCACTATTGTATGATACTTAGCTGAAAGCGTTTATTTTCATATATGATCATTAAATATATGCGATATAATTTCCACATTTCTTTTACTAACTATTTAGTCAAAGAAATTATCTTTACATGTTATCATCTCTGTTTAACATGTGAATGCTATTTATTACCACGTATGAAACATATATCCTTTCAAATCGCATATCACAAAGAATACCTCAAGTTTATATTAGATTAAGTTAATTAGAGATTTGCATGTCAGAATAGGTCATTTAGTTATCATTATTCTTATTGCAATCACTTGAAAACTACCCATCATCATTTTCAAACCCACATTGGGAAATTGGTCCCATTAGCCCCAGTCGGAGCCACCATACCTAACGGAAAAGGAGATGCTTTCTAAGGTCTGGACCGGGTGGTTATCCCCCATGTTGGAGTAGCAGAATTCTGAGGCTTCAACATTTTGGCACTAGAAGGAGGGTTGTCACACGGAATGAGTCGATCTTGCAGACAAGATAGACCTTCCTAGAATCTAAAGAGATCTAATGACAAGCAAGCCAATAAAAAACTATCTTTCTCTAAATATGCATTTATAAACAAAGGCAAACAAGTGTTTAGGCCTACCTTGGGTCCAATGCAAGTTTGTGGAAGCCTCGCTCCTTCGATCCAAATGAGCTCCCTTGTTGCGAATCTGCAAACACAAACAAGCAAACAAATTAAATAGCACCTGAAAAGCCAATATTACAAAGCATATTTAACATGAAGATCAAGGAATTCATGAAACAAATGACATAAGACAATTTGTTGAGAAAAATGAATCTGATTGTATTAATTCAAATCAAAGAAGAACTTTACAACCTGTGCCTTGATGTTGTACAAGCTCCTCCCAGGGTCCAACAAGAAGTCTCCTCTACTTTGACAAGTTTCACTCTCTTCCCAATGAATCCAAAAAAGGTATGTGATCTCTCCTCTCAAGCTTAACTAGGAAGTCTCAATTCCACTAGCATTTACCCTCAAAAATGTTCAGCTTCTAACCTCCTTAGCAACCAGCCCAATGCCTTAATTTATAGTGCAATGGAGGGAAGTTACTAGGTCCTCCTTCAAAGGGATAAAGCCCTCCTTCAAAGGGATAGCTCCTCTCATCAGGGATTAGCTCCTTCTCTTTTGGGATGCATGAACCACCTAAGAGCGACCAATCCACGTCAAAATTCCTTCTAGAATAATCTAGAATTAACCCAAAGTGAGTTTTTTAGAATAAACTTGCGCCTTTTTTACTTTCACAGGGGTCCGCACCCACTCCTTTAGGGACAGAGCAGGCAGGTCTGCAGTTTTTGTAAACAGGTGCGGGACCGCAAGCAATAGTGAGAGAAAGTGCGGAACCAAAGCTTTGTTGATTTTTAATGTCTTTCTCCCATTTTTAAAGCTTGACATGAAGAGCTGAGGTCTGAGACTTGCTTAGGAGGACAGTACAAGTGATGATAGACCCATACTGACTGCAAATAATCATGGTGATGATATTTTTGTGTAACAGATTGCCCCCTAAAGTGCGAAGTCTGTAGTAGATGAGGATTTCATTTATCATTTAGGAAGAGTGAAGTACTTTATCATTTCGAGGATCATCTTGTGGAGAGCCTGGTCGGAACCTGAAAAAACATTCAATGCAAGATATATATATGAGATCATATCATCGCTGAGGTAGGCATTCCCATACTCAGATCAAAACTGACTTAGAAAACTATCTACTACTCTGATACAAGAATGATCTTGTAATACATCACAAGTATAGACTCATGTGGACACAGTATGGACGCAGCCATCTATTTATGAATAGTCCATCATATAATGAATACAAAATTCCTCGTAGCCTGGATTATGGAAACTAGATCCAGGGTCTTCATTTCTACTTCCCAAAACAGTACGATTCTATCCATGCAAATGAATGTGTTGAAGTCGAACATGGTAGAAACCACTTGATTACCAGTCAATGATGTAAATTGTTAACAAGTGTGAGAGAAACCACCAGTGATGTCAATGGCTCTCAAAGTACCCAGTGCAATCCATGAGATGTGAATAAATGTGTTGATGTCGAACATGTCACGGAATCCTTTGATCGAAGGTGGGCAATTTATTGGGCTTAAATTGCTGCATTAAATTGTCAACCAGGGAAACTCGTAAGCTTGTGATGGTGCCAGCAAAATATATGCAAGAGTAGGCAACTAACTCTATGTCTAGCTAAATTATTTACGATTCAATATAATATGCAAGGGAAGAGGCTCCTAACTAAGGAGGTCCTGGTTGTCCTTCCCTACAGTATCATAGAGAAATCATTGATTACATAAAACTAGAAACTTGAAATGAAGACAAGAGAATGAACTTAATTATTGTTCAGATTCAAGTAGAGAGAGAGACTAACTTAGTCTCTTGATTGTCCTCTCATGTACTAATCCAAACTAAACTAAGAGCCATTCATAAGCATAAGAAATAAAATGAATTGAAACATAAAAACAAAAGAATGAATTTCAATTACCATATAAATCAATGGAGAGAGAGCCTAACTTAGACTCTTGGTATCTCCTCATATGATACTTGAAACATAAAAGCAAAAGAATGAATTTAAATTATCATACAAATCAAATAGAGAGAGAGAGCCTAACTTAGACCCTTAGTTGTCCTCTCATATGCTGATTAGATTCTAATTTAAAACTCATTCATCAATCACAAACAAATCCTCAAACATCTAAACAAGTAAATGAAATAAGATCTAAGATGAAATAAAATGTTTCTCTCATCCTTTTAGAGTGAGCTCAATTCTCTTAAGAACAAGACAAATTATTCCATATACTACATTAAGGAAAATTAAATCTAAAACTACATAATGGAAATATATGTAAAATGAAGCTTTATTCTATTCCATCATAAGTTTGGATACATGCTCTAAGAGTCCTCCCCTTGGAATGGAGGAGGTACTCCTATTTATACAATGAGATGAGATAACAAACTCATAATGATGATCCACTAATCTCTCTTTAGTTCCATACATTTCTCAACCATCTAGACACATAACCCTATCCTCCATGAGGTCCATGATCTTCTCCATGAGATCATGATCTTTTCCATGAGGCTTATCTTATCAAATTCGAATTTGATCATTCAAGGCCACATAAAGATGCCCTGGAAGCTTCCTTTGTACCTACACATGTCAACAAACTCATTCTAATTGTTAGGTATAAGTATAAGCATATTATTTTCTAAAGTTTAGCCATAAATTCACTTAAAAATGTTAAGAATTAATAAACTTTGGAAAAGCATAGTTATAACCCAATAATGAGGTAAATGGAATGATGTGGAGGTGGAATGGAGGTGACATGAAGGTAAAATGTGAAGATATTGGTGAATAATGGAGTGAAAATAGGGACCATTGTGAGGCCCAACATCTGCCCCAAACTGAAGGTATTGCATGTCCTCATGCAATCTATTACATTACTTTTTGGTACTTGAGCTTTGGCTTAAACTCTGCATAATATCATTTACATAACTTTTGCAAAGCGTTATTTTGATGAATTACAACTTGGTTGGTTCTTGTGTTTCAACCATATTTTGTTTGTTGCATTCAATGTATGATCTTTGCATATTGATAATGTGATTTTTGTTGCAGAGTATTTTTGTAGGAATGCATCATGGTTGGTTCTTGTGTAACAACCATGATGGTATTGGCATCCAATTATCTTTTAAATACTTTTGTCAAAGCCATTTGTATGCTCATGTAATAGTGAATATATTTTGAAGGTAAGTGGGGTTTAGAATGTGATATATGATTGTGGATATGAATGTGACAAAGCATGTATGTAAATGTATCCTTCCCCTTAAACGGATGGTTTGGACAGTTATGTGAAATGGGGAAAAGAAGGGGAAAGGAAGTGAAGTTTTTCCAAAAATTATTATCCTAACTTTTCAAGGAATTTAATGGTTAAAAGTTAGAAAATATCATACCTTAACTTACCCTTCCAAAAATGGATGAGAGTTGTGCACATGTGGCTGCAAAAACTGTTGTTCGTAGTCTTCTTTACTTGGTTGGGAAAATGGTGGATGAATCATGCATGTTCAGCTGCCACAATTCTGCTCTGAAGCTTCTTCTTCAAGTTGTGGATGAAAGATGGATCTGTATTGTCGTATCGGCTGCTGGATCCTCTGCTACTAGATGATGAATCTGAGGAGTCCGCTGAACATGGCTGAAAGTCGTATCTGCTGCTGGATCTTCTGCTGCTGGATGATGAATCTGATGAGTCTGCTAAATATGGCTGAAAATCTATAAGGCTTGGAAGGTATACAAAATATATATAAGTTACATTTCCCTCCCAGCCTTATTGATTGACTTGTCCTCAAGTGATGACAAACTGAAAAGTAATGAAAAGATATTGGCTTCATCTGCTACCGAATATGGGTCTTCAAGTCTTCAACGCTCGATGGCACAAATCTTACTATGTGATTAAATGTGTCGATGTCGAACATAGCAAGAAGTTGTTGACTTAGTGACCATTAATGAATGCCCCTAGCCAACACAAGAACTCCCACCATTGATTCCAATGGGAGTCAGGATGCCTAACACATCTTTGTAGGTACGAATAAATTTGTCGTGGTCGAGTCACCTACAAGATCCAACGAACAAGGGATATTAATGTACTCCCATTGTTCATTGGCAAGAGTACTTGCCATTAAGGCATGCAAGCCTCTAGGTGTTTGTTCAATGATACTTAGACTCTAGGACTTTGACTCAAGCAGGGTTTTATTGGCGGAAATGAAGGGGAATGGTAATGACAAGGAAAATGGCGATAAGGGGAATGGAAATGCATGAACTCTTGCTGTGAAAAATGGATATGGAAATGTCATGCTTACAATTGGTGGAATTCAAAATCTTTTTCAGAAAGGAAGGTGGAAGGTAGTGGTTGTGGAGATGGATTTGTCTTCAGAATTTTTCATGAATCTAGTCTTTGGAAGACTAATTGTCGTCACAATGCAATCTCCTTAATGATCACTTTATCATCCTGTAACCTGTAAAAAACTTGGCAGAAAGAAAACATAAGTTTGTTCAAGAAGAATTGCGCATTTTCTTCATGATTCTTATGCAAAAATTTCATACCAAATAAAACAGATTTAGGAAAAATCAAAGTGTTGAAAGTAACTCAATTCATGATATCAATTTCAATCCAATCTTAAAAACAACCGTGAAAAATAATACTCCCTGTTTGTGTCAGATAACTCATGTGCTTGGCAATTCTGTCCTGCATATTAGTGCATCATAAAGCATACAATAGAAAGATGTGATGCCGACTAAAAGCTATCAGAAATAATTATCGTCTTGAGAATCCTCCAATCGATTTTCGAAATGTGTTTCCAAGTTTCCTATATTTTTATTTGCAAAGCTGTGTGAATTTTGTGAATTTTTATATATTTTTTTTTAATGAAAACATAATTTTTTATATGTTGATTTTATTTATTTTTTAGATTTTTCTTTAAACAATAAATTAAAAACATAAATTTTTAATTTATTATTTAAGTTGAAATTTTTTTTTTTTTAAAATCAACAAAATTTTATTTGTTAAAACCTAATAATGAAAAAGACTATCACTAAAATAAAGTGTTTTTTTTTTTTTTTTTTTTTTATTTAAAATAAAATCATTTTGTGTTTTGATTTTTTTTTTTATTATCCAAAATATTAAATGAATCAACACACAAAATACTTTTATTTTATTTAAATAAAATAAAAAATCCACACACAAAATGCTTTTTTTTTTATTTTTATTTAAATAATAAATTAAAAACAACACACCAAATATTTTTTTTATTTATTTAAATAACAAATTAAAAACAATTTTTTTTTTTTTTTTTTTAATTTATTATTTATGTTGATTGGTTTAGATGTTTGTTTTTTTAGTTGTAAATAAATAAAAGAAAAATAAATAAACTAAAAAAAACAAACCGTAAGCCAAAATCGCAACCGCGGGTAGTAATCCTTAGTTTGTCCATATCCTCTGCAGCAGAAATTTCTAACTGAAGTTCAGAAACCATGATCTTCTTCACATAGACCACCAAGGTCAACACCCTCTGGAATTGGACTATCAAATCGTACACCAAGTTTAGATGATCCATTCTCTTCAACCAACAACACTTTCCCTCGAGAGTCATAAGATGGACCCCTAAAGCCTTTGCTAGCATTTCCTGATATTTCTCAGAGCCTGCAGGGCCAGATAACAATATTCTGGGACTTACAGTAGGCAGCGCTATTGCAAATTTTGTGAATTCTTTACGCTTCAAATGGATAAAGGTTGATGCAATCAGCACACTCTTTGTGTTCTCACTCAGGTAATACGAGAAGCTATCAAATGAGACATTAGTGTCTTTTCCATCAATAATCCCTCTTCGTAAATCTTCCTTCAAAGCTTGGCATTTAGCAGATATGACGGACGAGTCAACATCTCTTCCACTTCCGCTCCTCTCTTCACAAAATTGTTTAAAAATATGTCCACTTAAATCCATGTTGTCGCAGTGGTTTGATGCTGACAGGTATTTTAAAAGAGGTCTCAATGATTCATTGAACCCATACTTTCCAATATCTGATGCGGCGGCTCTGATGGCGTTGACGTGTGGATTTCCAGAGGCACTGGCTAAGTGACGAGGTCGATGATGTTCTAACACATCCAACGGGATTCCATCCTTGTCAAGGTCTGCCCCGTCCAGAATGGCATAACTCTCAAGGAGATGGAGCCAGGCACAAGTTCCATG